>CM077079.1:118468994-119713127 GCA_039513925.1 Platanthera zijinensis
TTTAGACCTGATCCTGTCTTCTCAGATGACTTTCTCTTTTAGATAATAGTCTATCAACTGGCTGTGATGTGGACGGCCCTTCCCCATTTTTCCCCCCTTGATGTTGTAGATTTCACTAGCTTCTTCTTAAGAATAATTCAAACTGCCTGTCGTAAAGCAGCGCAAAATCTCTGATCTGTAAATCAGCATGCTCATCTGATTTTTGAATTTTGTCTCTTAATTATCTGAGGTAATTTCAGCAACTTTCCTAGGAGGAGATGGAGACATCCTCCTATTATTTCTAGTGGATTCAACCTTGAAGGCCACAGACTTTTCTCTATGCTCCCCTTTTGCTTTCTTTCTTCCTCTTTTCTAGTCATTAGTTGCATTTCATAAGACAGCAACTTTCCAAATAAAGTTGGAGGAGAAATATCTGCAAGTTTGGCCACTTCGCTAATGGCACAAATCTTGGTGTCCCAATCCTTTGTCAAGGATATTAGGAATTTATTATTCATTTCATATGTACTGAAGACCCTTCCATAAGACATCAGCTCATTTACTATTCTATAGAACTTCTTATAGCACTATGATATGCTATCTGACTCCCCTTGTCTGAAATTTTCATAGTCCTGATTTAGCAAGAATTTCTATCTTGTCTAACTTCTTCAGAACCCTCCATGTAGACTATCAAAGTGTCCCACATTTCCTTGGAGGTCTTGCAGTGAATAAAATTCTGAAAGGTTGAATCATCTATGGCACTTACTATGATATTCTGAGCTCTTTTATCCATAGTTGCTAGGATGATTTCTTCCTTAGTCATCTCTGAAAAGTCCCTGGGAGTTCTCTGGTTTGCATCTAGAATAGACACCTTCATTGGAATATAAGGACCTTCTTTTACTGTAATATAGATCCTTGGGTCAGAAGCCTCCATAAACAACCTGACTCTTCTTTCCATATTCCAAATATCTCCTTCCTGCAGATGGGTAATTTCAATAGAACCTAGTTCCTTGTGATTTTCTCCAAAACCAATTTTCATGATTCTTGATTCTGCCTAAGGTATCTAACTCAGACTGTTAAGTCCTTCTTTGAGAAACCCCTCTGATACCACTTGATAGAATTAATTTCAAGATAACCCAAACACCTAGAGCGGGGGGGGGGGGGGGGGTGAATCGGTTCTTTTCCTTTTTTACTTAAGGCAGAATATTTTTCAGATCTTTAAATAGATTCTAAGTATTCTACAGTAATCCACAACAAAAAAATCACAATCATACACACATCATAGATTACACACATGGAATTTAATAGTGGTTCCCAAGGTGGGTACATCCACTTTCCCCCTTCACCTATCTTGCAGTGTGTGCTAGATACGGCCTAACTTCTTCCTTCTTCTCAGATCCACAGATCTTACAGCTCAGAACCCTGAAAGGTTCATACAACTCAGAACCCTATAAGGCTCCTCTACAACTCAGGCTAACAGCCCTACCTCAGCCTTGCCCCAAGGCCTATAACTCAGAGAACTAATTCTCCTACACTCAGGCTCAAACAACCTTACCACTCAGAGATCTAAATCTCCTACACTCAGCCTTTAATAATACAGGCTTACAACTCAGATATTTGAAAAGATCCTACAGAATTTGATAAGTATTTTTGATGGACTCTTACCCTTGTTTAGAGAGAAAGGATAAGAGGATTCTTGATCAGCTTCTTGATGAGACTGATGGCTGAAATCAACCTGTTCTTAGCTTTCTTCAAAGCTTCTTGAATCTGAACTCAGTAGGGTTTATCTCCTTTGAAGTTGACTGACTTCCAGCTTCCTTCTTAGAATCAAAAATAAATCTGAATCCTTCTTAGCAGATTGGTTCAAGATCTGCTTCTTAGGATACTTGTAGATGTCTCCTCCTTTACTTCAACAGCTGAAGATCTCTCTCTCTCTTCAGAACTTATGAAGTTTCATCAGAATTCTTGCTTGAATTCTCCTTAGATCTTCTCACGAAGATCTTCTTCAGTGTGATGTGCACTTTCTTGATCAATGATCAATACTTTCGTAGTTGTGCCTGTTGTTGTTGTTCATCATCATTGATTTGACAGAATCCATCCATATATATAGACTTCATCCATGGTAACTAGCTGATCCGATTTCTAACCAACTTTTGACAAGTCTGACAGCTTCAGTAAACTTGTTGGAATGCACAGCTGTCAAGTCTCCAGTCAGTTCTTGAACCTTTATCTTTGTCAGCAAAGCATCGAGACTGACTGTCATTATGTTTCGAGACAAACTGTCAATATGTGTCGACACAAGTGACTTATGTGTCGACACAGACTTTGGTGGTGTCGACATAGCTGCTTTGGCACTGCATCTGTAGACTGTGTCACACTGCCTCTTTGTGTCGACATAAACACTTTTCCACTACACAGAACTCAACATTGTTGAAACTCTGCTGTGTGTTTGACACAAGTCCTGTGTGTCGACACAGTTGATGTAGACTAAGAATTCTGTGTGTCGACACTGCCTCCAGGTGTCGACACAGTTGATGTCGACTCTGCTTCTGTGTGTCGACACTGCCTCCTAGTGTCGACACAGTTTATGTCGATTAACTATTCTGTGTGTCGAAACTGCCTCCAGGTGTCGACACAGTCGATGTCGACTAACGATTCTGTGTGTCGACACAGCCTTTTACAAGTGTCGACACAAACTTACTGAAGTGTCAACACAGCTTCCTCTTGTGTCGACACATGGACTTAGAAACTTTTCTCTGCATTTTAGCCAATACTTAACCTGCACATATAAACTCAAAATAACATCAAATACACCTTGATGTATATCATTTCAGCTAAGTGAGGCTTCTCCAAATCAGGTACACATTTTCCAATGTACCCAACAAATAACGTACGACTCATGCTAGTTGAAGGTGCATGAAGGTTATTATCTGGTCCATGACTTGGAGTTGGCAGCCATTGGTATTCGCTCTCAAGCTTTGGAGGCATTATCTGTATGGGGGTAAAGGTCGATATTTATTCAGATCACAAGAGAGATCAGAAGGACCTGAATATACGTCAGTGAAGGTGGATGGTGTTCCTTGGGACTACACCTACAAGATTCACTATATTCCCGGGAAGGGGAATGTTGTGGCAAATGCTTTGAGCCGTAGGACTCCTACACAAGCCAATTGGTTACAGATGTACAATGAGTGGCTTATTTCAGGGGATGTTGGAGGCCTTGGAAATCTCTTGTGTTGACAAGAGATCTAGTGCAAAAATATGTTTGAGTTTGACGGAGGTTCAATACGACCTCGTAGACAGGATTTGGCAGGCCTTGGAGTTGTACGTGAGCTCGAAACGTCACTGAGAAGAAACTGTTGATGGGTCTAATGACCAGTTCTCTTTCGATGATGGCCTTTTGTGGAAAGGCAGCCGATTGTGCGTCCCCAATGTGGGGAAGTTGTGAGAAGAATTACTATACGAGGCGCATTTCTTTAAGTATTCATTTCACCCTGGGAGCACCAAGATGTTCAAAGGATATGAAGAAACTATTCTGGTGGCCAGGTCTGAAGAAAGACATAGCACTTTATTGATGCAGGCCCATGGTTTTCAACGGATTGAACTACGTGTTCTTATGTTCGAAAATTTAATTAAATATCTAGCACACGGTTTCTCTACTTAGCACTATCGATAAGTCAAGCAATTAATTGCACTATTTTCAACATCACACAATGAAAAGGGACGCTACCCCGTTTATAGATTGAACAAGGGCTATAAGCCAATGTTCGCTCAAGCAAAAAGGACCCACACGATCCGGACAATTTGCAATTCAAATTAAATTATGCGCAAAAGTTCAGACATCCAATAAGAGAATATCCAGACTAAATAAGTGATTTAAAATTAAGTCCTAATTGATCCCAAAATTAATTAATAGAGGGTATACCAAATCACTTGAGCTCAAGGGGAAATTAAGGATGATGAACCCGATTTCTTCTAGTATTCACGAGATCTACCCGTTCCAATAAATATGAAAAATATTCGGGAAATAAATGCTTTGAAAATTAGATTTTAACAAGCGCAATATTCAATATAAATCAGAATAAATTACTAGCCTTCTATTCCACCAATATCTCACATATAATATAGAAGAAATCACACAAAGAGGTGTAGGAATTCGTTACCCAATACCAATACTAACCCGACCATAAGATGAGTTGAGGAGGCACTCACGACGGTGGTAGATTCTCTATTTCCACGCAAATCCTCGGATCCGCACCGGATGATGAAGACGCTCGCCGTTTTCCTTGCCCAAACCCTAGAAGAGGGAGAACTCTTGATGGCCGAAAATATTCACGGAGGATAGGATGGCCGGTGTTGGAGGGAGAAAGAGGAGGGGCGGCTCGGTTTGTTGGAGGGAGAGGGTGGCCGATTTTTTAAGAGGAGGAGGAAAGTTGGTCGGTTTTGAGGGAGAAAGGGAGTAGGAGAGGGTTGTTAAGGAGAAAAAAGAGGAGGGAAAGAGGGGAGGAGTCTTGTGGCCGAATTCCACAAGGAGGAGATGGAGGAGGGTAACCGAAATTGCCAAGGAAGAGGGGGAATGAGGGATGGCCGAATTTTGCCAAGGGGGGAGGAGGAACTCAAAAGATCTTTAGGTGGATTATTTTCTTAGTCTTCTTCTCTCTAATCAATCCTTCATAACATGGCTATATATAGCCTACACCACTCAATTTCCCTCCATTCAAAATTCAAAATTCAAATTGAAAATCTGATGGTTATATGCACCCATCATAACACATGAAATGAAATAATTAAAACAACACATGATGGTTATAAGCACCCATCATTACATATGAAATGAAGATTAAAACATGAAATAAATACTTAAAATAAAATTGCTAAAATATTAAATTATTAAAAATTTATAATTATAATTATTTAATTTATAATTATATATTTTTATATAATGGCGACGGACGTCGATCCCATCCTCGAGCTTGCGGCATCGATCATCCAAATCGATGAACTCTCTCAGACAGGGATCAATGACGACCGTGTCAGAACCGTCTCCATCAATCCACCCCCACTCAAAATCACTCATCACCGATGAGTGGCCCATGAGGGGGGAACAGAAGAAAGCAGCAGCAACATGGGGCAAATTTGGCCCCGCAATCCGTGTCGTCGTAGCATGAACATCCATCAGTACTGAGAACCTGTCTGGCACACAAACAACAAGACTTTCGAGAAAACTCGAAAGGGTGTCAAGCAAAAAAAAACAAGAATCTTACCATCCGGTTCAAGAACAAAGGAGTCAACATGGAAAATAGACATGACAGTACTAACACTCCCCATCCCAAGAGAATATTTAGTGGTAGGAAGAGACGACGGAGAAAGGCACTTAGGTGGAACAGAGACGTACAGTAAAAAGTCCGGAAACTTGAAATAAAGTGAAACACCCTGTGCTATATAAAAATCTAAAATAAAAGCATAAAATTCGACCTTCTTCATATTCATGGATGGGTCGGCGTTCCTACGTATTAATTTATTATTTGAGCCAGAAGGCATCCGCTCGGGGACTGACCAGACTAAACCCAAATAACCAAATCTAGCGTCGGATGGTCTCGGAAAGAAGTGGAAGTACGTGCGACAAAACCTAAAATGAATCTCTAATGTCCTAGACACATGGGGAGAGAATCCATGTGCTACATGAGTAGACCCAAATGCGGAGAATAAGGGGGTTAAGTCAGGTGGCACAGGAGCCTTGTAATCAGAGATAATTTTTATGGGCTCCGACACCGCAGTCTTAATTTTAATTTTAATATTTTCACGCTTGGCATGAAGATATGCCAAGATGAACCGCTCATCATAAACAATTGAATTGGACGCTCGCGAATGTGAAAAGATGTGCGAGCGAAACAACTCAAGGGACCCAACTATAGTCACTAACGTGGGGAAATGATTGTCATCAAATGGCGGTGGATAAATGCATGCGACCGGGTATGGTATATAAGTATATCTTGGGGACACCACATCCAGAGACACAATTTCTAAAGAAACAAAGTCAGTCGTAGTAGGGGACGGAACCGTAGATGTACAAGCAAAAAAATGAGCTGTCAAAAGTGACGTGTAGTCATATCTATGAGGTGCGGTGAATAGTCCAAATACATACACTCAACATAGTAATATCTACATGCTGAGTCAATGTCAAAATAAGAGCTAATAAAGTGGGCGTGACACAACAACTCATACTAGGAATACGGGTTCCACTTCCTAAAAAGTCAACGAATGTGGGCAAATAATCAGGGGGAAGGGTCGGTAAAATCAAACTCGAGATAAAATCCAAATCAGTAAAAACTTCACCCAATGGTAACGACATCAAAGAACTCTCATCTGGGTATACAACAACAGTATCGTCCAAAATTACCCTTCCCTCAGATGGTAACTCATCCACAATAACACTTGGGACATCCTCACTCTCGAGCTCCTCAGGTAAGTCAAATAAAATCTCAGTGGGTGTAATCGTAGGCTCTAACACGATGGGGATCGTAGCCTGGAGAGGGAACTCAATACTCGGGTGATCAGACACAACGCTAGTAGGGCACGTAATAGGCAATGTAATACTCTCACATATCGGAACGTAATCATCCCATACATCGTCTTCTAAATCACTAGGGTATCCACTCTCAATTTCAGACTCATCAGAATCGTCGGGCTCTAACATACATGTCAGAATACTCTCACCTACGGGGTCATCCTCAGAATCAAAATATACTACATCAACATTAGAGACCGAATTATTCACTGGTTTAATTGTAGCCAAATCATCTAACATCTGAGTTTAATGGTACGTAGAGACGTACTATTCTATCATCATGGCCTTCATGTCTTCCCAACCAATACGTAATTTACCTTTCTCGGCTCTCAGACGTCGTTCCTCAATCAATAAGAATATCTTAGCTCTACCTAACAACTTTATTCTCTCCACTCGCACCTTATCCGCATCATTTCATTCGTACAACTCAAAGTAGTACTCTATTCCCTTAACCCAGTCTAGGAAAACTTGGGGACACCCTAAACCATCATAAGTATGTGCCTCAATTCTAGTGGGAGGATAAACGTGGGGACGGTTGGTATTCCTAGGGCATGAAGGCACGGATGGGGTGTGTTTAGCAATTGCTTTATCATACCAGTAGTCTAAAAGGGAAACGTGAATGTCATAGGCCATATCAGTGAGAACTAGAGAGAAAACTCGATCCGATTATTGTGCACATGCAATGAATTAAAGATTCTAACCCATATAATCTAAGATGGACGGATTTTTCCCGCTTAACAACTAGGGTAATAAATATAACATTTTGATTTTCTTGCTGGAAATAATATGAAGATTATTAAATAATTTTTTTTGATTTTTTTGCAGAAAAAAGGCCGCTATTTGCAGACCAAAATTTAAATTAATAATGATTTAATAAAAATAATTACTTAATAAAAATAAAATATTTTGTTGATTTCTTACTAGTAAAATGATGGAGAATTTCTAGAAATAATTTTTTTGAATTTTGAGAAAAACAGAGAATTTTAGGTTGCTATTGGCAGACCAAAACTAAAAATTTTGTTTTATTATTTTGACATAGAAACATGCATGTGCGTGTCAGAAAAATAATAAAAGGGGGAGGGTGCCAATTAGGAAATTGACGTGAACCTCCCTCTTATACCAAATTGATGCAGGCCCATGATTTCTACGGATTGAACTACGTGTTCTTATGTTCGACAATTTAATTAAATATCTAGCGCGCGGTTTCTCTACTTAGCACTATCGATAAGTAAAGCAATTAATGACACTATTTTCAACATCACACAACGCAAAGGGACGCTACCCCTTTTATAGATTGAACAAGGGCTATAGGCCAATGTTCGCTCAAGCGAAAAGGACCCACACGATACGTACAATTAGCAATTCAAATTAAATTATGCGCAAACATTCACACATCCAATAAGAGAATATCCAGACTAAATAAGTGATTAAAAATTAAGTCCTAATCGATCCCAAAATTAATTAATAGAGGGTATACCAAATCACTTGAACTCAAGGGGAAATCAAGGGTGATGAAGCCGATTTCTTCTAGTGTTTACGAGATCTACCCGTTCCAATTAATACGAAAAATATTCGGGAAATAAATGCTTTGAAAATTAGATTTTAACAAGCACAATATTCAATATAAATCAGAACAAATTACTAGCCTTCTATTCCACAAAGATCTCACATATAATATAGAAGAAATCACACAAAGAGGTGTAGGAATTCGTTACCCAATCCCAATACTAACCCGTCCACAAGATGAGTGAAGGAGGCGCTCACGACGGTGGTAGATTCTCTATTTCCACGCAAATCCTCGGATCCGCACCGGATGATGAAGACGCTCACCGTTTTCCTTGCTCAAACCCTAGAAGAGGGAGAACTCTTGATGGCCGAAAATATTCATGGAGGAGAGGATGGCCGGTGTTGGAGGGAGAAAGAGGAGGGGAGGCTCGGTTTGTTGGAGGGAGAGGGTGGCCGATTTATTTAGAGGAGGAGGAAAATTATATTGGTCGGTTTTGAGGGGAGAAAGGGAGTAGGAGAGGTTGTTAAGGGGAGAAAACAGGAGGGAAAGAGGGGAGGAGTCTTGTGGCCGAATTCCACAAGGAGGAGAGGGAGGAGGGTGGCCGAAATTGCCAAGGTAGAGGGGGAAAGAGGGATGGCCGAATTTTGCCAAGGCGGGAGGAGGATCTCAAAAGATCTTTAGGGGGATTATTTTCTTATTCTTCTTCTCTCTAATCAATCCTTCATAACATGGCTATATATAGCCTACACCACTCAATCTCCCTTCATTCAAAATTCAAAATTCAAATTGAAAATATGATGGTTATATGCACCCATCATAACACATGAAATGAAATAATTAAAACAACACATGATGGTTATAAGCACCCATCATTACACATGAAATGAAGATTAAAACATGAAATAAATACTTAAAATAAAATTACTAAAATAATAAAATTATTAAAAATATATAATTATAATTATTTAATATACAATTATATATTTTTATATAATAGAGGCGGACGTCGATCCCATCCTCGAGCTTGCGCCAGTGATCGTCCCAATCGACAAACTCTCTCAGACGGGGATCAATGGCGGCCGTGTCAACAACATCTCCATCATTTATATGGCGAAGTGTCAAACGTGTGCCTTGGTGAAGGCAGAGTGTCAGAAGCCTGGCAGATTCTTGTAGTCTTTGCCTATACCGGAGTGGAAGTTCGACAATGTTTCCATAGATTTCGTACACGGTGTGCTCCGTAGCATTGTGAGTGACCGAGATGGGTTCTTCACATCCAATGACTGGAGGTTGGTGCTTCAACTGTTGGGGACCAAGCTAAAGTTCAATATGGACTTTCATCCACAGACGGATGGTCAGACCGAAAGGGTCAACAGGACGTTGGAGGATATGCTTCGACTGTGTGCCCTGGATTCCGGTAAGAGGTGGGAAGATCACCTATTTATGATTGAGTTTGCTTATAATAACAGCTACCTAGCGAGCATTCAAATGACGCCCTTCGAGGCCCTGTACGATAGGAAGTTCCGTACAACGTTTTCTTTGTTAGATACGGGTGAGTCAAAGCTGTATAAGTGGAAGGAAGTCGTTGAAGCGACTTCGATTGTGCGGATAATCCATGAGCAGTTGCTGGTTGCTTAGGATAGGAGGCTAAGTACTATAATGCCATGTATAGGAATATGACTTCCACATGGGTGATTATGTATATTTGAAGATTAAACCTTTCAAGGGTGTTTCAAGGGTTTGATTCTTTAAGAAGCTTATTCCGAGATATCTTGGACCATTTGAGATACTGGAGCGAATTGGCGAAGCAGCTTATCGGTTGAAGTTATCGACAAAATTGAGTGGTTTACACGACGTATTCAATATATCGGTGTTGTGCAAGGCAGTGCAAGAGCCTATGCAAGTGATTGCTGTTGATCAAGTGCCTGTTGATAGGGGGTTGGCAATAAAGGTAAGGCCCATTTGACTTTAGGATGTAGAAGTCAGGCGACTTCGTAACAAAGAGATCAAGATGGTCAAGGTCCGGTGGGACAATTGTGGCCGAGAGGAGCTTATATGGGAGCAGGAGCAAACTGTGAAGTTGAAGTTCCCCGGTTGTTCGTTTAATGTACACAGTTTAAAGTTGATGTAATTCTTTAGTTTCCTGCATGACTTAATTTCTGGACGAAATTCTTTAAGTGGGAGAGATTTGTAACACCCCAATTTTCATAAAGCAGGAATTAATGTTCTGGAGGTTATCGCTCAGCGGTAGCTAGTTACCGCACGACATTAGTTCCAGAGAAAACATTGAGAGCGTCGAGAGCGTTGAGTCAACCCAACGCTGTACTTACCGCGTTGTGGTAGCTGGGGAATTCATCTGGCAGAGCTCTCGGGAAGCTATCTCCCGGAGATAGTGATACCGCCAGTTATAGCTAGGTCAATTTAATTAACGAGGCTCTCAGGATCCTACCGTGTGGCGATAGTCGATAGTGCGTGGCGGTAACAACGGGTGTCGTGTCGTAACCGACGATGGCTATCACGGCGTTAGTGTCCTATCGCGCAATGATAGTGAAACTGAAAGTCCACCTAGTGTCAACTACCTTCACCTATGGGGGGGGGGGATAGGTGACTTGCAGCGTATTTGCGGAATTAAAAGTGTACCTGCAGAATCAAAACAAAACACACAGCACATAAAATAACACAGGCAATATATAATGGTTCCCCGATTTGGGTACGTCCACTTTCCCCCTTCGACCTATCTCCACCAACAGGATTGAAATCCAATCCTTGCACTATCGGAAGGAACCCTTCCACACGTAGGAGTCAACACTCCCACAACACGGGTTGCACCCAACCCTACAACTAGGAACCAAATGTTCCTTTACAATGAAAACGAAATTAGAGTGTATAAGAAAATACAAACAACTTGAAGATCTAGGTGTCCCTTTTCGTTAGACTACTTGTTCTTGTAGGCAACGAAAAGTCCACAACCCTAGATCTTTCTTGGAGAGAATCTCCCCGAGACCGGTAGCGGCGACGAGCGGCGGCTAGGCTCTCGGTGTTGGCGGCGGCAACTGAAAACAGCAGCAAAGCACTGGAGATTCAATCTTCTTAGCGAAGTCGGCAAGGTCTTCCAACGGTCACACTTGGATCGATCGTCTCGATCGATTCGGACGGGGATGGATTTCCCTATCTCAAATCAAGAGACAAAAGATCTCTTGTTAGACGCGTGAGACACTGTGCAAGACTTGGCTTCTATCACCGGGGATCTGGAGGAGATCGAGATCAGCAACGGTGATCACTGTACGAGCGGCGGTGACGGAGATGGAGCAGGTTCGCGAATTTAGGGTTTGACGGCCGCTGGCTTTCGTATTCTGTATCAGTGTAAAACACTGTACACCAATACTTGTATATTTATACACTAGGTCATAAAGATGACCGTTGTGGGCCCCACCAAAGCAAAGACCTAAGTCCGGTTCGAAATACCGCTGGAAACCTGGACCGGTTCAGGAAATGTCAGAAATTTGCCCAAGTCAAATTCGGCGAGAATCGTATGTGATTCTCGACGAATCGGCGAGAATCACTTACGATTCTCGCCGAATTCTATTTGGCGAATTCTGGCATCACAGGTTATACAGGCCGGGGAGAATCGGCGGAAATCACATTTGATTCTCGCCGAATCGTCGAGAATGCAAAGTCATTCTCGACGAATCGGCGAGAATCACTTAGTGATTCTCGATGATTCTGCCTTAAGGGATTTTCTGACTGCGTCGAGACAGCCGACCCAACCTGGAGAGAATCATTTAGTGATTCTCGACGACTCGTCGAGAATCACAAGTGATTCTCGACGATTTATACTTAGACGATTCTCGTCTTTCAATCCGTGAGCTGGTCTTTGGCCCATCCTTGCTCCTTGTCTGCTCTTGCTTTATCATAGCCCTGTACTTGAAATTAAGTACACCCCAATAGAGAGAGTACACGTAGGCCAACACACTGATTTGCTCAACGAGGGATTACGTCGCGCAGACCCGTGTATATTGACCCACTGCACCCTGACATTGGTGTGTACTTAGCGTGAAATAACTGCAAGCACAACTAGAAAGTTTTCATCAAACACACTGTCTATTTACCTTGGCTTGCTCAGGGGCTTCTTCAAATCAGGTACATTGTGGATACAATACCCAACAATCTCCCCCTATTTGAAGAAGCCTAAACCCTACAAGCTAAGGTGAATAAAGCATATAGGAATGAAAATCATAAACTTAAAATTGAGTTGAGAGATATTCATTACCAAGTACTTGGGAGCAAACTTGGAGCCACCTTAGCCTTAGCCGAGAGGGTAATCTCCCCCTTTTCGGCTTCTGCAAATCTGGGTCTGGTGCATTTGACACTATGCTCCCCCTCTGTTCGTGCACCTATGCTTACACTTGAGTTCCTGGTAGATGTTCCCCTTAGATGCACGACCCAGGAGCTTCTGGAGTCTTCATTCCTCATAGTTGAGCATTCCCAATTCAGTTTTGAAGAGACTGAACTTGGCCTCGTCTAAGGGCTTTATGAAAATATCTGCAATCTGCTTGTCCGTGGGGACATAGCAGAGAGAGATGTCCTTGTTCTCCACGTGCTCCCGAATGAAGTGGTAGCGCACTTCAATATGCTTCGTTCTGCTGTGCGATACCGGATTGTTGGCAATAGCAATTGCACTGGAGGAGTCGCAGTACATCGGTACTTCCTTGAACTGGAGATCATAGTCTGCTAACTGATTTCTGATCCATAGAAGTTGTGCGCAACAGCTCCCAGCCGAAATGTATTCTGATTTTGCTGTGGAGGTTGCAACACAATTCTGCTTCTTGCTATTCCATGAGACGAGCCTTCTTCCGAAGAATTGACACGTCCCGGAGGTGCTTTTCCTGTCATCCCTACTTCCTACAAAATCAGCATCTGAAAACCCTATTAGCTTGACATCATTGCTTCTCGGGTACCATAAGCCAAGATTAGGGGTACCTTTAAGGTATCTAAGAATTCGCTTTGCAGTGACATAATGAGATTCCTTAGTGTTCACCTGAAATCTGGCACAAACACATGTGGAGAACATGATATCCGGTCTACTCGCAGTAAGATAGAGCAGAGATCCAATGATGCTTCTGTATTTTGTTTCATCAAAAGGTTTCCCTTTCTCATCCTTATCCAGAGACATGGTGGATCCCATTGGAGTCCTCATAGAGGTTACATTCTCCATTCCGAATTTCTTGAGGAGTTCATTTGTGAACTTCGTCTGAGAAATGAAGATTCCTTCCTCAGACTGTTTTACTTGAAGTCCCAAGAAATACTTCAGCTCTCCCATACTGCTCATTTCAAACTTTCCTTGCATAAGTTTGGAAAACTTTTTGCAAAGATTGTTGTCCGTTGAGCCGAATATAATGTCATCAACATAGATTTGCACCAGCAAAATCTTGCCTTTGACTTCCCTGAGAAACAATGTCTTATCTATTTTTCCTCTAGAGAACTTGTTCTCAAGAAGAAAACTAGACAATGTCTCATACCAAGCTTGAGGAGCTTGTTTTAGGCCATATAGCGCTTTATTAAGAAAATATACATGATTAGGATAAGTAGGATTGACAAAACCTGGAGGTTGAGCAACGTATACTTCCTCTTTCAAATCTCCATTCAAGAAAGCCGATTTCACGTCCATCTGATAGACTGTGAATCCTTTGTGAGAGGCATAGGCTAGGAATAGCCGGATTGCCTCGAGCCGTGCAACTGGTGCAAACGTCTGGTCAAAGTCAATCCCCTCCTCCTATCTGTATCCTTGAGCCACCAGTCTGGCTTTGTTCTTGATGATGACTCCATGTTCATCCAACTTGTTTCTGAAGATCCACTTGGTGCCAATCATATTTTGCGTCTTCGGTCTGGGAACCAGCGTCCAGACTTTGCATCTTTCGAATTGATGGAGCTCATCTTGCATGGCCAAAATCTATGATGCGTCTTTGTTCGCTTCGTCGAACTTCTTTGGCTCAACCTGCGACAGAAAGCTAAGATGCAAGATCTCATTAAGAGTACCTCGGCGAGTTCTGACACCGTCTCGGGGATCTCCAATGATTTGATTTCTGGGATGATCCCTCACATGTCTGAGCTTTAGAAGTCTTGCATCAGGAGCTTCGACTACTTCTTGGGCATCTCCTTCTTCTAAAGGATTTGCTTCATTTTGATCTTCAACTTCTCCGATCGGCGTTGATGTGGAGACCTTGACGTATTTTGGAGTTGCATCTTTCTTGGAATCATCCAGTTGTAACTTTTCGAGTCTGGCACCTGCAGCTTCAGGAAGACAACTAGAAGTCTTGCAATTAAGCAAGCTTCCTTCATCAAATACAACATTTATTGATTCCTCTACCACTAGGGTTTTCTTGTTGAAAACTCTATAAGCCCGGCTGTGGCTACTATAGCCCATGAATATGCCTTTGAAGCATTTTTCACCAAACTTAGTACGAGGGTACTTCCCATTATTCAGTACATAACATTTGCAGCCAAAGATCCTCAGATAGGGCATGGTTGGTTTCTTGCCTTTCAGTAGCTCATAAGGAGTCTTACGATGGCTCTTGTTGATCAACGCCCGATTTTGTACATGACAAGCCGTATTGACAGCCTCGGCCCAGAAGTATTCTGGAAGAGAAGCGTCATTCAACATTGTCGTGCACGCCTCAATGAGTGTTCTATTCCTCCTCTCCGCCACTCCATTTTGTTGAGGAGTGCGAGGGGAGGAGAACTCATGAAAGATACCAAGCTCTTCACAGAACTCTGTCATAGCCCCAGACTCAAACTCTGTTCCATGGTAACTTCTGATTTTGACCACTGAGCAGTTAAGTTCGTTCTGTATCTGCTTGACAAAACTGGTGAATATGTCAAACGTATCAGACTTGCGCTTTAAAAAGAACACCCACGAAAACCGAGAGTGATCATCTACAATTACTAGCGTATATGACTTCCCTCCTAAGCTATGAACTTGCATTGGACCAAACAGGTCCATATGCAGAAGATAAAGACATCTGGAGGAGTCTTTGTCTGGGATGCCCTTAAAGGTAGCCCGAGTCTGCTTGCCCATCTGACATGCAGGACATGGACTATCTTTAATGCACTTAATAATGGGAGCATCCCTTACTAAGTCTTTGGAAAACATCATATTAATTGTCTTGTAATTAATGTGTGCCAATCTCTTGTGCCATTGTTCACAAAGAGATGCACTGCCTTTTGCAACTAGACATACTGGGGTAGAAGAATCTAAACTAAGAAAATCTAAACAGAAAATATTTCTGCTCCTAATGCCAGTTAATACAGTTTCCGAAGAATCACATGATATTATCAGACATTTATCCTTGCAGAACTTAACGTCATACCCTTTATCACATAATTGGCTTACACTGATCAGGTTATGATTTAATCCTTCAACATAAGCTACGTTAGTGATAGAGAGTATACCGTTGGAAATCGTACCGTAACCTCTGGTGACTCCCCGATCAGATCCCCCAAATATGACTTTGGGTCCATTCTCGACTGGAGAGTACTCCCTCAGCAGGCTTCTTGTCCCGGTCATGTGACGGGAGCATCCACTGTCCAAATACCAAATAAGAGTTTTGTTGGCCTTTGGACATTCCTGCAAAACAAAATTAATTTGCCTTAGGAACCCAATCGTACTTGGGTCCTAGATTTTTCGTTAGCATACTCACCCTCGGTTGGTTAGCTCTACGAGAGGTCGGCCTCGCATTGCCAACAAGAGGAGTCTCGATATTCCTCGGGTTAAACCAACAATCCATGGCAAAGTGACCAATTTTGCCACAGCACCAGCAGTCAAACCTGTTATACTTCCTCTTGGGCGCCTGCTTCACCCTTGAAACGTGGGGTTCAGCCGGGGCCGAAGACCTGGAGGTGGAGGCAACATGATGAGCACAGTCACATGACTTCTTCACCTCTTGGCTTTTCAGAGTAACAGGCTTGGCCTTAGGTGCCTGCTTCCTATTATGGCCGCTAGAGAATTGACAATAATTTCCCAAGTGAATTTCCTCATACGGTGCCTTGAAGACACTCTCACTGAAGTTACGGGGAAAGGTCCACCCATCATACCGGCTCTTCGGCTTTGCAACCGAGGGCCTGAAGTGATGGCCATATGTTGACTCAAAGTCATGTTGGTTACAGGGAAAGCAAGGCTTTCTGAACTCAACAGGACTGAGTGGGGCCTTTCCTTTCTCATCAGCAGAGGCTTTCTTGGCAGCCTTATTCTTCCTCTTGTTCCTGTTTCTCCTGGATGAGGAGCTAGATACCCCTACATGCCCCAAGCCAGCTCCTTTGGCTTGAGCAGAGAAGGTATCAACTAATGGAAGAACAGTTTTTGGCATAGAGAAGCTCTTGACGATCTTCCTTTCTGCCGCAAGTAGTTCTTCCAACTTGTCGACTTCCTCCTGCTTAAGGTCAAGGAGCTTAAGAGACTCTGAATGCTTTAAAGTCAGGTCCAAGTGCTCCTGTCGGAGGGAGATCAAACTGGTGATCTATTCCCTCAGGGATACACTCTCACCCTTAAGGAATTTAACTTCCTTTTTCTCAGCCTTCAGTCTCTTTCGACATTTCAGGAAAGTATTGAGCAGAAGCTCATACTTATCGAGGAGCTCAGCTTCAAGGGCAGAAGGGCTATCTACAGGGTCATCATCCTGAGACTCAGGATCAGCGTCAGAGTCGGAGAGAGGGGTGTGAGCTTTTACCTTCCCAGTAAATGGGGGGCATTCTCCTTCTGAGTCAGAGCGACCCATTAGCCCAAAGTAGGCTTCCTCATCATCGCTGGTGTCTGACATATCAGATTCACTCAGCGTATTTGGCTTCTTTGCGATGTAACTCCTCTCCTTCTTCTTGTCTTTTGAGGACCTGTGCTCCTCTCCCTTTCCCTTTTCCCTCTTGCCTTGATGGCAGTCGGCCACGACGTGTCCTGGCTTGTTGCAACCAAAGCATATAATGTCAGATGAGCGGTGTTTGTTCGGTTTGGAAACATACCTGTCAGAAGAATAGTTATTCTTCTGAACCCTTGAGGAGGAGCCATTTCTCTTTCTCTGATTCCTCAGCTTGAGGAACTTCTTGAATTCCCGTGTGATAAGGGATAAATCTTCCTCTGACAATTCTGAGTCGGAGGAGCTTGGCTCAGAGTCTTGCTCTTCATCCCTCTTCCACGCACGGGAAGAAGTGACACCCTTGCCCTTTCTGGATTGAATAGCTTTCAAGGCCACCATCTTTTCCTTGTCCGCGGCTTTCTCTGCTTCCTCTTCAGCCTTCCTTGTGTTCAACTGAAGCTCATAGGACATGAGCTTCCCGAACAGAATCTGTCGGTCAGTTTCCGCAAGTCTGCCAAACTCGCGGATGGCGCAGATCTTTGTGTCCCATTCCTTAGTGAGGGACCTAAGGAACTTATCATTGAGTTCACCGTCAGTGAACACTCTTCCATATCCTTTGAGTGCATTGACGATCTTGAGGAAGTTTTCGAAGGTAACTCCGATCTCCTCCTTTGGCCCTTGCCTAAAGGCCTCATATTTCTGATTGAGGAGGGATCTCCGATCATCCCTCACTTCATCTGTGCCCTCCATTAGGACAATCAGACAACTCCAGAGATCCTTGGCTGTCCTGTAGTTGCAGAAGTTCTGCATCATGGAGTCGTCAACTGCGCTTACCAGGATGTTCTGAGCTTTTTTGTCGAGTCCGAACAGCACCATTTCGTCCTTGTCCATTTCCGAAAGTTTCTTGGGCACTTTCTTGGTTGGATCAATGGTGGAGGCCTTAGTGGGAATGTAAGGTCCCTCCTCCACTATCATGAAGAGCCGGGGGTCGACTGCTTCCATGTAGAATCTGATTCTTTCCTTCCAGATAGGAAAGTTCAGTCTGGTGCATACGGGGATTTTGTCGGAGTGCTTGAGTCCGTCCATGGAAGATATCGGTCTTCTTCTTGACACTGATGGCAGGATTCTACTCAAGGTGTGAACCTTTTTGATGAGTAACCTCCCTCTGATACCACTTGAAAGTCCACCTAGTGTCAACTACCTTCACCTATGGGGGGGGGGATAGGTGACTTGCAGCGTATTTGCGGAATTAAAAGTGTACCTGCAGAATCAAAACAAAACACACAGCACAGAAAATAACACAGGCAATATATAGTGGTTCCCCGATTTGGGTATGTCCACTTTCCCCCTTCGACCTATCTCCCAATCCAGGGACGACTCGGTCACTTCACCAACAGGATTGAAATCCAATCCTTCCACTATCGGAAGGAACCCTTCCACACGTTGGAGTCAACACTCCCACAACACAGGTTGCACCCAACCCTACAACTAGGAACCAAATGTTCCTTTACAATGAAAACGAAATTAGAGTGTATAAGAAAATACAAACAACTTGAAGATCTAGGTGTCCCTTTTCGTTAGACTACTTGTTCTTGTAGGCAACGAAAAGTCCACAACCCTAGATCTTTCTTGGAGAGAATCTCCCCGAGACCGGCGGCGGCGACGAGCGGCGGCTAGGTTCTCGGTGTTGGCGGCGGCAACTGAAAACAGCAGCAAAGCACTGGAGATTCAATCTTCTTAGCGAAGTCGGCAAGGTCTTCCAACGGTCACACTAGGATCGATCGTCTCGATCGATTCGGACGGGGATGGATTTCCCTATCTCAAATCAAGGGACAAAAGATCTCTGGTTAAACGCGTGAGACGTTGTGCAAGACTTGGATTCTATCACCAGGGATCTGGAGGAGATCGAGATCAGCAACGGTGATCACTGTACGAGCAGGGGCGACGGAGACGGAGCAGGTTCGCGAATTTAGGGTATGACGGCCGCTGGCTTTCCGTATTCTGTATCCGTGTAAAACACTGTACACCAATACTTGTGTATTTATACACTAGGTCATAAAGATGACCGTTGTGGGCCCCACCAAAGCAAAGACCTAAGTCCGGTTCGAAATACCGCTGGAAACCTGGACCGGTCCAGGAAATGTCAGAAATGTGCCCAAGTCAAATTCGGTGAGAATCGTATGTGATTCTCGACAAATCGGCGAGAATCACTTACGATTCTCGCCGAATTCTACTTGGCGAATTCTGGCATCACAGGTTATACAGGCCGGGGAGAATCGGCTGGAATCACATTTGATTCTCGCCGAATCGTCGAGAATGCAAAGTCATTCTCGACGAATTGGCGAGAATCACTTAGTGATTCTCGACGATTCTGCCTTAAGAGGATTTTCTGACTGCGTCGAGATAGCCGGCCCAACCTGACGAGAATCATTTAGTGATTCTCGATGACTCGTCGAGAATCACAAGTGATTCTCGACGAATCAGCGAGAATCACTTAGTGATTCTCGACGATTTATACTTAGACGATTCTCGTCTTTCAATCCGTGAGCTGGTCTTTGGCCCATCCTTGCTCCTTGTCTGCTCTTGCTTTATCATAGCCCTGTACTTGAAATTAAGTACACCCCAATAGAGAGAGTACACGTAGGCCAACACACTGATTTGCTCAACGAGGGATTACGTCGCGCAGACCCGTGTATATTGACCCACTGCACCCTGACATTGGTGTGTACTTAGCGTGAAATAACTGCAAGCACAACTAGAAAGATTTCATCAAACACACTGTCTATTTACCTTGGCTTGCTCAGGGGCTTCTTCAAATCAGGTACATTGTGGATACAATACCCAACAAAAACTATAACAGCGTGTCCACATGGCGGCCTGTGGTTGGCTGGCCTGGGCAATTACATGCGAAACGAGGAGGTACTGCACAACGGTAGCTAGTTATCACGCGGCGGTAACTCGGTTTATGTGGCTGGTTCGGCCGTTTTCACTTCATTTCTTTTGGAGTTGACTTGGCCTGGATTTCTTGGAGGAGGAGCAGCAGCATCGGAAGAGAGACTATGCCATCATTTGGGATTCAAAGCTCGATTCACAGGACGAGTGCAGATCTGTAGAGGCAAGATCATTGCGGTCGCGTTCATCTGTCTAGAATCTTTGGCATGACACCGAAGAGAGCGCAAAGGGTAATGATTCTCTACTTGGACATGTGAAGTTGATAACTCTAATTATTTCTATTTTTATTTCAATATTTCTTATTAATAGTTAGATTTAATATATCAATTTTATAATTTAATGCTCATAATAAGCTACTTTTTATATTTTATAACTATTTGCTCTAATAAAATTATTTTCAATCTTGCAGGACTAAATTGTAGAATATAAAAGTAGCTAATTATGAACATTAAATTATAAAATTGATATATTAAATCTAACTATTAATAGGAAATATTGAAATAAAAATAGAAAGAATTAGAGTTATCAAATACCCCCATACTTATCCGTTTGTTAGTCCCGAGCAAACAACTTCCTATAGGGAGTAGAAAAATTTTAAAAGCTAGAAAAGAAAATTGAACCTAAGGAGTAAAATGCGAAGTCTTATGCCTATGCTTGTAACGATTTTTGTAGAAAAACTTACTCAGCATACAAATTAGGTTTTTATTTTTCTTAAAATGTATTTCAAATATTATTTTTACCTTTAAAATGAAAATTCGGTAAATCTTAAAATTATATTTAGGGAGAGTGTAGCGTGTGTACTAAGATAACATTGCACGAAAGAAGATCGAAATACCCTCCAAAGAAATCCATCAATGTCGATGGCCATAGGCTTGCCCTTTCACACTCTCGCCACGATACTAGTTCAACTTATAAACATAAATCAATAGGACTTAATTAGGTTGAAATGTAGGCTTAGGTTTTTGGTGAGGGTGGAAAAAGATAAAAGCGATGGCTAGTCACACCAAAACCTAGAGAGAGTTTGATCACAACTTTGTTATGGCTTTAAGAACACAACCAAATTCCTAATCCTTTTGTTTTTTTTTTCTTATATTTTTGTACTCTCTTATCATGTTGAAAATTTTCTCCTACCTCTTCATTTTTTTCTTAATAATTTTTTTCTTTATTTTGAAGAGGAGAGAAGAATAAATCAACTCTTTTTTTATAAGAAACGAGCCACCAAAAATAAAAAGACTCCTAATCACTCACAAACCATGTTTGTATATCTATATTCAAGCTTGGTCTTAGGTGTGCAAATAGGTTGCTTTTTAGGCTTTGGTAAAATGCTTGGTGGAGCTAAAATAAAAGAATAGGGTAATATGCTCAAAATGGCTTAACAAAGATAAAATTTTTAGGTACAAGTACAAAGGCTCAAACTGGCCAAAAGAAGTTCCTAAATCATATTTATGCTAATGAGTCTAACTTATGCAAAGTCTTGAGAATATTTAGAGGGCAAGTTCTAGACATCGAGAAAGAATACCTCTTTCTTGATTCGCGAAATATCTCTCTAGTAGACTTCTACTTACTCACCTAAATTATTTTAGATTTTACCGGTTTTCAAAATTAAAGTAAAATAAAACATTTCCACGCATTTTGAAAAATGAAAATCTAATTTTATGCTGAATATTTAAATCTACATAAAATTCTACTTACACGTGCACTTGACTAGAAACACAGCATCGCCAACAGTTTTACTCCAAATTTCAAAATTCAATTAAAATATTAAAATTCGCTAAACACTATAAAAAAGTTGAATTACTAGGAATTTTGTATGTGAATAAATATGAAAATAATGACTTCTCTAATTAAAAATTAAACCTAATTTTTTTGTTATTTCTTAGACTTCTCGAGGTATACCCTATGAAGAGCTCTCACCGGTACTAGGAGGTAAGATGAGGTGATATCCCAAATGTCCCTTTCTAAGAAATTTAAAATTCAATTTTCTAATTTTTCTTTTAATTTTTGAAAAACAAAATTCATGACAAAATATAATTTTTGATATACAAATTTTTCCTGAGTTTAAATTTTCCTTTTTTTTCTGGTTTTTGTTTTTAATTTTTTTTGAAAATTTTTGTATGTTATGCTTGAGAAATATCCCTCCCCATACTTAAGTAATACATTGTCCGCAATGTAAAAAAATGAAGAAAAGAATGAAAAGGAGACTTCCCTGAGAATGCGTGGAAATGAGACTCCCCCATATCAAAAGATACCTGTAAGATAGGAGCAATGCAAAACATAATATTTTATAGATTTTTTTTTGTTTTTGTTGTTTTTTTTTTCATAATAAAAACAAATACATAAAAACAAAGATACAGATACAGAGAGGCGACCCTCTAAGTCCAAAGAAATGAAAAGATAGCTACTCCTGGTCGGGAGCATCCCCGGGCTGCTGATAGAAAGTCTACATGGCTGTGAACTCGCGGGAAATATGCTTTATTGAAGAAGCATGACTCTCCTCCAGCTTGGTAAAGCGCTCATCAAAATGAATGAAGCGATCGTCGAAATGGGTTTGCATCTGGTCTATGTGAGTATGTTGCAATCCAAATTGCTGATCCCAATAATTTGGAGGATCGGGCGCTGGGTCAAAGTGCAGCGGTGGTGGCAGAATCTGGGGAGAATGATGAGTATCACTAGTACTGGCACCAAGATCAAGATCATGATCCCCGCCACCAACTAACGGGGGAATAGCCTCAAACTTGCCTTCGCATCGGCGTGCTAAGCCAAGGCCTGAAGGGTTAGGAACTGGAGAGCCTGCGGCGTTTGCATGCAAGTGAGCCGCGGAAGGGCATCCCAAACGCCGTTCTGCTTGGCTAGGAAAGTAATGAAATTCCCGTCGTGCACCGCTCCCAATCTCACATTTTCGGCCTGGTGCCGAAAGAAAATGGCGAGCATATAACCAAGGTTGTGTGGGACCCGGTAAAACATACTATATAAGTATAGTAAGTCCGCCCGAGTCACCACGCCATGGCTATCGCCGCGTTCGGAAAGAGTAAAAGTGAGAAGGTTTTGGAGAATGCTCAAAGCAGGGGAAATTAGGTGGTTACCCTTGGATTTCTTTGGGGTGTAGGGGGCGGCATCATTACTGATTTCCGACCCAAAAGTGAGGAGATTGAAAGCGGGAGGGAAATCAGTTTTGAGGTCGAGGTAGGCGGGGGAAGTGGAAAAGACCTCTGAGTAAAAGCCCATGATGACATTGAGTTAGCGGATGGTGAGATGGTGCATCATTCCGCCCCTGCGAAAAATGATTAAATCATCATACGCGGCCCAAAGGAAATCAAACGATGCCAAGAACTCGATGGTGAGCTCGAGGAAAGCTGGCTCCGAAATGGAGAAAAGAGGAGCCCATCCCGGGGTGGATAGAAATCCCCAAACTATCTCCATTGCTCCGAAGGTGGCGAGGATTGCCCAGTCCAAGATCCGGAACACGCCAAAGGGTTTGGCGCGCAGTCGCTCGCTCCGGTCTTGCTGGGTTGTGTTTTCGAAGAGGAGCATAGCTTCCGCCGATTCAAGATCTGCAGGGTGCTCGGAGGAAGAGGCAGAGGAACTAGGGTGGTGGTGAGGCATGGTGAGAAAAAGGAAAAAAAAATTCAGCCACAAGGAGAAGAGAAGAGAGGGTGAATGCTAGAAGGTGTGGAGAGAAGAGAAGGGGGAACATTCTTACAAATAGGTGTTCACGGGTCGGTCATGCCCCCCTATCACGCCCGTGATAGGGGGCGTGACAAGCATGGGTCAAAGCCGGAAGGAATCTGAGGCTGACTGCCTCGGATTCGCGGGATACGTCCCAGAGTCACGCCCGTGACTCTCAGAGTCACTCCCGTGACTCTCAGAGTCACACCCGTGACTCTGGGCATGTAAGAGGTATTAAAGGGGGCTGCGCAGGAATCTGAGGCGCGGGCCTCGGATTCCACTATCACGCCCCAGTGTCATGCCCTTGACTCTGGGGTATGTCGGTCAAATTAGACACGTGAAAGGCATCCGAGGCGTAAACTGGTCAACGCCTCAGATACCCGTGACACGGGCATGACACGCCAGTGACTATAATGGTCACTCCCCTGTCATATCCGAAAGATGGATGGGAAAATTGAGGGAGGAGGAACCTCCCGCGGGTTAGGCTAAACACGCCCTGGACACACCCATGACCAAAAGGTCACGCCCGTGACATGGGTGTGTAAAAAAACGGAATTATTATTATATTATATATATATATATATATGTATATATATATATATTTGTTGTGCTATTGTTTTGTTTTTTTCTTGTTAAATATCCAAATAAACTAGAATAAAATAAAAGTTATCGACTTGAAGAATTACGTAGACTTGACATTCGTCCCCAACTAATCGTCATGCATCGATGTCCTTCAAACCTGTAAAAACTTAAAAAGAAAATTAAAATAAAAAGAAAGGATAACCATGGGATGCCTCCCACGAGCACTTTGTTTATGGTCATTGAGCTCGACCATAGTGATGCGCGTGAACTAGGGGTTTGACAACATTATGTTATCCAATTGTGCATTAATAGAATCACCGAAAACAAATAATTTGAGCCGGTGCCCATTCACTTTAAAGTCGCCTCC
Organism: Platanthera zijinensis; assembly: GCA_039513925.1. Taxonomy (NCBI): domain Eukaryota; kingdom Viridiplantae; phylum Streptophyta; class Magnoliopsida; order Asparagales; family Orchidaceae; genus Platanthera; species Platanthera zijinensis. The sequence continues at coordinate 118,493,453 of CM077079.1, forward strand.
TTCCGGGTGCAAAAAAAGAACCATCCCGTAGGGCCAAACTGATGACTACTTTTTAGTCATCATTTTTGGTATAATTTAGTTTAAGAAATCCCTAAGTATTATTATAATTTTATGATTTTGTATGCTTGAACGATATTGTTTTATTTTATTTTATAAATCTATAGTTTTATTTTATGTTTGATTGTTATTTTATGTTTATGTTATTTTTTATTTATAAACTTATGTTTTATTTTATTTTATGTGATGTTTAGGTTACTTTATAAACATATGCTTTATGTTATGATTACTTTTTATTATCTTTGTATTAGTTTAGGTTTCATAACTAAGGTCATTATGATTAATATTGTGTTTTATGTTTATTTAATGTTAACTTATGTTTTGTTTTTATTCCTTGTATTGTAGGTGGCCAGTCCCTCTCTCTTATCAATTTGGAGCAACCCACCAATCAACTATAAGCAGCCCAACCTAGTCAAGCAAGCTTGGAGCAACCCGAGCCCCAACTTGGAGCAGCACATGAAGCCCGACCCCCTCCATTTTGTGTACCCGAGCCCAAGCATGCTGCAGCCTCACTTCTCCTCCATGAAGCCCACATTTTGGAGCAGCCCTTTCATCCCATGTGGCCGGCCCTCCATCAAACACAGCAACCCACAAAGCCCATTGAAGCCCCCTTTCCATGCAACCCGACCACATGCATGCAATCATTCATGCATGTGGCCGGCCACACTTTTCTCTCTCTCCTTTAATTTTTTTGCCACCTTTCTCTCATGCATGCATCTCCATCTCTCCTCCTTAATTCCACATGCATGAATCCCCCTTGCAAGTGGCCGGCCCCTCTCCTTTCCACCATTCTACAAACTTCCATACATCCCCCTTTTATATTTATTTTGTTTTTTCCAAAATGAAGTGCATGAATTTAGCCTTCCTCTCTCCCCTCCATTTAATACCATGCATGAACCCATTCTCCCCCCTATGGCCGGCCACCCCTTGGGCTTCCCCTCTTCTAGATGCTTCCCTCCACTCCTATAAAAGGAACCCATATCCCATGCTTTGAGGAGGTTGGATTGGAGCAAGAGAGCAAGTGAGCAAGAGTGTTCTACTACAAGTTTTTCTCATTGTTGTTTTCTTTTTATGGTTGTAATTTTCTTCTTAGCATAATATTATCATCGTTTTAATATTATTGTTGTGTACTTCCTTTTTATTAATCAATGAAAATGTTTCTCTCTTCTTTTATTTTGTCTTCTTTTTCAATTATGCGTAGCTAATCTCTTAATAGCATTCGATCGTGAGGATCCATGAAGTGAGATGAGAGTTTACTTTATTCCTTAGTTTTATTTTTGTTATTTCATGCTCGATCCTTCTTTGATTAATTTGTGTCGACTCCGTATTTTCGATATACGGTAGTAGGCCTTGTTCTCATTTCATAGTAGTCGAGAGACTCATGATTTGAAAGATCACTCAAAGAAGGAAGGAGTTGAACGCAATCCTAGAGATAGGACGACATAAATCCTCCGGATTGGAGTCAAATCCAATAGTGCGGATCACCTCGATAATGCAACTTTAGGCTTCTTTGGTTTGTAAAGAGATTTCGATCAAAGAGTCTATAAGTTAGGAGACCTAATGCTCTAGCGAGATTTTGTCTTAATATCGGATTCCGTCACGGTCGAGTTTGATTTGCAAAATTAAAACTATCTTTATTTTTATCTCTCTCATCTAGTTTCATGGTGAATCATTGATCGAATGCTAGCTTTTTATTATAAGTTTTTCGTCTCGCAAGTTGTCTTTTGTTTTACTTTAAAAAATTCTCAACCCCTTTAGTTCTCCGGTAGGATAATAGTTAAAGCGTGAGTAGAAGTACTTGACAGCCCCGTGTTTAAATACGACCTTGGTACTACAATTCGACAGGTACGCTTGCCTGTTCGGGTTTTGGCCCACCAAGTTTTTGGCGCCGTTGCCGGGGACTTTTCTTCGTCAATATTTTGAAAACGCTTGCGCTATTACTTCTACAAAAATCCAAAAAAAAAATTATATTTTATATTTTAATATTTATAATCAACCCACTCCACTTTATTTCTACCCCACCTAAATTCTCTCGAAAAGGGTAAGGGGCTTTAAGCGCCACCATTTTACCTAGTACCGGGCGAACCCTTCACTGGGTAGTCCTCGGGAAGTTCGAGAGCCAAGCCGTAAAAACTCTATTCAAAAAAAAAATTTCCTTTCTTTTCCTCTTTTTCTTTCTTTTCCAAGCTTTCATTTTCATCTTCCCTCGTTTTCTTTGCTAGTGCATGACCCGAGCGAATCCGTCGCTACTTGTTGATTTGGACCCGGAAATCGAATGCTCCTTTCGGAGACAACTACGATTCGGGGCTTCCACTTCTCAAACAGCGGTTGAGGATTCCTTTGGGGATTGTAATTTTAATTCTGAAATGGGAGACCCTAACCCAGAAATGGCTCAGCAAAGGACCATGTCCGATTATGCTCGACCCAATCTGGAGGGGACTGAAACAAGTATTGTTCGACCTACGATTGCGAACAATAACTTCGAGCTTAAGCCTAGCATCATACAAATGGTGCAACAATATGTACAGTTCGACGGATTACAAGATGAAGATCCGAACTTGCATATTGCCAATTTTCTTGAAATCTGTGACACCTTCAAAATCAATGGTGTCTCAGATGATGCGATAAGGCTAAGACTCTTCCCATTCTCCCTAAGGACTAAAGCCAAATAGTGGTTGAGTTCTCTTCCAAGAGGATCAATCACTACTTGGAACATTTTAACTGAAAAATTTCTTTCTCGTTATTTCCCCCCCGCCAAAACTGCTAAGCTTCGAAATGATATAACTTCATATTCTCAAATTGATTCTGAGACCCTCTATGACACTTGGGAGAGGTTCAAAGAACTTTTGAGAAGATGCCCACATCATGCTCTGCCTGTATGGTTGCAGGTTCAGACATTTTATAATGGGCTAAACCAAGAGACTAAGCAAATGATAGATGCCGCTTCCGCTGGTTCTTTAGACCGCAAAACTCCGGAAGCCGCTCTTGAGCTTATCGATGACATGGCGATGAACACTTATCAGTGGAATTCATCCAGGTCTCACCCATCTAAACCTGCAGGTATCTACGAAGTGGATTCGGTGACGCAACTGGCGATGCAAGTGGAAATGCTCAACAAGAAGATCTCGGAGATGACTGCTCCCTCCGCCGCTAAGGTATATGAAAATGCTGCTGCTGTCGAGCAGGTGGATTATCTGGGGAACATACCCAGGCCTGCTCAAAACAATTCTGCCAATAATTTTTCTGCTTTTTCGAATTTTTCTTCTCCTCCTGGTTTTAATGCTGCTACGAATTCTTATCATCCTGGATGGCGTAACCATCCTAATTTTTCTTGGAGTAATAATGCTAACGTAGTACGCCCACCGCACAATTTTACACCACCACCACTACCGCAACAAAATTTTCAAAAACCTTCCCCTTTAGAGGAGATCCTCGTTAAATATATAAGCTCGAACGGTGCCACTATTAGAAATTTAACAGGGTCAATGAAAAACTTAGAAAATCAAGTCGGCCAACTCGCCAAGGCCTTTTCCGAGAGACCACCTGGAACTCTTCCCTCGAACACTGAGCCTAACCCAAGGGAGCACGCAAATGCGATTTCCCTTCGGAGCGGTAAAGTTGTTAACGAGCCCACCACAAGGGAAGAGCCAAGGGTGAGTGTCCCTCTGTCTTTACCCCCACGGAAAATGATAACTTAGATCTTGAAAAAGAAAAATCTGCATTTGAAAAAGAAAAGGATAGCTCTATTATTTCTGATTCTGAAAAAGACAAAAATGGTTTTCAAAATGATGCTCCGATTGTTATAAATGAATTTCCGCCACCTCCTTATCCGGCTAGACTTAGGAAAGACAAACTAGATGATCAATACCAACGCTTTCTTGAAATGTTCAAACAAATTCACATTAATTTACCATTTCATGAAGCGATTAGTCAAATGCCGAAGTACGCAAAGTATCTTAAGGATTTATTAACGAACAAAAAGAAATTGGAAAATCTTTCTCATGTAACATTGAATGAAGAATGCTCGGCAGTCATTAAAAATTCAAATCTTCCGAAAAAGATAAATGACCCGGGTAGCTTTTCAATTCCTTGCGTCTTCGGTGATTTATTCGTTAAACATGCATTAGCGGATCTAGGAGCGAGCATCAATTTGATGCCTTTTTCTTTATTTAAGAAGCTTGGTTTGGGCACTCTGAGCCCTACAAGAATGAGTATCCAATTAGCTGATAGGTCTATTAAGTATCCACTAGGTATCATTGAGGATGTGTTAGTAAAGGTCGACAAATTCATCTTCCCGGTGGATTTTGTCATTCTTGATATTGAAGAGGACGTCGAGGTTCCTCTTATCCTTGGACGACCATTTCTAGCCACCTCTCGAGCAGTTATAGACGTTAGTAACGGAAAGTTGTTTTTGCGAGTGGGAGATGATGAGGTCACATTTTCTATAAACCAATCAATGAAAAATTCTTTACAAAATGATGACTCATGCTTCTTTATTGATGTTTTAAATGAAGATTCTTCCCTTCCCCTTTCTAACATCTCTTCTAATGAATTTTCTTCTTCTTTTTCTGAAATTTCTTCAAATGGTTTTGAAAGCACGGTGATGTCAATACAAGAAAATTTTGAAAATGCTTCTGTTTTTGGTAGAAAAAATTATGAAAAACTTACTTTTGAAAATGAAAAAGTTTTAAAAAATTCTTATGACGAACCACCCCAGCTCGATCTCAAACCCCTTCCCAAACATCTCAAATATGCTTTTCTTGCAAAAGATTCAAAATTGCCCGTTATAATCTCGGCTTTTCTTTCCCAATCCGAAAACGATCAATTGATCGAACTACTACAAAAGCATCGTCGAGCTATAGCGTGGCAAATTTGTGATATTCCTGGCATAAGCCCCTCTTTCTGCACACACAAAATATTTTTTGACAATAATCCTAAGGGTGTAGTTCAACCGCAACGTCGTCTTAATCCGAATATGAAAGAGGTTGTGAAGGGAGAGGTGCTTAAGTTATTAGATGCGGGGATAATCTATCCCATTTCCGATAGTCAGTGGGTAAGTCCAGTTCAGGTTGTTCCTAAGAAGGGTGGGATCACAGTAGTACCAAACGAAAACAACGATTTAGTTCCAACTAGGACGATAACGGGATGGAGGATGTGCATCGATTACCGTAAACTAAATGATGCCACTCGAAAAGATCACTTCCCCCTCCCCTTTATCGATCAAATTTTAGAACGTTTGTCCGGGCACAATTTTTATTGCTTCCTCGACGGTCTCTCGGGATATTTTCAAATCCCTATCACACCCGAGGACCAAGAGAAGACGACATTCACTTGCCCCTTCGGAACTTTTGCCTATCGTAGAATGCCTTTCGGATTATGCAACGCACCCGCCACCTTTCAGCGGTGTGTGCTTGCCATTTTTGATAAATATGTAGAAAATATTATGGAAGTTTTTATGGACGACTTTTCCGTTTTTGGCGACTCATTCGAACTCTGTTTAGAAAATTTAGGAAAAGTTTTAAAACGCTGCGAGGAGACAAATTTAGTCTTAAATTGGGAGAAGTTCCACTTTATGGTACGTGAGGGTTTAGTCCTTGGCCACAACATTTCCGCTAGGGGAATTGAAGTGGACAAGGCAAAAATTGAAGTAATTGAAAAGTTACCGCCACCTACAAATATTAAAGCGATTAGAAGTTTTCTAGGGCATGCGGGTTTTTATCGACGATTCATTAAAGACTTTTCCAAAATTACTAAGCCTCTCACACACCTTCTTGAAAAAGACACCCCCTTCATTTTTGATGAATCTTGTCTCGCTGCATTTGAACTAATTAAATCAAAACTTATAAATGCTCCGATTATGATCGCCCCAGTTTGGGAGTTACCTTTTGAAATTATGTGTGACGCGAGTAATCATGCGGTAGGCGCGGTACTAGGACAACGAATTGCTAAGAACTTTCATCCGATTTTTTATGCTAGTAAAACTCTAACTTCTGCTCAAGAAAATTACACCACGACGGAGAAAGAACTTTTAGCTATCATTTTTGCGTTTGATAAATTCCGACCCTACATCACCCTTTCCAAGGTTATCGTTTTTACGGATCATTCCGCTTTGAAGTACCTCCTTTCTAAACCGGATGCCAAGCCGCGTCTTATCCGTTGGATCCTCTTACTTCAAGAATTCGACTTGGAGATTCGGGATAAGAAAGGAGCGGATAACCTAGCGGCGGATCATCTATCTCGTCTTGAAAATCCCAAACTTGATTTTTTAAATGAAACTTTTATTAATGACTCTTTTCCGGATGAGCGTCTTTTTAATATTTCTTCATCTCCTACCCCCTGGTTTGCCGATCTGGCCAATTATCTTGTGGCCCGGGTCCTTCCAAAAGAATACTCCACTCACCAAAAGAAGAAATTCTTTTCGGAATTGAAGTATTATTTTTGGGAAGACCCATTTTTATTTCGCATTTGTGCGGACCAGGTGGTAAGAAGATGCGTTTCGCAGGAAGAGGGTCACCAAATTTTAAAACATGTTCATGAAGGTTTGACTGGCGGGCATTATCAAGCAAACCGCACCGCCCACAAAGTGCTTAGTGCTGGCTTCTATTGGCCAAGCATATTTAAAGATGCACAAATCTTTGTGGGTGGATGTGATCGATGCCAGCGGACTGGAAATATTTCAAATAAAAATGAAATGGAACAAAACTATTTTCTCGAGTGCGAAGTTTTTGATTTGTGGGGCATTGACTTTGTAGGCCCATTTCCCTCCAGCTTAGGAAATAAATATATTCTAGTCGCCGTAGATTATGTTTCTAGGTGGGCAGAAGCCCAAGCTCTACCAATTAATGATGCTCGCGTTGTTGTCAATTTTCTTAAAAAATTATTTTCTCGCTTTGGTTTTCCTCGCGCGATCGTTAGTGATAGGGGAAGTCATTTTTGCAACGCTCAACTCGCTAAGGCTTTAGCTAAATATGGCGTTACGCATAAATTATCCACTGCTTATCACCCCCAAACTAACGGTCAGGTCGAGGTAGTCAACCGCGAACTTAAAAGAATTTTGGAAAAAACTGTTTCTACTTCTCGTAAGGATTGGTCCCTAAAATTAGACGATGCTCTTTGGGCTTATCGGACAGCGTACAAGACCGCCATCGGTTGTACTCCTTTCCGATTGGTCTATGGAAAATCGTGTCATCTTCCGGTAGAAGTAGAGCACCGAGCGTATTGGGCGTTAAAGTTTTTTAATTTCGATACGCATTCGGTTGGCGAGCATAGAAAAAATCAATTAAATGAACTCGATGAATGGAGAGCGTACGCGTATGAAAATAATAAAATTTATAAAGAACGCACGAAATTGTATCACGATAAGAACCTGCGCCACCCTAAAACGTTTAAACCAGGCGATCAGGTTCTCCTTTTTAATTCGCGTTTACGTCTCTTCCCGGGAAAGCTTAAATCTAGATGGTCTGGACCGTTCGCGGTCAAGGATGTTTTTCCTTACGGCACTGTGCTACTTTCACACCCCGATAAGGGGGACTTTAAAGTTAATGACCATAGACTTAAACTCTATTTCTCTAATGATTCTGTGACTCCTGTAAAGGAGAATCTTCGTTTTGATTCTTAGTTATTATTTCTGCTGGACATTTTTATTTTGTGATGGACATTTTTATTTTTCACTTTTATTTTTGGACTTATTATGAAACTCTTTTATTTGGATTATTGTAATAATAAAAAAACATTATCGGGCAATCTGCCCATGGACTCTATTTCTTTTTGCTTTTATTTTGCTCTTTCTACCGGAGGCCACTCAAGTCCATGATCGTGGTCGCCGCTCCAGGGTTGCTGATATTAGATGGATCAAGTCATACCTGCTGACGATCAAGTACTCCAAAAAGCAAGCATGGGGGAGCGACATCCGCCTTCATCTCACAACCCTGGGGAAGTCCTGTTTTTATTTATTTATTTTCCTGCATTTTTAATTTTTCTCTTCTTCTCAGTCCCCTTCTCTTTTTCTTTATGTTTTCTTCATTGAGGGCAATGAAGAATTTAAGCATGGGGGGGGGGGTCTAGTTTCTTTTTGCCTTTCTTTCTGTTTTTCTTCTTTCAAAAAAAAAGAAGAAAAAATTATATCTTAGTATAATATTTTTTGTCTTCAAAATCTAAAAATCAGAAAAAAAATTATAAAATATAAAACCCAAAAAAAATTAGAACAAAAAAAATAAAAAAAAAATTGTGCTTAAATCGATTTGAAAAACAAAACCTAAAATTATTTTCTATCTTTATTTTCACGTTGCTTCTAGTAAAGTGTAGGCCCATGCGGTTTCTTAGTGCTATTTAGATTACTTTGAAAATGTTTTTCTAAACCTATCATTTTAACATAGTCTAGTTCTACTAGTTTCTTTTTCTTAAATATAGGCATCCGGTTTTTAAGTTATAAGCTAGCAATGCGTAGTTATGTCTTTTTATTCGGTTAGTTACTTACGAATGGTTGCTAGGTATCATTAGTCCTTTTTCATTTGTGGGGTAGTCTTTCTTGGTGTCTAGAACTTGTACCAAGCTACTCTCGAAGCATTTGCGTCGTTTTTACGTTCTTTAGAAATGATTTAGGCCACCATTTGAATAGTTTGAGCTTTTCTTGCCCGCCAAAAACAAAACCCTTGCAAAACAAGTTTGGGCCTTTTCCTTTTTTTTCTTTGTTTTTAGCTCCACCTTTCATTTCATCTTGTTCACCAAAGCCAAATGCCCTTCCTATTTTCGCACTATAACCTTGAGCTTAAAATTATTTTTGTGGGAGGGGTATTGTATTATTTTAGAAATGAAAAGGACATTATAAAGCTTATTTTTGGAGCTTCCTTATCAATTGTTATTCAAAAAGAAAAAAATTGACAAAGAAAAATGAAAAATCAAAATAAAAAGAGAATGCAAAAAGTTTATGTTTGGCCAAGTTTAAAAAAAGAAAAAAATACATGGCTTTATGTTTATTTCAGTTTGAATTGAAGTACTTATCATGTCTTATGCTTTGTTTATTTTTTAAGCTCACCCTTGGTTTAGTGTTTAAGCCATTATGTTTATCTTTGTTTCCATTTCCTAATCATTCACCTAAACCAAGTTTTAATGCCTAGTAGAAGTCCTAATGATCTTAGAATGTAAATTCGCGTAGTGGAGAAAGTGTGAACGTACAAGCCTATGGCCACCATCATTGATGGATTTCTTTGGAGGTTATCTTGGAGTGTCTTAGGGTTAATGTTTATCTAGCAACCTAGTAGTTTGTTAAGGTACCGTTTATTTAGAACTTCTACTTTTGTTTTCCTTATTTTCATTTATTTTGGATGCCTTGTTTTAAGATTTAGAAATTAGTAGACTTCCCTTATGTTTTAATGAGATTTTTAGGGTTACATTTTCAAATTTTCCATTGTGCACTTCTCACCCCACTAGTTGATAATATTAATATTCGGATAGTTTAATTTTTCATGTTTTGTTTTTCTTAATTATGAAACCTAAATTAGCTTAGTTTATTTTCTATTTCCTTCCCTAGTTTTCATTTTTTATTTGCTTGAGGGCAAGCAAATGTCTAAGCATGGGGGAGTTTGATGACTACTTTTTAGTCATCATTTTTGGTATAATTTAGTTTAAGAAATCCCTAAGTATTATTATAATTTTATGATTTTGTATGCTTGAACGATGTTGTTTTATTTTATTTTATAAATCTATAGTTTTATTTTATGTTTGATTGTTATTTTATGTTTATGTTACTTTTTATTTATAAACTTATGTTTTATTTTATTTTATGTTATGTTTAGGTTACTTTATAAACATATGCTTTATGTTATGATTACTTTTTATTATCTTTGTATTAGTTTAGGTTTCATAACTAAGGTCATTATGATTAATATTGTGTTTTATGTTTATTTAATGTTAACTTATGTTTTGTTTTTATTCCTTGTATTGTAGGTGGCCGGTCCCTCTCTCTTATCAATTTGGAGCAACCCACCAATCAACTACAAGCAGCCCAACCTAGTCAAGCAAGCTTGGAGCAACCCAAGCCCCAACTTGGAGCAGCACATGAAGCCCGACCCCCTCCATTTTGTGTACCCGAGCCCAAGCATGCTGCAACCTCACTTCTCCTCCATGAAGCCCACATTTTGGAGCAGCCCTTTCATCCCATGTGGCCGGCCCTCCATCAAACACAGCAGCCCACAAAGCCCATTGAAGCCCCCTTTCCATGCAACCCGACCACATGCATGCAATCATTCATGCATGTGGCCGGCCACACATTTCTCTCTCTCCTTTATTTTTTTTTGCCACCTTTCTCTCATGCATGCATCTCCATCTCTCCTCCTTAATTCCACATGCATGAATCCCCCTTGCAAGTGTCCGGCCCCTCTCCTTTCCACCATTCTACAAACTTCCATACATCCCCCTTTTATATTTATTTTGTTTTTTCCAAAATGAAGTGCATGAATTTAGCCTTCCTCTCTCCCCTCCATTTAATACCATGCATGAACCCATTCTCCCCCTATGGCCGGCCACCCCTTGGGCTTCCCCTCTTCTAGATGCTTCCCTCCACTCCTATAAAAGGAACCCATATCCCATGCTTTGAGGAGGTTGGATTGGAGCAAGAGAGCAAGTGAGCAAGAGAGTTCTACTACAAGTTTTTCTCATTGTTGTTTTCTTTTTATGGTTGTAATTTTCTTCTTAGCATAATATTATCATCGTTTTAATATTATTGTTGTGTACTTCCTTTTTATTAATCAATGAAAATGTTTCTCTCTTCTTTTATTTTGTCTTCTTTTTCAATTATGCGTAGCTAATCTCTTAATAGCATTCGATCGTGAGGATCCATGAAGTGAGATGAGAGTTTACTTTATTCCTTAGTTTTATTTTTGTTATTTCATGCTCGATCCTTCTTTGATTAATTTGTGTCGACTCCGTATTTTTGATATACGGTAGTAGGCCTTGTTCTCATTTCATAGTAGTCGAGAGACTCATGATTTGAAAGATCACTCAAAGAAGGAAGGAGTTGAACGCAATCCTAGAGATAGGACGACGTAAATCCTCCGGATTGGAGTCAAATCCAATAGTGCGGATCACCTCGATAATGCAACTTTAGGCTTCTTTGGTTTGTAAAGAGATTTCGATCAAAGAGTCTATAAGTTAGGAGACCTAATGCTCTAGCGAGATTTTGTCTTAATATCGGATCCGTCACGGTCGAGTTTGATTTGCAAAATTAAAACTATCTTTATTTTTATCTCTCTCATCTAGTTTCATGGTGAATCATTGATCGAATGCTAGCTTTTTATTATAAGTTTTTCGTCTCGCAAGTTGTCTTTTGTTTTACTTTAAAAAAATTCTCAACCCCTTTAGTTCTCCGATAGGATAATAGTTAAAGCGTGAGTAGAAGTACTTGACAGCCCCGTGTTTAAATACGACCTTGGTACTACAATTCGACAGGTACGCTTGCCTGTTCGGGTTTTGGCCCACCACAAACCTCCTTTACGACGAAGGGGCCAGACCAACGGGACTTAAGTTTACCCGGAAATAAGTGCAAGCGTGAGTTATAAAGAAGGACTTGGTCTCCCGATTGGAAATTCTTTGGATGCTTAATTTTCTTATGGTGATAAAATTTGGTGTGCTCCTTATAGAGATTATTATTCTAAAATGCGAGGGAGCGCCACTGATCGAGCTCGTTAAGTTGGAATTTACGAAGCTCGGAGGACAAATTTTCATCAAGATTTAAAAATTTAAGTGCCCAAATGGAACGATGTTCAAGCTCAACCGGTAGATGGCATGCTTTCCCATTGACCAATCGATACGGCGTGCAACCGATAACGGTCTTGTACGCGGTCCGATAAGCCCATAGAGAATCATCAAGCTTCACCGACCAATCCTTTCTACTAGTAGAAACCATTTTTTCTAGTATACGTTTGATTTCACGGTTAACTACTTCTACCTGGCCACTTGTTTGAGGGTGATAGGGGGTGGCTAACCTATGTGCAACGCCGTATTTAGATAAAACCTTAGCGAATTGTGCGTTACAAAAGTGGGTTCCCCTATCACTAACTATTGCCCGCGGTGCTCCAAATCGTGAAAATAGTTTTTTTAGAAATCGGGTCACGACTCAGGCGTCATTAGTGGGAAGGGCTTGCGCTTCCGCCCACCATGACACGTAGTCGACCACTACCAAAATATATTTATTTCCATAGGAAATTGGTAGTGGTCCGACAAAGTCGATCCCCGATAAGTCAAAAACTTCTATTTCCAAAAATAAATTTAAAGGCATTTCATTACGGCGGGAAATGTTACCTGAGCGTTGGCATTGTTCACAACGACTTACATGGGTGTGAGCATCCTTGAAGATGCTTGGCCAATAGAAGCCTGCTTCAAGTACTTTCTGAGCCGTCTGATTACCTTAATAGTGCCCACCGGCGGGTCCCTTGTGGCAATGCTTTAGAATTTGGGAGCCTTCCTCATGATAAACACACCTCCGCACTACTTGGTCCGCGCAAACACGAAAGCGAAAGGGATCCTCCCAAAAATAATTTTTAAAATCGGAAAAGAATTTCTTCTTTTCTTGATAAGAAAAACCATTCGGGAGGAATCTCGCAACGAGGTAGTTTGCGAAATCGATGAACCAAGGAGTGGGGAGAGTAATCACCTTATGAATGGCGAGAAGGCACTCCTCGGGGAAGGTGTCGTCAATGTACTCCTCTATGAGCTCCCCCGAATTGGGGTTCTCCAACCGCGAAAGATGATCAGCCGCCAAGATCTCTGCTCCTCTCTTGTAACGAATCTCCAAGTCAAATTATTGGGGGAGTAAGATCCACCTAATCAATCATGGCTTTGAATCTGTTTTTGTTAGTAAATATCTCAAAGCCGAATGATCGGTAAAAATAATAATTTTGGACAAGGTTAGGTAGGAGCAAAATTTATCAAATGCGAAAATAATAGCTAATAATTCTTTTTCGGTGGTAGTATAATTTTATTGTGCGGCTGTTAGTGTTTTGCTCGCATAATAAATTGGATGAAAATTTTATTTATGCGTTGTCCTAAAACTACACCTACGTCAAAACTACTAGCATCACACATTATCTCAAATGGAAGTTCCCAATTGGGAGCGATCATGATAGGAGTGTTAATTAATTTTTCTTTAATAAGGGAAAAAACACGCAAACAATTTTCATCAAAAATAAACAGCGCATCTTTTTCTAATAAGTGTGTAAGGGGCTTAGTGATTTTAGAAAAATCTTTGATAAACCGATGATAGAAACCGGCATGCCCCAAGAAACTATGAACGACCTTAACATTTGAGGGGGGAGGTAGCTTTTCTATGGTTTCAATTTTTTGCTTTATCTACCTCTATGCCCTTACTAGATATTTTATGGCCTATGACCAAACCTTCCCGCACCATAAAATGGCACTTCTCTTAGTTTAAGACTAGGTTCGTGTCCTCACATCTTTGTAGTACACGGGAAAGATTTGACAAACATAAATCAAAAGAATCTCCAAAGATAGAGAAATCGTCCATGAAGACCTCCATGATATCCTCCACTAGTTCATCAAAGATTGCTAGAATACACCTTTGGAAGGTTGCCAGCGCATTGCATAAACCAAAAGGCATTCTTTGATAGGCGAAGGTGCCAAACAGACAAGTGAAGGTTGTTTTCTCTTGGTCTTCGGGCGCGATTGGGATTTGGAAATATCCCGAAAGACCGTCTAGAAAACAATAAAAAGAGTGCTCGGATAACTGTTCAAGGATTTGGTCAATGAACGACAAAGGAAAATGATCCTTATTGGTTGCATCATTTAATTTACGATAGTCGATGCACACCCGCCATCCGGTAATGGTTTGAGTAGGGATTAATTCATTTTTATCATTAGGTACTACCGTTAACCCTCCTTTCTTGGGCACCACTTGGACCGGACTCACCCAAGAGCTATTCAAAATCGGATAGATGATGCCCGCATCTAATAATTTTATTACCTCGGCCTTGACTACCTTCTTCATGTTAGGATTTAGCCGGCATTGAGGTTGAATAGTTTTATGAGCGTGTTCTTCTAAAAAAATTTTGTGTGTGCAAAAGGAGGGGTTAATCCCTCTCAAATCCGTGATCTTCCACGCAATTGCGCGGCGATGACGTTTTAAAATATTAGATAATTTAATTTTTTCATCATTGGTCAAGTAGGCCGAAGCAATAACAGGAAGTTTAGAATCCTCCGCTAAAAATAAATACTCTAAATGATCAGGCAATTGTTTTAATTCAAGTGCAGGAGGTTCATCATATGAAGTTTTAAAACGATCACTACCGACTTCTAAAATTTCAAATATAGGTGCGCGAGTGATCGAAATATTATCACTATTTTCATGAATAATTAAATCTAAATTTTCAAAATCAGATTCATGATCAATAGATGATAAATTGTGTTCAGCGAGAAGAAAGGAGTCTTCTTCGGGAGAAGTCTCCAAATAATAACTTGAGTCGTCATTTATGAGTGAATTTTTCATAGATGAGTCAATAGTAAAGGTAACTTCTTCATCCCCGACTCTAAGGAGAAGTTTACCGTTACTAACGTCTATAACTGCCCGCGAGGTGGCAAGAAAAGGGCGACCGAGAATGATTGGTACCTCGGTGTCCTCTTCGATGTCAAAGATGACAAAATCTACTGGAAAGATAAATTTGTCAACTTTGACAAGCACATCCTCAATGATCCCCGTAGTGAGCTTGACAGACCGATCCGCCAATTGAATGCTCATTCTTGTGGGTTTAGGCTCTCCTAATCCCAACTTTTTCACTAAAGAATAAGGCATTAAATTGATGGAGGCGTCTAGATCGGCTAACGCACGTTTTACCAATAAATCGCCAAATAGACAAGGAATAGAGAAACTACCCGGAGCGGGTAATTTCTTAGGCAATTTATTGATTAAAACTGCCGAACACTCTGCGTTCAATTGAACCGTATATATATCCTCAAGTTTCTTTTTATTAGACAAAAGATCCTTGAGGTACTTGGCATACTTCGGCATTTGTGCGATGACTTCGCAAAACAGTAAATTTATTTGAATTAGTTTAAAAATGTCTAAAAATTTACCGTGATGCTCATCCACCCGATATTTTTGCATTCTAGATGGATAGGGAAGAGGCGATTGATAAGCTTTTTGTTTATTAGAACTAGAAGTCTTAATCGGAGGAGAAGATGAAGAAATTATTACCTCCGTATCAACCGGAATTGTAGAAGTATCGACCGGAATTGGAGAAGTGGTTACTTCCTTCCCGCTCCATAGAGTGATGGCTTTGGCGTGCTCCTTTGGGTTGGGCTCCGTATTGCCCAGTAGAGCTCCTTGTTGGCGATCGGAGAGCATTTTGGCGATTTGCCCAATTTGGGTATCCAAATTACGAAGAGATTCGGCGAGATTCCGGATGTTGGCATCATTTGTAGTCGTATATTTGGTGAACAACTCCTCGAGATTGGGAGCTTTTGGAGCTTGCAGTGGGAAATAGCCGGGTGGAATGGTGTTAGGTGGGCGAGCCGCATTCCCTAGATTACTCCAAGAGAAGATGGGGTGATTCCTCATACTCGGGTGATAGGTATTACCAAAATTATTACCTGGATTATAAGGTGGACGATTCAGATTACCCATGTAATCCACATGCTCGGCAATAGTAGAAGGCTCCCAATATTGGGGCTCACAGGTAGGTGTAGACGAGGAAGCAGTCATCTCATTCATCTGTTTTTGCAGTTTCTCAACCTGGAGAGATTGACTAGAAACCTTATCTATTTCGTACATCCCGACCGGTTTAGGCAGACGAGACTGAGGTGTACTCCACTGATACGTATTCATGGACATACCTTCAATAAGTTCTTGGGCGGCCGCCGATGTATTTTTATTTAACGTTCCACCGGCGGCGACATCAATATGTTGCCTTGTTTGTTGATTGAGGCCATTATAGAAGGTCTGCACTTGTAACCAATCAGGGATTGCATGATGCGGAAAACGGCGAAGCAATTCCTTGAATCACTCCCAAGTATCTTATAACGTTTCCGTATCAACTTGGGAGAAATAAGTAATATCATTGCGCAATTTGGCCGTCTTAGCGGGCGGAAAATATTTCGTGAGAAATTTTTCTATCATCTCAGCCCAAGTAGCGATGGAGTCTCTTGGGAGAGAACCTAACCACTGCTTAGCCTTGGTGCGCAAATAAAAAGGAAAGATCCTTAGCCGAATGGCATCATCGGAAACCCCGTTGATTTTAAAAGTATCGCATATTTCTAAAAAGTTAGAAATATGCGCATTTGGGTCCTCATCTTGAAGCCCATCATATTGTACTGATTGTTGTACCATTTGAATGATGCTTGGCTTCAATTCAAAATTATTGTTCACAATAGCGGGGCGAACAATACTTGATTGTGCCTCATCCAAATTTGGCCGGGCATAGTAGGACATAGTCCATTCTTCGGCCATATTTGGATTTTGATTACCCAAATTAGAAGAAAATTGAGAAGAGGGGGAGATAGAAAAAGAAGAAGAAGAAGAAGAGATGTCACCTACAGATTCCTCAACCAAATATGAAGAATTGAGGTCGCGGAGTCGTAGGCGTCGCCGTAAGCTTTGCTCGATCTCCGGATCTAAATCAAGTAGATTTGACGGATTCCCTCGGTTCATACACCAAAATAAAATAAAAGTTAAAAGTTTTAAGATTTAAAAATTTATAAAAATAAAATTTCCCGGACTTCCCAAGGGCTACCCCATGACGGGTTCGCAAGATACTAGGCGGTATTGCGTGATGAAAACCCGGCACGGCCCTTTCGCAAGAAATTTTAATTATAAAAAATTAAAGTTAAAACTTTTAAAGAAAACAAACAAAATAAAAATAAAATAAAATTAATAGATTCTTGCTTTCAAAATATCGACAAAGAAAAGTCCTCGGCAATGACGCCAAAAACTTGATGGATATTTTCCCCACGCTAACGCGTATTTCCAATTGATGAGGCAAGTGTACCTATCGTTCAGAGTATAGAATCAAGTGTCGTATATCGACTCGGGGCTTTTTGAGTAATTGTACTCACAAGGAAAGCTATTATCTTATGAGAAGAAGAGTTGGTTTTTGTTGAACGGAAAAAGAAGCATTACACTAATAAAGAGAAATTCGATAATGGGGAAGCTAGCACTTGATCTAGAATCCCCTTGGGCTAAAATAAACCTTCTTGAATAATAAAGTAATGCGAGTTCTTAACTACTCACTCGACCGTGGAGGTTCCTAAAGTACAGAAGCGTCTCTTTCGAGCTCATGCTTCTGACTAACCTTAGGTTGATCGATTAAGACCTTTCGGCCAGTCGAAACCCCTAAGCTTGCTTTAGGCGGACGAACCACGCTATTGGATTTGACTCCAATCCGGAGGATTTATGTCTTCCTCTCTCGAGGGGTGCATGTAACACATTTTATCCTTGAGTGATCTCCTCGTATCCGCAACCTCTCGGTCATTTAGGATACGAATCTTAGATCGAAAATCATATTTCGCGGATATGATTTTCGATCTAAGATCCGTATCCTAAATGACTGAGAGGTTACAGATACGTGGTGATCACTCAAAGATAAAAGGAGTTGCATGCACCCCTCGAGAGAGGAAGACATTAATCCTCCGGATTGGAGTCAAATCCAATAGCGTGGTTCGTCCGCCTAAAGCAAGCTTAGGGGTTTCGACTGGCCGAAAGGTCTTAATCGATCAACCTAAGGTTAGTAAGAAGCATGAGCTCGAAAGAAATGCTTTTGTACTTTAGGAATCTCCACGGTCGAGTTAGTAGTTAAGAACTCACATTACTTTATTATTCAAGAAGGTTTATTTTAGCCCAAGGGGATTCTAGATCAAGTGCTAGCTTCCCCATTATCGAATTTCGCTTTATTAGTGTAACGCTTCTTTTTCCGTTCAACAAAAACCAACTCTTCTTCCAATAAGATAATAACTTTCCTTGTGAGTACAATTACTCGACAAGCCCCGAGTCAATATACGACACTTGATTCTATACTCCAAATGATAGGTACACTTGCCTCATCAATTGGAAACACGCGTTAGCGTGGAGAAAATATCCATCAGAAGTCATCTTCCTTTTGCATAGGAAACCCTCTCCCGCGAGTGTGTGGTGAGCGTGAGGTCTTCCTTCGGGTAGATACAGAGTATCCCTGTAGTTTTGCATATAGAGTTTGGAATCAAAGTACGAACATAGGCAAGGAGTGTGAAGCCCATCCAAATAGGTTGGTATGGATTGGTGATGTTTTTCATTATGCTTGTTATTGCCGGAGAAGACTCCGTGATGTTTTTTTTTTCGGGTTTCTACGCGGTAGATTGTAGTAGGGAACCTTGGGGACTAACTCCAAGGAGCACCCAGAAAACTGGGTATAATCGCATTCGTGGTCAGCACGCAGCTTTTCAGCTTACACAGAGCATACAACATACGCAACGCTCACAACACAAGGAGCTTACGCAAAGCTTCCTTGGTATTTTGGAAATACCCACAATTCTCAAGCATCCTCAAAAACTCCGTAAACTACTCATTTTATACACGGAGTCTTCTTCGATTCGCAACATAAACATCACCAATCCAGAACAACCGTCCGGATGGGCTTCACACATCATGCCTATTCCATACTACACATTTACGGATCTAGATGCAGACTCACCCGGGGATATCAACTATCAACCCAATAGAATCACTTACGCTTTCCACCTCTTGGTGGGGGATTCCATGTTAATGTATAAAGGAGGACTTCACTTGTCTAAGAAGGAGATCGTTACCCTTGACGATCGCTTTGGAGCCATGGAAATCTAGCCAGATGGAAATCACCGCAATGGCCTTGCCTCCATAAATCTGAACTCGGCTCTTAATTCGGAACACTGAAGCTCCTCCGGCAACCAGATTCCTTCTCCTCCTTCTTTCCTTGCTCTCCCCTCTCTCTATCTCTTTAGAAAGAGAATGGCCAAAGATGAATGAGAGTTTATCCTTCAACTCTCATCCTTATAATAGCAGGGAAAGTCCTGGACCATTGGATCCAAGTTGAAGGAAATGAACAGCCACAAATCGCCCAGAAAAGCACTTTCTTAGGCTTACACGGCTTGTGACACGCTTGTGTCAAAGGCCGTGTGCCTTAAGCGACAAAGAAACCGACTTAACTCGACCAGGACACGGCCATGTGACACACCCAAGTTCACAGGTCGTGTGCCCTGACACGGCTTCGGACGCGCCCGTGTCCAGCCCGTATTCAGCAGGCCTCATTGCCTTGGACAAATCCAGAGAAGGACACGACCAGTGACACGCCTGTGTCACAGTACGTGTGTCCAACTCGACTTGCCTCTCAAGGATCATCGAGTGCATTTCGTCGAGTGATGTTCGTCGACCCATAATAGGACATGGCCTAGGACATGCCCGTGTCACAGGCCGTGTACCCTCTCGAGATCCGTCGAGTGCATTTTGTCGAGCACTCGACAGGCTGTGTGTCAACTCGACAACACAGTGCAGGACACGGCTTAGGACACGCCCGTGTCCCAGGCCATGTTGCTCAGCCTGCACTCATTGCTGAGGTTTGAGGTGTTACAACCCTCCCCTCCTTAAAGAAATTTCGTCCTGAAATTTAGCTCAACAGTAGAAACCAACACAACCACACCATTGTTGAACTTTATAAAACGAACCAAGTTTAGAGCTCAGAGGTCGCAGATTATCTCGCCCCACGACATCGCACAAAAACAAGTCTTTAACAAACATATTGTCAGACATACATACAACATATATTTTATTACATCACGAAAGATAGCAAAGTGCACTCTTTATTTTATTTCCGCTCATCCGCATCCCTCATAATCCGATTTATGGCCTCCTATAATTCCAAATTATATACGCGGGGCTGCTATACTTCCAATTTGAGTTTTGCGGCTCCTGTAATTCGAGATTTTACACTCGAGATTGTGCCTGGGATGCAGATGACTCTGTCACTGCTTTGACCTTTTACTCATAAGACGCACTTGTCTTTTTCTCATCCTTTGGAGGGCCACTCCAACAAGAATTGGATAAATGTCCCTGTTTCCCACATTTAAAAAATGTACGTGTCTCAACACATCCTTGCCCATACGTTGCTCCCGAAGTAACATTCGAAGGAGTTCGTTCAGCAGGACAGAACCTCTTCTTGTCTCGTTTCCAAAATTCCAATTGTTCCGACTGCGACACTTTGAACTCCGACTTTTCCACCGCCAAGTTCTTCTTGTCCTGCACTCGTTTCAAATCCTTCTCCAGCGCACGTGTTGTATCTACTAACGCTTGGAAGCCTTGGTTCACCGAACTCGGGAGCCCCAACCTCAGCTCATTACAAAGTCCCTCATAGAACCTATTCGTCTTCCGCTCCTCCTCAGCGAAAGTAGACCCCGTATAGCGCCCCAGCCTTGTAAACTCATGCAGGTAAGTATCAACACTACTCTCACCCTACACCAGACATTGGAACTCATTTTCCATTGCAATTCGTTGCAACACTTGAAAATACCTTGCCAAAAATATTCTTGAGAATTCCTCTATCGATATCTCCCCTAGCCCTTTGCCTGCCAAGTGGTGCAATTCCACTTCATACCACCAAAGTCTCGCCTCTCCTTCAAGAAGAAAAGTGGCTAAGGTAACTTTCTTCCCCTCCTTAGTCCTGATTGCTGTCAGGATCATCTTCACTCTTGCGAGCTAGTCCTCCGCCTGCATTGGGGAACCCACCCCTATAAACGTAGGTGGATTAAAATCCATAAAATGTTTCAGTTGCTCGTCAGATGCTTTCTCGTCAATCAGAGCCTCAACACGCTCTTGCGTCACACCAAGCTGTACTGGCACCACTGCAGGCCTTGCCTGCCCAATAGGCTATGCATTTAGAGCTGCGAGCACCGCCTCAGTAACTAAACGTATGGTCACCGCCGAGGGAGGAGGTGTAGGCACCTCAACTGGTGCCGCACTCTCATTAGAATGCTGGGGCTCAGACTTCCCAGCACCACTCCTTATCACCTATAAGTGGACAAAACACCATTAACGTCCAATCCATAACGACAAACAGACCTAGAATACACGCTCACGCTCCTCAAATACATGTATGACATTCCTAGTGGACATTCTTAAGTTCAAATATGTTATCCCTACCAAACCCTATCCTCTGATACCACTTTGTAACACCTCCATCCGTCACATGGAATATAACAGAGGGTTCGGCAGGGGCCCCACGCCATATTTCATAGACAAACAGCAGAATCATGTATGAATTTCAAAATGATGTTCTACTCGCATCTTAACTCAGAGCATTCTAGCGGAAGATTTTAACTTATAAGAACTCATCATATTGAATGTCCACTAAATATATAAACAACACATTTATATATATTACCAGGAATGTATACAAACACAAACGCTCAAGACCTTAAGGCTTTACATGTTTCTCTTTACAAGATGTGGTTTCATACATCAGCACGCAGGCCGGCCACACATGAAAATATAATTCTTCGCAAGACCTTCAAGGGCCTACAAGCAGCAAGGGCTTCAGCCCGCTCAATCAAGTTCCGTCTGTCAGCACCTGCATTTGGACATCCACTCCAAGGGTGATAAACAAAGCAACGGTCATCATTCAGCTGACCAATTATAACGATCCTACCCCTTACTCGGGGCAGTGGTTCCTTCCCTGCATGCATAACAATGACAATATATATCTTTATATGTCACAACAAGTGCTCTCAAGCACAACATCATCACAAATGCAAGCCTCAGTGCCAGACGGTCCGTGCACTCAGGGCATATTTACGGTGTATCGAATTATCCTTGGTACCACCACCGATTAGAGGTTCTTAACTTGTTGGCTATGGGCATTAGTCTACTACAACACGCATGCTGGAAACCCTCTCGCCCATCCCGCTCAGAGGTGTAGGTCAGCCTTTTCCCCCCCATTGCATTGCCACCAATCGATCTCTCATAACGCAGATATAGGTCAGCCTTTTCCCGTTGCTTAACTTGTCAATAGCTCACATCTTGACGCGGGTCGGCTTTCCCTTTCCTGGTCAGCACGCAGCTTTTCAGCTAAGGCAGAGCATACAACGCACGTAGCGCTCACAACACAAGGAGCTTACGCAAAGCTTCTTGGGTATTTTGGAAATACCCACAATTCTCAAGCATCCTCATAAACTCCGTAAACTACTCGTTTTATACACGGAGTCTTCTCCGGTTCGTAACATAAACATCACCAATCAAGAACAATCGTCCGGATGGGCTTCACACATCATGCCTATTCCGTACTACACATTTCCAGATCTAGATGCAAACTCACCTGGGGATATCAACTATCAACCCACTGGAATCACTTATGCTTTCCACCTCTTGGTGGAGGATTCCATGCTCATGCATAAAGGAGGACTTCACTTGCCCAAGAAGGAGATCGTTACCCTTGACGATCGATTTGGAGCCATGGAAATCTAGCCGGATGAAAATCACCGCAACGGCCTTGCCTCCACAAATCTGAACCCGGATCTCGATTTAGAATGCTGAAGCTCCTCCGATAGCCAGATTCCTTCTCCTCCTTCCTTCCTTGCTCTCCCCTCTCTCTATCTCTTTAGAAAGAGAATGGCCAAAGATGAATGAGAGTTTATCCTTCAACTCTCGGCCTTATAACAACTGGGAAAGTCCTGGACTATTGGATCCAAGTTGAAGGAAATGAACGACCACGAATCGCCCAGAAAAGAACTTTCTTGGGTTGACACGGCTTGTGACACGCCTGTGCCACAGGTCGTGTGCCTTAAGCGGCAAAGAAACCGACTTAACCCGACCAATACATGGCCATATGACACGCCCGTGTCACAGGCCGTGTGCCCTGACATGGCTTTGGACACGCCTGTGTCCAGCCCGTGTTCAGCACGCCTCATTACCTTGGCCAAATCCAGAGAAGTACACGGCCAGTGACACACCCGTGTCATTGGCCGTGTGCCCAACTCGACTTGCCTTTTGAGTATCGTTGAGTGCATTTTGTCGAGTGATGTTTATCAACCCATAATAGGGCACGACCTAGGATACGCCTGTGTCGTAGGCCATGTACCCTCTCGAGAATCGTCGAGTTCATTTCATCAAGCGCTCGACAGGCTGTGTGTGAACTAAACAACAAGAAGAAGGACACAGCTTGGGACACGCTCGTGTCCCAAGCCGTGTTGCTCAGCCTGCACTCATTGCTGTGGTTTGGGGTGTTACAAGCTGAGCATGGGGAAGGATCAATTCCCAGGTAGCCTTGTGGTCACCCACCAGACAACGAAGTAAACTACTCAAACTTCTGTTTACTACTTTTGTTTGCCCATCCATTTGTGGATGGTAGGTCGAAGAAAATAAGAGCTTGGTACTCATAAGCTTCCGAAGGGTCTTCCAAAAATAACAAGTATATTTCACGTCCCTATCAGTGACTATTATCTTGGGAACACCCCGATGCGCAACGACTTCCTTAAAATATAATTTCGCAATATGCGACGCATCATCGGTCTTATTACAAGCGATAAAATAAGTCATTTTCGAAAACCGATCTACTACAACCAGGATGGAATCATGACGTCTAAAAGTGATGGGTAGACCTAGAATGAAATCCTTACTAACAACCCAAGGAATTGAGGGAATCAGAAGAGGAGTGCAAAGTCCGACATTTGTCTTTTTACCCTTAGCTAATTGGCACACACGATAACTCTTCACAATTTTATTTACCGTTGATTTGAGACCGAGCAAATGAAACTTGTACTCCACTAACGTAATGGTCTTGTCACGACCAAAATGACCAACTAAACCACCACTATGCAATTCCCTAACAATGAAATGACGTAGGGAAGAATAAGGGATACATAGCTTCGAGTGCTTAAATAGGTAATCGTCTCGAATATAATAGGATGATATGGTGGTGGGAGAGTCGCTTTGAGCAGATAAATAGATTTCCTTGTAATACGGACAATGGATATACTCATCCTTAATCCTATAGTACCCAATGAATTTCACTTCTAGCATAGATAATAATAACGTAACACGACTAAGGGCGTCGACCAAACGATTTAGAGTCCCCTTAAGATGTTTTATTATAAATGTGTACTCCTGCAGATAAGAGATCCACTTGGCATGCCGGGGGCTGACCTTGCTTTGAGAATTGACAAATCTCAAAGCATCGTGATCGGATTGGATAACAAACTCCTTTGGAAGTAGATAGTGCCACCAATGTTGGAGGCATCGAATAACAGCGTAAAACTCCCTATCATAATTAGAATAATTCAACTTCGGACCCACGAGTTTCACACTAAAATACCCAATCGGATGACCCTCCTGACTTAATATACCGCCTATGCCGACCCCAGACGCATCACAAGATAACACAAAAACCTTATTAAAATCTGGCAACCTTAAAAGTGGAGCTTCCGACATCCGTGATTTAATCATTTGGAATGCTTTGGCAGCCGATTTGGTCAAGGTAAAATCACCTTTCTTCATACATTCCGTTATCAGCGCCATGATACTACTAAAATATTGAATGAAGTGACGATAAAAGGTAGCTAGTCCATGAAAACTACTAACATCCCGAATGTTGTTGGGTTCTGGCTAATCCTTAATGGCTCGGACTATTAACCCCAGAATCAGCAACATCTTCAACAAAGGACCCAGGTCATCCTCCTTTATTCGTAGACTCGGTTCTCCAGTCTGCTCAGGTCGGAAAATTGCAGCATCAGCAAGATCCAGCTCCAGCGGCAGACTCAATACTCCAGTTCGCCCAGATCGTCCAGTCAGGATGATTAAAGTACCAGCCTCCTTCAGCGGCAGACTCAATTCTCCAGTCCGCCCAGGTCATCCAGCCTCACGAGATTAGCTTCCCGGATCGCCCACGAACTCTCTTCAGGAGGACTCAAGCATCAACCCGCACAGGTCGCGGCCCTTCAACCAGGATCACACCCTGTAGCAACAGACCGAAGCTCCAGATCACGAGCCTAGTCTGCCCCTCTTGCGCGGACTGGCTTTTCTTCTCTTTTTTGTTTCCCTTCACCGCTGCCCGGTTCTCCGGTAACTCGAGCAACCAGTTATTTTAGCAATGCCCGTTTGATCAGGCCCCCGAACCTATAAATAGGGGGAAGCGGTGCACCCAAAGCATGCTAACTCGAGCCCAGTAGCCTACTTGTTAAAGGATGCGAACTCGAATCTCAGGCTTTGCGGTCTCTAGCTTGCTCTTATTTCAGCTCTTCTCCTCTACTTGTAATCAACCATTTGCAATCAAAGGAAATCCCTTCGTAGGAGAGGTATTTAGGCTACGATGGACAAAGTCTGGTTTTGCCGTGGCTCACGGCTCTGTTTCTTTCTCTGATCCGCTAGTAGATAGCTGCTTGCAGTCGCCTCTTTTCCCTTACTTTCCCCTGTGTTCGAATCATTAACTGGTGGTGTCCTTTTCCGCGCATCAACAATTAACACGCGGCCTTCATATCTAGAGCAGTTTTTTGAAATCAGTGAACCATGTCAGACCGCCGAGCTCGCCGCTCAGACCGCTCCAGTTCATCTGAGGACTCGCTGTGGGATGCAATTGAATAGTCTTATTGGGAGGCATAGTGATCTCGCAGGGAGACCGATCATTGTTTGGATACAATTAGTCAGGCGATAAGCGTGCTGACTCAACGACTTATGCCTCAGGCCGCAGTAGATCCCGCAGACACTCCAGTCCACTAGACTCCAGCTCGCCGAACTCCGCTTCGGCAATCTCCGACAATCACGCCTTCTCCTCAAGCTGTCCCTCCGGCTCAGACTGCATCTCCTCTGTGGCCTCAAGAAGATCAGTTCGCCTCTCTGATGGACTTCTTCAAAGAGTCATCCAGGGGCAGTCCTGCACGCTAGTTCGATTTCGCAGACCGCCAGTCCGCATTGCCCGCAGATTCTCCTGCTCCAGTCCGCCCCGCTTGTCCAGCTGATTATGAAGCACCCTCTCCCTTCGTGGATAGAATCCGATGGGATTCAGATCCAAGCAGCTTCAGAGAACCTCGTCTACCTTTGTATATAGGGGAGACTGATCCAGTGGCCAATCTGCAGGCCTTCGAAGGGGCAGTAGCTTTGAGATGCCACTCTGACGCAATCAAGTGCAAACTCTTAGTTACCAGTCTCGATGGACATGCAAGAGAGTGGTTCTATGACCTGCCCTCGAGCTCAATTTCTTCTTTTTCCGAGTTCCGCAGTGAGCTCCTGTTGAGGTTTGCTACCTCCAAGAAGAGAAAAGATGGTCCATCAACTCTTTTTTATATCAGGCAAAGAGACAACTGTAAGTTCACCTAGTGTCAACTACCTTCACCTATGGGGGGGAGGATAAGTGACTTTTGTCGCTTTTGCCGAATTAAAAACGGTACCTGCAGAATCAAAACAAACCACACAGCACAGAAAATAACACAGGCAATTTAGTGGTTCCCCGATTTGGGTACGTCCACTTTCCCCCTTCGACCTATCTCCCAACCAGGGACGACTCGGTCACTTCACCAACAGGATTGAAATCCAATCCTTGCACTATCGGAAGGAACCCTTCCACACGTAGGAGTCAACACTCCCACAACACGGGTTGCACACAACCCTACAACTAGGAACCAAATGTTCCTTTACAATGAAAAAGAAATTGGAGTGTATAAGAAATACAAACAACTTGAAGATCTAGGTGTCCCTTTTCGTTAGACTACTGGTTCTTGTAGGCAACGAAAAGTCCACAACCCTTGATCTTTCTTGGAGAAAATCTCCCCGAGACCGGCGGCGGCAAAGGGCGGCGGCAAGGCTCTCGGTGTTGGCGGCGGCAACTGAAAACAGCAGCGATGCACTGGAGATTCAATCTTCTTAGCGAAGTCGGCAAGGTATTCCAACGGTCACACTAGGATCGATCGTCTCGATCGATTCGGACGGGGATGGATTTCCTTATCTCAAATCAAGAGACAAAAGATCTCTGGTTAGACGCGTGAGATGCTGTGCAAGACTTGGCTTCTATCACCGGGGATCTGGAGGAGATTGAGATCAGCTACGGTGACCACTACACGAGCGGCGGCGACGGAGGCGGAGCTGGTTCTCGATTTTATGGTTAGTCGGCGGCTCGGCTTTCGTATTCTATATCCGTGAACCACTGTACACAAATACCTGTGTATTTATACAATAGGTCTTGGAGATGACCGTTGTGGGCCCCACCAAAGAATGACCAAAGTCCGGTTCAAATAGCTGCAGGTAACATGGACCGGTCCAGGAATTCGGAAAAATCGCCCAAGGCAAAATCGGCAAGAATCGTAGGTGATTCTCGACGAATCGGCGAGAATCACTTACGATTCTCGCCGAATTCCACTTGGCGAATTCTGGCTGCACAGGTTATAGAGGCCGGGGAGAATCGACGGGAATCACATTTGATTCTCGCCGAATCGTCGAGAATGCAAAGTCATTCTCGACGAATCGGCGAGAATCACTTAGTGATTCTCGATGATTCTACCTTAGAGAATTTTCTGACTGCGTCGAGACAGCCGGCCCAACCCGGCGAGAATCATCTAGTGATTCTCGACGACTCGTCGAGAATCACTAGTGATTCTCGACGAATCGGCAAGAATCACTTAGTGATTCTCGACGATTTACACTTAGACGATTCTCGTCTTTCAACCCGTGAGCTGGTCTTTGGCCCATCCTTGCTCCTTGTCTGCTCATGATCTTTCATGACCCTGTGCTAGGAAATAAGTACACTCCAATAGAGAGTACACGTAAGCCAACACACTGATCTGCTCAACGAGGGATTACGTTGCACAGACCTGTGTATATTGACCTACTGCACCCTGACATTGGTGTGTACTTAGCAATGAATAGCTGCAAGCACAACTAGAAGAAATTCATCAAATACATAGTGAATTCACCTTAGCTTGTTCAGGGGCTTCTTCAAATCAGGTACATTGTGGATACAATACCCAACACTCTCCCCCTATTTGAAGAAGCCTAAACCCTACAAGCTAAGGTGAATACAACGGCTTGGAAGAACAGAACTTAAAATAAAAAGTTGAAATTCCATACCGTTATCTTTAGAGCTTGTGGAGCTATCACCTTAGCACCTTAGCCGAGAGGGTAATGGTAATCTCCCCCTTTTTGGCTTCTGCAAATCGGGGACTGAAGCATGTGACACCATGCTCCCCCTCAGTTCTTGTACCTTTTCTTTCACTAAATTCCTAGCAGAGGCTCCCTCTAGACGCATGAGCCTTGAGCTTCTGTAGTCTTCATTCCTCGTAGTTTAGCATCCCCAATTCAGTTTTGAACATACTGAACTTGGCCTCGTCAAGGGGCTTTGTGAAAATGTCTGCAATCTGCTTGTCAGTGGGAACATAGCAGAGAGAGATGTCCTTGTTCTCTACGTTCTCCCGAATGAAATGGTAACGCACTTCAATATGCTTCGTTCTGATGTGCGATACCGAATTGTTGGCAATAGCAATTGCACTGGAGGAGTCGCAGTACATCGGTACTTCCTTGAACTGGAGATCATAGTCTGCTAACTGATTTCTGATCCATAGAAGTTGTGCGCAACAGCTCCCAGCCGAAATGTATTCTGATTTTGCTGTGGAGGTTGCAACACAATTCTGCTTCTTGCTATTCCATGAGACGAGCCTTCTTCCGAAGAATTGACACGTCCCGGAGGTGCTTTTCCTGTCATCCCTACTTCCTACAAAATCAGCATCTGAAAAACCTATTAGCTCGACATCATTGCTTCTCGGGTACCATAAGCCAAGATTAGGGGTACCTTTAAGGTATCTAAGAATTCGCTTTGCAGCGACATAATGAGATTCCTTAGTGTTCACCTGATATCTGGCACAAACACATGTGGAGAACATGATATCCGGTCTACTCGCAGTAAGATAGAGCAGAGATCCAATGATGCTTCTGTATTTGATTTCATCAAAAGGTTTCCCTTTCTCATCCTTATCCAGAGACATGGTGGATCCCATTGGAGTTCTCATAGAGGTTGCATTCTCCATTCCGAATTTCTTGAGGAGTTCATTTGTGAACTTCGTCTGAGAAATGAAGATTCCTTCCTCAGACTGTTTCACTTGAAGTCCCAAGAAATACTTTAGCTCTCCCATACTGCTCATTTCAAACTTTCCTTGCATAAGTTTGGAAAACTTTTTGCAAAGATTGTTGTCCGTTGAGCAGAATATAATGTCATCAACATAGATTTGCACCAGCAAAATCTTGCCTTTGACTTCCCTGAGAAACAATGTCTTGTCTATTTTTCCTCTAGAGAACTTGTTCTCAAGAAGAAAACTAGACAATGTCTCATACCAAGCTCGAAGAGCTTGTTTTAAGCCATATAACGCTTTATTAAGAAAATATACATGATTAGGATAAGTAGGATTGACAAAACCTGGAGGTTGAGCGACGTATACTTCCTCTTTCAAGTCTCCATTCAAGAAAGCCGATTTCACGTCCATCTGATAGATTGTGAATCCTTTGTGAGAGGCATAGGCTAGGAATAGCCGGATTGCCTCGAGCCGTGCAACTGGTGCAAACGTCTGGTCGAAGTCAATCCCCTCCTCCTGTCTGTATCCTTGAGCCACCAGTCTGGCTTTGTTCTTGATGATGACTCCATGTTCATCCAACTTGTTTCTGAAGATCCACTTGGTGCCAATCACATTTTGCGTCTTCGGTCTGGGAACCAGCGTCCAGACTTTGCATCTTTCGAATTGATGCAGCTCATCTTGCATGGCTAAAATCCATGACGCGTCTTTGTTCGCTTCGTCGAACTTCTTTGGCTCAACCTGCGACAGAAAGCTAAGATGCAAAATCTCATTAAGAGTACCTCGCCGAGTTCTGACACCATCTCGGGGATCTCCAATGATTTGATTTCTGGGATAATCCCTCAAGTGTCTGAGCTCTAGAAGTCTTGCATCAGGAGCTCTAGAAATTTCTGGGGCCCCTTCCTCTTCAGGGAGGACCGCTTCATCCTGACCGTCATCCTCTCCGATCGGTGTTGAGGTGGAGACCTTGACGTACTTCGGAGTTGCATCTTCCTCGGGCTCATTCAGGTGTAGCTTGTCGAGTCTGGCACCTGTATCTTCAAGAAGACCACTGGAAGAGTTGCAAATAAGCAAACTTCCTTCATCAAAAACAACATTAATTGATTCCTCTACCA
This sequence comes from Platanthera zijinensis, assembly GCA_039513925.1. Classification (NCBI taxonomy): domain Eukaryota; kingdom Viridiplantae; phylum Streptophyta; class Magnoliopsida; order Asparagales; family Orchidaceae; genus Platanthera; species Platanthera zijinensis. The sequence goes on from CM077079.1 coordinate 118,523,668, forward strand.
CTACAGGTTTCTTGTTAAAAACTCGATAAGCCCGACTGTGGCTACTATAGCCCATGAATATGCCTTCAAAGCATTTTTCACCAAACTTAGTACGAGGGTACTTCCCATTATTCAGTACATAACATTTGCAGCCAAAAATCCTCAGATAGGACATGGTTGGATTCTTGCCTTTCAGTAGCTCATAAGGAGTCTTACGATGGCTCTTGTTGATCAACGCCCGGTTTTGTACATGACAAGTCGTATTGACAGCCTCGGTCCAGAAGTATTCTAGGAGAGAAGCGTCATTCAACATTGTCGTGCACGCCTCAATGAGTGTTCTATTCCTCCTCTCCACCACTCCATTCTATTGAGGAGTGCGAGGGGAGGAGAACTCATGAAAGATACCAAGTTCTTCACAGAACTTTGTCATAGCCCTATACTCATACTCTGTTTCGTGGTCACTTCTGATTTTGACCACTGAGCAGTTAAGTTTGTTCTGTATCTGCTTGACAAAACTGGTGAAGATGTCAAACGTATCAGACTTGCACTTTAAAAAGAACACCCACGTAAACCGAGAGTGATCATCTACAATCACTAGCGTATACGACTTCCCTCCTAAGCTATGAACTTGCATAGGACCAAATAAGTCCATGTGCAGAAGATAAAGACATCTGGAGGAATCTTTGTCTGGGATGCCCTTAAAGGTAGCCCGAGTCTGCTTGCCCATCTGACATGCAGGACATGGACTATCTTTAATGCACTTAATAATGGGAGCATCCCTTACTAAGTCTTTGGAAAATAGCATATTAATTGTCTTGTAATTAATGTGTGCCAATCTCTTGTGCCATTGTTCACAAAGAGATGCACTGCCTTTTGCAACGAGGCATACTGGGGTAGAAGAATCTAAACTAAGAAAATCTAAACAGAAAATATTTCTGCTCCTAATGCCAGTTAATACAGTCTCCGAAGAATCACATGATATTATCAGACATTTATCCTTGCAGAACTTAACGTCATACCCTTTATCACATAACTGGCTTACGCTGATCAGGTTAAGATTTAACCCTTCAACATAAGCTACGTTAGTGATAGAGAGTATACCGTTGGAAATCATACCGTAACCTCTGGTGACTCCCCGATCAGATCCCCCAAATATGACTTTGGGTCCATTCTCTACTAGAGAGTACTCCCGCAGCAGGCTTCTTGTCCCGGTCATGTGACGGGAGCATCCACTGTCCAAATACCAAATAGGAGTTTTGTTGGCCTTTGGACATTCCTGCAAAACAAAATTAATTTGCCTTAGGAACCCAATCGTACTTGGGTCCTAGATTTTTCGTTAGCATACTCCCCCTCGGTTGGTTAGCCCTACGAGAGGTCGGCTTCGCATTGCCAACATGAGGAGTCTCGATATTCCTTGGATTAAACCAACAATCCATGGCAAAGTGACCAATTTTGCCACAGCACCAGCAGTCAAATCTGTTATACCTCCTCTTAGGCGCCTGCTTCACCCTTGAAACGTGGGGTTCAGCCGGGGCCGAAGACCTGGAGGTGGAGGCATTATGATGACCACAGTCATATGACTTCTTCACCTCTTGGCTTTTCAGTGTAATAGGCTTGGCCTTAGGTGCCTGCTTCCTATTATGGCCGCTAGAGAAGTGACCATAATTGTTCCACGTGGATTTCCTCAAAAGGTGCCTTGAAGACACTCTCACTGAAGTTACGGGGAAAGGTCCACCCATCATACCGGCTCTTCGGATTTGCAACCGAGGGCCTGATGTGATGGCCATATGTTGACTTAAAGTCATGTTGGTTACAGGGAAAGCTAGGCTTTTTGAACTCAATAGGGCTGAGTGGGGCCTTTCCTTTCTCAGCAGCAGAGGCTTTCTTGGCAGCCTTATTCTTCCTCTTGTTCCTGTTTCTCCTGGATGAGGAGCTAGGTGCCCCTACGTGCCCCAAACCAGCTCCTTTGGTCTGAGCAATGAAGGTATCAACTAGTGGAAGAACTGTCTTCGGCATAGAGAAGCTCTTAACGATCTTCTTTTCTGCCGCAAGTTGTTCTTCCAACTTGTCGATTTCCTCTTGCTTAAGATCGAGGAGCTTAAGAGACTCAGAATGCTTTGAAGCCAGGTCCGAGTGCTCCTATCGGAGGGAGATCAAACTGGTGATCTCTTCCCTCAGGGATACACTCTCACCTTTAAGGAATTTAACTTCCTTCTTCTCAGCCTTCAGTCTCTTTCGACATTCCTCGAAAGTATTTAGCAGAAGCTCATACTTATCGAGGAGGTCAGCTTCACGGGCCGAAGGGCTATCCTCAGGGTCATCATCTTGAGACTTAGGATCGGAGTCAGAGTCGAAGAGAGGGGTGTGAGCTTTTACCTTCCCAGTAAATGGGGGCATTCACCTTCAGAGTTAGAGTGACCCATTAGCCCAAAGTAGGCTTCCTCGTCATCGCTGGATTCTGACGTATCAGATTTACTCAGCGTCTTTGGCTTCTTCGCGATGTAACTTCTCTCCTTCTTCTTGTCTTTTGAGGACCTGTGCTCCTCTCCCTTTCCCTTCTCCCTCTTGCCTTGTTGGCAATCAGCCACGACGTGTCCTGGCTTGTTGCAACCAAAGCAAATAATATCAGATGAGCGGTGTTTGTTCGGTTTGGAACCATACCTGTCAGAAGAATTGTTCTTCTTCTGATGCCTTGAGGAAGAGCCTTCTCTCTTTCTCTGGTTCCTCAGCTTGAGGAACTTCTTGAATTCCCTTGTGATAAGGGAGAAGTCTTCCTCTGACAATTCTGAGCCGGAGGAGCTTGGCTCAGAGTATTCCTCTTCATCCCTCTTCCACGCACGGGAAGAAGCGGCACCCTTGCCCTTTCTGGAATGAATGGCTTTCAGGGCCACCGTCTTTTCCTTGGCTGCGGCTTTCTCTGCTTCCTCTTCAGCCTTCCTTGTGTTCAACTGAAGCTCATAGGACATGAGCTTCCCGAACAGAATCTGAGGGTCGGTTTCCGCAAGTCTGCCAAACTTGCGGATGGCACAGATCTTTGTGTCCCATTCCTTAGTGAGGTACCTAAGGAACTTATCATTTAGTTCACCGTCAGTGAACACTCTTCCATATCCTTTGAGTGCATTGACGATCTTGAGGAAGTTTTCGAAGGTAACTCCGATCTCCTCCTTTGGCCCTTGCCTGAAGGCCTCATATTTCTGATTGAGGAGGGATCTCCGATCGTCCCTCACTTCATCCGTGCCCTCTATTAATACAATCAGGCAGCTCCAGAGATCCTTGGCTGTCTTGCAATTGCAGAAGTTCTGCATCATAGAGTCGTCAACTGCGCTTACCAGGATGTTCTGAGCTTTCTTGTCGAGTCCGAACAACACCATTTCGTCCTTGTCCATTTCTGAAAGTCTCTTGGGCACTTTCTTGGTAGGATCAATGGTGGAGGCCTTAGTGGGAATGTAAGGTCCCTCCTCCACTATCATGAAGAGCCGGGGGTCGACTGCTTCCATGTAGAATCTGATTCTTTCCTTCCAGATAGGAAAGTTCAGTCTGGTGCACACTGAGATTTTGCCGGAGTGCTTGAGTCCGTCCATGGAAGATATCGGTCTTCTTCTTGACACTGGTGGCAGGATTCTACTCAAGGTGTGAACCTTTTTGATGAGCAACCTCCCTCTAATACCACTTGTAAGTTCACCTAGTGTCAACTACCTTCACCTATGGGGGGGGGATAGGTGACTTTTATCGCTTTTTCCGAATTAAAAACTGTACCTGCAGAATCAAAACAAACCACACAGCACAGAAAATAACACAAGCAATTTATAGTGGTTCCCCGATTTGGGTACGTCCACTTTCCCCCTTCGACCTATCTCCCAACCAGGGACGACTCGGTCACTTCACCAACAGGATTGAAATCCAATCCTTGCACTATCGGAAGAAACCCTTCCACACGTAGGAGTCAACACTCCCACAACACGGGTTGCACCCAACCCTACAACTAGGAACCAAATGTTCCTTTACAATGAAAAAGAAATTGGAGTGTATAAGAAATACAAACAACTTGAAGATCTAGGTGTCCCTTTTCGTTAGACTACTGGTTCTTGTAGGCAACGAAAAGTCCACAACCCTTGATCTTTCTTGGAGAAAATCTCCCCGAGACCGGCGGCGGCAAAGGGCGGCGGCAAGGCTCTCGATGTTGGCGGCGGCAACTGAAAACAGCAGCGATGCACTGGAGATTCAATCTTCTTAGCGAAGTCGGCAAGGTCTTCCAACGGTCACACTAGGATCGATCGTCTCGATCGATTCGGACGGGGATGGATTTCCCTATCTCAAATCAAGAGACAAAAGATCTCTGGTTAGACGCGTGAGATGCTGTGCAAGACTTGGCTTCTTTCACCGGGGATCTGGAGGAGATTGAGATCAGCTATGGTGACCACTGCACGAGCGGCGGCGACGGAGGCGGAGCTGGTTTGCGAGAATCGTAGGTGATTCTCGACGAATCGGCGAGAATCACTTACGATTCTCGCCGAATTCTACTTGGCGAATTCTGGCTGCACAGGTTATAGAGGCCGGGGAGAATCGGCGGGAATCACATTTGATTCTCGCCGAATCGTCGAGAATGCAAAGTCATTCTCGACGAATCGGCGAGAATCACTTAGTGATTCTCGATGATTCTACCTTAGAGAATTTTCTGACTGCGTCGAGACAGCCGGCCCAACCCGGCGAGAATCATCTAGTGATTCTCGACGACTCGTCGAGAATCACTAGTGATTCTCGACGAATCGGCGAGAATCACTTAGTGATTCTCGACGATTTACACTTAGACGATTCTCGTCTTTCAACCCGTGAGCTGGTCTTTGGCCCATCCTTGCTCCTTGTCTGCTCATGATCTTTCATGACCCTGTGCTTGGAAATAAGTACACTCCAATAGAGAGAGTACACGTAAGCCAACACACTGATCTGCTCAACGAGGGATTACGTTGCACAGACCCGTGTATATTGACCTACTGCACCCTGACATTGGTGTGTACTTAGCAATGAATAGCTGCAAGCACAACTAGAAGAAATTCATCAAATATATAGTGAATTCACCTTAGCTTGTTCAGGGGCTTCTTCAAATCAGGTACATTGTGGATACAATACCCAACAACAAAGAATAAGTTGCTAGATTCGTTGATTGCTTCTAGAAGGAGATCCAAGGGGTGCAGAATATGAACCCTGAATACTACAAAGTTGCTTTAATCCACAGCCTTCGGGAAGCCCTCTGAAGTTCAAGGAAACAACCAAAGCGCCAACAACTTATCATGAGTTGATTGCCCTCGTCAATCGGTTCATTGAAGGCGAGAACGCCAACCCGTCATCAATTTCATTCCTGATAGCTAAGGCTGAAGGAAGGGATTCTTCTAGTTCTTCAGCTGATCATCGCCACTCCAAGACTCCTCGCCCCGACTATCAGCCTCCTTCTCAGAGGGGACGACATTTTCGTCACAAGAAATCATTTATTGGCCATCAATAGTTTCGTAATAAGAGACTACCATTGGACACCACTCCTGCCTTACCAGCACAAGTTCTTACAGTTCTTCAAGATGCTCCGCCTGCTCCAAGGAAGCATTACAATAACTCCATGGAGGAGTTTGCAGATCTGGGCCTTAACATTGATGAGGTTGTTCAGATTCTGCAAAGGAAGTTTGATGACAAGAAGCAAGGACCTTTGAGAGAGTGGAAACAAAGGAACACTGATCTATTCTGCGAGTTCCATAAGGAGAAGGGACATTCGACCGAGATTTATAGAGACCTTCGCCAGCTGGTCGAGAAGTTGATTGCTGAAGGCAAGATGAAGGACCTGTGCAAGAAAGACGCTTCGTCAAAGCCGTCTACCTCCAAAGGCAAGGAGGTAGCTGAAGCCCATTGGAAATGTGAAGAGATTAAGGATGTTGGCCGTATGGGGCCTATAAACGTTCAGAGTGAATGCATTGATGTAGATGATGAAGGAGCCTTGGGGCGTCTCTTTTGCATTCATGGTGGAGCAGGACCGAATCAACTCGCAAATCTTCAATCACAAGGGTCTCTCGGGCAGAGGTCGCCTCTGCCTCTTCTTCTGCTCCATCAAGGGGAACTGCCACTTTCAGCCAGGACGACCTTCCCCTAACTGCCAACCCATTCAACGATGCTGTTTTGATCAAGGCAGCCATCAAGGACTATACTGTGGACAGAATTCTAATCGATACAGGCAGTTCTGTCAACCTCCTTTTCAAGTCAACCTTTGATGCCCTGAAGACCGAAAAGCCCCTGCTTTCCACCGAAGGGCCACTCTATGGCTTCTCTGGAGAAATGAAGGAGGTCGAAGGAAGTGTCACAATTTCATTGAGACTTGGAGGAGTAACAAAGTTGATCCAGTTCATAGTAGTCGATGCTCCAAGCAGCTACTATGCAATATTCAGGAGGCCTCTGGTCTACAAGTATCAAGCGGTGGTATCAACCTACCAACTCACCATAAAGATAAACATTGATGAAAAACATTGCAGGATCACGAGTGACCCAAAGAAAGCTCGGGAATGCTATGCTCGCACAGTCAACATGACTGAAATAAATCCTCCCGCTTTACCAGCTACTGCACCAGAAGTTTCTTCCAATTCAGAGATAGTTGATGAAAGAGAAGAAGATCACCTAGAATCTACCTAGGTGACTCAAGGAGTCCGCATTGCTGGAGGGGAGGAGAGGAAGCTCTCCATCAACTAGGAGCTATCGGAAGATCAGAAAGCCGAGTTGATCTCTTGCCTGCTAGAGAACCTGGATATCTTCGCTTGGTCAGCGAAGGACATGCCGAGAGTTGATCCAGATGTCTCTTTCCACCATCTCAACATCGATCCAAATTTCAAGACTCTGTAACATAAGAAAAGAGATGTGGCAACCAAGCTTGCTGATCCAATCAGAGAGGAGGTTGCAAAGCTCCTCAAGGCAAAATTTATCCGTTAAATTCAATATCCCGCTTGGGTATCTAACGTTGTAATGGTTAAAATAACCAGGGGGAAATGGTGAATGTGTGTTGATTTCACGCGATTAAATAAAGCATGTCCTAAATATTGCTACCCCTTGCCTCAGATAGATTCTTTAGTTGATTCTGCGATTGGGTATTCTTTTATGAGTTTCTTAGATGCATTCTCTGGTTACCATCAAATTAGAATGCATAAGCCCGACATTCCTCATACATCTTTTATCACAAACGACGGTTGCTATTGTTACTTGGTGATGTCTTTCGGGCTTAAGAACGCTGGTGCAAATTGTTAACACATGATGGATCATGTGTTTAAACAACAAAAAGGAAGAAACCTTAGGGTGTATGTTGATTATCTCTTGATCAAAAGTAAATTCTTCTCATTGTACCTATAAGATCTAGCAGAGACGTTTGTTACTCTGCGAAAATATAAGATGAAACTCAATCCATTGAAGTGCACCTTTGGAGCAAGTAAGGGGAAATTTCTTGCTCATCTCCTTACTTCAGAAGGACTTGCCCCTAATCCTGATAAAGTGAAAGCTATTCTTGATATGGCACCTCCTAAGTCACCCAAGGAAGTTCAATAGTTAGGAGAAAGGTTAGCAGGCCTTGGGAGATTCATCTCCCGAGTTGGAGACAAGAGCGCCTCTTTCTTTAAAACTCTTCGAGGAGCGTCCAAGTTTGAATGGACAGAAGAGTGCTCAGAAGCCTTTGAGCAGTTGAAGAAGCAGTTAACTTCAACACCTTTACTGCAGAGCCCCCGATCAGGGGAAATGTTGTTCTTATATCTGGGAGTTGGCTTAGAGGTTGTTAGCTCAGTTCTTGTTCGAGAAGAGAACAAAAGACAGTTTCCAATCTACTATGTCAGCCATATCCTCAAAAGCGCAGAAACAAGATATCCGATTTAGGAGAGGTTTGCTTTAGCATTAGTAATGTTAGCTCGGAGACTCCATCCGTATTTCCAGGCGCATACGATTCAAGTGGTGACAAATCAAACTTTGAGAAGTGTGCTGGAAAAGCCAGAGCATTAAGGGAGATTAGCTAAATGGGCAATAGAGCTGAGTGAGTTTGAAATCTCTTATGTGCCCAGAACAGCTATCAAGGCTCAAGTACTGGCAGACTTCTTGATTGATATAGCAGAGTCCAGCTCTAGTCAAGCAGAAAGATCTCCTTTGGCTTGGACCATCAACATTGATGGAGCCTCAGACAGAAATTCCTCAGGATCAGGAGTGGTTCTGATTAATCCTAATGGCATCAAGCTAGAGCAAGCAATAAAGTTCTTCTTTTTAGTTACAAACAATCAAGCAGAGTACGAAGCTTTATTAGCCAACTTAAAGCTTGCAAGTGAACTTGGGATCGAAAATGTTCACGTCAAAACTGATTCTTTGGTAATGGCGTCACAAGTCTTGGGCAACTTTGAAACCAGTGAACCAATCTTAAAGAAGTACCTTGCTCTGGTCAAGATCGAAGTTGGTAAATTCAAGAGCTTTACAATCGAGCATTTTTCAAGAGCTAAGAACGAAGAAGCGGATGTTCTTGCTAAGCATGGACTTCCATCAGGAGGAACAACTTCTGAACTCTTCTGCCCGGCAGTGGATTAAGAAGAGCTAATATAAATTGATCAACGCCCCTCTTGGATGGATCCATTCATCCTTTATTTGTCTACATGAAACTTTCATCCATCAATCAAGGATAGGAAAGCATTCAGAGTGAAAGTAGCATATTACTATTTGGTATCAGGTGTTTTGTTTAGAAAGACCTTCCTGTCAACAATGACGAGATGTGTTTCAGAATAAGAAGCTCCTGCTGTGGCTCATGAAGTTCATTCTGGTGAGTGTGGAAGTCACTCAGGAGCAAGGACCTTAGAAAGAAGGATCCTGCGACAAGGATATTTCTGGCCTACTATGAAGAAAGATTCAGAAGCTTATGCAAGGAAATGCGCTCAATGCTAGAAGTTCGCTCCGCTTCAACATCAATCAGCTCAGCTGCTCAAATTAATCGCAATACCATGGCCCTTTGCAGTATGGGGAATGGATCTCCTTGGTCCTTTCCCATGGAAAGCGGGCAACGATGTTTCGTTATAGTAATGATTTATTATTTCAGCAAGTGGATCAAGGCCAAGACATTGGCTAAAACAACAACTCAGGTTATAAAGAACTTCATCTGGGGCGAGATAGTCTGCCAGCATGGTATTCCAATGGCTATTATCACAGACAATGGATCACAGTTCAACAACGATGAGATGGTTGATTTTTGCAAGCAGATTGGAACAGAGCTGCGTTTTGCATCAGTCCATCATCCTAGGAGCAATGGCCAGGTTGAAGCAGCAAACAAGCAGATTCTCAGCTTGCTCAAGAAGAAAGTGCAGAATCTCAAAGGTAGTTAGGCTGATCAACTTCCGTCGGTTCTCTGGATCTTGAGGACAACACCTTCATCAGCAATTGGAGAGACTCCTTTCAAGCTCTCTCATGGTTCAGAGGCTCTCATTCCAGTTGAGTTTGAAATTCTATCATCGAGAGTTCTGCTTGCTAGACAGGGCATGTAAGATTGGCTTGAGCTGAACAATGAAGGGATGAAATTTAGCTTGGATCATATTGTGGAAATCAGAGATAAAGCAACAATAAGGAAAGAAGAAGTAAAGAGAAGAATGGCCAGATACTTTGATAAGAATGTGAGGATCAAACACTTTCAAGTGGGAGACCTTGTTCTTAAAAAAGTTGATGCTACTGTAAGAACCGGCTCGGTAGGGAAGCTGAATCCGAATTGGGTTGGTCCATTCATTATCAAGGAAGTACTAAAGAACGGGGCTTATTACTTGCAAACCTATGAAGGAAATGATTTACCACATACGTGGAGTGGGGATGATCTAAAACGGTTCTATTCCTGTACCTCCTCTTCTCTTTTCCTTCTTATGTAAACTTTTCAAAAGTTATTTTTAATCAAAGGCCCCTTACTAACACTTTTTCAAGTGCTTTTTGTCTCTTAAACAAATCAAAAGGATAACTGGCACCAAGATACATCGCCGTGTTCAGCTTGGACCCCCATTTGAATCGTTGTCATTAGTGTAACACCACAATGATTACGTGTTGCAGGGAGATTTCACACCGTGTAGTGGGAGCTTGCAGATTCTAGCGCGGTGGGATACTGAATTTCAGATCTCGGCTGGTATCTAACCTCACCTCTACATTTTTGAGGGACAAGGTGGGTGCTATCTCTACCTTGCCTTGTAAGGGATATCATTACAACTTCGATGATCACGTGAGGAAAGCATTGAGCTCCGTGCTCACCTGCCCACCAATCATCCTAGCTTGTGACCCTCGAATACTCTTTGTTACCCTCAAGCAGTGCCTGCAGGAGACCCACAGCTGGGTTGATCTTAGAGGAAAGAAATAGGCTCTAAGCACACCTGCCCGAAAGATCAACCTGGACTGTAATCCAAGCAAGAGGGCATTAAACCTTTCTCCTCTCTTTTTGGGTGAGGATTGAGTGTATAGTTTTTGTGACCCTGCGAGGAAAGTAATGGGCTCCGTGCGCACCTGCCCGCTTGGTCACCTAAGTCTGTAACTCATTCACATCTCGCAGGAAAAATTCAGACAAGGCGCGAACTGTATTTTGGAGTCCGCCCAGTCCGCTGATTTTCAATGGGTTCTTACAGTTTCTGTGAACCTGTGACGAAAGCAATTGGCTCCGTGCACACCTGCATGCTTGGTCACCTAAGTTGTGAATCTTTTATTTTTGTCTCGGACTGCATTTTGGTGTAAGCTTAGTCCGCCAATTCTTTGTGGGTTGATCTTACAGCTTCTGTGACGCTGCGAGGAAAGTAATGGGCTTTGTGTGCACCTGCCCGCTTTGTCACCTAAGCTGTGGATCATTTCTATTCAGTTGGACTAGATTATGGTAGTCGCCACAGTCTGCGCGGCTTGATCTTTCAGGCCACCAAGATACTTGGGTGATGTGGTTTACAGTTTTTGTGACCCTGCGAGGAAAGTAATGGGCTCCATGCGCACCTGCCCGCTTGGTCACCTAAGTCTGTAACATCTTTCTCAGCTCACAGAGTTTATCTATAATTCTCTCTCAGTTCGCAACGTCTATCATCTATCTTTTCTTAGCTCCCAAAAAATTATCATCAGAATATTGGTTAATGAAATATCAGACTGGAATTAGTATTTGCCAGAGTCCGCATCAACTCTATTACATCTTTATGGTGAGCTGGAAAATCTTAACATGTTAAGGATATAACGACGAGCTACAACTAAATCGTTTTCCTGCTGTTATATGAACTTGGAAAATTGTAAAATCAAGTGTCGCGGCCTAGATTGTTATCAATCATGGTTATCTTCGAGCTAAACTTATCTCAAAGCAGGTGGCCTAGATTCTAAATGGCGCGGACTGGTTTTCACTAAATTACAGTGGCGATTAATGACCAATTATATTTAAGATAACAAGTCTTAACAGAGCATTGTAGAGAACAAGAAATGAACAATAAAAATAACAGAAGACGCGGGCTGATCAAAATATCCTTTGTATTTAATCAAGTCAAAATTTACATCTTTTTCATAACTGGCGGCCTCTGAGCGAGTCCGCTACTTTACAAAAAATAAAAACAAAACACATCATTTCACTCTTTCGATCTCTTGCTCTTCTTTTCCATAGGAGCGCAGGACTTAAAGATTCATCAACATTGACATCAGGAGAATATCCCCCTGAGTCGCTTACGCTAACTTCCGAGCTCTTGTTGTCCGCAAACTCGCTCTGCAGGCTGCCATCATCAGAGTTAGATTAAGAAGCGGACTCGCCGGACTGGCTTTCTCTCTGCTGGCTTTAACCAGCATCCTCGGCAGCTCCATCTTCGGCTGTACCCTCTACACTTTCTTTTTCTCCATCTTCCTCATCTTCAACAACTGCCTTGCCTTTTGCAGCTCGCTCCATTGCTTCGACCTTCTCTTCCAGCTCAGGGAAGAGCTTCAAAAAGGGGACAATTTCCACCCCAACTATGGCGAAGCCGCTTTCAATGAATCGCTCGATGGCGACCTCGACGCTTTCCTTCACACGAGGAAACATTGCGTCTTGGAAGCTATAATTCGCAATATCATACGCAATCTGCAGAAAAATAAAATCAAGTAAGGTTGCCACAGATATATAATGGAGATCACCGCGAATACAAAACTTACCATTTCTTTTTCCTTCTGGAGATTAACCCTTTTTCCTAGCTGCTTATTTATTTCCTTCAATGATTTATTCTCCTTCTTAAGTTGCTCATTCACCATGAGTAGACCGCGCGTCAAGCAGCCCATGAAGTGGCTCGTCACAGCGCTGTTCGCGTTGGCCTGGGCGGCTAGCAGAGGGAGATCGACAGGCGGGATGCCTTTCAGGTCGCGCAAGTTGCGCTTCCCATAGAGCGCGGAGATCACCACATGGGCGTGGCGAGATACCCTTGAACTCTTCCAGGAGGGAAGAGAGGTGGAAAGGCGGACATGCTTATTCTTGCTGTGCAAGTGGATTATTGGGTTTCCCCTCAGATCTTTCTGGCTCCTTCTAAAGCCTTGAATGTCAAAGCTTTCAGAGGAGGAGTAGCCCGCGGCGGGATCCCCCTCCTCTTTTCTTCTTCTTGTAACCTTTTTTTCCTTTCCCTTTGTGTAGGGTTCAGGCCGCTTGGGTTTTTAGGCGGATTTGCTGGTACCGCCAGGATTGCTGCAAGAGAGGAAAATCCAATCAGTTAACTACAGGTCGCGATGACTACAGAGGCAGGTCGTGACAAATACAGAGGCAGGTCGCGGAGCTTACTCTCTTGGCAAGCAACGTTGTCTTAGCTTGCCAGGAGTGGGATGTAGTGTTTGATGTCAAGTTTTGCTCCCGCCAAGAACTCAACAATTGCGGTCTCCACCGCATCGAGCTTTACACTCTTGAAGGCAGAGTCTGCACGCTCCTGCAGATGAGTGTGCGCAAAATCCAGGTCGCCTTCAAAGATCAGGTACCTAGAGGTCCAGTTATGGATCTTATTCGGCAAGCGCATAACCTTCATACCTCTGCAGTAGAAGTAAATCACGCCCCTGTACGGGCGACCTCCAATTGGTGTTATGGAGCGGACTGAGAAGATTTTCCTGAAAATGTTCAAGGAGAACGCGATCTTCTCAGATCACAGGTAAAAGATGTAGCTATAAATGTTGGCCAAGGTGTTTGTCGCGAGCTGCCCCGAAACCATGCAGTAATGCTCAAAAATCGCAGCGACCTCCCACAATAGAGGGAATTTAAACCCGCAATCAAAATGATCAATCAGCACTTCAATCTGAGTTGCAGTGGAGAAGTTTATTCTTTCTTGATCCTCAGGCAAGCAGACATGCACCAGTGAGTCCTCCATATACTTCTCAGTAATGGCCTCGAGATCGGCCTCAGTTAACTTGCACTTTTTGTGGTCAGCAGAGTGGAAGGCAATCACATCATCAGTACGAGCGGACACCATCTTTCGAGATCGCAAGGACTTCTGCTTCGATCGTATTTCCTATAAAGAAGGAAGACTTAAGCTCTATTTATAGAAATCAGGTTTGACAGTTTTTTAGCTAGGCCATACGGTTTGATCGCTCAGTCCGCGCAGACCCAGCCTTTTTAAATCAAAGATCGCGGACACAAACTCAGTCCGCCCAGCTCGCTGTGTTTTCAGTGTTCCTAAGCAAATTCAAAGCAATTTTCAAATAAAAATATGAGGACACAGAATCAGTTCGCATAGTTCGTATTCAGCATTATCCTGCAAAAAAAATCACATCACGCAGATTGCAGCATTGTTCAAATCACATCAATATAGTACAGATCAAACAAGATCACGTCATAGTTCAATAAAAAACAAGCAATGTTCAAAGTACAGAGAAATTATACATCATCAAATATCAAATCGATTGTTCGCGCCAATAAGTGGACTTAGCGGCCTCGGCGGTCAGGTCGCGCAGGACGCTCCTGCCTATCCTTACCAAGATGTGTCGCCTGATCGCTTCCTTGCAACACTTCTCCATACAATTGGTAGATAAGATGGTGCATGGAGTTGAAGGTGCGGTGCATATGCGCAGCCTCCTGATCTATCCCGCTCAAAAGAACCACGAGCTCGGTTGCCGGCCTCAGCACCTCGTCCGCAATGGGATGTCCACTTGTTGCAGCAGGAGCCTTTGCTAGAGTAGCATGATCTGGCAATCGCGGCCTCTCCATCAGAGCCTCGACACCTCTCTTACTTTTTCCTTCCCGCACCAGAGCCAAGTATCTTCCCCTGTAGTGGCGGGCATCCTTGCCAAGCTGCCACTTCTCCTTCTCGCTTTTCTCAAGTGCCACTAAGACGTTGGCGATCTGGTACTCCAGAGCCTTTTCTCGCTCTATTCTTTTCCTCAACTCAGCTCAAAGTTCTTTTATTTCGTCTTCAAATTTCTGCTTTTCTATCATTATCAAATTGTCTAGGCTGGATTGCTCTCCTTATGCGGATGCATCGAGAGAGATCACGCTAGGTCACCTTGGAATGTTTGCTTCAGGAGATGACACAATCTCGCCTGCTTCAACAGAGCCGGGTGGCGACTTCCGTCCTGTGACAACAAAAACAAAGTTCATGTTCAAATCTAGGTCGCGGCGGACTAGAAATAAAAAGAGTGAAGTCAAACTTTTTGTAATCATCGCAGCGATGTGGCGACTATCAAAAACAGGCCACCTCACGCGCTCCAATTCAAAGGCACTTTGACACTTTTTCCATTCTCGGTGGACTCTTGCTCTCGTCTCGGCCACCATTATTCTTGAAATGACTATATCATCAGTCTCTGTGATTATCTTTATCGGCTTCGACTTACGTGGAGGATATTTATAAAGCCACTGACGCTTAAAGTGCTTAGGCGCCGATTGTAGTTTACCTGACCGTATCAGCTCAGCGGAAATCCGCAAATCCTCAGCCCGCTTGTCCACAGCGATCTTCTCTGAGGCCGCCTCGACCTTAGCCTTCTGTGCAGCAATCTATTCTTTCTGCGCAGCGATCCTCTCCCTTAATGTCTCCTCATCTCCTACAGTTGTATATGTGGAAGGGTGGTCGCCAACCTTAACCCACTGGATCTGCACCTCTGGCTGCAATGCCTCCAGCAGGGATTGATTCATGTCATCAAGCTAGTCGTTATCTATGGAGTTGAGTATTTCAGTAGTAGACAAACTGACCGTAGACAAGGAATCACTTCCCGGGATTGGAGCATCTGGAGTGATGAAGCCGGTGTCTGGAACCTCCTTATCTCCCGGCCTGTGCGACAAGCTCGCAGCACCAGTCCGAACAGAGACATTCTTCTCTTTTATCACCTGCTGCTTCTTTTCAACCCTTTCGGCAATAGAAGACTTGCCCCTCTTTCTTTTATTATTCTCAGAAGGTGCTCTTTTATCCAAGTCAGCAGCGACCTGCTTCAAGACCGACAGACTTTCACGGCTACTACTGGGTTGACGACGACCAGAGCATGGGAAAGAAGTTCTTCCTCAACTTGTTCTTCAGCAGGTCGCTTTTCTTATTCAAGATCTACGTTTGGCTGCTGAACCTCCAGTGACGAGACCTCCTTATCCAAATCTTTCCTTAGCTTAAGTGTTCCTGAAGAAGAAGGGTGCACGTCTATATCCGCTGAGTCCGCGGGGTTCTGGTTAGTAATCGCAAGTGGATTCGATGTTCTGTCCGCACTTTTTGATGGAACATTTTGGGAAGAGGAGGCATCCACATACTTCTCACGATCGGTTTCATTAAAGTCGCGGATTGAGTCAGTTTTCACTTGCCCCCTCTGGGAAGTTTCTCCTGCGTGGCAGATAGGCGTTCCGCCCCTCTGGACAACTTTCTTGGTTCTCATGTGCGGCCAGTGTTTTTCTATCCTTGAAGAAAAGTTACCGAAGAACGCTCCTAGCCTGTCCATCGCGGACTGTAATGCGCAGACCGCAAGTGTTGAGAAGCGACCCGTGGAGGTAACAACTTTTGATAAATACAGAGTTTCCAGCGATATTTATAGCGCTGATAACATTAATGAGGGTTGCAGACTCGACGGTTAAAAAAACATTTTAGAAGTTTTCCGAAACTTAAAAATGTGCGGGGATTATGTTAACCCCAGAATCCGCAATATGTTCAACAAAGGACCCAGGTCATCCTCCTTTATTGCGGACTAGATTATCCAGTCCACTCTTGTCGGCAAATCACAACATTAACAAGATCTAGCTCCAGCGGCGGACTCAATACTCCAGTCTGCTCAGATCGTCCAATCGGGATGATTCAAGTGCCACCCTCCTTCAGCAACAGACTCAATTCTCCAGTCTGTCCAGACTCAGGAGATGAGCTTCCTGGATTGTCCGCCAACTCTCTTCAGGTAGACTCAAGCATTAGCTTGCACAGGTCACGGCCCTTCAACCAGGATCGCGCCTTACATTAACAGACGGAAGCTCCAGATTGCGAGCCCAGTACGCCCCTCTTGCGCAGACTGGCTTATCTTCTCTTTTTTGTTTCCCGCACCGCTTCCCGGTTCTCCTAAACCCCGAGCAACCGGTTATTCTAGCATTGACCGTTTGAGCAAGCCCCCGAACCTATAAATAGGGCGAAGCGGTGCACCCAAAGCATGCTGAATCGAGCCCAGGAGCCTACTTGTTAAAGGTTGCAGACATGAATCTCAGGCTTTGCGGTCTCTAGCTTGCTCTTCTTTCTTCTCTTCTCCTCTACTTGTAACAAACCATTTGCAATCAAAGGAAAGCCCATCGCAAGAGAAGCATTTAGGCCGCGACGGGCAAATTCTGGTGTTTCCGTGGCTCACGGCTCTGTTTCTTTCTCTGATCCGCTAGTAGATAGCTGCTTGCAGTCACCTCTTTTCCCTTCCTTTCCCCCGTGTTCAAACCGCTAGCTGGTGGTGTCCATTTCCGCGCATCAACATGGACCTTCTTAGGATCCACATGTATGCCTTCCGAACTCACAATATACCCAAGGAATTCTATGGACATCACATAAAATGTACACTTCTTGATATTGACAAATTATTCTCCCGTCCTCAGCGCGGTAAGAATAGTCCTCAAATGTGATTCATGATCGATCAGAGAAATACTAAAAAAGAGGATATCATCAAAATACACCACTATGAATTTCCCCATGAATGGTTGGAAAACATGAGTCATCATCCTAGATAAAGTACTTGGGGCATTGGAAAGCCCAAACAAATCACTAACCATTCATAAAGCCCATTTTTTGACTTGAAAGCGGTCTTCCATTCATCTCCCTCTCTAATCCGGATCCGGTGGTAGCCACTCTTAAGGTCCAATTTCAAAAAGATCATGGACCCGACTAACATGTCCAATAAATCGTCCAATTGAGGGATGGGGTATCGATATTTAATAGTAAATTTATTAATTGCTTGACTATCCACGCACATCCGCCAATAACCGTCTTTCTTAGGGGCAAGTAGGGAAGGTATGGCACACGAACTTTTGCTATGGCGGATGAATCCCTTACTTAACAAATCAGAAATTTGGGTTTGCAACTCTAGGTGTGTGGAAGGGTTTAGACGGTAATGAGGAAGTTTTGGTAAAGAGGAACCCATAGTGAAATCTATCGCATGTTGGATGTCCCTCATGGGGGGGGGGGGTAACAAGGGCGGGAGCTCATGCGGATATACATCCTTAAACTCTTCTAAGAGTTTCCTGAATGCCGACAGTAAATTGTCAAAAGAGGACACATCTTCCTTCACTTGCAAGAAAACTAACGCATACATGACACTATCTAGAAAAGTATCATGCGCAAACTCCTTACCTATCAGACTTAATGCTTTCTTCTATACTGGAATAAACGTGTCTTTCGAAGGGATAGTAGGATCCTTAGGCGGAGTAGGATTCAACGTAGTGGCATTGCCATTCAATTTGATCTTCTAGGTGTTAGCACGTCCCATGTGAGTAACATCATGATCGTAAGGACACAGACGTCCTAATATAACATGACAAGCGTCCATGGAAATGACGTCACACCAAATTTTCTATGAATAAGCCTTGATGTTAAAGGGAACTAAGTAATGCTTCGAAACTCGAAGGGATGTCTTGTTAACCCACACAACCTTATAAGAGTGAGGGTGAGGTTCAGTGGTTAACAACATGTGCGACACCGTATTCTCCAAAATCACATTCATACAGCTTCCACTATCGATAATTTATTTGAAAAACTTCTCTCAGCTCTTAAAATTTAACGAGAAAATATTTGTTCTATTCCAATCATCTGATGCTCACAGAGTAGCCAAAATACACCTCATCACCATCATATTAATATCATCCTCTATGTCGCTAGGTACTCCTTCTGATTCAGATTCTTCACCGGCCTCATACACGAGCTCAACAGTCTCAGACGAGGTATCTAAAAGGGATAAGATCTTGGGCTTAGTTGGACACTCGCTAGCATAATGACCCTGAATACCACAAGCAAAACACATAGAATTCGTCTTGCTAATCCTAATGACGGGCACTCTCTCACCAGTCATGCTTCTAAGATTCCTAACAGTAATGACAATAGAGTTTGGGTCAGCAAAACGGAACTTGCCCTTATCCTTATGGGTGGATGGGGTGGGGGTGATCCTAAGATGGACTTTACCTTCTGAAAGGAGTGAGATTTGGACTTGAAAGCATTGTGCTTCTCAATATACAAGGTAGCGTTAAAGGTAGTGTTCAAGTTGGTGTGACCATACCGTAGGAGCTTACCCTGAATGTCAGGGTTGAGCCCCTTACAAAACCTAGAGAGGGTGATCTCTGACATCTCCCTAACATCACACCTGACCATCATGTCCTTAAGAAAACTCATGTAATCAGCTACCGACATATTCCCTTGCCTTCGGGTGGCTAAATCATCAAACATCTGCGTCTGATGTTACGCAGGAACGTACTGATCAGTCAACATGGCTTTCATGCCAACCCAACCAATGGTTAGTATGCCGTTCACAACACCTAGACACTGTTCCTCATACAACCAAAATATTTTAGCCCTGCCTTACAACTTCATCCTTGCAACTCGCACCTTTTGTATGTCAGTCAGATTGTGCCACTCGAAATAGCACTGCATTTCCATAACCCAATATAAGAACACTTGGGGTTCACCTAGTCCGTCGTACGATGGGGGTTTGATTCGAACAGTCCTAGTGATATCAAACTCATATGGTGCCTAATTATTATGATTTGGTGCATGTGGGAAATAATCGTTATTATTATTATTATTATTGTTATTCCCCTCATCACGTTGACGGGCCGCCTGATTAGGGGGTGCCGCTTGGTTTAACCTCAACTCGTGAATCATCTCCCTGATGTACGTTAGCTGATCAATGAACTCCCAGTGGAGGCCATCAATCGTTGTCGTACCGTGATCCGCATCCCAGTCGTCCTCCATATTGGAAGAAGGGGTATACTCTGTGCCAAGTCTCGTGCGCATGTAGTGAAAGAAGTTGGACCCTAACTCGAAGAAAATTTATAAAAGATAATTTTTTTTTCCTATTAATAACTGGGTGAAAATAAAATATATTTTTTAATTTCTTACTGAGAAGGGTATGGAGATTTTCCAAGATTTTTTTTTGAATTTTGTAGAAAAAAGAGAATTCTAGTCCGCTATTTGCAGACAAGAATTTTTTTTTCAAATTTTTTATCAACGAAACATGCTAGAAAAGTGCGTGTCGATGTCCTAAGAATAATAGGATGATGTCAATTAAGAAATTGGCACAAATGTCCCTCTGATACCAAATTGATGTAGGCTACGTCACCCGACGAACCGACACAGACAAACGACACCGAAGGATTCTCTCTCTTGTTCCAATTCTACGCTCGCACAATAAAACGCAGCACACCCGATTTGCGATATTATTATTCCAATGCTAACGTACGGGTTCGCCACACCCTTAGAGATCAAATAGAAGCTATGAGCCAATATTCTCTCAAGTGAAAAGGATCTACCGGATCCGGTCGAGTGTGTGTTGTACCAAAAGAGATCCATCAAAAAATAATGATTTCGGAAAAGGTAGATCTACCTCAACACAAAGAAAACGAGGTCCGCCAATCCTCACAAATTTAAATAGATCAAGAGAAACAACAAAAATCGTTTGGATCAAAAACCACGATAAAATCAAAATTTCACAAACAACGCTAAGCAAGCTACCACAAGATTTATCTAAGAGGGAAGCACTCAAAAGTAGAAATTTTGTTACCCCAATCAGAAGATGATTCTGATGAAAGATTCGCTCTTCTATGGTTTCACCGGAGTAACGCTGAATGGAGAGAAACACGTCCGCCTTCCTCGATTCACGCCAGAGAAGATTCGTCGTTGCAAGAGGGAATGATCTTGGCCGAGATCCACCAAGAAGGGACGGAACTTGATGGGCAAAACCCTTGGTCGGAGAGCCTAGAAGTGGTCGAACTCCAACAGGGGGGGAAGCCTTCGGGTTGTAAGGATTTGGAGAGGGTGAAGGAGTTGTGATGGAGAATAGAGGAGGGAAAAGGGGAAGAGGTGGTGGACGAACAAAAGAGGAAGAGAGAATGAGGCCGGCGGCCATGGAGGAGAGTAAGAGGAGGGAAAATCTCAATTACGATTAGGTTTTTTTTTCATTCATCAATAATCAATAATCCCACACATATAGCCTTATATAAGGCTCACAAAAATTCAGGCTATATGTAGCCCAACTTAAAACAACAAATGGCTAATCGCAGGCTAAAATTAAAAATAGGAATCTGGATAAATATAGTCCACATTTAAAAGCAAATAACAAGGAAATTAAATAAAACATAAGCAAGATAATTTTCAAGAGCACATCTTGCACCGAGGGCGGAGGTTGTAGAGTCGATCAACAATGTCTAAGTGGTGCCGCAAGTCCTTTATTGGAGAGGGCGAGGGATCTTCCGTAAGCATTCCAACACCATCATCAACATGCCGGGGGTCGTCATCTCCATCAGAGAGACTACTGGCCCAGGAGCTGGTGACAGCGGCTCAGGATAAGAATCAGTGATAGTAGGAGAATCAAAAAAAGAAGGAGAAGAAACAAGTGAAGGATCTAGAAGGTGTGCCGACACAGTTGGTAAAGAAGAAGAATCATCAGAAGAAGGAAGAATAGAGGGAGAAGAAAAGAATGGAGCATCCTCCAATAAAGTAACATCCATCAAGACATACTGTCTCCGAAGAATAGGATCAAAACACCTATATCCTTTTTGTGTCGGACAATAGCCCAAAAAGATGCACTTAATAGAACGAGGAGAGCGTTTGTCGCAAACATAAGCAAAAGAGTAGACAAATGATGTGCATCCAAAGACACTAGGAGGTAACAGAAACGGTGTCGCATTAGGATATAGGACAAAAAAGGGGGGTTTTGCCATTTAGAACTGAAGACAGAACTTGATTAATGATAAAATAGGAAATAAGAACCGCATGGCCCCAATAAGACATGGGAACATGCATATGAGTGAGAAGACTATGAGCCACATCCAGAAGATGGAGTTTTTTACGTTCAACAATGCCATTCTGTTGTAAAGTGTAAGGGCAAGTAGTTTGATGGACAATTCCTTGATCCAAACAAAATGATGTAAACTGATGACTAAGATACTCCTTAGAATTATCAATGCGAAGTGTTATAATAGGGGTATAAAATTGTGTACGAATTTCATTATGAAACGCAGTAAAAATTGAGAAAATCTAAGAGTGCTCATGTAATAAATATAACCACGTACATCAAGAAAAATCATCTATAAATGTAACAGAATACAAACTACCCCTACCAATAGTATGAAGGGGAGCAGGACCCCAAACATTTGAATGAACAAGGTCAAAGGGACGAGAAGAGATTTGACCATGCTTAGTAGGAAAAGTAGACCAGTGATGCTTTCCAAATTGACAAGCTACACAATCAAGATAAGAATCACCACGAGGTAAATAAAGCAGAAGTTGATAAATAATCCTAGGAGGAGGACGCCTAAGGCGAAGATGCCACTGAAGTAGAGACGAAGAGGCCGAAAATGCAAAAGCAGTATCAAGATAGAACAAGCCACTGCTCTCAGTCCTAGTAGCAATCATCTCATTGGAATGAGGAATCTAAAAAGCTCAAGTAGAGGCAGTAAAAATAGCTTCACAATTCAACTGTTTGCAAAGAACAATAACAGAAAGAAGGATGCACAAAAAATTCGGGACATAAAGAGTGTCCTGCAGTTGAAGAGAATGAGTAACATGCACGGTGCCAGACCCACAAATCGGAGATAGAGAACCATCCACAATAAGAACGGAAGGTAACCGGTTCCTCTTGTCAAGATAAGAGAAAAGACAAGAATTGCCTGTCATATGATTAGTAGAACCAGAATCAATGAGCCACCTACCCATTATAGCCAACTGAGCAGCACCTGACGTAGCTAGAGAAGAAGTAGATTGCATGGAGGAATCATCCAATATTGGATGAAGATGAGCATGTTTGGGCCAGCAACGATCAACCAAGTGACCAAGTCGGCCACACTAAGAACAAAGATGCTTAGAGTAACCACAACCACCACCACGGCCACCAGAACGTCCCCTGCGGCCACCATAGGTGTCATGACGAGCAAGATGAGCAGCAATATCAGGAGATGGAGTGGGAAGCATATGACACTGAAAAAGAGTAGTAACAATAGAAATTCGAGCAGCAGTAGCATCTAGAGTAGGAGTATCCTCCTCTCTAAGAATTTGCTAAACGGATCATATCATTAGAGTACGATAGACGAAGTAAATATCAAACAACAAGAAGCTCCTGAAAATGCTTGTGCTGCTCAGCCAAATCTGCAGAAAAAGGTCAATGCTAAAGAAGTTTAGCACCAAGAGTCTGAACCTCCTGATAGGCAGAAGCAAGAGTCACAACTAGTCGAGCAAAAAGATCAGCATACAGAGTATAAATGCGTGAAGTTTGGTTCTGTTAAGAATATTACGCTCAATGTTCCCTAGATTTGATTTGAAAAGGCATCACCATCAACACTAAGAGCATAGTTGTATTTTATGTTGGTTAAGCTCATCATGTGCAGGATGTTCCTTGGAATAAGGTCAGACAGGCTGTCTAAGTGATGGTGATAGGTGGTCATAAGGTAGGTAGGTAGGTGGAGAGACAGAAAATCTGTCTAAATCCACAGGCATTGAGTGAGGACAGCTCACTCAATGCCAGATGTAAAGAAATATGGTTAAGTCCACGGGAATTGAGTGAAGCAAGCTCACTCAATGCGAGATGCAATCGTTAAGTCCACAAACATTGAGTGAAGCAAGCGCACTCAATGCCATATGCAAAGAAATGTGGTTAAGTAAACAGGCGTTGAGTGAAGCAAGCTCACTCAATGCCAGATGCAAAGAAAAGTGGTTAAGTCCACATGCGTTGAGTGAAGCAAGCTCACTCAACGCCAAATGCCAAAAAGTGCTGAAAGAAGACAAGTCTGTCAAAGCCTGACTATTTGCAAGGCTGAAAAGTTGCTAAGTCCACAGGCATTGAGTGAAGGTAGTTCACTCAACACCATACTACAAAAAGCATTGAGTAAAGCTCAGATAGTCAAAGCTTTTTCTTTGTCAGTATTGAAATCTAGTTAAGTCCAAAAGCGTCAAGTGATGAAGGCTCACTCGACGCCTAAGCAGTTAAGACTACAAAAGTCTAGATGGCGTTAAGTAATGAAGACACACTTAACGCACACAATGCCTAAGGTGACAGAAAATATGTCTAAGTACAGAAGCGTTGAGTGAAGGCTATTCACTAAACGCCTCATCAAGATAATAGGCTAAAGTAAAAAGCATTAAGTGATGAAGCTACACTCAATGCTTTCATTCAAGAATGCAACCAAGGGTTTTGGCATTGAGTGATGAAGGCTCACTCAACGCCTAGTGTCAGAAAACTAAGTACTTTGGCATTGAGTGATGAAGGCTCACTCAACACCTACTAGTACAGAAAGATTGGCTAAGGCAAAAAGCATTGAGTGATGAAGGCTCACTCAACGCTCTCTACACCTGATATGCAGAAAGATTGGCTAAGGCCAAAAGCATTGAGTGAAGCTTGTTCACTCAACGCTCTCAACGCCTGAGTAAGACATAAATCTATCTAAGTGTTTTGGCATTGAGTAAAGCTTGTTCACTCAACGCCTATACTAAAGAGCTTTAATTTGACTATGTCCACAGATGCTGACGTCAACAAAACTCAACAGAATTCAAAATGTGGCTGGATGGCTACGGTACAAGAGAAGGCTCTAATTTGCAGAAGGCAGCACAAGTAGGGTATAGAGGAAGACAAAGGTGCAGAATCAGAAAGGAGTAAATTCGGTTTGTAGACTTGCCTATTTATAGGAATAGAAGTAATTATCATGGATCTTCTGGGGCGGCAGTTGGCGGATTTAAACAGTTGACTCTTCGTATTCCACCCCGCCTCATTGACGTATCTCGCACCTGTAAACGACGAAGAGCTTTCGGGAGCAGCCTGGGTAATATCAGTGCAACACACATTAATGAAACACAAAAAGGTGCGAAAACCAAGCACTCGACAGGATAGATAAAATAGAGCATATAAATAAGTGTCAAGGGGGTCTCGCCGGGCGAGAGCCCTAAAATAATAATAGTTTTAACAATAATAAACAAATGTTTTGGGGTACAACGAGGAAGGGTAGGATGAGAGGTTGGGGATAGGCAACGCGACACCCTACGCGATTAAATACAGCTCCCAGCGCCTTCGGCCCTAACTTCGCCTTCCCGATCTCGGCGACACTCGTGGGTAGTGGTAGGCGGTCAGGGAAGTGAGTCCCTGGATGGCCAGGCGCAGCTGATCCCACACTCGCGCAATATGTCATCCGGAAGATGTATCGTCTCTTCAAACTTGACGCTCCTACCGAGAAGGTGGCTGTAGTCCATCTCAATCACCGACATCAGCCGCTTGACCGACTGTTCAAGTCTTATCAGTGCTAGCGAGTCAGCTTGGCGCATTGCGACGAGTTTAGTCAGGACTTTAGTTATCCACTTCCGCCAAGTTCTGCCGATCCGGTCAGCATCTAGATATTCCTCCATGTCACTGGGGTAAGGTAGGGGTGAGATCGTCCCCTCTTCTTCGCTCACTTCCGCCTCCGCAGCCGCCGGATCTAACCAGAAAAATCTAGTCAAAATCAAGTAAGGGCGAAAAGACGGCGCAAGGACGGCTTACCTATAGTCGGGGGTGGGCTCTCAGCAGCAGATCAGCGTGAAGGGCCTGGCTGCCTTTCTACGCTTTTCCCAAAGAGTAGATGAATATGCTTTCCCCATCCCGGGCAGTGTCTCGAGTGCTCCAAGGTATTGTTGATGGCCAACTGGAGGGTGATAGTGTCTTCTTCCACTGACGGTTAAGACCCTGGCGCGGGCACGTCTGGTGCGGTTGTAACCCTCCCAGGAGAGAGGGGATGATCAACTACATCATTAGCGGGATCATTATGTGCTGGAGTTTTGGTGCTCTGATTGATGAGCCATGGGCTGTCGGTGGCTGGAGCAGTAGAGAAATGAGTCAGCGGGAGAAAAGTATGCCACACATGATGAATAACAGGGAAAATTACCGGGCTGGATCTGGGTAGTTGGGGGGGATAGCCTTCGAGACCAGCGGCAGGTTATCGCTTGGATCGGCTCAGTGTCTGCCGGAGGGTTCTCGACAGCAGTTCCCGGGACCTATCAGCGAGAAGCAAAATGTGTCAAATACAGTAAAGCAGGATTACACCAAAAAGTGAGGTAATAAGGGTACCTCCGACACGGAAGAGGGGTTCTCAGCGCGGTCGGGAGTTAGGGAAGGAGAGACCAAATCTTTCTTCGAGTGGTCTCGCCTGATCGACTTAACCTTCCTTTTCTTCTTTGGCCGAGGAGGCGAGCTGGCCGGCCTCTCGCGCATGAGCTAGGGAGCAACCCTGACGCAGTTGGCGCGGGCTTTCGCCTGAGCCGCGATAAGGCGGTCTTGGAGTTCTTTCAAGAGTGGATTCTCTCTTCGCTTGGCATACATTGTGACAGCCTTACGAGAGCTAAAAAGGAATGTGACGATGAAAACGATGGCCTGAGAACTGGCCCGACGACATATTTATATAGGATTGGGGTGGGGCCCACCCAAGATTGCCTTCCAAGTTAGCAAGCACTCAACGAAGTTCTGGGGATTGGACGTGTCTTTCCAAGCGCAAGGCTAGCTCGCAAAGAGTGGGGATTGTGTATAATCCCACATTCACTGAGTAGGACCAAGATGCCCCAGGGAACCAGATTGGGCTAACTCTGGGCTGAAAACGGACTAGATAGGTATAAAGGGGAGAGGGTTCCCTCCTAGGCCAGGAGAAAGGGCTTGCAACTTGAATTGGCAAGAGCCTTTTGGCCCTTGGCGTTGAGTGAAGCTTCACCACTCAACGCCCCTCTAGTCTTATGGCTCCCGCCTAGGGTAGGCGGGAAGGTTCACGCCCCAGACAAGCGGGAGGCCAACAGATATCAGTGGAAGAGTTCCTGCCAGGTAGGGCCCAGAGGTAAAATTACCTGGATGCCACTAGGTCTGCTTTTTCTACCAGGTAGGGCCCATATGTGAAATTACTTGGATGCCCCTAGGTCTGCACTTAGCTGTTGGCAGTCCAACCCAGGGTATTTCAATAATTTTAGAGCAGGACGGATTTTAAAAACCTATAAATAGACCCACAGAGTTCCTTAGAAGGGAAGGTGATCATCATTTCTGAAATCCTTTAGTGCTTTTTGAGGTACTCCTAGCCAAGCGATTGACTTTGGAGGGGAAGCGCTCAGTGATCTTCCGGGTTAGTGGAGGGTCCTCCTAGCTGAGGCTTAGGGCCCGTTCCAGGCTCTTAGTCACTTGTTTGGTGACGAGGTTTGGGAGAAGTAGGTGTTAGCTTCACCCAGAGGTTCGAACTCTCGTTGAGGCTAGTTTTTGGCTTCAAAAAAAAGCATAGTACTTATGGGTTCATGAGAGAACTATAAGGAGTGGAGCTCAATGCAGCTTCAAGTCTGTAGCAAGGAGAACTATGGGATATGGAAAGAGAGGGTCAGACAGTTCATCGAAGCCTCTGATCCTAGGATATTTGTTATAATTCAAGAAGGACCCTTCATCCCCATGAGGGTCTCTATCTTAGATGCAGAAGTCCAGACTCCAAAGAGTTATACTAAAATGACTGGAGATGAAATCATCTTGACAACTATGGACAAGTGAGCATAACACATCATTGTAAGTGCCATAAATGACTCCACCTTCCAGAACTTGGTCCACTGTAAGACTGCCAAAGAAATGTGGGACACACTAATTGTCTATATGGAAGGAACAAAAGAGGATGATAAGGAAGAAGATGCCAATAGCTATTATTGGCTGATGGCCATGTCAGATGAAGAATCATACCAGGATCAGCCTGGTCCAAAAAAGGTACATTCTCTGTCTAGCTCTTCTTATTGTTCAAATTATGAGACCAGTCCAGATTCTGAAGCATCTTCATCTAGTGATGAAGATGACTCTGAGTCTGAGGTAGATGTCAATCAATTGATTGACTAGTATGCTGAAATTCTGGAGGCTTTGTGAAGGAGTAGGAAGTTGTCCAAAAGCAAGCTGAGGAGATTACCTCCCTTCAGCTAGCTGCTACCCAGCAAATTGAGACAACATCCTTACTAGATAAGAAAGCTAGGGAATTAAGTCAACTAAAGGCCATCTCAATCACCAAAATTGAGACCATAAGCCAAAAGAACAAGATTATCTTGGATCTTGAAGATAAACTCCTAAAGGAGAAAAAGATTATGGCTAGTTTTTCAAAGCCCAAAACAGTGTTACCACTGATTGACTCCTTTACCTCTCAAAAAGATGGGAGAAGCTTAGGGTCTAAGTAGAATTCTAGAGTTGGCCATTCTAAAGGGAAAGGCAAGGCTCCTAAAATGCCTCAGGCCACCTTTCATAAGATAATCCTCCCTTCCAACAGGTATGGCCAAGACTGCATGCATGGTCACTGGAAGAATGGGAATTCTCCTTGTAAGAGTACAAGTGTATCTTACAATGGAAGAAGGAAGGGCATGAGATTGAGTAGACAAAAGGCTCCCCATGAAGAAGTCTAGATGGCCCATCTTGGACCATTTATATTTGGTGCTCTAGCCCCTACACTCAAGGAGAAGGCAGTGGCCTATTCTCAGGCTCTTCCAGCAAAAAATCAGACCAAGGGCAAGTCAGTCAATAAGGCTTACTTGGCTAGCTCTAAGGCCATTAATGGCATGTCAACTATAAAGAAGACTGCTATTAATGAAACTCAGAGTAAGGAAAGTACTTCTACTGGCATACTCACCTTTAGTCAGATTCTAGCTGAGAGAAATAAGAAGAAGGCTACAACACTCCCCTCTAAACAGGAAACTAATGATGGCTTTCACTTTTCAAAGGCTGTTCAGAGGAGGAGATATAACATCTATGAATGTTGGTGTTGTGGTAAAGTGGGCCACTTTGCCATAGATTATTGGTACAACCCTAGTGTGCCAAGGGCAAGGGTAAGTCTTCATGATAGAGCAAGTGTTAGTCTTCCTGTCAGAAAATCTATAGGACGACATGTGTATTTTTATGCTAATCAGAACCTAGGACCCAATAATTATGTGGGTCCTAAGGAAAGGTAAACTCTGTTTTGCAATATAATCCAAGTGCCCATACCCCCATGTGGTATTTGGACAGAGGTTGTTCTAGGAATAAGATTGGAACAAAGAGCCAACTGAAGGATCATACTCCAGTAAAAGATAGACCCAAAGTAAGCTTTAGTGGGTCAAATAGAGGATGGTCTAGACTTAGGACAAGAACAAGGAAGTTATCTCAAGGTTCATACTCTAGTGAGAAATGAACCTAAGATATGTAGTTGTGAAGTTAGAGATGGATAGACAAGCCATAAGGATTACTCCTCCTATTGCCCAAAAGAAAGAGGATGGAATTATGTTGTGAGCACTCCTAAAGAGGGACAGGGTACTACTGCCACTTCAGCAGTCTAATTAGAGGAAGAAAATAAAGGTTGTGCTCATCACAAAGGAATGCACCAGAAGCAGCTCTTCTGAGAGTAGGAAGGAAGAGACACTTGACCCTTAGCTGTTTGAAGAAATAAGAAAGAAATGCATGCTTAGGTCTTAATATCATCTGAACTTGCAGTAGGGGCTGTCCATGTTAGTGGCTATCGATCAGAAAACAATCTAACTGAGGTAGCAGAAATGGTAACTGAATGTGAAGTTATACAAGATTTGTGCAAACACTAAGGGAAAGCTAGTACAGTCAGATAAGCTGGAAAGCTTAAGTCTTGCCTAGAGAATTTGTGTCAGAGAATCTCCTACACCAAATAAATTTAAAGAATACTTCTGAAGTTCAGCATGTCTCTATGGACTTTGTTGAGGTTGAGAGGAGTAGACTACCCAGATGGTTGCACCTACTATGGGAGAGCAAGTTCAATCAGTTTAAGAACAGCTGGATTGCTCTAGCAATAGTTTATATAAGTTCAGGCTAGGTTGCTGGACAAGCTTGATTCTTACCAAGAAAATCTCCAGCATAGATTAGATCAACAGAACTGCTGAAGACCTAAATGTCTTTATGGACAATGCTAAGATTGAGGTGGAGATTCCAACAAATCTCCCTGCTTAAGATGATAAGAGTGTCATTAAAATGACTATAGATGCTTCAAAGGATAGTGATCTATCTGGATGAAGAGATAGTTCAGGCCAAGATCTCCCTATCCTATTTAAAGAGTTTCCCTTACTAGAGAAGTTATAAAGGGGGGAGAAGGCAATGGGAGATGGCCATGATCAATGGGGAGTATGTTATGCAAGCAGAGATGGTATACAAAAGAGTCAAAATAGTCGAAGTGGTATACATCCAACTCAAACAGTTAGGTGGTATAAAAAGAAATATGTGCCACCAGTGGTATACAGTACACACTGCCTACTTCCCCAATCAGGCTTGTGTGTGTGTATCAAAATAGCTAGAACCAGAGGCAAATCTGTTGCTGAAGAAGTGGAAGAGATCTGACTCAGTAAGAAAAGACTTTCAAGTGGTGGGTCACTGAAAGAGATTTGGCTCAGCAAGAAGAGGAAGCAGTGGAAGAACAAATATTCCTCCTCCTCACATTATAAGAAGGATCACAACAAATCTGGTAAGATGCTCTCCAACGGAGACAGGTATGTTTCTAAACCCAAAAAACATATTTCTTCTAACATAACATGTTCTTGTTGTAGCAAGGCTGAACATGTTAGTGCTGACTACCCAGTCAAAAGAAAGGAGACAGGTGAGAAGAAGCACCTCCACCATAGGGTACATGGAAGATAGGAAAAGAAAGGATGGAACTTGTCTATTCCAAGAGAGAAGGCTGATGTCATTGGAGATACAAGAAATAAACCAGTCTTGCAATCTCAACTCTAGAATCAGATAAAATATCTGTTGGGAGATGCTCTGCTCACCTATTGTGGATCCAACATCAGCTCCATGGTATCTGGACTATAACCTCCAGATAAGTAGAACTCCTTTATATTGAATTCTACTAGTGTAATCTAATTTGCTAGGAATACTATCTCTTATAGCTGGACTATGCATATTAAGATTAAGTATCCGTTAGTTAGGGATCATATGGAAAAGGAAGAACTCAGTCGGGAGTTTGTCCCCACAGACATGCTAGTGGCTGATATCTTTACTAAGCCACTAGATGAAGTCAAGTTCAACACCTTCAAGTTGGGTATGTTGAACTTGGTATAGCTTCAGTTACTCCATGTTA
The DNA here is from genome assembly GCA_039513925.1 of Platanthera zijinensis. Classification (NCBI taxonomy): domain Eukaryota; kingdom Viridiplantae; phylum Streptophyta; class Magnoliopsida; order Asparagales; family Orchidaceae; genus Platanthera; species Platanthera zijinensis. The sequence goes on from CM077079.1 coordinate 118,554,329, forward strand.
TATTTCTATTGCAGAACGCACCTCTCTTGCAGGAAGACAAATGATATCAAGACTATCAAGTCTGACATTTGATATCAAGACTCTCAAGTGATATCAAGTGGTTTCAAAACTAAGATGGAATCAAGTGTCAAGTAAAGAGAATGACAGCAGATGCTCTAGTTGAGGGGGAGCAAATCCAAAAGTTGCAGGAACAAAGCTTCCTATTAAGAGGATGACAACAGCTGTAGTGGATGAAGGATCATCACAACTGATTAGCAGGTCCTCAGGACTATGCAAAGTCTGAGGGGGAGATACCCCCTAGTGGATGGATGCTACTATATAGTAACTACTACTACTGTAAAGACATGCTGATGCAGGTCAAGAGGAAAAGCCAACACCTCCCTTACTACATCTCCATTCTGCAGAAGCTTTAAGTGTAATATGGAGTGACATTGGCTCAAGTGGAATAATATTGCAGCTAACTCAAGTGGTTGTAGTGATGTTTTGTATCAATGTTTCAGCACAAAAGGTATGACTCCTTGTCATAGTTTGTTCAGTAGGATAATTTCTCAAGTGGTATCAACACTGGATTTTATCAAGTGGTATAACATTAAGAGAATCTCTCCCTTGATGCTATCACCTCCCTCATTAGGAATTTTTTTTGAAGAAGCTAGAAAGGGGGAGAGGTAGGCAATACCTTAAACCCTAAAGGGGGAAGTGTAGATGATCTTTTAAGATCCTATAGGGAGAGGTAGGCAACACCCTAAACCCTAAAGGGGGAAGGAGTAGAGCTTACTGAGAAGAATATTGAGTAGAGCAGTACTTGCTAGAAAAAGGGGAGATGGTGGACATAATATGCCCAGGGGGAGATGTAGAATACTGAGAAGTGTAAATTACTTGGAAACATTCAAGTAATATGAAGAGAGAAATGTTGAGCCATTACATGTTATGTTTCCACCCTCAAGTGTCTTGAGGAAAAGTCCTCAACTTAAATGTTAAGTTGTGAGGAGAGCTGTAAGCTACTTTGGAATTTTTAAGTGGTATGTGAAAGCTTACAGCTGCTTCTAAATTTATATGCCTTATGTGTAAATGCATCTTAGTATTATTGGGTGTTCTACCTTCTTCAAATAGGGGGAGATTGTTTGGAATATTGCCATCAATGTTCCCTAGATTTGATTTGAAGATGCATCACCATCTACACTAAGAGCATAGTTGTATTTTATGTTGGTTAAGCTCATCATGTGCACGATGTTCCTTGGAACAATGTTAGACATGTTGTCTAAGTGATGGTTACAGGTGGTCATAAGGTAGGTAGGTGGAGAGAGAAAATCTATCTAAGTCCACAGGCATTGAGTGAGGATAGCTCACTCAATGCCAGATTCAAAGAAATGTGGTTTAGTCCACAGGAGTTGAGTGAAGCCAACTTCACTCAATGCCAGATGCAAATAAATATGGTTATGTCCACAAGCATTGAGTGAAGCAAGCTCAATCAATGCTAGAAGCAAAGAAATGTGGTTAAGTCCACAAGCATTGAGTGAAGCAAGCTCACTCAATGCCAGATGTAAAGAAATGTGGTTAAGTCTATAGGCATTGAGTGAAGCAAGCTCACTCAACGCCAGATGCCAAAAAGCACTGAGAGAAGACAAGTCAGTCAAAGCCTGACTATTTGTAAGGCAGAAAACTGGCTAAGTCCACAGACGTTGAGTGAAGGCAGTTCACTCAACACCATACTACAAAAAACATTGAGTAAACCTCAGATAGTCAAAGATTTATCTTTGACAATAATGAAATCTGGTTAAGTCCAGAAACATCGAGTGATGAAGGCTCACTCGACGCCTAAGCAGTTAAGAGTACAAAAGTATAGATGGAATTGAGTGATGAAGACACACTCAATGCACTCAACGCTTAAGTTGACAAAAAATATGTCGAAGTATAGAAGCATTGAGTGAAGGCTATTCACTCACCACCTCATCAAGATAATAGGCTAAAGCAGAAAGCATTGAGTGAAGAAGCTACACTCAATGCTTTTATTTAGGAATGCGATTAAGGGTTTTGGCGTTGAGTGATGAAGGCTCACTTAATGCCTAGTGACAAAAAATAAGTACTTTGCCATTTTGTGATGAAGGCTCATTCAACGCCTACTGGTACAGAAAGATTGACTCAGGCAAAAAGCATTGAGTGATAAAGGCTCACTCAACGCTCTCAATGCCTGAGATACAGAAAGATTGGCTAAGACCAAAAGCATTGAGTGAATCTTTTTCACTCAACGCTCTCAATGCTTGAGTAAGACAAAAATATAAGTGTTTTGGCATTGAGTGAAGCTTGTTCACTCATCGCCTATACTAAAGAGCCTGAATTTGACTAAGTCCACAGATACTGACGTCAGCAAAAGTTGACAAAAGTCAACAAAATTCAAAATGTGGCGGGATGGCTACGGTACACGACAAATGGCACCGCAAGCCTACTCTACGACTTTTGGCTTTTAAAGCAAAGTTGCAGCTATTAATTTCAGTGGGGACCACAGGTCAAAACAGCCGTTGATTGACGGAATAAAAAAGGACGAGATCAGATCGAAGAAATAAGCTTTTGGAAAAAAACTGGACTTCATCTTCCTCCTCTCCATTGTTGCGAGGTCTAAGGTCTGGTCCAAGTTGCTGATCTATAGTTCAGCAAGCAAGTTGTTGCGATATTCATATGCAATAGTAAGATCGGAGTAATCTCTGAGGAAGAAGAAGTGGCCAAGGAAAAACCCTAGCCGTAGCTGATCTGAAATCTGATACAAGTTAGCTGTAGCTATCTTCACCTGCTACAATAAGTTCAGAAGATATTTCTGAGGTAAAATAAGAATAAGCAAGGTTTTACCCTAGCTATAGGAACTGGATTCAATTAGAAGTTAGCTGTTGACATCTTCACCATCAATAACAAGATCAGAGTAATTTTGAGAGAGAAATAGGAAACAACAAAGGGCTACCCCTAGCTGCAGTCCTTCACAGTTCCAGCTGATCATTTTTGAAGAACATTTTCTGGAAGCTGTGAAGAGGAAAGCTTGAAGAAGCAATGATCTAAAAGTAGGCTCAGAGGAATAATTCTCTGGAGTTAAAGTTAGGGATGAATCTACTCAGTCCAGGAAGGGAAGAAGAAGCTGAGCAGCTATTCTGCAAGTTACTTCTAGCAAAAGCCAAGTCAACCTGAAGGTCAGTTACTTGTTGCTGTGAAGAAGGTAGGGCTTAGCTTGTCTCAACTCAGGAAGGCAGGCTCAGAGAACATATACTCTGGAGTCAAATCATCAACAACCAATCACTCTCTCTGTAGGATCCAGTCTTGGATCTGATCTGTAGGGCCTTTATGCCTGAGATTGTAGGATCCCTGTTGTAGATCTGAGGTAGGGCTTTGGCATGAGAGTAGGATCCAGTTTGAATCTGAGGTAGGGCTTTTGAGCCTAAGGTAGAAGAGTCATTATCTCTTAGTGTAGGACCATTGGGTCTGAGCTAGGATCCAGCTTTGGATCTGAGGTAGGGACTTTGTGCCTGAGCTGTAGGAGAGTCATTCTCTCTGAGGTAGGGTTTTCCTCCCAGCCTGAGTTGTAGGGCCTTTGGGACTGAGATAGGTGATCTTTGGATCACTGAGTTGTAGAGATTTGTACCTGAGCTGTAATTCTTGGAGGAGACTGATTGGTCCTACGGGATCGTGTTGTAAGCTCTTAGGAGCCGAGATTGGAGAAGTGTCTTGTCTAACAAGCTATTAGAAAGGTGAAAGAGAAAGTGGAAGTACCCATAATCTGGGTAACCACTATAAACATTGTTTATTGTGTTGTGTTCTTGAAAGCAAACTAACTAAGCTAACTCAACACACCTAAAACACAAAAAAAATTATAGATAGTCACAAGAGACTAAGAAACCTATTCACCCCCTATAAGTGATTTAACTATACTTGAAATTAAAGACTTTCAGGGACCCCTTGGAATATAAAGCAGTAAGACGATTCCAGGCAGTCTTGACCGTCGGATCATGTCGAATGATAAGAAGGCACTCATCAGACAAACAATTGGCCAACCAAGTACGCACCAATGCATCGGAGGCATCCCAATCATCAAAATAAATAGAGCCATAAGGAGGGGGTCATCAGTCAAATGATGACGCTTGCGCTAAGAACGCAATAGAAAAATGAAGGAAACACTCCAGTCAGGGTAATTGGGACCGGTGAGCTACGAAGCAGTACCCAAATTATCGGAAGTAGAGAAAGAAGAAGTAGAAAGAGAAGGAGTGGCAGATATAGTAAAAGAAGAAGATAGAGCAGTAGTGTCCATAGAAAACAACAAGAAACCACACAGGTAGAGAAAACAACTCGCGCAAACACAATAAGTTGCAATGACAAGCGACTAGCAAGGAAGGTGGAACGAACAAACAAGCCGCAAGTAAACCATATGAATTGAACAAGCCACAAGGCAAACCGCGCGAACAGAACAAGTCGCAAAGGAACAATGATATCCAAGGGAGGGCAGGGCGGGAAGAAAACCAGAAGAAGTCTGGAAGAAATAGACCGAAGTGGTTAGAAAAATAAACTGCAATCTAATTGGAGCAAAGGATTGGTTTGCTCTGATAACATTTGAAAAAGAGCTAAATAAAGGCAAATTTTATTGCTCCAAAAAGATAAACAATACATAGGTATGCCCCCTTATTTATAGAAAATGGGGGACATGAGAGAATACATCCGACAATATAGGAATAAATACAAGCCGCGCTGCTAGGCGGTTTGACCGTGTCAAAGCGCCATGCTATACAGAATACAAAACCAAGAAGCCTCTGAACTCTAGCACGGATAACACCCAGACCGCTGCTGTAGTTAATCACTAGACTACTGCTGCAGATAATAGCCAGAGCGCTGCTGCGGTTAATCACCAAACTACTATTACGGCTAATTGCCAGACCGCTGCTGCGGTTACTCACCAGACCGCTGTTGCGGCTAATTGCCAGACTGCTACTATGGCTAACCACCAGACCGCTGCTACAGCTAACCTCTAGACCGCTACTACAGCTAACATCCAGACCACTACTGCGGCTAACCACCAGCTCGCTACTGCGGTAATCCTCCAGACCACTGCTGCGGCTAACTCCCAGGTCGCTGCTGCGGCTATCCCTCAGTCTACTGTTGCTGCTATCTTCCTAACCGCTAGCTGAGGTTCACCACCAGAATGCTGAACCAAACCGCCAGACCAAGGAGAGTTTTAGATCATTGCGGCTATATATAAAACTGCCCGGTCTCCTCAAGCTCCAACATGCTAAAAGCATAAGAGAAATCAGGGCAAGTACATAACATTACATACATGATTGATCAAATTGTCGAAGCATATGGAATCAACTTCATGTGGTTCTTATCTTTAAAATATTTAGGAGGCTGGTCCTTAGAGCGACTTACACCATGATATATGGGTAAGAATCCTTTCTTAGACTCAAGCATGTTGAATCATTTCAACACCTTCTCAATATATGCACTTTGGGTCAAACCCAGCAACTTCTTTGATCTATCTCTATAGATCTTACAAGTATATAAGTCGCTTTTCCCAAGTCTTTCATAGAAAAGCAGTCCCCTAGGTTGTTCTTAACAACTTATAGGTTCATAATGCCATTCCCGATCAGTAGTATGTCACCCACATACAATATCAGGAAGACAACAATGCTCCCACTAATTCTCTTGTAAACACAAGGTTCATCTTCATTCTTTATAAAACCAAACTCTTTGATTTTCTTATAAAAACAAATATTCCAACTTTAAGAGGCTTGTTTCAATCCATAGATGGATCTCTACATCTTGCATATTTTAATGGCTTCACTTAAAGATACAAAACCCTCGGGTTGTGTCATATACACTTCCACAAGGAGGTTTCCATTTAGAAAAGTCGTTTTGACATCCACCTGCCAGATCTCGTAGTCATAATACACAACAATAACAAGTAGAATTCCGATGGACTTTACCATATCAATAGGGGAAAAGGTCTTATCATAGTCAACACCATGAATTTGCTTGAAACCTTTAGCCACTAATTTCCCTTTGAATGTATGTACATTCCCATCCATGTCAGTCCTCTTCTTGAAGACCCACTTGCACCCTATGGGTCGTACCCCTTTAGGTGGTTCCACCAAGTTCCAAACTTGGTTTTCATACATGGTGTCCATTTCAAATTTATGGCCTCAAGCCATTTCTCAGAGTCCGGTCCACTCATAGCCTCTTGGTAGGTTGCAGGCTCATCATCATGATCCATAAGCAACATATTACCTATTTGAGATGTGAGAAATCCATATCTCTTAGACTCAAATCTTGGTCTACCAGATCTATGTAGGACTTGTGTTTCCTGAGCAGGCTCTCCAGCTACAAAAACTTGTAGTCCTTGCTTAGGTTCCAATTCCGGTTCATTCATTGTTTATCATTCCTGAACATCTTTAAGTTCCACCTTTTTTAGTCTTTCTGGATAATAAATCTTACTACAAAAAAGATGCCAGTCCTTGCGACAAATACTTTGACCTTAGACGGCAAGTAGAAGTAGTACCCTTTGGTTTTCCCAGGATACCCCACAAGATAGCACTTATCCTACTTGGATTCCAGCTTGTCAGGCATTTGATGCCACACGTATGCCTCATAGCCCGAAATCTTTATGAAAGACATACCAGGATTCTTCCTAGTCCACATCTTATATGGTGTCTTTTGAACCATTTTCATCAGAGCACGATTTAGTGTGAAAGTAGCAGTCTCTAAAGCAAAACCCCAAAAGGAAATAGGTAAAACTACATGACTCATCATCAACGGTACCATGTATAACATAGTATGATTCCTCCTCTCATACACACCATTATGTTATGGTATTCTAGGTGGTGTGAGTTATGATGCAATACTACACTCTTGTAGATGATCACAAAACTCATGACTTAGGTATTCGCCACCTCGATCAGATCAGAGTGCTTTAACCCTTTTTCCTAAATGGTTCTCTACTTCACTCTTAAACTCTTTGAACTTTTCAAAGGTTTCAGATTTGCACTTCATAAGATATACATATCTGTATCTACTGAAATCATCAGTAAATGTAACGAAGTAGTAGTACCCAACTCCAGCCATAGAACTCATGTGTCCACATACATCACTATGTATTACACCCAAGAGATCATCAACCCTCTCAGTATGATCAGTGGAAGGGACTTTAGTCATCTTTCCTAATAAACAAGATTCACATCTCTCAAATGATTCATAATCAAATGAGTACAATAGTCCATCTTTATGGAGCTTAGATGTGCGCTTCTCATTTATATGGCCCAAACGACAATGCCAAAGGTATGCAGGATTTGACTCATTCATTCTTAGTCTTTTAGTATTTTCTATATTATAGATCAGATGGTATAAGTTCAAAACATTCAAACCATTAAACATTTGGTCTACACCATAACAAACATCATTCTTAAAAGTTGAACAACAGTTGTTCTTAATTATAAATGAAATGAATATAAGATTTCTAGTTATGGAAGGAAAAAAATAACAGTTACAAGCCCAATGGGCAAAGAAAGACGATAGACACCAACAACAACGATAATGACAACAACTCTTGCTCCATTTCCAACGCGCAAGTCTACCTATCCTTTTACCCAGCAATCTCCTCCTTCCTAGCTCCTGCATATTTGTATAAATGTGAGAACCACATCCAATTTCCAATACCCAAGATGAAAGAGCATAAAGGTTTATCTCTATAATATAAATAGTTGAAGCAGAAGTCATATCTCCCTTCATCTTCTGCAGACCTTCAATGTAAGAAGGACAATTCCTTCTCCAATGACCAGCCTTGCCATAGTGGTGACATTTCCCTTCCTTCACCACGCCCTTCTTCTTCAGTGTTGAAGACTTGGGGTCAAGAGATGACTTAGGTCCAACCTTAGTCTTCTTGAATCCCTTGGCTTTGCCCTTGCCTTTATGCACCATCAGAATGGGGCTAGCAGGCTTGGCCTTCGTCATATTGATCTCGATAGTTCTTAACATGCCTAGGAGCTCAGGCAGTGTCTTGTCTATCTCATTCATGTTGTAGTTCAAGACAAACTGCTCATAGTTGTCCGACAACAATTGTAGGATCAGATCAGTAGCCAACTCTTGACCCAAAGGAAAGCCTAGTCTTTCAATGTTCTCTATATACCCAATCATCTTGAGTATGTGAGTCCCTACTAGGTCTCAAGCTCCCATCTTACACTAAAACAACGCCTTGGTGACGTCAAACCTCTCTTGTCAAGCTTGCCCTTGAAACACTTTCTTAAGGTGCTCGTCAATCTATTTACAACCCATATTCTTATTTTACTTTTGAAGCTCAAAGTTCATGGTGATAAGCATGAGGCATTCGACATCCAAGGAGTCATCAACATACTTCTTATAAGCATCTTTATCTGCCCAAGGGGCAGAGGTGGTTGGCTCAGCAGGGGGATCTACTTACAAGACATAGAGCTTACGCTATTTCCTAAGAACAATTCTCAGGTTCTTATACCAATCCAGATAATTAGTCCCGCTTAGTTTGTCCTTCTCAAGGATAGCTCTTAGGGACAGAGTGCAGTGAGATCCACTTGCCATGAAAATTTTGTAAGGAATTTATGCAAAGAAAAACTTAGTACTATTTATCAAAAGATATCTTTATTTTAATGTGGACTTTAATTAAATACTTCCACTATATTAATCAAATTGATAACCCTCAATATCAATTCGGAGAGTTTATGCGAGCTACTCTCTAGTGGACAAGGTCCATATTTCACCAACACCAAGAGTCAGCTTTGGCTTTTCTCTCACAATGTGGTTATTTTGGTAGGCAACACTTGCCAATTGCATCATCGTGCAACTCTTGTATAGTTGGTAAATAACTCTTTACTGTGGGATATCACAGTTATCATATGATGCCTGCCAACCCAATGCCTGTGGGCACTCAATCTTTGAAGTCACCAAGTTTAGTTGGACCCGATGTTGACATTGGGATATCACAATTATCCGCTCACACCCTTACCAAGATAGATTAATGCACTTTGCTTTCGCAAGCCCACACTTCATCGATCGAGGCAGGAAGAGTGCCATCCATCGAAATGCATCCACAAACTTAAAATTGGATAAGAGATTTTATAATAAAACACATGCGCACTTGCGGGGTTCCAAGGGGCTACACCCCTGGCAGAGTCTTAGAGGCAGAGCTCCTAACGGGCTCTAAGGGGCAGCGCTCCTTGTGATGGTATCCAGATCTACACACACTAGATGCATAAAACTTCCTAAACAATGATCATCAATAACCTCCCTCTGAAACCATTGTAAGGTTTTTACTTAATAGCACACCAAATGTGCGCAGCGGAATAAAGTTCAAGAAAAACCTAAAGAGAAACTTAGATCTTGCGATTAACATTGATCAATAAGTTTGCATAACATAAATAATAGTATACCTGAGTGGGATTGAGTCGACACTCAATCAAGATGCTCTAGAATAGTTCTTGGCCGGTGGGTGAGTTCACCCAAAATCGATTTGCGGCTCTATAGGTATCCACACGAACGGGGAGAGCACCAGCACCTTGTTAAATAAGAACAATGATGGAGAATGGAAAGCCCTCTGCGTCTCCATAGACTGCTTGGTCTGCACTAGGAGAGGTGGCGGAGGCGGGCGACAGAATCAAGGCTTACGAGATCAATGAGATCAACACTTCGGGAAACGCTTTCCGTTAGTTTTGGTTCGCACTAACTCATACACACCAAAACCCTAAGAAAACCCATATAGATATACCCAAGAGTATAAATAGGCTTGAACTATCGTTATCCACAGACCAAGAATAGATGAGATGACTTGATGAATCGATTAGATGTCTCGATGCACTCGACACACTCGACGAATCAGCTGATGACTAGAAGAATCGGCTGATGACTCAACGAATCGACGAGAGGTCTTGAGGCACTCGATGAATAAGTAGATGAATCGACAAGAGGTCTCGACACACTGGATGAATTAGCCGATGTCTCGATGAATCGACGTGATGTCTCGACGAATCAACTCATCACTCGACAAATTCCAATAAGTCAACTGCTTGGTCCTTCACTCTTAAAATATGAGTTATCCCAACACAATCTATTGGGTCCATTGATCACAATGTCCCAGATTTGAAGAAGGTCTATATGATAATGGTATACACATGTTTGTATCTGATGCATACTATAAGTTCTATATATGTAGGGGGCTCTTTGTTACTTTAATTAGACAGGTTATCCAAGTGACATTGACAAGAGGACAAAAACAGGATATTGACAAGGATAAAATTTGTTTAAGTACAGATGCATTGAGTGAAGGCAGCTCACTCAATGCCAGATGGCCTTAAGCGTTGAGCAAATACTAGTCAGTCAAAGCCTCAACATTGCCAAATAAGAAATATTGTTAAGTCCAGAAGCATTGAGAGAAGGCAGTTCACTCAACGCCGAACCAGAAGCATTGAGTAAAGATCAAGCAGTCAAAGATGCAGAGAATCTGCCAAGAAATCTTACTAAGTCCAGAAGCATTGAGTGAAGGCAGTTCACTCAACGCCATGCAGAGAAAGCGTCGACAGATCATAGTTCAGTCAGAGCTGCAGTATTAGTTGATATATAATTCTATTTAAGGACATAAGCGTTGAGTGAAGTCAACTTACTTAACACCTATTCAACAGAAAATCTGTCTAAGGACAGAAGTATTGATTGAAGGCAGTTCACTCAACGCCTCTTCAACAAAACAGGCAAACCCAGAAAGCGTTGAGTGAAGCCAACTCATTCAATGCCTTCATACAGAGAAAATCAACCAAGTACAGATGCATTAAGTTATGAAGGCTCACTCAACGCCTACTCAATTAGATTGCAAAAGTCAATATTCGTTGAGTGATGACTGGTCACTCAACGCCTAAAGATGCAGAAATCTGCCCATGTGTTTTGGCGCTGAGTGACAAGGCTTCACTCAATGCCTATGCAGAATTTTGAATTTGGTTAAGTCCACACGTGCTGTGTCATGATGATGTCAGCAGTAATTTAAAATGTTGTGAGAACTGAACAGTAGACGACAAATGGCACCACTTGCCTATTATACTATATTTAATGAAAAAGACTTGTTGCAGCTACCAACTACTTGTATTCCCACTACTTAAAGAGCTGTTGGATGGTGGAATAGAAAAGGAAGAGATCAAGGAAGAAGAGATTAACTTTTGGGGATTTACAGAACTTCATCTTCTTCCTCTCGACCAAGTTGCAGAGTTGAAGAACTTGCTCCTTCTATTAAAATAGGAAGTTAAAGAAGATAGCTGTTGACATTCTCATCTTCAACAACAAGTTCAGAGAGCTCTCTATCTGAGGTAGAAGAAGAAATAGATCAGTCCATTGCTGTAGTGACTTCATAGCTCAAGTAGAACTAATCTTGAAGATCCCTTCCTGGAGCTGTGAAGAAGAAAGGACTGAATCACTTCAGTTCAGGAAAGGAAGACTCAGAGATTGTTTCTCTGCAGTCATTCATCAACACAAACCAATCTTTCATTTGTAAGATCATTACTAATCTGAGTGCAAGCCTGATCTATAAAGGATGAGTGGTAGGATCCTTGGGTGGATCTGACGTAGGGCTAAGTTCCTGAGCTATAGGGCCTTTGAGCCTGAGTTGTAGGATTCCAGTAGAGAATCTTAGTGGTAGGATCCCTGTGTGGATCTGAGGTAGGGCTAAGTGCCTGAGCTATAGGAGGTTTATCCTCTGAGGTAGGATCTAGTGTTGGATCTGAGTGTAGGGCTTTCCTCCAAGCCTGTGTGTAGGACTTTGCCTAAAGTCTGAGGTAGGTAGCCTTGTGTAGATTACTGAGTTGTAGGAGATTACATATCTGAGTGTAGAGCCTTGGTCCTGAGTGTAAGACTTGGAGGAGTGTGAGAAATCCTGAGGGATTTGTGTTGTAAGCTCTTGGAGCCGAGTTTGGAGAAGTTGGCCCTGTCTAACAAACTGTTAGAAAGATAGGAGGGATAGTGGATGTACCCATACTCTGGGGAACCACTATAAATATTTTGTGTGCTGATTGTGTGTTCTTGAAAGCAAACCTAAACTAATCACAACTCACCAAAGTAAAAAGAAACCACCAAAAGAAAGAAAAAATTATTCACCCCCTCTAGGCGTTTAACTACTCTTGAATTTAAAGTCTTTAAAGTGGTATTAGAGGGAGGTTACTCAAAAAGGACTTAATAGTCTGAGTTGATCTCTAGGAGTAGCAATTGATATTCCTTATGGGTTCAGGAGAGAACCATAAGGAGTTGGGTTCTATGAAGCTCCCAATCTGCAGGAAAGAAAGGGTCAGGCTGTCTATGGAAGCATCTGACCCCAGGATTTTCATTACTGTTCAAGAGGGACCTTTCATTCTCATGAAGGTCTCAGTTCTGGATGCCACTATCTAGAAACTAAGAAATATTCTAAGATGACCAAGGATGAGGTCATACTAGCAACTATGGACAAAAGGGCACAACACATCATAGTGAGTGCCATTGATGATTATACTTTCCATAATCTTGTCCACTGTAAGACCTCCAAGGAAATGTACGACACATTGATTGTCTATATGGAGGTAACTGAAGAAGTTAGGGATGATAGAAAATCCCTTCTTAATCAAGAATATGAAGCCTTCAGGCAAGGTAAAAAGGACAGCATAGCTGAATGTTAGGAAAAAATTTTCAGGACAGTGAATGAGCTGAGGACATATGGGAGGGTCTTTAGCAACTATGAGCTGAATGACAAGTTCCTTAAATCTCTAACCAGATACTGGTACACCAAGATATGTTCCATCAGAGAGGTGGCCAAGCTGGCTGAAACTCCTCCACACATATTGTTTGGAAAGTTGCTCTCCTATGAGATACAACTATCTGCCAGGAAGGAGGAGGATACCACGAACAGATATCAAGCCAAGGAAAAGACTATGGCCTCTAAGGCTGAGAGCTCTAAGAAGAGAAAGGAGAGGATTACCTCTCCCCTAAAAAAGCCTGCTGAATAAGATAGCTTTGAGCCAAGCTCATCTGACAACAACATGTCAGATGAAGAGTTTGCTGCCTTCTCAAGGCAGTTTCAGAAGATGATGAGGAGGAAGTAGTGGAGGAACATGTAACACCCCCAAAAGCTCAAAATTGGATTTGAGGTGCAGGTTGCTTAACACGGCCTGGGACACGGGCATGTCCCAGGGCGTGTTGGGGGTACACGGCCTGGGACACGGGCGTGTCCCAGGGCGTGTTCAGGATAGTCGACGATCGGAGGTCGACGATAGTCGAGCCTGGGACACGGCCTTCGACACGGGCGTGTCCCAGGGCGTGTCACTCAATAAAATACCGTATTGAGTCAGAAATGTACACGGCTCGGAACCAAGCCTTGAACACGGCCGTGTCAGTTTTGACACTGGCGTGTCAGAGGGCGTGTGCCTACCCGTGTACTGCTCTGACTGGTTTTAGCGCTCGTTGAGTACCGTGTAACAAGTGTGACACGGGCGTGTCACATGACCGACACGGGCGTGTCAGGTTCGACACGGGCGTGTTGATGCCCGTGTTCTGGTAATTTTCAGTCGGTGCGAGTGCCGCATGTGCCGCTTAAGGGTACACGACCTGTGACACGGGCGTGTCACAGGCCGTGTCGGCCAAAAAGTATAATTTTTCAGGCAGATCTTGGCCGTTCATTTTCCTTAAAGGAGATCCTGTGGCTGGGGCTCATTCCTGGGCTGATAAGGCCGGGAAAGGAAGGAGAAAGGCTCATTTCTAAATTTCATCTTCTCTTTCTACATCTAAGAGAGAGGTGAGAGCAAGGTGGGGAAGAAGAAGTGAAATCCGGCTGCCGGTGGTGCTACGGTGGTCCAAATCGCGAGCCGAGTTCGGATTTGCGAAGGCAACGCTGCTATGAAGGCTTTCATCCGTCTCAATTTCTCTCCATGGCTCCGAAGCGAACTCCTAGGGTAACGATTTCCTGCTTGGACATGTGAAGTCCTTAATTCCTGTACTGCATAGGGAAAACCCTTCCCCGCGAGTGTGCGGTGGGTTGTGGCGTCCCTTGGGGTAGATATGTGAAGTCCCCCTTGTTAGAGTCTGGAATTGGAGTACGGATCTAGGCATGCTGTGTGAAGCCCATCTGGACATGGTCTGGATTGGTGATGCTTGTTTGCATATCGAAGAAGACTCCGTGATTATTGCTTGTAGGCAAAGTACTGGACGAAGTCCAGGAAATTATGAGAGTTGGACTCTCTTGTGGCCGTGAGTTGCTACGTTGTGTGAGGTTGAGCCGTTGGGCTGCAACTAGGCAAATGCCTTGGTGGTGGAACGGGCAAGGTGAAGTTGTACCCGCGTCAGTCCAGGCTTGAGTCTGACGATTTGAGCAACGGGCAAGGTGGATCTGTACCCGCGTTATGGTTGTCTAACCTTGGGTGCTTAAGACCCTGTTAGGATCACATAGCGAGAGTCGACGGCCTGTGTGCCGATCAGACTAGAATGCTCATATTGGACCGTTATGTCTGGGACCTCTGAACGGTTGTGTGGCCGTGGAACTACGGAACACCGATAATGTGCCCTGAGTGCACGAAGCGTCGGGCCGTCGTGCCGGCGTTTGTGATATGTGACTGTGCGGTCGTGCACGTCTTGCTTGAATTGCTATATATATCATATTGGAAGATTGTTATGCAGGGATGGAATTCCGCTGCCCCGTGCCAGGGGCAGGGTCGTTATAATTGGTCAGTTGAATGCTGACCATTGCCCTGTTTGCCACCATTTGGTGGATTGGTTATTACAGGTACTGGAGGTGCTGGTCCGAGCGGGACTTAGCGGGCTGAAGCCCAAAGCTGCGCTGCTGCCCTCGAAGGCATTGTTTTGTTTCTTTTGTTCATGTGTGACCGGCCTGCGTGCCGATGTCTGTAATCCACACTCTTGTTAAGAGAAACTGTTGTAAGGCCTTAAGGCCAGACTCTTGTGATGTTTGTATATATTCCTAAGTTTTAGTGGACAATGTTCTTTATCTTGAGTTCAATTATTCAACCGTGAAACTTCCGCTAGAATGCTCTGTGTTAGGATGCGTGGTTATGATATTATTTTGTAGCGTCTCCGCCTGTTTGTGGAATATGGTGTGGGTCCCCGGCCGGACCCTCTATTATATTCTTCTTGACGGGTAGAGGTGTTACAATTTGGTATCAGATTGTTGGTCGATCTCTTCCGAATTCGCGGACGAATTCTTTTGAGAGGTGGCGAGCACATGTCAGTGCCGTCGTTATAACACTTAATTTGAACTCAAGATTGTCCACTTAGGAATGCAAATACACTTGTTTGTTGAACTTGTGTATTCTTTTTGTATGGTTGTCGTTTTCCTTGGTCGTTAACCTGTGTATCTTACACATATAGGTGACAAGAAGTGTTGCGGGTCAATCCGAACCACAACGTTCTGTTGAGAGTGCTGCACCAGCCGAGGTGCCCACAACTCCTCCATCAGCTGAAACAGTCCGTCTCATCTCGGAAACGGTACTTGCTGTGATGAATGCTCAGCAGGCTGGGCAGGCACGTCCTGCAGTGGTGCCAACGCAAGCTGGGGTACGGTAAGAACCGGTAGAAGCCGAAGTTGATCCGCGGGTAGCGGATCAACAATGGAAGCAATTCTTGAGCTTTAACCCTCCGCAGTTTCATGGGGCGGGTACACCGACCCAAGCAGAGGATTGGCTTGCAAGAATCAAGAGGATTATGAGAGCTATCAAGGTTGAGGAGGAACAAAAAGTCATGTTAGCAACTTTCCTACTGGAAGGAGAGGCGCGATTGTGGTGGGATGAGATTGAAATGCATCACTTGGCCGGCAGGCAATTGGCAGAGATTACAATGGAAGAATTTTCTCGACTGTTCTTAGCACAACATCTGCCGATGCAGCAAAGGATATCGATGGAAATGGAATTTCAACCGTTAGCACAGGGAGATCGAAGTGTGGATGACTACCTGCATGAGTTCACCCAGTTGGGAAGATATGCGGGCACGATCTTCGCCAAAGAAGAGCGTAAGACTAGTCGGTTTTATGCGGGACTGCGAGATGCGCTGCGGTATTTGCTCTCGAGTTCTGTGAGTCAGGGATTCCAAGCCTTAGTCTGTACGGCTCGTTCTTTGGCGCTGGACATGAAACGGGGGCAAGCAAAGAGCAACTTGGCTGTTGCGAAGCCAGAGTTTAAGCCGCCGCGTCCAGACAAGTTTGGCTACTGAAAGAGATGGAATAAGAAGTCTAAGTCTTCTGGACAAGCTCCTTCTGCGACTGTGACAGATACATCTGGATATGGATCTCGTGCTTGTTTTACGTGCGGGAAGGTTGGACACTTCGCACGTGAATGCCGATCTGGTCCTCCAAAGGGTGATAAGAAGACGGGAGCGTCTTATGCGGAGAATGGGAAGGCTGTGGTGGAGTCTTTTGCCTCGCACGCACAGCCCAGGGTCTTCAACCTTGGACAACAGGAGGCCATTAAGCAGGCGGATGTCGTCACAGGTGCGCGTAGGTTTTAATGTTTTGTTTTTTTGATGTGCTGTGCTTGTTTTAATTGTAATGTTATAGGGTTTGTCCTTATACGAGGGTATCCGGCGCGAGCACTGTTCGACACAGGTGCTTCACATTCGTTTCTGTCTGAGGACTTTATCTTTCGTGTCGGGGTGCCTATCCGGACCACGACAGACAGTGTAAAGGTGTTGTTGCCTAACGGATGTTTGATGTGCGCGGATCGATCTTGCGGTCTTGAGGTCAAGATAGGAAGTCGGGAGTTCAAGGTGGAAACATTAGTATTGCCGATCAAAGAGTTTGATATAATCTTTGGTATGGACTGGCTTTCAGAGCAGCGTGCCTGTATAGATTGCACTTCAAAAGAGGTCACACTTGGGAAAAATACCGAACAAGAGACCAAGTTCATTGGTATGCAAGGGATGAGTGGGATGTTGTTATCCACTCTCCAAGTTGTTAAGGCAGTTCAGAAGGGTGCAGAGTTGTTCTTCACACTCATAGAGGCGGTGGCGCCGAAGGCCAGTGTGAGTGAAGTGCCGATTGTGTCGGAATATGCTGATGTGTTTCCGAAGGATCTTCCTGGGTTACCTCCCCAAAGGGAAATCGACTTTGCTATCGAGCTGGTGCTGGGTGCGAAACCTGTGGCCCGTTCGCCGTATCGGGTAGCGCCAAAAGAAATGGCCGAACTGAAAGTTCAGTTGCAAGAGTTGTTGGAGCAGGGATACATACGCCCAAGTATGTCACCTTGGAGCGCGCCTGTTCTTTTTGTGAAAAAGAAAGACGGTGGTTTGCTATTGATTATCGCGAACTGAACAAGCTGACGGAGAAAAATAAGTATCCAATTCCACGGATCGATGACTTGTTCGATCAGTTAGCAGGCTCAACCGTCTATTCGAAATTGGATTTGAAGTCCGGGTATTACCAGTTGCGGATTAGGGAAGGTGACATTCCCAAGACAGCGTTTGGCACACGCTATGGTCATTATGAGTTCACAGTGATGCCGTTCGGGTTATGTAATGCGCCTTCGGTATTCATGGATCTCATGCATCGAACGTTCCGCGAATACCTGGATCTGTTTGTGATTGTGTTTATTGATGATATCCTTGTATATTCACAATCGGAGGAAGATCATGCAAACCACTTGCGATTAGTATTGCATACCTTGCGAAGGAATAAGCTGTATGCCAAGTTCTCGAAGTGTGAGTTCTGGCTCTCGTCGGTGGCTTTTCTAGGCCATGTGGTAAGTGGAGAGGGCATAGCGGTGGATCCGGCAAAGATAAGTGCCATTCGTGATTGGCCAGTGTTGTCTTCGGTGGCCGAGGTCAGGAGTTTCCTTGGACTGGCGGGCTACTATAGACGGTTCGTGGAGGACTTCTCCCGGATTGCTTTGCCTCTGACTATGTTGACGAGAAAGGACCAGAAGTTCGTTTGGACGCCGGAGTGCGCACGAGCTTTTGATGAGCTGAAGAATCGTTTGACCACGGCGCCCGTTTTGACGTCGCCATGTGGTACAGATGGATTTGAAATATACAGCGATGCATCAGGAAGCGGCTTAGGCTGCGTTCTCCTGCAGTTTGGCAAGGTGATCGCTTATGGTTCACGTCAATTGAAAGTGCATGAGCGTAATTACCCCGTCCATGACTTGGAGTTGGCGGCGGTGATCTTTGCGCTAAAGTTGTGGCGGCATTATCTTTATGGAGTGAAGGTGGATATTTATACAGATCATAAAAGCTTAAAGTATCTGCTCGAGCAAAAGGAGTTGAATATGCGACAAAGGAGGTGGATGGAATTCCTTGGGGATTATACCTTCGACATTCACTATGTTCCCGGAAAGGGAAATGTGGTCGCTGATGCCTTGAGTCGTTGGACTCCGATGCGGGCAAATTGGTTGCGGATACATGATGAGCGGTTAATCCAGGAGTTGGAAGCTTTGGAGATATCTTGTGTGGAAAGAGATTCTTCAACTGTTGCATGCGTGAACTGGTTGGAGGATCAATATGACCTTGCTGACAGGGTTTGGCGGGCAACGGAGTTGGATGAAAGTCTCCAACGCTATACAAAGGAGGGGTCTGGTGATCAATTCTCCTGGGATGACGGTTTATTATGGAAAGATGGCCGATTGTGCGTTCCTAGTGCGGGTAAATTGCGAGAAGGATTGCTATATGAAGCACACTTTACAAAGTACTCAATTCACCCTGGGAGCACAAAAATGTACAAGGCCATGAAGAAACTGTTCTGGTGGCCTGGTTTAAAGAAGGACATAGCCGCGTATGTGGCTAAATGTCGTACTTGTGCTTTGGTAAAGGCAGAATGTCAACGACCGAGTGGTTTCCTGAAGTCGTTGCCGGTTCCGCAATGGAAGTTTGAGGATATTTCTATGGATTTCGTGCATGGATTGCCGAGATCTCAGCATGGCCATGACTCAATCTGGGTGATTGTAGATCGGTTGACAAAGATGGCTCACTTTATACCGAACAAGCGGGACGATTCAGTGGAAACGTTGGCAAAGCTCTATGTGGAGCAGATTGTTAGATTGCACGGTGTTCCCCGGAGCATCGTAAGTGACCGAGATGGGCGCTTTACCTCGAAGGATTGGAGATTAGTTCATCAGATGTTGGGCACGAAGTTAGCATTCAGTACGGCCTTTCACCCGCAAACGGATGGCCAAACTGAACGAACCAACAGAACGCTGAAGGATATGCTCCGTATGTGAGCCCTAGACTTCGGTAAGAATTGGGAAGAACATCTTGTTATGGTGGAGTTTGCCTATAATAATAGCCATCAAGCGAGTATAGGCATGGCCCCGTTTGAAGCGCTGTATGGTCGGAAGTGTCGTACACCGCTAGCTTGGGCAGAAAATGGCGAGACTAAACTTTTAGGCAAAAAGGAAGTCGAGGATGCTACCTCAACAATACGCTCTATTCGAGAGAGGCTCCTAATAGCCCAGGATCAGCAAGCCAAGTATTACAATGCTAAGCACCGGAACGTGGAGTTCGCAGTTGGTGACTGGGTCTATTTAAAAATTAAGCCCTTCAAAGGCGTATCTCGGATTCGGCGGTTGAAAAAGCTAAGTCCGCGATACCTTGGTCCGTTTGAAGTGGTGGAGCGTGTTGGGGAAGCTGCCTATTGGCTAGCTCTTTCATCAGAATTGAGTGGATTGCATGATGTCTTTCACATCTCGGTGCTACGCGAAGCAGTCAAGGATCCAGCTCAAGTAATTGTCAATGATCGAGTGCCGGTTGAGTATGGGCTAACAACAAAGGTGAAGCCTATACGGATCGAGGATCGAGCCAAGAAACAGTTGCGGAACAAAGTGATCGGGATGGTCAAAGTCCGATGGGACAATTGTGGCCGAGAAGAGCTAACATGGGAGCGCGAGCAGACCATACAAGCCGAGTTTCCCGAGTTATTTTCGTAACTTGTTTGCTCGTTATATATGTAATAAAAACATATAAATGTTTTGTTATTTTCTCCCTACTGTCTTCAAATTTCGGGACGAAATTTTATTAAGGAGGGGAGGATTGTAACACCCCAAAAAGCTTAAAATTGGATTTGAGGTGCAGGTTGCTTAACACGGCGTGGGACACGGGCGTGTCCCAGGGCGTGTCGGGGGTACACGGCCTGGGACACGGGCGTGTTCAGGATAGTCGACGATCGGAGGTCGACGATAGTCGAGCCTGGGACACGGCCTTCGACACGGGCATGTCCCAGGGCGTATCACTCAATAAAATGCCGTATCGAGTCAGAAATGTACACGGCCCGGAACCAAGCCTTGAACACGGGCGTGTTAGTTTTGACACGGGCGTGTCAGAGGGCGTGTGCCTACCCGTGTACTGCTCTGACTGGTTTTAGCGCTCGTTGAGTACCATGTAACAGGTGTGACACGGGCGTGTCACATGACCGACACGGGCGTGTCAGGTTCGACACGGGCGTGTCGATGCCCGTGTTCTAGTAATTTTCAGTCGGTGCGAGTGCCGCGTGTGCCGCTTAAGGGTACTCGGCCTGTGACACGGGCGTGTCACAGGCCGTGTCGGCCAAAAAGTATAATTTTTCAGGCAGATCTTGGCCGTTCATTTTCCTTAAAGGAGATCCTGTGGCTGGGGCTCATTCCTGGGCTGATAAGGCCGGGAAAGGAAGGAGAAAGGCTCATTTCTAAATTTCATCTTCTCTTTCTACATCTAAGAGAGAGGTGAGAGCAAGGTGGGGAAGAAGAAGTGAAATCCGGCTGCCGGTGGTGCTACGGTGGTCCAAATCGCGAGCCGAGTTCGGATTTGCGAAGGCAACACTGCTGCGAAGGCTTTCATCCATCTCAATTTCTCTCCATGGCTACGAAGCGAACTCCTAGGGTAACGATTTCCTGCTTGGACATGTGAAGTCCTTAATTCCTGCATTGCATAGGGAAAACCCTTCCCCGCGAGTGTGCGGTGGGTTGTGGCGTCCCTTGGGGTAGATATGTGAAATCCCCCTTGTTAGAGTCCGGAATTGGAGTACGGATCTAGGCATGCTGTGTGAAGCCCATCTGGACATGGTCTGGATTGGTGATGCTTGTTTGCATATCGGAGAAGACTCCGTGATTATTGCTTGTAGGCAAAGTACTGGAGGAAGTCCAGGAAATTATGAGAGTTGGACTCTCTTGTGGCCGTGAGTTGCTACGTTGTGTGAGGTTGAGCCGTTGGGCTGCAACTAGGCAAATGCCTTGGTGGTAGAACGGGCAAGGTGAAGCTGTACCCGCGTCAGTCCAGGCTTGAGTCTGACGATTTGAGCAACGGGCAAGGTGGATCTGTACCCGCGTTATGGTTGTCTAACCTTGGGTGCTTAAGACCCTATTAGGATCACATAGCGAGAGTCGACGGCCTGTGTGCCGATCAGACTAGAATGCTCATATTGGACCGTTATGTCTGGGACCTCTGAACGGTGGTGTGGCCGTGGAACTACGGAACACCGATAATGTGCCCTGAGTGCACGGAGCGTCGGGCCATCGTGCCGGCATTTGTGATATGTGACTGTGCGGTCGTGCACGTCTTGCTTGAATTGCTATATATATCATATTGGAAGATTGTTATGCAGGGATGGAATTCCGCTGCCCCGTGCCAGGGGCATGGTCGTTATAATTGGTCAGCTGAATGCTGACCGTTGCCCTGTTTGCCACCGTTTGGTGGATTGGTTATTACAGGTACTAGATGTGCTGGTCCGAGCGGGACTTAGCGGGCTGAAGCCCAAAGCTGCGCTGCTGCCCTCGAAGGCATTGTTTTGTTTCTTTTGTTCATGTGTGGCCGGCCTGCGTGCCGATGTCTGTAATCCACACTCTTGTTAAGAGAAACTGTTGTAAGGCCTTAAGGCCAGACTCTTGTGATGTTCGTATATATTCCTAAGTTTTAGTGGACAATGTTCTTTATCTTGAGTTCAATTATTCAACCGTGAAACTTCCGCTAGAATGCTCTGTGTTAGGATGCGTGGTTATGATATTATTTCGTAGCGTCTCCGCCTGTTTGTGGAATATGGTGTGGGGTCCCGGCCAGACCCTCTATTATATTCTTCTTGATGGGTAGAGGTGTTACAGAACATACCTTCCTCCTCCTCTCATAACAAGAAGGACCACAATAAGTTTGAGATGAAGTTCTCCAAGGGAGACAAGTATGATACTAAACCTAGTAAACCGTTTTCCTCTAATGTTGTTTATTCCTATTGTAGCAAGGCTGGACATGTCATCGCTAATTGCCCAATCAAGAGGAAAAAGCAGAATAAATCTGAGGAGAAGAAGCACCACCACCAAAAGGGCAAGAAGGAAAGGTCCTTCATTGTCAAAAGGATAAAAGCTGGAGTCAAAGTGATTCAGCTTCTTCAGATTTTGAAGAAGAGGAAAGTTATATTAGGCTGTTTGCTGCAGTTGCTGATGAGGAAGATGTGGACTATCCTACTGCTATGATAGGAATTAGGGCTCCTCTTTTACTCTCAGATAGTGATACTGAGGTGGATGAAGATGTCAGTGGTTGCTATGGGCTAATGGCCATGCCAGATGAAGAATCCAGCCAAGATCAACCTGGCCCAGATAAGGTACATTCTCTATCTAGTTCCTCATCTGGATCTGCCTATGAGATAAGTCCTAATTCTGATGCATCCTCATCCTTTGATGAGGATGGGTCAGAATCAGAGGAAGATGTCAATCAATGGATTGATCAATATGGTGCCCTTCTAGATGCCTTGAAAAGGAGCAAGTGATTGGACAAGAAACAAACTGAGGAGATTATCTCCCTATAGCTAGCTGCTTCCCAGCAATCTGAGTCAACATCCTTGCTAGATCAGAAGATGAGGGAAGTCAGCTAATTGAAGGCCATCTAAATTATCCAGATTGGGACCATCAACTAGAAAAACAAGATCATTAATGAGGAAAAGATCTTTAAGGAGAAAAAGATAGTGGTTGAATTCAGCAAGCCAAAGACTATGCTGCCACTAATTGATTCCTTTACCTCTCAAAAGGATAAGAGAGGTTTGGGATCTAAGTGGAACACTAGAGCTGCCCCTTCTAAAGGGAAAGGCAAAGCTTCTGTTGTGCCTCAGACAACCTTCCATAAGGTAATTCTTCCATCAAACAGGTATGACCAGGACAACATATATGATCACTGGAAGAATGGGAACTCTTCCTGTAAGTATACACATATATCTTACAATGGAGGGAGAAAGGGCATGGGCTTGAGTGCCTTCAAGGCTCCCCATGAAGAAATTAAAATGGTCCATTTGTTTTTAGAAATCCAGCCCCTACACTCAAGAATGTGGGAGTGACCAATAATCAAGCTCTTACAGCAAAATCACAGACAAAAGGCAAGTCAATCAGTAAGTATAACTTGGATATCTCTGATGCCATAAACAACATATCTAATGCAAAGAAGAATGTTGATGGTAGTAATCAGAGCAAGCCAAGTTCATCTATTGTCAGACTTACTATCAGTCAGATTCTTGCTGAAAGAAACAAGAGGGCTTCTACTCTCCCCTATGAACAGTCTACTGTTAACAACTTGCAACCAACTGGAACAATTCAGAAGAGAAAGTATAACATTCATAAGTGTTGGTGCTATGGTAAAGTGGGACATTTTGCCATTGATTGTTGGCAAACCCTAGTATGCCAAGGGCTAAAGTGAGTCTTCCTATCAAGAGTGCTGCAGGGAGAGAAGTTAATTTTCAGAATAACAAGAACCTAGGACCCAAACTCTTTTGGGGTCATAAGGTAAACTGAATTGTGATTGCAAGTTAGTTGAGGTACCCATGCACCAATATGGTACTTGGGCAGTGGATGTTCCGGACACATGACTGGAACAAGATGTCACCTGAAGGACTACACTCCTGTGAAGAATGGACCTAAAGTTATCTTTGGAGGTTCAGACAGAGGAGTTACCAAGGGATATGGTATGATTACCAATGACATAGTCTCAATCTCAAAAGTGGCTTTTGTGGAAGGGTTGCCACACAACTTGATAAACATAAGCCAACCATGTGATCTTGTCTTTGTCATTGTATTCCACAAGGATGATTGCCAAATTAAAAGGTCAAGTGACCTAGAGGTCATCTTGATAGGGCACTAGGAGTAGGAATATTTATTATTTAAACTTTTTATGTTTAAGTTTAGACACCCCTGTGTTTCTAGTTGCTAATGAGAAAGTCTCATATTATGTACAATGACACAAGAGACTAGCTCACTTAAACTACAAGACCATTAGCAAGCTCTTTAGTGAAGAGTTTTCCCAATATTAAATGCACCAAGTAGGGCATTTGCTCTACATGTCAAAAGGGCAAGTAGACCAAAACATCCTTCAAAAGCATTGGGGCCAAGAATTCTGTGAGGTGCTTATACCTCCTGTATATAGACTTCTTTGGTCCTATGCCAGTTCATAGTCTAGGTAGGAAAGTCTACACACTTATAATAGTTGATGACTTCTCCAGGTTTGCTTGGGTCTTCTTGTTGAAGAAAAAGTCTGAAACCCTTGACATCTTCAGGACCTTTGTCAAGCAAATTCAGAATGAATTGGACAGTTTTGCGGTCAAAATCAGAAGTGACCATGACACTAAATTTCAATCTGATGGCATGACCAAGTTTTGTGAAGAACAAAGGATTCACCAAGAATTTTCTTCTCCAAGAACACCCCAGTAAAATGGGATAGCTGAGAGGAAAAATTGGACTCTCATAGAAGCTAAGAAGACACTACTAAGTGACACATCTCTCCCATAATACTTTTGGACTGAGGTAGTTAATACTGTACGTCATGTCCTAAATAGGGCTTCTGTCAAAAAATATCACAAGAAGACTCCCTATGAGATCATGAAAAGCAGAAAACCAAACCTTGCCTATCTCAGGATCTTTGGTAGCAAATGCTTTGTGCACAATAATGGGAAGTCATATCTAACTAAGTTTGCTATCAAATCCTATGGGGGGATATTTGTTAGGCACAACAATCATAACAAAGAAGATAGGATCTTTAACTTGAAAAATCAAGTTGTAGAAGAGTCTATTAATGTAGTTTTTGATGAATCTTCTATGATAAACATTGAGCTACCTAGCTCCTCATCTAGATCTGCAGGTATAGAATAGATGATGGACAAACTAACCTCAAGGATGCTCCACCAGCTGCCCAAAATGAAGATGATTGTGTATGTGTTCTTGAAGGACAAAGCTCACAGGACATGGTTGAAGATTAGCTTGATCCAGCTATTGAAGTCAATGATGCTGAAGAAAGATTGCCTCCAACAGTTAGATATCTAAAGTATCATCTTAGACATCAGATCATTGGTGATGCTAGCCAAGGGGTTATAACAAGGTGCAGAAGCCTGAACATAACCATGTAATCTTGCTTTCTATCTCAGATTGAGCCCAAAAGGTTTAAAGATGCAAAGATAGACCAATTTTGGATTGTGGCAATGCAAGAGGAACTGAACAAGTTAAAGAGATGTAAGGTCTGAAAGATGGTTACCAGACCTTAAGGACATAACATCATTAGAACTAAGTGGATCTACAAGAATTAGTTAGATGAGAATGGTGTTATAATTAAGAACAAAGCAATACTGGTGGCTAAGAGATATAGACAAGAGGAAGGTATTGACTTTGATCAAACCTTTGCCCCAGTTGCTAGACTAGAAGCCATAAGACTATTCCTTTCATATGCTACACATAAGGGATTCAAGGTCTACCAGATGGATGTGAAGTCAGCCTTCCTAAATGGTCTCCTAAGAGAGGATGTCTATTTTGAGCAGCCATCAGGTTTTGTTAATCCTAACTCTCCTGATCATGTTTATAGGCTTAGGAAAGCATTGTATGGGTTGAAGCAATCCCCTAGGGCATGGTATGAGACCCTGTATAACTTTCTCACTAAGAACAAATTCTCAAGGGGAAAGATAGACAAGACTCTATTCCTAAGGGAATCAACGAGCAAGATCATCCTAGTCATGATTTATGTCAATGACATAATCTTTGGGTCTACTGATGATAACCTATGTAAGAAGTTTGCTAAACCTATGTAAGGGAAGTTTGAGATGAGCTATATGGGTGAGCTTAAGTTCTACTTGGGACTCAAAGTAAGACAGTATGAGGATGGATTGTCCATTTCTTAGTCTAAGTTCATTAGGGTGTTAATTAGAAAATTTGGTATGGAGAGTGCCTCGAAAATGAA
Source organism: Platanthera zijinensis (assembly GCA_039513925.1). NCBI lineage: Eukaryota > Viridiplantae > Streptophyta > Magnoliopsida > Asparagales > Orchidaceae > Platanthera > Platanthera zijinensis. The sequence continues at coordinate 118,580,474 of CM077079.1, forward strand.
AACTCCCATGGGGACAAGTATGTCAATAGACAAGGATGAGACAGGGAAACCTGTTGATGAATCCTTGTATAGAGGCATAATTGGCTCCCTCCTCTATCTTACTGCTAGTAGGACATATATCATGTATGCTACCTGTTGCTTGTGCTAGATACTAGGCTTGCCCTAAGGAGTCTCATTATTCTGCTGTAAAAAGATTCTAAGATATATTAAGGGCACACAAGATCTTGGCCTATGGTACCCTAGGAATAGTGATTTTGAGCTAACTGGGTATTCGGAAGATGATTTTGTAGGCTGTAGAGAAGATAGGAAAAGCACATCAGGCTCCTGTCAATTCTTAGGAGGAAGACTTGTATCATGGAGCAGTAAGCTGACTAGTGTTGCAATATCAACAGCTGAGTCAGAATATATATCAGCAGGGAGTCGCTTTTCTCAGTAGCTATGGATCCAACACTAGCTCAAGGACTACAACCTAAAGCTAAGTAACACTCCAATGTATTGTGATTCTACTAGTGCAATCTCTATTGCTAGGAATCCTGTCTCGCACAGTAGGACTAAGCACATAGAGATTAGGTATCACTTTATTAGGGAGCATGCAGAATGTGAAGACATCAGTCTTGAATTTGTCCCTATAGACAAGCAAGTAGCTGATATCTTCACCAAAACAATATATGAAGCCAAGTTCAACACCTTCAAATTTGAATTGGGAATGTTGAATTTAATTCAACTTCAATAGCTCTCTATATATTTTTGTTTGTTGCAGATAGTGTTAATCTCTACAGGATAAACAAAGGAGAAATGAAATAAGTGTCCAGGCATCGAGTGCGCTGAGACAAGGTCAAGCGTTGAGTGTGCTGAGTCTAAGTGCTCAGGCGTTGAGTGTGTTGAAACAACTACAACCGTCGAGAGCGCTGAGTGTGTCGAGTCCACTCAATGCATGCTCCCAGTGATTTCTATTTACGGCTAAGTATTGGGATCAATTCCATCCGTTGATCACTTCTTGATCATAAACAGGTACACACATCTTCTTCTTCTTCTTCTAAAATAGACATTACTATAAATAGAAGGTTGTGTGCGCAAAAGAAAATACACTGTTCCTCGCCCTTCTCTTCCCATTGCGATGAAACGACAAAAGCTCGCAAAATCTACAGCAACTAAAAGAAGAAATGGCGCTAAGAAGATTGGATTTCCTGCTCGAAGGCTCTGAGCTGGTCAGAAATGGATTCAAGGATGATCCTGAGGAAGTTCAGTTAGTTCTCCATCTGCTACAGGACATTGATCTAGAATATGTTCTCTCCGAGCCTATTCTACTTTGGAATAGAGAAGTTCTTGAGTTATACTCAATATCCAAGGTCGACTCGCCATACATTAAAATTAGGTCCTCAATCAGTGGAAAAAAGGTTAAGATTACCCCCAAGATACTGAGCAAGGCACTTCAATTGCCGAAGTTCAAAGCGTTAGATAAAGAAGATCAAATGGATCAAACTGATGTCAAAGCTTCCCGAAAGTGGTGTGGATTATTAAAGCACTCCACTGACTTAATCTTGAGAAGAGAACTAAACCTGAAAGGAAAATTCCTTGCAGATGTCATTGGAAAGGCACTACTGTGCAAGTTTGGCTCACATGACAAAATTTCCAAAAAGTTGTTTGAGTTAATGGCAAGGGTAATTATCTCTAAAAGGACAGATTGGGGGAGAATACTATTTAACATAAATGTAGAGTGTATCCCAGAGCCAAAACTGGTTTGAATTTTGTCTCTATTTCTGCACAATAGTGTTCCAAGGATACTTATGTTGGTGTTACCATGGTGATCTGGAAGTGATCAAGCATGTAGCCTCACTACCAACTCAGTATGAGCCTATCAGGGTCGCACATAAGATTGTGGAGAAATTGGGAGTTTGGATCTGTATGGTATAGCTCATATGATGAGCAAATTGACTTAAAATATTCTAAGGCAATGCGTCGAGTATATTGAGACCACTCAACACCTTCGTCAAGTTAAGGGTTGACTCGTTGAATGGTGGCATTAAGTGAGTTGAGTGTATTCAACGATTCATCGAGTCAAGGAGTTGATTCGTCGAGTATTGCACTTAAGCGTTGAGTGCGTTGAGTCCATTCAACGATTCGTCGAGTCAAAGTATTGACTTGACGGATTTGAGTCTTAGGCGTTGAGTGTATTGAGCTCACTCAACGCAATTCGACGAATGTGGCCTTGGGCGTTGAGTGCGTTGAGTGCACTCAATGCCATGGCGCAGAAGGCGTTGACAGTGTTGAGTCCTTTGAACGCTTTCGTCGAGTCAAGTGTTGATTCGGTTGAAGGTTGGCATTGAGTTCATTGTGTATCCAATGGATACTCGACGATTCGTCAAGTATAGAATGATACTCGTCGATTCCTCATGTATTGTCACAACCCGCATTTTCTCCGAGGAAAACGAATTATCATAGTAGGAGAAAACACGCGTCATGATGCCACGTCGAGCAGGGGATAACTGCCAACGCTCAGGCAAACCACTATCAACTATACTTTATGAAAATTAAAAGGTTATATGATTAGAAAATCCGTTATATTTTTAAAGGCCGTATCCCTCGGTGCGGTGGATCATCTAGTACACAATTTAAAAACTATACTTATACGCTGCGGAAAATACTTCATTCAGGTTTGACATCCTAAAAGAGTGCATAAGTGCCCCTAGAGGACAACTTATACCATGCAAGACCCTACATTTAATTTATACCATATATAAGAAAATGATTCTTTTTACGTTGTTTGAAAAATAGTGTTTGAGTTTTATAAAACATGCTGATCATGTGATATACTTATAATAGTGTTTTTAGGTTTAAAGTAACTAGCAACCTAGCATAAATCATCCCCAGAGCAAGTAGACAATCTCCAAAAAAAGGTAGCAGCAAAAAGATAACATATCTAATATTAAGGTAAAACTATCAGTAGGCGCCAACAAACTTACACAAACCCACTAGCAAGTATGTATGTCTGTAAGAAAAACAACACCAAAACTACCTCGCAAAAAAAAGGAACCGATCTATATAGTACCAGAGACCACCAGCAACTGCACATCACAACTAGCCGTCAGAGCGGCTACTATCCAGAACCTGAGGCATTCAAAGAAAAAAAGAATACCACAACAAGCAAAACAAGAAAACTGCTCGAAAGTGTCAATTAGAAGATAAGTAAAAAAGGAAAACAAAGCAGTAATAGTCACAACTGTCCAAGGCAAGACAAAAAGGAAGTGCACAAAGTGCGAGGACACAACAGTAACTCTTCCCAAATGCTGCAGAGCAAATAAGGCTACAATGAGCCCAATGCTGCAATCTACCAAGGAAGAAACGTCTAACACCCTTAGCTGTGAGAGATGGTAGTAGCAAAATAAACAATGCGAATCCGAGTTGGAGGCAAACTCAATCCCCCATCCACCATTTCAAAGCAAACAAAGTTCAAGGGTCTACATGTGAAAGCACTAGGTGTCACAACCCGCATTTTCCCCGAGGTTAAGGAGTATCAGAGTACGGGAAAACACGCATTGTGATGCCACGTCGAGAAGGGTATAACTACCGATGCTCAGGCAACGCAACGAGACCACAAATCACAAGTTTAATTTAGTAGAAAACCAGTTTATTTAAAGGCCGTATCCCTCGGCACAGTGGATCAGCTAGTCCACACTAGGAAAAAATATATATATTTGTTTACAGTGGAAAAATACTTGATTTAATTGATTTGACACCATAAAAGAGTATAAGGGCTCTCAAGAGACCACTTATTGCATGCACGACACCTAAGGTGAGTATAGTATTTATGTTTAAAAGGTATGCTTTATGCTTTTATAAGATAGGGCTTTAGTTTTGCAAATATGATATGCATGAGGTACATATAATAGTTTAGGGTTTTTAAAATACCTAACATGCAACCTAGCATAAAACCTTCCCAGAAGCAAGTAAACAACCCCAAGAGGGCAAAAACAGCAATTTTAATTCATATCTAGCAGAACAAGTAAGACACCAGTGGGTGTCGACAACCCGACACAAACCAACCGGTGAGTGTGCATGTCCATACAGAAAAGAAAGATAACTACCTCACAAGGTGAATGATTTGCAACTCAGCTACCCTAGAGGCTCCCAGCAAGACCTACTAGAAGGAATCAGCTGCTCAATCGGCAATAACCTGGACCTGAGGCATTCAAGAAAAGAAATGCCTCAGCAAGGAAATAATCAAAAGGGAAAAAAAATACCAGATTACTTAATAAAGAAGGGATTTCCAACCCGGCAACAAGGTACCAATCAGCAGAAGCAGGAAAAAGAAAGAACTATTGTTAGAAAGATAATAAAAGCAAATCACACCAAGTGTGAGCACAAAGGCTACCTGCTCTGTGGAAAGAATCAATCTGCAGCAGTAAAGTATCAGTATAATAGCAGGAAAAGACAAAAAAGGACAACATGAGAGCTAACAATCCTAAGTTTGTGGACAATTGACCGGGGTGTAAAAAAACAAGGAGCTGGAGCGTGTGGCAGTACCAACACCAACAACCAGACCCCAAAAATAATCAAGGGTGAAACACAACCGGTGGCAACCTTAGGGTCCACACACCTAAACAAGTTGGCCACAATATCCAAACTTAGTGGTGTACACAGCTCAGCACACCCAAATCACCCCTCCAGAGTCCAGAAACAAACACCCCCTCCGGCCATAGCCCACGAGTCAGCGTGCAAAAACTAGCCAAACACCCCCAACATCCCCTTAGGAAGGTAAAAGTCCTCTAACAGTCCTAAAGAAGCACACATCCTAAGGCTATAGAATTAGCCTAAAAAAAAACTACGGCGTTGAGGGAGTGGACCTCATTCAACGCCTTGGTCCTTAGAAAAAAAAAAGAACAGACCCGACCCTAGCTCCTCTCAACACCAGGCATGTAGAGCCTTGGAAAATTAATTCCAAGGCTCATGCTGCATCTCCTAACCCGAGAGCTGGAGTTTAATTCCAACTCTCACTCCTACCTCTCCTATCCGGCAACAACAGCCCTAAACTAGCTTACCACTAAGCAAAGCTTAATCCTTATACTAACCAGCATCCTTGGCACCAGCCAAGACAAGCGTTCAATTCGGAAAAGAAGAAACCTTGAGCTTTAGGCTAGCAAAAGGAAAGAGCAGCACAAACTCAAGATTAGAAATGAAAACAGTAAGGGCCAAGGGAGCCACTTGCCTCACCACCAAACTCCAGCAGCAGCCTTCACTTCACGGGCTCGGCACCGACAGCAAGGCTACCTAGGGAGAAAAAAAAATCTGGAGCTTTTAGAGAAGAGGAAGAGGAGAGGACCAAACCCTAGCTCCTAATGACGGCCCCAAAACAAGAGATACTTACCTAGGAAGCTAGCTCTCGACGAGAGCAGCTAAAATCTTGCGCTACCCGAGCGAAACACGCCCTAAAACTACAGCTAGCCGGCGGTCCAAGCTGCAGCTCCTCCGCCTCCCGCCTGCTTCCTTCCGCTGGAAGCTAACAAGCTGAAGCGAGCTCGGGAAATGGGGAAGAAGATAAGGGATAAGCTTTAAATACTCAGCCCACTAACATTATTATACTATTATCTAACAACACTAAGCTTAAACTATTCTAAAATATCCGGCCACTAATAACCACTAAGCTATTATAATACTAAGCCTAAGCAGCACTAGCAGCTATCCCGAGCCCCCCTCACTCAACCAGCTCACATCCATCATAAACTAATATATATATATATATATATATATATATATATATATATATATATATATATATATATATATATATATATATATATATATATATATATATATATATATATATATAAATATAAGTATCACCCAAGCCACCTACTCAAAAGCTTTATCTTATAGCTTTAATATCTAATATACATATATATATATAAACATATATACTTATATAAAAAATATATATTCCCTTACATATATACTCACATATATAAACATATATATACAAATATATATATATATATATATATATATATATATATATATAAATACAAAAAGAAGGAAACACTGCACCAGCCTCACCAAGCTCGATCACACAAGGACAAGCACAACAACCAGGTAGTCACTACCGGCTAACAAAATGAACGTCGAAACAACGCAAAAAACAGATGATCTCGGATATCGACAAAACTCGCACCGTAGCGGAACACCAGAGCTACAAACACAACGACGAAGTCAAAAACAACATTCGACGATCAAAACTTGGGCTAACACCTCCCGAAGCCAAAACACAAGCATTCCCTGAGAGGCCCAGCCGAGTCACCAAAAACAGACTCTAGCTAGCTGGGGAATCTTGCAAACAGGCTACTAATGGACCACTAAAGGAACCTAAAGAGCTATGACCATGCTCTAACAATGGCAAAAGCCGACAACGCGTCATCGTAATGCCAAACAATGATCAAACAAAACGCAGAAAAACCGGGGGCGTTACAGTCACTCCCCCTAAAAGAAAGTTTCGCCCCGAAACTTTGCGCACAACCCTTCTAACAAAAGGGAAAGGAATAAGCTAACCAAAAGCCATAAAAGAAAGAGTGCAAACATACCAGGCACAAGTCAGGGGAACAGATGAGGGTAAGCCTCCCTCATTGCCGACTCTAGCTCCCAAGTCGTGCTTTCTACATCATGGTTCTTCCACAAAATTTTCACCATAGGAATTGTTTTCTTCCGCAACACGCGATCTTGAGCATCCAAAATGCGGACATGCACTTCCACATAAGAAAGGTTCGGCTCCAACAGAGGCACAGAATCCAAAACCTGCCTGTCACTATGCACACATTTCCACAGCTGACTGACATGAAAAACATCATGAACGTCTGGAAAAATTGCGGGAAAATCCAGCCTATAAGCTGCCAAACCGATCCGCTCAACAACCCTGAATGGCCCCACATATCTCGGGTCCAACTTTCGGTTCTTTCCAAATCTCTTGATCCCAGTCATCGGAGAAACCTTTAAGAATACCTGGTCCCCCACAACAAATTCCAAATCTGATCTACGCCGGTTGGCGTTCTTTTCATATCTCTCCTAGGCAAATCAAAGCTTTTTCCGAATGAGCTTCACCAAAATTTCCATCTCCTTGAGTGCTTCTGGACCCAGCAACGGTCCCTCGCCAACCTCAGCCCATAACAAGGGAGTCCTGCAGCGCCTCCCATATAAAGCCTCAAAAGGAGCCATTTGCAAGCTTTCCTGATAGCTATTGTTATATGCAAACTCCATAAGCCGCAAACGCTCGTCCCACGCACCACCATGGTCCAGAATATAGCATTAGATCATATCTTCCACAATCTGATTTACCCGCTCCGTCTGACTGTTGGTTTGCGGATGATAGGCAGTGGAATACCTCAAATCTGTCCCCAATCCTTCCTGAATACTCTTCCAAAAATGAGACGTGAACCTAGAGTCTCGATCCGATATGATGCTCACGGGTACGCCATGCAGTCTAATGACCTCCTCCACATACAGCTCAGCTATCTTCCTCATCGGGTAATCAATCTTGAATGGCACGAAATGAGAACACTTTGTCAGTCTGTCCACGATCACCCATACTGATTCATGCCCCTTAGGAGATCTTGGCAAGCCGGTAATAAAATCCATCGAGACTCTTTCCCACTTCCAAGTTGGAATCTCCAAGGGGGTCAGCCTGCCACCTGGTCTCCCATGATCAACCTTCACTTGCTTGCAAGTGTTGCACTCAGAAACAAATTTGGCTATGTATCCTTTCATCCCATACCACCAGGCAATCTTCTTCAAGTCGCGGTACATCTTGGTGGATCCTGGGTGGTAGGCAACGCTAGACCCATGGGCTTCCCTACACACCATAACCCTGATATCGCCAACAGCGGGAATGCAAAACCTGCCACGGTACTTCAAGGTACCTGAATCATCTATAAAAAAATCTGGCAGCTCACCTTCCTCAGCTCGAATATACAACCGCAGAAGGTCAGGATCATCTTTCTTATGCATTCTTGTGAGCACGATCCATGAAGGCTCTTCCACTGCCAGGCTACTCTGCCCATCGCAGATACCCACAGAAATGCCCATCAACAGAAACTCCTCTACTAATAGCTCGACTGTGAGACCAAAGCTCTTCCCTGACTTCCGACTCAGGGCGTCGGCCACCACATTGGCCTTCCCTGGATGATACTGAATCTCAACATCATAGTCAGCCACGTACTCTAACCATCGCCGCTGACGTAGGTTCAACTCCTTTTGCGTGAAGACATACTTCAAGCTCTTATGATCAGTAAAAATCCTTCACTGCACACCATACAACAAATGCCTCCATAACTTAGGAGCATAGATCACGACATCAAACTCTAGGTCGTGCGTAGGGTAATTCCTCTCATGAGTCTTTAGCTGTCTCGACCCGTACGCAATCACCTTCCTGCCTTGCATCAACACACATCCCAGCCCGATATGCGATGCATCCACATATACCTCATACTCAACACCTTCAGTAGGTAAGGACAAAATAGGAGCTGAACATATCCTTCTCTTTAGCTCCTCAAAAGCCTCTTCACACTTTTCATCCCATACAAAGGCAACATTCTTTTGGGTCAACCTGGTCAATGGCATAGAGAGGGTGGAGAACCCCTTCACAAATCTTCTATAATAGCTTGCCAGACCCAAGAAGCTTCTGATCTCACGAGGAGTAACAGGTCTCGCCCACTCAATAACTGCAGCGATCTTCTCTGGGTCTACATAGATCCCCTCCTTGTTAACCACATGGCCGAGGATAGATACCTGTGGCAGCCAAAATTCACATTTACTCAACTTGGCGTAAAGCTTATGGTCTTTCAGAGTCGTCAAGACTAGACGCAAATGTCGATCATGCTCTTCTGCATTCCGGGAGTACACCAAAACGTCATCAATAAAGACAATCACAAACTTGTCTAAGTAATCCTTGAACACGCGGTTCATCAAATCCATGAAAGCTGAAGGCGCATTAGTCAAACCAAATGACATGACTAAGAACTCAAAATGCCCATGACGAGATCGGAATGCCGTCCGCGGAACATCTGACTCCCGAATCCTCAACTGGTGATAGCCCGAACGAAGGTCTATCTTTGAAAATACCGCACTACCACGCAGCTGGTCAAACAAATCATCAATCCGAGGCAGAGGGTACCTGTTCTTAATTGTAACCTTGTTCAGCTCCCTCTAGTCGATGCATAGCCTCATTGACTCGTCTTTCTTCTTTACGAACAGCACAAGCGCACCCCAGGGCGACGAACTCGGCCTGATAAAACCCTTTGCCAACATCTCATCTAGCTGGATCCGCAACTCCTCCAGCTCTCGCAAGGCCATGCAGTACGACGCCTTAGCAATAGGACGCGTACCCGGCTCCAAATCTATGACAAACTTGACATCTCTATCGGGTGGAAGACCGAGAAGCTCAGCAGGAAAAACATCAGGGAACTCACAAACAACTGGAATCTCTTCCAACCGCGGCACACTAACATCAACCCCTACCAGAGAGACCAAACTGGCAAAACAGCCCGAAACAAGCAACTTACGAGCACGTAACGCAGAAACAACTGGAGACTCCTGAAGTGGATCGGCATAAACGCTCCCGGGCTGACCGTTGTCCTTCACGAAGTCCAAGCACTTACCCTTGCACTGGATAACCGCATCATATTTGGACAACCAATCCATGCCTAGGATAACGTCGAAGTCCTCTAGATCAATCACTTTCAGATCTGCCTTAGATAGAAAGTCACCCAATAAGATTGGGCAGCCCTGAATACCCAAGTCTGAAATCACAGAGTCGCCCGAAGGGAATTTGACGCAGAAAGCTCCACCAACACGATCTAGGCCCAACTGGAATCGCTCCACGAAAGCCCTAGCAACAAAAGAGTGGGTGGCCCCAGAATCGAAAAGAACGCGCACCCAACGATTCTTTACCTTAAATCTCCATATACACCAACCCACACAACTAAGGGAAAACAAAAGCTAAACTATACAAGAGGTATAAAATTCAAGTTAGGAAGAAATCTAACCTGAAATGACCTGGGTCGAGGTCAACGCTTCCTCTGAAGAGATAACATTCAGCTTCCCCTTGCCTTTATCCACGCGAGGGGGTGGCGGCAATGCCTGCAATGGAACTACTGGGAGAACGGGCTGCGCCTGAAGGCACCTTGCCTTGAGATGGCCCTTTTGCCCACACTGAAAGCAAGCTTTATCTTTTGACCAACAACGGGCCACATCATGCCCCTTCCTTCCGCACAAGTAACACACCACATCCCCTCTGGGAGCACCTTGGATAGCATGGACTTGTTCTTTCTTCTGCGCTACCAATCTCTTGAAGCACTTCTCTAGGGGGTGGCCTGGCCGGCCGCAGAAGCTACACGTCCCCTTTGTCTTCTTCCTTGAAACTGCATCAGGTTCCTGGGGGCCTATCCCCCTAACAGACTTCCGCTTGTCTTGCCTCGCCTGATGGCCTCTGTTCTTAGCATTCTCAATTGCCTCAACTTTCAAAGCAGCTTCCACCACTCCAGCATAACTGACTGCTCCGTAGGCATTTGCTAACTGCTGAACGTCGCTTCTTAGCCCACCCAGAAACCGCTTAACCCGGTCTGCTTCAATACTCACAAGTCCAGGAGTAAACCATCTTAGTTTGCTAAACTCAATCTCATACTCACTAACCATGAGTTTCCTTTGCTTCAAATGCAGGAAGTCATTCATCAACCGGTCCCGCTCGACCGAGGGCAAGAATTTTCTCAACAACATCTCCTTAAATGACTCCCAGGTGCATTCTACCAACATACCTTCCTTCTCCCTCAGCCACCAACTCTTTTCCAATCCCTTGAGCTGGTAGGCAGCGAGCATTACTTTCTGATCATCCGTGATCCCGGAATAGGAGAACATCTCCTCTATATAAATCAGCCAGTCATCCAAAATCATGAAATCCGCTTGCCCGTCATTAGTAGGGGGACTAAGTCGCTGAAACTTAGATATGAAGGCCATCTCCGGGGGCACTACAACTTGAGGCACAAGAGGAGCAGGAGGGGGAGGAACAGCTACACCCCCAACTGGGTCCTGAGCTCTCTGAGCCTGCCCTGCCACTACAGCAACCAAGGACTGTATTTGGCTATACATGTCCACCATCTATCTCGATAAGGCTTCGTTACTTAGCCGCAAACTTTCAATCAGAGCCTCGCTTTGGGATCCCGAAGACACACCCGTAGATTGGGGAGTCGATCGCGTCGCAGGACGCTTCGCCATCCTATAATCGCACCAGTCCTAGTTAAAACCCATTCCAACCACTAGAACAAGTCTACCCGGTACAGACAAGAATACTTAAATATGAATTGCAACTGCAAATCATGTTTTGGCATTTGTTTTATAATGATGATGTTATGCTTAACCTAAGATGGTTCACTACCATCTCACTAACTCATGTGCCTAAATCATGGATGCATTCTTTTATATTCGTTTTGACTCAAAACCATGTGTGTACATATGTCATCATGCAAATCTTTAGCCTGGAACGTTGTGCTTATGAAATGTTATGCTATGCATGCCGTGCTATGCATTCTAAAAAAAGCCTTAATGCATGCCATGGGCGGCATACACATGAAAATGTTATGCATCCCATACTACATAACTTCCCATGCAACGAAAAAGAAAAATGTGCTAGCCGCATTCATGTGGTGAGGTTATGCATCCCATACTACATAACCCTCACATGTTTCCTCCCATGGTGGATCCATATACGAACACATATTATGCATCCCATACTACATAATATGCCCCGTATACTCCTTTATGCTTTTGAGTGTAGTGTTCGTGCTTCGGCCAAGACGTGCTGATGACATATCGGTGAGTGTATGCTTATGAAGCTAAACTTCTAATGCAATCAAAAGGAAAGGTTGCCCGACCAACTTGTCAAGCAACCTCCCTCTGATACCAACTGTCACAACCCGCATTTTCCCCGAGGTTAAGGAGTATCAGAGTACGGGAAAACACGCGTTGTGATGCCACGTCGAGCAGGGGATAACTACCGACGCTAAGGAAATGCAACGAGACCACAAATCACAAGTTTAATTTAGTATAAAACCAGTTTATTTAAAGGCCGTATCCCTCGGCACAGTGGATCAGCTAGTCCACACTATGAAAAAAATATATATTTGTTTACAGCGGAAAATACTTGATTTAATTGATTTGACACCCTAAAAGAGTATAAGGGCTCTCAAGAGACCACTTATAGCATGCACGACACCTAAGATGAGTATAGTATTTATGTTTAAAAGGTATGCTTTACGCTTTTATAAGATAGTGCTTTAGTTTTGCAAATATGATATGCATGAGGTACATATAATAGTTTAGAGTTTTTAAAATACTTAACATGCAACCGAGCATACAACCTTCCCAGAAGCAAGTAAACAACCCCAAGAGGGCAAAAACAACAGTTTTAATTCATATCTAGCAGAATAAGTAAGCCACCAGTGGGCGTCGACAACCCGGCACAAACCCACCGGTGAGTGTGCTTGTCCATACAGAAAAGAAAGATAACTACATCACAAGGTGAATGATCTGCAACTCAGCTACCCTGGAGGCTCCCAACAAGACCTACTAGAAGGAATCAGCCGCTCAATCGGCTACAACCTGGACTTGAGGCATTCACGAAAAGAAATGCCTCAGGAAGGAAATAATCAAAAGGAAAAAAAATAACAAATTACTTAATAAAGAAGGGTTTTCCAACCAGGCAACAAGGTACCAATCAGCAGAAGCAGGAAAAAGAGAAAACTATTGTTAGAAAGACAATAAAAGCAAATCATACCAAGTGTGAGCACAAAAGCTACCTGCTCTGCGGAAAGAATCAATCTGCAGCAGTAAAGTATCAGTATAATAGCAGGAAAAGCCAAAAACGGACAACGGGAGAGCTTATAATCCTAAGTTTGTGGGCAATTGACCGGGGTGTAAAAAAAACAAGGGGCTGGAGCGTGTGGCAGTACCAACACGAACAACCAGACCCCAAAAATACTCAAGGGTGAAACACAACCGGTGGCCACCTTAGGGTACACACACCTAAACAAGTTGGCCACAATGTCCAAACTTTGTGGTGTCCACAGCTCAGCACACCCAATTCACCCCTCCAGAGTCCAGAAACAATCACCCCCTCCGGCCATAGCCCACGAGTCGGCATGCAAAAACTAGCCGAACACCCCCAACATCCCCCTTAGGAAGGTAAAAGTCCTCTAACAGTCCTAACGAAGCACACATCCCAAGGCTATAGCATTAGCCTAAAAAAAACTACGGCGTTGAGTGAGTGGACCTCATTCAATGCCTGGGTCCTTAGAAAAAAAAAAGAACAGACCCGACCCTAGCTCCTCTCAACACCAGGCATGCTGAGCCTTGGAAAATTAATTCCAAGGCTCATACTGCATCTCCTAACCCGAGAGCTGGAGTTTAATTCCAGCTCTCACACCTACCTCTCCTATCCGGCCACAGCAGCCCTAAACTAGCTTACCACTAAGCTAAGCTTAATCCTAATACTAACCAACATCCTTGGCACCAGCCAAGACAAGCGTTCAATTTGGAAAATAAGCAAACCTGGAGATTTAGGCTAGCAAAAGGAAAGAGCAGCACAAACTCAAGATTAGAAATGAAAACAGTAAGGGCCAAGGGAGCCACTTGCCTCACCACCAAACTCAAGCAGTAGCCTTCACTTCACGGGCTCGGCACCGGCAGCAAGTCTACCTAGGGAGAAATAGAAATCTGGAGCTTTTAGAGAAGAGGAAGAGGAGAGGACCAAACCCTAGCTCCTAATGACGCCCCCAAAATAAGAGATACTTACCTAGGAAGCTAGCTCTCGGCGAGAGCAGCTCAAATCTGGCGCTACGCGAGCGAAATACGCCCTAAAACTACAGCTAGCCGGCAGTCCAAGCTGCAGCTCCTCCGCCTCCCGCCTGCTTCCTTCCGCTGGAAGCTAACAAGCTGAAGCTAGCTCGGGAAATGAGGAAGAAGATAAGGGATAAGCTTTAATTACTCAGCCCACTAACATTATTATACTATTATCTAACAACACTAAGCTTAAACTATTCTAAAATATCCGGCCACTAACAGCCACTAAGCTATTATAATACTAAGCCTAAGCAGCATTAGTAGCTATCCCGAGCCACCCTCACTCAACCAGCTCACAACCATCATAAACTAATATAAATAAATAAATATATATATATATATATATATATATATATATATATATATATATATATATATATATATATATATATATATATATATATATATATATATATATAAAAGTAACACCCAAGCCACATACTCAAAAGCTATATCTTATAGCTTTAATATCTAATTTACATATATATATATATAAATATATATATATATATATATACTTATATAAAATATATATATACCCTTACATATTTACTCACATATATAAACATATATATACAGATATATATATATATATATTATATATATATATATATATATATATATATATATATATATATATATAAAATACAAAAAGAAGGAAACACTGCACCAGCCTCACCAAGTTCGATCACACAAGGACAGGCACAACAACCAAGTAGTCACTACCGGCTAACAAAACGAACGTCGAAATGACGCGAAAAACAGATGATCTCGGATTTCGACAAAACTCGCACCGTAGTTAAACACCACAGCTACAAACACAACGGCGAAGTCGAAAACAACATCCGACGATCAAAACTTTGGCTAACACCTCCCGAAGCCAAAACACAAGCATTCCCTGAGAGGCCCAGCCGAGTCACCAAAAACAGACTCTGGCTAGCTGGGGAATCTTGCAAACAGGCAACTAATGGACCACTAAAGGAACCTAAAGATCTATGACCACGTTCTAGCAATAGCAAAAGCCGACAACGCGTCATCGTAACACCAAACAATGATCAAACAAACGCAGAAAATCTGGGGGCGTTACACTAGGGACCTCCCACCCCCTTGCCCAGCCCGTACCTGGAGCAAGATAAAAGAAAAGGGTGGTCACGGCTAAATTACACCACACCTCCCCCCATAAGAGCTTCAAACTACCACTATTAACCACGACCCACGATTCAGCCTTTGGGAAATAAAACATAGCCGACAAGGAACCTCAAAATCAAGGAATTCACTCGGGAGCGACAATCAAGGTAAGGGAATGCGTTGAGATGACTAAATACGGCATGGCGTTGAGTGATTCCCACTCACTCAATGCCTAACCAGACCTTGGTGTTGAGTGAGTTAGCCTCACTCAGCGCCAGAAACAACCATGGCGTTGAGTGAGGTTCACTCACTCAACGCCCTCCGCAAGAACAGCTCTTGCGTTGAGAGAGCTAACCAAACTCAACGCCAAAACAGCTATGGCGTTGAGTGAGGTTCACTCACTCAGTGCCCTGGCACTTAACCGCAAACAGAGACTGTGGCGTTGAGTGAGCTAGTCTTACTCAATGCCAAAACAGCAATGGCGTTGAGTGAGGTTCACTCACTCAACGCCCTGGCACTTAGCCGCAAATAGAGACTGCGACATTGAGTCAGCTGACCTCACTCAACGCCAAAACAGCAATGGCGTTGAGTGAGGTCGACTCACTCAACGCCAGAGGACCTGGCCGCAAAGAAGGGCTGTGGCATTGAGTGAGTCTACCTCACTCAACGCCACAACAGCAATGGCGTTGAGTGAGGTTCACTCACTCAACGCCAAAGGACTTGGCCGCAAACAGGTCTACGGCATTGAGTGAGGTCACCTCACTCAATGCCAAAACCAAAATGGCATTGAGTGAGGTCGACTCACTCAATGCCAAAGTACTTAGCCTCAGAAAAGGCTGCGGCATTGAGTGAGCCCACCTCACTCAACGCCAAAGTACTTGGCCGCACAGAAAGATACGACATTGAGTGAGTTCACCTCACTCAATGCCAAAACCGAAATGGCGTTGAGTGAGGTCGACTCACTCAACGCCAAAGTACTTAGCCTCAGAAAAGGCTGCGGCGTTGAGTGAGCCCACCTCACTCAACGCCAAAGTACTTGGCCACACAGAAAGCCGCAGCATTGAGTGAGTTCACCTCACTCAATGCCAAAATGGAAATGGCGTTGAGTGAGGTCGACTCACTCAACGCCAAAGTACTTAGCCGCTAGCAGGGGCTGCGACGTTGAATGAGTCCACCTCACTCAACGCCCTAGTACTTAGCCAAAAAAACAGACCAAACTATGGCTTTGAGTGTGTGCACCACACTCAACGCCAAACCCGGGCGGCTTTTGGCTTTGAGTGTGTGCACCACACTCAACGCCAAATCCCGAGAGCCAACCAAGACTGGTTTCAACCAGAACACCACCACAGAAATCTGCCTCTCTCTCTCTCTCGGCTCCACCCGCAATAACACAAAACCATAAATAAAAATCTGGAGTCTAAATGGTTGATACAACCAGCGGGTTGAGCAAAAACAGCACAGGGGGGGGGGGCTCACAAAGGGAAACTGAAGCACAGAGTTTAGCAAAACAAAAGAAAAAAACTTGGCTTCTATCCTAGGGCTAACCGGGTAGTTAAGAGGGGGAAGATAAAAACAGCAAGTGAAAGACCACTTGCCTCGGTTTTTTAGCGAAGCTTCACTCGAGCCATTTCTCTCCCTCGGCACCAGCAACAACAACACCTAGCCAGCACATCCCGAGCTTTAATGGCGGAAAGAGCAAAAATCGAAAATCCAAATCTCCTAAGAACTCCACGAAAATCAAATCTCTTATCGTAGAAATGAAGATCTTAGCGAGATCAATACAGATCCACTCTCGGAATCGAATTCCGTCCACAAACGCCCATGGAATCGGCGTCCGAAGGGGAGAAGGTTCGGCGGTTCTCCGCTTCTTTTCGCAAATAGGAGCAGGCGACGGTTTTCGGGAAGGAGGAGAATGGGCCCGCTAATTTTGTTTAAGGATTTTAAATAAATCTAATCACGCCTAATCAGCCTTAACCGCCTCCTAAGCCGCCGGTTCTAATCACTTAGCCTAATAATTATAATTTGCGTTTACTCTTAGCACACCCAAAATGACGCGAAAACCGAACTACCTCAGAATTCGACGAAACTCGCACCGTAGCTAAATACCCATGCTATGAACGCAACAGCTAAGTCAAAATTAACTTTCGAAGAACAGAACTCGAGTTATACCTACCCGAAGCCAAAACACAAGCATCCCCCGAGAGGCCACACTGGGTCACCCAAAACAACCCGGCTTACTAGGGAGATCTTGCCAATAGGCTACAAAATAGGCCACTCAGTTCTAAGGAGTTAAGACCACACTCCACAGATGACACAAGCCAAGAGAACGTGTCGACGTAACGCCAAACGAGAATAAAATAATCGCAGAAAAATCGGGGGCGTTATATGTATGTTGTAGATACTCAACAATTCGTCGAGACAAGGGTTGTCTAGTCGAATTCTGGACTCTAAGCACTGAGTTCGTTGAGCTGAGTTCGACGAATGCTGGCCTTTGGCACAGAGTTCGTCGAGCTAAGTTCCACGAATGAGTTCGACGAATGCTGGCCTTTGGCGCAGAGTTCGTCGAGTTGTGTTCGACGAATTAGTTCGACGAATGCCCGTACTGAGTCAAATATTGACTTGTTGAATTCTGGAATGAAAGTCCTGGGTTTGTGGAAAATGACGGAAGTTGTTCTACTTATCTCATAGAGTATAAATAGGATGTTTTAGTGTTGACGGTTCCTTTTGTCTAAGCACATGAGCCGTACTGTGCGAAAAGACTGGCAACCCTAAAAGCCTACGGAAGCGTTCCGCCAATCCCATCGCAAATCCCGATCTCGATACCGGCGAGTGTCTCTGCCGCCTCTCCTACAACAGATCTAGAAGTCTTTGGAGACACTGAGTGTCCTCTCCTGACCTAAAAATTATGCGACAAGTTGCTACGGGTTCTCCAGATCGTGTGGATTACTATAGAGGCGCGGATATACTTTCTGCGCTCAATACTCTAGCCGCTGTGTGACCGACCCGATTCTTTTGGAGCATCTAGGTTGAGTTGAGACTCAATCCCTCAAAGGTAATTTTTTATTACAGCTTGCTTTGCTTCTTGATTCATGAATCTTGTCAGATTCGAACTCGTTTGGGTTTTTCTTGTTCTTATTTCCGCTGCGTTCACAAGTGTTGTGTCATACCCCAAAACCCAACAGTGGTATCAAAGCCAGGTTGCCGACAATATTCATTGTTTCAGAAGTTATTAAATCCATGGCGTGTAGATTTGGAGATTTAGAAGTGTTTTAAATGCCCAAATCTAGTCTAGGATCTTTCCAAGAACGCTTGTGATTTCCTTGAGTTTACTCCTTAACAGTAACCGTCACTTTGTTGGTTTGAGAAACTAAGCATGTGTTATATTTTGAATCTCACATGAAGTGACGGGCTTGTCTACTATGCAAGTGGAGTTAGTGTTGCTCATGTACTATGCATGTAAATCTGAATATTAAGAAGTGTCTTAGATGTTCAGATTTAGCCCGACACATCAAGTGTTGATGATCCTCTTGTGCACATCTAGGATGCATTTGGATTATGATTGCTGTATTTTTTTTTCTTGAGGTACACACTAGTTAAATGTTAACCATGATTAAATAGTTAATCAAGAATTAAAAATCCCTTAAGCAATATTAGGTATTCGGATGCCTTCCGATGGATGACACTCTTCTTACCTTGATCGATAAAGTGTGGGCTTACCAAAGCAAGGTGCATTAATCTATCTTGGTAAGGGTGTGAGCGGATAATTGTGATATCCCACTGTCAACATCGAGTCAAGCTTAACTGGGTGATATCAAAGGTTGAGTGCCCAGAGTCATGGAGTTGGCATGCACCATATGATGGATGCGAATAAAGAGTTATTCACCAGCCATGCAGGAATTGCATAATGATGCAATTGGCAAGCGTTGCCTACCTAAATAGCTGCATTGTGAGAGGAAAGCCAAAGCTAACTCATAGTGTTAGTGAAATATGGATCTTGTCTACAAAGAGAGTTACTCGCCAAACTCTTTGAATTGATATCGAGGGTTATCAGTTTGATAAATATAGTGGGAGATTTTGATTAAAGTCCTAATTAAAACATAAATTGTATTTTGAAATGTGATACTAATTTGCTTTGCTTGTATTTTTATAGAATTTCCATGGCAAGTAGTTTACACTCCACCCTGTCCCTCAGAGCAATCCTTGAGAAGGAGAAGCTGAGTGGTACAAATTATTTGGACTTGTACAGGAACCTGAAAATTGTTCTCAGGCAAGAGCGCAAGCTCTATGTTTTGGAAGAGGAATCCCCTGATGAGCTTGTCGGGAATGCATCCCGTGCTGAAAAAGATGCTTAAAGAAGTATCTCGATGACTCCTTAGACGTCGAATGTCTCATGTTAGCGACCATGAACTCTGAGCTTTAGAAGCAACATGAGAACATGTGTTGCAAGGACATTGACGAGCATCTCAAGAAAATGTTTCAAGGACATGCTCGTCAAGAGAGATTCAACATCACTAAGGAGTTGTTCCAGTGTAAGATGGGAGCTCGGGACCTAGTAGGGACTCACGTACTCAAGATGATTGGGTATATTGAGAAACTTGATAGACTAGGGTTTCCTGTGGGCGAAGAGTTGGCCACAGACCTGATCCTACAATCATTGCCGGACAGTTATGAGCAGTTTTTCTTAAACTGTAACATGAATGAAATAGACAAGACACTGCCCGAGCTCCTAGGCATGTTAAGAACTGCCGAGATCAATATGAAGAAGGCCAAGCCTACTAGCCCCATATTGATGGTGCATAAAGGCAAGGGTAGGGACAAGGGCTTCAAGAAGACAAAGGTAGAACCTAAGTCTGGACTGGAGCCCAAGTCTTCAACACTGAAAAAGAAAGGCTTGATGAAAGAGGGAAAGTTCCACCATTGTGGCAAGGCTGGTCACTGGAGGAGGAATTGTCCTTCTTATGTGGAGGGTCTACACAAGATGAGGGGAGTATGACTTCCGCTTTAAAAATTTATGTTATATAGATAAACCTTTCTGCTCCTTCATCTTGGGTATTGCATACCGGATGTGGTTCTCACATTTGTATAAATGTGCAGGAACTGGGAAGGAGAAGATTGCTAAGTAAAGGAGAGGTGGACCTCCGTGTTGGCAATGGAGAAAGAGTTGCTGTTATTGCCGTGGGAGTTTATCGTCTTGCTTTGCCTAGTGGGCTTGTAATAGAACTAGATAATTGTTATTTTGTTCCTTCCATAACTAGAAACATTATATCCATTTCATGTTTAGACATGGTGGGTTTTTATTTTATTATTAAGAACAATTGTTGTTCAATATTTAAGAATGATGTTTGTTATGGTGTAGCCCAAATATTTAATGGTCTGTATTTTTTGAACTTAGAACATCCGATTGATAATATTGAAAATACTAAAAGACTAAGAACAAATGACTCGAAGCCTATGCATCTTTGGCATTGTCATTTGATCCATATAAATGAGAAACGTATATCCATGCACCATAGATATGGACTATTGGACTCATTTGATTATGAATCATTTGAGAGATGCGAATCTTGTTTGTTAGGCAAGATAACTGAAGTCCCTTTCACTGGCTTCAATGAGAGGTCTAATGATCTCTTGGGTATAGTACATAGCGATGTATGTGGACCCATGAGTTCTTTGGTTATAGGTAGGTTTTCTACTTTGTTACATTTACTGATGATTTCAGTAGATACAGATACGTGTATCTTATGAAGTGCAAATCCAAAACCTTTGAAAAGTTCAAAGAGTTAAAAAATGAAGTAGAGAACCAATTGGGTAAGAAGGTTAAAGCACTCCGTTCTGATTGAGGTGGCAATTACCTAAGTCATGAGTTTCGTGATCATCTGAAAGAGTGTGGTATTATATCACAGCTCACTCCACCTAGAACACCACAGCATAATGGTGTTTTTGAGCAGAGGAATCGTACTTTGTTAGACATAGTGCAGTCGTTGATGAGACATGCAGATCTGCCTATTTCCTTTTGGGGCTTTGCTCTCATAACTACTGCATTAACACTAAATCGTGCTCCAACGAAAGCGGTTCTTATGACACCATATGAGATATGGACTGGGAAGCGTCCTAATATGTCGTTCATAAAAGTTTGGGGCTGTGAGGCATACGTGAGACGTCAAATGCCTGATAAGCTGGAACCCAAATCAGATAAGTGTTATCTTGTGGGGTATCCTAGGGAAACCAAAGGGTAATACTTCAACCTACCGTCTGAGGGTAAAGTGTTTATCTCAAGGATTTGAGTCTTTCTTGAGAAAGAGTTCTTAAGTAGAAAGACGGCCAGGGTAGAACTTGAAGAAGTTCAGGAACCAAAAACAGTGAATGAACCGATATTGGAACCTAATTCAGGACTACAAGTTGTTGTAGTTTGAGAACCTGCTCAAGAAACATAAGTTCCACATAGATCTGGTAGACCAAGATTTGAGCCTGAGAGATATGGATTTCTCGTGTCTCAAATAGGTAATGTATTTCTTATGGATCATAGTGATTAGCCTGCAACCTACCATGAAGCTATGTGTGGATCGGACTCCAAGAAGTGGATTGAAGCCATGAAATCTGAGATGGAATCCATATATGAAAATCAAGTATGGATTTTAGTGGAACCACCTGAAGGGGTAAGACCCATAGGGTGTAAGTGGGTCTTCAAGAAGAAGACTGATATGGATGGGAATGTACAGACATTCAAAGAGCGATTGGTGGCTAAGGGTTTCAAGCAAATTCATGGTATTGACTATGCTGAGACCTTTTCCCCTATTGCCATAGTTTAGTCCATCAGAATTCTGCTTGCTATTGCTGTGTATTATGACTACGAGATCTGGCAAATGGAGGTCAAAATGACTTTCCTTAATGGGAACATCCTTGAGGAAGTGTATATGACACAACCCGAGGGTCTTGTATCTCTAAAGGAAGCCACTAAAATATGCAAGTTGTAGAGATCCATTTATGGATTGAAACAGGCTTCTGGAAGTTGGAATCTTCATTTTGATGAAAAGATCAAAGAGTTTGGTTTTATAAAGAATGAGGATGAACCGTGTGTTTACAAAAGGATTAGTGGGAGCATAGTTGTCTTCCTGATTTTGTATGTAGATGACATACTGTTGATCGGGAATGACAAACCAACCCTGCAAGTTGTTAAGAACAACCTAGGGGACTGCAATTCGATGAAGGACTTAGGGGAAGCGATTTATATACTTGGTATTAAGATCTATAGAGTTAGATTGAAGAAGTTGTTGGGTTTGATACAAAGTACGTACATTGATAATGTGTTGAAACAGATCAACATGCTTGAGTCCAAGAAAGGATTCTTGCACATGTCTCATGGTGTGAGTCTCTCTAAGGGCCAGTGTCCTAAGTCTTGTGAAGATAAGGATCGCATGAAGTTGATTCCATATGCTTCGGCAATTCGGTCAATCATGTATGTTGGAACACCCTATTACTAATTTGGGCAAGGATCACTATGTTTTTAGGAAATCAGTTTGACCTAGATGTATAGTTGAAAAGGTCAAGTTAGAATGAGTCAAGGGCTTAGAACTTAGGTTTGAAGCTGCCCCCAAGACCATTCAAGGATCAAGACTTTGAGCTGAGACAAAGACAATTATCGTCGAGCTTAGGTCGACGATCTCTGAGCTCAACTCTGCTAAGTCGTCGACCTCCGGTCGACGATCTTCGAGCTCATATCGACGATCTGCCTTCAGCTTGTTTCCAAGTCACTGAGCTCAGTTCGACGATCTTTCCTCACTTATTTTTCAGGTCACTGAGCTCCGGTCGACGATCTTCGAGCTCAGTTCGACGTTTTCTGTCTGATGTTCATTCCAATCTCTGAGCTCAGTATAACGATCGTAGAGCTCAGATCGACGTTTTTCTGAGAGATCGACGACTTTAAGGATTCAAATTCAGTCAGCTTTTGGAATGTTTTTCAAATTCTCTCGGCATTTATTTCAAGAGATTTGTTAGCCGTTTTCATTTATTCTTGAGCAAGTTTCAAGGGATTTCTTAGAGAATGTTTATTGGACTTTCCTCTAGAAGACAAAATAGTTATGCAAGATATTTATGACTGCTAATGGCTATCTTGGACAGAGGATCATCAGAGAATAAAATATCCAACAACAGATCAAGAGAAATACAACCACTAAATACACACAACACACTCAATACAGACATACACAGATAGAGAGATCAACTCAGAGAAAAATCAAGTGATCAATCTTGAAGAGTTTTATTGAAAATTAACATACTGAAAAGTGTTCATAGCTTCAACATCAAAGACTCCAGACAACTCATATTTCAGCCTCTACTGAAATCATCTTTTGCTGGAGATCTGAAGCTTCTGAAGGCCTATCACCCTAGCAAAGCTCTGACTCCTGAACCATCTACATCTCAGGGGGAGCTTTGACAACACAATCAATCCACTAAGTCTTCTCTCAGTGATTGAGACAGAGAAGACAACTTCACCTCTTCCTTTTTCTTTTCCTGCTATAAAAGGGTTACCAAAACTCCCTTCAAAAGTTCTGAATCTTGTTCTGAGAGCCTTGTCAAAACTCAGTGGTGGCAAGACACCTTATCAAAAAATCTAGATTTGGTTTTTGAGCACCTTATCAAAAGCTAATTGGTGCCAGGACACCTGATCAACTCATCCTGAGTGGATTCCTACCAAGGGTGGTAGAAGAGTGGATGTACCCAGGTTGATTGGGGAACCACGATAGCTTCTTTTATTTGGTTGCTTGTGTGTATTCTTTGCTGTGTGCTGTGGATCTTTTGTTTTCTTTTTATTATTACTTCTATTTTTTTGCTGCAGCACAATACACATACTATATTAACTTAACTCTTCCTCTACAAAGTTTTATTTTGAAAAATTATTTTAACAAACTATATTCACCCCCCCTCTAGAGTCAGAATGATCTTATCCTCCACTTTCAATTGATATTAGAGGGAGGTTGGTTATTCACAGGCTAACACCTGAACCAAAAGATCCTTGATAAGATCAATCTTGTAAGAGGGTTATTTTCATTATATTTAATTTTATATAAAGACATGGCACAGAACAAAGATTATGCAAGCACCAGGCCTCCAGTGTGCAATCTATCCAAGTTTGCACTTTGGAAAGCAAGGATTAGACTTTATATGAATTCTATTGATGAAGACATATTTAATTTTGTTTTGACAGTGTGCCCAAGTCCACCAGCAAGCTCAAGTACAAATGCTGTTCCACCTCCTTCAGGAACAGATGCTGAAATAAAGAAGTGGAAGACTGTAGATGCCAAGGCCATGAATATCTTAGCTCAAACAATGTCTGATGAGATATTTCAGAAGGTAGCTGAATACAACTCAGCCAAAGGAATTTTGGACAAACTTTCTGAGATTGTCTCAGGATCTGCAGATGAGAGAAAAGATAGAAGATCCCATCTCATATCCCAATATGAGAACTTCAAGAAAGGAGAAGCTGAGTCAGTGGCAGACATGTACAACAGATTAAGTCTGATTGTCAATGAGTTAAAGACTCTGGATAAAGAAATCTCATTGACTGAGCTGAATGACAAAATCCAAATGTGTTTCCCCAGCACTTGGGATTCAAGAATCTGGCCAATCAAAGATGCCAGAAGTCTAAATGAGATTACCACTGAAGCTCTCTTGGGCAAGCTCAAATCTTATGAGCTGCTCATTAAAAATAGAGAAGAAGAAAAGAAGGCTGCCTCACCAGCCACAAGGAAAGAGAAGACAATAGCCTTCAAAGCTGTTGAGGACCTGCCTGAAGAAAAGGTCACAGACAATGAGGAGCTACTCAACTTATTGGCCAAAAGATTCTACAAAATGGCCAGAAAAGACTTCAGAAAGAGATCATACAAGGGACATGATAAGCCAAGGTATGATAAATCAAATAACAACAAGGAAGTTATATGTTTTGGTTGCAGGAAACCAGACCATATTGTGCCTGACTGTCCAGAAAACAAAAACAAGGACAAGAAAGATAGAAGAGAAAGAAGAAAGAAGAAAGACTTTAAGAAGAACAGCTCAGACAAACCCTCCTCCAGCAAGAACAAACATACAAGGAAGGGATTTGTTGCTGAGACATGGAGTGAAACTGAAGAGGATTCTGAAGCTTCATCCAGCTCAAGTGATGATGAGGATGATGCTGATGAAAAGGAATTTTGCATGATGGCTATCAATGCCTCTCAAACAGATTCAGAAGCAGAAGAGTCAGAGTCAGATTCAGAAATTCAACTAGAAGAAGACCAGGTAATCAATTCATTTGATTTTAGTTCTGAGGACTTTAAACATGAGTTTAAAGTACTATGCTTAGATCTATTAGAGTCTAAGAAGGAAATCATTTCCCTCAAAAAACAACTGTCTGAGTATAGCACTTTAAAATCAGAGAACCTCAAACTCTCTGAAGAGTTAGAATGCTATAGAGAGGAGATAGCTTTACTGAAAAGTGAACTATCATAGGCCAAGCAGTTTGAAGAATCCCTTAATGGGAGAACCATCAAACTGATGGATATCATAAGCACAATGAACTCTAGACTTAATAGTACACTGGGCTTGGGAGCTTCATCCAGCCAGCCTATAGTTCTGACAACTCCAATCAAATTTATCTATGATAAAGGGAAGGAAGTTGTAGAGGTAGCTAGGAAGAATGCAGATTTGCCAAAGAAAGTTATAGTTCAACAGAATGCGTCGAACAGAGCTCGACGATCGTCGAACGGCGCTCGACGATCGTCAAACGGCGGTCGACGATCCAAGAAAAAATCGTCGAACTTAGCTCGACGACACCTGAACTCTGAACTCCAGGACAGTCGATCTTCGAACAGAGCTCGACGATCTGACCCAAGATCGTCGACCACAGCTCGACAATCATCGAACAGAGATCAGGGCTTTGAACAATCTTTCAAAGGTACATCTAGATTCAATCCTAGAAGTCCTACATCCCAAGGTTTCAACCCCTATACTGAATGGATAATACCTCCTAGGAGATACCATCCTGAAGGTTATAAGAGTCAACCTGGGATGTCTTTCATTTCTGAATTTAAAGGATATCAACCTAGGCCCAAGGTAAACTAAGTCAAAACATGTAAATTCTTGTATGTACAGGTGAAGACCTATCCAACATCAAACCAGCAATGGTATCTGGATAGTGGGTGCTCAAAGCACATGACAGTGAACAAGGACAACTTCACATCCTTTAAAGCCAAGCTTGGACCCAAAGTAATTTTTGGTGATTCAAACTTTGGAACAACAAAAGGATATGGTGCAGTCCAAATTGGAACAGCCACCTTCAAGAAAGTAGCTTATGTTGAAGGACTCAAGCACAACTTGATAAGCATCGGTCAACTTTGTGATGAAGGATATCAAGTGACTTTCAACAAAGCTATATGCAAGGTCAAGTCAGAAGACAACACAACTGTGTTGACAGGTAACAGAAAAGGTAACATTTACTTAGTAGATTTTCATTCATCTAAAGTATATATTTGCCTGTTCAATTCCATATCTAGACCTAATATACTATGTCATAAGAGACTAAGACATATTAACCTTAGAACCATTTCTAGTCTATCCAAGGACAACCTTGTTAGAGGACTACCTTCTGGCCCCTACAAGAAGGAAGGACTTTGCAAGGCTTGTCAATTAGTCAAACAAACTAAAAACAGTTTTAAGTCACTTAACAAGAGTGATTCACCTAGGATTTTATATCTGTTACACATGGATCTTTTTGGACCCATTACAGTACAAAGCCTAGGAGGGAAATCCTACACTTTAGTGGTTGTAGATGACTTCTCAAGATTCACATGGGTGTTCTTTCTGAGGAAGAAGTCTGATAACTTTAAGTGTCTGACAGAGTTTCTCAAATGTATACAGAGTGAGTTCAATACTCATATTACCCTGATCAGAAGTGATCATGGGACAGAGTTTGATTCTCTTCTTATGCAAGAGTTCTTTCAGAGTGAAGGGATCAGACATACATTCTCAGCTCCTAGAACTCCTCAACAAAATGGGGTAGCAGAAAGGAAAAATATAACCCTAATTGAATCTGCAACTACATTGTTGTCAGATGCTCACCTCCCTCCATCCTTTTGGGCTGAGGCAGTGAACACCTCCAACTATGTACTGAATAGAAGTTTGATACATAAATTTAAGGGCAAGACTCCCTATGAATTACTCAAAGGGAAGAAACCTAAAGTAGATTACTTCAAAATTTTTGGTTGCATTTGTTATATTCACAACAATGACCTGAGATATATAGCAAAATTTCAAGCAAAAGCTGATGAAGGAGTGTTTCTGGGATACTCCATGATCAGTAAAGCATATAGGGTTTATAATAAAACTACTCAAAAATAGAAGAATCTGTCCATATTTCCTTTGATGAAACAAATATGTCTTTCAAGGAGAAGAATGCTTCTACCATAGAACATTTGCAGGTACATTCTCTAGCTGAAGACTTTGATAGATTGCAAGTTACTCAAAAGGATGAAAGTAGTGAAGATGAAGAAGCTGCTCAACATTTGGAAGAAAATCTTCTTGAAGAGCCAGTTGCTGTTCCACAAGAGGAAACAACACAGGTTGGTGAACAATCAACAACCCCTGTTGATTTAGTAACATCAAGAGATCATCCAATCTCCCAAGTGATTGGAAACATCTCAGCTGGTGTGCAAACCAAAAATCAGGTCAACAAAAACCTGATGCACACTTTCTTTCTCTCTCAAATTGAACCTCAATCCATTCAAGATGCAGAGCAAGATCCACACTGGATCATTGCAATGCAAGAGGAGTTGCATCAATTTGAAAGAAACAAAGTTTGGGAACTAGTGTCTAAGCCAAAGGATCATTCCATTGTTGGAACAAAATGGGTGTTCAGAAACAAATTGGATGATCAAGGAATTATTGTAAGGAACAAGGCAAGGCTAGTTGCTCAAGGATATTCTCAAGAAGAAGGGATAGACTATGACCAGACCTTTGCACCAGTTGCAAGGTAAGAGGCCATAAGAATCTTCCTGGCTTATGCTGCTTACAAGGGATTCAAAGTCTACCAAATGGATGTGAAGAGTGCTTTTCTCAATGGGGAGATCAAAGAAGAAGTCTATGTCAGACAACCCCTAGGTTTTATCTCTCTAACTCATCCTGATTATGTTTTCAAACTACATAAAGCATTATATGGTCTAAAGCAAGCTCCTAGAGCATGGTATGAGACCCTAACATGCTTTCTTCTAGAAAATGATTTTATTAGGGGGAGAGTAGACCAAACTCTTTTTATTAGAACCCATAAGTCCCATACCCTACTAGTACAAATATTTGTAGATGACATCATCTTTGGTTCTACTGATTCAAACATGTGCAAAAAGTTTTCCAAGCTGATGCACTCTAAATTTGAAATGAGTAGCATGGGTGAGCTATCCTTTTTCTTAGGATTGCAAGTCAAACAACATACTGAAGGCATATTTATTTCTCAAACCAAGTATGCAAAAGAGCTGGTTAAGAAATTTGGTATGTCTGATGCATCATGTATGAAAACACCTATGCTTACCAATGCTGTATTGGATGCTGATGAACATGGGAAACCAGTTGATCAGACAACATACAGAGCAATGATTGGCTCTTTATTGTACCTTACAGCTAGTAGGCCTGATATAATGTTTGTTATATGTATATGTGCTAGATTCCAAGTTAGCCCTAGAGAGTCACACTTAACTTTAGTAAAGAGGATTCTTAGGTATGTTAAAAACTGTCCAAATTTAGGTCTCTGGTATCCAAAAGATTCAACATTTGACTTAACTAGATTTTCAGATGCTGATTATGCTGGATGCAGAATAGACAGGAAAAGCACCAGTGGAACTTGTCAGTTTCTTGGTGATAGACTTGTCTCATGGTTTTGTAAGAAATAAACATTTGTGTCAACTTCAACTGCTGAAGCTGAATATATGGCTGCAGGTAGTTGTTCACAAATTTTGTGGATTCAAAATCAACTCCTAGACTATGGTTACAACTTAGAGAAGTCTAAAATATTTTGTGACAACACCAGTGCAATTTCCATTGCACAAAATCCAGTCCTCCATAGTAGGACAAAACACATAGAAATTAGGCATCATTTTCTAAGGGATAATGTTGAGAAAAATAAAATTGAACTTCAATATATCCCAACTGATTTGTAAAGGGGAGATATTTTCACCAAGCCCTTGGATGAAAAGAAACACAACTTCTTCCTCAATCAGTTAGGCATGTTAGATGGAGGAAGCCTAAAATAAATTCCAAGATTTTGAAAATCTAAAAACAGACCAAGATTAGGCTAAAAAATCATTTCTCTTTGTGTTTGTAGGATAGTTTCTGTCTCTGAACTGCGCTCGACGTTCTCCCCAGAAATCGTCGAACGGTGATCGACGGTTTCCCAAAAATTATCGAACGCAGATCGACGTTTCCTGAATCGTCGACCTGAGTTCAGCGCCGCCTTATAGCTCTAAGCTATCCTTCCTTCTGTTAAGAGGTCGTCGAGCAGAGCTCGACGCTCGTCAATGTCATGGAACGGAGATCGACGACATTGAAACCTCTTCGTATTCCATTAGAAGCCCAAATCGTCGAACAGAGTTCAACGATTCTTCGTTTCGGCGTCGAACCCTAATATAATAATCTTTTTTCGGCCGTTGTTCTCCTTTGCGCGTTCATAGTTTCTGCAGAAAAACTCTTTTTCCCTCCAAACTCTTACTGCACTTGGTCATGTTTGTTCAATCTTTGCAGGTACAAATGGCGGTGTCGGTTGCCGCTCTTTCCAAAATGAAATTTGATACAGGTTTTGACATAGATATGAACTCCTTCGATGGCAGTGATCAGAGGTTCAAAGATATTCTGAATCTTTTCCGAGAACAATAGTTAGTTCAGTTTATGACCACCAGAATAAAGATTGCGGCAGATGAAATCAAGGAATGGGTTTTTACTATATCCAATGAGAATGAGAATACTATAGTCGGCACGATCAACGGGACTCAGGTACCATTGTCCCCTATTCTTCTGACTGAAGTATTCACCTTAAGTACTGGTGATGACTTTATTAATTTGTCTGGAGAAGAATTTGATTCCATGTTAGATAGAATGGGTCACTCTGCTGTACACCCTAATAAGCAGTTGAAATAGAATCTATCATTAGAATTTCAATTTTTGGCTGATGTTGTGGGAAAAGTGCTTCTGGCAAAGCACTCAGCTCATGATACCACCTCAAGGTATCAGCTCTGCTTAATGGGAGCAATAGTTGACAAGAAACATCTGGATTGGTGAACTATCTTCTTTGACTTGATCAAGAAGAAAATTAACAAAAGTTGTGTTTTTTGGGAGGATTCTAGGGGTTTTCCTGCATTCCAGGTGCCCTGAATTATTGGTTTCAAATGGGATGCACATCAATGCATCCAAAAGGCTTACCTGTGCCCTTTTCAGCAAGTGGGACAGGCAGGTTATAAACCCCAACAGGGCTGCTGCAGCACAATCTGCTTCAGGCACAAGGACTACTACAGTCACTTCCCCTCAGGTCTCTTCCCCAGCAGAAGCTTTGCCTGCTTCCTCCTCTGCTCCTCCTTCTCCTCCTCTTGTTGTTTCTGCCTTACCTTCCTCTTCAACCATCCACTCAGCCATCTCCTCCCCCATCACAATTTCATCACCTATTTCATCTCCTCCAGCCACCACCTCAGAACCATTTCACCCTCTATACTACTATCCACCCATTGATTCTTCTGTTCCATCTTTCAACATTTTGGATGACTCCTTCATGGATGATTCCCCCTCCTCACCTCTTGAGCCTCCATCATCCTCCTCATTCCAACAGCTCCTGAATGACATCCTTGCTTAACCATCTTTCTCACCATCCATCTCCACACCCATATAATCTATCTCCATAATCCCAATATCTCAACCAACCATCCCTATACCTCCTACCACCACACCATCCACCTTTATGCCAGCAACATCAACTCCTACCTCTACTCAAGCCCATCTTGAGCATATAGATATTCCTGCACTGGCAGACAGGCTGTATGAGCTGCTAGCCCCCAGGCTATCCTCATTGCTGGAGACCACAATGGCTCCACTTCTATAACATGTTCAGGAGCTGTCTGACAGACTATCTTCTTTCCTCTCTTCTCAGGCAATCCCTTCCTCTGGGTGCCTTGATCCAGTTCCTACTGAATCAAGGCAGGTGGAGATGCCTCATGAAGCTGATTAAGTGCCTGCTGCTGCTCCAGTTCCAGTGTTTACAGTGGACCTCAGGTCACTGTTGAGTTCTTTTGATTCTCTTCACAGAAGACATTTACCAGTTCAGCAAGTTGAAGATCTTACTAAGGCCATTGTACCTATTTCAGAATGTGATCCCAGCCTGATTGCATCATATGTCAACTCTTTTAAGGTTGAGGATGTTGTTGCTTCTGTGTGTACTGCTGTTATATCTGTTGGAACTACTGACATTAAAATGCTGTCTGCTGATGCTGATGCTATTGCTGATAAAGATCTTGCTACTTATCTAGAAGAACCTGCTCCTCCAATTCCTTCTGCTCTTGTTGCTGCTTCAATAGGTTGTGTATCTGCTGCTGCTGCTCCTGTTCTGACTCCTGAACAATATAAACAACAAGAGAAATACATCAAAAGTATAGATGATTTGTATGATAGACCACAGAGTTCTGAAAGTGATCAATTCAATACAGAATCTGATGACTCTGCTAGCACTATTGCTAGGAAAAGGAAAGCTAGAAGTAAGGCCATGATGAAGGTCCCTCCTGCAAAGGCCAAGGATGTTAATGACATACCCTATTATATTCTACATGATTGCCAGATAACTGAATCTTGGATGTAGTATTCTAAAAACCAGCTAAAGGCCATGAGGAAAAGAAGAAAGTTGGATAAGTATGAGAAAGGATCATCCCAGTTTCAGCCTCCTCCTCCTCCTCCAGATTCAGGATCAGGTGGAGGCTCAGCTTCTCAAACCTCTGCTCTAAAGCAAAGCTCCTCCCAATCTTCACAGAGATATCATCCCAGAGGGTAATATCAAAGAGGTTATCAGTCCAGAAGGGGACAATACAGAGGTAATCAGAGAGAACACATGATTCAATCAAGACAACAAAGGGAAGGACAAAGAAATATGGACTCAACTCAAGGTCCTTTCCCTTATAAACTCAGAGAAACTGTTGATACAAGGATTTCTACTGCTTCAGAAACCGTTAATAGATATGAACCAGCAATCCCTTTTGAAGATCCAGAGAATAATCCTTTATCATGGACTACTAGGATGAAAGAACTTGCTGCCTTAGATCAGTTGAAGAAGGCCAGAGAGCAAGGAAAAGACACTTCCAACATCACTACCTTGTCAGAACAAAGGAAGGCAGAACTGGAAAGATATGCTTCAAGGAAGTTCTTTGACGCAGTGGATTACATGAAACAGCATCCTGAGACTGTGGTTCCCAGACCAAGATCTCAAACCTCCTTAGGTGCAGAAGATGACAGAAGGTCAAAGAAAGAGGCTTTCAATCCAAACAGGGAAATCTTATTTAAGAAAGGAAGTGAAAAGAAGTGATCTCTGTAAGCAGACAGTACATTCATTTTAAAACACTTGCTGATATTCTATCTCAATGCTGCTATGCTGCATGTTCTGCTCTATTGCTTTAATATTTTGCTTTTCTGTATTTGCTTTTGTATTTTTTTTCTGAGTTCTGTAAATAGTAATCCTAACCCAAATAGGGGGAGATTGTTGGAACACCCTATTAATAATTTGGGCAAGGATCACTATGTTTTTAGGAAATCAGTTTGACCTAGATGTATAGTTGAAAAGGTCAAGTTAGAATGAGTCTAGGGCTTAGAACTTAAGTTTGAAGCTGCCCCCAGGACCATTCAAGGATAAAGACTTAGAGCTGAGACAAAGACAATTATCGTCGAGCTTAGGTCGACGAAACGTCCAACTCCGTTCGACAATCTCTGAGCTCAACTCTGCTAAGTCGTCGACCTCCGGTCGACGATCTTCGAGCTCAGATCGACGATCTACCTTCAGCTTAATCTTTAGGTCGCTGAGCTCCGGTCGACGATCTTCGAGCTCAGATCGACGATCTGCCTTCAGCTTATTCTTCAGGTCGCTGAGCTCCGGTCGATGATCTTCGAGCTCAGTTCGACGTTTTCTGTCTGATGTTCAATCCAATCTCTGAGCTCAGTTCAACGATCGTAGAGCTCAGATCAACGTTTTTCTGAGAGATCGACGACTTTAAGGATTCAAATTCAGCCAGCTTTTGGAATGTTTTTCAAATTCTCTCAGCATTTATTTCAAGAGATTTGTTAGCCGTTTTCATTTATTCTGGAGCAAATTTCAAGGGATTTCTCAGAGAATGTTTATTGGACTTTCCTCCAGAAGACAAAATATTTATGGAAGACATTTATGACTGCTAACGGCTATCTTGGACAGAGGATCATCAGAGAATAATATACACAACAACAGATCAAGATAAATAGAACTTACTCATCACACACTAAATACAGACATACACAGATAGTCAGATCAACAGAGAAAAAAATCAAGTGATCAATCCTGAAGAGTTCTATTTAAAATTAACATACTGAAAAGTATTCATAGCTTCAACATCAAAGACTCCAAATAATTCATATTTCAGCCTCTGCTGAAATCATCTTCTACTGGAGATCTGAAGCTTCTGAAAGCCTATCACCCTAGCAAATCTCTCACTCCTGAACCATCTATATCTAAGGGGGAGCTTTGACAACACAATCAATCCACTAAGTCTTCTCTCAGTGATTGAGACAGAGAAGACAACTTCACCTCTTCCTTTTTCTTTTCCTGCTGTAAAAGGGTTATCAAAACTCCCTTCAAAATTTCTGAATCTGGTTCTGAGAGTCTTGTCAAAACTCAGTGGTGGCAAGACACCTTATCAAAAAATCTAGATTTGATTTTTGAGCACCTTATCAATAGCTCATTGGTGCCAGAACACCTGATCAACTCATCCTAAGTGGATTCCTACCAAGGGTGGTAGAAGAGTGGATGTACCCAGGTTGATTGGGGAACCACTATAGCTTCTTATGTTTGGTTGCTTGTGTGTATTCTTTGCTGTGTGCTGTGAATCTTTTGTTTTCTTTTTATTATTATTTCTGTTTTATTGCTGCACCATAATACACATACTATATTAACTTAACTCTTCCTCTGCAAAGTTTTATTTTGAAAAATTATTTTAACAAACTCTATTCACCCCCCTCTTGAGTCAGACTGATCTTATCCTCCACTTTCAGCCTCCATAGGAGCACCATATTTGTCCATCAAATTACTAACTTCATCTTTAGAATCTGAGATTCCCTCCTCATTAGATGATGAGAGTGCATCAAATTCTGTACAAGTTTCATAATCAAAATCTGATGGCGATGAAGGGGGTAGAAGAATTTCCTTATCACGATGGGTGATATCCTGATCATCCTTATCTGACATTGCTATGAGACCACAACTTTCCTTCTCTTTATTGTCACTGTCATGGTGTGACAAAGGAGCCCTACAGCAGGATAGTCATATTCTTCAGTGATAGGAAAGAGCCCAATATAGGCTTCTTCATCTTTTGACTCTGATAATTCAGAGTCACTTTCACTCCAAGTCTTTTCCTTCTTAGCAAATGGCTTCATAGTTCTTTTCCTCTTATGGTGTTTCTTATGACCTGCATCCTTCCTTTCTTTTCTCTTGACTGAGCAGTCAATACTGACATGCCCAGGCTTATTATAGTAATAACAAATTATGTCAGAATTAATATGTTTGATATGTTTAGAGGCATACCTGTCCCTTTGGGGTCTCTCTTTGAGTTGGCTGGTTTTTTTATAGCCCTTCCTGGAGTTGGATGAGGAAGAGGGTTTTGTCATCCATTGCCTTCTTCTGGAAATCATTCTCTTGAGCTTCTTGGAGAATGTTGTAAATTCTCCATTAGTTAACTCAACATTAGAGGTACCAGACTCAGAGGATTCTGACATAGCAACCCTTCTAGGAGGAGAGGAAATTCTATCCTTACTTCTTCTTATGCCTTCAGTCTTGAAGTCCACAGACTTCTCCTTTGAGTTAGATATGCAGTAACATCTTCCTCCTTCCTTGTATTGAGTTGCATCAAATAGGAGAGCAGCTTCCAATAAATAAAATGGGGATGAATTTTGTCCAGATTTTCAATTTCCCTAATAGCCGAGATCTTGTTGTCCCATTCTCAAGTTAGGGACCACAAGAACTAGTCATTTAGCTCATAGTCAGTGATGAATCTTCCATAAATCTTCAGCTCATTTACTATTTTGAAGAACTTCTCATAACATTAAGGAATGGAATCTCTAATCCCTTGCACGAAAGCCTCAAACTACTTGTTTAGAAGGGATTTCCTGCCATCCTTAACCTCCTTAGTACCTTCCATGTACACAATTAGTGTATTCTACATCTCCTTGGCAGTTTGGTAAAGGATAAGGTTTTGTAAGGTTGAGTCATCAAGTGACCTGACGATTATGTTCTTGTTCCTTTTGTCCACAGTGTCCAGAACAACCGCATCCCTAGTCATTTCAGAATATAACTTAGGAACTTACAAGTTTGCATCTAAAGAGAAGATCTTCATGGGGATGAAAGGCCACTCCTAACCTGTGATATAGATTCTTGTATCTGAAGCTTCTAAGAATAATTAGACTCTCTGTTATAATATGCTTAAGTTTTCCTTTCTGCATATTGGAAGCTTCATAGAATTCAACTCCTTAAGGCCTTCACTTGATGTCATGGTGATAGACAAACTACACTTGATAGGAACTTAGTTAAACTGTTAAGTCTTATTTAACTAACCTCCCTCTAATAGTACTTTTGTAAGAACCCCCTCCCGAAACACAACACACGGCTGAAGGGGGTGTTATGCCCAGAAAAGCCACCTTGCGGTAGTGTTAACACACGGGTTGATAGGTACTACAAGACGCCTATTCTGTCAGCTTTAACAAATATCATTCATGCCAACCCAACATAAAAAATATACAAAAGTAAAAATCCACACCAGTACAAGTACTAAAGAAAAGAGGCAGGTAGCTACATAGCTCATGAATATATCAGAGTTAAGTTCCCCAAAGGCTACAATACATAGTCTCAAAAACTCACATTAGTAATCGACGGCAGTAAGGGTATCGTCATATCAAACCCCGTCCCCCTTGACTAGCTATCTTCTTGCATTACATGTTGTTTCTGCTCTATCTGCTGGGTGTCCTCCTAAACAGGTAGTCATAGCAACCATTAGTCATAAAGACTAAATGGCTATCACATCCTCTCACCTTGGCGTCACTTATGCACCGGGTGGAAGAAAGAAGGAATTGTACAATATATGTATATAAGCTGTAAGTACAAGCACGTGGTATATCTCTATATATCATAAATGTAACAATAACAGTGTATATCAAATATTAACATCATTCTACACTAAAAGTACTGTTAGGGTAAGATCAGTCAACTACCAACATTTAATCTATAAATAGAAATAGAACTTAACATATAAAAATGCTCATATAGATTTATAATTTAAGGATCGGGTTAATATAAAGCAACTCATCATCTAAAAGTGCCCATGCAAATTTATATGATGAGGAACTTATGCGGTGCAATGCAATGCAATGATGGTTTATGATGCACCCATGCAACTCACGCACTCTGTTTGCTATGTCGACATAGTCCTTTAGTTCCCACTTTTCGAGCAGGTAGCTAACCTCTCAGGCATCATCTATCATGGACAAACGGTGATAGTAGAGCGAGCGTCTCGACAACTCAGCGGGTATCATCACTACACGGCCTAGGCCTCCGTATGCCTCAACGCTAAGGACACAACAATAGAGCCTCTACATACTATGGTTGAGAAGTAGTCTCAGGTAGATGTGCACCAAGAACACATCCCAACTGGCCTATACTGGCATAAAAGGAGCCTTTGGGATTGTATCACCAAAAGACCAAGCTCAACCATCCACTGGAATGGAAGGAGCCTCGGGAATGAGCACTGAGGACCAAGCCCAACCACCCAAGTCTATCTGCCAACTCCCATCAGTGTTACAACTGGCGAGCCCGTAGACCTGCCACACTATCCTTAACCCAAGATTATGACCACGTGTGTCAACACACACTGCATGCAATTACACTTTGCCATTCCATCAAACATCCAAGGGCTCCAACTGAGTCCCTTCTCATCATACCAATCCTGTGGTCAAAAGCACACAAGGCTCCACACTAAGTCCCTTATCATGATACCAAACCCGTGATAAAAAGCACGCAAGGGCTGCACACTGAGTCCCTTCATAACAACTTACCCGTGCTCCAAGCACAGAAGGTTTCGTCATTACCTAAGATATCCAATCCCTTTGATTACTATATGACCCTCACCGCTACCAATTGGGAGTTAACAAAACTCTAAGCAGTGGACTTATTCAAATCATAAGATCAATAAGCTCATAGCATGACCATGGGAGTAATATTCATCTAGCCCCTTTTTCTAAGTTAAGAACGCGCACGCACATCAAATCATTTATCTTTCATGACATCTTGTATCCGAAAATGATCAACATAATATATATATTTCTAGATAATTAATAATCATGTACAATTAAACACCACAAAATCTTTCATTGTTTATAGTTCATCACTTGCTATACATTAACTATATCATACAAGCGCACCAATTACTCATCCAATACATATCAACTATCATAGTATTATTATATGCAATTGATCGAATTGCATAGATAAACCATTTGTACATCAAAGGTCCAACAAAACACATACATAATGCATTTGCTCATCACAGTTTCTTCCAACTAGATTCTCCCAACGCAAGATGTCTTACAAGGCTATGAATTCCTACCAAGTCCAAGATTCAAACACCGGGCTAACACATTAACTACTTAGACAGAAAATCTGTCTTGGTCGCATGTTAGTTCAATGCAGAAATATTTATCACACTTTGCGGGAGCCATAGTGCTCACCAAAAAACATGCAACCATCCGTTAGAAAGGTCTTTCTAAGGGCTATAACTTTCGTGTTCAGCCCAAGACCTAGAAGTGCTCGGATCATGGCTTAACTCAAGGACAAATCCTGCTACATACATAAATTAGATTTCTGCACGTATTGTAAAGTCGAATGGACGGCATCGGTTTGTCTTCTTCCTCTAGTCATTCATACAAAGATACAATCAGCTCTTCCTCCTCCCTATTCACTCTCAATAGATAACCATTATTCACGAAACCAAGTACATCATCCTCATATTGAAGAGAGGAATGGTTGAATACAACAAAACCCTAGGACAAAGGTCCTAGCGTGGTCTCTACCTAGGAGATCTCCATTATGCACCAAAGTCAAGCTCTCTTTGGCGGACATCTCTCCTATCATAGATCTAAATATATAGCACTAAGGGAGAGGGTAGGAAGCTCACCTCATATCTTGCCATAGATCGTGTCCTTCGTCTTGGCGGTATGGTGGCGTTAACCTTGTCTCCCGCGATGAAGTTCTACGCCGGGAGAAGAAGAAAGAATGACGGCTAGGTCTTCAGATTATACTTATAAGGGAATGGGAGATTAGCCCTAAATCGGCTAGATGCAAAAGCTACCGCCACGCGGTATTGATACCGCCACGTGGTACCTCTAAAATTGCCTTCTTCCACATGCCACCATCCAAACCCACTACTCAGGTGCAGCCAACTATACTTCTATCGCCACGCAGTATCCTTCTACAGCCGTATGGTAGGTATGTCATGTTACTACCACCGGCGATACTTCTTCCGCCGCACGATTGCTCATAGATGGCTTTTCCAATGCCCAGCTTGACTACCGTCGCGTGATATCCCGCTACCACCGCACAGTAGTACCTTGACGATCGTCAAGTACACTAGGCTCATTCGACACACTCGACGCACACTACCACCATCGGTAATTAACTACCACCATGCGGTAGCACTAAACGCTCGTCGAGAGGCATCTTGAACACTCAATGACTTCTACTACCGCTCGGTATCCCGCTACCGCCGCGCATTAGCAACCTGACACCTAGCGTCGAATCAGTGCTTCCTTGGCTCGAGTGCAAGCCTGCCCATCAGTGCACCCCCGGCTTAAGTCAACTCTCCTTACTGAAAATGTGTGTGCTAGCACGAATCAGGACATTACAAATACTATAAACAAAATAAAAGATTTCGTCCCCAAAATCAGGCTAAGTCTGTGGGGGAAACTAAAGTATAAAGAATACAAGGTATGCGTTTAATTTTACCTTGGGGAAACAAATCCTGGTAGCATTGTCGCATTAGGTCCATTGGCACCCTCGTGTACTCCTCTTTCCATGATTAGACCATAGGACTTTCACCAAAGGAACACTCTTTCACCACAAGCTTCTTGTCTCGGTATCCACTATCCACACCGGCTATAGTAGAACAGACCTATCAATTGCCACTATTAAATTTGTAGTGGTGACATGATTATCGAGTCATAGTAGTGCTTTCTGAAGCGACGATAAATGGAAGAAGCCATGCAAATTTTCTAGATCTAGTATCTCCAGCCGATAAGCCAAAGGGATAAACCTCTCCAATATAACATAAGGCCCCATATATCTCGGGCTGAGCTTCTTTCTACCATGCACACAAGACACTCCATGCATTGGCCTGATCTTTAAGAACACCTTATCACCCACTTGAAATTCCACCACCCAGTGCTTTGCATTATAGTACTTTGCATGCCGACTCTGAGCCTCCAGTATTCGGTCTCATATAAATCTAACCATAGCATCAGTGTCATCAATATACACCACTCCAAAAGCCTTTGGGTATTCATCCTGCACCAACTATAATGCGGTTCTACACATCCTCCCATAGATTGCTTCATAGAGCACCATTCCGATGCTAGCTTGATAACTGTTATGGTATGAAAATTCCACTAGCGGAAAAAGCCTTTCCCACGGCTCGCCCTTATCCAACACGCATAATCTCAACAAATCTTCCATGGTTCTAATGGTTTTCTAAGACTAGTCATCCATCTGAGGATGAAAAGCCGTATGAATGGTAAGGAGGGAGCCAATATATATTTGAACTACCCTCCATTCCTTGGAAGCGAAGCGACCATTGCGGCCAGAGATAATTATCTTAGGAACCTCATGGTACCTCACAAACTGCTCCACAAAGAGATGCACCAAAACATCAACATATGACTCTTTCCTCATTGGAATGAACCTGGTAACCTTCGTCAAGCGATCCACAATCACCAAAACTGAATCATTCCCAGAGCGCAAGCGAGGTAACCCGTGGACGAAATCTATGGAGATATCCTTGAACTTCCACTCGGGGATGTGCAATGACTATAATAATCCTCCCGGGCTCTTACACTCCACCTTCACCCTTTGATAAGCCTAATAGTGTGTAACGTAATACTTAACAGCTCTCTTCATTCTTGGCTAGAACATGGTCTTCCGCAAGACATTATACATCTCGGCAATCCTGGGATGCACTGAATATTTGGTGCAATGAGCCTCTCTCAAGATGTCTTCCCGGATTCCACCGCCATTGAGAATATAGAGCCTGCCATGGAAATGAATGAGGCCTTCCTTTAGAGTATACCCTTAAGCAGATCCACCCTCAATTGCCTTAAATACAGGAGCTAGAGCAGCATCCTTCCCTTGCTCTGTCCGGATCCGTTCATAGATGTCACATACTATACCCATAATAGCCAAGTATTCCGTACACACCTCAGAGCAATTCTTACACATTAGCGTAATCTCCATCTCCTCGAGCACTCAAGCCATTTCCATAACCATCATTCCAGGACTCGGGGCTCGACGCTGATAACTTTCTACTTAATGCATCTGCTATAGAGTCTGATTTCCCGAGGTGGTAGTTCAATGTAAACTCATAATCGCATAAGAATTCCAACCACCGCCGCTGCCTCCAATTCAACTCCTCCTAAGTTTGAACATATTTCAAATTCTTATGGTATAAGAAAATCTAATAATGAACTCTGTAGAGATAGTACCACCTAATCTTCAGGTCAAAGCTCACCGCCCCCAATTCTAAATCATGCACTGGGTAATTAATTTCCTGCTTCTTTAGCTATCTTGAAGCGTAAGCAATCACAAGCCCAAGCTTCATCAACACTGTTCCCATACCTTGCTAGGACACATCAGTGTAAACCTGAAATCCTTCCTTCCCGGATGGAAGGGCTAGGACTTGTACGGATGTAAATCGATCCTTCAGCTCTTAGAATGCAGCCTCATACTAGGGTTTCCACTCATATGGAACACCTTTCTTTATCAGGGCAGCGAGAGGGAAGGAGATCTTCGAAAATCCCTCCACAAACTTGTGATAATAACCTACAAGTCCAAGAAAACTTTGGACGTCGGCCCTCGACCTCAAAGGCAACCACTCCTTCACAACACGCACCTTGGTCGAGTCTACTTCTAATCCAGCACAACTAATAACATGGCCCAAGAAAGCAACTTCTCAGAGCCAAAACCATCACATACTGAACTTAGCAATTAAGGAGTGCTCTCTTAACTTCTCCAATGCTAGGACCAAGTGATCTGTATGATCCTTCTCCATCTTTGAATAAACCAACACATTGTTGATGAAGAAGATGACAAAGATGTTCAGATACGGCTGAAAAACTCTATTCATCAAGCTTATGAATGCCGAGGGGGCATTTGTGAGTTCAAATGACATCACCGTGAACTCATACAGGCCGTACCTTGAGCTAAAGACCATCTTATGAATATCTTCCTCTCTAAATCTAAACTTATAGTACCCCGATCATATGTCCAACTTGGAAAACCAGTGCACCCCCGCTAACTGATTAAAAAGCACATCAATCCGGGGCAAAGGCAAAGTGTTTCGCACAGTCAACTAGTTAAGCTCCCGGTAATCTATACATAACTGAAGCGAACCTTCCTTATTCGTAACGAAAAACACTAGAACACCCCATGGCGATGAACTGGGGCGAACAAATCAAGAATCTACCAACTCCTGAAGCTGCACCAGAAACTCTACTAGCTCCTTCGGGGCCATCTTGATGGGATTCGAGAGACAAGTTTGGCACACGGTACTAATTTGATTTTAAAGTCCACTTCTCTATATGGGGGTAATCCTGACAGCTTTTCTGGAAAAACATCCAGAAAATCCCAAACTACGAGCACTTATATTATGCTGCTCACTTCCTTCTTCCGCTCTTCAATAATATTTAGAGCAAACATCTGCTCCCGAGCATGTCTAGGATTTCTTCCTCGTGGTCCTCATCCTTGACCACGAACTTGCCCTAATCCTTGCTAAGCTGCCAGAGGAACAATAGGGGGATATCTCCACCTAGCTATGGGAAATAATGCTGGATGTGGCCCAACTGATTACACTATAAACCAACTTTCCCGAATTGCCCTCCGGGTTGTTGATACCGTTAAAACTGCTGAGGTTGAGGCAATGCCAACTGTGGGGCCAGGCACTCCATCCTAAAGTTCTGATAGAAGCGACCACCCCCTCTTTGATTTCCTCCTCCGCCACAAGCATTCTGCCTCCGCCTAAAGCTTGGCCCTGCTTCCATCAAGCCTACTACATAACTCTTACTACTAGCTTGGACTCCTAAATGGTCCGCCTCTAACCTATTTTCCATATCTATTATCTCCGCTAGGCTCGAGTCTGCTATAAAAAAAGTACTTGCCTTAGGGTATCTCGCAAACCTTTGTAAAATAGCTTCGTGTACCCGCGATCATCCAAATAATAGGAGTCCGCAAACCTTGCGAACTCCCGCAGATATTCTGCCACTGACTTGAATCCTTGTTTCAACTACAGTAACCTTTCTTCAAGTTTTTCATGAGCCATGGATGGAATGAAATGCTCTAAGAAGGCATCAGATAATTCATTCCAGCTGATGTCAGTGTATACGCGTCCTTGAAAAGTGGATCCCATGAGGGACTTCCACCACCTTTTTGTGTGTGATTCCAAGACGGATAAAACTAAAGTAACAGTAATACTAGCTAGACATCTGATTCCGACCATCAATTCTTGGACATCATCTAGCCACTCCTCAGTACGAACAGTCGACTCCGTACCATAGTAAGTAGACGGGGAGAGGGCTCGGAAGATACTTAACCAGTTACAACCCGATGCTTGCTACTGCACCGGGGATTGCTGAGATCTGAATGCGTCTAAGATTTCCATGAGGGTTTGTCCTAGTTCCGACTGCTGAAATTGAGTAGGGACGGAAGGGGTGGGAGTGCCAACTACTTGTACTATGTTGGTGTTATCATGGTGATCTGGAAGTGATCAAGCATGTGGTCTCACTGCTAACACAATTTTAGCCTATGAGTTCGCACATAAGAGCATCAGAGTAGTTGGAAAGTTTGTGTTGGACTTTCTTATATGTGATATAAGTGAAGGACCAAGCCTATGATGTTCTGGATGAGAAGGATTTTCATTCAGGGGACTAAATTGTGAATATGGGTCATAAGGTAAGTCGTCGGAAGACTGAAAGGGAAATTCGTCAAGTATCACTGAAGGCTTCAATGAATGGGTTAGAATTCATCGAGTATCGTCATGATAGACTCAATGTATCTGTCTTGGGTTCGTCGAGTATCATAATGACAGTTTCAACGAATTACAGTTATTCGTCGAAAGTCATCAATTCGTCGAGTATCATCGATTTGTCGAATATATCTTTAATACTTGGACAGTTTACTTTGTCTCGATTAGTCAAGTATGTACATGTTATTTCGACGAATAGTTTATATTCGTCAAATATCGATGTATATACACGACGAATTCTATTTCCTTCGGTTTAATTCCTTTAAGTCCGGTTCGGCGTGATCTGTGGGTATCGATTGTTTTGACATCCTTTATATATACGTTATGTACAGTAAACTGAAAGATTAAAATTTTTTTCGACCTAATCGTGCGATACCGAGAACGACTATTTTCCTTCTGACAGAACTGTTCTACCTAGGGCGCCATCGCTGCTTCTCGCAGCCGACCGTTCGGCGATCTAAAGTAGCTACCGGAAAGTGTTTCATAAGGCTTCATCTTCATCACCGCCGCCTCTCATTAAATGGATCTAGTAATCCATGGAGACGTTGAGGGCATACTTTCTTCAAACCTAGATCTTGTGTGACAAGAGTCTATGGGTTCTCCATGCTCATGTGGATATCCGTAGAGGCGTAGACATTATTCTACGCTCGGAACTCCAGCCATTAGCATTCTTTGGACTTCTTCGGAGCACCTTGAATGAGTATTGACTCAATCCCTCAAAGATATAATTTATTTACAGCAATGTTACTTCTTGATCAATGTTCATCGCTAGATCCAAATTTCTTTTGAGTTTTCTTGTTCCTAATTCCGCTGTGCACAAGTGTTGTGACATATAGCAAAACCCAACACTATGTACGTGCCGTGAACTATGTATAAAGGTACTTAAGGTCAGGTTTTCTAATCTTAGGGTAACAACTGGACATACTTAGTTTGAATTACACATGGGCACACCACTACATTTGATATGTCAGTTTGACCTCAAACTGACAAGTCAAGCGGGGGTGACACCATTATTCAATGACTTCTTTAGGTTAGGAAAGTTGTAAGCTTATACCATTTGTAAGACCCCCCTCCTGGAACACAGCACATGACCGA
Source organism: Platanthera zijinensis (assembly GCA_039513925.1). NCBI lineage: Eukaryota > Viridiplantae > Streptophyta > Magnoliopsida > Asparagales > Orchidaceae > Platanthera > Platanthera zijinensis. The sequence goes on from CM077079.1 coordinate 118,625,125, forward strand.
AGGTGGTCTTATACCCAGAATATTCGCCTTGCGGTAGCATCAACACATGGGTTGAACGGTACTATATGATGCCTATTCTGCCAGCTCTCATAAATATCATCCATGCCAACCCTACATAAAGAATATACAGAAGTCAAAATCAACACTAGTACATGTCCAAAAGAAAAGAGACAGATTGCTATATAGCTCTTGAATACATCAGAGTTAAGTGCCCCAAGGTCTACAACATATTGTCTCTAAAAATCTTATATCAATAACATACGTCAGCCAGGGTATCGTCGTATCAGTCCCCTTCCCCTAGCTTGGCAGCCCTCCTGCATAACCTAATGCAGTTTCTGCTCTATCCGCTGGGTGTTCTCCTAAAAAGGTAATTGTAGTAATCGTTAATCATAAAGACTAAGTGGATATCTCATCCTCTCACCCCGACAGCTCTTAGGCACTGGGAAGGAGAAATAAAGAATGGTACAATATATATATATATATATAAGCCGTAAGTACAAGCATATGGTATATATCTAAATATCATAAATGTAACTGTAGCTATGTACAACAAATATCAACATAATTCTACACTAGAAGTACTGTAAGGCTAAGATCAGTCAACTACCAGCATTTAATCTACAAATAAAAATAGAACTTAACTTATAAAAATGCCTATACAGGTTTATAAGTTAAGGATTGACTTAAAAGAAAGTAACTCATCATATAAAAGTTCTAATACAAATTTATTTGATGAGCATCTTATGCAGTGCAATGCAATGCAATGATGGTTTATGATGCACCCATGCAAGTCACGCACCCTGTTTGCTATGTCGACATAATCCTTTAGTTTCCACTTTTCGAGCAGGTAGCTAACCTTTCATGCATCATCTATCGTGGCTAAATAATGACAGTAGAGAGGGCATCTCCACTACTAGACGGGTATCTACACTACCAGGCCTCGGACTCCATACACCTCAACGCTAATAACACAATAGTGAAGACTCTACGTACTACGTCTTCGAAGGGGTCTCGGGTAGATCTGCACAGAGAACACAGCCCAACTGACCTATAAATGGCACGGAAGGAGCCTTTGGGAGCATATCACCAAAGAACCAAGCCCAACTCTCCACTGGCATGGAAGGAGCCTCGGGAAAGAGAACTGAGGACCAAGCCCAATCGCCTAAGTTCTATCAACCAACTCTCGTCGGTATGATAATTGGCGAGCCCGTAGACCTGCCACACTATCCTTAACCAAGGATTATGACACTGCGTATCAACATACACTGCATGCAATTAAACTTAGCCATGCCATCAAACCTCCAAGGTCTCAAACTGAGTCCCTTTTCATCATACGAATCTCAAGCTCAAAAGCATGCAAGGGATCTACACTGAGTCCCTTATCATCATACCGAACCAATGCTCAAAAGCACGCAAGGGCTCCGCACTGAGTACCTTCATAACAACTTACTCACACTCCAAGCACGCAAGGTTCCGTCATAACCTATGATATTAAATCCCTTTGATTATTATACGACCCTCACCGCTACCCATATGGAGTTAATACAAATCTAAGCGGATGAATTATTCCGATCATACTTTCAATTCATAAGATCAATAAGCTCATAGCATAACCATGGGCGTAATATTGATCTAGCCCTTTTTTCTAAGTTTAGCATACGCACAAACATCAAATCATTTTTCTTTCAGCACATCTTGTTTACCGAAACAATCAACATAATATATATGTTTCTAAATAGTTAATAATCGTGTACAATTACACAACACAAGTTTTTTCATTATTTATTGTTCATCACTTGCTATCGACAATGTATATCATACAAGCGCACCATTACTCTTCCAATACATATCAGCCATCATAGTATTATTTATGCACTTTCATCGGATTGCATAGATAAACCATTTGTACATCCAAGGTCCATCAAAACACATAAATAATGCATTCGAACACCAGGCTAACACATCAACAACAGAGACAGAAAATCTTTCTTGTCCTTGTGTTAGTTCAATGCAGTAAGATCCATCGCCCTTTGTAGGAGCCACAGTGCTCAACAAAAAATGTGCAACCAACTGTTGGAAAGGTCTTTCCGAGGGTACAACATTCATGTTCAGCCAAAGAACTAAAAGTGCTTGAATTGTCGCTTAAATCTAGCACAAAGCCTGATGCGTAAAAAATCAGATTTTTGCATGCATCGTAAAGTCGAACGAATAACATCAGTTTGTCTTGTTCCTCTAGCCATTCTTTTGGGTCCATTGATCACAATGTCCCAGAATTAAAGAAGGCTTGGTATACACATGTATGTATTTGATGCATACCCTTAGTTTAATGTATGCAAGCAGGTCTCTGTTGTACTGATTTGACAGGTTATCAAAGTCATAGAGTCAGATAGACTCATGACAGGAAGCTAGCAAAGTAGAAAACGGGTTAAGCCCAGAAGCGTTGAGTGAAGATAGTTCACTCAATGCCAAGAGGATAAAAGCATCAACTGATGCTCAGACAGTCATAGCCTTAGTATTGCCAATATGAAAATCTGTCTAAGTCTAGAAGCGTTGAGTGAAGGAAGTTCACTCAATGCTTCCATAACAGATAATCCCACTAAGTTCAAAAGCATTGAGTGAAGACAGGCCACTTAACGCCTCATCAACAAAACTTGCAAAGTCAAAAAACATTGATTGAAGAAGGATCACCCAATGCCTTCTAGCAGAGTAAATCAACTAAGTTCAGATGCATCGAGTGACGAAGGTTCACTCGAAACCTATGCTATTAGACTAGAATTATCTACATTCGTTGAGTGATAAAAGATTATTCAATGCACTCAACGCCACCAGTCAGAATTCAACTAAGTACCAGTGTGTTGAGTGATAAGGCTTCACTCAACGCCCAACCAGAATTATTAGAATTTTGGCGAAGTCCACTAGAGCTGAGTCATACTGACGTCAGCAGAAATTCAAATAACGCGGGATCATCTTACTACACGAAGAAAGGCATCGCTTGCTTATTGTACAATAATTAATGCAAAAGTGGTGGTGCAGTTAACTAAGCTAGTGTTCCATACTACTCAGAGAGATGTTGGATGGTGGAAAACTTCTTCAGAATTCAAAGGAAAAGGAAATTAAATTTTGGGAAAAATGTTTTTGAGCTTCATCTTCTTCCTCTTGATACAGTTGCAGAGCTTGAAGAAAAACTCTCTAACTATTATTCTGAACTTCAACCAGGTAGTTGCTGATAGTCTCACCTTCAACAGCTAAGTTTAGGAAGACTTCTTCCTTAGTGGTTTCACAACACAAGCCGAATATTCTTGATGATCCATTCTTGGTGATGTGAAAGGTATAGAACTTAGTATTCTCAGTTCAGTAAGAGGCAGACTCAGAGTTCATTTCTTTAGAGTCAAATCATTAACACCAAACAACATTTCTTCTGTAGGATCTTAGCTGATCTGAGTTGTAAGCCTGATTTATAAAGGCTGAGTGTTGGATCCATCTATGTATTTGAGGTTGGTCATGTATGCTTGAGCTATAGGCGAGTTCATTCACTGAGTGTAGGATCCTCCTATTGATCTGAGTGTAGGGCAATCCTCCAAGCCTGAACTATAGGACTTTAGCTAAAGTTTGAGATAGGTGATTTGTGGATCACTGAGCTGTCGGCTGCATCATTTTCTCTGAGTGGTAGGGCCTTGGGCCTAATATAGGACTTGGAGAAGTTTGAGAGATCCTGAGGGATCTGTGTTGTAAGATCTTGGAGCCGAGTTCGGAGAAGTTAAACTTGTCTAACACACTGTTAGAAAGGTGGGAGGGATAGTGGATGTACCTAGAACTTGGGGAACCATTATAAATATTCTGTGTATTGTTATGTGATCTTGAATGCTAGCCCAAAACTAAATCACAACTCACCATAGTAAAATGATTGTTAGAAAAGACATAAAAACCTATTCACGTTGGGTGTCGGGTTGCAAACCTTGTAATACTCGACGATGGGTGTCAGTTTGCAAACCTTGTGAGATGTTGGGTGTCAGATTGCTATTTCTCGCTCGACTCGCTAGCACCTGCACATGTACAATCAAGAAAGATGTGGAAAACAAAAGAGCAGCTAGTTAAAGCTGACCACGGTGACGTAACGACCCCACACCATTCTCGAGGCAATGTTTCTCCTTCCCTGCAAGCAAGCAGTATAACAACATGCATATATATATATCTACAAGAATGTGCATTATAAGCAGCATTCAATATATATGCACAACCACCACAAACACCGAACCTCACGACCGCGTGTTTTGTGCTCTCAAGGCACTCTTTCGATGTACTCCCCGAGTCCTACAACCATCCTCAGTCCTAGACCTATATGGTGTTGGTTATTATATCCATAATAGCCTTGATTTGAAGAAGTGCCCCTTGAACTAAGATGAGTTGAGTTTGTATTTGATGTTGGTTTTAATTATGTGTGGTGCATGTCTTAATTGCCATGTACAAACCATTGTCAGGTTACAATGGGCCTCCAAACACAATTCTGTGCAATGCAATTTCTCATTGTATAAAACATCATGTTGACCCATGTGTAATCTCTCTAATGGGGTGTACTTCATCCAACATCACAAAGAAAGTTGCTGTTCAGAAGAAGCATAATTTGGCTAAGTCATTTTGTCGAGTGATCTTGTGAGGTCTCATTAAATTCATCGAGAACTCATATAAGCACTAATAGAATTTATCGAGTGATCTCAGGAGTACTTGAGAGATCATTGAGCATTATTGTCCAGAACGGCTAAGTTAACACAGTCTAGACCTTTTGTATATACTTGAAGAATTTATCATGTACATACGTGAGTACTCCTGAAATTTATCGAGTACTCTCGAGAAGTCATGTTAATTTCTTTAAGGTTCCAGAGAAAGTTTGCAGACTTAGCCAGTTCAAGTAAATTCGTGATGCACTCAACAAAATTCATCGATTACCCTCGAGAGCTTTCAGCTAATTCATTGAATAGTCTCGTGAAGTCCAAACAACTCACGCAAGTTCTCTCTCAAGTATTTTCAATTGGTTCGCCGAGTGTTCTGGAGAGTTCACATGATGTCTCAACAAATTTATACATAAATAATTTTCGTTTAATTTTCATTCTCGTTTTGACAACTTTCCATAATTAGGGCTTCATCCATGTACTGTACACATAGATGGTAGAATTAAGTTCGAAATTGAGCCGTTAGTGAGGAATCGCCTATAAATAGTCAAGGGATATTTCAAAAAACCCCAATCGCAAATTACAATAAACGATCGGGAATTCAAAGTCTATTTGATGAAGAACTCCATCTCCAACAGCTCTCCTGATCCGCGATTCCTCCTAAAAAGAAAAGACTCGATTGATCTCAAGATCTCAGATTCACATACCTTTAGAGATCCGTCGTTTCTCAGATCAGATCTGTGTTCTTATATTTCAGATCCTTCTTTTTTCTTAAAGATTTCAGTCAAAGTTTTCATGCAACGAAGAAGGTCTATTTTCAAATTTGAGAAAGAAGATTGCTTTCCAACAAATATTTTTCTTATTGCTTTATAGGAAGTTTGTTCTTCCGTATTTATGTATATCTTTGTTAAAGGTTCGAGTGTAGGTGAAGTTGTTCCCCGAGATTGTAGGAGTTGGATACTCCGAGTGTAAGATTATTATAATATGGGTTTTTGGTAAAGTAGCTGAACCTAGCCCGAAGTGCTAGATAGGCAAGGCAAGAAAGTGGACATACCTATCTTTAGGAAACCACTATAAATCTTTGTGTCTGTGTTGTGCTGTGCTCTCTTATTTTATGTGCTTTATTTTGATAAATTTTAATTCTTCTAAAAGCCGCAAGACTCACCTATTCACCGCCTTCTAGGTGATTTTGGTCGACAACTAGATACTTTCAATTGGTATCAGAGCTCGATTGTTCGTTAGAAGGTTAACAGCTTGAACAGACCCTGATCTAGTTATCAAAACAAACAAAAATGTTTGGAATGGATAAGAGCAAAGATTTATCCTCAATTAAGCTGTTAGTGTGCTCCAAGGAAAATTTATCTATGTGGAAGGAAAAAAAGTTAAATTCTTCATGGAATCTTGGGATCCCAGAATCTTCGCAATTGTTGAAGATGGTCAACATGTTCCTATGACTCCATCAACAATTTATCCAAATGTTATGGTTCCCAAAAGTATGATGGACTTAAACAAAGATGAGATTAATCTCGTCGCTATGGATAAGAAGAAGAACTGTTGGATCGTGAGGCGCCCTTAGAGGGGGTGGGGGGGGGGGTGGGGTGGGGTGAATAATGGTTAACAAATTTTTATTTCTTAAACTATTTTTCCTCGGTGAACAAATTATAGAAAACAAAATTAATTTTTCATAAATACAGATAAACACTTAGAAAATCATAAGATTAAAAATGATTATATTTTATTTCACAAATGTTAAAATATAGAACAACGTATCTCTATAGAGCTAGAGATCAAGGCTAGGAAAAATATAAACTTTTTGATTTCAGCGGTCCTTCTAACAAGAAACGACCGGCTATAGCGTATCTATTCCTAGGTCTTGCTATTAGCCTCCTCCTAGATCACATCATGTTCTAGTCTCTGCACACAAGGCGGCAAAAACTCAATAAGTCACACAAGGACCTAGACTAAACGCATAAGGCGGTGATTCTCTCCAGAGCCATACAATGACCTAGACTCTACGCACAAGGCGGAAATTTCTCTACCGATTACAAAGATGAAATGAAGAATGACAAAGAACAATTTTCAGAATTAAACCTCCCTCTTAATGAAGCACTGAAGATGCCGACGAATCCTTGTTAGGGTTGCTTCAGATACCGTGTACGAATCATCTCTTTTCCGCACTTGAACCTTCTTGGAAAGATGGAGTTTTCTAGATGCTGGAGCTCTCTGGATATGATGCACGGGAAGGAACACTCCAAAAACTGAAATTTGTGATGTCCACAAATGAATGGGCTGTAAAATATATTTTGGAGATATTGCCTGGCGATACTGGGTATCACCTGACAGGGATATCCTATTCAGCTGTCATGTGTTTCATGGATTCAAAATTTCTGAAGGATGAATCGATCGTGGCCAATCGTGCGCTATCGCCTGGGCAATAATGATATTGTCGGGCGATATTGAGTGTAACTGCACGCCGTGGAGATAATGTTGTAACTATACATTGAGTTATTTCCTGTTAGCGATAGTGGATATTGCCAGGAGATATCCCCTTAACTCCTATGTTCAAACCCGAATCAAAGCCCAAATGATTGTAATGTTAGACCTATGATATCTTCACATCATAAGCACCTTGTAATCAAATATAAACGAGATTTGTTATTAGCAAACCAAGAAGCGTGGAATGCATGCGCCAACAATCTTCCCCTTTTGATAATAACAAATCCACTTAGAAAGAAATCATGAATGACCTATAAAGTGATTGAAAATGTGATTATCAAGATGAAGCATTTGTATGTGCACAAAATCCTCTTGGATGTAACTCCCCCTACATGTGTACTCCCCCTAAATAAGAGCATCGTTGAATTTTGTTTTTAAACTTAAGTTTAAAATTAAAGTAATCCTAATGAATGAATCTGAAGTAATGATTTCTTAGAAAAATCTCCCCCTTTTGGTATCATCAAAAGAAATAGCAGTGTGGTTGTGGAAGTCAAACAAGAAAAACCACAAATACAAAAATCATGTGTAAAACATGTGAAATAATGTATAGTGATGAGTAATGTGAGTGAACACAAACATTGGTGAATTTATATAGTTATATCACAGTTAAATACACAAGTGAACATAATTAGAATCATTGACTGTCCAATTCTCATGAGAAGAAAAGTTAGAGATGATAATGTAGTGTACAAGTGAAAAATAGAGGAAAATTTCATATATAGAAACTTAAAACGTACATGAACGCGTAAATTTTAAAAAACCTAACCAAGAAAAATACATAATTAACCGTACTTGTTTCCAAGAATTCAGAGCACAAATAAGAAATGAATAGGCATATAAAGATTCCATAAGACACTTTATAATTCTGTCCAAAGTGCTCAACCTCACAATGCTCATAAAGACTTATCAGGAGGGTGAGTAGTGCTTGTTCGAGTTTCCTTGTCAGACTTTTTTGTATTATTTTCTATTATTTTATCTTTGTTTTGTGTTTTTAAATTTTTAAATTTTTTTGTATTTTTCTTAAGCAGAATAAACTGCTTATTTTAGGCTTGACACAGGACTCCGAATCAACTTGTGGGGAAATCTATGATAAGCCAATATAAATAGTGCAAAGAAAATGCGGATAAATCAACAGTTTCATCATGAATTTTCAGTGCTTATGGTAGAACACTCATAATTCACATGGGCAGTAATGGTAAATACATATGAGAATTTTCATAATTGTTTGTGAGAGAGCATTATCATAAATAAAATATTTCTTATACTTAGAGGCATGCAGAAACAACTTCTTAATAAAAATACACTAGGAGAGTCGTATATTAAAAATGATAATAAAAGTTTGAATATGACACAATGTTTGAGGTAACCCAATATAATATAATATACAATGTACAATGTCTAAACACGAGAAAGGAAGGCTATGTTGAAGCCAAATAAAAAAACAGTACATTAGCAATTCCGGGATATCGCCAGGTGATATAAGTTATTATCGATCAGCGATAGCGCGGAATTATAAATAATTCTAGATCTTGACATTAGGCATCATTTAGTACACTTTCTCCTTAATCCCTCGAGCGAAAGCCTTCTTATTCGTCGGTGAAACCTCAAAACAAGGTATAATCATTGAAATCTTTCTCTCCTTTCTTTATGATTTCTAGATTCAAATGTATTGATATATTATTTAAGAGATTTCATGAAGGTGTAAGGGAAAAAAATTTAGATATGATGATGATTTTTCTAGGTTTAGGGTTAAACTTAAAAATTGAATTTTTGAGAGAAGAGATCATAGATCCAAGGGATTGTTGAAGTGCAAGCATAGATCTAGGAATGTGAAGCACAGATCTAGTTTTTTCAGAAGAGGTTTTCAAATAAAAATTCAACCTTTTAGGAAGAAGATGATGAATAGTAGCTGTGAAATTTTTCTTTGAATTTGTTAAGTAAAGTCGAAAACAAAGTGATATACGTGCGAGATTTTATAAGTAAGGTTGTTGAAATATGGAATAGCATAGTGAAATCATAAATATTACAATTTACGCTATTGCCCGGCGATATTGAGCATCTCCTGGTGATATGGACAATTTCTAAAAATAATGTGTGTGTTATTGTTTGCAGATATGGCTTCATGTTTTAAGGCTAGGATAAGCACAGATAGTGATAATCATTCTGCATATCAAACATTTCCGGGGATTAAAAATGCAAACATCAGTGTGATTGAATTTTTTCAAGTTCGGCATGCACACATTCATGACTTATTTGCAATGGAAGGTATAATGTCAGTTATACTTCCAGATATGTTTTATTCAGTATTAATTAGAGAATATTACAACAACTTAAGGGATCAAAATTTTACTAAACTGAATGGCAGAGCGAGATCGAAAATCCAAGGTCAAACTGTGGAGATAACACGCCATGACTTAAGACAGGAGTTTGGTTTGATTAAGCGGGATTATGTATTGGATGTAGTGGAAAATAAAAGGAAGGATAGGGATTGGACCCTTTTAAATATGGTTTAACATGGTAATTCCATGAAAAACCTTATCTAATGCACTGCCACACTCACTCCGGATGAACATTAAGTGAAGGATATCTTGATACATATTATTATGCTCAAGTCTGGGGGCACTAGAAAGATAACGACTCAACTAAGTTATGTTACTTACATGATCTCGGAGAAGGATCCGTTTGACATGATGAACTTGATTTTGTCCATTATTCAGTACACGTATAGACTTAAGAATCCTATGTGGAAGAAACTGAATACACTACAGATGGATTCTATCATCCAACATATCCTATACAGGAAATAAAGTTGGATTGATATGGAATTCTACTTTGACGATTGTGTACCTACGATGTTTCAAACGGGTACCACTCATACTAGTGCTCATGGGTATTGAGGTGTATTCATGCGGAGTAGTGAACCTCATCAAGTATTCGAAATCCACCACTCCCAAGAGGTGGATCACTATGAGAAGGACTAGATGACTTATAAGAGTCATTCGAGGAACACAAGCGGGAAGTGAAAAAACTTCACATGGGAATGCATACATTTATTAAATTTCTGACAAATAGCCTTAAACTGAAACCAACTCAGGCAGAGGTGACAGAGTGCAAAAACCAGGTCGTAGAGCCTCCACGATAGTCAATGCACTGACCTGGTTGGACACGGAGAAATAGTCAATGCTCCATTGAAGACCAGGAAGATACCAGTGTTGGGGATAATAGAGATTTCTGAGGTTTCGGACAGACAACTGCTTCTGGGGATATCGTAAGGCAACAACTAGTATCGCCCAGGAAATAGTGAATTTTATATATTTTTTCTGTTTTTATATTCTGTGATGAACAGTTATTTGTGATAATTTCAGTGAACTATGATGTGATGTTCGTGAGTGCTTTTCAGTACAACTTTGTTGTAATATGTTTGTTATTTTAATTTTAATTATAAATTTTTATTTTAATGTTTTTTTCTTAATACTTATGTCAATTCATCAGCTTGAAATGTCTAGGATTCCAAATTCTAGTCTTAGGATTGAAAAACAGGAATCTTGAAGTGGTTTTGTGAAAATATCCGCAAGCTGTGATTCTGTGCTTATAAAGTTAACCTTTATTAAAATTTGTTTTATATGGTCTTTAATGAAATGATGGAGAACATATATATGTTTAGTTCTAGAATGATGAACCAGATTATTAGTCAAATCAATTGAACTTTTATTGTCACACCTTAATTCGATAGTTTCTTGACGTATTCCAAAATCTTCTAAGGTTTACTTCATCCAAAGAGCTTGTGCACAACAACTACCTAGTACAATGTATTCGGCCTCGGTAGTGGATAGGGCAACAAAATTCTGTTTCCTACTTGACCACGAAATAAGTGATGGGCCTAAAAAGGGACAAGTGCTACTAGTGCTCTTACGATATAATGAACCTCCAGCATAATCAGATTCAGAATAACCATGCAAAATGAAATGTCATTTTGTGGATACCATAAACCTATTTTAGAAGTACCAATAAGATATCTAAAATACGTTTAACTGCTTTAAATGTGATTCTTTAAGATTAGCCTGAAATCTAGCACATAAACAAACTACAAACATAATATTATGTCTTGATGTGGTTAAATATAAAAGTGATCCTATCATTCGACTATATACTGTCTGATCTATAGATAATAAACTTTCATTTATTCCTAGTTTCAAAGAGACACTCATAGGTGTTTTTTCTTGCTTTAGATTTTCAAATACAAATCTTTTCAAAACATCAAGAATGTATTTAGATTGAAAAATAAAAATACCATCATGTCTTCGTGTAATTTGAAAACCAAGAAAATAAGTAAGTTCTCCTACCATGCTCATTTCAAATAAACTTTTCATAATATTTACTACATTATCACATAGCTCTTCATTAGTGGCTCCAAAAATAATGTCATCAACATAAATTTGCAAAACTATTAAATCATCATGAACATGCTTAATGAAGAGTGTGTTGGATCCCTAGTTTTGATTTGGTCCAAGGTTCACTATTATGATTGGTTACCCACCTTGTATACCCAGGGTCAAGTTTGTCAGTCTTAGAGTTTAGGCTAGTCTTTAGAATAAAGCTTCTTGGACCAACATGTTGTTGACTTCAGGAGAGTCAGACTTAAAAGAATTTAAAGTTCAGTTTATTAGTTCGAAGTTCTTCAAACTCAGCTCGACGATCGTCGATCACAGATCGGCTAACTCAGAGTTCCTTCTCTGAGTTGAGCTCGATGATATTCAAGATCAGGTCATCGAATTCTTCCCTCCATATAGATTCTCTGGTCGACGATATTCTACCTTAGCTCGACGAACTTGGGGCTCAGCTTTGACAGTTTATTTCCAGATTATTTCTTCTCTCAGCTCAGGTCGATGAAGATGATTTCTTTGCTCGATGAACTTTAAGTTCAGGTCAACGAAATCTGTCTTGAGGTCGACGAAATCTGTCAACTCAGTATTTCCTTCTCTGCAGTTCATTTCCAGATTGACCAAGGATTATTTAATATATTGTTGCCTATTTTGCTCTGAGTAATTAAATGCATATATTCTTATGAATATAGCCATTCATTGGCAACATTAATTACCGGATTTCATAGAGTAAAAATTCGGCTTAATAACTAGGACAGTTGGGGAAACTCATCAAAGACTATATTCCAGTTATTTCAATCTCCAGAATCTAATCAGCAATTAGTTCTTATAATTCAAAATTCAAAAGCAGAATTAGATAACAGGATATAAAAGAGATATTTCAGATGGCTCTCAGGTAGAGACACAGATATACAGAACAATATACAGAACAACATCATCTCCTTCTCTATGAAAATGAATAAGATATTTTCCCCTTGATCTTACAGAAGACTGAAGAAGAACATCAAACATATATCAAGTGTCTTCTTCAACTTCTACTCCAGGAATCCTCAAAGACAACAATTCTAGATCTGTTTATAAGTTTCTGGATTTCAACAAGTCAAGGCTGAAGACCTACACCCTAAGCAAAGCTCCAGTCTTCCTGAACATTTCAACATTTCAGGGGGAGCTTTGACACCAGCAATCCACTAAGTCTTCTTGTTGTTTAGAGAAAGAGAAGACAATATCACCTTCTAACCTCACTGTAAAAGGGTTTATTAACTCCCTTCAAAACTTCTTGTGTTGGTTTTTGTGCACCTGATCAAAAGACTAAAGGGTTGTGAGATCTCCTGTAAATAGATCTTGTCGTGATAGGTCACCTAAGCAAAAACCTGTGGTGGCAGTCACTTGATCAAAAAACTGTCAGTGGATTCCTACTACGGTGGTAGAGGAGTGGATGTACCTAGATTAGGGGAACCACTATAAATTCATGTGTTATCTGTGTGTTCATTTTTTGCTTGCTTTGATGTGCTGTGGTTGTGTAGTTTAGCTTAGTTCCTCTTTAATTTTATATAAATACTACTTTAACTAATTTTACTGATAGATTTTAAAAACAGCAAAAAGTTTTAAATCACTCTATTCACCCCCTCTAGAGTAAATAAGATCTATCCCCTAACTTTCAATTTGTATCAGAGGATTATCAATTTTCTAAGTTGTCTTTCAATTGGTATTAGAGGGTAGTCTATTTGGTTGTACAAGATAACACTTGAACCAACAGATCCTTTTATGATCTAAATTTCTCTAGCACATTACTTATACCATGGCACAGAACAAGGACTATGCAAGCACCAGAACTCCAGTTTGCAACTTGAACCAGTTTGCTTTCTAGAAGGCAAGAATTAAGTTATATATGAACTCCATTGATGATGATATTTTTAATTCTATCTTGACAGGTCCACCAGCTCCATTGGCTACATCTACTACAACTTCCAGCACTCATAATGTTCCCCAACCTCAGTGGACAGATGCACAGAAGAAGGCCAAGATATCTGATGCTAAGGCCATGAACATTATGTCTCAGACAATATCAGATGACATTTTCTAGAAAGTGGCAGAGTGTACCTCAGCTAAATTCATCTGGGATTCCCTAAACTAGATGGTTGCTGGATCTGCAGATTAGAGAAAAGATAGGAGATCAAATCTCATCTCCTAATATGAGAATTTCAAGAAAGAAGAGTCAGAGACAGTGAGTGATATATATAATAGACTCAGCTCAATCATCAATGAGCTGAAAACTCTGGATAAGGACATAACCCTCACTGAGGTCAATGATAAAATTCTCATGTACTTCCCCAACTCATGGGATTCTAGAATCTTGCTAATCAAAGAGGCCAGAAGTCCTAATGAGATTTTAAATGAATCTCTACTAGGAAAGCTCAAATCATATTAACAGTTAATGAATACTAGAGAAGCCGCTGAGCAGAAGACTCCCTCATCAGCTAAAATGGAGCAAAACATAGCATTCAAAGCATCTAAAGAAACAGAAGCTCCAATAGCTAGTGAAGAACTTCTGAGTCTCCTAGCCAAGAGATTCTACAAAATGGCCAAGAAGAATTTCAGAAGGAAGTCATCTAAACAAGATGAAAAGCAAAGGTATGATAAAACCCCAACTAAATAAATTGTCTGCTTTGGTTGCAGGAAGCCAGGACACTTCATATCAGAGTGTCCAAAGAATTAAAAGAAGGAGAGAAGAAGAGAAAAGGAGCCCAGGAAACAGCACTACAGTAAGCCCTCCTCCAACAAGCATAAGAGGAAGGAGAAAGGCTTTGTTGTTGAAAAATGGAGTGAAACTGAAGATGAATCTTCATCTTCTAGCTCTAGTGAAGATGAAGAAGAGACTAAAGCAAATGAGGTTTGCTTGATGGCTATTGATGCATCAGACAGCCTCTCAGAAGCTGAGAAGTTAGACAGTGAAGAACCTCAATCTGAAGAAGATCAGGTACTGTCCTCTTTAGATTTCAATTCAGATGGTTTTAGAACTGAATTTAAATCACTATGTATTGATTTAATAAACTCTGAGAAGAAAATCAAACTTCTTAGAGAAAAACTAACTGAACAAGATAATCTCCTTTTTGAAAACATTAAATTGAAAGATGAATAAACTTTAGCTAATGAACTAATCATCTCTCTAAAAAGTGAATTAGTTGAGGCAAGGCAACTTGAAGAATCCCTAAATAGGAGAAGCATCAAGTTGATAAACATCACAAGCACAGTAAATGCCAGACTTAATGGCAAGCTGGTCTTTGGTGCTTCATTAAGCCAACCCCATTAATTCAGAAAAACATACTGTCAACTCCAATCAAATTTGTTTCTGAAAAAGGCAAAGAAAAGGTAGATGATCATAATACTAAGCAGATAGAATTAAAACAAAAAAATAAGAAAAAGAGAAAGAACAAGAAAAATTCTAACTATAACAATGTTCAGCAGATTTCGTCGAACTCAGATCGAAGAAATGTGTACAGTTCGTCGAACTAAAGTCAACGAACTCTGAACGCAGATTTTTATTATTATTATTATTCTTTGAACTGCGGTCGACGAAACCAGTATGGTTCTTTGAGCCAAGATCAATGATATTGGGGCATAGAGAATGAATATTTTAATTCTCTGAGCGGGGTTCGACGAACTCATCCCCATTCGTCAACCTCAGATCGACGAACTCACCAGAATTAATCGAACCAAGTTCAAGATAACAACAATTTTAATTCTTTCAGAACCTTTTATCAACCTAGGGAATATTTCAATCCATTCACCTAGTGGATAATACCACCAAGAAGATATCATCCCCTAAGGTATAAAAATCAACCTCAATGTTCCTTTATTTCCAGTTTTAAGTATGAAAAGCAACAAGGACCAAATGTAATCTGGGTCAATAACATCTAATCTATTCTTATGCAGGTGAACTCCTATCCTACCATAGAGGAACAGTGGTACTTGGATAGTGGCTGCTCAAGGCACATGAATGGCAGCAAGGAAAATCTAACAAACTATAAGTCCAAACTAGGTCTAAAAGTGATCTTTGGTGACTCTAACTGTGGCCAGACTAAAGGCTATGGGAAAGTAAATATTGGAGCTCTCACCTTCAAAAAGGTGGCTTATGTAAGTGGACAAAAGCACAACCTAATCTCCATAATTCAATTTTGTGATGAAGGGTTTCATGTATCATTTAATAACACTTCCTGCATTATCACTTCTGTAGAACATAAAGTAGTTTTAACCTGAATTAAAATAGGAAATATTTACATAGTAAATTTTAAGACTGCTAGGTCTGAGATATGCCTATTCAACCAGGTTAGTAATAATAATGAACTATGGCATAAGTGATTAGGATATGTTAACTTAAAGAACATTGCTAAATTATATAGGGACAACCTTGTAAGAGGATTGCCTTCTTACCCCTACAAGAAGAAAAGCCTGTGCAGGGCTCGTCAATTAGGCAAGCAAACTAAAAAATAGTTTTAAAGCCATTAATAAGAGTGATTCACCTACAATTCTGTATTTTCTCCACATGGATCTCTTTGAATCCATTGATGTACAAAGCCTATGAGGGAAATATTTCACCTTAGTGATTGTAGATGACTTCTCAAGGTTCACTTGGGTGTTCTTCTTAAAGAATAAGTCTGATAACTTTAAAGTTCTTACAGACTTTCTTAAGAGCATAAGGATTGAGTATTCTACTCCAGTTGCATTGATCAGAAGTGATCATGGTACTGAGTTTGAGGCTCTTCCCATACAATAATTCTGTGAGATGGAAGGTATCTGTCATTATTTCTCTGCTCCTAGAACTCCTCAACAAAATAGGGTAGCAGAAAAGAAAAACAGGCCCCTGATTGAAGCTACAGGCACGTTACTTGCAGATGCTTACTTGACACTATCCTTTTGGGCAGAGGTTGTAAGCACAACAAATTATGCACTGAATAGAAGACTGATACACAAGCTTAAGGGCAAGATTCCCTATGAACTACTCAAAGGGAAGCAACCTAAAGTAGATTACTTTAGAATTTTTGGTTGTTTATGCTACATTCATAACAATGACAAGAAATATCTTAGAAAGTTTGAAGCTAAGGATGCAATGGGAATTTTTCTAGGATACTCCCAAGTAATTATGACATATAGTGTGTATAATAAATCTACTATGAAAATGGAAGAGACTGTACATATATCATTTGATGAAACTAACATGTCTTATAAGGAGAAGAATCCTTCTACCAGTGAAACTTGGCAGGTACCACACTTGTGTGAGAAGTTGGATGGGTTGACCCTCAAAAATGTGACTGTTACACATCCCTCTCCATATATAAATGAAGATAGTGAAGATGAATCCACTGAAGTTGATGTTGAACCAACAATAGCTCCCATAATTCCATAAGAGGAATTAATTCCCCAAGCTATTTCTAAAATAACTCCACCTACTGAGTAATTCATACTTAGAAATCATCCTGTATCGCAGGTGATTGGAGACATGTTAATAGGTGTGCATACCAAGCATCAACTCAACTAAGGCTTGATGCATGCCTTCTTCATATCTCAAATTGAGACCCAATCCATTAAAGATGCTTAGTAAGATCCACACTGGATTATTATAATACAAGAGGAGATCAACCTGTTTGAGAGATGCAAAGTTTGGGATTTAGTTCCAAGACCCAAAGACTAACCAGTCATTGGAACTAAATGGGTATTCAGGAACAAACTAGGGTCCCAGGGAGTTATTGTCAGAAACAAGGCATGACTAGTTATTTAAGGCTATAGAAAAGAGGAAGAAATTGACTATGTCTAGACATTTGCACCTGTTACAAGGCTGGAAGCAATCAGAATATTCCTTGCTTATGCTGCCTACAAGAAGTTCAAAGTATATCAAATGTGATGCAGTAGCCCCGAGCCGGCCCCTCTCGGTCGGCCCTACTCGGCCTAGCCAGCGGACGACGTGCTGGCGACCACTGCCGGGCTGCAGCCCAAGCACCCCACCCATGACCGCACCTATTCTCAGCGCGGCGGGATGTTGAGGCGAGGTCTCGAACCCAGCCCCCTTGATAAAGAGCTTTCCTAACAGCTCTCATCGGCAACTGAGCTGATGGCAGTGGTCGCCAGCACGTCGTCCGCTGGCTAGGCCGAGTAGGGCCGACCGAGAGGGGCCGGCTCGGGGCTACTGCATCAAAATGGATCTCGAAAGTGCATTCTTAAATGGTGAACTTAATGAATAGGTTTATGTGGAGCAACCACCAGGTTTTATTTATCCAACCCATCCTTCTTATGTCTTTAAAATGCATAAGGCTCTTTATGATCTAAAGCAAGCTCCAAGAGATT
Source organism: Platanthera zijinensis (assembly GCA_039513925.1). Classification (NCBI taxonomy): domain Eukaryota; kingdom Viridiplantae; phylum Streptophyta; class Magnoliopsida; order Asparagales; family Orchidaceae; genus Platanthera; species Platanthera zijinensis. The sequence goes on from CM077079.1 coordinate 118,643,009, forward strand.
GGTATGAAACCTTAGCTAGCTTTCTTTTAGAGCATAAATTCTCTAGGGGCATAGTAGATAGGACATTGTTCACTAGAAATCATAAGGATCAAATCTTACTAGTACAAATGAATGTAGATGACATTATTTTTGGCTCTACTAATTCCAAACTATGTAAGAGGTTCTCTGACCTAATTCATTCCAAGTTTTAAATTAGTAGCAGGGTGAGCTCTCTTACTTTCTTGGCCTTCAAGTGAAGCAATTGCCTGATGGCATCTTCATATCCCAGTCCAAGTATGCTAAGGAGCTAATCAAAAAGTTTGGGATGTCAGATGCCTCAGCAAAGAAAACACTCATGGCTTCTAATGCTGTGATTGACTCTGATGAACATGGCAAGCCTGTTGATCAGAAACTATATAGGGGCATTATTGGTTCCCTGTTATATCTCACAGAAAGTAGGCCAGACATAATGTTTTCTACATGCCTTTGTGCTAGGTTCCAGGTGAACCCTAAAGAATCTCACCTTACTTTTCTAAAAAAGGATTTTAAGATATATAAAGGGTTGTCCTAGTTTAGAACTCTTGTATCCAACTAGTAAGTGTTTGAGTTGACTGTATACTCAGATGTTGACTTTGCTGGATGTAGAGTTGATAGAAAAAGCACCTAAGGGACATACCAGTTCCTTGGTGCAAGACTTGTGTCCTAGTTTTGCAAAAAGTAGACATCTGTGTCTACTTCAACTACAGAAGATGAATATATAGCAGGTGGTAGTTGTTGTTCCCAAATACTGTGGATTCAGAACGAACTCCTAGATTATGGTTTTAACTTAAATAATTCAACCTTACTGTGTGATAATAAAAGTGCAATTTCCATTGCACAAAATCCAGTACATCATAGTAGAACTAAGCATATAGAAATAAAGCATCATTTCATTAGAGATTGTGTGGACAAAAATAAAATTAAGCTTGTCTACATCTACACTAATTTGCAAAGAGCAGACATCTTTACCAAACCCTTGGATGAGAGGAACCATCTGTTGTTTATGAATCAGCTAGGTATGATAAATGGAGAGGCTTAAATTTAATTTCTGTCTGTGGTCAAAGAATTTATCAAAGTTCGTCGAGAGACGAGCTGAGAGATCTTATTGAGACTTTTCGTCGACCTAAGATCAATGATATCTCTGTGTGAAGTTATTTTCGTCAACCTGAGATCGATGAACTTGCTTCAGAAAATATTTCATCAACCTAAGATCGACGAACTATTTTCCCTTCTCTTCAAACTAAGATCGACGAACTTTCAGCATTCGTCGACCTGAGATTGAGGACTTTTAATTTTTTTGTAGGATGGAGCTCGCCGCTTCATATTCTAAAAACCTTATAATAGTGTTATTCTTCGAGCTAAATCCCGCACCTTCAGAACTCTCTTGCACTTTATCTTTCTTGTTTTTGTAGGAAATAATGACGATTCAAGTAAACTCTCTCACAAGCATGAAATTCCACACTGGGTTTGACATTGATTTTGACTCCTTCCAACACTCTGATCAAATATTCATGGATATACTACAGTTATTCGAAGAACAACAGTTAAAGAAGTTTATTACCACCAAAATCATGTTAGCTTCAAATGAAATAAGAGAATGAGTTTTTACATCAACTACTCCAAATGCTGATTCCATAACCGGCACCATCTCTGGGAATTAGGTTACCCTAACCCCTACCATTTTAAAATAAATTTTTGGTTTGGTTAATGGCGATGAAGATATTGAGATAGACAGTTCTGATTATGATAACATGTTGATTAAAATGGGTCATACTGGTGAAAACCTTAACAAACTTCTTAAAAAGAATTTGTCAACTGAATACAAATTTCTTGCTGATGTTGTGGGCAAGGTTTTGCTGGGAAACACACAGCCCATGATTACATTACCAGGCACTAGTTTTTGATAATATATGTTGTGGTGAACAATAAGGCAGTACACTGGGGAAAGATATTGTTTGATTTAATCAAAAAGAAGAATACTAGGGATTTTCCTCTAGGACAAGGCATCAGAATCACTGGTCTCTCATACCATATTCATCAATGCATCCAAGAGGCTGACCTGTGCCTTATTTAGAAGATGGGAGAGGACCATCACTAAGCCATCCAGGGTTTCATCCTCTTCTAGAATGTCTGAGGACACAAGGGTAGTTACAACCACTCCTCCCCCTCCAAAAGAAATTCCCTCCATCAAGATTCCATCACCTCCCTCTCAACAACAACCTCTTCCTCCATAGGTTTCACTTTATTCATTCACTCCCCTCCATCAACCATCCACTGCCTCAATATCATAACTTCAATCTCCAACACCACCTGACTCACCAATGCATCAACCAACACACCCTACACCTCCAGAACACATCACACCTCCTTCATCCCCATTACCACCTCACCTATATAACATATCACTTCACAATCTTATATCAATTCCATCATTTGACTTATTAGCATCATCTCCAAACCACACTCCATCATCCCTAGATAAAATAATGATAGATACTACACCTCTCACTTCATCCTCCATCATCCATCCATCTATATCTACTAAGACACCTCCTGTGTTTATGCTGTTAGATTCTCCATCCATCTCTAATATCCTGGAGCTCATCACTCCAATCCTCAGGAATCTCATAGCAGAGGCAATTGCACCTCTTGCTGATTCAATCTCCTCCCTCTCTGCTCTCTTTGCTGCTACCCCCTCTGTCCCTTCTTCTTCTGGGGGCTTGGCTTCAGGACCCACTAAAACCAGGCATGGTGAGATGTCCTGTGAAGAAGTTCTAGTTCTTTCTCCTCAAACAGCAGTAGCAGCAGCAATAATAACAGATGTATATATGGATATAGTAGTTACAGAAAGTGTAAATATAGATACAAAGCTATTAGATTTTCTTGAGGCAGATCATTCAGAATTTGATATTGAGCTCACTGATGTTGAGATTGCAGAACCTTTGGCAGCTGCACCATTCGTTTACCTAGTCCTTTCTGTAAACTTAGCTGAATTATGAAGAGATTTTGATACTCTTTATCATTCTCTTCCTCTTCCTGAGCAAGTTTTCTTCAAAGCCATTATATGCTATTCTTCTCCAGTAAGCCCAGAAGTTATGGACCAAATAAGGGCGAGTTTGGCAGCCCCTGTGATCTCAGAAATACTAGTTGTTGAAGAGGTGTGCAGTCCTCCTCCTCGCATGTGGGCTTAGTCCCAAATGCCAAACTTGGATGACATCATGTTTGCAGATATGGAAAAATAAGATGAAAATAAAATTGTTGTTGAAAGTGTTGATGAGCTAGAAGTTCTAGAATTTCAAGTGCTACCTAAGGATGAGAAGCAAATCTCCAAGGAACCATTGAAAGAGATTGATGACTTATATGATAATCCTCCTGGTTCTTCTAATGATAATAATGACAATGATGATGATGACTCTGATGACTTTGATGAACCAAAATCTAAGAAAAATATACCTAAGAAGAGAAAATCTACTCTTAAGGCTATTCCTAAGCCTAATCCAACTACAGACACACCATATTACATATTGAACAAGATTACTCCTTATCCTGGTATTCCTCAGCGAATGTGGTTATCTATGAATGAACAAAAGGAAAGGAGAAGATACAGGTCCCCTCCTAAGAAATTCAGAAAGGATCCTCCTCCTCCTCCTTTATCAGTAGGGGCCTTTGGAAGTGTCTCTCAAAGATAAACTTCAATCACTAAAACTTATCAAAGACATTCCAAGCCAAGTTCTCAGAGCAGCAGACATTAACAATAGCAGTCCACAGGAAGCAATCCACCTCCAACCTCAGAGCTAAAGAGTTCTCCAATATCTCATGATGAACCAAATAAGGACAGCAATGGACAGATTTCAAAAACTAATTGGACTATCTTTGATCAACAATGCTAAACTAGAAGACAAGGATCCCTCTCAATATTCTACCTTGTCTTCCTATATGAAAGAAGAGTTAAAAAGGTATGATAAAGAAAATTAGTTTTTTAATGTTGATGCTTACATGAGTCTTCACCCAAAAGCAGTTATTATAAGAGCAACTTCTTGCAACATCATTGGAGCAGCTGATATGACAATGTCCAAGAGAGAAGCTGCCAATCCTAATAGGGAAATCATATTCAGACAACCTTCTGACAAAGACAATTCCAAGAAACCTAAATAACTTTTTGATTAGTTAATTTTTCCTCTGAACTATTTGTTTTGTTAATTTGTCACAAAGCACCTGTTGTATGTATCTGCTAGACTCTTATTTTCTGCCAGATATTTATTGTTTTGCTTTGTGATTATATTTTATTTTTTGTATATAGTGAACTCACCCAAATAGGGGGAGATTGTTTGATCCCTAGTTTGGATTTAGGCTAAGGTTCACTATTAAGATTGTTGACCCACCTTATATAGCCAGGGTCAAGTTTGTCATTCGTAGAGTTTATGCTAGTCTTTAGAATCAAGCTTCTTAGACCAGCCTATAGTGGAATTCAGGAGACTCAGACTTAGAAGAATTCAGAGTTTATTTTATTAGTTTGAAGTTCTTCAAACTAAGCTCGATGATCGTCGATTGCAGATCGACGAACTTAGAGTTCCTTCTCTGAGTTGAGCTTGACGATATTCGAGCTCAGGTCGACGGATTCTTCCCTCAAGACAGATTTTCTGGTCGACGATATTATACCTCAACTCGACAAACTTGGAGCTCAGCTTTGACAGTTTCTTTCCAGATTATTTCTTCTCTGATCTCAGGTCGACAAAGACAATTTCTCAGCTCGACGAACTTTGAGTTCAGGTAGACGAAATCTGTTATGAGGTCAATGAAATCTGTCAGTTCGGTATTTCCTTCTCTGCAGTTGATTTCCAGATTGACCAAGGCTTATTTAATATATTGTTACCTATATTGATCTGAGTAATTAAATGCATATATTCTTAGGAATATAGACATTCATTGGCAGCATTAATTACTGGATTTCACAGAGTAAATATTTGGCTTAATAACTGGGAAAGATGGGGAAACTCATTAAAGACTATATTCCAGCCATTTCAATCTCAAGAATCTAATCAGTAATTAATGCTTATAATTCAAAAGCAGAATTAGATAGTAGTTTATAAAAGAGATTTATCAGATGCTTCTCAGGTAGATACAAAGATACACAAAATAATATAAAGAACAACATCATCCCCTTCTCTGTGAAAAAGAACATGTTGTTTTCCCCTTGATCTTACAGAAGACTAAAGAAGAACATCAAACATATATCAAGTGTCCTCTTCAACTTCTACTACAGGAATCCTCAAAGACAACAATTCTAAATCTGTCTAGAAGTTTTAGTTTTTCAACAAATGAAGGCTGAAGACCTACACCCTGAGCAAAGCTCCAGTCTTCCTAAATATTTCAACATTTCAGGTGGAGCTTTGAAACCAGCAATCCACTAAATTTCTCTATTGTTTAGAGAAAGAGAAGACAACATCACCTTCTTACCTCACTGTAAAAAGGGTTTATTAACTCCCTTCAAAAGTTCTTGTATTAGTTTTTGGGCACCTGATCAAAATCCAAAAGGGTTGTGAGATCTCCCTACAAATAGACCTTGTGGTTATTGGTCACCTTAGCAAAAACCTTTGGTTGCAGTCACCTGATAAAAAAAATGTTAGTGAATTCCTACCAGGGTGGTCGAAGAGTGGATGTACCCAAATTTGGGGAACCTCTATAAATTCTTGTGTTGTCTGTGTTCATTTTTCCTTGCTCTGTTGTACTGTGGTTGTGTAGTTTAGCTTAGTTCCTCTTTCATTTTATATAACTACTACTATCACTAATTTTAATAATTGATGTTAAAAACAACAAAAAGTTTTAAATCACTCTATTCACCCCCCTCTAGAGTAAATCAGATCTATCCGCTAACTTTCAATTGGTATCAGAGGATTATCAATTGCCTAAGTTGTCTTTCAGAGTGTACAATCAACACTACCCATTTTGTTAATATTTTTTAATAAATATAAAGTCAATCTATCATACCATGCTCGGGATGCTTGCTTTTAACCATAAAGTGCCTTTTCTAATTTATACACATGATCAGGAACAGTTTCATTAACAAAGTTTGGAGGTTGTTTTACTTAAACCTCTTCTTTAATATACCCGTTAAGAAAAGCAGTTTTACATCCATTTGAAACAATTTAAATCTTTTAAAGCTAGCAAATGCAAGAAAAATTCTAACTGTATCTAATTGTGCTACGGGTGCAAAAGTTTCAACTAAATTTATCCCCTCAATTTGAGAATATCCTTTTGTTATAAAATTAGCTTTGTTTCTAGTGACCCTAGATTCACTATCCATTTAATTTTTAAAGATCCACTTTACACCTACAATAGGATGATTTGAAGGTCCTTCTACAAGTTTCCAAACCTTATTATATTCAAGTTGACTAAGTTCTTCATTCATGGCTAAACACCAAGAATCATCATTTCAAGCGGTTTGCACATCTTTTGGGTCTATTTCAGATATAAAACAAAGGTTTGAAAATAAATCATGTAATGAAGAACGAGTACTTAACCCTTTTGATGGTTCTCTAATGACCAATTCTTGCGGATGATCTTTTGAAAATTTCAGTTCACTTGGAGGGACATATTCATCCACTTCTGCATCTTCTTTTTCTTCTTTATCTTCTTCATCATTTTCTTTATCTCCAAGTAATTCATCATCATCCGTCCTTAGTGGGGGAAAGGGTTCTTCATCTTTACCTGCAGGGTTAGTTTCAAAATAAAGAGAAGTTCATTAAATTTAACATGAATTGATTCTTCAACTATTTTTGCCCTTTTATTAAAAAATTTATAAGCTTTACTAATTGAAGAATAACCAATAAATATGACTTCATAACATTTTTCATCATACTTTCCTATGCGTCTTTAGTATTCAAAATGAAACATTTACAACACAAAACTTTAAAATAAGATACATTTGGTTTCTTTTGAAAATATTATTCATAATGTTTTAATTTCAAAAATCGTCGAAATATAACACGATTTATAACATAACATACAGTATTTATGGCTTCGGCCAAAAATGATTTAGGTAATTTGTATTCAGATAATATAGTGCGAGCTAGTTCTTGAAGAGCCCTATTTTTCCTCTCTTACACAGTATTTTGTTGCGGTGTGCGAAGAGCAGAAAATTCATGTTTAATTCCTAACTCATTACAAAAAGAAACAAGCCTATCATTATCAAATTCACCTCCATGATCTAAATGAATGCGTATTATTTTTAAATCAATTTCATTTTGAATGCGTATACACAATTTAGAAAATTCTAAGAATGCATCAGATTTTGATGTTAATAAAATTATCCAACAAAAATGGGAATAATCATCAATCAAAATAAAAGTGTATATTCTACCTCCTAAAATTTGTGTAGTAATTGGACCAAACAAATCCATATGAATCAATTGTAAAGGTCTAGTAGTAGAAATAACATTTTTTACTTTTGAATGAGGGCTTTGAAAATTTATCTTTTTGACATGGCGAGCATAAAGAAGATAAACTTCCATATTAAATTGGTAAACCTTTAATTAGTTTATCTTTTGATAATTTTAAAATTAACTTGGCACTAGAATGTCCAAGTCGTCTATGTCATAAGTCTAACTCCTCATTTTTGGACAAAAAACACTTTAAATTTGAAGCTGATAAATCATGAAATTTTATCATATAAACATTTTGATTCCTAGGTGCAGTAAGAACAATATTATTAGTCTTGGAATAAAATTTTTTGCAAAGGTTTGTAAACGAGTCAAATAAAATATTTAGACCAATTTCATAACAGACTTATAGAAATTAAATTATGTTTAAAAGCTTTCACATATAAAACATTTGATAAAGTAAATGAATTATTACCTACTACTCCAATGCCAATGATCTTTCCTTTACTATTGTTGCCAAAAGTAACTACTCCTCCTTTCTTCATTTCTAGGCTAAGGAACTTTGACTTATTGCCAGTCATGTGTTTTGAACTCCCTGAGTCCAAGTACCACACATCTTCCTTATCCTTAGCCTACTAAACACCTAGAAAGAGGATGAGAGTAAAGATCTGGTTACCCAAGTGGTGTCTCCCATAGAATAGGTTGATGCCTTAGGTACCCATATTTGTTTAATAACACAGTAGCCTGTCTTCCTACAAGTGTGAGTGGTGTGTCCAAACTTATTATATTTGGCACACATGATAAAAGATGTTGAAGGATTTTCAAAACATTTTTAGAATTCCTACTGGAAGTGAATTTGACAGTAGCTTTTGTGTTTTTATTTGAAAACGACCATTTTTTGGACTTCTTGCTATTGCTAGCGATAGTGGTTCTCGCCGGGAGATAGCTTCCAAAAGTGTATCTGAGCCCGAATTTGGCCGAACCATAGCGTTGGTTTGTCAAAATCATGTCCAGTGATTTTCGGCCCACTCCAAACTTTCTAATGGGCATTTCTAAATCACGAACTCGGGGTTTCAAAGCGGTGTCTTTAGCGACTAATATGCCACACTGGTTTGCAAAGGCTTTCTTACTACCTTGTATTTAAGATTGAGAGAATTTTAGAGATCTTTCTAAGTTCTCTTTTCCCTTTGTAAGAGAATCTACATGAGACCGAGACTTAGCAAGATCTTTTTCAACTTCTAATATCCTTGTCAAAGAGTGAGAATCCTCTTGACATGCCACTTTGTCCTTCCCACATAATTTTAATTTAATAGTTAGTTTTTTATTTTCCTTTAGCAAAATTTTAATTTTAGACTTAAGTGACTTAACTTATTTTAAACTTTTATCAAAATATTTACAAGTTTTTTGAAATTCAGAAAATAAATCATCATATGTTGGAGTAGTTACCTTAGTGTTGCTCTAGACACTGCACTCATCCTCGTATGATGCGACACTCTTTCCCATCAAACACATATTAGCCTCCTCTTTAGTTTCTGAACTTGATCCACTCGACACCTCAAATGTTACGTCAACCTAGGTTTCAGCCTTAAGAACTTTCTTATTGTTGTTCTTCTTGTGCCTCTTCTCTTTTAGCTCTCTCAGATATTTTGGGGACTTTCTCCTGGTATGTCTAATTCTTCTATAGTGGTAGCATTCAGGTGGTGGATTCTCTTTTATCATCCTCTACATCTGCTCTTGCCTTTCCTTTCTTATACCCAGATTCTTTCTTGTTTAAGAACTTTCTGAAAGAATTTCTTCTTTTAGGGGTTCTCATAAACCTTTGGAACTATTTCACGAACATGCTCTCCTCACCTTCCTCGTCATTCTCATCAAACTCACTTTCCTCTTCCTTCTTGGATTTTAACGTCAAAACATTCTTTCTCGGCTCCAAACTATACTCTTGTGGTTGGATCCTTAGTTTGACTTCATGAGTTTTCAAATTTCTTATGAGATTCTCAATTTGAAGTGTCTTTAGACCGTGTGACTCTGAGATGACAGTCACTTTTGGATTGAACTTTGTGGGAAGCGATCTAAAAATCTTCCTCACTAAATCACCATTTTAGAAACTCTTCCCAAGAGCCTTACAATCATTCATAATTTTGATGAATCTTGTGTACATGGAGTTTATGTCTTCATCAACCTCCATCTTGAATTTTTCAAACTCTGATTCTAACTGGAATAGCATTGAGTCCTTCACATGCGATGTACCTTCATGAGTAACTTCAAGTAAGTTCCAAATATCATACGCAGTTTCACATGCATATACTTGATTAAACTAATTTCTATCTAGCTCACAAAATAAAGCGTTCATTGTCTTAGTGTTATTTTTACACCTTAGCTTATCAACGTCATCCCATTTGTCCTTGGGTTTTTCCATAGTGTCACTTCCAACTTCAGTTGTAGGTGGAGTGTAGCATTGTTATATCATTCCCCATACTTCAATATCTAATACGATTAGAAAACATCTCATTCGAGTTTTCCAATAGTTATTGTCCGTGCTAGTGAACAAGGGAGGTCAACAAATACCTTTCCCCTCAGAAAATGCGTGATCATTATGCGCCATACTCCTAGTGGTGAAATCGATTTAGAGTAACCAACCTTTGATACAACATGTTGGATCGTGAGGTGCCCTTAGAGGGGGGAGGGGGTGAATAAGGTTTAACAAATTTTTATTTCTTAAACTATTTTTCCTTGGTGAACTAATTGCAGAAATAAAAATTAATTTTTCATAAATACAGATAAACACATAGAAAATAATAAGAATAAAAATGATAATATTTTATTTCACAAATGTTAAAACAGAGTACAACGTATCTCTATAGAGTTAGAGATCAAGGCTATGAAAAATATAAACTTTTTGATTTCACCGGTCCTTTGAACAAGGACCAGCCGGCTATAACATATCTTTTCCTAGGTCTTGCTATGAGCCTCCTCCTAGATAACACCATGATCCAATCATTGCACACAAGGAGGCGAAAACTCCCTAAGTCGCACAAGGACCTATACGCCATACACAAGGCAGTGATTCTCTCCTAAGCCACATACGAACCTAGACGCCACGCATAAGGCGGCGATTTTCTACTGATTACAAAGACGAAATGAAGAATGATAAAGAACAATTTTCAGAATTAAAACTCCCTCTTAATGAAGCGCTGAAGATGCCAACGAATCCTTGTCAGGGTTGCTTCAGATGACGTGTACGAATCGTCGCTTTTCCGCACTTGAACCTTCTTGGGAAGATGGATTTTTTGTGGATGATGGAGCTCTTTCGACATGATGCACGGGAAGGAACACTCCAATAACTTAAATTTGTGATCTCCACAAAATAATGAGCTGTATATATATTTTGGAGATATCGCCTGGCGATACTGGGTATCGCCTAACAGCGATATCCTATCCGGCTTCCACATGTCCCATGGATTTGAAATTTTTGTGGGATGAATCGGTCATGGCCAATCGTGCGTTATTGCCTGGGCGATAACAATATTGCTGGGTGTTATCGATTATAACTACACACAATTGAGATAATGTTGTAACTGTCAATTGAGTTGTTGCCTGCTGGCGATAATGGATATCGCCTGGCGATATCCCCTTAACTCCTCTTTTCAAACCCAAATCAAAGCCCAAATGATTGTAATGTTAGACCTATGATATTTGTACATCATAAGCACCCTATGATCAAATACGAAAAAGGTTTATTATTAGCAAACCAAGAAGCATGGAACACATGATCCAACAAGTACATCATTGCTAGTACAATGGACGATTCAATGCTACAAAACTTAATCCACTATTAGTCTGCTAAGGAGATGTGGCAATCTCTAATTATTCTTATAGAAGGAACAAAGGAAGTCAGGGATGATATGAAATCTCTCCTCAATCAGGATTTTGAGGCTTTCAAGAAAGATAAGAGGGACACTATTTATGATTGCTACAAAATTTCTTCAAGATCATCAACGGCCTAAGAAATTATGGAAATGTGTTTACCAATTGTGAACTTAATGATAAATTCTTGAGATCCCTGACCAAAGAATGGGATATTAAGGTTTGTGATATAAGAGAGTTTGGTAATCTAGCTAAGATAGAGCCACAGAACTTGTTCGGGAAGCTGCTTTCTCATGTGTTGCAACTCAACACCAGAAAGGCAGAAGAAGAGGGAAGTAGGACTTTAGTCATAGAGAATTCTATAGCACTGAAGGCCAAAGGGTCAAAGGCAGAGCTGTGTTACCAGTAAGGACAAAGGTTTCAAATGAACATGAAGACTTAGAGCCAAGCACCTCAAGTTCTGAAATGACAGATGAAGAGTTTGCATTACTCTCTAGACAGTTTAAGAGGATGCTCAGCAAAAGGAGGCGAATGAAATATAAGCCCTCCTCTTCTGATTATAGAAAATCTCATCATGATGGTTATCATTACAAGAAATGTTACAACTGTAGCAACAAGTATATATCGAAATAAAATAAACACGTTTCTTTGGACCGACTTTTTATTATTATAATAAGCCATGACACATGATCGCTGACTGCCCACATAAAAAGAGAGAAGGATCCAAGAAAAAAGAAAAGAGATCCTTCAAAGACAAAAAGAAAGAAGAAAAGATCTTCATCACTAAAAAGTCAAAGACCTTCAGCGATAACAACTCAAGTGAGTCAAGCACGGATGAATAATCCTATTTTCGGCTTATGACACATACTGACGAGGATAACTATGACTCCGAATATAATGGGAAGGTAAATTCACATACTCCTCTATTTGAACCGATACAACATGCGATGGTCATGAAGACTACCCATCTGAGGAAGATTCAAACTTAATGGTACAACATCGAGCATTACTGAAGGGATTTGACAAATGTCGCAAGGTGGTCAAATATCAAGCCAAAGAGATCGTCTTTCTCAAAGCATTGGAATCTGAACTGAGGAAGGAAATTGAGAGATTGACCCCCTCTTTGAGTCGAAATTCAATCCGTGAAAGTGGAACTTAATTGATCTACTGAGCTAGTAAGTTTGAAAGAAAAATTCATAAATGAATTGGAAGAAAAGTTATTGATTGAAGGAAGCTTGTAGAATGCTTCTCGATGCCAAAGACCGTCCTTCCTCTCATTGATGGATTTTCAGCCTCTAAGGAGAGTGTGATTGGATAAAATTCTGCTAAGCATCAAGGGAAGGCTCCTCAAAGTAAACCATCCTTGAAAAAGGCAATCCTTCGGACAAATAGGTATGACCTTGAAACATCCTACGATCATTTTACTAGACGAACGTACATTGTCTCTAATAAGAATAACTAAGGATTGAGCTGTCATATAAATCTTGGAAAAAGTGCTCTCAGGGCATCTCATGAAGAGATAATCCTTCGGCATTTTGGTCCATTCTTTCATGGATCAAGTGCTAAGAAAGCAACAAAGGTCAAAAATGTTGCAAAAAAGCCACATGAGACAAAGATGTCGAGAGTATGTTGTTCTCATTAGGCTTCTCCTTCTAGATTAATAGCTCCTTCCAGACCTCCCATTCAAAAGGTGAGGCAAGTGAAGAAAAGAAGGTACAATAGATTTGAATGTTGGTGTTGTGGCAAAATTTGTCATTTCGGCATAAATTGTTGGTTCAATTCTAAAATTATAGTACTCCACCAGTTAACAATGCAAGAATGACCCCTCGCAATATTAACATTCCTAGTGGTATTCATTTAATAAGGAACCATGACCCAAATCTATTTGGGTTCCTAAGGGTATTTAGTTTATGAATACAGGTATGTCCAATTGCAAACAAAAATACTATTTAGTATTTGGGCAGTGGGTGTTCCAGGCATATGACGAGAATAAGAAGCCTTCTACAAAATTATACCTCAGTAAAAGATGGCCCAAAAGTTATTTTTGGCGGATCTGATAGAGGAATTACAAAAGGCTACGGTATGATTACCAACCTTATAGTGTCTTTCACAGACGTGACCTATATTGAGGGATTACAACATAATCCTATAAGCATAATTTAATTATATGACAAATGGTATATGTTTGAGTTCTACAAAGTCAAGTTTTTGTTAAGTTCTCTGTTAAATCTAAAACTTTTTTATCAGACACTCGGAGTAGAAATATTTTTTCTTTATTTTCTTTTTTCTTTCAGTCTTCTACACCAGTGTACTTTTTGAAAAAAGTTAGTGCATCTATTTATGATCAATGACATAAGAGATTAACACATATTAATTTCAAAACTATAAGTATGTTATTCTCTCACAACTTAGTGCGTGATGCACCCGATATTAAGCGCATTAAAGAGAGACTGTGTCATACATGCTAGATGGGTAAGTAGACAAGGTCTACTTTTAAAAGCATTATTGCCAAAGATTCTTCCAAATGCGTATATCTACTTCATATGGACTTATTCGGTCCTATGTCTGTCTGTAGTTACGAAGGTAAAGCTTATACATTGGTTATTGTTGATTACTACTCACGTTTTTCATGGGTATTCTTTTTGAATCACAAGTTAGATACCTTTGACACTTTCACTAACTTTGTCAGATAGATACAAAACGAATTGAAATTCTCTGTGGTCAATATTAGAAGTGACCAAGGAATAGAATTTTAGTTTGGTGCCATGACAAAGTTCTATGTAAGCCTAGGTATTTTTGATGAGTTTTTCTCTCCTGGTATTGCATAACAAAATGGAGTTACCGAGAGAAAGAACTGAAAACTCATTGGGGCATGTACAACAATGTTGAATGACTCTTCATTATCAGAGAACTTATGGGCTGAAGTAGTCAATACAACTTTTTACGTGCAAAACAGAGCCTTAATCAACAAGAATCATCGTAAGAAACCTTCTTAACTTCTGAAAGGTAGAAAACTGACTGTATCCTATTTTAGAGTTTTTGCAAGCAAATGCTTCTTAATTAATAATGGGAAGTATCACAAAACTAATTATAGTTAAAATTGTTTTGAAGGTATTTTCATAGGATATAGTAGCCATAGTAAGGTATATATGATTTTTAACAAGAAAACCCTAGTTGTAGAAGAGTCTATCAATATTGTATTTGATGACATGAGTATGCTTCATAGCCGCTCTTCTAGTGTTTTTATTGAAGATGCAAGTTCAAAGCTAAAAGTTCAAAGCTTAGAAGAAATGGTCAAAGAATAACTCTCAAGTTCCATCAAAGTCAATACTTCAAACTTGATTGAAGATGAAGAGCAACAAGATGAAGAAGGTACACCAAAAAAAGCAAGAACCTTTTAATGGCATGGCAAGGAATCTAGTGATCAGACATTCAAGAGATCACCCCATTGATCTGATCATTGGTGATCCTAGTGAAGGAGTTAGAATAATAAGATGTACAACTAACAAAGCCTTTTATTTGAGTTTTCTATATCAGATTGAGCCGGATAATTTTGAAGAAGAAAATAAGCATGCTTCATGGATTGTTGTAATGCAAGAAGAGCTCAATTAGTTTGAAAGGTGCAAGGTGCGGGAGCTAGTTCTAAGGCCCAAAGGTCTTAATGTTATACGGACAAAATGAGTCTTAAGTATCAAGATGGACGAGAATGGAGTTATTATAAAAAGGGAATCAACTCCGATCAAACTTTTGCTCCGATGGCTAGACTCAAATAAATCAGATTGTTCCTACCATATGCTGCTCACAAAGCTTTTAAAGTGTACCAAATGGATGTGAAGTTAACCTTTCTCAATGGTAATTTAAAGGAGGAAGTATATATGGAACAATCCTCAGGTTTTGGTCATTCTAAACCTTCCTAATCATGTCTATTTTTTAAATAAAGCATTATATGGTTTAAATCAGACTCCCAGAGCATAGTATAAGATGCTATCTAACTTTCTCCTTGAAAATAAGTTCTTAAGGGAAATGATATATAAGACATTATTTCTTTGGGAAGTAAAAGGAAAGATCTTGCTAGTTCAAATATATGTCGATGATATTATATTTGAATCTACAGATGACAACCTTCATAAAAAAATTCTAACTTGATGCAAGGGAAGTTTGAAATGAGCAGTATTGGTGATCTGAAGTATTTCTTAGGACTTCAGATGAAGCAATATGAAGATGAAATATTCATCTCTCAGATAAAGTTTACCAAGGAGTTACTTAAGAAATTCAGAATGGAGAATGCAACCTCTATGAGGACTCCAGTGGGTTCAACTATATCTTTGGATAAGGATGAGAAAGGGAAACCTTTTGATGAAACCAACTACAGAAGCATAATTGGATCTTTGCTCTACCTCACTGCTAGTTGACCAGATATAATGTTTTCAACATGTGTCTATGCTAGATTCCAGGTAAACTCTATGGAATCTCACTATGACATAATAAAGTGGATTTTGAGATACCTTAAAGGCACACTGAATCTTGGATTATAGTACCCAAGAAGTAATGACGACAAGGTAATTGGTTTTTAGATGTTGATTTTGCAAGAAGCAAGGATGAAAGCAAAAGAACTTCTAGAATGTATCAATTCTTTGGAAGGATCCATATTTCATGGAGTAGTAAGAAGAAAAATTGTGTGGGAATTTCTTCTGCTGAGTTAGAGTAGATCACTATAGGAAGTTATTGCACACATCTTATATGAATAAGGAATCAACTTGAAGACTATAACTTGAAGTTGAAGAAGATTCCAATGTTTTGCGACTCATTCAATGCTATAGCAATTGCTTAAAATCCAATTTCTCACAGCCAGACGAAACATATCGAGATACGCTATCACTTCATCCGGGAGCATATGGAGAACAAGGACATCAATATGTGTTACGTCTCAACAGATAAGCATTTTATAGATATTTTCACAAAGCTGTTGGATAAAGCCAAGTTCACTTTCTTCAAAATGGAACTTGGAATGCTCTACGAGGAATCATGAAGTGCCGAAGAAATTCTACTCAAGTTCACATAAGTGCTTCGTGAAATAAATCAGAAAAACCTAAGTGGTTTGGACGAATCAACATGATATTTTGACGAATCGAAGATTCTTCACAAGTCCTTTCGATGAATTAGACGAGTACTTTTGTGAGCATTCGACAAATACACATATTCGGACTTACATTTTATTAGATCCGAAGAATTTTTCTTGAATATTCAGGTACGCACCTCTTTATTTTCCGCAAAGATAAAAAAATATATAAATATTTCAGAGGGTATTACGAGAATTCAAGAACACTTCTCAAAACCCTCCGTCGAAGTGTGCACCGACTCTTCATTTTTCAACCGATCGTTCATCGTCTTCCCGCCAAATCTTCAACACCTCTCGGAATGGCACTTAGGGGAGCAGGAAATCTTCAAGTTGGAGGTGAGCTAGTTCGATAAGTGTTTGCTAGCACTTTCTACAAATTCCACAATATTATTCTCCTACTAGAAACAACTGGACTATCATTCGTTCTAGAGAATGGATGTCGGGTTTTGTGCCGAGCATTCCTTCAGTTCTATAAGAATGCAGAGATGAAGTGAGAAGGATCCCTAATCAAGAGCAATTTTCAAACTTTTTAGGTTCGGATGAAGTCGAAGTTTCTCAATCAATTTTTGAGAATGTTGGAGGTTAAGGAAGAAGATGAACTTATTAATGCAGACTACAACAAAGCCCTTTCCTTTTGTGATTTGGAAAAGAAATCTACAATAATTTGATGGAAAGAGATGGATGATGAAACACCCCTATCCATCAGATAGCATATAGCAGTAGGTCCGGTCGGTCCTACTGCTATATGCTATGTGACGGATAGGGGTATTACAATTTGGTATCAGACTACCGATTTTGGTCATGATTAAATGAATTCGTGGACGAATTCACTTTAAGGTGCAGTGAGCATATGTGTGTGCGTCATCGTTATAACAAGAAAATAACCCATGAATGTCCACTTAAGAATGAAAATACACATGTTTGAGGAACCTGTGTGTTCCTATAATTGCTTTTTGCAATATGGTTGGTTGCTTAATGGTGTTTTGTACGACTATAGGTGACCAGGAGTGGTGCGGGGCCGTCAGAACGTCCAGTTTCTGAGGCAAGTAGCGCACCAAATGATGCGCCGGCAACACCTCCTTCGGCTAAAACCATACGATTGGTAGCTGAAGCAGTGTTTGCGATGATTAATGCATAGCCTGCAAGGCAAGTGCAGCAGCCTGCCCCTGCTGTGGAGCAAGTACCGCTCCAAGCGGCGAAACCAAGGAGAGTGGAGCAGGTTGTGGTGGAGCCATTGATGCCTAAGAGAGCAACGAAGAAACAGCTCTAACATGTTATGGGATTCAATCCTCCAGTGTTCTCGGGGATGGGAACCCCAACCCAAGTGGAGGATTGGCTCTCAAGAGTTAAGAGAGTCTTGATAGCTACGGAGACGTAAGAGTGGTAGAAGACCACTATTACCACTTTCTTGTTGGATGGTGATGCAAGAATGAGGTGGGAAGGTTTGGAGTTACACCATCTGAGGGGTAGACAACTTACTAACGTCTCTATAGAAGAATTCTCGAGACTGTTATTTGCTCGATACCTCCCCTCGGCTCAGAGGATTGCATTGGAGAATGAGTTTCAGAAGTTAGTGCGGGGAGAAAGTAGCGTGGATGAGTACCTCCACGAATTTACACTTTTGGGTCGGTATGCAAGTGCTATATTCGCTGATGAGGAGCGAAAGACAAACCGATTCTATGAAGGTCTGAGGGATGACTTCAGACTACTGCTCTCAGGGCCGATGACGCATGGCTTCTTGACCCTGGTTAACACAACCCGGTCTTTGGATAAAGATTTGAAGAATATGCAGACAAAGAAAGACTCCAGTGTTAAGATGACAGAGTTTAAGGTGTCGACTACCTCGAAGTTTGTTATCGTAAGTTCTTTAAGAAGGCTAGTACTTCGGGTCCAACCCCTTCTTTTGGTGCTTCGGGGGAAACTACAAGCCGGACCCCAGGAGCTTGCTTTACTTGTGGGAATCCGGGGCATTTTGCCTGAGACTGTTAAAGCGGGCATCCAAAGTCTGAGAGAAAGAAGGGAGCAACTTACGAGGAAAAGGGCAAGGCGGTGGAGTCAACCGCATCCCATTATGCTCCGACTCAATCAAGAGTCTACAATCTTGGCCAGCAAGAGGCCATCAAGCAAGCAGATGTGGTGACAGGTACAGTTTAAATTTATAGAAATTTGGCTTTAAATATTATTACCTTGCGCATGTTAGCTTATTACTGTTTTTATAGGCTTTGTTCTTATTTGTGATAATCCGGCGAGAGGACTCTTCGATACGGGAGCTTCGCTCTCCTTTTTGTCCGAAGCTTTCATATCGCGCATCGGAGTCCCTTCTTCGATGGCGAAGGACAAATTGGATGTGTTGTTGCCGAATGGGTGTTCTATGTGCGCGGACAGAGTTTGTGCCGTAAAGATTCGTAATGGGAGTCAAGAGTTCGACTTGCTAGCATCGTTACTGCCGCTAGTAGAGTTCAACGTCATTTTTGGTATGGACTGACTTTCAGAGCATATGACATACATAGATTGCAATCGTAAGGAAGTCAAGTTGGTAGCTGATCGGGAGACAATGTTTGCGGGTTTGAAGGACTCGAGCAAGACCTTAATGTATGCTCTTTAGGTGGTCAAGGCAGTTCGTGTTGGTGTAGAGGTGTTCTTCATGCTAGTGGAGGCTGCGAAGCCTAAGCCCACTTTGGGTAGAATCCTAGTAGTGTGTGAGTACCCTGACGTGTTCCCGGACAATCCTCCTGGAGCCCAACCCCAGCGGGAGATCAACTTCACGATTGAGCTAGTGCCAGGTGCCAAACCTGTGTCATGCTCTCCTTATAGGTTGGCGCCTAAGGAAATGGCAGAGCTAAAGGTTCAACTTGAATAGTTGTTAGAGCAGGATTATGTGCGTCCAAGTTTGTCGCCTTGGAGTGCACCGGTCCTCTTTTTCAAGAAGAAGGACGGAAGTTTGCGACTGTTTATCGATTATAGAGAACTAAACAAGTTAACAGAAAAGAACAAGTATCCTATCCTGATGATCTGTTTGATCAGTTATTCGGGTCATCGATGTACTCAAAATTGGATCTTAAGTTCGGTTACTATCAGCTGAGAATAAGGGAAAGTGATATCCCAAAGACAGCGTTAACCACGAGATATGGTCATTTCGAGTTTACGATCATGCCGTTCGGGCTTACTAATGCGCCATCAGTGTTCATGGATTTGATGAACAGAACGTTCAGGGAGTACTTAGACCACTTTGTGATCGTTTTCATCGACAACATATTGGTGTACTCGTAGTGAGAAGAGGATCCCTTCAAGCATCTGCATTTGGTTTTGGAGACGCTGAGGAGGAAGGAACTATACGCAAAGTTATCCAAATGCGAGTTTTGGTTACCCTCAGTAGTGTTCCTTGGTCACATAGTCAGTGTAGAAGGGATTGCGGTGGACTCGGTGAAGTTAGTTGCGATACATGAGTGGCCTGTATTGTCTACGGTAGCGGAAGTCTGGAGTTTTCTGGGGCTTACCGGCTATTATAAGCGCTTCGTAGAGAACTTCTTGCGGATAGAGTTACCTCTCATGACTTTGAGAAGGAAAGATTAGAAGTTTGTTTGGACGTAGGAGTGCATGCAAGCTTTTGAAGAGTTGAAGGGTCGGTTGACCACGACGCCAGTGCTAAGTTTGCCGAGTGGGACCAAAGGCTTTTAGATCTACAGCGATGCTTCGAGCAGTGGTTTGGGCTGCGTGCTGCTGCAGCATGGTAGTGTTATAGCTTATGGTTTGCGTCAACTAAAAGTGCATGAGAGAAATTATTCGATCCACGACTTGGAGTTAGTGGCCGTGATTTTTGCTCTAAAGCTGTGGAGCCATTATTTGTACGGAGTAAAGGTCGATATCTATACCGACCACAAGAGCCTGAAATACCTGTTAGACCAAATGGATCTGAATATGAGACAGCAGAGATTGATGGAGTTCCTGTGGGACAATACATTCAAAATTCATTATGTGCCCGGGAAAGGAAATGCAGTTACAGATGCGTTGAGTCGCAGGGCTCCCGCGCAAGCCAACTTGATGTCAGTTCAAGACGACCGGTTGATTTGGGAGTTGGAGGCGTTAGATATCTCTTGTGTTTACAAGCAGACTAGCGCCGAAGCGCTATTGAACTGGACGGAAGTTTAGTATGACCTTGCTGACCGGAATCGGCAGGCTATGGATTTTGATAGCAGCATGAAGAAAATCATGGAGGCATTTTCGGATGGGTCAAATTCCCAATTTATGGTTAAAGAGGGACTGCTAAGGAAGGACAATCGTTTGTGCGTCCCAAACGTGGGTAATTGGTGGTTGCTAAGCTTCGAAGAAAATAAAAGCAACCGAACTAGCAATCCAATGAGGTAAGTATACCTATCGAATTGTAGCTAGGGGACACAAGTGTCGTATGTAAATCCGGGAACTGTCGAATAAACTTACTCACACGAAGACTATTATTTCATCGACAAAAAAAGCTAGGGTTTAGAGAAACTAATTGCAATAAAGGAAATAAAGCTATGCTAGAAAGAGAACTACTTCAGTTAATTAAAGAGCATAAAGTAAGCGATTATAACGAAAGGTTGAAACTATGAAATGGAAGAGCACTCGATCAAGAATCACCTCGGCAAGAATTAACTAAGAAATGCGATAAAAATAAACCTAAAATTAATAGGGTAAAAGTCCTTGACCGTTGAGGTTCCTAAAGCTTAAACACGCTTCTCTCGAAGTCATGCCAACCTGAGTTTAGGAAGGTCCGACCGGCTCTCATCTAAATTGGAGGCCTAAAGCTCGCTTTACGCGATGAACCCAACTATTGGATTTTACTCCAATCCGAGAGATTTGGAACGTCTGCCTCTCTCGAGGGGTGCGTACAACTCCCTTACTCTTGAATGCTCACTTCATTCTATCGGCCTCTCGGCTAGACCAGAATGAAAGCAAAGGTGGAGAGTATATATCGATAATATACCTCCAACCCATGAAAAATCAAGAGTAATCCAAGGCCTAAACCCTAAAAAGAAAAGGTAAATTCAAAGCATCATAACTTAATCGCTCGAACCTCGGATCATCAAGATTGAGTACAAGGAGGATTAGTTACTCATGGTGAAGTGGTGGGGGAGAGATGAGTATAAGAGCATGATAACACAAAGTAAACAAGGATAAAAAAACAACACTTTTATTACTAATCAAGAGAGCTACACTAAGGAAATTAAAATTACATTTGCATGAAATGAAAATCCTATTCTAGCCCTACCATTAGCACTAAGAAAGAGCAAAGATTACAACAAAAGCTATTACAAAATCTAAAACTAAACTAGGATTAAGAAAAACTAAAATGAGAAAGAGAGAGAGTGGGAGAGAAAAGCATAAAAAACAAGAAAAGGAAGCAAGAAACCAAGGGGCAGAACCTCCCGTCTCAACCCAAGCTCTTTCAAATGAAGGGGGGTCTGAATTTATAAAAAAATTTCACGGGTTGGTCACGCCCGGCGACCCGGCCAGGGAGGGCGTGTCAGGGGGCGTGACAGGTACGCCATTAGATTCTGGCGGGAAGGATGATTGCTTTTGTACATCGGTGGTCACGCCCTGGGTCACGCCCGTGTAGGGGGGCGTGACACGTACGTCGCGTCAAAATCATTGGTCGAAAATCCGTTAGTCATCGGAAAAGGAAAGGGTCACGCCCTGTGTCACGCCCGTGACGGGGGGGGGGGGGCGTGACAGTACTGTTGGTGTGCTGAGACGAAATGACATTTAATGCAGCGACAGGCTTCGGCAGAGGGCGACACACCCCGGGTCACGCCTAGGGACACGCCCAGGGAGGGCATGTCAGGGGGCGTGACAACCATTATTCCTATTTTTTGTCTCTTTTAGCAGTCATCATCTTGATCAGGTGGCATGCCCTAGGTCATGCCCGGGGAGGGCGTGACAGGGGGCATGACAGGTCATTTTTGGCCAATTTTCTGGAAACCTGCAAAAAGACAAGAAAATGTTAGTGGCAATATTATTTACATATAAACAATAAAAAATAAGGTAATAAGACATGATTTTTACATTATAAGATAGAAAATACGATAATAGTTTAGGCTACAAAACATATTATCAAACTCCCCCAAGCTTTAGTTTTGCTTGTCCCCAAGCAAAAATATAAAAATTAGATAATCATAAAAAAAGACTAATCAAGAAGTTCTAATTATGCCCACACAAGTACTATGTGAAATTCTAAGTAGGGAAAAGGTGAAACGTAAATCTAAAATGATTATTTAGGTATGGTAAAACTTTTATAAACTTTACTAAACGAAAATAAATCATCCAAAATTTTGACGAAATTCTTTAAATAGATTTAACCAAACCAACGAAAATGAAAAAAACGCATTAAGTTGTTATTAGATCCAAGCAACGCATAATAATTATATCAATTTAATTAAAAAAATCTAAGTTTAAATCCAAAACTAAAACTGATTTACTTTTTTTCTTTTCTTAGTTCTTAAATAAGATTCAAAAGGCGTGAATATAAAGGACTTAAATAGGACAGAAACGTTTGGTTTAGGAATATGATTAGGAGTGGAATTCAAAGATAAACGTGAATGCTTAAAATCACACTAAACCAAAACAAAGAGTTTCAAAAATTTTCATTTAAAATAGAAATGTATATATATATTTTTCATTTTTTCTTCTTTTCTCCATTTTTTATCTTTTTTCAAAACAAAAGCCATAAATATTTTTTTTTATTTTTCATTTTGAATTGGCCAAATAAAAACAAAAATATCTTTTGAGCATACTTTTTTTTTCAAAAACATTTCTCCTTAGAAAATCACAAAATAATCTATCAAAATTACGAAAATATTTTATGAAACTCAAGAAGGCTAGTGTGATTAGATAGGTTGGAAATTTTGGCTTTTGTGAAAACGAAATGAAATGAGAAGCTATCAAATGAAATCGAAAAAAAGGCTCAAAAGCGGCTAACTAGTGGTAAAAGTTTTTAGGTTGGCAGGAGAGCTCAAACGAAAACAAAAATGGCCTAAATCATTTTCACGCTTTTAAATTTATTTAAAACAAAGGTTTGAAAAATTTCAAAAAGCGAGTCCTAGATAATAAAAGAGGATTGATGAAATTGCTTTGAAAATATAAATAATAGGTGACTTGGATCGTTCACATCTACTATGTTATTCAAAGGTTGACCTTACAAAAATTATCCAAAAATGAAAAGGAAAATAGTGGATGATGAATTTTTTAGAAAGTAAAGGAAATAAAGAATGAAAAACCATAATAGAAATGCGAGTTTTAGAAAAAATATTTCATCTTAACATGCTACCGTGAATTAGAAACACAGTATGGCCAACATTTTACTTGTGAAACACAATTAAAAAGGACGATTAGAAATATTATAATTAACTACGTTGTTTTTAGAAAAATTTTAGAAAAAAAAAACAAAAACTAGGGGTACTATTGAAATACCAAAATGTCTAAACTATTAAGGCTAAAACAAAAGCATAAATATTTTTTTTTAATTTGTGAAATATTCTCTTTTTTTGGATTTTGGAAATATTTTCTTCTTTTTTTTGGAATTTTAAGATATTCATCATTTTTTTTTGAGAAGAAATATACACAGAAAACAAGAATATTTACACTAAGCAAAAATGAAGGAGGAAGTCCTCCCCCAAGCTTAAAATAGACATTGTCCTCAATGGCAAAAGAAGGGGATTGGAGAAGGAGAGGAAAATAAAGTACAGAATTGAAAGACATAATTGAAAAACAGGCACTTCCCCGGATTTATTCGCTGCGAAAACTGAGTGATGTCGCTCCCCTGAATGTCTTCTTTAGACTTCGTGATGGATTCAACAATGTTGGAGCAGGCGATCGCAAAAGCTTCAGCTTGTCCGAGCCATCCGGGGCAAAAATTATAAAATGAAGAAAACAGAAAAAAGATAACTTGGGTTGCCTCCCATGAGCGCCCTTTGTTTAAAGCGTTGTTGAGCTCGACGCATTAAAAATAATATTGTCCAAAATTAATGTTGTCCAGAAATAAAATTGTTTTTAATAAAAAAATCGAAATTTAGAGTTCGTGCAGCAGATACTTAATACTATTTGGACAGACATCATCATCACTAGAGAAATACAGTTTAAGACACTGACCATTCACCTTGAAATTACCCTTATTAGGGTGCGAAATTAAAATAGTTCCATACGGAAAAACTTCTAAAATAAAAAAGGGGCAAGACCAATGAGATTTTAATTTCCCCGGATATAAACGTAATTGAGAATTATAAAGAAGAACCTGGTCGCCCGGCTTAAAGGTTTTTGGATGCCTTAAGTGTTTATCATGTAAACGCTTCGTCCGCTCTTTATAAAGTATTTTTATAAGCGTAGGAGCGCCACTCATCGAGTTCATTTAGTTGAAATTTTCTAAGGTCATCGATGGAGTGGGGATCGAAGTTTAAAAATCTTAAGGCCCAAAAAGCACGGTGCTCTAATTCTACGGGCAGATGGCACGATTTTCCATAGACAAGCCGATACAGTGTACATCCGAGGGCGGTTTTGTACGCTGTTCGGTAGGCCCATAAAGCATCGTCTAATTTCGCTGACGAGTCTTTCCTACAAGTTGAAACAGTCTTTTCTAATATACTTTTTATTTCTCTATTAACTACTTCGACCTGTCCATTAGTTTGCGGGTGATAGGCAGTTGAAAGCTTATGTGTAATGCCATATTTGGTAAGAATTTTTGAAAATTGTGCGTTACAGAAATGGGAACCCCTATCGCTAACGATGGCGCGTGGCGTACCGAATCTAGAAAATAATTTTTTAAAAAAGGTGACTACCACTCTGGAGTCGTTCGTATGCAGAGCTTGGGCTTCGGCCCAACGTGAAACGTAATCAATGGAAACAAAAATATACTTGTTTTCGAAGCTAGAAGGAAGGGGGCCAACAAAATCGATTCCCCATAGGTCGAAAATTTTGCACTCAAGGAAAAAATTTTGTGGCATTTCATTTTTATTTGAAATGTTTCCCGACCATTGGCAACTATCACACCTGCTCACAAAGGCTTGCGCGTCTTTAAATAGGCTAGGCCAGTAAAAACCCGCGCAAAGCACCTTATGAGCGGTGCGAGCAGCTTGATAGTGCCCACCTGTCAGACCTTCATGTAAGTGTTTTAAAATATCTAAACCTTCTTCGTAAGGAACAAATCTTCTTATCACTTGATCCGCACAGATTCTGAAAAGATGCGGGTCTTCCCAAAAGTTGTTCTTCAGCTCAGAAAAGAATTTCTTCTTTTGCTGAGAGGAGAACTCTTTTGGGAGCACCCGGGACACTAAATAATTGGCGATGTGTGCGAACCAAGGAGAAGTAGATGTGCTAATTGAAAGCAGCTTCTCATCAAGAAAATAATCATTAAAAGATTTTTCATTTAATTTTACTATAAAGGGATTGTCTAATCTGGAGAGATGGTCGGCAGCCAAGTTCTTGGCTCCTTGCTTATCACGGATCTCTAAGTCAAACTCCTGGAGGAGTAAGACCCAGCGAATCAAGTGCGGCTTTTGGAAAGAAGGTATTTGAGGGACGAGTGGTCCGTAAAGACTATGATTTTTGAAAGTGTAAGTAATTACGGAATTTATCAAATGCGAATACTACAACGAGGAGCTCCTTCTCGGTCGTGGTGTAATTTTCCTGTACAGATGTGAGCGTTTTACTAGCGTAATAGATAGGGTGTAAGTTTTAGATATGTGTTGACCTAATACGGCTCCAACCGCAAAACTAATCGCATCGCACATTATCTCAAATGGAAGATCCCACACTGGAGCTATCATAATCAGTACGTTAATTAACTTTTCTTTAATCAATTCGAAGGCAGAAAGACAAGAGTCATCAAAAATGAATGGGGAATCTTTTTCTAGAAGATGGGTAAGGGGCTTGGTGATCTTGGAAAAATCCTTTATGAAGTGGCAGTAGAAACCAGCGTGACCTAAGAAACTCCTTATAGCTTTTATATTCGTAGGCGGCGGCAGATTCTCGATAACTTCTATCTTCGCAATATCTACCTCAATACCTCTCGCAGAAATTTTATGACCCAAAACTAACCCTTCCCTCACCATAAAAAGACATTTTTCCCAATTTAGGGCAAGGTTAGTCTCTTCGCATCATTCTAAGACTTTTTCGAGGTTTTCTAAACATTTATAAAAGGAATCGCCGAGCACGGAGAAATCGTCCATAAATAACTCCGTAATGCTTTCTACGTACTTGTCAAAGATAGCGAGCATACATCCCTTGAATATAACTGGCGCATTGCACAATCCAAACGACATTCTTCGGTAGGCGAAGGTGCCGAAGGGACAAGTAAATGTAGTTTTCTTTGGTCCTCGGGAGAGATGGGGATTTAAAAATACCCTGAGAGGCCATCGAGAAAACAATAAAAGCTATGGCCGGATAATCGTTCTAAAATATGGTCGATAAACGGTAAAGGAAAGTGGTCCTTGCGGGTGGCGTCATTCAGCTTCCTATAATCTATACACATACTCCAACCCGTCACCATCCGTGTTGGGATTAATTAGTTATTTTCATTACAAACTACCATTATCCCTCCCTTCTTTGGTACTACCTGAATAGGGCTAACCCACTTACTATCTGATATTCGGTAGATAATTCCTGCGTCTAATAATTTCATAACCTCACCCTTAACTACTTCTTTCATGTTCGGGTAGATACGGCGCTGAGGTTGAATGGAGTTACGCAAATTATCTTCCATTAAAATTTTATGAGTACAGAAAGATGGGCTTATGCCCTTGATATCAGAAATCTTCCAAGCAATAACTCAGCAATGCTTACGTAAAACTAAAAGAAGTTTTTCATTTTGGACATCCGTGAGGTAGGCCGAAACTATAACTGGCAGCTTGGAGTTCTATTCTAAGAAGCCGTACTTGAGATGTTCAGGAAGTTCTTTAAGTTCTAGGGTAGGGGGCTCTTCATAAGAGGATTTAGAAATTCTTTCTTTTTCGAACAGTAAATCTTCGCAGAATTTTTTATATGGAAAATTAAAAGGTGTGGAGCTGGTTGCAAAGGCGACTTCTTGCAGCGAATCAGTTGGAAGAGTTGAAGAGAAACAAAAATCGGAAAATTCTTTTTCAAAATCAAATAAAAGATAAGAGGATTCTACACATTCTTGCAGCGATTCAGTTGGAAGAGACGAGGAGGAAAAAAGGCAGAAAATTATTTTTCAAAATTAGAGAGGCAATAGGAGGATTCATCACTCACGACATCTACGAAAAAGCAGGAGTCATCATTTGCTAAGGTGTTTTTCATCGAAGGTGTGATAGAGAAAGTGACTTCGTCATCGCCTACTCGAAGAAAGAGCTTACCATTACAAACGTCAATGATAGCTCGGGAGGTGGCAAGGAAGGGTCGGCCAAGGATCAGGGGAACCTCGACGTCTTCTTCGATGTCCAAAATGACAAAGTCCACCGGGAAGATGAACTTGTCGACTTTTACTAAGACATCCTCCAGTATTCCTAACGGGAACTTAACAAATCTGTCAGCGAGCTGGATGCTCATGTGTATGGGTTTCAGGCTACCAATTCCTAACTTTTTAAACAATGAGAGCGGCATTAGGTTAATACTCGCTCCTAAGTCGGCTAACCCGTGTTTGACAAAAAGATTACCAAAGACACACGGAATAGAAAAACTACCCGGGTCACTGAATTTTTTTTGGTAAGCCGCTTGTCAAAACCACGGAACACTCGGCGTTTAATGTAATGCGCGAAAGGTTCTCTAACTTATTCTTGTTGGTCAGGAGGTCCTTAAGGTACTTGGCGTACTTCAGCATCTGTGAAATCGCTTCATGGAAAGGCAGATTTATGTGTATTTGCTTGAACATTTCTAAAAAACGAGAGTACTGACCGTCCTAACGTTTTTTATTAAGTTCGGAAGGGTAAGGCGGATTTGGATTATTTTTAAAGATGGGTGGTGGAGTGAGATCGTTTTCTAAAACGGGGATGATAACTTCTTCAGTAGAGGGTGGAATTTTTAAAATGGGAGCGGAGCTTTGATTTTTTAAAGAGGGGACGGAGCTTGCCTCGGGCTCTTTACTTACCATACCGAGAACTTTCTTCCCACTCCGAAGAGTTATAGATTTTGCTTACTTTCTCGGGTTGGGCTCGGTATTGGAAGGAAGAGACCCTGCGGGTCACTCAGAAATAATTTTAGCTAGCTGTCCTACTTTATTTTATAGACTTTTTATGCTTCCAGTTAAGGTTCTTATCGTAGCGTCATTTATGGCGATATATTTGGAAAGTAACTCCTCCAAGCTTGGAGGTTTTGGATAATTTTGGAGAGGTGGTGGTGGTGGTGCAGAAAAAACATTTTGTGGTGGAGGGCACATAGCATTCGATGGATTACTGCATGGAAAATTCGGATGATTTGTTAAGGCATGATTATAACTATTCAGAAAATTAAAACCAAGAGGATGAAAATTCGAATGTAGAAAAATTATTAAAAGCATTTCTAGGCATATTGTTAACAAAATCTAATTGTTCTGGGGCAGGAGTTGCAGATTCCCATACCTGAGGGGTGGAGGCAGAAGTCATCTTCGTTATCTTTTTGCTAAGGATTTCTTTTTTCAGAGCGAGCTGGGAGACGTTGTCCACTTCAAAGATACCTGCAGGCTTGTTCGGGCGGGACCTAGGCACATTCCACTGATAAGTGTTCATGGTCATGTCCTCAAAAAGATCAAGAGCTTCTTCTTGGGTCTTATGGTTTAAAGTACTGCCAGAAGCTGCGTCTATCATTTGCTTTGTATTTTGATTTAGCCCGTTATAAAACGTCTGCACTTGTAACCATACAGGCAGCGCGTGATGTGGGCATCGTGTTAATAGTTCTTTAAATCTTTCCCAAGTTTCATATAAGGTTTCAGAGTCTATTTGTCCGTAAGCAGAAATATCATTCCTAAGTTTAGTAGTTTTAGCTGGCGAAAAATACTTCGCCAAAAATTTTTCAGTTAATTCATTCTAGGTTGTTATGCTATTCTTAGGTAGAGTGTTCAGCCACTGCTTAGCTTTAGTTCTTAAAGAGAAGGGGAAGAGTCTTGGCCTGATTGCATCATTTATGACACCATTTATCTTAAAGGTGTCACAAATTTCAAGAAAGCTTGCTATATGTGGGTTCGGATTGTCATCTTGAAGTCCGTCAAATTGCACATACTGCTGCACCATTTGAATTATGCTAGGCTATAATTCGAAGTTATTATTTGCTATAGCAGGGCGGACTATGCTAGATTCTGTTCACTCGATATTCGGTCATGCATAATAAGACATAGGTCTTTGCACGGCTTCCTCCACGTTGGGGCTCTGCCATTCATAAAGTAGAAGATGACTCGGAATCCTCAACTGGTATTTGGGAAGTAGGACCTTGAAATCGTGATTTTCTCCGAAGAGTACACTCAATTTAGTTATCCAAGTCCAAAATAACTGACGGATTCTCTCGGGTCATGCACTAAAAGAAGGGAAGAGAAAAGAAAGAGAAATAAATAAACTAGAAAAAAGAAAGATTAGAGTTTTTTTTTTGAAATAGATTTTTTATAATTTAACTCCCGAACTTCCCAAGGGCTACCCGACAAAGGGTTCGCAAAGTACTAGACAAGATAGCGGCACATAAACCCGCTTTTCCCTTTTCAAGAGAATTAGTTGGAGTAGAAAAATTGTGAAGTTGGTTACTATTAAGAGCGGTAATAAAATTTTTTGATTTTTTTTAAATTTTTTTTTAGAAAGAGGGCGAGAAAGAGAAATGATAAAATCAATAGATTCGGGTTTTCAATTTATCAACGGAAGTTGATTCCCCGGCAACGGTGCCAAAAACTTGGTGGTCGGTAAGCTTGTAAGAAAATAAAAGCAACCGAACTAGCAATCCAATGAGGCAAGTATACCTATCGAATTGTAGCTAGGGGACACAAGTGTCGTATTTAAATCTGGGAACTGTCGAATAAACTTACTCACATGAAGACTATTATTTTATTGACGAAAAAAGCTAGGGTTTAGAGAAACTAATTGCAATAAAGGAAATAAATCTATGCTAGAAAGAGAACTACTGCAGTTAATTAAAGAGCATAATATAAGCGATTATAACGAAGGGTTGAAACTATGAAATGGAAGAGCACTCGATCAAGAATCACCTCGGCAATAGTTAACTAAGAAAAGCGATAAAAATAAACCTAAACTTAATAGGGTAAAGGTCCTTGACCGTGGAGGTTCCTAAAGCTTAAACACGCTTCTTTCGAAGTCATGCCCAACTGAGTTTAGGAAGGTCCAACCGACTCTCGTCTAAATCGGAGGCCTAAAGCTCGCTTTATGCGATGAACCCCACTATTGGATTTTACTCCAATCTGGTAAATTTGGACGTCTACCTCTCTCGAGGGGTGCGTACAACTCCCTTTACTCTTGAATGCTCACTTCATTCTATCGGCCTCTCGGCTAGCCCAGAATGAAAGCAAAGGTGGAGAGTATATATCGATAATATACCTCCAACCCATGAAAAATCAAGAGTAATCCAAGGCCTAAACCCTAAAAAGAAAAGGTAAATTCAAAGCATCATAACTTAATCGCTCGAACCTCAGATCATCAAGATCGAGTACAAGGAGGATTAGTTACTCATGGTGAAGTGGAGGGGGAGAGATGAGTAGAAGAGCATGATAACACAAAGTAAACAAGGAGAAAAAAACAACACTTTTATTAATAATCAAGAGAGCTACACTTAGGAAATGAAAATTACATTTGCATGAAATGAAAATCCTATTCTAACCCTACCCACAACACTAAGCAAGCCAAAGATTACAACAAAAGCTATTACAAAATCTAAAACTAAACTAGGATTAAGAAAAACTAAAATGAGAAAGAGAGAGAGAGAGGAGAGAAAAGCATAAAAAAACAAGAAAAGGAAGTAAGAAACCAAGGGGCAGTACCTCCCCTCTCAACCCAAGCTCTTTGAAATGAAGGGGGGTCTGAATTTTTAGAAAATTTCCACGGGCATGTCAGGGGGCGAGATAGGTACGACATTGACTTCGGGCTCTGGATTCTGGCGGGAAGGATGATAGCTTTTGTATGTCGGTGGTCACGCCCTGGGTCACGCCCGTGTAGGGGGGGGGGGGGGGGGGCGTGACACGTACGCCGCGTCGAAATCATTGGTCGAAAATCCGTCAGTCATTGGAAAAGGAGGGGGTCAGGATTTTAATGCGGCTGCAGGCTTCGGGAAGAGGGAGACACGCCCTGGGTCATGCCCGGGGACACGCCTAGGGAGGGCGTGTCAGGGGGCATGACATCCGTTATTTCTGTTTTTCTGTCTCTTTCAGCAGTCCTCATTGGGATCAGGCGACACGCCCTAGGTCATGCCCGGGGAGGGCATGATAGGGGGGCGTGACAGGTCATTTTTGGCCAAGTTTCTAGAAACCTGCAAAAAGACAAGAAAATGTTAGTGGCAATAATATTTACATATAAACGATAAAACATAAGGTAATAAGACATGATTTGTACATTATAAAACAGAAAGTACGATCATACTTTAGGCTACAAAATGTATTATCAGTAATTTACGGGTGGAGTTGATGTACGAGGCTCATCATAACAAGTACTCGATTCACCCAGGGAGCACAAAGATGTACCGAAATCTGAAGAAGTCTTTCTGGTGGCCAGGGCTTAAGAAGGATGTGGCACTATATGTAACAAAGTGTTAGACTTACGCCTTAGTGAAGGCAGAGTGCCAGGATCCAGGGGGTTTCTTGAAGTCTTTGCCAATCCCGGAGTGGAAGTTCGACGATATCTCAATGGACTTTGTGCATGGATTGCCAAGGTCGCAGAAGGGAAACGTCGCTAACTGGGTGATCGTAGATTAGTTGACAAAAGTGTCGCACTTCATTCCGAATATTAAGGATGATTCGGTGGAGAAACTGGCAAAGCTTTATGTCGACAACATTGTTAGACTGCACGATGTGCCCCGCAACATCGTGAGTGATGGAGATGGGTAGTTTACATCCAATGACTGTAGGTTAGTGTAGCAAATGCTGGGAACAAAGTTGAGGTTCAACACAACCTTTCATTCGCAGACGGATGGTCAGACCGAGAGGGTCAAAAGGATGATGGAAGACATGCTTCGCATGTGCATCCTGGATTTCGGGAAGTAGTGGGAAAATCATCTGTACTTGGTGGAGTTTGTGTACAACAATAGCTACCAAGTGAGAATTCAAATGGTGCCCTTCAAGGCCCTATATGGTAGAAAATGCCGTACGCCGTTGTCGTGGTTAGAAACGGGTGAGGCAAAGTTTTACAAAAAGAAAGAGGTGGAGAGTGCCACTTCATTTCTACGAACCATTCGAGAGCGTTTGTTGATCGCTCAGGTAGACAGGCCAAATACAATAATGCCAAGCATCAAAACGTGGAGTTCGCTATTGGCGACTGGGTGTATTTAAAGATAAAGTCGTTCAAGGGTGTTTCACGGGTACGACGCTTGAAGAAGCTGAGCCCGAGGTACCTTGGAAAATTTGAGATTATGGAGCGGATTGGTGAAGTGGCTTATCGTATAAAGCTATTGGTGGAGTTGAGTGGTCTACATGACGTATTCCACATATAAGCGTTGCGGAAGGCGGTGCAAGAGACTTCGTAGGTGATCGCGGTTGATCAAGTACCGGTGGACGAAGGGTTGGCGACAAGGGTAGGGCTTGTTCGTATTGAGGACTCTGAAGTCAAGCAACTTCGTAATAAGGAGATCAGGATGATCAAGGTTTGTTGGGAGAATTGCAGTCGGGAGGAGCTCTCATGGGAGCGGGAGCAGACCATGCTTGAAGAGTACCCAGAGTTATTCCACTCAAGTACCGCTTTTGGTTTTGTGTATCTTTTCCTTTCGGTAATTTCGTGGACGAAATTCTTTTAAGAGGGAGAGAGTTATAACGCCCCGAAACTCAAAAGAGCAACGGGCAGCATTTTGAGGCGAGTTTGGGCCTTGGTAAGGGTCACACGGCCTGGGACACGGGACATGGGTGTGTCCCAGGGACGTGTCGTGCGCGTGTTCAAAGACTCACCGAGTGTTTGATAAAAATGCAGTCGACAAGTGTCGAGATAGGGAACATGTCCTGAGACACGGGCATGTCAGAGGCCATATCCTGCTCGGGCAGTTTGCTGGTTTGTGCTGTGGAGGTTACACGGCATGGGACACTGGCGTGTCCCAGGGCGTGTCAAGCACACGACATGTGACACGGGCATGTCATATGGCCATGTTGTGCACGGGATGTTTCTGGTCCTGTATCAATTGAGAGAGATGACCCGGAACACGGGCGTGTTTTGGTTGACACGGGCGTGTCCAAGTTGACACGGGCACGTCTAAGCCTGTGTCTCGTTCGGAATGTGATGGTTCCAGCGCCGATTGGGGTACACGGCCCATGACATGGGCGTGTCCATGGGTGATACGGGCGTGTCGCAAGCTTTGTTACAGGCCGTGTCTGTTTCTGGATTTTCTTGATTTACAGCGAGTGAGGAATACGTCCTTGGACTTGGGCGTGTCACAAGCCATGTTCGGCCAAGAAATATTATTTCTAGGGAAAATCGTGGCTGTACGTTTCCTTATTTTGGGATCCAATGGCTCAGGCTTTTCCATCCTAGGGTTAAGGCCGTGAATAGGGTTGAAAACCCTCATTTCTTTTGGTTCAATCTCTTTCTAAGTTCTAGAGAGAGGGGAGAGCAAGGAGGAAGAAGCAACAGATATCCGGTCGTAGGAGGAGATTCGGAGCGCCAAATCGCAAGCCGAGTCCAGATCTACGGAGGCGAGATCACCGCTGTGCTTTCCATTTGTATAGATTTCCATGGCGCCAAAGAGGAATTCTAGGGTAACGATTCTCTTCTTGAGCATGTGAAGCTCTCCTTATTTTGCATAAGGAAACCCGCCCCTGCGAGTGTGCAGTGTGTGTGCGGCGTTCCTTGGGGTAGATGTGAATAGTCCTCCTTGTTTGCATGTAGAGTCCGAAATTGAGATACGGACATATGCATGGTGTGTGAAGCTTACCCGGGCAAGTCGGTCTGGATCAGTGATGTTTCATTGTGCATGATTAGGCGAAGAAGACTTTGTGCCTTTGGTTGCTTTCGGGTTTTCTATGCGGTAGATTACAACAGGGAGTCTTGGGGTATAACTCCAAAGTGCACCCGGAAAACTAGGCGGAAACACATTTCTGCCAACTTTGTGGCATGGGAGCCATCCTTGAACATAACTGGGTTATGTGCATGTTTTATCGTTTTGGGAATCGAGGAAACTTGACCCGCGCAAATGGCTTAAATTGACATTGTGGTGTAAGCAACGGGTTAGGCGGAACCGTACCCGCTCTGTGTCATTTGGTTAAAGAGACCTAAAGTACATGACACATACCGTTGGCATAGATGGAGGGTCTTATGCTGGAAAGACAAAAATGCTCACGAGTATTGCCGTCCAAGGGACGGTGGTGAGACCGCGGTTTTTACCGGGTTCACCGTGTAAGTTCCCTAAGAGCACGAGGTGTGCGGCCGTGTGTTCCTGCACCTGTGATGTTATGATTATTCACTATAATGCTTGGAAGTGAGAGTAAGATCAACCCTATACTCTAGAGGGGGGTGAATATGGTGTATTAAAATAATTTTGCAATTAAGAATAATTTGGCAGTGGAAGACTTATGATTAACTTAGTGTAGTGTGATTTAAAAAGGAGTTTTTAAATAAAGTAACACAAACACAAATTCACAGCACACAGCAAAGAGAATAAAGAACAACCAGAAGAAACAAGGATCTATAGTGGTTCCCCAAAGTCTGGGTACATCCACTCTTCTACCACCCTTGGTAGGAATCCACTGAAGGATGAGTTGATCAGGTGTACTGGCACCAATGAGCTTTTGATAAGGGTCTCAAAAACTAAACCAGATTTTTTGATCAGGTGTCTTGCCACTACTGAGTTTTGATCTGGTCTCAGGAACCAAAACAGGAACTTTTGAAGGGAGTTCAAAAATCCTTTTACAGTAATGAAAAAGAAAAGAGTTGTCTTCTCTGTCAACTATCAAAGAGAAGCACAAGTGGATGTTGTTGTCAAAGATCCCCCTTAGATTAGTAAAGGATCAAGAAGAGAAGCTTTGCAAGGGTGATAGGTCTTCAAAAGAGATGGCTCCAGCAAAGGATGATTCAGCAAGAACTGAATTATGTGTGTCTGGAGAATGAAGGATGAAGACCAAAACTTGATTGTTGATCACAAAAAGGTTCTTCTATTTCTCTGTCTGTGTATCTGTTATTGATTAGACCCCAAAAAATAATAATATATATTCTCTTGTTGTTTGGAATCCAATGCTGCAATCATCCTTGGAGCCGTTAGAAAAGTCATAAAGGAAATCCCTTATCTGTCAACTGTCTCTGGAAGGAATGAATTAAAGAGAATAAATATATTCATTATTTCTTCCCTTGAAACTTGCTCCAGATGTGATAAAACGGCTACAAATCTTCATCATTAAATGCTCTGATTTGAAATCATTTGAAAGCCTTAACATAGTAATAGAATTCCCAGAAACGCCGACCTCAAACAGTTATCGTCGATCTGAGCTCAACTATCATTGAACTGGGCTCAGAGATATTGAAAATGGTCTTGGACAGAGATCGTCGAACGGAGTTCTGAGATAGTCGACCTGAGCTCAGAGATCGTCGAACTGGATTTGACGACCTCATTGAGCTGAGTTTGACTATCGTCGAGCTGGGTTCGACGACATGTCAATCATTACTAGAATTCTTGCTTTTCATCAAAGCTTGGAGATCTTGAGGAAGATTTCAAACCTAAGTCCTAAACCTTGAAACTAATTGACCTTTACTCTATACAACTAGGTCAATGCAACATTCCTAATAGACATAGTGATCCTGACCCAAATAAGTAATAGGGTATTCAAACAATCTCCCCCTATTTGGGTTAGGATTACTATTTACATGAATTGATTGAATTAAATACATCATAAAACAAAAACACAAACACTTAAAAACATACAGAACCACAGATATATATATATCTCAACATATGTATAAGATGCTATAGTTCATGAGAGATACGAGAAAGTTTCAGCTTACACTCAGATTAATGCTGATCATCAGTACTTTTCTTAAAAATGATTTCTCTATTGGGATTTTCTGAGTCTTTCTTTGACCTGAAGTCATCTGCATCACCAAGATTATTCTGGATTTTGCTTCTAGGGACTACAGCTTCAGGATGCAACTGCATGTAGTTGTTAGCATCAAAGAACTTCTTGGATCTATATCTTTCAAGCTCTTGTCTTCTCTGATCTGAAAGAGTTGTGATGTTAGAAGTGTCTAGGCCTCTTTCTCTTGCTTTATTTAACTGATCTAAGCCAACAAGTTCTTTCAGTCTAGCAGTTCTGGAGACTGGATTGTTTTCTGGATCCTCATATGGAATTGAAGGTTCATATTTGTTGATGGTATCAGTTGGAGGGGCTTTCTCATAGAAACCTTCTTTCAGCTTGTAAGGATAAGGACCAGTTGTAGTATCACTTGGACCTTGTCCTCTCTTATGATAAGGTTGATGTCTTGATTGACCTCTGGAATAGACTTGATAACCTTTATACTGACTACCTCTTTGATTTCCTCTAGACTGATTACCTCTTTATTGATTTCCTCTAGATTGAAAGCTTCCCTGAAAAGTTTGCTGGGATTGAGAGGATCTTTGAGATGTAAAATTTGAGGATTGAGGAGCTGAGTTTCCACTAGATCCTGCACCTGGAGAAGGAGAAGGGTCATAGTTAGAAGTTCTTACATTATATTTCATTTTCTTCCTCAAGGACTTCAACTGATTCTTAGAATACTGCATCCAGTGCTCAGTAATGGGGCAGTTGTGCAGAATATAGTATGGGATATCATGATAAGAAGTATCCTTTGAAATTGGAACTCTTTTCATAGCTTGGCTTCTTGCTTTCCTCTTCTTTGCAATGGTTGTAGAGGAGTCATCAAAATCTGTTCTAAATTCATCATCAGAGCTTTGAGGATCATCATATAAGGCATCTATTTGCTTCAAAGCTTCTTTTGATATGGAAACAGGAATAGGAGAAGAAGCTGAAGGTGCAATAGAGATAGCAGGAGCAGCAACTGAAGTAGTAGAGATAACAGCAGTAGCAAGAATATCCATAGGAACACTATCCATAGGCTTAACATAACTGTCTACAACAATATTTAGCTCAGAAGAAACATCAAGAGGCTTTGTAACTTCAGCAGAGGCTTCAAGCTCAAGAGCATTCTCAACAGAAATAACTGAATTTACATAAGACTGAAGCAGATTTGGATCACAACTGTTAAAGGGAACTATATCCCTTATTAAGTCTTCAACTGGTAGAGGTGCTGGAAAAAAGCTGCTATAAAATGAATCAAATAAAGATAACAATATGGTGATAGCTACTAATGGGCTGAAGATATGTGCTGGAGGTGTAACTGGAGCTGGAGTTGTAACTATACTTATATCATCTGTCATTATATCATCTGAAACTGTAATTAGAGGTGCATTTGGAATTGTCTCTGAAGGCTGAGCTTTTTCATCTGGCATCTCCCCCTGCCTAGATTCAGTGAATACTGAACCTAGGCCCCCAGAAGAAGGGATGGCCTGAATGGAGAAGGAAGAAGAGATCCTAGCAGATAAATCATTCAATGTCTTAACTAAGGGAGCCAAGGTGGCATCCAATAAGAGAGTTAGCCTGGGTGCCAACAACTCATATAGTTTATCTACTAGAGGAATAAGATCTACTTGCTCAAGATTAACCTGAGTAGAGGTAGAGGGATGAGCTGCAGTGATGGATGGAGTAGATGCAGATGGAAGTGGAATGGATGGCTGAGAGACTGGAATGGAGGTAATGGATGGTGCTGGAATAGTGATTGTTGGAATGAATGTGGAGATAGGAAGGGGAAAGGATGGTTGAGAGATGGAATCAAAGAGGAGTTGTTGAAGAGATGTTGAGGAGGATGGAAATTCTTGTGGTGAAGTAGGAGAGCAAGCCATATAGGAGTCATCTAGCAGATTGAAGGATGGAATCTGAGGAGATGAGTGTATATCTATGGGGGGAAAGTAGTGCAATGGATGGAAAACCTCAGGTTGAGTAATTTGAGAAGGTGAAGATGTTGCAGGAGGTGTAGGCATGGATGAAGTCACTGGAGGGGTTAAAGTTGAAGGTGAAGAGGATTGCATTCCTTCTACTGGGGCAGTAGAGTGAGGGAGAGTGACTACAATAGTCCTTGTGCCTGAAGTTGTCTTGGCTGGAGGAGTTCTGCTGGGCCTGACAATCTGTCTCTCCCATTTGCCAAAGAGAGCATAAGAGAGTCTTTTGGAAGCATTAATATGCATTCCATTGGAAACCAAGAGCTGTGGGAACCTATTCTGAAGGAATAGTCCCAATATTCTTCCAAAATTCACAAACGATTTGTTGGTCTTCTTCTTGAGCAAGTCAAAGAAGATTTCTCCCCAATTTAAATGCTTCTTGTCCACTAGGGCAGCCATCATACAAAACCAATATCTAAAAATGCTATCATGTGCAGAGTGTTTTGCCAGAATTACCTTCCCTACTATATCAGCTAAGAATCTATATTCAAGGGAATGATTCTTTTTCAGAAGCTTATTAGGGTTCTCATTATTGTGTCCCATTCTATCTAACAATTCATTGAATTATACTCCAGATAGTTCAATGCTATCATCACCAGTACTTAATTCAAAAATTTCAGTAAGTATAGTTGGTGTTAGGGATACCTGATTCCCTACAATGGTTCTAATAAGGGCATTATGATCTAAACTGTGAGCTGTGTATACCCATTCCTTTATTTCATCAGCAGCCAACTTGATTCTTGTTGTCATGACTTTCATTAAGTGTTACTCCATGAATAGGTCCAGAATATCTTTGAACATTTGATCTGTACCCTCAAACGACTCCATGTCAATATAAAACCTGGTGTCGAACATCATGGCGGTGAGAACTGCGGTTGGGACAAACATTTTCCTCCAAAAATAAAGGATCAAGTGTAGAGGAACTTG
The DNA here is from genome assembly GCA_039513925.1 of Platanthera zijinensis. Lineage (NCBI taxonomy): Eukaryota > Viridiplantae > Streptophyta > Magnoliopsida > Asparagales > Orchidaceae > Platanthera > Platanthera zijinensis. The sequence continues at coordinate 118,682,417 of CM077079.1, forward strand.
GAGGGAAAGAGATTCTTGAAGAAAGTATGAAAGCGCAAAAGAGAACGATGCCTCGAAAAAGATTTTAAAATAGGGTTCGACGCAGAAAAGGAAAGATCGTTGAACTCAGTTCAACGATCGACGATGCTGACGGAAGACGAAAAGACTCCAACATCGTCGATCTCCGTTCGACGATCTCTTCCCGGAAACAGATAGTTGAACACTATCTGGAAATGATGAGCTCCGTTCGACGATCTTCAAGAAAATCGCCTACCGTAGCTCAAAGTACAGAGAAAACCTACAGACACTTAGAAAAACAGATTTTTAGCCTAGTCTTTGTCATTTTTGGGGTTTTAAGATCTTGGGAATTAATTAAGACTTCCTCCATCTAACATTCCAAACTGATTAAGCAAGAAATTGTGTTTGTTCTCATCCAAGGGTTTGGTGAGAATACCTCCCCTTTATAAGTCAGTTGGGATGAATTCCAGTTCAAGTTTATTTTACTCTACATTATCCCTTAAGAAATGATGCCTAATCTCTATGTGTTTGGTCATACTATGGAGGACTGGATTTTGGGCTATGAAAATAGCACTTGTATTGTCACAAAATATTTTGAACTTCTCTAAGTTGTAGCCATAGTCCAGGAGCTAATTTTGAATCAACAATATCTGTGAGCAACAACTACCTGCTGCCATGTATTCAGCTTCAGCAGTTGATGTGGACACAGATGTGTGTTTCTTGCAAAACCAGGAGACAAGTCTGTCACCAAGGAATTGACAAGTTCCACTGGTGCTTTTCCTGTCAATTCTACATCCAGCATAATCAGCATCTGAAAATCCAGTTAAAACAAATCCGAAATCAGCTGGGTACCAGAGACCTAGATTTGGACAACCTTTCACATACCTAAGAATTCTCTTGACTAATGTTCGGTGTGACTCTCTAGGGCTAACTTGGAATCTAGCACATATACATGTAGCAAACATTATACTTGGTCTACTAGCTGTAAGATACAATAAGGAGACTATCATTGCTATATATGTGGTCTAATCAATAGGTTTCCCCTGTTCATCAACATTTAATATAGCATTCGTAGGCATGGGTGTTTTCATAGAAGATGCTTCAGACATTCCAAATTTCTTAACCAATTATTTTGCATATTTGGTTTGAGAGATAAAGATGCCATCAACATGTTGTTTGACTTGCAATCCTAGGAAGAAGGATAGCTCACCAATGCTACTCATTTCAAACTTGGAATGCATGAGGTTGGAGAACCTTTTACACAAATTTGAATCAATAGAGCCAAAGATAATATCATCTACATAGATTTTCACTAGTAGGATGTTGGCCTTATGGGTTCTAATAAAAAGAGTTTGGTCTACTCTACCCCTTTTAAATCATTTTCTAAGAGAAAGCTAGTTAGGGTCTCATACCATGCTCTAAGAGCTTGTTTGAGACCATATAAAGCTTTGTGTAACTTATAAACAAAATCAGGGTGAGTTGAGGAGATAAAACCTGGAGGTTGTTTTACATAGACCTCTTCCTTGATATCACCATTTAGGAAAGAACTTTTGACATCCATCTGATATACTTTGAATTTCCTGTGAGCTGCATATGCCAGAAAAATTCTTATGGACTCTAACCTTGCAACTGGTGCAAAGGTTTGGTCATAATCTATGCCTTCTTCTCGAGAATATCCTTGAGCAACCAGCCTTGCCTTGTTTCTCACAATTGTTCCTTGATCATCGAGCTTATTTCAGAATACCCATTTATTTCCAACAATTTGATGATTCTTTGGCCTTGGCACTAGCTCCCAAACTTTGTTTCTTTCAAATTGGTTTAATTCCTCTTGCATTGCAATGATCCAGTTTGGATCTTGTTCTGCATATTGTATGGATTGAGGCTAAATTTGAGAAAGAAAGCAGGTTTGCATCAGATGTTGATTGATCGTATTCCTGGTTTGCAAACCAGCTGAGATGTCTCCAATCACTTGAAAGATTAGATGATCTTTTGTTGTTACTAAATCAACAATGGGTGTTGATTGTTCACCATCCTGTGTTGTTATTTCCTCTTGTGGTACAACAACTGGCTCTTCATTTTGATTGCCACCATGATCTGCTAAGATTTGAATATCATCTTCATTTTCACTACTTTCAGCTTCTTTTTGGGTGGATGAAGGTGATGGATAATCTTCAATGATATTTAGTCTGTCCAAATTTTTTGATAGAGAAAGTACCTGCAAAGGATCTTTGGTAGAAGTGCTCTTCTCCTTGTAAAACATATTTGTTTCATCAAAAGATACATGCACTGTTTCTTCAATTTTCGAGATGATTTGTTATAAACCCTATAGGCCTTACTGATCATGGAGTATCCCATAAACACTCCTTCATCAACTTTGGCCTCAAATTTTGCTATGTATTTCTTGTCATTGTTATGAATATAGTAAATGAAACCAAAAATTCTAAAATAATCAACTTTCGGTTTCTTCCCTTTGAGTAATTCATAGGGAGTCTTGCCTTTTAGTTTGTGTATCAAACTCCAATTCAAAACATAATTTGAAGTGTTTACAGCCTCTGCCCAAAATGATAGAGGAAGGTGAGCATCTGTAAATAATGTTGTGGCAGATTTAATAAGAGTTCAATTTTTTCCTTTCAGCTACCCCATTCTATTGAGGAGTTCTGGGAGTTGAGAAAGTGTGTCTTATTCTTTCCTTCTGACAGAACTCTAGCATAAGAAGAGAATCAAACTCAGTCCCATGATCACTTCTGATCAGGGCTATGTGAGTATTGAACTCAATCTGTATACATTTGAGAAACTCTGTCAAACATTTGAAGTTATCAGACTTTTTCCTCAGAAAGAACACCCATGTGATTCTTGAGAAGTCATCTACAACTACTAAAGTATAAGATTTCCCTCCCAGGCTTTATACAGAAATGGGTCCAAATAGATCCATATATAATAAGTACAATATCCTAGATGAATCACTCTTATTCAGGGACTTAAAGCTGTTTTTAGTTTGCATACCTAATTGACAATCCTGGAGAGTCCTTCCTTCTTGTAGGGGCTAGAAGGTAGTCCTCTTACGAGATTATCCTTGGACAGCCTAGCAATGGTTCTAAGGTTAACATGTCCTAATCTCATATTACATAGTTCATTAGGTTTGCTAAGAGAAAATAAGCAGATATCTACCTTGGTTGAATGAAAATTTACTAGATAAATTTTACCACTTCTGTTACCTGTCAATACAGTTGTGTTGTCTTCTGATTTGATGAAGCATGAAGATTTGTTGAATGTGACTTTGTAGCCTTCATCACATAACTGACTGATACTAATAAGGTTGTGCTTCAGTCCTTCCACATATGCTACCTTTTTGAATGTCACTGTCCAAATTTTGACTGCACCATATCCTTTGCTCTATCCATAATTTGAATCTCCAAACATCACTTTGGGTCCATGCTTAGCCTTGAAGGATACTAGGTTACCCTTGCTTCCAATCATGTGCCTGGAGCACCCACTATCCAGATACCATTGCTGGTCTATGGTTGGATAGGTCTTTCCCTGCATAAATAACAATTCATTTTTTTTGACCCAGTTTACCTTGGGTCTAGCTTGATAACCTTTCAATTCAGAAATGAAAGACATCTCTGTTTGACTCTTATATCCTTCAGGATGATATCTACTAGGGGATATTGTCCATTATGTATAAGGGTTGAACCTTTGAGATGTAGGATATTTAGAATTAATTTTTGATGTACCCCTTATGAACTGGTCAGATCTCTGAGCTCCTTTCGATGATCGTCGACCTGAGTTCGACGATCTTGGGTCAGATCGTCGAGCTCCATTAAGAGATAGATCTTGTCTGTGTTCAGAGTTCATAGATTATTGCCCTGAGTTCGACGATTCAACATGAAATAGCTGAGCTCTGTTCGGAGATCGTCGAGCTCCGTTCGACGATTTCTGTTTAACTTTGTTCTCTTTTGGTAGATCATAATTCTTACTAGCTACCTCCACAACTCCTTTTCCTTTTTCTAAGCTAAACTTAATAGGAGTTGTTAGCATAATAGGTTGGCTGGATGAGGCACCCAAGCCCAATTTACTATTGAGTCTAGAGTTAACTGTGCTTGTAATGTTCATCAGTTTGATACTTCTCCCATTAAGGGATTCTTCAAACTTTTTGGCCTCAGATAGTTCACTCTTCAGTGAAGCTATCTGCTCCCTGCAACACTATAACTCTTCTTAGAGTTTGAGATTATTTGATGTTAAGGTGCTGTATTCAGATAATTGCTTTCTGAGAGAGATTATTTCTTTCTCAGACTTAAGTAAATCCAAACACAATGCCTTAAATTCAGATTTGAAATCTTCAGAATTAAAATCAAAAGAATCAATTACGTGATCTCCTTATTCTGGTTCAGATTCAGATTATGATCCATGTTCTGAATCAGTATTGTTCTGTGATGCATTGATTGCCATCATATAGAATTCTCTGTCCTGAGCATCATCCTCATCATCACTTGAACTTGATGATATTTCAGATTCCTCTTCTGTTTCACTCCATGTTTCTGCAATAAATCCCTTCCCTTTATGTTTGTTTTTGCTGGAAGATTATCTGTCATTGTGATTCCTTCTGGAATCTTTATCTTTCCTCTTCTCTCTCTTGTCCATCTTGTCCTTATTCTGACTCTCTGGACAATCAGACAGTAGATGGCCTGGTTTCTTGCATCCAAAATAAATAATCTCCTTATTAATTGATTTGTCATACCTTGGCTTTTCTTGTCCTCAGAATGATCTTTTTCTGAAATCCTTCTTGACCATTTTGTAGAATCTCTTGGCTAGGAGGCTCATCAACTCTTCATTGCCTGTGACTTTATCTTCAGACTGTTCTTCTATTGCCTTGAATGCAATGGACTTCTCCTTTCTGACTGCTAGAGAAGATGTTGTCTACTCTTCTTCTCTATTCTTAATGAGCTGCTCATAAGATTTGAGCTTGCCCAAAAGTGCTTCTATGGTGATTTCATTCAGACTTCTGGCATCTTTGATTGGCCAGATCCTTGAATACCAAGTGCTGGGGAAGCATGTTAAGATTTTATCATTGATCTCTGTGAGAGAGATCTCCTTATCCAAAGTCCTGAGTTCACTGACAATCAGACTTAATCTGTTGTACATGTCAGCAACTTATTCATTCTCTGCCTTCTTGAAGTTCTCATATTGGGTAATGAGATGTGATCTCCTATCTTTTCTCTCATCTACTGATCCTAACACAATCTCAGATAGCTTGTCCCAAATCTCTTTGGCTGAGTTGCATTCAGCTACTTTCTGGAAGATGTCATCAGACATTGTCTGAGCAAGTATGTTCATAGCTTTTGCATCTGCAACCTTCCATTTCTTTATCTAAGCATCTGTTCCTGAAGGAGGTGGAACAACATTTGTAGTGCTTTTGGCTACAGGAGGCTTGGGGAAATCTGTCAAAACAGAATTGAAAATGTCTTCATCAATAGAGTTCATATATAATCTGATCCTTGCCTTCCAAAGTGAAAACTTAGAAAGGTTGCACACTGGAGGTCTGGTGCTAGCATAATCTTTATTCTATGCCATGAGTTTAGATTAAAGTAAATATAACAAAAATAACCCTCTATTAAGGATGGATCTTATCAGAGATCTTTTGGTTCAGGTGTTAGCATGTATGAGCAACCAACCTTCCTATGATACCAATTAAAAATGTGAGTAAGATCAACCCTTTACTATAGAGGGGGGGGGGTGAATAGAGTGTATTAAAATAATTTTGCAATTAAGAATAATTTAACAGTGGAAGACTTATGATTAACTTAGTGTAGTGTGATTTAAAAAGGAGTTTTTAAATAAAGTAACACAAACACAAATTCACAGCACATAGCAAAGAGAATAAAGAACAACTAGAAGACACAAGGATCTATAGTGGTTCCCTAAATTCTGGGTACATCTACTCTTCTACCACCCTTGGTAGGAATCCACTGCAGGATGAGTTGATCAGGTATCCTGGCACTAATGAGCTTTTGATAAGGTGCTCAAAAAACAAACCAGATTTTTTGATCAGGTATCTTGCCACCACTGAGTTTTGATCAGGTCTCAGGAAACAAAATAGGAACTTTTGAAGGGAGTTCAAAAACCTTTTTACAGTAATGAAAAAGAAAAGAGTTGTCTTCTCTGTCAACTATCAAAGAGAAGCACAATTGGATGTTGTTGTCAAAGCTCCCCCTGAGATTAGTAAAGGATCAGGAAGAGAAGCTTTGCAAGGGTGATAGGTCTTCAAAAGAGATGGCTCCAGCGAAGGATGATTCATCAAGAACTGAATTATGTGTGTCTAGAAAATGAAGGATGAAGACCAAAACTTGATTGCTGATCACAAAAAGGTTCTTCTATTTCTCTGTCTGTGTATATGTTATTGATTAGACAAAAAATAATAATAATATATATTCTCTTCTTGTTTGAAATTGATGAGTTGTAAATATACCTATATTTTCGTATTTTATTTAAGTCATTTTTGTTTATTTTTATATTTTTTTGTTTGTTTTATTTAATAAATTGTTTCTTTTTTGTAATTTTTTATTTCTAACTTAGCTTTTTTTGTTTTCTGAATTTTTTCAGAAAAATATTTTTTTCGGCCTTGTCACGCCCGTGTCACCCTCCGACACGGGCGTGTCAGGCACTCAACGTCATCAGCCAGCCCAAACTCAATGATTTCACTGTTCCTCGCTTAACGCCTTGATGTCACGCCCGTGTCAAAGCTCATCACGCCCGTGTCGATGTCGGCACTCAACTCTTCGTCAACTGTCAACGCTGACGACATCGAGCTGCCAGCTGTCCGGGTCACGCCCCACCTACACGCCCGTGACAATTCTGTCACGCCCATGTCCGCCACGTGGACCGCCCCGAAGTCAAAGCTCCCGTCAAATCCCCAGATCCACCTCCCCGACACGCCCAGCGTCACGCCCGTGACCTGGGGCGTGACCGCCACGTTTTCGGCCGAAGTCAAAGCTCCAGTCAAATCACCCGATCAGCTCATGAATAGTAGTGACACGCCCCCCTGTCACGCCCGTGACCTAGGGTGTGTCACTCCCGAATTTTTGCCTATAAATACAAGCTTCCAGGAAGCTTTTCTTGTCTTTTATTTTGACCACTTTGCTAAGGTGTTGTGCTGTCCATTTGGATCCAAATGTTATGTAAGATAATTTCTCCCCCCTCCCTTAGTTTGTAATAGCTTTTTATTTAATAAAAATAGTTTATTTTCCCTCTTGCTTAGCATGAATCTCATTTGGAAGCGCCCTATCCTTGCAATTATTCGTTCCCTTTTTTGTTCTTTTTATGTTTTGTCTTTTAAAGCTTTTATAATCTCGTTTAGTTAGGAATTTTACGGCATTTCTAGCCGTTGTAATGTCCGTTTTATTTTCATTTTTTGCATTTCTTTTGCTTTATCTTTTCTTTTTATCCTATTTTCATTCTTAAAGACTTTATAAAAACGCCTAAAATGTGTTGTTTTTATTTTCTTTAACTTAGAACTGTTTAGGATCGTACAAACTTTTCGTTCCCTTTTTAGTTTTATTCCACTTTTTATCCATTTTTATAAAAAGTTAAGAATGAAAATATCATCGTTATAATTTTTCGCTCACTTCCATTTTGCGTTTATTTGCAAAACTTTTCGCTCCGTTTAATTTTTATTTTCACTTTTTATGCATTTCTACCGCATTCTAGCGGTAGAAATGCAGTTGTTTTAATTTTTCAGTCACATTGTTTTTCTTAATTTTTTGCATGTGTGTGTGCGTGTATGAGTTAGATTTTATTGCTTTATTTCAATTTCTGTAGAGTGTGTGCGTATGCATTTATTTCCGCCTACTCGTTAAGAGTTAAATGGCGCTCTGCTTTCATTTCCCGCCCACTCGTTTGAGTGGGACTTATCTTTTTACTGCTTTCATTTTTTTCCTACTCACTTGAGTAGGAAAACTTTGTGTGTGTGCGTGTGTTTACATTTCTGTAGAGCGTGTGTGTGTGTTTTACTTTCAAGTAGAGTGCGTGCGTGTATGAGACTAATTTACCCCCGTCCACTCATTTGAGCCGGGATTCGCATTTACTGCTTTCTTCAGTCCTACTCGTTTGAGTAGGACTTGCAATTTTCAGCTTTCTTTACAACTTTCTTTATTGCTTTCTAGTATAAGTGTCCCCATTCCGATGAGTGGCTAACCGCCCTTAGCCCTCAATATCGAAGAGCATTGGGATAGATAAAGTAGCTTTAAATAATTAAAGCTCCTGTTTTCTATTTAATTAAATTTCTTAAGGTTTGCCCCGGGTTAACGACGCGTAGGACCGCATATCGATGTGCGGGCTCTATTTCCGTTATCCATACGCAATGCCGAGAGGCCGGTGCGTATGGACCGATTCCCCTTGGGTAAAGAGAGCTCCGCGCTGACCCTCGAGAGAGGAGGCGCGCAACTCTACCGGATTGAGTTCCCCACCCAATAGCGGGGTTCTTAGCGTAATGCGGGCGTTAAGAAGAATCCTTCGTCGGTCTAGCGATCGGTCGAATAGTCTTAGCGTTCAGGTGAGCGATATCCCTAGACCAAGGTGAGCTCATATCTTAGGAACCTCCACGGCCGAGTCTCTGCCTTAATTAATTTGAAAATTAGGATCTCTTTTTATTAAAAGTTATTTTTGTTCAATTCTCTTTTTGATAGCGTCGCGCTGAGTTCTTCATCGGCCTTCTGCACTTTATTTCCTGCTTTTATTTTCTGTATTATATTAATTTTTATGTTCGCCATTTCATTTTTTTATATAATCCACCTAAAAATTATCGGTTGAATAATAGGCTTTCAGGGAAAGAGTAGATATAGCTAAGCCGGCCCCGAGAACAATACGACCCCGATATTCCGCACCGGAATATCCTGTACTACACGCGATAGGTGCACTTGCCTCCCTCTCGTTAAAACTCGGTTTCTAACAAAAATAAAAACGCTCTTCTTTTTCTTTATAAAATAAAATCTCACTCATCTTAAAATAAAATAAAAAAGAAACCTGCGCGTTTTAACCATCAAGTTTTTGGCGCCGTTGCCGGGGAAAATTTCGCCTTACTATTTTGAATTCCTGAAACCTATTAATTTTACCCTTTATTTCTACTAATATATATATATATATATATATATATATATATATATATATATAAAATTTGATCAACCAAAAAATTTTATATTAATAATAATAATAATATCAATATTAATATTAATAATAAATACAAAAAAAAAAATCAAAAAATAAAAAATTTAAAAACTTTAAAACAAAAAATCAGAAAAATTTAAAACTTAAAAAAAAAATTCAAAAACTTAAAAAATAAAAAACTTTAAAACTTTAAAACAAAAAAAAACAAAAACTTAAAAAAAATGATGAAATTGTTTTTTTCTTTCTTTTCATCCAAAAATTTAAAATTCAAAAAAAAATATATCTTTCTTTTTTATTTTGCCTTTAACTTATTTTCTTTTTATTTTTATTTTCAAAAAATCAAAAACTAAAAAAAAAAAACTATAAATATTCAAAAAAAAAAAACTAAGAAAAAATATATAAAACACAAAAATTATTAATTATGTATTTATTTTGTAGTTTCGGCGTGCTTCACAATCGTGAGCGCTAGGGGATCACATATCGGTCGCGCTCACTTAGCTAAGACGTTAGCTTACGAGTCACACCCCTCGCGCCCCCTATCACCCGCACACTTTTCGCCGAACTTATATTTTTCTTTTTTCTGTTTTATTTTTTCTGCTTTTACTTTAAGTTTTGCAGGTCTTAACTTAACGGGCTTCCCCGAACGCGATTTAGGGAAGATTTCTAAACCCCTATTTTTACTTTTTTGTACATATTTATTTATATATATATCATGTTCCTCATACTTAGTGCAACATTGGGGACAATGTTGGACTTAAGTATGGGGCTGTTTCCTATTTTCTGTTTTTTTATTTCCTGCAGTTAATAAATTTTTTTTAAAAAAAAAATTTTTTTGCAAAAATTAAAAATTTCAAAAAAAAATTTTCATGCTTTAAATAATAATAATAAAAATAAAATTTCAAAAATAAATAAATAAATAAAAACATCGCTCCGCGACGTTCGACTCATCGAACCAACCACAAATAAGAGTCTGTTCGCGGGCGATCCTTTTTCTACTTTGTAAATATTTTGTAAATATTCTTGTCTATTTCCACTTCTCTTTCCTATCTTGTAAAAAATCTCTCTCTTTTCTTGTAAATATTTCTGTAAATAAAAAAATTCAAAAAAATCTGTATAACTCAAAAAACTCAAAAAAAAAAATTTGCATAACCTTTAAAAAATTCCAAAAAATGATAATAACCCCAAAATATCAAAAAATTTAGAAAAACTCATAAAAAAATGCTTCTTTTGTAATAAATAATTCGAAAACCTTATTTCTTAACCTCTTTGCTCACCAAAATGATCGTTTCGAGTTTATTTATAAGCGAATTTTAATTAATTCTTTATTTACTATTCGTTTTTTAATTGTAGCTCGATAGACTTAAATTTCTGGGGTTAAGATTTTAAAGAATTTTTTATGGCTTTTTCTTATTATAGGAAACTTGTTTTTCTCACTATCACTTCTAATTTTTTGAATAAAAGCATATTTTTATGTTAGAAAATAACATTTATGGATTTTACATTATTTCTACTTATGCTTTTAGAAACGTAGGAACGTTCAAATTAAAAAGGTTGCTCTCGAAATTTTTATTAAACTCTAGTTTTCTTTTAAAAATTCATCCCTTCCACTCTTTTTCATACCTTAATTGGCATGATTCCCCACTCACCCTTAAAAAGATCTTATGTCAATGGGGATAAGATTTCGTCCCGTAAACATAGGCACCCAATAATTAAAAAGATTATATGTTACAGAGTAAGAGGATAAAATTCATTACTCCTATACATATGCATTGGGTTTATTTATATTGATAAAGAAAAAAAGAAAAAATGTGTTAGGAAAATAAGATTTCATTTTCCTAATTATTCAAAAAATGTGGAGGTTCGAAAAAAAATTACCTCGCCTCAAAATCCAAGCCTTCTTCATATCCGCCAATCCACTTATATAGTTTTCATGATTCTAGAATTAATCTAAAACTTTTTGAGAGCATAATTTTTAAATTGAATTATTTCCTATCAATTTCTTTTTAGCTAAAGTTTTTTTCGATAATTCAAATCCATTTTTGTTAAACTAACAAAATAATTTTCGCTTTCTATTTTTCTCGTTTAGAAGTATTTTTGAAACGGTTCTTCTATTTATAACATTTTCATAATTTAGGATTTAATTCCGAAACCCCGGAAATTTACTTCGATCTTTCGTACAATTAAATCAAGCGGCAGTTAAATTTAGGATTCTTTTTAATTCCTCATAGGTTCATCTCCAACTTTTGCTCTGGAATAGCAAAAGCTTAAGTATGAGTGTATTTGATGAGTTGTAAATATACCTGTATTTTCGTATTTTATTTAAGTCATTTTTGTTTATTTTTATATTTTTTTGTTTGTTTTATTTAATAAATTGTTTCTTTTTTGTAATTTTTTATTTCTAACTTAGCTTTTTTTGTTTTCTGAATTTTTTCAGAAAAATATTTTTTTCAGCCTTGTCACGCCCGTGTCACCCCCCGACACGGGCGTGTCAGGCACTCAACGCCATCAGCCAGCCCAAACTCAACGATTTAACTGTTCCTCGCTCAACGCCTTAATGGCACGCCCGTATCAAAGCTCGTCACGCCCGTGTCGATGTCGGCACTCAACTCTTCGTCAACTGACAACGCTGCCGATATCGAGCTGCCAGCTGTCCGGGTCACGCCCCACCTACACGCCCGTGACAATTCTGTCACGCCCGTGTCCGCCACGTGTACCGCCCCGAAGTCAAAGCTCCCGTCAAATCCCCAGATCCACCTCCCTGACACGCCCAGCGTCACGCCCATGACCTGGGGCGTGACCTCCACGTTTTCGGCCGAAGTCAAAGCTCCAGTCAAATCACCCGATCAGCTCATGATTAGTAGTGACACGCCCCCTGTCATGCCCGTGACCTAGGGCGTGTCACTCCCGAATTTTTGCCTATAAATACAAGCTTCCAGGAAGCTTTTCTTGTCTATTATTTTGACCACTTTGCTAAGGTGTTGTGCTGCCCATTTGGATCCAAATGTTATGTAAGAGAATTTCTCCCCCCTCCCTTAGTTTGTAATAGCTTTTTATTTAATAAAAATAGTTTATTTTCCCTCTTGCTTAGCATGAATCTCATTTGGAAGCGCCCTATCCTTGCAATTTTTCGTTCCCTTTTTTGTTCTTTTTATGTTTTGTCTTTTAAAGCTTTTATAATCTCGTTTAGTTAGGAATTTTACGGCATTTCTAGCCGTTGTAATGTCGGTTTTATTTTCATTTTTTGCATTTCTTTAGCTTTATCTTTTCTTTTTTATCCTATTTTCATTCTTAAAGACTTTATAAAAACGCCTAAAATGTGTTGTTTTTATTTTCTTTAACTTAGAACTGTTTAGGATCGTACAAACTTTTCATTCCCTTTTTAGTTTTATTTCACTTTTTATCCATTTTTATAAAAAGTTAAGAATGAAAATATCATCGTTATAATTTTTCACTCACTTCCATTTTGCGTTTATTTGCAAAACTTTTCGCTCCGTTTAAGTTTTATTTTCACTTTTTATGCATTTCTACCGCATTCTAGCGGTAGAAATGCAGTTGTTTTAATTTTTCAGTCACTTTGTTTTTCTTAATTTTTTGCAATTTGTGTGTGCGTGTATGAGTTAGATTTTATTGCTTTATTTCAATTTCTATAGAGTGTGTGCGTATGCATTTATTTCCGCCTACTCGTTAAGAGTTAAATGTCGCTCTGCTTTCATTTCCCGCCCACTCGTTTGAGTGGGACTTATCTGTTTACTGCTTTCATTTTCTTCCTACTCACTTGAGTAGGAAAACTTTGTGTGTGTGCGTGTGTTTACATTTCTGTAGAGCGTGTGTGTGTGTTTTACTTTCAAGTAGAGTGCGTTCGTGTATGAGACTAATTTACCCCCGCCCACTCATTTGAGCCGGGATTCGCATTTACTGCTTTCTTCAGTCCTACTCGTTTGAGTAGGACTTGCAATTTTTAGCTTTCTTTACTGCTTTCTTTACAGCTTTCTTTATCGCTTTCTAGTATAAGTGTCCCCATTCCGATGAGTGGCTAACCGCCCTTAGCCCTCAATATCGAAGAGCATTGGGACAGATAAAGTAACTTTAAATAATTAAAGGTCCTGTTTTCTATTTAATTAAATTTCTTAAGGTTTGCCCCGGGTTAACGACGCGTAGGACCGCATATCGATGTGTGGGATCTATTTCCGTTATCCATACGCAACGCTGAGAGGCCGGTGCGTATGGATCGATCCCCCTTGGGTAAAGAGAGCTCCGCGCTGACCCTCGAGAGAGGAGGCGCGCAACTCTACCGGATTGGGTTCCCCACCCAATAGCGGGGTTCTTAGCGTAATGCGGGCGTTAAGAGGAATCCTTCATCGGTCTAGCGATCGGTCGAATAGTCTTAGCGTTCAGGTGAGCGATATCCCTAGACCAAGGTGAGCTCATATCTTAGGAACCTCCACGGCCGAGTCTCCGCCTTAATTAATTTGAAAATTAGGATCTCTTTTTATTAAAAGTTATTTTAGTTCAATTCTCTTTTTGATAGCGTCACGCTGAGTTCTTCATCGGCCTTCTGCACTTTATTTCCTGCTTTCATTTTCTGTATTATATTTATTTTTATGTTCGCCATTTCATTTTTTTATATAATCCACCTAAAAATTATCGGTTGAATAATAGGCTTTCAAGGAAAGAGTAGATATAGCTAAGCCGGCCCCGAGAACAATACGACCCTGATATTCCGCACCGGAATATCCTGTACTACACGCAATAGGTGCACTTGCCTCCCTCTCGTAAAAACTCGGTTTCTAACAAAAATAAAAACGCTCTTCTTTTTCTTTATAAAATAAAATCTCAATCATCTTAAAATAAAATAAAAAAGAAACCTGCGCGTTTTAACCATCAGAAATCCAATGCTGCAATCATCCTTGGAGCCGTTAGAAAAGTCATAAAGGAAATCCCTTATCTGTCAACTGTCTCTGGAAGGAATGAATTAAAGAGAATAAATATATTCCTTATTTCTTCCCTTGAAACTTGCTCCAGATGTGATAAAACAGCTATAAATCTTCATCATTAAATGCTCTGATTTGAAATCATTTGAAAGCATTAACAAAGTAATAGAATTCCCAGAAACATCGACCTCAAACAGTTATCGTCGATCTGAGCTCAACTATCGTTGAACTGGGCTCAGAGATATTGAAAATGGTCTTGGACAGAGATCGTCGAACGGAGTTCTGAGATAGTCGACTTGAGCTCAGAGATCGTCGAACTGGATTTGACGACCTCATTGAGCTGAGTTCGACTATCGTCGAGCTGGGTTCAACGACATGTCAATCCTTACTAGAATTCTGGCTTTTCATCAGAGCTTGGAGATCTTGAGGAAGACTTCAAACCTAAGTCCTAAAACTTGAAACTAATTGACCTTTACTCTATACAACTAGGTCAATGCAACATTCCTAATAGACATAGTGATCCTGACCCAAATAAGTAATAGGGTGTTCCAACAATGCTTATTATGCTAATAAGTGCAGGGATTGAGCATCACTGCCCTGAGTTTGGGGGCGAGATCGTTATAATTTGGTAAGCTTTAGCTGACCGTTACCCTTGTTTTCTGCCGTTGCGGTGAATTGTGCTTGCAGGTGTTGCAGAGCCAAGTGGCAAATAGCGGGCCAAAGCCCTTGTTGCTGAGCCGGCCCTTGAAGGCCTTGTTTTGTTTACTTGTTTAACTCATGTGTGACCGGCCTGCGAGCCGAAGTATGGAAGACACTATTTTAAATTTAGTGAACTCTTGTAAGGCCATAAGGCCGGTACTTTGTGTACTTTTTAATTTCATTCCTGTTTGGGTTCGTTAGTGGACATTCATGCTTGTGGCTGGGTTCTTATTTTTGCAACTTAATAAATTGCTTCCACTAGATGCTCTGTATGGGACGTTACGATTGGAAGAATGGTTTCAATGAGTATCCCTTCGGTCTGTCTGTGGTATATGGCGTTTTGCCCCGGCCGGACCTACAGTTATATGCTATGTGAAAGATATGTTTCATATGACGAAGGCAAATTGTTAACTGATATTCTTAGGAAGGTGTTCTATGCAAGACCGAGTCTCACGATTATGTTTCAGGAGATATGTTCAGATTTCTAACAATAGTTATTTGCAGAAAAAGGATGAACTAAGGAATAGTTCTTTTTGACAGAATATAGGCCTGCTTCACGACACCCAACTTTGGGAGAATCATCATACTCTACATCAACCAACTGGACAAGAATCAATTTGATATAGCCACTTGTATGCATATTCATCACCTTAAGTAGATAGACGCTTCAATTTTTGCTAGATGTGAATAGAGAATTCCCAAACAAGGGGCAGAGAGAGAATGGGTGAATGTTCTTGTATGTAGGATAGATCTAACCCTGCATCCGTGGAGAAGGATGTGCCTTCACCCCCCATAATGCAACTAAGAATGTTGGTGTAGTGGTTAAGGGGGTGAACATAGAAGATATAGATGACGAAATTGTTGAATTACCTATTGTTCAACAAGAATCCCATGCTGAAGAGGAAGCCCTGGTTGAGAAAGAACTTCCAATAGAGGCTAAGGGGAAGCTGTTAGTACAAGGCTCTTTCAATGAGGACCTCTGTATAGTATGAGCCTCTGGGGAGGGGGTGGTTGCTGTAGAGCATGCTATCTAGGAGAATCCGGGGGCAAATCTTGCACTGTCTTTGATAAAAGGAAAACAATTGTTGTGGAGCCCTAGTTTGTGGTGATCAAATCTACTCCATCTCCGCAGCCAGCCGCCTCCCGTACCAACTTTGAATCAAACTCTTTCAGATTTAAGGAAACAAGATCTCAGGGTTAGAGTGGTCCTCCTTCTGATGATTCTCTATTAAAGTCCATAGAAGTCTGCTAGTAAAGCAAAAAGTACACTTTGACTTTTCATTGAAACAAGTTTATCGTAAAGTGGGTCAAGTGGAAAAAGATCTGAATAATGGATTGGCTTAGGTAAATCACAATATGGTCCAGCAAAAAGCTTTCTTGACTAGCTGGCTGACTCAAGGTGGGAAATATATAGACCATGCAATTCTTGGCATTGGTCATGTTTACAACGAGGCAGTTCACCTATCTAAAGCAAATGATGTTATGATACACTCTCATTATGTAAGCATGCATTATATTGATATGAAAATGGGAGAATACAGGGAGGAAATTATCCAAACCCTTACTGAAGAAGTCAGAAAGGGAGAGGAAAAGTTAAAGAGAAAAATTGATAAGCTGAATAGTGATGTGTGCAAACAAGTGAATAATTCAAATATATATTGTTATGAGAATATAAAGTGGCTATATTGGGAGATAACAGGGTGTTATCCAGCTCAATTTCTAGCACAATTTGTTGGAGCCGACGGTTCACATTTCCTTACATTTTGTTTTTGGTAGAGTGTGCAGGTTTACAGGTTCAAGCGAAGCTAGAAACTCTCCTCTAGCACCTATAGTCGAGTAGTAGAAGTTACCGCCTGGCGATTGCCTTAATTAAATTGACTTGGCGCTCGGGTTACTACTGCACCGCGCTAGATCTATCGCTCACTCTAGACTAAGGATTTATTACAGCCAGGCGCTCGGGATTCTACCGCGCAGCGCTATCTTACTACCGTGCTTCACTAGCTCACTCAATGCTCGTCGAGACTAAGGCATCAAGACCGAGATACCATTGAGCGATAGCTTGTTACAACGCAACACAATCTCACTCAACGATCGTCGAGTGCATCAAGTGCATCACGACGGCTGGGATAATGCAAGGCACTAACCCACTACCTCGCTGCGCTAGCACGAAAAAGCGGAAAATATTTTTTTTGAATATTTTTCAAAATATGGGTTACAGCTGTCAGCATCAAGTGCGTCGAACTACTGCCGGGAGCTAGCTCTACCATCGATAGTAGCCTATTTTGAAAAACGTATAAAAGGCTTCGATTTTTATTCTAGAGATAAGGAGACACCTATTCTCAAGCCTAAGGTTTGTGTGCCGCCTCTAGAGCACCAAAACACTGTCTCTGTCAAAGGAAAAGAAAACCGCATCCCTCCCTTTCACGCACGAAGATCTTTGGTGAGCCAAGAACTACAAACACTACGAGGAGTTGATCGGTTGCAACCACACGAAGATCTATAGCTCTAATCACAGATTATACACTGGAGAAATCTTCTTGAAGGAGATTCAAACTTTAATCCTTTATATTTGTTGAACTTTTTCTCTTTTTTAATTGTTTATGGATGAGGAAAATCGATCTGTGAAGGTTGTCAGAGTCCGGGAAGGACATCGTGAGAAATCATTCCGGGTGAGAGACATCTAGATCAGGAGATCTAGTGTGAGGAAAATCGATCGGTGAAGGTCTTTGGAATCCGGGGAGGATTTCGTTAGAAATCATCTCGGGGAAGGGACGTCTAGATTGGGGGATCTAGCGGGGCTCTAAGACAGTTCCTTGCGTGAGGGGTAGAGCTGTCTCGAATATCTTTATTGGAGGGAAATGGAGAGATCCAACAGGTCCGGGTAGTGGGTCAGTATAAAAAACCAAAAGAGTTTATACCTTCACCGGCTCTGATCTACGGCTCCACAAAGATCAAACTTTTGTAATAGTAAAATGCCTTTTGATCGTGATTAAATAAAGTTATTTGTGTTTCTATTTCTACGTATATAATTCTGGTTGCTCTCTGGTGGATATCTGAGGGGGTGTATTTCTCCAAGGAGAAATTTTCCCAGGCAAATAAGGTCTGTGACCTACCGCCGATCGCTAGCTAGTTAGCGCCCCACAGTAGCTTCCAAAACTAGTTTTTCTGGCCAAAATATTTCGATTTTTAATTGACGCGTCAAAACATATTCACCCCCACTCTAAGGTTGGCCACACAATCGAACAAGTTGTATCATAGCCAGGTTACTTCAAAAAGGCTTAAATCCTGAATTAAGATGGCCAACACGGTTCACGCTTTCAATTAGGGACAAGGTGTGAGTAGACCTCCAATATTTATGGGGAGTGACTATAGTCACTAGAGAACGAGAATAAAAGTCTTCTTAATGACACAAAACATGGATGTATTGGCCATGATCGAAATGAAATACACGACACCAACTATTACTGTAGGTGATCAAATTCTGGAGAAACCACATGACAAATAGAATGACTCCGATAAACTAAAATGCACTAACAATTCGAAAGCTATGAACTCTAACTTTTGTGCGTTAGACAAAACTTAATTTAATCAAATTTGAAGTTGTGAAACTGCATTTGATATATGGCGATTACTAGAGCTAATGCATGAAGGTACATCTTAGGTAAATGAGTAAAAGCTGTTACGATTGGAGTTTGAATATGAACAATTCATGATGGAGATCGACGAGGAAGTTGATATCATGTACACATGCTTCACAAAGATTGTCAATGCCTCTAGATCTCTCAGAGAGACATTCTCAAATAGAGACTTGGTGCGGAAAATCTTGCAATCTCTTCCTCCACGATTAAATCTAAAAGTGACCTCCATCTCTGAATCACACAATATCAACACCTTGGAAATTGAAAGCCTCATTGGGAATCTGAAGAACCATGAAATAGAGATGAATGTACAACCCCATATCCGGCAAGTAGTGGTCGACAGGAGCAAGATCGGCAAAATTCCAGCAGTCTTGGTATTAGGCGAGCTGGAGGGAGGAGAGATCCTGGGAAGCCCCCTCGGCTCGCCCAAGCGGGGTGGATCGTGTGAGGGGAGAGTGGAGCAGGTCGGTTCGCGCTCTCCCTAGGGACTCGGCGAGCAGCGGGCAAGTGGGGAAGGTCAGGCCCATATTTGCCCAAGGCTGGAAGACGCGGCGAGTGCCATCCCCATCGAGCACTCACCACCACCGGCGAGTGGAGGTTCAAGAGGGCCACTCGCCCAGTTTTTTTGTGATGTATCTTTACCATTTTGCCCTTGTTGGCCTTCCTATAGTCTGCTAGAACAGTGGAGTTATGTTGTTGGCTGACCCAATTGTGTTGCACATAGCTGTTCGGAACAGCGGAGGTTGGCTATTTGCATGCCTTTTTCAGAAATCTATAAATAGACCCAAGGGAGTACCTCAGAAGGCATGCTTACTGGTGCCCCGGTCTTCTTGCTCTTTTTGACGTATCCTTTTCTCAGCATTTAACTAGGGAGTGGAAGCACTCTAAGAACTTCCGGGTGTATGGTGGGACCTCCACGCCGGGTCCTTGGGTTTATCCCCTATTCTTTTTCCTTAGTCATTTGGCTCGCGAGAGAGAAGTAAGTGTGCGATCACCCCTTCCCCAAGGGTGAACTCCACATAGACCAAGTTTTTGGTTTCAACACTGAAGATACAAAGTGAGGAATACTCAAAGGAGCCAAAGAAGAAAGCTCAAGTACTAAAAACAAAAGAGTCTGATGATGAGGGTGAAGAAAGCGTATATGTTTGGGAATTTAGAAGATTTTTGAAGGATCCTAAGAGGCAAGAGAAGTTAAAAAGTTTTCTAAAGAAAGGTGTTGTAGAGAAGAGGAGGTCGACCAGATCGTCAAAGGGGTTAGCAAGTAACGAAGAAAAGCTTATTCCTGAGTGCTTCCACTATCACAAGTCAAGACACATTAAGAGAGATTGCCCAAAGCTCCAAAAGAAAGAAAAAGGAAGGCAAGGCTGAGATAAAGGAAAGAGAAATGTGCTCAAAGCTTCGACATGTGACGATAATATTTCTGACAAGTCGAGCACCTCCGGCTCTAGCAGTGAAGACGAGGCGTATCTCTGTCTAATGTGGGAACATCACAATGACTCAGATGGTGAATCCGGTGTCCATAGCGACACTGAGGTAACTCCTCCCACTTATGTAGAACTCCTTTAATTATATGAAATTCTTTGTGATAAATTAGATGGTGTGGGAAATAAGAATAGTTTTTTAATATATGAAAATAAACAACCGAGAAAGAAATTGAAATGTGTGAATAATGAATTAGTGAAATGTTGAAAAGAGAAGGTTGAGTGCTAAGAGTGCTCTCACTCCTTGTGCACATTAAAAGAATAAGAAGAGAACCTCTCTGAGACTTCCTCCAAAATTGACACTCTCACTAAAGATAGGAAGGACTTGAAAAGGAAGATTCAAACTTCTCGTAGCCATATTTAGAATTGAAAGAAGCAATTTGCAAACCGGTGTGTGATGCTTGTCACAGAAAATACAGCATTAAAGGCAAAGATCCATGACCTGAACCTTGCCATCCAGAAGTTTAGAATATGCCGAAAATACCTGGATATGTTATTGGGTTATCAGTTTCAGGGATCTAGAAAATTTGGAATGGGATACAAACACTATATGCTACCTACCGACTGTGTCTCTACATCTGACAATTGTTCGTTTCCAGTAAATCCAGCCAAACGGTTTATGAAACATAATGTTAATCATGTTAAATCTTAAAAACCACATCCTTCTTCTAGCAGGAGCCGTACTACCATGAAAAAGGTGATATCTACTACCTATGTGAAGTGTTCCAAATGTAATAGGTTTGGTCACACATCTGGCTCTTGCTTGAAGAGAGGAATGAATAAAATAACTAAAGTCTGGATGCCAAAGTCGACTACCCACACTATGGGTGGAACAACTTGGGGAACCATATCTTTACCCTCATCCTCTTACTGAGTGTGTAGGTAGGCTAAGGACATGAAAAAGTGTGGAATTAAAAGGCAAGTTCCTTAGCCTAGAGGAGTAGAAAGTATACATGATTATTTGTGGAGTAGACTACAAAGAACGTTTTCTTTGTGTCGACAATATGGGTAACAAGTAATTTTTCTTTCAAATGTTTATTTGTAAAAGTTTAAGAATAAATTTTTATTTCTATTAGTCAACTTTATATTAAGGGTTCGAATATGCTGTTCTGAAACTTTTACAAATACATATTATAGACATTACATCGAACACCATGTTGCTCATTGCACTTAGAAACCATAGTTCTATAAATATATCCTTAGGAACTAATGCATAGGTATATTCACGATCATTCACCCATTATATGTGTCTCAAAATAGCGGTGGGGGGGGGGGGTATGTTTGTGTGCATTAGGAGCTCTAACTTGTAATCCACATCTTGTCCTTAACCAGGGAAGGGTTCTAGTAGGTCCTTGTGTGGTGCTGGGGGCAAAGAGTGTTAAGTTGATTGGGTCATTGCGTGTGCATATGGAATTAAAACCCTACACTACCATACTTGTGCAGCTCCTCATGCCCATCTGTCACTTAGTATGAGGCTAGGGTGTCAACATATTGCTTGGGTCGAATGTGTTTTAAGTATTTTCATAATTATTTATATACAAAGAACGGACGTCATTTCATGTCTCATGATCATTAGTCTCTTGCATAATACTGTATCGTGTTGTCCTATTTATTTTTGCATATTTTCTTCGTTTGTTCTTTTTTATTTGATTACTCATTTCTTTTTAAAATTAAAATAAAAACATATTTCTTGTTTCCTTTGCTTGTTTTTTTAATCATTTTTGTTCAAAATAAAATAACGAAAAAAACTATAAAACCCAATGTAAAAAAAGAAGATAAAAAAGCAAAATAAAAAAATGGAGTCTTCAATCTTAGGATACACATAGATAGAACCTCGAGCATAATGATTATGTAAAATGTTTGATTTAGGATTCTTAATCCCTATGAACATTATTGACTTGTCATGATGTGTCAAATCAATAGGTTCTTAGCTACTGAGTGCGACTATACATGTCTGTGTGTTGAATATGCCTGTAGGTATGTGTGTGGATTTAGATAGCGGAATGACTTTACACTGTTCACACATCCCTAGACGAAGCACTCATGTAGAACCTCTATGCTTACATGTAATAACTCGTGATATTGTGCCTAATACATTAGAAATAAGTTGAATAATCAATGTCACAATATACATGTGTTTATATAAA
Organism: Platanthera zijinensis; assembly: GCA_039513925.1. Lineage (NCBI taxonomy): Eukaryota > Viridiplantae > Streptophyta > Magnoliopsida > Asparagales > Orchidaceae > Platanthera > Platanthera zijinensis. The sequence goes on from CM077079.1 coordinate 118,704,469, forward strand.
GGTTAGACTTTGAGCAAAATCTCTAGCGGTCAAGTCTTGCATATATAAGTTAAAATGTATCTATCTATGTGGATAGATTTTGATAGATTCGGGGATCTTGAAACCAAAAATATAAAATTGATAGTATAGAACTCTAAAATTAAAAAAAGATGGAAAAAACATGCTATCAACTAATATGTCAAGGATACTGCCCAAGCACTACTCATTCCTCCTGATAAGTCTTTATGAGCATTGTGAGGATGAGCACCATAGTTAAAAGAATCGTCTCGATCTTGTGCAAAGACTGAACCTTAAGCTTAGTGCACATAGTTCTAGTCTTCGTATGTCATAGATGGAAACATGACGTGATTTTTCACTTTATTTCTCTTGTGATAGCGTAGGGAAATATTGAGATAAAACATGTAACGAAGGTTATTTCTTCTTGATGTTTTCTCTTTTGATGCCACACTTTCACACAACATTGCTCTATCTAACGCTTCCATGCATATGAATTGGAGTGAAACTGCATTGCATGTCTATAACACGTATGTACTAGTACACAATTTCTACTCTTGACTCTTACAATGTTATAATGTGTTTCACTCTATAACTCTCTTAGCATTGTACTATAAATCGTTGTGTGTTATGTTTAACATGTGTTATCCAATTTTTTACTCTAAAAAGTTATTTAAACTATTTTTGTGTACTCAACGCATCTATTTGACCTGTATGCTTTATATTCTCTGATTTATGTTTGGTCACCTGTATTTTAGTTCGCCTCTCGATTCACTTTTTATAACATGCACTGTTTGCTATCTTTATCACTCTTATCATAAACTACATTTTTTTCCCGTACATGCGTTTGGTGTCTTTTTGTTCTAGCCTACCCCATTTCGATAATATTAAAGGGGGAGATTTGAATGTTCATTAATCATTGGTTAGGGAAGCTCACATGTAGGGGGAGCTTGTTACACTGTATGCACTCAGATAGGGGGATCGCGTAGAATACACATATAGGGGGAGCGCGTGTGTAGGAGAAGTTATATGTAACCTGATACCATACACTTTAGAGCTTATCTCTTATTTGCATTGTATCATTCAACTTAATTATTATATCTCATGAACGGGATTTGATATTATCAAAAGGGGGAGTTTGTTGGAGCCAACTGTTCATATTTCCTTAGTTTGATAATATAATTTCCCATGTTGTATTTGATCACATTTTGTGTTTGGTAGAGTGTGCAGTTTTAGAGGTTCAAGCAAAGCAAGAAACTCTTCGCTAGCACTTACCGCCGAGCGGTAGTAGTTACCGCTGGGCGGTAGCCTGAATTAAATTGACATGGCGCTTGGGTTACTACGGCGCCGTGCTAGATCTACCGTCCAATCTAGCCTGAAGATTTATTTTAGCTAGGTGCTCGGGATACTACTGCGCAGCGTTACCTTACTACCGCTCCATGCTAGCGCACTCAATGCTCGTCGAGACTGAGGCATCAGATCGAGCTACCGTCGAGCGATAGCTTGTTACCGTGTAGTGCTATCTCACTCAATGCTCGTCAAGTTTGTCGAGTACATAAAGACGACTTGGATAATGCTAGGTGCTAGCTTACTACCTCACCGAGCTAGCACGAAAAAGCGAAAAATATTCTTTTTGTATATTTTTCCAAATATGGGTGACAGTTGTAAGCATTAAGAGCATCGAACTACCATCGGGTGCTAACTCCACCACCGGCAGTAGCCTATTTTCAAAAAACATATAAAAGGCTTTGTTTTTCATTCCAGAGACAAGGAGACACCTATTCTCAAGCCTAGGGTTCGTGTGCCGTCTCTGGAGCACCGAAACACCATTTCCATCGAAGGAAAAGAAAACCGCCTCCCTCCCATTTGCACACGAAGATCTCCAGCGAGCCAAGGACTGCAACGACTATGAGGAGTTGATCGGTTGTAGCCATAAGAAGATCTCTAGCACTGATCGTGGATCGCTCAATGGATAAATCATCTTGAGGGAGATTCAAACTTTAATCTTTTATACTTATTATACTTTTTCTCTTTTCTAATTGGTTGTGGGTGAGGAAAATAGACTGGTGAAGTTCGTCGAAATCTAGGAAGGACACCGTTAGAAATTATCTCGGGAAGGGACGTCTAGATCGTTTGATCTAGTGTGAGGAAACTCTACCGGTCAAGGTCGTCAGAATTTGGGGAGGGTTCCTTGATAAATCGTCCCAGGGAAGGGACGTCTAGATTAGGTGTTCTAACAGGGCTCTAAAAGACTTCCTCTTGTGAAGGTGAAGAGCCGGCTCGGAGACCTTTCTTGGAGGGAAAGGGAGAGAGCCAACCAGTCTGGGTACACATGAACAAGACTATTAGAGCCAACTCGTCACACTCACATGCGACCTCTCTGAATATATGTTGTGGTTTACAAACATCGGCACGCAGGCCGGCCACACATGAACAAGACTAAGTAAAACAAGGCCTTCGAGGGAGGCAACGCAGCTTGGGCTTCAGCCCGCTAAGTCCCTCTTGGACCAACACCACCTGCACCTGCAAGAACCATTCCACAAACTGATGGCAAATAGGGCAACGGTCAGCATTTAACTGACCAATTATAACGATCCTGCCCCTGGCATGGGGCAACGGAATTCCTTCCCTACATAGAAATTTACACCACACACATATATATTTTCAGCCACCAAGGAAATACATATCACAAATGCGGGCACGACGGCCCGACATTCCGTGCACTCAGGGAACATTCAGGTGTACCGGAAACACCGAATCCCACCACCATTGAGAGGTCCGAGACATGACGGTCAAACTTGAGCATTCCTAGTCTTTATGGCACCCAGGGCAAAGACTCTCATTATGCCCCTGATGAAAGCCCAATGCCTTGACGCTCTCTTGTACAGCTGGCATAACGCAGGTACAGATCAGCCAACCCCCCCCCCTCGTTGCTCAAATCGCCTTGCCACAAAGGAATACTGAAGTACTCATGGTCAACTTATAGGCGCAGGTCGGTTTCACCTTTCCTGTTCAGCTCTAAGTCCTTTATACCATATGGCACTCACGACCACAAGAGTTAAACCCAACTCTCACATTTTCCTGGACTTCCTCCAGTACTTCCTGCGGCACCAAGCCACAGGCATCCACCACATATTTCATGCATACTAGCAATAATAACGGAGTATTCTCCGATGTGCAAACAAGAATCACCAATCTAGACCAACATGTCCGGATGGGCTTCACACAGCATGCCTAACCGTACTCACACTTCCGGTTCTAATGCACTATAACAAGGGATGAACCACCAATCCCAAGGGAATCTCTTCGCCATCCACCTTTTGGTGGAGGATTCCTATTCAAATGAAGGAAAGAAGGACTTCACTTGTCTAAGAAGGGAATCGTTACCCTTGGAAGACGCTTCGGAGCCATGGGGAGAAAATCAAACGGATGAACGTCCTCGCAGCAGCTTGCCTTCGCAAATCCGAACTCGGCTCGCGATTTGAACCACTGTAGAACCACCGGCAGCCCGCTTCCTCTTCTTCTTCCTCCTCAAGCTCTCCTCTCTCTCTTACTTAAGAAAAGCAAGACACAACTCAAACATGAGCTTCCTCCTTCTCAAGGCTAGCCTTATCACCCCAGGGATGAGCCTAGACAATTGGATCTTGGTTAAAGAATATGAATGGATCAGATCAGCCCTTACACTGATTTCTTGGACTTAACACGGGTCTTGACATTCCCATATCACAGGTCATGTTCCTGAAGCGGCTATAGAACCGACTAACTTAGTCCAGAATATAGGCTTCGACATGCCCATGTAAAACCCCTGACACGCCCGTGTTAGAAAGCACACGGTCGTGTGACTAACCGTGTCACCCTTTCAACACAAGACCAGATCACCCGAGAAGGACACGGCTAAGTCACATGCCCGTGTCCTTAGCCGTGTACCAAACACGCCTCTGTGACACACCCGTGTCACAGGCCATGTTCCACACTCAACTCTATTCTACTCAACGCCACTCAATGCCATTATACTCAATGCCACTCAACGCCGCCTGGGTATTCACCCGAGCAGGACACGCCCTAGGACACGCCCGTGTCCTAGGTCGTGTGCACTGGACATGCCCTGGGACACGCCCGTGTCCTAGGCCGTGTCACCCAGCCTGAACCATTTTAGGACTTAGTGATTTTTGGGGAGTTACATATCGTGTGAAGGCAGTTCACTCGACGCCATATAATATGATGCATAAAGTAAAGCTCAGTATGTAAAAGATTCAACATTGGCAAGGGAGAAATTTGACTAAGTCCAGAATCATTGAGTGAGGACATCTCACTCAACTCCTGAAGAAAGAAGCGTTGAGTCAAGCTCAAGCAGTCAAAGCCTTTGAAGAATCTGTCAAAAATTCTTTCTAAGTCCAAAAGCATTGAGTGAGGACATCTTACTAAACGCCCAAAGAAGAAGGCGTCGAAAGACAAGTGTTCAGTCAAAGATTAAGAAAAGATAGATAGAAAAATCTGTCTAAGTTCAGATGCGTTGAGTGAGGACATCTCACTCAACACAAGCCCATCAAGAAAATCGGCTGAGTACAGAAGCGTTGAGTGAAGACAGTTCACTGAATGCCTCATAAAAGAATACAGGTAAAGGTAGAAGCATTGAGTGATGAAGGCTCACTCAATGCATTCATAAAGAGAAATGCGGCTAATTTTAGAAGCATTGATTGAAGCCATCTCACTCAATGCCTCAGCATGAAGGCAAACAGTCAGAGAAGAGGTTAAGTCCAGAAGTGTTGAGTGATGAAGGTTCTCAACGCCTAAAATTGCACAATAAATTAGATAAGTCCAAATTCATTGACTGAAGCCAGTTCACTCAACGCCTAATCAATAGATAGATTGTCCAAGGAAAAAGCATTGAGTGATAAAGTATCACTCAACGCACTCAACGCATCGCAGTGCAGAGATATTGGCTAAGTCCAAATTTGTTGAGTGATGAAGGTTCACTCAATGTCTGGCGGTGTAGAATATTTGACTAAGGGTTTTTGTGCTGATTGTAGGCAATTCACTCAATGCACTCAACGCTTGGGATGAAACTTTTAAATTGGCTAAGTCCACAGATGCTGACAACAGCAAAAGTCAGCAAAGTTCAAAATGTTGCGGGAAGTCTACAGTATATGAAAAATGGCGCCGCATGCCTACTGTATGACTTTTCCTGTAAAAGTAAAGTTGCAGCCAACAACTTCTGTGGGACCTATAGGTCAAATAGTCATTGGACGGCAGATGATAAAAGGATTGAGATAGGCGGAAGCAAATCAACTTTTAGGGTTTAACATTACGCATAGAGGTTGAACTTCATCGTCTTCTTCCTCTCCATTATTGCAGAGCTTGAAGCTGAAGTCCAACCCCGTTGATCTAAAAGTTCACCCAGATAGCTGTAGCGATCATCACCTGCTACAACAAGTTTAGAAAAAAAATTTTGAGAAAGAAGAAGCAGAGAATTCTAATTTCTGCATTGAAGGTTAGCTGATTGAAGAATACTAAGAACTGTCAAATCATTGTTTCATCAGCTAGGTCAGAAACTTGTGTTTCTGAGTTACTTCCACCACAAGCAGCAGTGTATTGAAGATAAACATTCTTGTTGCTGAGAAGAATTAGGGCTGATATTTTCTCTAATCAGGAAGTAGAAGGCTCAGTGAAATTTCTCTGGAGTCAAAACATCAACACTAACCTTTATATCCTATATGATCATTTGGATCTGAGTTGTAGGCCTATTTTATAAAGGTTGAGTGTAGGATCATTTGCTGATTTGAGTGGTAGGGCATGTGTTCCTGAAGTAGTGTTGTTTGCCTCAGGTAGGAGATTCATTCCCTCTAAGGTAGGGACTTTGTGCCTGAGATATAGGATCCAGCTGTGGATTTTAGGTTGGGCCTTATGCCTGAGCTGTAGGAAAGTGATCCTCTCTGAGTTGTATGGATAACCTCCTTTCCCGACCTGTAGGACTATTAATTTATTATGAAGTAGGTGATCTATTGATCACTGAGTTGTAGGAGCAAGATTGTTATGAGGTAGGGCTTTGTGCCTAAGATAAGTCTTTGAGGAGACTAAGAGATACTAAGGGATCTGTGTTGTAAGCTCTTAGGAGCCTAGTTTTGGAGAAGTACCTCATCTAATACACTGTTGGAAAGGTGTGAGGGATAGTGGATGTACCCATAATCCGGGAAACTATTATAAATTCTGTGTGTGCTTTTGTGGTGTCTTGAAAGCTTAAAACTACTAACTCACAACACACTTAAAGAAGAAAATTAAAAAGAGACCAAAAACATATTCACCCCCCCCCCCCGCCTCTAGGTGTTTGGCTACCCTTGAAACTAAAGACTTTCAGTCTCGTTAAATTCTTGAGAACATTGAGTACTATTGTGAAGAATGGCTAAGTTAAAACTGCCTAGAACAATCGTATATACTCAATGAATTCGTCGAGTACCTACATGAGTACTCGTGAAATTCGTTGAGTACTCTCGAGAACTCATATTAACTGCTTTAAGGTTCCAGAGGAAGTTTGAATACTTGGCCAGTTCAAGTAAATTTGTTGTGTACTCAACAAAATTCATCGAGTAATCTCGAGAGATTTTAGATAATTCGCTGGAAGGTCTCATAAAGTCCAAACTTCTTACACAAGCTCTCTCTCAAGTATTTTCGAATAGTTTGTTGAGTGGTCTAGAGTGTTCATGTGATATCAAGAAGAATTTGGACTTAAATAATTTTCGTTCAATTTTTGTTCTCGTTTTGACATCTTTCCAGAATTAGGGCTTCCGCCATGTACAGTACACGTGGACGGTAGAACTAAGTTCGAAATCGAGCTGTTTATGAGGATATTTTAGAAAACCCTAATCATTGTTCTAATTTCCATAAACGATCGGGAATTCAAATTTGATATCACGAAGAACTCCATTGTTGATATCTCTCCCGAACCGCAATTCCTCCTGCAAAGAAAAGACTCGATCGATATCAAGATATCAGATTAACATACCTTTAGAGATTCATCATTTCTCAGATCGGATCTGTATTCTTATATTTAAGATCCATCTTTCTTCTTCAAGATTTTAGTCAAAGCATTCACGCAACGAAGAAGGACTATTTTTAGATATGAGAAATAAGATTATTTTCCAACAAATATTTTTCTTATTGCTTTGTAGGAAGTTTGTTCTTTCGAATTTTGAAGATCCTTGTTGAGGGATCGAGTATAAAGGAAGTTGTTCTACGAGATTGTAGGAGTTGGTTACTCCGAGTGTAAGATTATTATAATAAGAGTTTTTTGTGAAGTAGTCGAGTCTAGCCCGAAGTGATAGATAAGCGAGGCGGGAAAGTGGACATACCCATCTTCGGGGAACCACTATAAATCTTTGTGTATGTGTTGTTCTAAGCTCTCTTATTTTGTGTGCTTTTTTGATAAATTTTTAATTCCGCTAAAAGCCACAAGACTCACCTATTCACCCCCTATATGTTATTTAGGTCGATAACTAGATACTTTCAGATGGAACCATTTTTGAGCATTTCACTATTCAGTCACAAAGCCAATGACTCTCCCTATGGCCAATGTTGAAATCTAGGTACTTTAAGAAGTCTAGTCAGACGATATAATGCAGTTATAGTTTATCCACATCTCATTGGTCAAATCAACATGTCTATGAGACATGATGTGGGTCAGCCTCCAATTTCCTGATAATATCATAACCAACATTATGTTCCACGGTCGGCACTCACAACCAGCAAAGCTGGGCACAATAGGCTCAATAGCTTAACATGCTACCAACCTAGTCCCTACGACATAGGCTTTGCCATGAAGTTGTTCTTGATCCGGATGGAAACACACGCATCACTCTCCTGTCTGTAAATCTAGCTTTGGCTCGTGATTCAGACCATGGAAGCTCCTCCAATCACTACAAGAAAAACTTCATTTAGCAACGAAAATTAGGAAGGCTAAATAATTTGTTGTTAATAAGCATCGAATTTAGCTAGGTATATGATATTTGTTTTTACCTACAAAAATACCAACGAAAAAATTCGTTGCAAAAATAGCAACGAATTATTTTATTGCAAAATATGTGTTGCTTAATAGAAATGAAATATTTCCTTTCAAAATTTCTTTACTAATTATTTTAGATTAAATATTTATGGAGGGAAAGATTCAATTCTCTCCAAATATTTTCATCTCACTTTTAATAAAAAAATATATATTATAAGTTCTTAAACAAATTAAAGAAACCATTTATATCCCCATTCTCATCCCGATACTACTCCCTTGCTAAGATCGTCACTCTCCCGCACGATCTCCCCGCCGAGCTCATCACACTCACGTGCGATCTCCCCGCCTTGCTTCAACGAGAAATAAATAAATATATACATATAAAATATATAAATAAATAAACAAATATAAAATATACATAAATATATAAATATATATATATAATATATAGAAAAAACGATATATATAAATAATTATATATAATAAACTATATAGATTGAACTATAAATAAATATATATATAATATATATATATATATATATATATATATATGTATGTATAAATAAATAACCATATATATAAATAATATAAATTTAAAATTATATATATATATATTACCGCCACCTATAAACAAATTTGTTAATTAGGAGGGTTGGTTGGGTAAGGAAATTATTTATGAGAGGTCTCTGGTTCGATTCTCAACAAGTGCATATTAAAAAATATTTTTTTTTATATAAATATTATTTAAATTTAACCAAATAATAATTACATAAAATACAAAACATTAGCATCAAAAGAATTCCTTTCTAAGAAATCCTTGCTAATTAGAAAGAAAAAAATTCCTTGCTAAATTTAGATAGGACCATATTAGTTATAAATTTTTTTCGTTTCTAAATTCTTGCTAATTATAATTAGAAACGAATTTATCTTATTATCAACGAATTTTGCTCCTTGCTAATCAAGGTTTTTCTTGTTGTGAATGGCTGAATTAACCTCTCTTCCTGCTTAGCCCACTTATTCCTTCTACTTGGAGAGAGAGGGAGAGAGAATGAGAAAGAAAGAATGAAAATACTTTATCACATTCAACCCCTATATCTGGTTCAGGACAAATCCCAATAGCTGGATCCCAAGATCAGATAGAATGAATGAACACAATTCAAATTGACAATTCTACTAAAAATCGCTATCCCCAGGCGAAATCTCTAGCGGTGCCATTTGACCAAGTCAGCGGCACTCAATAATCGACTTACAACCAACTTACGCGTGACTGACTGCTATGTGGCACACAATATCCTAGCGATATCACTATCACCAGTGGTAGCATATCGACTTCATCGTTCTATCAACTGTATCAGTTTGTTGACTATATCATCTTGATCACTATAGCCAACGATATTGTTATTACCAATGGTTGATCCAAAATTCAATAATATTATTTTTTAATGGGGGAAAACTAGAGTATTACAAAATTCCCCTCCTTTAAGAAATTTCATCCAAAAATTATATAGGAAACAAAACAACACAGAAGTACATACACATAAATTGTACGTCAATGGAACAACCCAGTGAATTCTTCCATCATGGTTTGTTAACTCTCCCATGAAAGTTTCTCGTGACTGAATTGTCCCAACGGAATTTAACCATTCTGATCGCTTTATTCTGCAAATATTTGACCTCCACGTCTTCAATACAAATGGGTTTGACTTTCATTTTCAACCCACTATCGACTGGCACCTAATCTGCATCAACTACTTGTGTAGGCTCTTGAACAACCTTCCTCAACACTGATATGTGAAACACATCATGCAGACCGCTTAATTATACCAAAAGAGCCAGCCTATAGGCAGCTTCACTGACACACTCCACTATCTTAAACGGTCCAAGGTATCTCAGACTAAGTATTTTCAAGTGTCGAATCCTTGGCACACCCTTGAAAGTTTTGATTTTTAGATCTACATAGTCAACAACAGCAAACTTGATATCTCTGTGCTTGGTGTTGTAGTATTTAGGCTGTGAGTTAGTTTGCACGAGCTTAGCTCGTAGCATGGCGCGCACGAGACTGGCTTGCGGCGTAGTTTGCACTAGACTAGATCATAGCTTGGCGCGCACGAGACTGGCTCGCGGCGGAGTTGGCATGAGACTGGCTCGCAGCTTGGGGCACATGAGCCTGGCTCGCGGCGGAGTTTGCATGAGACTGGCTCACGGCTTGGCGCACATGAGGCTAGCTCACAACGCAGTTTGCATTAGACTGGCTCGTATCTTGGCGCACATGAGGCTAGCTTGTGATGGATTTTGCACGAGACTAGCTCACGGCTTGGCGCACACAAGCCTGGCTCGCTGTAGAAATTGCACGAGATTGGCTCTCAGCTTGGCGTACACAAGCCTGACTCATGGCAGAGTTTGCATGAGACTGGCTCGCGGCTTGGCACACACGAGACTAGCTCGTGATGGAGTTTGAATGAGACTTGCTTGAGGCTTGTCATACACGAGGCTTGCTCATGGTGAAGTTTGCACGAGACTGGCTTGCGGCTTTTGTTTGTGCTGACCATGTGTGAGGCTGGCATGAGTGATGATAAGTCGTCAAGTGGCAGGGTTGGCAAAGTACTTTCTTGTTAAGTTCACATACATAGCTTTACCTAAGTGATTTTAGATTGATATTACCGAAATAAATATAATATTGTAAAAAATGAAGATAGTTCGCGTGAGCATGAGCTCGCTGTTTTTACACCATGGAACATGGAAAAACAAAATGCTGGAAACAACAAATAACAAAGAATAAACCACAGAAAAGGATAAATGTGATACAAGTTGCAAGCTGCTCATCTACTGGGAGGAACCTCTGCGTGTGTGCGAGAGTATTCATTCTAGGCATCCGCTGCGGGGCATAGGTTCATGCCATCAATGTTGAAGGTAGTTGCAGATGCCGGTTGAGCCTGCTTTTCACAGCAAGCATGCGCTTCTTCTTGGTTCCCCCTGATAATCCCTACTCCTCCGGTTGTTGGGAACTTCATTGCTAGGTGGGAGATCGATGGTATTACTCTGAAAGCGGACTGAACTGGCCTTACAAAAATGGCATTGTATGCTAAACTTGAGCCAATCACTGCGAAGTTGATATAAAGGGTAGCTTTCCTCAGGAAATATCCCATTGTGTTGGGTAAGGTAATTGTAACTTGGACGTGGACGAGGTCGTTGTCGAAACCATAGACGGGACCCGCTGTAGGGCTAAGGTGTTGTTTGGTGAGCTTTTCGCTTCTAGTGTAAAGAGGAACAATACATTTACTGAGATTCCATTGTCTACTAGGAATCTTTTGACATTGAAGCAGGGTTCCCCGATCCCTGCGTTGTATAACGAGGGGATCCTGGTTAGGCGTTTGTAGCCCTCAAATTGTTCGTATCATCTAATTTGTATGATCGACGTCTTTCTACTTAAACAACTTTGTTTTTCCTGTTTTCGCCCAAGCTAAGGGACTAGGACATTCCTACTATAAAGAGCCTCGAAGGGCGCCATTTGTATACTCTCTTGGTAGTGGTTATTGTAGGCGAACGTGATCATTTAGAGATGATCTTGACACCGGTTACCGAAATCCAAAACGCACATATGAAGTGTATCCTCCATTGTTCCGTTAGTCCTCTCATGTACTGAACTTTAGTTTAGAACCAAAAGTAGATGGATTATCCTCCAGTCATTCGATGTAAAGTGACCATCTCAGTGACTTACGATACTACAGGGCACACCATTCAATCGTACTATGTTATCAACTAGGGCTTTGCTAACTTTTCAACTAAATCATCCCTCCAATTCAGAGTAAAGTATGAAACCTGATGCTCATTCGGCAAATGCTCCGGTCACTCAAGTAATAAAAAATGGGAATAGCTCCCCAAGTATTGATCTCACAAGGAACACAGTAAGGTGGATTAACTATTAATGAGGACTTGAGATTGAAGTCCTCAAGGTTGGGGTTATGATGGGGGCTTTTTGGTTGCAAAAAAAAAACTAAACTAAATAAACTACTCCTATGCAGAATACTATGCACTGCTTCGCTCAGTGAGAGGGAAACTACTCAGGCCGCTATGCACTGCTTCTTAGGGTGGATGGATGAGTAGGCAAGCATATGAAATGGTTCGCACAAGAGGAATGAGGGTGGAAAGTACCTCTTCACAGTACATGCCACTAGCAAATGCTAGTGCGACAACACTCACAATGGCGGGATGGAATATGGAGGCGGACCTCAAGGAAATCAAACATAAATAATTTCACATAGACATGAAATATAACAATCGTAACAAATATTTGAGTGCAATATCATTAAATAAAGGAGAATACTAACTATAAACAATCATCAAACAAAAGGAGAGACAAAGAATTAACCAAATCTGATTCCTTGTTGGGGATTCTTTGTAGGAATCGTCGGGTTGTCAATTCACGTGCAAACTCGTCCTTCAACTATGTCTGGGGTAGAGAAGGCTATCACTACCTCTCAATGGTCCGTCTTCTTTGTGTCACAATCCGGTTGCATCCAATGTCTCGTCCTCCTTACTCAAAGATGGAAGTTGGGCTAGAATCCTCTCCTTGGAAGCTTAAGGATGATGGAGGTGGCCTAGGACATAAGACCTAATGAAGGTGGGAAGAACTTGGAGTCAGAGCTCTCTTGCGGTTGAAAATGGCGGAGTGATGATGGATCATGAACTAGGGAAAAACCTGCAACATTTATATAAAATGTGTTAGAAATTAAGGCCTACACGGTCAAACGCACGACCGTGCGTGGATCGTGCAAAATTAAACTCCTAGGATGGCCCTGCTTGGAAGAATAAGATGACCGTGTGATTTGAACATGCACGGGCCAACAACCCGTGCGAGAACAAAACACACGGGCAGAGAAAGAACGCTCAACTTCCAGGCAAAGAGGAAGATCATGTGTTTTCCTTCGTGCACGGTTAAATCCAACCGTATGTGAAAAAATGCCCGAGCAATAATTTCAAAAAACTATTATGACTAGAAGAGAAGGTCATGCGATTTGGTCACGCACGGGCAAAATAGCCCATATGCGAGCAAACCGCACGGCCTGGGGAAGAGCATACAAAATGTTATAGGCATTGCACGATAGTATCGTGCGTGTGTGAAGAACAACACAGGACCGAACGATTCCTACAGGAAAGATCTGGGCTATAAAGGGACTCTCCTCACAGGCACAACAAAACACCACCTGGAGCGCATGCCTCCAACACTCACAGAAAACTAAAATCAACAAAATAAATACATGAGGAGAACCACTTGCTTACCTGTAGCCAAATAGTGCACATTGCACACCAAAATGGGCAAAATGTGCACTTCGTTTGAAAGTGGAGATTAAGTGAAATATGAGAAATTATAAGTTATTTGTGAAGTGCATGTGCGTGAAAACGAGCCCAGTTGAGTCCAAAAACACAATAAATATCAGAATCATCACACCACTAGACTTAACCATTTGCTTTTCCGAGTAAATAATCTCTAATGCAGATGAGAAAAAAAATAGTTGCAAGAACAATCTGAAGACACATACTCAAGCACATAAAAATACAGTATAGGAAATTTTTAATTATGCCAAAATAGTTTATAATTTTCTAGGAGCATAATAATATATTATGTCTACTCAAAAAGAGAATCATGGTGAATCGTCCGGTCACGCGTAGGGAGAAACTGAAATTCTTTGATTTCAAGGATATCTAAATCACCTAGAGGCGGGCGGGGGGGGGGGGGGGGGTGAATAGTTTTCTTAGTCCTTAGTGACTATATTATATTTTCCTTTGGTTGGTTGCTTTATTAGTTGATTATATTCTGTTTTCAAGACATGCAACCTGCAATAAAACCACCACAAAGAAATCACACAAAGCACACAAGATTTATAGTGGTTCCCTTAATAAGGGTACATCCACTTTCCCTCCCACCTATCCAACTCTCTTGTTGGACGAAGAACTTCTCCAAAACTTTGCTCCAAAGAACTTACACCTCAGATCCCTCAGGATCTCTCAGTCTCCTCCAAGACCTAAAGCTCGGCCACAAGGGCCTACAACTCAGTTATCAGCAAACCACCTACTTCAGGCCAAAGGCCCTACACTCAGGTTGGGAGGACATCCCTACCTCAGATCCACTAAGGATCCTACCTCAGAGCAAGCATTCTCCTACCACTCAGATCTAAGAGGATCCTACAGTTCAGAGAGCTTTACTCTCCTACAACTCAGACAATAGTGCCATACCTCAGGCCAGTGGACCTACAACTCAGATCCAGTTGGATCCTACAAGATGGAGGTGGGTTGGTGAGTCTTGATTGGACATAAGAGAAATTTTTCTGTGCAAATCTATCTTGACTGAAATAGACTCAGTCCAACTTTGACTCCAGGAATATATTTCCTGAGTCTACCTAACTTAAACTGAGATATACTCAGTCCTAACTTCTTCTTCACAGAACCAGGGAATTTTCCTGCTGGAACTGTGAAGTGATTGCATCAAACCTTGCTTCTACCTGAGTCGAAGGAATCTCAGCTCAACTACTTCACAACAATAAGGATGAAGAGTCTTATGTTGGAAGCAACTTGCAGACAATCGTTTAGCTTCCACTTTCTTTCCTAGGCTGAGGTGATTCAGCCCTAACTTTTTCTTCATTTCCTCTTCAAAGACTTTCTCTGTTCTTGATATAGTCAAAGATCAAGACAAATAGCTAACTTGATGATCCTTTAGACCTCCAGTCTTTTTGCTCTCTGTTCTTCTCTTCACAGCAACAATGGTGATGAAGAAGAACTAACTCCAACAACATTTCTCTCTATAAAAAGGCTTCTTCTTTTATTGATTGTGTCCCAACAACTCTTTTAACAATGGGCCCCACACATTTATTGCTAGCTACATCCTTGCTTTAACGCCTAACTGTCATACAGTAGGTCTGCGGCGCCTTTTGGTCTTTACTGTGGCTTTACTGCTATCAATTTGAATAATGTTGACTTGTTGACTGACTGACGTCAACATCTGTGGACTTAGTAAAAAATCAAGCATCAATAGAATAGGCATTGAGTGAATGAGCTTCACTCAACGCCAAAACACTTAGACAGAATTTTGTCTATCTAGGAATTAACGCATTGAGTGAGCAAGCTTTACTCAATGCTTTTTTCCTTAACCATTTCTGCAACCTTTTCTAAATGCCTGGCATTGAGAGTGTTGAGTGAGCACACCTCACTCAATGCCTTATGCCTTAGCCTATGCATTCTGTAAATTAGGCATTGAGAGCGTTGAGTGAGCATACCCCACTCAACGCTTTTTTCCTTAGCCAATTTTTTGCGTCTACAGCATCTTAAGCATTGAGAGCGTTATGTGAGCTTGCCTAAGTTTGATGAACTCAGAACTCAGTTCGACGAGCTCAGAGTTCAGCTCGACGAAAGCAAAAGCAATCAACACATTTGGACTTAGCCAAATTTCTGTGTCAAGAAGAACACATCCTTTGAGAATTAGTCAACGCAATATCACATGGCATTGAGTGAGCTTGCCTCACTCAATGCCTTTGGACTTAGTAAATATTCACAGTTTTCCTGTGGCATTGACTGACTGAGTTATACTCAACGATTATGAGGCTATGGCGTTGAGTTAGTGATCTTCACTCAATGCTTGTGGACTTAGCCATATTTCTGCTCACTTCTACTTAGGTTATTACATCATTATCCTGTCTCACATCCTTTTGCTGAATGGCATTGGGTGAGTTAACTTCACTCAACACCTGTGGACTTAGCCACATTCTCAGCTTGCCATAACTTTGACTTTAACTGTATAAGCTTCACTCAGCGCTATAATTCAGCTAGCGTTGAGTGAGTAGCCTCCACTCAATGCATGTGGACCTGGACAGATTCTTGTAAGCCCACCACAGGTAAGTGTTTTACCTGACTTAGCCATTTAGGATACTTGTCCCATCATTATTATTAGGACAACCTGTAATCATTAAACTTGAGCACAAGTTAGATCACCACATGTGTATACATTGTTTACTAGGCCTTCTTCAAATCCAGGAGATTGGCATCAATGGACCCAACAATCTCCCCCTATTTGAAGAAGTCAAAACCTATACCCTTGTAAACACTAACATACTTATGCTACATATACAACATTACTATCATAACATAACTCAAAAAAATCATAATCACAGCAATAGATATTTCATTTAGGATATAAGAAATTATAATGTTTGTGTATGAAACAAAATAAAAAATTCCTTTGCCCTATAAGCAGAACCTGAAACTTTTTAAGTATCAAGTTCTCTTATCACAATGCCACTGCACTTGGATTTCTTTGCAGTTTTGTCCTCTGCTTCATCTGTCTTCTTTCCCTTCTTGTCTGCTTCTATTGGAACACCCAATTACTAATTTAGGCAAGGATCACTATGTTCTTAGGAAAATTGGTTTGACCTAGATGTATAGTTTAAAAGGTCAAATTAGAATGAGTCTAGGGCTTAGAACTTAGGTTTGAAGCTGCCCCCAGGACCATTCAAAGATCAAGACTTAGAGCTGAGACAAAGACAATTTTCGTCGAACTCAGTTTGACGAAACGTCAAACTCCGTTCGACGCTCTCTGAGCTCAACTCTGCTGAGTCGTCGAACTCCATTCGACGATCTTCGAGCTCAGATCGACGATCTATCTTCAGTTTTTCTCCCAGTCGCTGAGCTCAGTTCGAGGATCGTAGAGCTCAGTTCGACGTTTTCTGTCTACTGTGTTAATCCAATCTCTGAGCTCAGTTCAACGATCGTAGAGCTCAGATCGACGTTTTCTGTGAGAGATCGACGCCTTCAGAATTCAAATTTAAGGACAGTTATAGATTATAATCAGAATTAATTCCTGCATTGATTGAAAAGGATTTCCTAGCCATTTCAATCAATCTGATGCAAGTTTCAAGGAAAGACTAAATGGAATATTGCTAAGGACTTTCCCTAGATACAGTTGTCTATTATGGAAGTCATTTATGACTGATTAAACGGTCGTCAAAAAGAATATCTATTATACTCCTTCAGTATTTATTCTCATAATACAGACATACAAGATACAGTGATCAACACAGACAATACAAAGAGATATAGAAAAATTAGATTACAGAAGATTGAAAAACACAATTTCTCTAATCAAGATTTCAACTTCTGTGATTTACAAATCTACTGAATCTTCAAGTGTTCAAAGGCTTCAACATCAAGGACTCCAGACACCAAATATTTCAGCATCTGCTGGAATCATCTTCTGCTGGAGATCTGAAGCTTCTGAAGGCCTATCACCCTAGAAAAGCTTTAACTCGTGAACCATTCTACATCTCAGGGGGAGCTTTGACAGCATCAACAATCCACTAGTCTTCTCTCAGTGATTTGAGACAGAGAAGACATCATCATCTCTTTCTTTTTCTTTTCCTGCTATAAAAGGGTTATCAAAACTCTCTTCAAAAGTTCTGAATCTGGTTCTGAGAGCCTTGTCAAAACTCAGTGGTGGCGAGACACCTTATCAAAAAATCTAGATCTGATTTTTGAGCACCTTATCAAAAGCTCATTGGTGCCCAGGACACCTGATCAACTCATCCTGCAGTGGATTCTTACCAAGGGTGGTAGAAGAGTGGATGTACCCAAGTTTTTGGGGAACCACTATAGATCCTTGTGTCTTTTGGTTGTTGTGTGTTTGTTATTGCTGTGTGCTGTGTGATTCTTATTTCTTGCTTTAACATTGTTTTTCTACAAGCACCTTACACATATAATTAAATTAAATCTTCCACTGCCTTACAATTTTTAATTGTAAACATTATTTTAAAATACTCTATTCACCCCCCTCTAGAGTCAAGGTAGATCTTTCTCTCACTTTCAATTGGTATCAAAGGGAGGTTGGTTCTTACAGGCTAACACCTGAACCAAAAGATCTCTGAAAAGATCAATCTTATATAGAGGGGTATTATTTTCTGTATTATAGTTATTTTCAAAAACCATGGCACAAAACAAAGACTATGCTAGCACCAGACCTCCAATGTGCAATCTTTCCAAGTTTGCACTTTGGAAGGCAAGGATTAGATTATACATGAATTCTATTGATGAGGACATTTTCAATTCTATTTTGATAGTGTGTCCAAGACCTCCAGAGACCACAAGCACAAGTGTTGTTCCACCTCCCTCAAGAATAGATGCTGAAATAAAGAAGTGGAAAACTGCAGATGCAAAGGCCATGAATATTCTTTCTCAGACTATGTCTGATGAGAATATTCCAGAAGGTATCTGAATGCTGCTCAGCTAAATACATATGGGATAAGCTTTCAGAAATTATATCAGGATCTGCTGATGAAAGAAAGAACAGGAGATCCCATCTCATATCCCAATATGAGAACTTCAAGAAAGGTAAAGCTGAATCAGTTGCAGACATGTACACCAGGCTCAATCTGATAGTCAGTGAGTTAAAGTCATTGGACAAGGAAATCACACTCAATAAACTCAATGACAAGATCCTAATGTGCTTCCCCAGCACTTGGGATTCAAGGATTTGGCCAATTAAAGAGGCTAGAAGCCTAAGTGAAATTACCACAGAGGCTCTTCTGGGCAAGCTCAAATCTTATGAGCTGCTCATCAAGAATAAGGAAGAAGAACAAAAGGCTACTTCTCCAGTCATCAGAAAGGAGAAGACCATAGCCTTCAAAGCTACAGAAGAGAAGCCTGAAGACAAAGTTACAGGAAATGATGAGCTCCTAAGTCTAATGGCAAAAAGATTCTATAAGATGGTCAGGAAGAACTTCAGAAAGAAGTCATTCAAAGGGCATGAAAAGCCCAGATATGACAAGTCCAACAGCAAAGAAATCATCTGCTTTGGATGCAAGAATCCATGCCACATTGTGCCAGACTGTCCAGAGAATAAAAATAAGGAAAAGAAGGACAAAAATAAGAGAAGAAGAGACAAGGACTCCAGAAAGAACAACAGCAACATATCCTCATTCAACAAAAATAAACATACAAGGAAAGGATTTATAGCTGAAAGCTGGAGTGACACTGAAGAAGAATCAGAAGTCTCATCCAGCTCAAGTGATGATGAGGATGATGCTGAGGAAAAAGAATTCTGCATGATGGCAATCAATGCCTTCCAGCAAAACTCTGATGCAGAACAAGAGTGTGATTCTGAAGCTGAAACTGGATCTGAAGAGGATGAGGTAATAAACTCTTTTGATTTTACTTCTGAGGACTTTAAAAATAAAATTTAAGACACTGTGTTTAGATTTGCTAAGGTCTGAGAAAGAGATAATCTCTCTCAGAAATCAATTATCTGACTACAGTGTCCTAAAATCAAATAACCTCAAACTCTCTGAGGAGTTAGAGTGCTATAGGGAGGAGATAGCTGCACTGAAAAGTGAACTATCCAAGGCCAAGCAGTTTGAAGAATCCCTTAATGGGAGAAGAATCAGATTGATGGACATTACAAGCACAGTGAACTAAAGATTAAACAGTACACTGGGCTTGGGTTCTTCATCCAGCCAACCTATAGTATTAACAACCCCAATTAAATTTATGTCTGATAAAGGAAAGGGTGTTGTAGAGGTAGCTAGGAAGAATCAAGATTTACCTAAGGAAAATCAAGTTCAACAGAAAACGTCGAACAGAGCTCGACGATCGTCGAACAGAGCTCGACGATCTAAAGCTGGATCGTCGAACTCAGATCGACGACTTCTGAACTCTGAACTCTGGTATAGTCGATCTTCGAATGGAGCTCGATGATCTGACCCAAGATCGTCAAACTCAGGTTGACGATCGTCGAACGGAGCTCAGAGCTTTGAACCTTCTTTCAGAGGTAAATCTCAAGTCAATCCTAGAAGTCCCTCATCCCAAAGCTTCAACCCTTATACTGAATGGATAGTACCACCTAGGAGATACCATCCTGAAGGATATAAGAGTCAGCCAAGGATGTCTTTCATTTCTGAATTTAAAGGCTATCAATCTAGACCCAAGGTAAACTGGGTCAAAAACATATAAGCTGTTCATGTGCAGGTGAAGACCTATCCAGAGATGGCCCAATAATGGTATCTGGATAGTGGGTGCTCAAAGCACATGACAGGGAACAAGGAGAATCTATCATCCTTCATAACCAAACTTGGACCCTAAGTAATTTTTGGTGATTCAAATTTTGGTCAAACAAAAGGATATGGTGCTGTTCAAGTAGGTTCAGTCACTTTCAAGAAGGTGGCATATGTGGAAGGACTGAAGCACAACCTTATCAGCATCAGCCAACTATGTGATGAAGGATATAAGGTGATTTTCAACAAATCCCTGTACAAGATCAAGTCAGAGGATAACACAACTGTGTTAATAGGTAAAAGGAAAGGTAATATCTATCTTGTAGATTTTCTTTCAACCCATACAGACATTTGCTTATTTAATTCAGTATGCAAAATAAATGATCTATGGCATAAGAGACTAGGACACCTAAACCTTAGAACCATTGCTAGGCTGTCCAAGGACAACCTTGCTAGAGGACTACCTTCTGGCCCCTATAAGAAAGAAGGACTCTGCAGGGCCTGTCAATAAGGAAAGCAAACAAAAAATAGTTTTAAGTCACTTAATAAGAGTGATTCACCTAGGATTTTGTATCAATTATACATGGATATTTTTGGACCCATTACAGTACAAAGCTTAGGAGGGAAATATTATACTTTGGTGATTGTAGATGACTTCTCTAGATTCACTTGGGTATTCTTTCTGAGGAAGAAGTCTGATAACTTTAAGTGTCTGACAGAGTTTCTCAAATGTATACAGATTGAGTTCAATACTCACATTGCCCTGATCAGAAGTGATCATGGGACAGAGTTTGATTCTCTTCTTATGCAAGAGTTCTGTTAGAGTGAAGGGATCAGACATACTTTCTCAGCTCCTAGAACTCCTCAACAAAATGGGGTAGTTGAAAGGAAAAATAGAACCCTAATTGAATCTGCTACTACATTGTTGACAGATGCTCACCTACCTCTATCCTTTTGGGCTGAGGCAGTGAACACCTCCAACTATGTGTTGAATAGAAGCCTAATACATAAACTGAATGGCAAGACTCCCTATGAATTGCTCAAAGGGAAGAAACCTAAAGTAGACTATTTCAGAATTTTTAGCTGCATTTGTTATATACACAATAATGATAAGAAATATTTAGCAAAATTCCAAGATAAAGCTGATGAAGGGGTGTTTCTGGGATACTCAATGATCAGCAAGGCTTATAGGGTATATAATAAATCCACTCTTAAAATAGAAGAATCTGTTCATGTTTCTTTTGATGAGACTAACATATTTTATAAGGAGAAGTCTGCTTCTACCATAGAACCATTGCAGGTACACTCTCTTTCAGAAAGTATGGACAAATTACAGGTTAAAGAAAAGGATATAGCTTTTCCACCTATCCAGCAAAAGGATGAGAGCAGTGATGATGAAGAGGATGTGCAACATCTAAAAGAGCCAGTTGTTGTTCCATAAGAGGAAACAACTACAATGGTTGGTGAACAATCAACTCCCACTGTTGATCTAGTAACAACAAGAGATCATCCAATTTCCCAAGTAATTGGAGACATCTCAGCTGGTGTGCAAACAAGAAATCAGGTCAACCAAAACCTGATGCACACTTACTTTCTATCTTAAGTTGAGCCTCAATCCATTCAAGATGCAGAACAAGATGCCCACTGGATCATTGCTATGCAAGAGGAATTGCAACAATTTGAGAGGAATAAAGTTTGGGAACTAGTGCCAAGGCCTAAGGATAACTCCATTGTTGGAACAAAATGGGTGTTCAGGAACAAGTTGGATGATCAGGGAGTCATTGTAAGGAACAAGGCAAGGCTAGTTGCTCAAGGCTACTCTCAAGAAGAAGGAATAAACTATAACCAGACCTTTGCACCAGTTGCAAGGTTAGAGGCCATCAGAATATTCCTAGCTTATGCTGCTCACAAGGGATTCAAGGTCTACCAAATGGATGTGAAGAGTGCTTTTCTCAATGGAGACATCAAAGAGGAAGTCTATGTTAGACAACCTCCAGGTTTTATCTCTTCAACTTATCCTGATCATGTTTTCAAATTGCATAAAGCATTATATGGTCTCAAGCAAGCTCCTAGAGCATGGTATGAGACCCTAACATGCTTTCTTCTGGAAAATGATTTTATTAGGGGTAGAGTAGACCAAACTCTTTTTATTAGAACCCATAAGTCCCATACCCTACTAGTATATATATATGTAGATGATATTATTTTTGGTTCTACTGATTCAAATCTGTGCAAAAAGTTTTCCAATCTGATGCACTCTAAATTTGAAATGAGCAGCATGGGTGAGCTTTCCTTCTTTCTAGGATTGCAAGTCAAACAACATGCTGAAGGCATATTCATTTCTCAAACCAAGTATGCAAAGGAACTGGTTAAGAAATTTGGTATGTCTGAAGCATCTTGTATGAAAACACCTATGCCTACTAATGCTGTATTAGATGCTGATGAACATGGAAAACATGTTGATCAGACAACATATAGAGAAATGATTGGCTCTCTTTTGTACCTTACAGCTAGTAGACCTGATATAATGTTTGCTACATGCATATGTGCTAGGTTCCAAGTAAGCCCTAGAGAGTCACACTTAACTTTAGTAAAGAGGATTCTCAGGTATGTGAAAAGTTGTCCAAATCTAGGACTCTGGTATCCAAAAGACTCAGGATTTGAATTAAATGGATTTTCAGATACTGATTATGCTGGATGCAGAGTAGACAGGAAAAGCACCAGTGGAACCTGTCAGTTCCTTGGTGATAGACTTGTCTCCTGGTTCTGTAAGAAACAGACATCTGTGTCTACTTCAACTGCTGAAGTTGAATACATGGCAGCAGGAAGTTGTTGCTCACAAATTCTGTGGATTCAAAACCAGCTTCTAGACTATGGCTACAACTTAGAAGGGTCAAAAATCTTTTGTGATAACACTAGTGCTATTTCCATAGCACAAAATCCAGTCCTCCATAGTAGGACAAAACATATAGAGATTAGGCATCACTTTCTAAGAGATAATGTTGAAAGAATAAAATTGAACTATAATATATCCCAACTTATTTGCAAAGGGGAGATATTTTCACCAAGCCTTTGGATGAGAAGAAACATACCTTCTTCCTCAATCAGTTAGGAATGCTAGATGGAGGCTGTCTAAAATAAATTCCAAGATTTTGAAAATCTAAAAACAGACCAAGACAAGGCAAAAAATTTATATTTTCTATTGTCTGTAAGTTCTTGTTTTGTCTCTGAACTGCGCTCGATGTTTTTCCAAAAATCATCGAACGGAGATCGATGCTTTCCAACAAGCATCGACCGGAGTTCAGCGTCTTCCAGGCAGCGCTAGGCTATCTTCCTCTGGTCAACGATCATTGAACGGAGTTCGACGCTCTCTTGTATCATCGAACGGAGATCGACGTTATTGAAGACTCTTCAGATTCCATTAGAAGCCCAGATCCTCGAACGAAGTTCAACGATCCTTCCTTTCCGCCGTCGAACCTTAATATAAAAATCATTTTTCGTCGTCGTTCTTCGATTGCGCATTCATACTCTCTGCAATTTCTTTCTTTCCCTCCAAACTCTACTACACTTGGTTGTGTTTGGTACTCTTTTGCAGGTCTTCAATGGCGGTGACTGGTGCGGCTCTTGCAAAGATGAAGTTTGATACCGAGTTTGATATTGATATGGATTCTTTCGCCGGGAGCGATCAAATATTCAAAGATATTCTGGAACTCTTCAAGGAACAACAACTAGAGAATATTATGTCAACAACAATGAAGATTGCGGCTGATGAAATGAAGGAATGGGTTTTTACTGCAAACAATGAGGATGAGAATACTCTAGTCGGCTCGATCAACGGGACTCAGGTACCATTGTCCCCTATTCTTCTGACTGAGGTATTCAACTTAAGTTCTAGAGATGATTCCCCTTATATGTCTGGTGAAGAATTTGATTCCATGTTAGATAGAATGGGTCACTCTGCTGTAAACCCTAATAAGCTATTGAAAAAGAATCTATCTGTTGAATATAGATTTTTGGCTGATGTTGTGGGCAAAGTGCTGCTGGCCAAGCACTCAGCACATGATACCATCTCAAGGTATCTGTTCTGTTTAATGGGAGCAATAGTTGACAAGAAACATCTGAATTGGGGAACTATCTTCTTTGATTTGATCAAGAAGAAAATTAACAAAAGTTTTGTCAATTTTGGGAGGATTCTAGGGGTTTTCCTTCATTCCAGGTGCCCTAAATTACTTGTTTCCAATGGGATGCACATCAATGCATCTAAGAGATTAACCTGTTACCTATTTGGGAAATGGGACAGGCAGATTATAAATCCTGCCAGGACTGCCATAGCTTCAGGCACAAGGACTCCTGCAGTCACTTCCTCTCTGGCTCCAGAAGAACTGCCTGCCTCCTCTCCTCCTTTTCCTCCACTTGTTTCTACCTCCATCTCCTCATCAACCACAACAATTTTCTCAACCATAACCATCTCTTCCCCCATTACCATCTCATCACCTCTTTCTCCTCCAGCCACTTCAGAAACATTCCATCCACTCCACTATTATCCACCTCTCACCATTCCATCATTCAACATATTGGAAGACTCCTTCATGGATGATTCCCCTTCCTCTCCTCTTGAGCTTGCTTCTACCTCCTCCTACCAACAACTACTTCAAGATATACTCTCCCAACCATCCTTCACTCCATCCATCTCCACTCCTATACCATCCATCTCCACCATCCCTATCTCTCAACCATCCATTCTACCATCCACCACACCATCAACTACAGTCCATCCACCATCAGCTCCAACCACCTCTTCCTCCACCTCTACTCAAGTATCCCTTGAGCAAGTAGATCTTTCAGCTCTGGCAGATAGGCTTTATGGGATACTGGCCCCCAAGCTAGTAGCCCTGCTGGAGACCTCCTTGGCTCCACTCCTCAAATCTATACAGGAGCTATCTAACAGTATGTCTGCTATCTCCTCTCCTCGGGCAATTCCTTCAATGGAGTGCCTTGATCTAGTCCTGACTGAATCAAGACAGGGGGAGATGCCTCATGAAGTTGAAGAAGTGCCTGCTGCTGCTCCAGTACCATTGTTTACAGTGGACCTCAGGTCACTGTTGTGTGCTTTTGATATTCTTCACAGAAGATATTTACCAACTCAGGGAGTTGAAGACCTCACTAAGGCCATTGTGCCTATTTCAGAATGTGATCCTAGCCTGATTATATCATATGTCAATTCTCTTAAGGCTGAGGATGTTGCTTCTTCTGTTTGTACTGCTGCTGCTGCTGTTATATCTGTTGAATCTACTAACATTGAAATGCTGTCTGCTGATGCTGATACTGCTGCTGCTGAAGAATTGGCAAGTTTTTTGGAAGAAAAAGTCTCTAAGACTCCTGCTGTTTAATCTGCTCCTGCTAAAGTTCCTGCTGCTGTCCCAACACTTCCTGCTCATGTTGCTCCTGAGAAATCAAAACTCTAAGAGGAATACATCAAGAGAATAGATGATCTGTATGACAGACCACAGAGTTCTGATAGTGACAAGTTCAGTACTAAATCTGATGACTCTGCTGGCACCATTGCCAAAAAGAGGAAAGTTAGAAACAAAGCTATGATGAAAGTTCCTCCTGCAAAGGCCAAAGATGTTAATGACATACCTTATTATATTCTGCATGACTGCCAGATAACAGAACCCTGGATGCAATATTCCAAAAATCAGTTAAAGGCTATGAGAAAGAAAACGAAACTGGATAAGTATGAGAAAGGATCTTCCCAGTATCAGCCTCCTCCTCCTCCTCCTCCAGACTCGAGATAAGGTAGAGGCCAGCCTTTCAAACCTCTGCTTCAAAGCAAGGCTCCTCCCAATCTTCCCAAATATCTCATCCCAGAGGACAATATCAAAAAAGTTATCAGTCTAAGAGAGGACAACACAGAGGAAGTCAGAGAGATTATAGAACTTATTCCAAACAGCAAAGGGAAGGACAAAGACATATGGACTCAACTCAAGGTCCTTTCCCTTACAAACTCAGAGATACTGTTATTACAAGGACATCTACTGCTTCAGAAACCATAAATAGGTATGAACCTTCAATTCCTTTTGAGGATCCAGAAAACAATCCTCTATCTTGGACTGCCAGGATGAAAGAACTCGCTGCTCTAGATCAATTGAAAAAGGCCAGAGAACAAGGTAAAGATACTTCCAACATCTCTACTCTTTCAAAGCAAAGAAAGGCAGAGCTGGAAAAATATGCTTCAAGGAAGTTCTTTGACCAAGAGGATTACATAAAACTACATCCTGAGGCTGTAGTTCCAAGGCCTAGATCCCAAACCTCCTTAGGTGCAGAAGATGACAGAAGGTCAAAGAAAGAGGCTCTCAATCCCAACAGAGAGATTATATTTAAGAAAGGCAGTGAAAGGAAATGAATTCTGTAAGCAGACAGTACATTCATCTTTAAACATTTGCTGATATTCTATCTGAATGCTGCTATTTCATATATTCTGCTCTGTTGTTTTAAATTTTGCTTTTTTGTATATGCTTTTGTATTTCTTACTGAGTCTTGTAAATAGTAATCCTAACCCAAATAGGAGGAGATTATTGGAACACCCTATTACTAATTTGGGCAAGGATCACTATGTTTTTAGGAAAATTGGTTTGACCTAGATGTATAGTTGAAAAGGTCAAATTAGAATGAGTCTAGGGCTTATAACTTAGGCTTGAAACTGCCCCAAGGACCATTCAAAGATCAAGACTTAGAGCTGAGACAAAGACAATTTTCGTCGAACTCAGTTCGACGAAACATCGAACTCTGTTCGACGCTCTCTTAGCTCAACTTTGCTGAGTCGTCGAACTCCGGTCGACGATCTTCGAGCTTAGATCAATGATCTGTCTTCAGTTATTCTCCCAGTAGCCGATCTCAGTTCGACGATCGTAGAGCTCAGTTCGACGTTTTCTGTCTGCTGTGTTAATCCAATCTCTGAGCTCAGTTCAACGATTGTAGTGCTCAGATCGACGATTTCTGTGAGAGATCGACGCCTTCAGAATTCAAATTCAAGGATAGTTATGGATTATAATCAGAATTAATTCCTGCATTGATTGCAAAGGATTTCATAGCCGTTTCAATCAATCTGATGCAAGTTTCAAGGAAATACTAAATGGAATATTGCTTAGGACTTTCCCTAGATACAGTTGTCTATTATAGAAGTCATTTATGACTAATTAAACGGTCGTCTAAGAGAATATCTGTTATACTCCTTCAGTATTCATTCTCATAATACAGACACACAAGATACAGTGATCAACACAGACAATACAAAGAGATACAAAAAAATTAGATTACAGAAGATTAAACAACACAATTTCTCTGATCAAGATTTCAACTTCTGTGATTTACAAATCTACTGAATCTTCAAGTATTCAAAGGCTTCAACATCAAGGACTCCAAACACCAAATATTTCAGCATCTATTGGAATCATCTTCTGCTGGAGATCTGAAGCTTCTGAAGGCCTATCACCCTAGCAAAGCTTTCACTCTTGAACCATTCTACATCTCAGGGGGAGCTTTGACAACATCAACAATCCACTAGTCTTCTCTCAGTGATTTGAGACAGAGAAGACATCATCATCTCTTTCTTTTTCTTTTCCTGCTGTAAAAGGGTTATCAAAACTCCCTTCAAAAGTTATGAATCTGGTTCTGAGAGCCTTGTCAAAACTCAGTGGTGGCAAGACACCTTATCAAAAAATTTAGATCTGGTTTTTGAGCACCTTATAAAAAGCTCATTGGTGCCCGGACACCTGATCATCTCATCCTGCAGTGGATTCTTACCAAGGGTGGTAGAAGAGTGGATGTACCCAAGTTTTTGGGGAACCACTATAGATCCTTGTATCTTCTTGTTGTTGTGTGTTTGTTATTATTGTGTGCTGTGTGATTCTTATTTCTTGCTTTAACCTTGTTTTTCTACAAGCACCTTACACATATAATTAAATTAAATCTTCCACTGCCTTACAATTTTTAATTGTAAACATTATTTTAAAATACTCTATTCACCGCCCTCTAGAGTCAAGGTAGATCTTTCTCTCACTTTCAGCTTCATCAACTGCCGTGGTCTTAGATGCTTCTTTTCTCTCAGCTTCAGCCTTATCTTTCTGTCTATTAAAATAGCTGTAGGGATTTGGAAAGTACTTGGACGGTTCAACAGCATCTGGAGCTAGAAGGTTGGCATTTCTTTTCCTCAAGTAAATTCTTCTTTCTATGTCCCTCTTCACCATCTTGTCCCATTCCATCTTAATGTACAATTTTTCTCAATCTGACCTCTTATTTTTGAACTGATCCCAAGCAAGCAAAATGATAGATCTGGAATTTGGGTTCAATTGCTCGAAATCAGACCTTTGCTCCATTTCCTCTCTATACCTTTTCTTCCTCAGGCTGATATCTTCTTTAGTTTCAGCATATATATTCCTTTCTTTGGTGTGCAATGTCTGGTCTTGTGTGGGGCTGATGTAAGGATTCATAGCAGTAGTGGATTATTCTCCCCACTGGGAACCGGCACTATCTCCTTCTTTAATATATTGTACATAATCTTGATTAACTTGTACTGATAAGCAACCGACATTTTGTGCAAGGCATCTTGTACATGATCAGACATCATTGGGATGTTATTATACTAAATTTGTTCCATTCCCAATGACCCTCTTTCCATATTGGTTGCCCAGACCATGTTCTCAGTATTGGTTTGTATATCCTCAGTCTCCCCCTTTTTACTTCATCAATTACTTTAATGGTCTGGGAGGTTCAGGATTTGCTTCTTTCAGTTTCTAGATAATTTACTCGTGCAGTAACCTAATTCTTTACTTACAACATATAATCATCAAGCAGTTTTTTGCAGGTGTCCATTTTGGTAAAGATTTTAGAATTTTGTTCATTCCTCAGAATCTTATCATTTTTGTGAATGGTTACCATGTTCTTAGCCTGAATATTTTGATTTTCTATGATAATGTTTATATTCTATCTTGACACATCAAGCTTCTACATGGTGTTGTCTACAGCTGGAGCAGCTCTCTTGAAGAATATGATAGTTTCTCCCTTTAGTAGGTTTACTTCAAATCTTATATATTTGATCTCTGCTGCCAGATCATTCCTGATATCTTTTAGGGCTTCATCCATATAATTTTCCAATGTCCTCCTCTACTCATCCAGCATCCCTTTCAGTTGGGCAAGGAACATTGGAGAATTCTGGTCCATACATGAAGAAGTACCTTCCTTATGATGTTCTTGAGTTTGTCTAACTTCTGCTCTTTCTTCAGAATCAGCCATATCTGCTTCATTCTCTTTTTCTGAAGAATCATTCTTCTTTTCTAATAAGGAGGAATCTATGTTATGAACTTATATATGAGCAGGGAGCTCAGATACACGCTCCCCCTCAATCTATGCTATGCTTTTATTTGCATGCAGGTCAGCAGCAGCTTCAGTATTATTATCCTTAATTATCTTTTCAGTGTTCTCAGGCTGAGAACCTTCATGAGGTACCTGAAGTTTATCCCCCACCACTAATTCTTTCTACATTATTTCTTCTGCCAGTTGCTCCCCCTTTCTTTGAGGCATGTGATTACCAGCATCACCAGATATAGGCAAATTCCCATCTATATCTTCAAGTCTGGAAGCTTCTTCCTCCATTCTTGCAGAGATATTGTCAATAGATTCCTCTGCCACTACTTCAGCCATCTCAGCAGTCAGCACAACATCCCCAGGTATAGTATCTATCTCAGATCTACCTATAAGGCTTTGTGGGGTAGGTTCTGAAGAAGCAGATACCTGAATGTCCATATCCTTCCTGGACTTTTTTATAGAGGATGACAATCTTGGATCGTGTGGTTCTTCCTTATCTGAAGAACTGCTAGTGGAGCTGGGCTCTGCAATAGCTACCTTCTTTCCTTTCTTCTTAGCAGCTACTGGACCACGGGGTTGAAAGACCCTGTCCCATCTCTCAAGCATCCTGATAACCATTCTTCTCATGTGGTGAATCTTTTCCCCAAGCTTTAGATTCAGAATTTCTAGGACTGCTTCTCGCAGAAATAGTGATAGAATTCTCCCAAATTCGGTTCAGCCATGCAGTCAATAATTCGATCAAACACTATCTTGCCCCAATCATTCCTCTTAGTCAGAATGACCCAAGCCATCAACTAAACATCTTCTTTGAAATTTTGTCATGTGATCCTGTCTTGCAGAGCAAGGATTTTTCAATAACATCAGCCAAAAACTTACCTCTGAGGTTAAGTTATTTCCTTAAGATGGAGCCGGTGGTGTGCTTGGATAGTCCACAACATTTCATCGCCGATTTTACATTATCAAGCATCAGCTCTTCATCGTCCTCAGTTCTAGTGAACCTAGGCAACTACAGTGCCTTGCTAAATCTCTACGGAGTGATTTTGATCTTCTTTCCACTCACCATAGTTTTGAGTTTGCCTTCAGAAACATCTGCTTTGGCATTGGATAATAACTCAATGACTTCTCGCTTCCATAGTAAACAGGGCTCCATTTAGATGAATCCTAGGTCAGACACATTGAGAAGATGAAGAGCCTATTGTACTTCCTCTAGAGCATTTGTGAATCCATTTCGAACAACTTCTGCCCCTTCGAAGAGGAAATCTTTTCCCTTGGGCGCCATTTCGCTTGAAAATTTCTGATACCTAGCGAGAATGGCTTTCCATATATATGACAAATAATGGCGGGAGAGGGCAAGGAACAGTGCTTTTGCTTTATGCACAAGCTCTACTATTTATAGTTATATCTTAAGGGAAGGCGGAAAATCATTTACCCGTTTGAGATCAAGGATATGATCAACGGTTGGGGTTAACTTCCGCTACTTAGCTGTACATTGACTAAACAATAGATGAGGTTGAGTAAGCTTATTCTCCTCAACCTTTAACTTATTGGTCATAATTGATTGACCATTTCTTCAGCAATAGAATTGCCTTTGACTTATTTAGTAATACTAAATTTTCCTAATCAGCAAGGGTTAAGGTGACCAATAATGCACATTATATAGTGTCCTAGTTGGGTGCATTTAGACATAAACTCAACATCCTTATATCAAGTTTTAGGATGTTGAGCATAGTTGCATCTTGTGGCATAGTAACCATGCGAGCAACTGAACTATTTAATTTGACAAGTATTTAGATAATTGTCTTACATCTTCTCAAGTTTTACGTTTAACTGTCTTATCTCTAATATACATAGCTCTTGCAATTGAGAGAACATTTAGTAGCGTCATAAACATGATGAATTCTACTTATCTCTGTCTAGTGGACTAGGAGCAGATGCTAGATTCACAACCTCTGACCACACCAGCTTCCTTGCTCCTGAACTTTATCCATTGATATGCATCTGGCTTTCTTTTGCAAGCTCCCCCTAAACAATTGCACATGTGTTAGACATCTTGTCCATGCTAGTCAAATTAACCAATCCTTATACCAAGACTTAGGTCTGGTACAACACTATCAAAGGACCATATATGGGCATGACCACTTAGACTATCCTACAAAATAGAAATTATCTTACCTTAGGAACCCAATATGTTTTGGGTCCTAGGTTTCTGTTAGCATAAGAATGCATATGTCTAACTACAGGAATCCTATCAGGAAGACACTGCATTGCCTTTGGCACGCAAGGTTGTACCAACAATCTATGGCAAAGTGGCCCACTTCTCTACAACACCAACATTCATGAATGTTGTATCTCCTTTTCTAAACACACCTTGAAGTGTGCAATCCACTTCTAGCTGACTTTTCAGTGGGGAGAACTGTGGCCTTCTTCATGTTTCTTTCAGCAAGAGCTTGACAAAAAGTTAGTCTGCCAGTAGAGGAACTTTGCTTACTCTGAGCATCATTAGTAACATCCTTCTTTGCAGATGGCATGTTCTTCATGGATTCAGGGACAGCCAAGGTAGCCACATTGGCTGGCTTTCCTTTGGTTTGAGTTCTTGATGGAAGAACTTTAGAGTAGGCCATAGCCATATCCTTGAATAAGGGGGCTGGCGCACCAAATACCAAAGGTCCAGGTTGGGCCTTTTGAACTTCTACATGGAAAGCCTTTTGTGCACTCAATCCCATGACCTCTCTTTTTTTTCCATTATAAGGTACATTTGTAACCTTACAAGGAAGATTCCCACACCTCGAGTGACCACACTTACAGTCTTGGTCATGCATATTGGATGGGAGAATTACCTTGTGAGAGGTATACTAAGGCCTGACAGGAGCTTTGCCTCTCCTTTGAGATTAGATAACTTTAGAGATCCACTCAGATTCAGTTTTTCTCTGGATAACATCTATTTAGAGAAATTGGCCACAACCCTCTTCTCCCATTCAAGTTTCTCTTCATGATCCTTGATGATAGAGTCCTTATATTTGATGTACTCAACATGGATAACTACCATGATCTTCAAATGAGCTAATTCCCTCTCTTTCAGATATATCAAGGATGAATTCTCATCTTGTTGTGAAGCAGCCAGCTGTAGGGAGGCAATTTCCTCTGCTTGTTTCTTAACAAGCATCTTGCTTTTCTTAAAAGCTTTCAGAAGTGCAGCATGACTTTCAATCATTTGATTGATATAATCTTATGACAGAGGACTCTCATCATCACCTAATGAGGATGCATCAGAGTCAGAGTAGGATTCATATCCAGACTATAAGGATGAGTTAGATGGGAAATATACCTCATTTTGTCCAGGCTGATCCTGGAAGGATTCTTTTTCTGCTGCAGCTGTCAACTCATAGCCTCTGCATTCTCCATCCTCAGCTTCATCCACCTTTGATTCACTATCTGAATGTGTCAAAGGGGCCCCGATCTTTGCTCTAGTTTTTGGATGCACTTTGTCTTCTATAAGAGTTGCCAATAGTCTAGTGCTATTCATGTCATTTCTGCAGTCTTGGAGCTCCATTGATCTCCACACCTTATGGTTTACTTTTGAACATATAAGTCTAAACCTTTTTAGCTATCCTTTAAGGTCTACTAAGACTGTTAGATCCTTTTTGAGTAACCTATAACAGTCCAGGCTTGTTAACCCCGCGGGACCCAGCTGGCACCGCCGGCCTACCAGAGTGCAGAACCGGGCCCACTACTGGTAGTCAGCCTATCACATCAGGCCTGCAGGCCATGCACCCTAACCCCTCTCCGCGCAAGTTTTTCAGCAGCGGTAGGTTGTTGCCACTAGGGATCGAACCCAGGACCTTGATAAGAGACTCTTTACCACAACTCTCATCACCAACTGATCTGTAGTGGGACCATAACCCACAGGTCGGAGGATCGAAACCTCCCTCTGATACCATTTGTAAGACCCCCCCTCCCAGAACACAAAACACGGCACGAGAGGGGTCTTAGGCCTAGAACAGCCGCCATGTGGTAGAACTAACACTCGGGCTAGCCTGTACCACAAGACGCCTATTCTGTCGGCCACAACCAATATCATTCATTGCTGACCTAACCAGAATATAAGATACCGGAGTCAAATCCACACAAAGCATAAAGTCCATAATACCTTAACAATAGAAAAGCTTCAATAAGCTTCTAACATCAGAGTACGTAAATAGTTTTCCCAACAAGGGTACAACAAAAACCTCTCACACTCACATCAGTAACTGATGGTAGCGATGGTACCGTCCCCTCAGGCCCTGTCATCCTGGCTTGGCTGTCCGGCTGCATAACCTGCTGCTCCACCTGCGGGGTTTCCTCCTAAAAAGGAAGACGTAGCAACCATTAGTCCTAAAGACTAAGTGTCTTCACATCCGCTGCCCCGGCGACTCCTCGGCACCGGGCGGAGAAATAAATAGGGTACAATATAAATGAAACATAGGTACAAGCATGTGGTATATCTCTATGTAAATAAAGCAGTGTAATAAATAAGCAACAAATTATTCTAGCAATTCTATCATCTACAGCAGCATGAGAGTAAAGTATTATAACAGAATGTAACACAACTTATATGAATACCCATACAAACATATAAGTTGAGGATCGTTCAGCAGTAAGTAACTCATCATATAGGAGTTCCCATACAACCTTATACGATGAGGATCTTGTTTATGCAATGATGTGTAATGACATGTATGCAATGCAATGACTCACCCTTGATCACGCACATGCACTCGCTATGTCGCTAACCTCTCAGGTGTCAACCGTCATGGCCGGGCTGTGATAGTGGAGCGGGAATCTCCACTACTAGGCTGGTCCCAAACTACCTAGCCTAGGCCTTCATACGCCTCAATGCTAAGAACACAACAGCAAAGCTCACATGTTTACTATGGCTAAGCGGGTGTCTCGGGTAGATGTGCACCGAGATCCTATCCTCGAACTGGCCTAAGGTGTGATATGGAAGGAGCCTCGGAAAGGAGCACGAGGTCCAAGCCCAACCGTTCACTTGGCATGGAAGGAGCCTCGGGACGTGAACACCGAGGACCAAGCCCGACTACCCAAGGTCTAGCTGTCAACTCCCATCAGTGTGACGACTGGTGAGCCCATAGACCTGCCACACTATCCTTAACCCGGGATTACGACACCGCGTGTCGACTCACACCGCGAGCCACTCAACCACACTATGGTACGGAAGGAGGCTCGGAAATGAGCACGATGACCAAGCCCAACAGACCATTAGGCACGAAAGGCGCCTCGGGAAATGAACACCGAGGACCAAGCCCAACCATCCATTCATGACTCTTCTCACGGTACCAACAACATTTAGTTTACCAACCCAATCACTCGTGAGCACATGAGTTACTCATCAGATTATCACAATACATGTTTATATCAATCAACACCGACCGAATACACAAATTCTAGTATTCTCGTGATTAGACCACTAGTTATCATTTGCTCGCTATCCCCCACAAAGTCACTTCATTCAATCACATGCCATTTCACCATTAGTTTACGTGGGGCCTATCCAATAGTTTCATCATGCGTTGAATTATCACAACCCTACATATTATGATTTTCCTACGACTTAACGTTAGATTATTACAAAATCTCTTTCGAGATCAAATTCAATTATAAAACTAATCCAGGAATTTCAGGTGCAGAACACCTGCTGGACAGTAACTTCAACCGAAGATTTTTGTGGCTATAGGAATCCGGTGAGTGCATGTAACCCCTCGATGGAAATTTCTATCCATGGGCTACAACTTTCATGTTTAGTCTGCAATCCCAGATCAGACTGTATCCCACATGAAATTGGCTCCAAAGCCTGCGGCGTACAGAATACAATTTCTGCGCGCTTAGTCAACAACCTCTACATCAATAAGACATTCCCGTGGCTACAGACTTTACCCGAAGGCATGTAACCACTCGTTGGAAAGGTAATTTCAAGGGCTTCAACTTTTGTGTTTAGTTGAAAGCCCAGATCGGATCATTTCTTGCCTGAAAACAGCCAAGAAGGTCGATGCGTGCAGAACACAGGTTCTGCATGCATCATGAAGCGGAATGAACGACATCAGTTCATCTTCCTCCTCAAGCCGGTCTTCCCAAATCGCAACCAGAAGTTCCTCAACCCTTACTCACCCTCTTAAGGCCATTCCTCTTCACGAATCCACCCCCATCATCACTTTGAAGAAGGGGAGGTTGAAGATGACTAAACATTAGAACACAAGTTCTATAAAGGCCCTCCTAGAAATCTTCTTCTCACACATCAAGACTCATTTGAGTCGATATCTCGCCTAAGAATAACTATATATCTAGCACCAAGGGAGAGGGGAGGAATGAGACGGCTAGGGTTTCATTTCTGGCCATGGATCTTGTCATCCTTCTCATTGGCATCGTCTTTCCCTTGACGGCAGTGTCGTTTTATCATGGGGTTGGTTGGCTCCAGCAAAATCTACCTCCTCCAGAAGTTCCTCTTCAGAAAATAGGGTTTGTAAGAGAATGAGATGGCTAGGGTTTCATTTTTATCTTTTATACAGAAGTGGCACGGGTAGGGACACGACAGTGTCCTTACCCATATCCTGCTCTGGAGAAACAATGTCAACGGTTCGAGTGTCGCTTGGACACTAACATGGGTAGGGACACGCCTGTGTCCACTACCAGTGTCACATGACACGGCCGTGTTCATGTACGTGTTCTTACCCGTGTCCTGCCCCGGGAGACACGACCGGCTTCTTGAAGATGTGCACACGAGTAGGGACACGCCCATATCTCTACACGCATCCTGCTCGGGCCACATTTTCTCGAGTACCACTCGACACCTCTCGAGAACTCGACACCTCTCGAGAACTCTACGCATACGGGTAGGGACACGCGCCGTATCCCCACCCGTGTCCTGCTCGGGAAACACTTTCTCGAGTACCACTCGACACCTCTCGAGAACTCGACACCTCTCGTGAACTCGACACCTCTCGAGAACTCGACGCACACAACACACGGGTAGGGACACGCCCGAGTCTCTATCCGTGTCCTACACAGGCCCAACCTCTATTTTCCCCGTGAGTGAGCACCTGATCTCCTGCACTCTCTGAGCCTAAATCAGTTCTCCTGAATCAAAAGCGCGCACGAGGGGCCTAGCGCAAATCAAGACATTACATAACCTCCATCTGATACCACTTGAAATTATTTGATTTCAAGGATAGCTAAATCACATAGAGGGGGGGGGGGGTAGGTGAATAGGTTTCTTATTCCTTAGTGACTATCTTATATTTTCCTTTGGTTGGTTTCTTTATTAGTTGATTATATCCTGCTTTCAAGACATGCAACTTGCAATAAAACCACCACAAAAAAACACACAAAGCACACAAGATTTATAGTGGTTCCCCTAACAAGAGTACATCCACTTTCCCTCCTACTTATCCAACTATCATGTTGCACAAGGCACTTCTCAAAAACTCTGCTCCAAATAGCTTACACCTCAGATCCCTCAGGATCTCTCAGTCTTCTCCAAGACCTACAACACAGCCATAAGGGCCTGGAACTCAGTGGTCAGCAGACCACCTACCTCCGGCGAAAGGCCCTACACTTAGGTTGGGAGGACATACCTACATCAGATCCACTAGGGATCCTACCTCAGAGCAAGCTTTCTCCTACCACTCAGATCAAGGAGGATCCTACAATTCAGAGAGCTTTACTCTCCTACAACTAAGGCAATAGTGCCCTACCTCAGGACAGTGGCCCTACAGCTCAGATCCAGTTGGATACTACAAGATGGAGGTGGGTTGGTGAGTCTTGATTAGACACAAGAGAAGTTTCTCTGTGCCAATTTATCTTGATTGAAATAGACTAAGCCCAACTTTGACTCTAAGAATATATTTTCTGATTCTACCTTTTTTGAACTGAGATATACTCAGTCCTAACTTCTTCTTCACATCACCAGGGATTTTTCCTATTGGAACTATGAATTGACTACAGCAAACCTTGCTGCTACCTTAGAGCCAATTTTCTGCGTCTGCAGCATCTTAAGTGTTGAGAGCATTGTGTGAGCTTGCCTCAGTTCGACGAACTCAGAACTCAGTTCGACGAGCTCAGAGCTCAGCTTGACGAAAGTAAAAGCAATCAATGCATTTGGACTTATCCAAATTTCTGTGTCAAGAAGAACACTTCCTTTGAGAATTAGTCAACGCAATATCACATGGCGTTGAGTGAGCTTGCCTCACTCAATTCCTTTGGACTTAGTAAATATTCACAATTTTCCTGTGGAGTTGTCTGACTTAGTTATACTCAACGATTATGAGGCTATGGCGTTGAGTGAGTGATCTTCACTCAACGCCTGTGGGCTTAGCCACATTTTTGCTCATTTCTACTTAGGCTATTACAGCATTAACCTGTCTCACAGCCTTTTGCTGAATGGCGTTGAGTGAGTTAATTTCACTCAACGCCTGTGGACTTAGCCACTTTCTCAGCTTTCCATAACTTTGGCTTTGACTGTATAGGCTTCACTCAGTGATATAAGTCATCTAGCGTTGAGTGACTAGCCTCCACTCAACGCTTGTGGACTTGGACAGATTTATGTCAGTCCACCACTTAGGTAAGCGTTTTACTTAACTTAGCCATTTAGGCTACCTGTCGTATCATTGTTACTAGGACAACCTGCAATCATTAAACTCGAACACAAGTTAGATCCCCACATGTCTATACATTATTTACTATGCCTCTTCAAATTAAGGACATTGGGATCAATGGACCCAATAGAAAGTAAACAGATTTATGAGGTGAGCATTGCCAAATACCGGGTCTTGGGATAACCTCCCAAGAAATCCATCAATGTTAGTGACCATACGCTTGCCCGTTCACACTCTCTTTATGACACTAGTTTGACTCAAAGAACGAATCAGTAGGTCTTTAGGCTTAGAGTGGGGCTTGGGTTTAGGCGAGGTAAAGAAGGATAAAACCGATGGCTCACGCCCCTAATCCCAAATGAGCTAGCACAATAAAAACTATCCTCACACTAAATATACACACAGGTGTACCACACCCTCAGACTTAAACTTGACAACATGGGTGTGTGCACCGCCTACTCCCTACACAAAACATCAAGTAGATTTTCAAATTTATGTTTTCTTTTCTTCTTATTTCCTTTTCTTTTAAACCATCTACACACATCCCTATACTAATGTTAGATTCACACCAGATTCAACATTTTTTAGTAGAATAAGCAATATTTATGCTAATAGAAAACGTATAAAATTATAAGCATAAAGAAAAATTAATTCTACACCGATTTATAAGCGAGACGTGAGCACTCAACTAAGAGCACTACATTAGTCAACATTTTACTCTGTCTCAAAATCCTAAGCCAACATAGAGATTTTCCCAAATAACACAAAAGAGATGAATTTAAATCGCAGTGTGGTAACATTTAGGCACACGCTCTAGTGGGTGCTTTGGTGTGCGAAGAAAATGCAACAAAATAGTTGACAAAAGCTTTTAGAATGTTATACAATGGTGCTTGTGAGTGGGTACAAATACAATAGCTCTCCCTCAGACTCAATCTAAACAAATCTCACAATTGATGGGTAATAAAAACAACTAATGGCGTCGAGGAAGAGAGTACCCAATGCAAAAAAATGAGCATACCGGAAGATGCAAGAAAGTCCAGGATGAAGTCGCCATACAAAGAATTACAATCCCCCCATTCACAAATGTAAAATACATGCAAGGGGGTGAACTCTGCAAAAGAAAATGAAAATAAACAAACTAAACAAATTTGCAGTGGAATAAAAGATAACTATTGGGGTTATTGTCTTCCCAGCATGACTTATTGTATTTTGAAAAGCTCTAGCTAATGGGTCTATGAAAAGAAAAGTGAAAGGTAACTGTTCCATTACCCGTTTCAGTGACGAGCACCGATACAGTGACAGAGTAGTTACCCCTCTACCTAAATAATCGTATATGTGCCTCACACGTAGAGGGAAGAGAATGTAAGAAGAGGAGGAATCCTCACTCATCTCACCGAAAGTATCCTTACCCAGCAAGGTGTCACCATCAAGGAGAAGTTCCAAGTCCTCCTGGGGTAACAGTGGAAGCTCAACCTTCACAAGCTTAGAAAGAAAAGGATGATCAAGTAATAAAGGAGAAGAATAACTAAAATAAACATCAGTAGGGTGAGTGGTCCCAGTCTCACTCCCAATAGGTTGAGGTAGTTCAATATTGTTTTCATCATTGATAATGCTACAAGGCTCAACAGGATAAACATTGGCCTCACCCATGATTTGGACAACCTCCACCAGTACTGAGGAAGAATCATCTTAACATAGAAGGTCGTCCTCCTCCAAAGGGACTTGCACAACACCTAGATCGCACGCCTCATTTTGCATCACATCATCAACGATGTCATCCAAAATGAATGTAGTAGAATGCACAAAGAGGGGAGGAAGAGTGCTCAGATAAAAGTCGGGCACTTGTTCCTCACACGAGATTGACTCCAAGCAAGGGGATACATGCACAGGGGAGAATGGCTTAGCTATGTTAGAGCCTAGATCATATGTACCCCTGATGGTTGTATAACATCATTCCCTTCAAAATATGAAGGTGACACAAATAGATAACCCAAGGTTGAAGGTATGCCTCCATAAGTAGGGGTCGGAATGATCCAGATATCTGGCTCATCATCCTCATCTAATTGGCGTTGAAATTTGGCGCAATACTTTTGGGCATGATATATGCTATGACAAAGCATGCACCATTTGGTATTACTCCTCGGTCCTTGTGGGGCCGGACAGGAATAAAAAATTATGGAAGCGGTGAGGACAAGTATCTATAATACTTGGGTGCAGTGTATGAAAGAACAGACAAGACAAGTGCTTCATATACTGTACTACGAGAATTATGCCCGCAATCTCCCGTATGGTATCAATCACTAGCATGTAAAATATCTCCACACCATCGTCATCGGATATTAAGGCTAGCCCACATGGTGTGAAGATATAACGATTCATAGAAAGAACAATTGTACAAAACAGTACACCTAACAAAACTTTCCTACAACCACTTATAATCAAAAATACAAAAAAACGTATGAAGTAATAAGATAAAATAAAAAGATGGAAATACAAAGGGATCAGATTCTATCTATCGACTCCCTCTAGAAAAACTCACACGACTGTGTTACCCGGCAATGACGCCAAAAATGCGATGCCCGTTCGAGAAGTGCACCAATCGCTCAAGTAACATAAAATGTGAATAGCTCCCCAAGAATCGATCTCGCAAGGAACATAGTAAGGTGAAGCAACTATCGAGGAGGAATTGGGATTGAAGACCTCAAGGTCGGTGTTATGATGGTGCTTTTGGGTTGCGGAAACA
Source organism: Platanthera zijinensis (assembly GCA_039513925.1). Lineage (NCBI taxonomy): Eukaryota > Viridiplantae > Streptophyta > Magnoliopsida > Asparagales > Orchidaceae > Platanthera > Platanthera zijinensis. Next base: position 118,745,239 of record CM077079.1, read on the forward strand.
AAATAAAACTTAACTAAATAAACTACTCCTATGCAGGCCGCTATGCACTACTTTGCCCAACAGAATGGAAACTATGCATGCTATTATGCACTACCTCGTATGGCAGATAGATGAGTAGGCAAGCAGATGGAATGGTTCACATCGGCAGAATGAGGGTAAAAATCACCTCTTCATAATGCACGCCACTAGCAATTGTTATTGCGACAACACTCACGGTGGCGGGATGGAATATGGCGGCACACGCCAAGGAACTCAAACATAAATAATTTCTCATAGAAATGAAATATAACTATCATAACAAAGATTTTAGTGCAACATCATTAAATAATGGAGAATACTAACTATATACAACCATAAAACAAAAGGAGAGTGAAAAGAATCGACAAAATCCGAAGCCTTGTTGGGGATTCTTGGTAAGAATCGTTGGGTTGTCAATCCGTGTCCAAACTCGGTCCTCAATAATGTCCGGGGTAGAGAAGGTTGTAACTACCTCCGAATGGCCCTTCTTATTGGCGTCACAATCCAGTGGCATCACATGCCTTATCCTCCTTTCTCGATGATGAAAGTTGGGCTAGAATCCTCTCCTTGGATTATTAAGGATGATGGAGACAACCTAGAGCATAAGCCCTAACAAAGGTGGGAAGAACTTGGAGCCCGAACTCTCTTGCGGTGGAAAATGGCAAAGTGATGATGGATCTCGAACTAGGTAAAAACCCACGGTATTTGTAGAAAATGCGATAGAAATTATTGTACGCACGGTCGAACGCACAACCGTGCGTGGATTGTGCGAAATAAAATTGCAGAATTGTCCAGCCTGGAAGAAAAAGTAGACCGTATGATTTGAACACACACGAGCCAATAGCTTGTGCGAGACAGAACACTCAACTTCTAGGCAAAGAGGAAGATCGTGCATTTTCCTTCGCGCACAGTTGAATCAAACCTTGCCTGAAGAAAACGCACGGGAAATAATTTCAAAAAATATTTTGACTAGAAGAGAAGGTCATGAGATTTGGTCACACACGGGCAAAACAATCCGTGTGCGAGTAAATCGCACGGCCTAAGGTAGAGCACCAAAAATGTTGTAGGCATCACACGGTTGCATCGATCGTGCGTGAAGAATAACCCATGACTATGTGATTCCTACTGGAAAGATCGGGTTTGCAATGAGACTCTGCCCACCTTCACAACAAAACACCAACTAGGGCACATTACAACTCATGATTTTCATACCTCTAGATTAAATATAAGTATTGAAGTAGCTTTTACGTTGGTTCAAATATAGTGACTTTGGTATAAAGCAATGAATGCATAAGGTAGTCAAATGATACTTTTTAAAATAACTAACATCCAAACCTAGCATAAAACTTTCCTAGAGCGCAAGTAAAACCAACCAGTCTTCAAGAAGACTAAGAAGCTAGCAAGTATCTTAACAATGTAAAAACTCCGGTGGGCATCAACAACCTGACACGAACCCACCAAAGGAAAAAAACAAGTATATTTGAACTAAAAAACAGAACAACAACACTACCTCACACTGGTGAGGAAAATACGTCCTGCAACAACAGCAGAAATCAAGCAACTCTAGCCATTTAATCAGCTACTTCTCCAAACCAGAGGCATTCCAAAGAAAATAATACATCGACAAGAATATATAAGAGGTAAAAGAGCAATAATAGATAATAATTAGAAGAAATCAAAAGGGGTTACAAACCCCAACCACAGGAAAGCTGCCAAACCACAACAAATGAGAAATAAAACAGTTATGAGTTATTAACTTAAAAAGTCCAAGAGTAAGGAAATTGCACCAAGTGCGAAACAAAGCCATTCTTCGATAATATCTGCAAGAGTAAGAATCAACCATATGTCAGTACAAAAGAAGAAAGAGGCTAAATAGCTCTAAACATGTGAATCATTAACACAGGTAAAACTGGTTCTGAGTCGGTGGCAACAATGTCCAACACGAACTAATAGACCCAAACATCTTCAGAAGGTACTGCGGTGGTGGCAATAATGTACAACACATCCCGACAATCCAAACATCTCACAAAAGGCAATGTGGTGGTGGCCACAATTTCCAACACAACCCAACAGTCCAAGAGAAAACACCATAAGAAAACCCACCAAGTGCAATGATTCACGAGCCGGCATTAGGGTAATGGTCCTTTATCCACTGCCAACCATGGGCCACACCTTAACATCCATAAACACATATAAAACCCCAACCCAAACACATGATTTCTCTATAAAAAACAAGGAAGGAAACCCCAAAATCACCCTAAGGCCATACTTGATGAATTTTCTCAATTCGGCGAGAAAATTCCATGTCCAAAAAAATAATTTGTCGGGTATACCCGACGAATTGGCGAAATTAACCTAAGTCCACGGGAATTCATCGAGTATAATCAATGCCTCGCTGAGTTCACTCGATGCCTGGACTTAACTCTATGGTTTTTTACTTTACTCAATGCCACGTTGAGTCCACCTAGTGCACTCGACACCATCATAACCATACTCGGCGAATTCATCGAGATTACGTGATGAATCTTACTTAGACTCAGAGACCACTCAACGCACTCAATGCAAAAAACAAAACACTCAATGCCAAGCCTAATACTCGACGAATTCTTCGTGAATACTCGATGAATTTGCCTTAGCCTTACAGGCACTCAACGCTTTTCACTCAACGAACGCAGAAACACTCAACGACGAGACTATACTCAACGAATCGACTTACTCAAAGACTGATACTCGACTAATGTAACTCCACTCAATGCCTAAACTATTTGATGAATTTGACTTAGTCAAATACTAATACTCGACGAAACTAAATTAATCTGGACTCATACCCGGTGAACTTCACTCAGGCTGACCTCACCATATTCGACGATTTTAACCTAATTTGATTTTTCTATTTGACGAATTGGCTTAGACTAGCTATCTTATACTCGATGGGTTTTTCATAAGTAACAGTCATATAACTGATGAAATTTACTGAGACTAACTTTCAAATCCGACGAAATTTCCCTTACACTATTAGTCATATACTACGAATTCACACTTAACCGGAAGTCCTACACTATGTAGTAAGTCAATCTTGGTCGAACCCTTCCCTACTCCTAATTTCTAAGGGGGAAAGGAAAATAATAGAGAACAACAAAAAAGGAAAGAAACTTGGCAAGGGGAAGAAATCACCACTTGCCTCAATTCGCCCGAATCCAACAACGCAAGCGCTCCTCCTACAGGATATAGCCGCAAGTACACCTAAGCAATGATTCCTGAAACTTTTCGAGGAAAAAGATGGTCAAAACCGAATAACCTAACGTACAAAAACTCAAGAAATCGGAAAAACTCACTGCACAAACATAGATATCGGTGAGAGCAGCCCGAATCTACTCTTCGATGACGATTTCGCGCACCAGAGCTCCTACAGTCGACGTCTGAAAGCCTAGAAATGTCTGCCATTCTTCTCTTTCAAAAAAAACCAAAACGGCTCTGGAGGAAGACGATGAATAGGGTTTCCGTCAAATCATAAGACTATATATACTTATACAAGTAATATAATTTTGTATTATAATTAATTACCGAATAAACGTCAAAACAACCCGAAACTATAACCAACTCAGAATTCTACAAAAATCATACCGTAGCTTAATATCCTAGCTATGAATCCAATGGTGAAATCAAAATCCAAATTCGATAACCCAAACTCGAGTAAAACTCCCCGATGTACAAAACACCAACTATCCAAAAAGGCTCCACCGAGTTCCAAAACAAACCGGGCTCGCAAAGGATATCTCAAAAACACACTAGAAATTAGCCAAGCTAATATTCTAAGTCAAAACCTCCGATATCAATGAGCAAAAGTCATGCTGCAGCAATGTTACCCGTCAACTACACATCAACGTAATGCTAGGGCGTCAAAAATACGTCACTAGAGGAATTAAGATAAACATCGAAAAATCAGGGGAATTACAGTCTCCCACTTGATCTTGAAAGTATCAAACAAAAGCTTCACAAAGAATGTGCGACATGTAGCAATGCATCATTACTCCCAAAGAAATAAGAGTTTAGAACTCAAAAGCCATTGTGACCAATATATCAGTGTTGTCATGTCCCTTCGTCCCTTACATCTGGATAGAACTATAGGTATAGACCGTGTCACCCTCATAATCATTCAATTCGAGTTTCCTGATCTAGAATGGACTTCCAGAAATTTGTGGGCCCAATCTCATATATTGACTCAACCAAGCATGGCCATACAGTTCTCAGTCCCATTCCATCAAGGGGTCCATTGATGCAACTCCTATCTTATTGGAAGAAAAATCTTCTCTCTGCTCATATGCAAACACCCAAATGATTCGTAACATGCCCAATAACCACCTTTATCATCAAACTTTCTCAAGAATGGACTATTGATAGCATCAAAGCACGCTCTTCCTCACTAGATGAATTCTTTAACTTTAGGTCAAATGACCACAAACACCATTGCCAATTTAGCCATACTTGTGACACGTTCATATAACAATACACAAAGTATTCTCATTTTGGGTCTGTCAAGTACAACTTGTTCAATAACAAGTACCCATGTGATGATTTGGTATCACAATATCCTGACCTGTGAGAACCGGTTATCATTCAACGCACATGCTCGTCTTAATGTGTCATCATCGACCTTAGTTCTAAGATGACACTAGACCAGGGACTACTTAAGAATGAAGCTTCTAATAACATAGGCTCTCACATTCAAGTCACCACTTAACTCCTATAGAAGCAAACATTCTATGGGCATTAATTATGTTAAATTACTCTATCACAATAGAAATAAATTTACAAATAAAAAAACTTGCCAAAAATATATAAATAGAATGTATACAGTACTCAATTCATCAAATGAATTATTACAGCTAAAAAATATACAACCCACACGACTCCAACTAGAGTTGATCATTAAGGTATCGTATACCCATAGATCTAACATGACCATCATGTTTTCTTTCTACGAGAGACTTTATTAGTGGATCTGCAATATTCTCTTCAGTCGGTACTCTGGAAATGCTCGCATCTCCTCGATCGACAATCTATCGAATAAGATGGAACCGCCGAAGTATATGCTTGGAGCGTGGATGAGATCTAAGTTCCGAAGCAAGTGCAATTGCACCATTGTTGTCACAGTAGAGATCTACGGGATGAACAATTCTAGGAATGACATCTAACTCACCGATGAATTTCCTAATCCATACATCCTCCTTTTCTGCATTTGCTGCATCGATACACTCGACCTCAGTTATAGGAACGACACCTATCTCCTGCTTGGAACTCTTCAAGCTAACAATACCTCCATTTAAGCAAAATATGAACCCTAACTGAGACTTTGAGTCATCCATATAAGTTTGTAAGCTAGCATTCGTGTAACCATTTACAATGAGCTCTTCCTCTCCACCAAATTCCAAGAACGTATCCTTAGTACTTCGTAAGTACTTCATGATATTCTTAATGATAATCCAGTGACTTTCACCGGGATCAGACTGATACCTGCTAGTCATGCTCAAGGAATAAGATACATCGGGTCGAATACATATCATTGCATACATAATTTACCTAATTGCAAAAGCATATGGAGTCAACTTCATGCAGTCCTTATCTTCACAATACATAGGACATTGTTCCTTCAGAGAGACTCATACCATGAGATATGGGTAAGAATATTTTCTTGGACTCAAGCATGTTGAACTGCTTCAACACCTTATCAATGTATGTACTTTGGGTAAAACCCAGTAACTTCTTCGATCTATCTCAATAGATCTTAATAGCAAGTATATAAGTCGCTTCACCCAAGTCCTTCATAGAAAAGCAGCACCCTATGTTGTTCTTAACAACTTATAGGGTCAGTTTGTCATTCTCGATCAGTAGTATGTTATCTACATACAATATTAGAAAGACAACAATGCACCCACTAATCCTCTTGTAAGCACACGGTTCATCCTCGTTCTTGAAAAAAAAAACTCTTTGATCTTTTCATCAAAACGAAGATTCCAGAAGCATGTTTTAATCCATAAATGGATCTCTGCAGCTTGCATATTTTTGTGGCTTCACCTAGAGATACAAAACCCTCGAGTTTTGTCATATACACTTCCTCAAGGAGGTTTCCATTTAGGAAAGCTGTTTTGAAATCCATCTGCCAGATCTCGTAGTCATAATATGTAGCAATAGCAAGCAGAATTCTGATGGACATAACCATCGAAACAGGGGAAAATAACTCATCGTAGTTAATACCATGAATTTGCTTGAAACCCTTAGCCACAAGTTGCCCTTTGAATGTCTATACATTCCATTCTATGTCGGTTTTCTTCTTGAAGACCAACTTGCACCCTATGAGTCATACCCATTCAGGTGGTTCCACCAAGGTCCAAACTTGGTTTTCATACATGGAGTCTATTTTAGATTTCATTACCTCAAGCCTCTTCTTGGATTCCGGTCCACTCATAGTCTCTTAGTAGGTTGTAGGCTTATCACTATGACCCATTAGCAACACATTACCTATTTGATATACGAGAAATACATATCTCTCAGGCTCAAACCTTAGTCTACCAGATCTACATGGAAAATGTGTTTCCTGAGAAGGCTATCCAGTTACAATAACTTGTAGTTCTGGCTCAGGTTCTATTTCTTGTTCATTCACAGTTTGTGGTTCTTGAACTTCTTCAAGTTCCACCCTAGTAATCTTTCTACTTAAAAACTCTTTCTCAAGAAAGACATTAGTCCTTGCGACAAACACTTTGCCTTCAGATGGTAGGCTTAAAAAGTACAATCTAGTTTCCTTAGGATACCCCATAAGATAACACTTATCTGACTTGGGTTCCAGCTTGTCAGGCATTTGACGTTGCACATATGCATCATTGCCCCAAACCTTAATGAAGGACATTCTAGGACGCTTCCCAGTCCATATATCATATGGTGTCTTTAGAAACACTTTCGTTAGAGCACGATTTAGTATAAAAGCATAGTTTCTAGAGCAAAACCCCAAAAAGAAATAGGCAGATCTGCATAACTCATCATCGACCATAATATGTCTAACAGAGTACGATTCCTCCACTTAAACACACCATTATGTTGTGGTGTTTTAGGTGGATTGAGCAGTAATACAATACCACACTCTTTTAGATGATTACAAAAATAATTACTTAGGTATTCGCCACCTCAATCAGATCAGAGTGCTTTAACCTTCTTACCCAGCTGGTTCTCTACTTCGTTCATAAACTCTTTGAACTTTTCAAAGGTTTCGAATTTGCACTTCATAAGATACACGTATTCGTATCTACTAAAATCATCAGTAAATGAAACAAAGTAGAAATACCCACCTCTAGCCATATAACACATGGGTCCACACACATCACTATGTACAATACCCAAGAGATCATCAAACCTCTCAATGGAACCAGTGAAAGGGACCTTAGTCATCTTGCCTAACAAATAAGAATCGCCAAATGATTCATAATAAAATGAGTCCAGTAGTCCAGCTCTATCGAGCTTGGATATGCGTTTCTCATTTATATGTCCAAATGACAGTGCCAAAGGTGCGTTGGGTTCGAGTCATTCATTTTTAGTCTTTTAGTATTTTCTATATTATAGATCTGGTGGTCTAAGTTCAAAACATATTAACCATTAAACATTTGGGCTATACCATAACAAACATCATTCTTAAATTTCGAACAATAATTGTTTTTAATAATAAAAGAAAATTCAATCATGCCCAAACATGATATAGATATAATATTTCTAGTTATGGAAGAAACATAACAATAATTATAAAGTTCTATTACAAGCCCACTGGGCAAAGAAAGACGGTAAACTCCTACGGTGACTGCAGCAACTCTTGCTCCATTACCAACACGTAGGTCCACCTTTTCTTTACTCAGCAATCTTATCCTTCCCAATTTCTGCACATTTATACAAAAGTGAGAACCACATTCGGTATCCAATACCCAGGATGAAGGAGCAAAAAGGTTTATCTCTATAACATAGATACTTGAAGCGAAAGTCATACCTCCATTCATCTTTTGCAGACCCTCAATGTATGAAGGACAATTCCTCCTCCAATGACCAGCCTTGCCACAGTGCTGGCATTTCCCTTCTTTCACCAAGCCCTTCTTCGTCAGTGTTGAATACTTGTGCTCTAGAGCAGACTTAGGTCCTACCTTCATCTTCTTGAAGCCCTTGGCCTTGCCATAGCTTTTTTGCACCATAAGTATGGGTCTAGCAGGCTTGGCCTTCTTCATATTGATCTCGGTAGTTTGCAACATGCCTAGGAGCTCAGGTAGTGCCTTATCTATTTAATTCATGTTATAGTTTAAGATAAACTGCTCATAATTGTCCAGCAACGATTGCAGAACCAGGTCTGTTGCCAACTCTTGGGCCAGAGGGAAGCCTAGTCTCTCAAGGTTCTCTATATACCAAATCATCTTGAGTATGTGAGTCCCTATAAGGTCCCAAGCTCTAATCTTACCCTGGAATAATGCCTTACTGGCGTCAAACCACTCTTGACGAGCTTGCCCTTGAAACATTTTCTTGAGATACTCGTCACTTTCCTTGCAACCCATGTTCTCATGTTGCTTTTGGAGCTCAGAGTTCATTGTTGCCAGTATGAGGCATTCAACATCTATGGAGTCGTCAAGATACTTCTTATAAGCATCCTTATCAGAACGGGACGTATTCCTTGCAGGCTCTTCAGGGGATTCCTCTTCCAAAACATAGAGCTTTCGCTCTTGCCTGAGAACAATTCTGAAGCTCCTGTACCAGTCCAAATAATTTGTACCACTCAGCTTCTCCTTCTAAAGGATGGCTCTGAGGGATAGGGTGGAGTGTGAACCACTTGCCTTGGAAATTCTACAAGGATCAATGCAAAGTAAAATTAGTACTACATTTCATAATAAATTTTATTCTTTCGATAAGCACTTTAATCAAAATACTCCCACTATTTTTATTAAACTGATAACCCTCGATATCAATTTGAAGAGTTTATGCGAGTAACTCTCTTACTAGACAAGATTCATATTTCACTAACACTATTAGTCAGCTTTGGCTTTTCTCTCACAATGTAGCTATTTAGATAGGCAATGCTTGATAATTGCATCACAATGCAACTCCTGTATGACTGGTGAATAACTCTTTATTTGCATCCATCATATGGTGCATGCTAACCCTATGCCTCTGGGCACTCAACCTTTGAGGTCACCCAGTAAAGTTTGACCCAATGTCGATAGTGGGATATCATAATTATCCGCTCGCACCCTTACCAAGATAAATTAATGTGCCTTGATTTGGCAAGCCCATAATTCATCGATCGAGACAGGAAGAGTGTCATCCATCGGAAGGCATCCGAATACTTAATATTTCCTAAGGGATTTTAGATACTTGATTAACACTTAATCATGGTTAAAAATTAATCAGTGTGCACATCCAGAAAATAAAATTAAACAGAATTCATAATTCAAGTGCATCCCCAATGTGCATAAGAAGGATCATCAACACTTGATGAACTGGGCTAAATCTGAACGTCTAGAACCCCTCTAAATATTCTGATTTACATGCACTGGACATGAGCAACACTAACCCCACTTAGACAGTAGATAAGCTCGTCCCTCTATGTGAGATAAATAATCAAACATGCTTAATTTCACAAACCAATAAGAGGGACGGTTACTAACAAGGGGCAACAAGGATATCAATTATGATATCACAGTAAAATAACATGCGTTCTTGGTGGGATCCTAAGAATAGATTTGGGCATTTAGAACATTTTTAATTTCCAGATCTACAAGCCATAGATTTAGCACTTCTGATACCATGATCATTCCCAGACCTGCCTCTGATATCAATGTTGGGTTTCACTAGGATGGCACAACACTTGTGTGCGTTGTGGAAATAAGGAATAAGAAAACCCAAAAGAAGTTAGGATATAGCAATGGACATGTGTCAAGAAGAAAGTGCTGTAAAAAATTTTTTACCCTTGCGGGATAGATTCAATACTCAACCTAGATGCTCCAAAATCAGCCGATCACTTTGCAGCTATAATCCTTAGTGTAAAATAATGTCCGCACCTCTAAAGAAAATCCACACGAACGGGAGAACCCGTAGATTTTTTTCACACAAGACTTTAGGTCGGGAGACAAAGCTTTGCGTCTTAACAGACTGCTAGGTCCGTTACAGAAGAGGCGGCGGCTACACTCGCTAGAATAAGGCTAAGCCGCGGCGACGAGATCGGCGGAGGCAGAACAACTTCCATCGGCCTTTTAGGTCTCGGGTCTTTCGCACAGTGCGGCTCGTGTGCTTAGACAGAATTAACAGTTACTTCAGAAACCCTAAAATCTTCTATTTATACCAAAAGGAATAAACAAAACACCCTGTCGCTATTTGCAGACCCAGGACTTAGAGTCCAGCATTTTCGACCAGAAAACCCTTGTCTCGACGAATCGTCGAGTATTAATGACATATTCCACAAATCGACCAGTATACAAACTATACTCAACAAATCGTTGAATATCCATAAGATATTCGATGAATGGCGCTGAGTGAACTCAACGCTCTCAATGCTCTCAACGCTAAACCCATCGAATCAATATTTGGCTCGACGAAGGCATTGAGTGGACTCAACGCACTCAATGCATAACTAACAAATTCATGGATTCAACATTTCACTCGACGAAGGCGTTGAGTGAACATAACGCACTCAATACCTGAGACTCGGACTCGTCGAATCAACACCTTGACTCAACGAATCGTTAAGTGAACTCAACGCAGTCAACGCCTAAGTGCCATACTCGATGAATCAACTCTTTCACTCGACGAATCGTTGACTAACAACACACTCAATGCCATCATTCAACGAGTCAACACTTGACTCGACGAAAGCATTGAGTGGTCTCAACTCACTCGACACTTCCAAAGCCTGGTTATGTTATATCTTTTCCACTCATTATATGTGCAAATCATACAAAGCCAAACTCCCAATTTCTTCAAACAATCTAATGCGTGGCCCTGATAGGCTCATACTGCGTTGCCAGTGAGGCTACATACATGATCACTTCAAGGTCACAATGGTAACACCAACACCCTATATAGGGGAACCACTATAAATCTTGTGTGTTTTGTGTATTCTTGAAAACTAACAACTAACATTAACACACAATACACTCATAAATTCAAAGTTGCAAAAAGAGTCAAAACAAACCAATTAACCCCCCCCCCCTCTAGGTGTTTAGCTACCCTTAGAAAGAATTTCAAATGGTATCACAGGGAAGTTGTTCAAAAAGGGCTTAACAGTCTCAATAAATCTCAAAGGGTAGTAGAAGATTACTCCATAGTTTCAGGTGAGAACCATAAGGAGTTGGGTTCAATGAAATTTCCTATATATAAGAAGGAAAATTTTGGGATCTAGAAGGAGAGGATAAGGCTATTTATGGAAGCCTCATACCATAGGATATTCATAACTGTTCAAGAGGGACCTTTCATTCCCATGAATGTCTCTGCTATAGATGATAATATCAAGACACCCAAGAAATACACTGAGATGACCAAGGATGAATTCATTCTGGCAACTATGGACAAAAGGGCTCATAACATTAGTGTAAGTGGCATAGATGACTCCACATTATAGAACCTAGACCATTGCAGAACTGCTAAAGAGATGTGGGATTCTCTAATTATGTATATGGAAGGGACAGAGGAGGTGAGGGATGACAGGAAATCCCTCCTGAATAAATAGTATGAGGCCTTCAAGAAAGGCAAGAAAGATTTCATAGTTGATTGCAATGAAAAGTTCTTCAATATAATGAATAGTCTCATCACTTATGACTGATAGTTCACAAATTATGAGCTGAATGACAAGTTCTTGAGATCTCTCAATAAGGAATGGGATATCAAGATTTGTGTCATTAGGGAGGTTGGCAAACAAGCTAACACTCTACCTCAAAACTTGTTTGGGAAGTTGTTGTATCATGAGGTACAGTTGAACTCCAGAAGAGTACAAGAACATGATGTCAGAACTCTCAATAGAGAGAAGGCTATGGCCTTCAGAGCTGAAGCCATATGGAAGAGTAGGGAAAAGACTCCTCTACCGAGGAGAGCTGTAGAGTCAGAGTGCTCAGATCCCAGCTCCTCAGGCAATGAACTGCCAGATGGAGAATTTTCCATGTTCTCCAAAAAGTTCAAGAAAATATTAAGCAGGAGAAGACTGTGGAAGAACATCGGCTTTTCTAGCTCTAGCTCAAAAAATCCATATACCAGCATGGAGAAGTCCAGAAGAGACCCCTTTGGGAAAAGGTATGATTTTAAGTAGAACAAACATTTTAAGATTAATGTTGTTTGTTATTGTTGCAACAGATATGGACATGTCATTAATGACTGTCAAATCAAGAGGAAGGATAACAAGAAATCTAATGACAAGAAGTATCACAAAGACAAGAAGGCAGGAAAGAGCTTCTTGGCCAAGAAGAAAATTAGCTTCTCAGATAGTGATTTTGAGTCTTCAAAATCAAAAGAAGAGGCCTATATTTGTCTCATTTCTATTGAAGAGGAGGCTGATCATCCTGCAGCCACAATTTGCATAAGAGCACCATTTTCCTCTATTGATAGTGATTTTGAAGATGATGATAAGTTCAATCTCATGGCCTTAACTGAAGACAATCAGGACAACTCTATTCCTAATGAGGTACACTCTCTCCCCAACTCTCCTTTTGTCTATTAGACTGGCTCAGACTCTGAGGCATCCACTTCATCTAGTGGGGATGATGGATTAGAATTTGATGAGGATGTTAATCAATTAATTATCAAGTATGGTGGTATCCTGAATGCTCTAATGAAGAGCAAGAAGCTTGTCAAGAGACAAGCTAAGGATAGTAATCTCTTCAGTAAGCTACTTACCTGCAATCTGAGTCAACTCCTTTGCTAGCTCAGATGAGGAGGGAAATTAGTCAGCTGAAGAAAATCTCAATCATCCTAATAGGCACTATTTGCTAGAAGAATATGATCATCAAGGATCTTGAAGAGAAGATCCTCAAAGAGAGGATGCTAGTGGCTAGGTTTTCTAAGCCCAAGACAGTGCTGTCGCTAATTGACTGCTTCACCTCTCAAAATAATAAGAGGGAATTGGTGTCCAAGTGGAACACTAGAGCTGCCAATTCCAAAGGGAAAGGCAATGCTCCAGTTGTGCCTAAGACCACCTTTCAGAGGGTTATTCTCCCTTTTAACAGGTATGACATTTATAGTATGTATGGTCATTAGAAGAATGGAAATTCTTCCTCCAAGTGCTTGGATGTTGCTTCCAATGGAAGAAGAAAGGGTATGTGATTGAGTGCACTGAAGGCTCCCCATGTGGAAATTCAAATGGCCAATCATGGACCTTTTGTGTTTGGTGCTCCACCACCTATCCTTAAGAGCAAGAAAGTGGCCAACCCCCAAGTTCCTACTTCAAAGAGTTAGACTGTGAGGAAGATAGTTAGTAAACCACACTTTGATTTTTTTGATGCATCATAATCATGTCAGCTGTAAATAAGAAATCTATTAGTGTAAATCAGAATAGTCCAAGTGCACCTACTGGCAAACTTACTTTCAGTCAAATTCTTGCTAAAAGGAACAAGAAGAAGGATGTTGCTCTCCCCTCTAAACAGATAAAGGATGATGGCTTACACACCTCAAAGGCTGATCAGATGAGGAGATAAAATATCCATGAGTGCTTGTGTTGTGCAAAGGTAGGTCACTTTGCCATTGACTGTTGGCACAACCTAAGTGTACCAAGGGCAAGGGTGAGTCTTCTTGTCAAGGCTGCTGCAGGTAGACATAGTTATTCTCAAGCTAACATGAACCAAGGACCCATCAAATTTTGGGTTCCTAAGGTAAATTAATATGTGATTGCAGGGTAGTCCAAGTACCCATCAAACGCCAATATGGTACTTGGACAATTGTTGTTCCAAATATATGATTGGAATAGGGAGCCGTCTAAAGGATTATACTCCAGTGATGAATGGAGCTAAAGTCATCTTTGGTGGTTCAGACAGAGGAGTTACCAAAGTCTATGATATGATTACTAATGTCATAGTCTCCATTACAAAAGTAGCTTATGTGGAAGGATTGAAATACAATCTGATTAACATCAACCAACTATTTGATATTAGCTATGTCATTGTCTTCCACAAGGATAAGTGTCTGATCAAAAGGTCAAGTGAACAAGAGGTCATTTTGACATGCACTAGGAGTGGAAATATTTACTGTTTAAATTTCCTATGTATAAGTATAGACTCTCTAGTGTGTCTTGTTGCAAATGAGAAGGTATCTTATTGTTTGCAATGGAATAAGAAGCTTGCTCACTTGAATTACAAGGCAATCATGAAGCTTTTTAGTGAAGAGCTTGTCAAAAATAGACCCAATCTGAAATGTACCAAAGAGGACATTTGCTTTGCATGCTAAAAGGTCAAACAGACAAAGACCTCCTTTAAGAGCATTGGGGCCAAGGATTTTGAGAGGTATTTTTACCTCCTGCATATGGACTTATTTGGTCCTATGCCAGCTCATAGTCAAGGTAGAAAAGTTTACACTCTTGTGATAGTTGATTACTACACCAAATTTGCTTGGGTATTCTTTCTTAAGAAAAAGTGTAAAACCCTTGACATCTTTGTAACCTTTATTAAGCAAATTCAGAATGATAAGGACAATTCTATTGTCAAAATCAGAAGTGACCATGACACATAATTTCAATATGAAAGCATGATAAGGTTCTATGAAGAGAAAGGTATATTTCAAGAGTTTTCTTTTCCAAGAAAACCCAAGAAAAATGGGATAGCTGAGAGGAAAAACAAGACTCTCATACAGGCTGGAAGGACATTGCTCAGTGACATATCTCTCCCAGAATACATCTGGGCTGAGGCAGTGAATACTGCTAATTATTTCCTTAATAGATCCACTATTAACAAGTACCTCAAGAAGACTCCCTATGCGATTATGAAAGGATGAAAACCAATTCATGCCAATTTCAAGATCTTTGGAAGAAAATGTTTTGTGCTTAACAATGAGAAGTCCTACTTGATAAATATTGCTTCCAAATCCTATGAGGGAATTTTTGTTGGTTATAACAACCACAATAAATCTGATAGAGTCTACAACTTGAAGAATCAAGTTGTTGAAGAGTTTTCAATGTAGTATTTGATGAGTCTTCTATGATTCATAGTAAGCAGCCAAGCTCCTTTAGATCTGCTTGTGAAGATTTGAAGTTGGACAAGTTGAGCATCAATGACAAACCTCCTATTGAATAAGAAGAGGTTGAGTGTGTGATCATTCCAGAAGATGGTTAGGTGAATTTGACATTGTTGATGATAATTAGGAACCAAAAATTGAAGTTCAAGATGTTGTAGAAAGAATGCCAGCTACAGTCAAGCATCTAAGAGATAACCCCAGAAATATGATCATTGGGGATTCAAGCAAAGGTGTCACAATAAGGAGAAGAATCCTCAATATAGCAATGTATTCAATCTTTCTGTCTCAATTTGAACAACAGAAGTTTGAAGATACCAATATAGATCCATTTTGTATAGTGGCTATGCAAGAAGAACTTAACTGGTTCAAGAGATATAATGCCTTGAAGCAGGTTCCCTAACCTCATGGACATAACATCATTGGAACACATTGGATTTACAGAAACAAGCTTGATGGAAATGGTGTTATAATCAAGAACAAAGCTGGACTTGTTGCCAAGGATACATATAGGAGGAAGGTGTTGATTTCGATCAAACCTTTGCACCAGTTTCTAAACTAGAGGCTATAAGACTATTCCTTGCATATACTGCATACAAAGGATTTAAGGTCTACCAAGTGGATGTTAAGTAATCTTTTCTAAATGGTGACCAGAAAGAGGAGGTCTATGTTGAGCAACCCTTGAGTTTTGTTAATTCTAACTTTCCTGATTATGTTTTTTTATTTATGAAAAGCTTTATATGGGTTGAAGCAGACCCCTAGGACATGGTATGAAATCCTGTCTAGCTTTCTCATTGAAAACAAATTCTCAAGGGGGAACATAGACAAGACATTATTCCTAAAAGAAGTCAAGGGTAATATAATCCTTGTCTAAACTTTTGTATATGACATAATTTTTGGATTTACTGATGATAGTCTTAGCAAGAAGTTTACCAAACTTATGCAAGGTCAATTTTAGATGAGCAGCATGAGTGAACTCAAGTATTTCTTGGGCCTCCAAGTTGGACAGTTAGAGGATAGATTTTTCATCTCATAGTCTAAGTTCACCAAGGAATTAATCAAAAAGTTTAGAATGGAGAGTTCCTCCATAATGAAAACTCGTATGTGGTTAAGTGTGTCAATAGACAAGGATGAGACTAGGAAACCTGCAGATGAATCCTTGTATAGAGGCATAATTGTCTCCCTCCTATACTTGACTGCTAGTAGGCCAAACATTATGTATGCTACATGTATTTGTACTAGGTACAAGACATGCCCTAAATAGTCTCATTATTATGTTACTAAAAGAATTTTGAGATATCTCAAGGGCACACTTGATCTTGGTCTGTGGTACCCTAGGAATATTGATTTTGAAATAATTGGGTATTCAGATGTAGATTTTGCAGGTTGTAGGGAAGACAGGAAAAGCACATCTGGCACTTTTCAGTTTTTAGGGAGAAGACTAGTATCTTAGAGTATCAAGAAGCAGACCAGTGTAGCCATCTCCACTGCAAAATCAGAGTACATTTCAACTAGGAGTTGCTGTGCATAACTACTATTGATTCAGCATCAACTCCACGATTATTATTTTTAGCTAAGTAAAACTCCAATGTATTGTGATTCATCTAGTGCTATCTCAATTACTAAGAATCATGTCTCTCACAACAGGACCAAGCACATTGACATTAGATATCATTTCAATATAGAGCATATTGAGAAGGATGACATCCGTCTTGTGTTTGTTCCCACAGACAAACAAGTGGCTGATATCTTCACTAAGCCACTAGTGAAGCCAAGCTCAACACCTTCAAAATTGAGTTGGGTATGTTGAACTTTGAGTAGCATCATTATCTTTACATGCATATATGCATTTGGGGGGATTTACCTTTTGCAAGTAATCAAGAAAGATATGGACTAACTATCCAGGTGTTTAGAGCGTTGAGACAACTACAGGCGTCGAAAGCGTCGAGTGCACTCAATGCATTTATTCCGGCAGTTTAGATCATGGCTAACTCTATGGATTAATTTAAGTCATTGATCAAATCATGTAAATAACGACATGTGCGTGCCTCTCCACATTCTCGAATATGGGTAACTATAAATAGAAATGTGTGCCTAGAATAATACACGCAGTTCCTTGCCATATTCGACTCTCTGCATCCCTGTCGAAGTGTTCACGAGCAAGCTCTTCAACTATCTAGAATTTCAAAGGTTTAATGGAACCTAAAGGAGTAGATTTCCTATTCGAGTGATCTGAACTTGTTGGGAATGGTATCAATGATGCTCCTGAAGAAATACGGCTGGTTCTTCATCTTCTGATGTCGCTGACGTAGAATTCGTTCTATTAGAACCAAGCTCAATATGGAAACGAGAAGTGTTAGAATTATACTCAAATGCCAAAGTGGACTCTTCTTCCATTAAGATTAAGACTTTAATCAGTGGAAACAGGATTAAGATTTCCTCAAGGAGGTTGAACAAAGCTCTGAAGCTGACTAAGTTTGGCCGACAGATGAGGAAGATGTACTTTTCTTGAGGATGTAAAGTCAGATCTTAAATGGTGTGGCCTATCAAACCACACAACTGGTTCTATACTGAAGAGAGAGATTAATCTGAAGGGGAAGTTCTTGATTGATGTAAAAGGCAAGGTCTTAATCTGCAAAATAGGGTCACATGATAAGATTTCTAGGAAGATGTTTGAGATAATGACAAGAGTTATTCTGTCTAATGGGACTGACTGGGGAATGATTCTTTTTGAGGGAATAGTGTAGTGTATAACACCCCAAAAAGGATTACTGGTCATTGGAGGCTATCGTGCGGCAATAGGCTTATCACAGGCGGTAGCTCAGTGAATTAAAATACCAAGGGATATTGTTTTTACCGCTTGGTGATAGGAATCTTTCGCGTCATGATAACAAATGCCTTCGGTGAGACAACTCAATGCTTTTGAGGAATCGTCGAGAGCGCAACTGTCAGGCGATAGGAGTTACCGCGCCGTGTTATTCTCTCGACGAGTGTCGAGAAGGATTTCTGGAGTAACTGATCTACCGCCAGGCGCTAGAGAGTTATTGTGGGGCGATAGCTCTGGATAGCTGCGCAGGCTAGTCAAAGCGATTACCGTCTGTGATACCGTGCGACGGTAACTTTTATATAAAGGCTGGACTTGAGATCTTATTCTCATTTTCTCTCACACACTCTCTTGCTTAGTTCTGGAGAGGGAAGAGGAGGAACAGTCCAGGAGCTCTTGTGAGAATCGATCCAAGGTGTGCTTGTGATCGAAATTGTATGTCGACGCTAGATCCATGGAGTGGAAGTTGTGGCAACCAATTCCATCCGGGTCAAAGATCACAGACTTGGCTCCGAAGAGAATTATAAGGGTAACGATTTTCTCCTTGGACCAATGAAGTCCTCAATATGCATCATTGCATGGAACCCCTCACAAAAAGGTAAAGAGAAGGTGGTTTCCAATGGGTAGATCGGTATGATCCCCGAGCTAAAATTGCATATATATCCGGAAATTTTGGAGTACGAAATAGGCATGCTGTGTGAAGCCCATCCGGACGGGTTGATCTGGCTTGGTGATGTTTATTTTGCATTCTGGAGAAGACTCTGAGTATAAACATATAGTTGTACGGAGTCTGGGGGTTATACCTGTGAAAGGAGAGTAACAGGAAGTACTGGAGTTCAGCTCTAGGAAAATACCCAGGAAAGATCACAGTTCAGTTAATTGTTGATGTCGTCAGGCGATAGTGAATATTGCTAGGCGATAGTGAATGTCGCCAGGCAATAGCTCCTATTGAGCTAAAAGTTTGAGTGGCCTGTCTCTAAGAGACCTGGGGGCCATTGCTTACAGACCAATGAGATTAAATTGCTCAGCAATGGTGGGTTCCAACCTGAAATGGTACAAAGCTGTGTGGCTTATTGTTTTAGTTGAGTCGTGGAGGCCAACTACTGCGCCATCAAGTTAAGTACCTCTAAACGACTAGATCGTCAAGTTAAGTACCTCTAAATGGGTAGTTTGTTGTTAAGTTATATACCTCTGAACGACATAGTCGTCAAGTTAAGTACCTCTGAACGACAAGGGTTACCGTTTAGTTAAGTACCTCTGAATGACAAAGTAGTCATGTTAAGTACCTCTAAACGGTGGTGATACACGAGAAGTTTGGTACCCCGAAACTGTTCCCTAAGTGCACGGGGCGTATGGCCGATTAGCCTACGTCTGTGGTGAATGGTGCTTAAATTCACTTTATTATTGCCACTATATAGATATATACTATTGTTTGCAGGGAAGGAGAACCGCCACCCCGAGTAAGGGGTGGGTTCATTATAATTGGTTAGCAAAATGCTGACCTTCGCTTTGTTTGCCACATTTGTGTGGGCCATTTGTGCAAGTGCTGGAGAGCCAAGTGGGAAGAGGCAGGCTGAAGCCCTTTTGCTGGGAATGGCTGGCCTTTAAAGTCCCAAAGGCGAACTTTTTACTATTTTCATGTGTAGTCGGGCTGCGTGCCGATGTATGAAACCACTTATTGTAAATGAAGCAGTTGTAAGGCTGAAAGGCCAAAACATGTGTTGTGTTATATTTATATCATTCTTATACAAGCTTTTGTAGTGGACATTCCTACTGTTATGGGTTCTTAACCAAAATGCTTCTGCTAGAATGCTCTGAGTTAGGACGCGTTCATAGTTAAATTTGGATTTGGAAACAATAAGTAACCTACTTACCTATTCGTAGCATATGGCATCGGGCACCAGTCGGACCTTCTGTCATATGTTATATTGTGAATGGGGTGTTACAAAATTGGTATCAGATTCCCTTCTCGGTCTTTCTTCTTCGAATTCATGGCTGAATTCTTTTATGGGGTGGTGAGCACGTGCATATGCGCTACCTTTATAACATAAATGAACCCATGAATGTCCACTTAGGAATGAAAATACACATGTTTGAGGAACTGGTATGTTCCTATAATTGCTTTTGGAAATATTTGTAGTTGCTTAATTGTGTGTTCCACATTGTAGACAACTAGAAGTGGTGCGGGGCAGCTAGAACCCCAATGCTCGGTGGAGAGTAGTGTACCAAATGAGGTGCAAACACCTCCTCCTGCGACTGAAATTATACGGTTGGTTGTATAAGCCGTGTTCGCAATGATTAATGTGCAACCAGGGGGTAAGAGACAACTCCAATTCGTGTGATGGTTCAGAAACCGGTTGGCATGGTTGTGCGCGTAGCGATGAGAGAAGTGGTTATTGAGCCAGTGGGCGCAAGGCGAGTGATAGAGAAGCAACTGAAGCACGTTATGAGTTTCAATCCCCCTGTGTTTATTGGTACTAGAACCCCTACACACGCCGAAGATTGCCTCTCAAGAATAAAGAGGTCCATGATAGCAACTGAAATGGAAATGTGGCAAAAAGTCACTGTGACTACCTTCTTGTTGGGTGGTGATGCAAGATTGTGGTGGGATGAGCTAGAGCTGCACAAATTTGCTGGTCGGCTGTTGATTGAGATCTCAATGGAGGAATTCTCAAGGTGTTTTCTGGCAAGATGCATTCCATCGGCACAGTTGATTGCGATGGAGAACCAATTTATATGGTTAACTCAAGGTGAAAGGTCATTATATGACTACTTGCACGAGTTTACGATATTGGGAAGATTTGGATGCTTTACGTTTGTAGATAAGGAACGAAAAACAAATCGGTTCTATGAAGGGCCGAGAGACAACCTGTGGTTGCTTCTATCAGGAGCGATGACACATGTTTTTCTTAACTTGGTCAATACGGCCTGCTCCCTCGTACTGGACATGAAGCGCGTGCAACGTAAGAATTATTTGGCAGGGAAGAATCTAGAGTTCAAGGTACTTAGTTCTTCAAAGGCTGGGTATCAACAGTGGAAAAAGAAGCCCAAAACTTCTGCGTTGGCTCCTTCTTCTCCTCCATCGGGAGCAACGTCCTGGAGTGGTCCGCTCACATGTTATACATATGACAAAGTGGGGCATATGGCTCGAGATTGCTGGAGTGGCCTTCCAAAAGGGGTTTTATAATTTAAAATATCTAACATACAACCTATCATAAAACCTTCCCTTAGAACAACTAAATACAATAAGTCATACAAAAAAAGACTTAGCAGCTAGCAAGTACTGAACATAATATAAAAAATCTAGTGCGCGTCAACAACCTGACATGAACCCACTAAAAGATGTGTATATCTGAACAAGAATAAAACAGCACACTACCTCACAACTGGTGAGGAATAAGGATAGCTACAAGACACCAGCCAAAAACCAACCCTAGCCGCTCAACTGGCTACTTCTCCAAACCTGAGGCATTCAAAGAAAGAACACCTCAACAAGAATGAAAATAAAAGTACTGATTAAATATCAAAAGGTTAGCAATAAACAAAAAGGAACAAAGGGTTACCAACCCTAATTCAAGAATAATGAGAAAGGCTAACTTACAAGTTGAAAGGTAAGGAAATTGCACCAACATATTTATAAGTGTAATTATAAGGAATTAATAAGCTCATAATTTAGTGAGCAAAAACACAGGCATTCCCGACAATTGTGGTGGTGGAAACCAACCCAACACACCAATAGCAAAAACGTCACAAGGTCCCAAGGAAAGGTGGTCTTATACTTTGACACACCTAAACCGGAGAAAAACTGGCACCTGCGATGGTAGGAACCTACCCAACACACCAACAGTGACACACTCCCACGGGTTAAACTCACCATGGAAAAAACATCAAGTTAGTGGTCCTTTATCCACTGCCAACATATCCATAAACATAGACAAACCATAACCAAAACATTGGGCTTCTCCAGGAACAAGAAGAAAGAAATTAAATCCCAAAAATCGGCCCAAGGCCAAACTCAACAAATTAGTTACGATTCGGCCACAAAATACCAAGTCTGCAGAAAAAGCATCGAGTCAACTTGACGCCCGCCCTACACTACATGCATCGTTGAGTGCATTAAACGCACTGAATGCCAAAAAAAAGCTCAGAGTCCACTTGACGCCAAAGCACATCCACTCAACGCAAGGATTGACTCAGTAAACACACTCAATATCAAGTCCACTCGACGCCAAAGAAAATCCACTCAATGCCAAGCCTAACTCAGTCAACACACTCAACACCAAGGCACAACTCTCCACGCCTAATAATTAACTCAACGATATTGCCTTCACTCAACGCTGTTTTGAGTTCACTCAATGTCGCATTGAGTTCATTCAACACACTTAATGCTTTTTGACTTAGTCTCAAAGCTACTCAATGCTAAGTCCTCACTCAACGCTCTATTGAATGCATTCAGCACACTCAACGCTTTTTACTTATCCTCTCAAACCACTCAACATTGCGTTGAGTGCATTCAACACACTCAATGCTTTTTGACTTAGCTACACAGACCACTCAACGCTGTGTTGAGTGCATTCAACACTCTAAACGCTTTTGACTTAGCCACATAGACCACTCAATGCCTAAGGCAGAAACCTGACAGAAATCCTGTCTTTCTTAAATAGAGGTTCATAGACATATAATAACTTAATTTTGTGACAACAACTAATCCTAGATCAGGACAAAGTTTTATTTCTTAAGAGAAAGGGAGGGGTGGACAAGGCAGGAGCCCAACACAAGAAAAAAGCTTCTTCCTGACCAAACTAAGAAGAGAAAAGCTATTACTAAGTACAATACAACCTATATAAATAAGAAAATATAGAAAGAATCAATAAAGAACCACTTGCCTCAAGATCTTCAAAAATCTGGCCTCACAAATGCTCCACTTCAAGGATCAGCCGCAGGAACTCTTAGGCACCAATTCCCGAAACTTTATCGGGCAAACAAGAGTCAAGTTGAAAAACCCTAACGCCAAAAGTCCAAGAAAACAAAATTACCTACCACTAATGCATAGATCTCGGCGAGAGCTTTCTGGATCTACTCTCTAATGACGATTTCATGCACCGGAACTCCGACAAATGGTGGTCAAAAGACTAGAGAAATCTGCCGCCCTCTTTCTTCTGCATTCTTGGTCCGATAGCTTGGGGAGGAAGATAATTAATAGTAAACTATAGTATATCCGATAGCCATTATAATATATTATTTATATTACAATAGAATAACATATTATAATATTATAATATAATATCATATGAAGATAATGACTTCTATAATATTATATAATGATTCGTAAATAACGTCCAACTAACCCGAAAACTCGAATCAACTCGGATTTCTCCGAAAATCGCACCGTAGCTAAATATCGATGTTAAGAATCCAAAGGCGAAGTCTAATTTAAGATTCGACAATCCAAACTCGGGTAAAAACTCCCCTGAAGACCAAAAAACCAATTATCCCAAAAAAGCACCACCGAGTTCCAAAACAAACCCGGCTCGCAAGGGAAACCACAAAACCACACTTAGAAATTAGCCAAGCTGTAAAAACCTCAGATACATGATGAGCAAAAGCCATCCTCCGACAGCGGTACCCACCAACTACGCATCAACATAACGCCCTGACGTCAAAATACGTCACTAAAGGGATTTTAAATAAACATCGAAAAAGCAGGGGCGTCACAATCACTCCCCCTAAAAGAAAGTTTCATCCCGAACCTTTACGCACAAAATATGCCACTATAGAAGGAAAATAATCGAGGATTATAGAATAGAAACACATACCAAATGAAACTAGGAGAACAGTTGAGGATTAGTCTCCCTAATAGTTTACTCCAACTCCCAAGTCGCGCTGTCCACGTCTTAGTTGCGCCATAAAACTTTAACCATGGGTATGGTATTCCATCGCAACACCGATCTGAGTATCCAGAATGCGAACATGCACCTCAACATAGGAAAGATTAGGTTCTAACTAGAGCACATAATCAAGACCTGCCGGTCGCTAAGCATAAATTTCCACAATTAGCTCACGTGAAACACATCGTTCACACAAGGAAAACTTGCTGGAAAATCGAGCCTATAAGCTGACACTCCAATGTGTTCAACAACTTTAAAAGGTCCCACATACCCAGGATCCAGCTTGTGGTCCTTTCCAAACCTCTTTACACCAGACATCAGGGAAACCTTAAGAAAAACCATGTCCCCAATAGTAATTTTCAAAAGCCGTCCTCCGACAATTAGCGTTCTTCTCATAACGCTCCTGACCTATTCGAAGCTTCTCTAGAAAAGCCTTAACGATGATAGACGACTGATGGTTGCGGCTTGGCCGAACACAGATGTAGACCGCGCTTCCAATATGAGAGTTATACTTGAGGGTGGAGAAAAATAACCTGCGGCTTGTGATATAAGCATTCAAGCCAGTGACCAAAGATACTTTTGCATGCCTAACCGACAAATAGGTCGTCTGGTAGTAGAGGCCAAACTCATACTATCTTTGAAGCGGCAAGTCGCAGGTTGATTAGAGTGAATACCATAAGGCGGCTGATGACTTGTTTTAGTCATCCCTTTTGGGGTAGTTTAGTATTCATAATTCTTTGGTTTTATTATAGTTTTATGTATTATTATGCTTGTTATGTTGTTATTTTATTTTAATGTTTTGTTATGTTATAATAATAAAATCCATAGTTTTATTTATATGTTTTATGTATTTTCACTTTTATTATTTTATGTTCTATGTCTTATGTTTATCTATGTTATGTCATAAAAAAATTGACTAATGTTTGTTTTGCTTTATTTATAGTTGAAGCCCAAGCTCAAGTCCAACCTCCATTTGATGCAACCATTCAAACCTACTTGAAGACCAACCCGAGTCCCACCTTACAACCTCTAGTTCATGAAACATGCAATCATTAGCAACTCGGCCACCCTACATAAAGCTAGCCCAAGCCTTCCATTTTGAGAAGCCCACCATGCAGCCCGAGCATTCCATTTGGAGCAGCCCACCAAGCAACCCGAGCCCACTACTCATGCAGTCCAAGAGCAGCCCGACCCCTTCCCTTGACTCCTACCCGAGCCCTCTTCAAAGCCCACTCCATCAAGCCCATGGGAGGCCCTTGCTTTTCATGCATGCACCTCCTCACAATGCATGGTCGGCCACCTCTCTCTCTCTCCTCATTAATTTCCATATGCATTCACCTCCCCAGTATGTATGGCCGACCCCATTCTCTTTTCAACTCTTTATTCTATATTCACCCCCCTCTCTACTTTACATTCTTTTTTATCATTCCCATAAATTAAATACAATGACCCCCCCCCTTTTTTTTCTCTCCCTTCATAAATTCCATGCATGAACCCTCCTCACCATGCATGGCCGGCCACCCCCCATGCTGCCTTCATATTCCCTTCATTCTAGATCCTTCTCCTCACTTATAAAAGGAACCCATGTCTCATGCGAAGGTTGGGTTGGAGAGAGAGCAAGAGAGTTCTAGTGCAAGTTCTTTTCTTCAGTGTTGTTATAGTACTTTTCTTGTTGTAATTTCCTTTTTAGTAGAATAATCTTGTCTTATTTTTATTATTGTGCACTCAAGTTTTATTAATCAACAAATATGAATTTTATTCATCTTAATTTTGTCTCCTTTTCAATTATGTGTAGCTAATTTCTCTTAGAATTCGATAGTGTGGATCCATGAAGTGAGATGAGGATTCTTTTTATTTCTTAGTTTTATTTTTGTCAAAATTAATATCGGTCCTTCTTTGATTTTTCTCGTGTCGACTACGTATTTCCGGTATAAGGTAGTAAGCATTTTATCTTATTCAATAGAAGTCGAGACACTCGTTGGTTTGAAAGATCACTCAAAGAAGGAGGGAGTTGAACTCAATCCTAGAGATAGGATGACGTAATTCCTCCGGATTGGAGTCAAATCCAATAGTACGGGTCACTTCGGTAATGCAACTTTAGGCCATTTTGACTTGTAAAGTGATTTCGGTCAAAATGCTTATAAGTTAGGGGATTTAATGCTCTAGCGAGATTACTTCCTAATATCGGATCCGTCACGGTCGAGTTTAATTTGCAAATTTAAATCTATATTTTTATCCTTCTCGTCTCATTTCATGGTGAATCATAGATCGAATGCTAGCTTTTTAATATAATTTTTCGTTGCAAAAAATTATCTTTAGTTTTAATTTAAAAATTCTCGAAAACCAAACAATCTTTCGGTAGGATAATAGTAGAAGCGTGCGTAGCAGTACTTGACAACACCGTGTTTAAATACGACCTTGGTACTATAATTTGATAGGTACACTTGCCTTTTCGGGTTGATAGCAATCCTCACACCAAGTTTTGGGAGCCGTTGCCGGGGACGCTTTTTCGTAAATATTAGGAAAACGCTTTCACTATTACTTCTGCAAAAAAAACAAAAATTGTTTTTATTATCTTTCTCTTCTTCAAGTTTATTTCCTTTCTTTTCTTCCCCCCATTCCCCTTCATTTTTTTAGTGCTTGACCCGCACAAATCCGTCGCTACTTGTTGATTTGGACCCAGAAATCGAACTCTCCTTTCAGAGAAACTTGTGATTCGGGGCTTCCACTTCTCAAACAACGGTTGAGGATTCCGACGGTGATTGTAATTTTAATTCTGAAATGGGAGATCCCAACCCAGGAATGGCTCAACAAAGTACCATGTCTGATTATGCTCGACCCAACTTGGAGGGGACTGAAACAAGTATTGTTCGACCTGCGATTGCGAACAATAATTTTGAGCTTAAGCCTAACATCATACAAATGGTGCAACAATATGTAAAGTTCTACGGATTACAAGATGAAGATCCGAACTTACATATTGCTAGTTTTCTCGAGATCTGTGACACCTTTAAAATTAATGGTGTCGCAGACGACTCTATTAGGCTAAGACTCTTCCCCTTCTCCTTAAGGACAAAAGCCAAACAGTGGTTGTGTTCTATTCCAAGAGGATCAATCACTACTTGGAACATTTTAGTCGATAAATTTCTTGCTAGATATTTCCCTCCCGCTAAAACTGCAAAATTAAGAAATGATATAACTTCTTATTCTCAAATTGCTTCTGAGACCCTCTATGATACTTGGGGGAGGTTCAAAGAACTTTTGAGAAGATTCCCTCATCATGCTCTGGCTGTATTGTTATTGGTTCAGACATTTTATAATGGGCTAAATCAAGAGACTAAGAGAATGATAGATGCCGCTTCCGCTGGTTCTTTGGACTGCAAAACTCTGGAAGCCGCTCTTTAGCTTATAGAGGACATGACGATGAACACCTATCAGTGGAATTTGTCTACGACTCGCCCAAATAAACCTGCAGGTATCTATGAAGTGGACTCTTTATCCCAACTGGCACTGCAAGTGGAGATGCTGAACAAGAAGATTTCACAGATCACTGTTGCCTCCGCCCCTCAGGTATTTGAATTTGCGAATGCTGCTGCTGCCAAGCAGGTGGATTATTTAGGGAACATACCCAGGCCTACTTAAAATAATTTTTATTCTTTTTATAAATTTTCTACACCTCCTGGTTTTAATGCTTCTACGAATTCTTATCACCCTAGATGGCGTATCCATCCTAATTTTTCTTGGAGTAATAATGCTAATATCGTACGTCCACAACACAATTTTACAACACCACCACCACCACAACAAAACCAAAATCTTAAAAAACCTCCCTCTTTCGAAGAAATATTGTCTAGATATATAAGCTCGAACGATAGTACTATTAGAAATCTAACAGGGTCGATGAAAACTCTAGAAAATACGGTCGGCCAACTCGCTAAGGTTATCTCCGAGAGGCCACCTTGCTCTCTTCCTTCAAATACTGAACCTAACCCAAGGGAGCACGCGAAAGCGATTTCCCTTCGGAGCGGTAAAGTTATTCACGAGCCCACCATAAGGGAAGAGCCAGAGGTGATTGCGTCTCCTATTGCTGAAAAAATTATCTTTAAGGAAACAAATGATGAAAATTCTAAAGAAGATAGATAAATCTAATTTTGAAAAAGATAAGTTTATTTTTGAAAAAAAAAATGATATTTTTCAAAATGATGCTCCAATAATTATTAAAGAATTTTCGCCACCTCCTTATCCCGCTAAGCTTAGGAAGAAAAACTAGATAATAAATATCAACGCTTTCTTGAAATGTTTAAACACATTCATATTAATTTGCCGTTTCATGAAGCGATTAGCCAAATGCCTAAGTATGCAAAATATCTTAAGGATTTGTTAACAAACAAAAAGAAATTG
Source organism: Platanthera zijinensis (assembly GCA_039513925.1). Lineage (NCBI taxonomy): Eukaryota > Viridiplantae > Streptophyta > Magnoliopsida > Asparagales > Orchidaceae > Platanthera > Platanthera zijinensis. The sequence continues at coordinate 118,773,592 of CM077079.1, forward strand.
GAAAATCTTTCTCATGTAATGTTAAACGAAGAGTGCTTGGCGGTCGTTCAAAATTCTAATCTTCCAAAAAAAATAAACGATCCGGGTAGTTTTTCAATTCCTTGTGTTTTTGGTGACCTTTTTGTAAAACATGCGTTAGCGGACCTAGGTGCGAGCATCAACTTGATGCCATTCTCATTATTTAAAAACCTAGGATTGTGCACTCTCGGCCCTACACGCATGAGTATCTAATTAGCCGATCGATCAATTAAGTATCTAGTAGGTGTTGTTGAGGACGTGCTAGTGAAGGTCGACAAATTCATCTTCCCGGTGGATTTTGTCATTCTTGATATTGAAGAGGACGTCGATGTCCCTCTTATCCTTGGTGGTCCCTTCCTAGCCACCGCTCGAGTAGTCATTGATGTGACTAACGAAAAACTTGTTCTTCATGTGGGAGATGATGAGGTTATTTTTTCTATCAATCAATCTTTAAAAAACTCTTTAAAAAATGATGATTCTTATTTTTTTTCTGGATGTGTTAAATGAAGATTCCTCTCTTTCTCTTTCAAACTTCTCTTCAAATTTTTTTTCATCTTCTTTTTCTGAAATTTCCTCAAATGTTTTTGAAAACACGGCTATGTTCGTGCAAGCAAATTTTGAAAATGAATCTATTTTTAGTAGAAAAAATTATGAAAATCTTATTTTTGAAAAAGAAAAAAATCTGAAAAACTCTTACGATGAACCACCCTACCTTGAATTAAAGCCACTCCTTGAACATCTAAAATATGCATTTCTTGAAAATAATTCTAAATTGCCCGTTATAATCTCAACCTATCTTTCTCAATCCGAAAACGATCAATTGGTCGAAGTACTATAAAAGCATCGTCGAGCTATAGCGAGGCAAATTTCCGATATTTCTGGCATAAGCCCTTCCTTTTGTACGCATAAAATATTTTTCGAGAATAATTCTAAAGGCGTAGTCCAAACTCAACGTCATCTTAATCCAAATATGATAGAGGCTATGAAGGGAGAGGTGCTTAAATTATTAGATGCCGGGATAATTAATCCTATTTCCGATAGTAAGTGGGTGAGTCCGGTTCAGGTTGTACCTAAGAAGGGTGGGATCACATTAGTGAAAAAAAATAACGATTTAATTCCGACGAGGACGGTAATGGGAAGAAGGATGTGCATCGATTACCGTAGGCTAAACAATGCCACCCGTAAAGATCACTTCCCCCTCCCCTTTATCGATCAGATTTTAGAACGTTTATCAGGGCATAGTTTTTATTGTTTTCTCGACAGTCTCTCGGGGTATTTCCAAATCCCTATCGCACCTGAGGACCAAGAGAAGACAACATTCACTTGCCCCTTCGAAACTTTTGCTTATCAAAGGATGCCTTTCGGGTTAAGTAACACACCTGCTACCTTTCAATGTTGTATGCTCGCTATTTTCGATAAATACGTAGAAAATATTATGGAAGTGTTTATGGATGATTTTTCCGTTTTTGGTGACTCTTTTGATTTATGTTTAAAAAATTTGGAAAAAGTTTTACAATGCTGCGAAGAAACAAATTTAGTTTTAAATTGGGAAAAGTGCCATTTTATGGTGCGTGAAGGCTTAGTCCTTGGCCATAAGATTTCCGCTAAGGAAATTGAAGTGGACAAGGCAAAAATTGAAGTAATTGAAAAGCTACCGCCGCCTACGAATATCAAAGCGATTAGAAGATTTCTAGGGCACACAGGTTTTTACCGAAGATTTATTAAAGACTTTTAAAAAATTACTAAGCCTCTCACCCACCTTCTCAAAAAAGAAGCTCCTTTTATTTTTGATGATTCTTGTCTTGCTGCGTTTGAATTAATCAAATCTAAACTTATAAATGCGCCAATTATGATTTCCCCTGTTTGGGATTTACCCTTTGAAATAATGCGTGATGCGAGTAATTTTGCAGTAGGTGCGGTTCTAGGACAACGAATTGCTAAGAACTTTCATCTGATATAGTATGCAAGTAAAACTCTAACATCGGCTCAAGAAAACTACAACATAGCTGAAAAAGAACTTTTAGCTGTTATTTTCACGTTCGATAAATTCCGACCGTATATTACTCTCTCTAAGGTTATCGTTTAAACAGATATTTCCTCTTTGAAGTACCTTCTTTCTAAACCGGATGCCAAGCCGCGTCTTATTCGTTGGATCCTCCTACTTCAAGAATTTGACTTAGAGATTTGTGATAAGAAAGGAGCGAAAAACCTAGTGGCTGATCATCTCTCTCATCTTGAAAATCCTGAACTCGATATTTTAAATGAAAATTTTATTAATGACTCTTTTCCGGATGAATGAATTTTAAACGTTTCTTCTTCTACCCCCTGGTTTGCTGATCTGGCCAATTATCTCGTGGCCCGGGTGCTTCCAAAAGAGTACTCTTCTCACCAAAAGAAGAAATTCTTTTCTGAGTTGAAGTATTTTTTTGGGAGGACCCCTTTCTATTTCGCATTTGTGCAGACCAGGTGGTTAGAAGATGTGTTTCCCGGGAAGAAGGTCAACAGATTTTAAAGCAAGTTCATGAAGGTCTGACTGGCGGGCATTTTCAAGAGAACCTCACCACCCACAAAGTGCTTAGTGTTGGCTTTTATTGGCCAAGCATATTTAAAGATGCACAAATCTTTGTGAGTGTGTGTGATCGGTGCCAATGGACTGGAAACATATCTAATAAAAATGAAATGGAACAAAATTATTTTCTTGAATGCGAAATTTTCGATCTTTTGGGCATCAACTTTGTAGGCCCATTTCCCTCAAGCTTAGGAAATAAGTATATTCTAGTCGCCGTAGATTATGTTTCTAGATGGGCGGAGGCCCAAGCTTTACCAAGTAATGATGGTCATGTCGTAGTTTCTTTTCTTAAAAAATTATTTTCCCATTTTGGTTTTCCTCGAGCGATCGTTAGTGATAGGGTAACTCATTTTTGCGATACTCAACTCGCTAAATCTTTAACGAAATATGGCGTTACGAATAAACTATCCACCGCTTATCACCTCCAAACCAACGGTCAGGGCGAGGTAGTCAATCGAGAACTTAAAAGAATTTTGAAAAAAACTATTTTTGCTTCTCGTAAGGATTGGTCTTTAAAATTAGACGATGCTCTTTGGGCCTATCGGAGGGCGTATAAGACCACTATTGTTGTACTCCTTTTCGATTAGTCTATGGAAAATCATGTCATCTCCCGATAGAAGTAGAGCATCATGCGTATTGGGCGCTAAAGTTTTTTAATTTCGATCCGCACTCGGTCGGCGAGCATAGAAAAAACCAACTAAATGAACTTGACGAATGGCGAGCGTACGCTTATGAAAATAATAAAATTTATAAAGAATGCACGAAAATTTATCACGATAAGAACTTGTGCCACCCTAAAACATTTAAACCTGGCGATCAAGTACTTCTTTTCAATTCTTGCTTACGTCTTTTTCCTACCAAACTTAAATCTTGATGGTCTGGACCGTTTACGGTTAAACAGGTTTACTCTTATGGAACTGTGTTACTCTCGCACCCGGATAAGGGTGATTTTAAAGCAAATGGGAATAAACTTAAACTATATATTTCTAATGATTCGGTGACTCCTGCAAAAGAGAATCTTATTCTGGGCTCTTAAATGTTTATTTGCATTTGGAACTTTTTTATATTGTTGTACTTATTATTATTATTATGAAACTTTTATTATTATTTGAACTTTTTATTGTAAAATAAAGAACATTCTTGGGAGCTTGCCCAAGTATTTTCTGCTTTTATTTTTTTTTGCTCTTCCTCCCGGTGGCCCAACGATACAAGTTCGTGATTGCAGATCCAATGTTGCTGATTTCAAGATGGATCAACTCAAACCTGCTGATGATCAAGTGCATTAAAAAGAAAGCATGGGGGAGCGACATCCGCCTTCATCTCACAAACTCGGGGAAGTCCTGTTCTTTTTATTTAATTTACTTTACTGCATTTTTCTCTCCTTCTCCGTCCCCTTCTGTTTCTTGTTTTTTTTTTCACTTTCTCTGTCATTGAGGACAATGAAGAATCTAAGCATGGGGGAGGGTTTAGTTGTTTTCTTTCTTTGTTTCTTTCAAAAAAAAAGATTTTAAAACAAAATCACAAAAAAATTAGTATACTTATATTAAGCCTTTTAGGAGTATTATTTTTATTTAAAAAAAGTCAAAAATCTAAAAAAACTAGAAAATACAAAACCCCAAAAAATCAAAAAATCCAAAAAAATTGCTAAAATCTATTTGAAAATCAAAATCAAAAATTATTTTCTATCTCTATTTTTATGTTTCTTCTAGTGATGTGTTGGCCCGTGCGGTTTTGTAGTTCAATGTAGATTTCTTTGAAACGGTTTTCAAAATTTATCATTTTAACATAGCTTAGTTTTACTAATTTCTTATTCCTAAATATAGGCAGATGTCTTTTACGTTGTAAGTTAGAAATTTGTAGTTTTTTCTTTTTATTCGGTTAGTTGCGTACGAATGGTTGCTAGGTAACGCTATCACTTTTTCATTTGTGGGGTAATACTTTCATGGTGTCTCGAACTTGTCCCTAGCTACTCTCGAAACATTTGCGTCGTTATTACAAACTTTAGAAATGATTTAGGCCACCCTTTGACCCGTTTGATCCTTTTTGCCCACCAAACAATTTCACCATTGCAAAAGAATTTTTGTGCCTTTTTCCATGTTTCTTTGTTTTTAGCTCCAACATTAATTTCATTATTTCACCAAAGCCAAAATGCCCTTCCTAATTTCACACTAGACAATGAGCTTAAAATATTATTGTGTTGGGTAATATTTTAAAATCAATAGGAATATTTAAAGTTTGCATTTGGAGCTCTCTTTTATGAAAGAAAAAAAAATTATTATCAAAATGTTATTAAATAAAAAAAAATAAAAAGAGAGAGAAAAAGTTTATTTGTGGCCAAATTTTGAAAAGAAAAAAATTTTCATGGCCTTGTTTTGTAATTTGAATTGGAGAAATGAAATACTTGTCAGTTCTCATTTTTATCATTTTTATGTTTATTTAGACCTCACCCTTGATTTAGTGTGTTTTAACCATCACGTTTATCTTTGATTTTCAATTCCTAATTATTTACCTTAGCCATGTCTTAATTCCTATTTTAAGTCCTTTTGATCTTTATACGTAAATTCGCGTAGTGGAGAGAGTGTGAACGGACAAGCCTATGGCCACCATCATTGATGGATTTCTTTGGAGGTTATCTTAAGGTGATGTAGGGTTAATCTTTATTCTAGCAACCTATTATTTCGTCAATGCGTCGTTTATTTAGAATTTCAACTCTTGTCGTTCTTATTTTCATTTATTTTGAATGCCTTGTTTTAGGAATTTAGAAATGTGTAATTCTTCTTTATGTTCTAATGAAATTTTTAAGTTTCCATTTTCAAGTTTTCTATTGCGCACTTCTCACCCCACTAGTTGTTCACATGAACATTAAGATAGTTTAATTTTTCATGTTTTGGTTTTCTTAATCTATGAAATCTAAATTGCTTCTTTACTTTTATTTCTCTCCCCTAGTTTTTATTTTCATTTGCTTGAGGGCAAGCAAATACTCTAGTATGGGGGAATTTGATGACTAGTTTTAGTCATCCCTTTTCGGGTACTTTAGTATTCATAATTCTTAGGTTTTATTATAGTTTTATGTATTATTATGCTTGTTATGTTGTTATTTTATTTTAATGTTTTGTGATGTTATAATAATAAAAATTCATAGTTTATTTATATGTTTTATGTATTTTCACTTTTATTATTTTATGTTCTATGTCTTATGTTTATCTATGTTATGTCATAAAAAAATTGACTAATGTTTGTTTTGCTTTATTTGTAGGTTCAATCCCAAGCTCAAGTCCAGCCTCCATTTGATGCAACCATTCAAGCCTACAAGAAGAAAAACCCGAGCCCCACCTTGCATCCTCTAGTTCATGCAACATGCAATCATTAGAAACTCGGCCACCCCACATAAAGCTAGCCCGAGCCTTGCATTTGGAGCAGCCCACCATGCAGCCCGAGCTTTCCATTTGGAGCAGCCCACCAAGCAGCCCGATCCCACTACTCATGCAGTCCAAGAGCAGCCCGACCCCTTCCCATGACTCCTACCTGAGCCCTCTTCAAAGCCCACTTCATCAAGCCCATGGGAGGCCCTTGCTTAGCATGCATGCACCTCCTCACCATGCATTGCCGGCCACCTCTCTCTCTATCTCTTCATTAATTTCCACATGCATTCACCTCCCCATTATGCAAGGTCGGACCCTTTCTCTTTTCCCCTCTTTATTCTATATTCACCCCCCCTCCCTACTTTACATTCTCTTTTATCATTCCCATAAATGAAATATAATGAACCCCCATTTTTCTCTCTCCCTTCATTAATTCCATGCATGAACCCTCCTCACAATGCATGGTCGGCCACCCCCCATGCTCCCAACATATTCCCTTTATTCTCGATCCTTCTCCTCACTTATAAAAGTAACCCATGTCTCATGCTTTGGAAGGTTGGATTGGAGAGAGAGCAAGAGAGTTCTAGTGCAAGTTCTTTTCTTCATTGTTGTTATATTACTTTTCTTGTTGTAATTTCCTTTTTAGTAGAATAATCTTGTCTTATTTTTATTATTGTGCACTCCAGCTTTATTAATAAATGAATATGAATTTTATTCATCTTAATTTGGTCTCCTTTTCAATTATGTGTAGCTAATTTCTCTTAGCATTCGATCGTGAGGATCCATGAAGTGAGATGAGGATTCTTTTTATTTCTTAGTTTTATTATTGTCTAAATTAATATTAGTCCTTCTTTGATTTTTCTCATGTCGACTCCGTATTTCCGGTATACGATAGTAGACATTTGATCTCATTCCATAGAAGTCGAGAGACTCGTTGGTTTGAAAGATCACTCAAAGAAGGAAGGAGTTGAACGCAACCCTAGAGATAGGATGACGTAAATCCTCTGGATCGGAGTCAAATCAAATAGTGCGGGTTACTTCAATAATGCGACTTTAGGCCATTTTGACTTCTAAAGAGATTTCGGTCAAAACGTCTATAAGTTAGGGGATTTAATGCTCTAGCGAGATTACTTCCTAATATCGGATCTGTCACGGTCGAGTTTAATTTGCAAATTTAAATCTATATTTTTATCCTTCTCGTCTTATTTCGTGGTGAATCATAGATCGAATGCTAGCTTTTTATTATAAGTTTTCGTTGCAAAAAAATTATATTTAGTTTTGATTTAAAAATTCTCGAAAACCAAACAATCTTTCGTTAGGATAATAGTAGAAGCGTGAGTAGCTGTACTTGACAGCCCCGTGTTTAAATACAACCTTGGTACTACAATTCGATAGGTACACTTGCCTTTTTGGGTTGATAGCTATCCTTACACCAGCGGCGGACTTAGGCCTAGAATTGATTGACTGAATTAAGTCGGTCGAATTCCCGAGTATATTAATAATAAACCGGCAGGCAAGCCTCTATAAGCTGAATAGGATAAGCTAGAATGAATAACGGCGCGGCATATTAACGGAATAGTATAAATTGGCTAGATCAGGCCGCTACATAAGACAGCAAGATGGCAGATAAGCTCACGCTAACCTTCAAAGAACAAGAGGAGCCAAAGACTTATGTGTCCATGCGGGCAGGTGTGCGATGCATTGCTTTCCACACAAAGACCACATAAGAGGAGCTAACGTTTAATATCCGGGACTAATGTCAGGCGGGATAAAAATTCTTAATATCCGCGACTGATGTCGAGCTGTACAAGTACTTAATACCTGCAACTGACGTTGTGCAAGAGTATTACGTAATATCTGCGACTAATGGTTAGCGGGATAAGTACGTAATATCTGCGATTGATGTCGAGCGGGATTAGTACGTAATGTCTATGACTGATGTCAAGCGGGATTGTCGCTACACATCTGTGACTGATATCGAGCGGGATGTGGAGGGCTTAAGAATTTAAAGGCATTTTTCATCCATACGTATATATGTTACGTTTAAAAGCAAAGCTAAAAAATAAGATTCAAATGGCATGTAGAATGCTTATTTGTAGTTAAGGATGTAACAAAAGGATATATACTTGGAACTTGATCGAACCCCATTATTGCCAATTATTGGGGGATCCCGCTCCATTATTCCAATCTTAAACACTTCTTATTATTGAGAAAACCAAGTCTTTGCTTGCACCATTTACTTTATTAAAGAAGAGTGTGTTGGAGGGTTACTGAATGACATAATCTAATAATTTCCTAGCCCTTGAAAATTGATCTGCTAACTTCCGAAGAGCAATGCAATCTTCCGCTAGATGACCTATATCTTTATGATATTTGCAGGAAAGTTCCTCATGCAGATATTTAATCTTAGATTTGATACGTCGAGGATTTTTGAACTCTGGAATTCTATGAAGAACTGTCAGGAGATCTTCCAAACGAATTTTAAATTTGACATAGCCATCTGAACATTTTTCATGCTTTAGAGTTTTAGGATGAAAAGAAACAATAGGATGTGATTTTGCAAACTCAGATGACTCATTCTATTGATGTGGATTTGTAGGCCCATTCTGAGGGAGAGGAGGAGACTTGTAACTTCTGAATTGTGAAATATTTTGCGAGAAACTAGGCTGTTGATCACAAGAAGTCCCTTGGGGTTGCTTAGCCTTCTGATTCGAAAACGAGATGTAGTCTTTGTTCGCTTCTTCACCTATTATGAAATTTTTAAGAATTTCAATAAGATCTCCATAAGTCTGTGGGTCCTTTACAGAGAGCTCAAACTTTAGAAGACCATCTCGAAGTCTGTTCACAAAAGCACATCTGTAATAATCTTGACAAATGTTAACAATATCCAAAATTTCCATTTGGAATCGGTCGACGAAGTCAGGATTAGACTCGTCATCCCCCTGCTTGATTCGGAAGAGAGCTCCTACGTCTCTTTTCTGCTTCCAGTACGTAGTAAACCTTGAACGGAATTGCCTTCAAAAATCTTTAGAGCTGGTGATTGACCGAGATGGTAGACTATAGAACAATTCTCTAGCAAGGTCGCAAAAAGATATAATGAGAAGTTTACATTTGATTCCGTCTAACACTTTTCTTAGTGAAATAGCTGATTCAAAAGCTTTTAGATGAGAAAATGGATCTTTAAATTCAGAATATTCTTGCAGAGGAGGTACTCTGAAATCATTAGCGAATGTATCTCAGTGAATTCAGTCAATGAACGGAGAAGGGACTTCTTCTTCTTTAAAAGGGGGCTCTTGGCTTTCATGACCTTGACTATAATAAGAGGTAATGCTTGGTTTGCATCTTTCATAAGGACGGTTGAAGGTCTCTTTTGCAGAAAACTCATTACTACTATCAAGTGCCCCATCACTAGAATGAGAACCACCTTGCCTCTTAAAGAGATCCGTAATAGCCGATAAGAAATTAGAGTCACCTTATTCCTTCGCAAGAACCATTTTTAATGGGAGAAAACAACCAAACAGTACTCAGAAACTGCTAAACAGCTGTGGCTTGAATGGGCAGATAGATGGTAGGACAAGTCGGTGAGGAGACCGGCAGGAAAGTTGGCGGGTAGAGTGGCAGGATGGTGCCGGGTTGAAAGAAATAACCGGCGCTGCCGCGGCTTGCTTGACTAGCCGCCGAGTCTTAGCGGTTGTAGCGGTCTGACGCTATTAGTCCGCTGATTTCATCGACTACTCGATATTTGAAGGTCACGTGTTAACTATTGATGCGGGAAATGACACAACCTAGTTCACTGTTCGAAATCTCACGGGGGATGAGGAGAAAAAGAGGAAAGACTGTCGAGTAGACAGTTACTTGCGGTTAGAGAAGAAACCAGAGCAAGTCGCAAGAAGCGGCGATACCACACTTTGCCCGCCGCGGCCTAAATGCCTCTCTTGCAGCAGGCTTTCCTTTTATTTAAAATGTAGCGTTTACACTTTGAGAGGAAATAAAGGAGAAAAAAGAGAAGCCGGCTGGACAGCAGGCCGCAAGGAACTAGGCTCGAGACCGCAACTCTTAACAAGCGAGCTCCTGTATTTGAGTCAGCGTGCTTTAGGGAGCGCTACCTCCCCCTATATATAGGCTCGGGGGCCTGCCCAAATAAGCAGGGCTAAAGTTACAGGCTGCCCGGGGTATAGGAGAACCGGGAAGAGATGAGGGGAAACAAATTAACAAAAATGAGAAAGGAGGGAAACTGTGCAGCCTGGTAGATTCCTCTTGGTGTGTTGAGCGTTTGGGCCCTGGGACTTGCCGTTGAGCTGGGTCGGCACTAATAGCAGCCTTACATGGAGACCGCACGAATTTTCTGATAACTAGCCGGCTTGGTGTGTACGACGGCTAGAAAATATAAGCTGCCCGGTCTTGAAAGCCATAAGAACTAGTCACGGATTACAGGTTAACAATTGTGACTTCTTCCTTGCAGAGATTAGCAGGTGTTCGCGAGTTCACTTCAGGTACTCGCGTTATATTTTATATTTATAAGGTTTTGACTTCTCCTTTGCAGGGATTAGCAGGTGTTCGCGAGTTGCCTTCATGTACTCGTGTTATATTATAAATTTACTAGCTTTTGATTTCACTTTTATAGAGATTAGCATGTGTTCGCAAGTTCACTTCAAGTACTCGCGTTATATTTTAAATTTACCTGCTTTTTACTTCTCTTTCGTAGATATTAGTAGTTATTCGTGAGTACAATTAAGGTACTCATGTTATATTTTAAATTTACCTGCTTTTGACTTCTCTTTGGAAGAGATTAGTAGGTGTGCGTGAGTTCACTTCTGGTACTCGCATTACATTTTAAATTTACCCGCTTTTGACTTTCCTTTTATAGAGATTAGCGGTTGTTCGCGAGTTCACTTCAGGTACTCGCGTTATATTTTAAATTTACCAGTTTTTGACTTCACTTTTATAGAGATTAGCATGTGTTCACAAGTTCACTTCAGGTACTTTCCTTATATTTTAAATTTACCTGTTTTTGACTTCTCTTTCGTAGAGATTAGCAGTTATTCGTGAGTACACTTAAGTTACGTTATATTTTAATTTTGCCTGCTTTTGACTTCTCTTTGGCAGAGATTAGAAGGTGTTCGCGAGTTCACTACTGGTACTTGAGTTATATTTTAAATTTACCCGCTTTTAACTCACTTTTATAGAGATTAGCAGCTGTTCGCTAGTTCACTTCAGGTACTCGTGTTTTATTTTAAATTTACTAGCTTTTGACTTTACTTTTATATAGACTAGCATGTGTTCGTAGTTAACTTCAGGTACTCGCATTATATTTTAAATTCACCTGCTTTGACTTCTCTTTCGTAGAGATTAGTAGTTATTCACGAGTAAACTTAAGCTACTCATATTATATTTTAAATTTTCATGCTTTTGACTTCTCTTTGATAGAGATTAGTAGGTGTTCGTGAGCTCACTTCGGGTACTCGCGTTATATTTTAAATTTACCCGCTTTTGACTTCCCTTTTATAGAGATTAGCAGTTGTTCGTGAGTTCACTTCAGTAACTCGCGTTATATTTTAAATTTACCTGCTTTTGACTTCTCCTTTGCAGAGATTAGCGAGTGTTCGCGATTTCACTTCAGGTACTCGTATTATATTTCAAATTTACCTATTTTTGATGTCTCTTTTATATAGATTAGCAGGTGTTCGCGAGTTCACTTCAGGTACACGTATTATATTTTAAATTTACGTGCTTTTGACTTCTCCTTTGTAGAGTTTAGGAGGTGTTCACGAGTTCATTTCAGGTACTGACATTATATTTTAAATTTGCCTTCTTTTGACTTCACTTTTGCAGAGATTAGCAAATGTTCGCGAGTTCACTTCAGGTACTCACGTTATATTTTAAATATACCTAATTTTGACTTCTCTTTTGTAAAGATTAACAGGTGTTTATGAGTTCACTTCAGGTACTCGCGTTATGTTTTAAATTGACCTGTTTTTAACTTTTCTTTTGTAGAGATTAGCAGGTGTCCGTGAGTTCACTTTTGGTACTTGCATTGTACTTTAAATTTACCTACTTTTGACTTCACCTTTATAGAGATTACTAGGAGTTTGTGAGTTCACTTCTAGCACTAATGCTATATTTGAAATTTTCATGCTTTTGACTTCTCCTTTGTAGAGATTAGCAGATGTTCGCGAGTTCACTTCAGCTACTCACGTTATATTTCAAATTTATCTACTTTTGACTTTTGTTTTATAGAGATTAGCTGGTGTTCACGAGTTTACTTCAGGTACTCGTATTATATTTTAAATTTAACTGTATTTGACTTCTCCTTTGCGGAGATTAGTAGGTCTTCACGAGTTCAATTGAGTTACTCACATTATATTTAAAATTTACCTTCCTTTGACTTCTCTTTAGCAGAGATTAATAGGTGTTCAAGAATTCACTTCAGGTACTCACATTATATTTTAAATTTACCTGCTTTTGACTTCTCATTTACAGATATTAGAAGTTATTTGCGAGTTTTTTCATATACTCGTTTTATATTTTATATTTAATTTCTTTGACTTCTCTTTTACAAAGATTAGTAGATGTTCGCTAGTTCAGTTCCGATACTCGCGTTATATTTTAAATTTAGTTGCTTTTGACTTATCCCTTGCAGAGATTAGTAGGTGTTTGCAAGTTCAATTCATGTATTCACATTATATTTTAAATTTACCTTCTTTTGACTTCTCTTTTGCAGAGATTAGTAGGTGTTTGCGAGTTCACTTTAGTTACTCGTATTATATTTAAAATTTACCTACGTTTGATTTCTCTTTTAGAGAGATTAGCAGGTGTTTGCGAGTTCACTTAAGGTACTCGCATGATATTTTAAATTTACCTATTTTAGACTTTTCATTTGCAGAGATTAGCAGGTGTTTGCGAATTCATTTCAAGTACTCGCGTTATATTTTAAATTTACCTATTTTTGACTTCTCGTTTGTAGAGATTAGCAGGTGTTTGTGAGTTCACTTCACGTACTAGCGTTATATTTCAAATTTACCTGCTTCTCACTTCTCCTTTGCAGAGATTAGCGGGTGTTCTTAAGTTCACTATAGGTACTCGTGCTTTATTTTAAATTTACCTTCTTTTGGCTTCTCTTATGTAGAGATTAGCAGGTATTCCTGAGTTCACTTCTGGTACTCGAGTTATATTTTAAATTTGCCTGCTTTTGACTTCTCCTTTGTAAAGATTAGCAGGTGTTCACGAGTTCACTTCAGGTACCCGGGTTATATTACTAATTTATCGGAATTTGACTTCTCTTTTACAGAGATTAGTAGGTGTTCGTGAGATCACTTTAGGTACTCGCAATATATTTTAATTTACCTGCTTTTGACTTCATTTTTATATAGATTAGTAGGTGTTCACGAGTTCATTTCAGGCACTTGTGCTATATTTTAAATTTAACTGCTTTTGACTTCTCTTTTGAAGAGATTAACATGTGTTCGCGAGTTCACTTAATGTACTCGTGTAATATTTTTAAATTACCTGCTTTTTACTGCTCTTTTGCAGAGATTAGCAGGTGTTCGCGAGTTCACTTCAGGTACTCACGTTATATTTTAAATATACCTTATTTTGACTTCTCTTTTGCAGAGATTAGTAGGTGTTTGTGAGTTCACTTCAGGTACTTGCATTATATTTTATATTTAGATGTTTTTGACTTCATTTTTAGAGATTAGCAGGTGTCCGTGAGTTCACTTTAGGTACTTGCGTTATACTTTAAATTTACCTACTTTTTACTTCACCTTTGTAGAGATTAGGAGGAGTTCGTGAGTTCACTAAGGGTACTCGGGTTATATTTGAAATTTTCCAGCTTTTGACTTCTCCTTTACAGAGATTAACATATATTTGCGAGTTCAATTCAGCTACTCGCGTTAAATTTTAAATTTATCTTCTTTTGACCTCTATTTTATAAAGATTAGTAGGTGTTCACGAGTTCACTTCAGGAACTCGCGTTATATTTGAAATTTTCCTGCTTTTGACTTCTCCTTTGTAGTGATTAGCAGGTGTTCCCGAGTTCACTTCAGTTACTCACATTATATTTAAAATTTATCTGCTTTTGACTTTTGTTTTATCGAGATTAGCAGGTGTTCGCGAGTTCACTTTAGGTACTCACGTTATATTTTAAATTTACCTACTTTTGACTTATACTTTGCAGAGAATAGTAGGTGTTCGCGAGTTCAATTAAGGTACTCACGTTATATTTAAATTTTACCTTCTTTTGACATCTCTTTGGCAGAGATTAACAGGTGTTGAAGAGTTCATTTCAGGTACTCACATTATATTTTAAATTTACCTGCTTTTGACTTCTCATTTGCAAATATTAGCAGTTGTTTGCGAGTTCTTTTCATGTACTCGTGTTATATTTTAAATTAGACTGCTTTGACTTCTCTTTTACAAAGATTAATAGATGTTCGCTAGTTCAGTTCCAGTACTCACGTTATATTTTAAATTTAGCTGCTTTTGACTTCTCCCATATAGAGATTAGTAGGTGTTTGCGAGTTTAATTCAAGTATTCACGTTATATTTTAAATTTACCTTCTTTTGACTTCTCTTTTGCAGAGTTTAGTAGGTGTTTGCGAGTTTACTTTAGGTTACTCGCGTTATATTTTAAATTTATCTGATATTGACTTCTCGTTTGGAGATATTAGCAGGTGTTCACGAGTTCACTTCAGGTATTCACATTATAATTAAAATTTACCTGCTTTTGACTTCTCTTTTAGAGAGATTAGTAGGTGTTTGCGAGTTCACTTCAGGTAGTTGCATTATATTTTAAATTTACCTATTTTGGACTTTTCGTTTGCAAATATTATCTGGTATTCGCGAGTTCACTTCAAGTACTCGTGTTATATTTTAAATTTACCTGCTTTTGACTTCACCTTTGTAGAGATTAGCAGGTGTTCGCAAGTTCACTTCAAGTACTAGCATTATTTTTTAAATTTACCTGATTTTCACTTTCCTTCGTAGCGATTAGCTGGTGTTCTTTAGTTCACTATAGGTACTCGTGCTATATTTTAAATTTACCTTCTTTTGACTTCTCTTTTGTAGTGACTAGCAGGTGTTCGCGAGTTCACTTAGGGTACTCGCATTATGTTTTAAATTTGCCTGCTTTTGACTTCTCCTTTGCTTAGATTAGCTGGTGTTTGCGAGTTCAAATCAGGTACTCGGGTTATATTAAAATTTACTGGCATTTGACTTCTCTTTTATTGAGATTAGTAGGTGTTCGCGAGTTCACTTCAGGTACTCGAGTTATTTTTTAAATTTACCTGCTTTTGACTTCAACTTTAAAGAGATTAGTAGGTATTCACGAGTTCATTTCAGGTACTCGCGCTATATTTTAAATTTACCTGCTTTTGACTTCTCATTTGCAGAGATTAGTATGTGTTTGCGAGTTCACTTAGAGTATGCATGTTATATTTAAAATTTACATGCTTTTTACTCCTCTTTTGTAGAGATTAGCAAGTGTTCGCAAGTTCACTTCTGGTACACGCGTTATATTTTAAATATACCTGCTTTTGACTTCTCTTTTGCAGAGATTAGCAGGTGTTTGCGAGTTCACTTCAGGTACTCGCGTTATATTTTAAATTTAACTACTTTTGACTTTTCGTTTGTAGAGATTAACAGATGTCCGTGAGTTCACTTCAGGTACTTGCGTTATACTTTAAATTTACCTACTTTTGACTTCTTCTTTGTAGAGATTAGCAGGAGTTTATGAGTTCACTTCAGGTACTCGTATTATATTTGTGATTTTCTTGCTTTTGATTTCTCCTTTGTAGAGATAAGCAGGTGTTCGGGAGTTCAATTCAGCTACTCGCATTACATTTCAAATTTATCTGCTTTTGAATTCTATTTTATAGATATTAGCAGGTGTTCGCGAGTTCACTTCCGGTACTCGCATTATATTTTAAATTTACCTGCATTTGATTTCTCCTTTGCGTAGATTAGTAGGTGTTCACGAGTTCAATTCAGGTACTCGTGTTATATTAAAAATTAACCTTCCTTTGACTTCTCTTTGGCAGAGATTAACAGGTGTTCAAGAGTTCACTTCAGGTACTCACATCATATTTTAAATTTACCAGCTTTTGACTTCTCATTTGCAGATATTAGAAGTTATTTGCGAGTTCTTTTCATTTACTCGTGTTATATTTAAAATTTAACTGCTTTGAATTCTCTTTTACAAAGATTAGTAGATGATAGCTAGTTCAGTTCCAGTACTCGCGTTATATTTTAAATTTAGCTGTTTTTGACTTCTCCCTTGCAAAGATTAGTAGGTGTTCGCGAGTTCAATTCAAGTATTCGCATTATATTTTAAATTTACCCTCTTTTGGCTTATTTTTTGTAGAGATTAGTACGTGTTTGCGAGTTCACTTTAGGTACTCGCATTGTATTTTAAATTTACCTGCTTTTGACTTCTCATTTGGAGAGATTAGCCGGTGTTCGCGAGTTCATTTCAGGTATTCACATTTTATTTTAAATTTACCTGCTTTTGACTTCTCTTTCTTTTAGAGAGAGTAGAAGGTGTTTGCGATTTCACTTCACGTACTCGAATTATATTTTAAAATTTCCTATTTTGGACTTTTCGTTTGTAGAGATTGGCAGGTGTTCGCGAGTTCACTTCAAGTATTCGCGTTATATTTTAAATTTATCTGCTTTTGACTTCTCCTTTGTAAAGATTAGCAGGTGTTCGTGAGTTAACTTTAGGTAATAGCATTATATTTTAAATTTACCTGCTTTTCACTTCTCCTTTGCAGAGATTAGTTGGTGTTCTTTAGTTCACTATAGGTACTTGTGCTTTATTTAAAATTTACCTTCTTTTGACTTCTCTTTTGCAGAGATTAGCAGGTGTTTGCGAGTTCACTTCTGGAACTCGCATTATATTTTATATTTGCCTGCTTTTGACTTCTCCTTTGCATAGATTAACAGGTGTTCACGAGTTCACTTCAGGTACTTAGGCTATATTACAAATTTACCGGCATTTGACTTCTCTTTTACTAAGGTTAGTAGGTGTTCATGAGTTCACTTCAGGTACTCACGTTATATTTTAAATTTATCTACTTTTTACTTCAACTTTATAGAGATTAGTAGGTGTTCACGAGTTCATTTCAGGTACTCGCGCTATATTTTAAATTTACCTTCTTTTGACTTCCATTTTGAAGAGATTAGCAGGTGTTCGCGAGTTCACTTTAGGTACTCGCATAATATTTTAAATTTACCTACTTTTTACTGCTCTTTTACAGAGATTAGCAGGTGTTTGCGAGTTCACTTCAGGTACTCGCGTTTTATTTTAAATTTACCTATTTTGCCTTTTCGTTGGCATAAATTAGCAGGTGTTCGTGAGTTCACTTTAGGTACTCGCCTTATAATTTAATTACCTGATTGTGACTTATTCTTTGTAGAGATTAGCAAGTGTTCGTGAGTTCACTTCAGGTACTCACATTATATTTAAAATTTACCTGATTTTGAGTTCTCCTTTGCAGAGATTAGCAGGTGTTCGCGAGTTCACTATATGATCAAGCGCATACCCAACAATTCGAAAATCTCGGCCTATTGGAAAGGCCGCTACTTAATTTCTTAAATAAGTAGTAGAGCGCCATGGGTCAAGTGAAGGAATGTCGGACCCAACAATCCCCCCCGTCATCCAGCACAACCCGTAGGCTCAGAGGTGGGGTTACCACATGGCCCACATGGCTCAGAAGTGGGGTTACGACATGTTCACAGTTGTCTAACCCACCGGACCCACACAGGTAGAAGGGAAAAATCGGGATTTAATAGCGCCCCCCAATCTTGAACCCGTCACCTCCTCTGATACCAAATATAGGATCAAGCGCATACCCAACTGTTCAAAAAGCTCGGACTATTTGAAAGCGCGCTACTTAAATTATTAAATAAGTAGTAGAGTGCTACGGGTCAAGTGAAGGAACTTTGGACCCAACATTCACTTCTAATACTCGCGATATATTTCAAATTTAACTGATTTTGACTTCTTTTTTGCAGAGATTAGCATGTGTTCACAAGTTCATTTCATGTACTCATGTTATATTTTAAATTTACTGTTATTGACTTCTGTTTTGTAGAGATTAGAAGGTGTTTGCGAGTTCACTTCAGGTACTCGCATTTTTTTTTAAATTTACCAACTTTTCACTTCTCCTTTGTAGTGATTAGCAGAAGTTCGCAAGTTCACATCAGGTACAAGCGTTATATTTTAAATTTACCATATTTTAACTTCCCTTTTGTAAAGATTAGTAGGTGTTCGCGAGTTCCTTTCATGTACTCATGTTAGAATATAAATTTACCTACTTTTGACCTCTATTTTTTAGAGATTAGTCTATGTTAACGAGTTCATTTCAGGTACTCGCATTATAAATTAAATTTACATGCTTCTAACTTCTCTTTCGTAGAGATTAGTAGGTATTCGTGAGTACATTTAAGGTACTCACGTTATATTTTAAATTTACCTATTTTTGACTTCTCTTTGGCAGAGATTGGTAGTTGTTCGCGAGTTCACTTCCGGTACTCGCGTTATATTTTAAAATTACCTGCTTTTGACTTCCCTTTTGCAGAGATTAGCAATTGATCACGAGTTCAGTTCAGGTACTCGCATTATATTTTATATTTACCTGATTTTGACTTATCCTTTGTAGAGATTAGAAAGTGTTCGCGGGTTCACTTTGGTTACTCGCATTATATTTCAAATTTACCTTCTTTTGACTTCTTTTTTGCAGAGATTAGCAGGTGTTCGCAAGTTCACTTCAGGTACATGTATTATTTTTTAAATTTATGTACTTTTGACTTCTCCTTTGTAGATATTAGGAGGTGTTCACGAGTTCATTTCAGGTACTAGCGTTATATTATAAATTTACCTGCTTTTGACTTCTCTTTTGCAGAGATTAGCAATTATTCATGAGTTCACTTCAGGTACTCGCATTATATTTTATATTCACCTTCTTTGACTTCTCTTTTGCCGATATTAGCTGGTGTTTGCAAATTCACTTAAGGAACTAGCGTTATATATTTAAGTTTACCTGTTTTTGACTTTTCATTTGCATAGATTAGTAGGTGTCTGCGAGTTCACTTCATGTACTCGTGTTATATTTTAAATTTACCTGCTTTTTTTCTTCACCTTTGCAGAAATTAGCAGGTGTTCGTGAGTTCACTTCAGGTACTCGCATTATATTTTAAATATACCTGCTTTTGACTTCTCCTTTGCAGAGATTAGCAGGTGTTTGCGAGTTCACTTTAGGTACTCGCATTATATTTCAAATTTATCTGCTTTTGACTTCTCTTTTGCAAAGATTAGCAAGTGTTTGCGAGTTCACTTCAGGTAATCGCGTTATATTTTAAATTTACCTCATTTGACTTCTCCTTTGCGGAGATTAGTAGGTGTTCGCGAGTTCAATTCAGGTACTCGCGGTATTTTTAAAATTTTCCTTCCTTTGACATATCTTTAACAGAGTACCCGAAACCCTTGGGCTATAGAGCAGGCTTGGCTTATATAGCAGACTTAGGTCCTACCTTCGTCTTCTTGAAGACCTTGCCCTTACAATTACCTTTATGAACCATTTGCATAGGGCTAACAGTCTTGGCTTTCTTCATATTGATTTCAGCAGTTCTCAACATGCCTAGGAATTCGGGCAGTGTCTTGTCTATTTCATTCATGTTATAGTTTAAGACAAACTGCTCATAACTATCTTACAATGATTGTTGGATCAGGTCTGTGGCCAACTCTTGGCCAAGAGGGAAGCCTAGTCTCTCAAGGTTCTCTATATACCCAATCATCTTGAGTACGTGAGTCCCTATTAGGTCCATAGCTCCCATCTTACACTAGAACAATGCCTTAATTATATCAAACCTCTCTTTATGAGCTTGCCCTTGAAACATTTAATTGAAATGTTTGTCAATTTCCTCACAACCCATGTTCTCATGTTGCTTTTACAGCTCAGAGTTCATGGTTGCCTGTATGAGACATTCAACATCTAAGGAGTCATCAAGATACTTATTATAAGCATCCTTATCAGAACGAGACGCATTCCTGACAGGCTCTTTCAGGGATTCCTCTTCCAAAACATAGAGCTTTCGCTCTTGCCTGAGAATAATTCTCATATTCCTATACCAGTCCAAATAATTCGTACCGCTGAGCTTCTCCTTCTCAAGGATGGCTCTGAGGGACAGGGTGGAGTGCGAACCACTTGCCATGGAAATTCTATAAGGATTCATCAATGTAAAATCAGTACTATATTTCAAAATACATTTTATTTATTCCAATTAGGACTTTAATCAAAATAACTCCCGCTATTTTTTTCTAACTGATAACCCTCGATATCAATTCGAAGTGTTTATGCGAGAAACTCTCTTAGTGGACAAGATTAAGATAAATTTAAAATATAATGTGACTATTTAAAATAAAATATAATTCGAAGAGTTTTGGCTTTTCTCTAATAATGCAGCAATTTTGGTAGACAACGCTTGCCAATTGCATCACTATGGAACTCTTGTATGGTTGGTGAATAACTCTTTATTTGTATCCATCATATGGTGCATGCCAACCCTATGCCTCTGGGCACTCAACCTTTGAGGTCACCCAGTTAAGTTTGACTCGATGTTGACAGTGGGATATAACAATTATCCGCTCGCACCCTTACCAAGATAGATTAATGCACCTTGCTTTGGTAAGCCCACACTTCATCGATCGAGACACGAAGAGTGTTATCCATCGGAAGACATCCAACTACTTAATATTACTTAAGGGATTTTTAAATGATTAATTAACACTTAATCATGGTTAACTATTAACCATTATGCACATCTATAGAATTACAACAACAGCAATCAGAATCCAAATGCATCCTAGATGTGAACAAAGAAATCATCAACACTTGATGAACTGGGCTAAATCTTAACTTCCAGAACCCTTCTAAATCTTCAGATCTACATGCACTAGACATGAGCAACATAGAATCCACTTACATAGTAGACAAGCTCGTCTCTCTATGTGAGATTCAAAATCAAACACACTTGTCTACAAGAGGGACGGTAATTGTTATGGAGTAACAAAGATATTACAACGTAATCCCATGCACTCCTAGAAGGGTTCCAATTGGATGCGCCCCTGGCGGGTCTTAGGGGCAAAGCCCCTAACGGGTTAAAAGGGGCAGTGCCCCTGGCGGTGGTCTCAACAATAGATGTTTTAGGAATAGATCTACCAGATATATTTTTGTACAGCGGATATTACCACAGATCCCACACAAAATCAATCAACATTTGATGTTCTAGGAATAGATCTAGGCATCTTAAAACACTTCTAAAATTTTCAGATCTACACGTAATGGATTTAGCAACTTCTGAAAAAATGATCATCATATGAACCTCCCTATGATACCATTATTGGTTTTTATTATAGGTCACAACACTTGTGTGCAGCAGAAATTAGGAACATGAAAACCCAAAAGTGTTCGGATCTAGCGATGACATTAATCAAGAAGTTAAGTGCAGTAAATAAAATTTACCTCTACGGGATTGAGTCTATACTCAACCTAGATGTTCCAGGAGATCTACGGATCACTAAGCGACTACAGTACTTTCGTGAAGAATAGTGTCCGCACCTCTACAGGAAATCCACACGAATGGGAGAATACACGTAGACTCTTATCGAACAAGATCTTGGTCGGGAAAAGACACTCGACATCTTCCCAGATTATTAGGTCTATTATATAAGAGGCGGCAATGACACTCACCTTAATTTGGGTTAGCGATGGCGACGGGATCGGCAAAGGCGGAACAGTTCCATCAAACTTTTAGGTCACATGTTTTCGCACGGTGCAGCTTGTGTGATGAGACAGAATGAACAGTCATATCGATAATGAGAAACCCTAAAATCTTCTTTTTATACCTATAGGAATAAACAGAATAACCTGCCTCTATTCGCAAACCAAGGACTTAGAATACAGAATTTGACCAGACAAACATTGTCTCGACGAATCGTCAAGTATCCATAAAATATTCAACGAATCGTTTAGTATACAAAACCAAATTCGATTAATCGTCGAGTATCCATAAGATATACAATTAAGGCGTTGAGTGAAATCAACGCACTCAACGCTCTCACCGCCAAACCCGTTGAATTAACATTTAAGTCAAAGAAGGCGTTGAGTAAACTCAAGGCACTCAACGCCTAAGTGCCAGATTCGTCGAATCAACCTTTGCCTCGATGAAGGCATTTAGTAAACTCAACGCACTCAACGCCTGAGAACCAGGCTCGTTGAATGAACACTTTGAGTCAATAAATCATTAATTGAACTCAACACACCCAACGCTTAAGTGCAATACTCTATGAATCAACACTTTGACTCGACAAATCGTTGAGTAAACTCAACACCACTACAACAAACTACACCTATTAAAAGGACTTAAATATAACTAAAACATAGTTTGTTAATAATAGCTATATTTAGTAACGAATTTTTTCTATTGTTACCAAAAAGTACTTTGTGTAATGAATATTTTATATTTTGTTTCAATAAAAATTAATTTGTTACTATAAATGTAAGTATTTGTAACAACACTAATGTTACGTTACAAATAGTAATTTTTTCTCACAATATGTTTGGCAATTTTTAGTCCCACACCGCCAGTTAAAACATCAATTTTTGGTTTATATTGCCCATTCCACAATAAATTTTTGAAATATACTGGGCTCGCGGGCGGGCTTGCGGGCGGGCGCGACGGCGGGCTGGCAGCGGGCAGCGGCCAGTGCCGCGGCGGGCTGGCGGCGGGCGGGTGACAGCCGGCCGGCCAACGGCGGGCGGGCGGCGGAGGGCGGCAGGCGGTTGGTGGGCGGGCGGCGGGCGAGCGGCGGCCGGCCGGCGGCGGAATATTTTTTACTATTGTAACTAATTTATTGTAATGACCCACAAACATTCGTTACTAGAAGTATTAGCGTCGAGCTTTAGAGGACGACCGTTACATAAAGTTTTTTTCGTTACCAAAGAGTTTTTGTAACCATTTTTGGTATTTATTGTAACGATTTAGCTCCTTACAAAAGTGCAATTTGTTATAGTGGTACACTCAATGCCACCATTTGACGAGTCAACACTTTACACAACGAAATCGTTGAGTGGTCTTAATGCACTCGACGCTTTCCAAGCCATGCTGAGCTAAGTCTTTTTCCACTCAAAATATGAGCAAAACCATACTAATCCAATCTCCCAATTTCTCCAAACATTCATATGTACGACCCTGATAGGATCATTCTACGTTGGCAGTGAGGATACATGCTTGATCACTTCAAGATCACAGTGGTAACACCAACATTCCATGCATAAGAATTGGACAAAAATTGCACTGACTATCTATCGCACAAGTGTACTAGTACACGATTACTATTCGTGACACTTCCAATGTTACATTGCATTAACTCTATAAATCACCTTACATTCTATGCCCTATCTTATGTATTTAGTTTCACATTATGTGTCCAAAATTTCTTATGTTCTGCCATCATTTAATTAAACTATTTTTCTTATGTTGACTAGGTCAATCTAAATATTTTTTTTCTCCCATGTTTGTGTGTTTGCTTTTCGTAAACTTCTTCTCTTTATTTAATCTCTAACCTAAACCATTAATACCCCGCTCTTTTGATAATATCGAAATTGGGAGATTTTTTTTCATGAGAATGTCATACTAGTCACCTAGGGGAAGATCACATATAGGGGGAGCAAACTTGTAGTGGGAGTCATACTTTGTACTTCTATTTATATTTAATGCTTATTGTTGAACTACAGTATACCTTGCTACTAATGATTTATATCTCATGAATGGAATTTGATATTATCAAAAGGGGGAGTTTGTACGAACCCGTGGTCTGCATCTCTTTAGTTTAATAATATCAAATCCCAAGTTATATTTGACCATACTTACATTGGGTATAGTGTGTAGGTTTACATGTATAAAGAATGACAGTTTTAAGGTCTATGACCTACCGTCGGGCGCTAAAACTACAGCTGGCACTAGCATTCAAGAATTCATGTTGATCACACAAAGAGTCTTCTATCTTATCTACCGCCGGGATCTAGCCAATTCGACTGTATCGAGGAGAAGTCGCTACCACCGGACATTAACCATATTATCAGGCACTAGCAATTTCGAATGCATTGCTCCCGCCAGGCACTAGCCAAATAGATTGCAACGCTACTGCTAGGCACTAGCCCTGTTGTCAGGCCCTATCCTATCAAATCAACTGCACCGAGGAGGAACTAGTATGTTCGAGCGTTAGCCTTACCTTTCCGCGGTATCCAAAATTTGCACGAATATTGTAAATATATTTTTCCTAATTTTATGGATAGCTGGCGATACTGCTTTAGAAGACCTACCAACAGGTGCTAGCTTTACCGCTGACATTTGATTTTTTAAAGACGAGTATAAAAGCACGTGTTTCTTTTTTTGAGTAGACAATAAGGAGGATTTCATGTCTAGGGTTTGACTACAGTCTCAATTGGTACTAACCACCATTTCTGATCAAGGAAAAGCTAAATTTATCCTTGTCGTTCATGATCAAAGAAATCTGATTAGTGAAGTCTCCAATAACCATTAGCAGATGATCTAGTGATGGAAGAATGACATTCAAAAGCATCGATCCCGCACCAATCTATAGTGGAATTCTTTTTTTGAGCGAGCAATAATTTCAAACTCTTTTATTTTTC
This sequence comes from Platanthera zijinensis, assembly GCA_039513925.1. Lineage (NCBI taxonomy): Eukaryota > Viridiplantae > Streptophyta > Magnoliopsida > Asparagales > Orchidaceae > Platanthera > Platanthera zijinensis. The sequence continues at coordinate 118,798,254 of CM077079.1, forward strand.
TATTTGCATTTTCTATTTTCTAATCGGCCTGTGTGTGAGGAAAATCGGCCACGGAGGCCATCGGATTTCTGGGAGGAATCTATAGAAATCATCCTGGCAGGACGTCTAGATTTGGGAGATCTAGTGGGCTCTAAGTCCCTCCGTGGGAGGAAGGTGAAGAGTTGGCTTATTAATCTTCATTGGAAGTAGATAGAGAGCTAATCAGTCCTGGATGAGGGTCGGTATTGAAACCCTAAAAGATTATTTGATTCATCGCATCTGATCTCCGGCATCACAGAGATCAAGTTGTTTTATTGTAACCCTTGTATTTAATTTTGAATAAAATTATATTTCTTTTATTTAATCTCAAATTCATGGTGGTATGTTGCTAGGGTTTTGAGAGTTGTGTTGAAAATCAGAAAACAAATTTTCACAAGGGAAAAGTGGTACTGTAACTACCGCCATGCAGTAGCAATCTACCGCCCCGCAGTAGCTTCCCAACCAGACCATCCTTGGTGAAATTTATTTTAATTCTTAATTTTAATTGAAAACCTTATTCACCCCCCCCCCTAAGGTTGACCACGAGATCTAACAAACTTTGGCAATATGGACCTAGAACTTAAATAGTACAGTTATCCAAACACTTCAGGGGTTAGTGTAGAGAAAACAAACTAACCACATTTAGAAAGCCAGTGATAGATATCATTGAAAAAGTGGTGCTCTGCAAGCCAGGCTCTTATGATCGAATTTCAAAATTGCTACTTAAACACATGACCGGAAGTTATATCGAAGAAAATGATAAACTGGGGAAATATTTTTTTTTCCATAAGATGAAGGATTCCCATCAAAACCTCAACTTCAGTAGAATCCTATAATAATACTTTATCAATTCCTCTGATGACTACGAGCAAAAGTTACTCATATTTACATCCATGTATTTCTCAAAAAAAAAATTGATCTAAATGCAATAGCATAATAGGGTCGAGTTTTCCCTGAGGCTGGTGAAAAGATAAAAGGGAGGGCTCCTACAGTAAATGTAAAGAATAAGGTTGAAGCTGACACAAACTTGGCACCACAAACTATTGAGAAAGAATTTGGTTAAAGCCCTACAAGCATTGAGGGGGAGACATATAGAGATGTCATTGAAGAAATTGAATCAAATTATATAGTTGAATTGAAAAACACTGATGATGCAAAAGAGAAAGTTGTCGTAAAAGAGATGGATTCTGTTCAACAAGAACCATTTGACCAAAGGGAAGCTACTTGTGAGGGGGAGGCTCAAGCAGTGCTCCGTGCCACAAATATAGATGATTCATTGGAGTAGAATGTAGCTGAACTAGTTGAATAGATAATTTCTAATGAGATGGATAGTCAAAAGAACCTAGAAGAAGAAAGAAGGAGAACCAATCTTAAGAATACAACTATAATACAGGAAAACACCTTAGAGAGCTAAAACGGTTCAATAGTAAACAATCAAGTAAAGGACATTATAATGAAAGCCCCATTAATCTTCCACATACCCCAAATAAACTAATTGAACACACTAACCTAAGTGAAGAGCTAGAAGATAATGAGAAAGTGGAAGAACCTGAAGTGATAAAGACCTCACATAATGATATTTATGAAGAGTCATTAAAGTCAATAATTAATCAAATGAGAATTATACTCTATGAACAAAGATAACTTTTTGAAAAATATGTGGATAAATCTATTCATAAGGTGAAAGAGGAATTTTCTCCATAAATTATAGAAGTTAAGCAAGACATGACTCAAATTGATGCTCAAATCACCAGCTAGTTCATCAGAAATATTGGTGTGGTTGAACTCAATGTGAAAGTGCTAAAGACAATGGAAGACAAATCGAACAATCTCTTCATAAAAGTAAAGGGTTTCAACTATCTGTAAGACAAGACCTTAGAAATGCTATTAATTTGGCTAAACAACCAACTCACATCCTATTAGGACCAGATTTTACAAAAATATATGGTGGGTCAAAACTTTTGTGTGCAATCTTTATCTGATAGAGTAGAAGAATAAAAAGATGAAATAATCAAGATCGTAATTGAAGAAGCCAGAAAGGGGGAGAAAATGACACGCTCAACTGCCACCTGTTGTCACAACCCACATTCTTTTCGAATATAAATGAATTTTAGAGTAAGAGAAAAAATGCGCTGTGATGGCACACCATGCAGGGGATAACTGCTGACGTTAAGGAAAACTCCAATCCTTACAAAGTTTATGAAAATACCAAATTATAATGTGAATAAAGCATGTTTTATGTAATTTTTTGGATCGTTGTATCCCTCGGCTCAGTGGATGAACTAGTCTACGAATGAAAATATAGGTTTACGCTGCGAAAAATACCTTGTTTGGATTAATTGACATCCTAAATGAGTAAAAACATCCATATAGGACAACCCATTATATGCATGACTCTATATTAAGTATATGTATGAAAATAGCTTTTACGTTCACCAAACATATTGATGCTAATTTTGAAATATGGCATGTATGAGGTGATATAAGTAATACTTTTATAATTCAAAATATCTAGCATGCAACCTAGCATAAAACCTTCACAAAAAGGAAGTAAATACAATAAGTCATACAGAAAACGACTTAGCAGCTAGCAAGTACTGAACATAATACAAAAATCTAGTAAGCGTAAACAACTTGACACGAACTCACTAAAAGATGTGTATGTCTGAACAAGAATAAAACAACGCACTACCTCACAACTGGTGATGAATAGAGACAGGTGCAAAACACCAGCCAAAAACCAACCCTAGCCGCTCAATCGACTACTTATCCAAACCAGAGACATTAAAAGAAAGAACACCTCAGCAAGAATGAAAATACAAGTAGTGATCAAAGATCAATTGGTTAGCAATAAACCAAAATGAATAATAGGTTACCAACTCTAATTCAAGATTAATGAGAAAGGCAAACTTACAAGTTCAAAGTAAAGGAAATTTCATCAATATATATATATAAGTAAGTGTAATTATAAGGAATTAATCAACTCATATTTTAGTGAGAAAAAACACTGGCATTCATGACAACTGTGGTGGTGTGAACCTACCCAACACACCAACAGCAAAAACTTCGCAAGGGCCCAAGGAAAGGTGGTCTTATACCTTTATACACCCAAATCGGGGAAAAATCAGCACCTGCGGTGGTAGGAACCTACCCACACAGGGTAAACCAACCAAGGAAAAAACATCAAGTTGGTGGTCCTTTATCAACTTCCAACATAGCAAAAAACATATACAAACCATAACCAAAACAATGGGCTTCTCCCGCAAAAATAAGGAGAAAAGTAAATCCCAAAATCGGCTCAAGGACATACTCAGCGAATAAGCTACGATTAGGCCACAAAATATCAAGTGTGTGGAAAAAGCATCGAGTCAACTCGATGCCTGGCCGACAGTCCACGCCGCATTGAGTGCATTCAACGCACTCAACGCCAAACAAAACTCGGACTCTGAAAGTGCAGGATAAGATCAATCCTAACTCTAGAGGGTGGTGAATAGAGATATTTAAAATAATTTTGCAAATAAAAACTTGTGTGCAGAGAAGGTTTGACTTTACTTAGTGTAAGGTGCTATAGCAAATAATCAGAGTAAAAAGAAATTCACAGCACAAAGCAAAACATAAAGAAACAAGCAATCCAAATGACACAATGAGCTATAGTGGTTCCCCAAATCTGGGTACATCCACTCTTCTATCACCCTTGATAGGAATCCACTTCAAGATGAGTTGATCAGGTGTCTTGATCACCAGAGAGTTTTTGATCAGGTTCTCACAAACCAAAGGAGCTGATTTTGACCAGGTTTCAGCAAAACCAAAAGTAACTTTTGAAGGGAGTTAAAACCCTGTACAGAAAGAAAAAGAAAAAGGGATGAGGTTGTCTTCTCTATCAACAAGCAGAGAGAAGCAAAAGTGGATCTGTAGTTGTTGTCAAAGCTCCCCCTGAGATCAAGAAGAAGTTCAGGAAGGAGAGCTCTGCACAAGGGTGACAGGTCTTCAAAGATCTGATTTGCTCCAGCAAGAGATGATCCAAGAAGGTTGGATGGTTGTGTCTGAAGCAATCAGAATTCCTGTGAGTGAGCTTTCAAAACACAATATCACAGAGAGAGCAGCTGAAGTCCTGTATTGTTATTCTCTGTATTCTGTATATTCTCTGTATATCTGAAAAAAATGAAAGAATGAATAATATAACTGAGTCTTCTTCTTCCTTTTCTTTGATAGCCGTTGGAAGTCAGCATTAATTGCTTTCCTTAAATGTCCATGCCTCAAAGGAAATGTCAGACAGACATTCCTTAGAAAATTCCTTGAGCCATGCACTAGATATGCTGTAACGGCCAATAAATCTTCAGCATTAATTGTCTGACAGAAGGAATTTGAATTCCTATTCAAAACTGACGGAAGTCTGGAAAACGTCGAGCTCACAGTAAAACGTCGATCTGAGCACGACACACATCGGCCAGAGAGTGTTTTCTGTAAGCAGAACTGGGTTCGACGGAACGTCGAGCTGAGGTCGACTCCACGTCGAGCTGAGGTCGACTCTGCGTCGAGCTGAGGTCGACTCTGCGTCGAGCTGAGATCGACTCTGCGTCGAGCAGAGGTCGACTCTACGTCGAGCTGAAGTCGACTATGCGTCGAGCTGAAGAGTACTCTAACTAGCCTATGTGACCTTTATAACAACAAGGAGGTCACAACACAAAATCCCTATAGAAGTATAGTCATCCTGGTCCAAATAGTAATAGGGTGTTCCAACAATCTCCCCCTATTTGGATTAGGATTACTATTTACATGAATTTAGGGATTCAAAGAAAGATAAAGCAGATACAATACACTACAATACAACCAGACATGACAGAATAAAAAGCAGCATATATAACATTATATAGCAGCGCAAATGTTCAAATGTCCTGAGTCCAGCATATAGAAAGAATTAAAGCATCTTACTTTACTTTCCCTTTGGGGCTTTGTCTTGATCACTCTTCTTGAAGATGATTTCTCTGTTTGGATTTGAAGCTTCCTTTTTAGATCTGTAATCATCAGCTGCACCTAAAGACTTTTGATCTCTTGCACTGGGTGGTACAGCTGCAGGATGGAGTTGCATATATTTGTCTGAATCAAAGAATTTCTTAGAATTATATTTCTCCAATTCCTCTTTTCTTTGGTCTGACATTGTACTGATATGAGAGGTGTCCAAACCTTTTTCTCTAGCTTTATTAATCTCATTTAAAGCAGCCATTTCTGTCATTCTAGCTTTCCAGTAGGCAGGAGTTTTGGTGGGATCTTCAAAAGGTACTGCTGGTTCAAATCTGTTAGAGGAGAGTTCTTGAGAGGTAGTTGGGGTGAGGTCAGCTCTAGGTCTATAAGGATAGGGACCAGAGGTTGGATCAATAGCTCTTCCCCTTTGATAAGGTTGAGAACCTGATCTTCCTCTGGACTGCCTGCCTCTATAGTTTCCTCTTTGCTGACCTCCCCTTTGCTGACTGTCTCCTTGATATCTTCTTGCTTGATATGTCTTTCCATGTAGAGCTGAAGGGGCTGGATTGGAAGATAGACTAGCACCTGCACCTGCATCTAGAGGAGGTGGAGGTGGAGGCTGATGGACAGGTTTGGTTGGTCCTTCATTGAATTTTCTTTTCTGTTTCATTGCTTTTCTCTGATTTTGGGAGTACTGCATCCATGGCTCTGTGATTTCACAATTGTATTTGATATAGTAGGGAATGTCATGGTCTGTGGCTCTAGCCATTGGAACTCTTTTCAAAGCTTTTGATCTTGCTTTCCTCTTCCTTGCAATGGTTGCAGAGGAGTCATCAGAATCAGTGGCAAACTCATCTTCTGAACTCTGAGAGTCATCATAGGGATCTATGTACTTTCTTTTGGAGATAGGAAAAGTGATGGAGGCTGGAGCTGCTGAGGAGGTGACTGGAGGAAGATCTGCTGTCAGATTTGAGGAGGAGTCTACCACTGCAGGAGATGGAATAACCTCAGGAGCCATAGAGACTGAAGAGGCTGGTTCCTGAAGGCCTTGGGAGACATGGGTCTCAACTGCATCAGGTGTCTCAATTACTTCACCTGAAGTTTCAGCAGCTACTATTATTTCAACTTCATCACTAGCAGGAGCCACTGCTACCACTGCTACATCAGGGATCAGGGTCTTCTGAAAAGGGATAATAGCCCTAGACAGGTCTTCTTGAAGCTGTTCTGAATTTTGAGGAGGAGCCTCAGATGCTATCTGAACTTCTGCTGCTGAGACTGTCTCTGAACAAGTGTGTACAAGCTGAACTGATGAAGGATGCAGCTCTTCTTCTGCAGACATCTCCCCCTGCCTAGAATCAGTGGCAGCTGACTCTAGGCCCCCAGAAGAAGGGCATGCCAGATGAGAGGAGAGGGAGGAGACAGAGGCAGAGAGAGTTCTCAGGGAAAGGAGGAGAGGAGCCAGCTTGGCATCCAAGAGGGAGGAGAGCCTAGGGGACAGAAGGTCAAAAATCTGATTGGCCCAGGGCAGGAGAGTTACTTGCTCAAGTGGGACTTGAGTAGAGGTAGAGGGAGTAGCAGAAAATGTAAATGGGGAAGATGTTGAGGGCGGTGCAGACAAGGGAGGTGTAACTGGTTCATGGATGGAGGAAAAAAGCAGTTCTGAAAAAGTTAATGAATGGGGGAATTCATGTGGAGAGGAGGTAGAGGCATCCATGAAGGAGTCTTCATGCATGTCAAAAGAAAAGAGATCCTCATGAGGGGTGGAATCCAAGCGTATGGGAAGGAAAGTAGTGTGAGGTAGAAGGGAGGAGGCAATGGTAGAGATGGAGGAAGGTAGAGGTTGAGTGGATGGAATGACTGTGGTTGAGGGGATGAAAGTGGATGGGTGGGTGAGGGAGTCAGATGGCAAAGTCCCTGCTTCTGGACCAGTGGACCGAGGGAGAGTGACCTCTACAGTCCTGGTGTCTGCAGAAGACTTCATTGCTGCTGCTGCCCTGGGATTCACAATTCTTCTATCCCACTTGCCAATTAGGGCACATGTGAGCCTCTTGGAAGCATTGATGTGCTTCTTGGAGGACACAAGCAGTTGGGGGCAGCAATGGTTGAGAATCAACTCAAGAACTCTTCCAAAGTGGACAGAGTTTTTATCTAATTTTTTCTTAATCATTTCAAACACAATCAATCCCCAGTTGGGATGTTTCTTATCCATAAGTGCAGCCATAAGGCAAAACTGATGCCTAGTAATTGCATCATGTGCAGTCCTCTTTGCACAGATCACTTTGCCTGTAATGTCTGCTAATAACCTATATTCAATAGCTAGGTTAACTTTGAGGAGTTTAGAGGGGTTACCAGCAGCATGCCCCATCCTGTCCAGCATCAAGGCATACTCTTCCACAGATAGTTCTATGCCATCATCTCCAGCAGCAAAGTTGAAAACTTCTGAAATGATTTGAGGTGAGATGGCTACCTCATTTCCTGAAACTTTCCCAGTCAATGTATTGTTATCTGAGATAACTGCTGTAAGACTCCACTCTTTGATTTCTGACTCTGGGAGAGGGATCCTGGTTGACATAAAGTTAACCAATTGCTGCTCCTTGAAGAGGTCCAGTATATCCAGAAAGTATTGTGGAGATCCATCAAAAGAGTCGAAGTCGATATCGAATCCAGAATCGAACTTCATGGCCGCCAGAGCTCCTGCTGTGATTGCCATTTTCCTGCAAAAAGAATACCTTCCAAGATCAAGAGTAAGGTATTTGGAGGGAGAAAGCTTGAGCAGAAAGATATGAAAGCGCAACTGCGAACGACGATGAAAAAATGATTTTATACTTAGGGTTCGACGCAGAAAAGGAAAGAATGTCGAGCTCAGTTCGACGCTCTAAGGATCTAGGAGAACTGAAACGACTCAATAGCGTCCAACTTAGGTCGACGTTCGACGCTTTGGCTGAAGCTATACGTCGAGCTTAGGTCGACGTTTAACGAAGACGTCGATCGGGGAGAGAGAAACTCAAGAAGCCAGGGAGCTGTGAACTTAGTTCGACGCTAGAAGCTGAGTTCGACGTTCGACGCTTTTGAGGGCGACGGACCGTCAATCTCCGTTCGACGCAGCGTCGAGCTTAGTTCAGAGCTCAGAAAAACCACTCAGACAGGGAAATTTTGAAATGAAATTTTTCCTATTCCTGTTAATTATGGGTTTCAAAATCCTGGAGTTTTATTTTATGCTGTCTCCATCTAGCATTCCCAACTGATTGAGGAAAAAGAAGTGCTTCTTTTCATCCAAGGGCTTGGTGAAAATATCTCCTCTCTGTAGTTCAGTGGAAATGTATTCTAGTGCAATTTTCTTCTTTTCTACATTATCCCTTAAGAAGTGATGTCTGATCTCTATGTGCTTAGTCCTACTATGGAGAACTGGATTTTGAGCAATAGATATTGCACTGGTATTATCACAAAAGATTTTAGACATCTCTAAGTTGTACCCATAGTCTAGGAGCTGGTTTTGAATCCACAAAATCTGTGAGCAACAACTACCTGCAGCCATGTATTCAGCAGTTGATGTGGACACAGAGGTTTGTTTCTTACAAAACCAGGAGACAAGTCTATCACCAAGGAATTGACAAGTTCCACTGGTACTTTTCCTGTCTACTTTACATCCAGCATAATCAGAATCTGAAAATCCAGTTAGATCAAATCCTGAGTCATGTGGATACCAGAGACCTAGATTAGGACAACCTTTTACATACCTAAGAATCCTCTTAACTAATGTGAGGTGGGACTCTCTAGGGCTTACTTGGAATCTAGCACAAATGCATGTAGCAAACATTATATCTGGTCTAGTAGCTGTTAGATAAAGTAATGAGCCAATGATTGCTCTATAGCTTGTCTGATCAACTTGTTTTCCAGATTCATCAGCATCTAAAACAGCATTTGTAGGCATAGGTGTTTTCATAGAGGATGCTTCAGACATTCCAAATTTCTTAACCAGTTCTCTTGCATACTTGGTTTGAGAAATGAAAATGCCATCCACATGTTGTTTAACTTGCAATCCAAGAAAGAAAGCAAGCTCACCCATGCTACTCATTTCAAACTTTGAGTGCATAAGTTGTGAGAACTTTTTGCATAAGTTTGAATCTGTAGACCCAAATATGATATCGTCTACATAAACTTGTACTAGTAGGGTATGGGACCTATTGGTTCTAACAAAAAGAGTTTGGTCTACTCTACCCCTTTTAAAATCATTTTCCAACAAAAAACAAGCTAAGGTCTCATACTCTAGGAGCTTGCTTGAGACCATATAAAGCTTTATGCAGTTTAAAAACATGATCAGGAAAGGTTGGAGAGATAAAACCTGGAGGTTGCTTTACATAAACTTCTTCCTTGATGTCTCCATTGAGAAATGCACTCTTGACATCCATCTGATATACCTTGAATCTCTTGTGAGCTGCATATGTAAGGAAGATTCTTATGGCCTCCAACCTTGCAACTGGTGCAAAGGTTTGGTCATAATCAATTCCTTCTTCTTGGCAATATCCTTGTGCAGCAAGTCTTGCCTTGTTTCTCACAATTATTCCTTGATCATCCAACTTGTTTCTGAATACCCATTTGGTTCCAACAATTTGCTGGTTCCTTGGTCTTGGTACTAATTCCCAAACTTTATTCCTTTCAAATTGATTCAACTCTTCCTGCATTGCAATGATCCAGTTTGGATCTTTCTCTGCATCTTGTATGGTTTGAGGCTCAATTTGAGAAAGAAAGCAGGTGTGCATAATATTTTGATTAACTTGATTCCTTGTTTGCACACCCACTGAGATATCTCCAATTACTTGTGAGATTGGGTGATCTCTTGTTGTTGCAAGATCAACAAGGGGTGTTGATGATGCACCAACCTGTGTTGTTGTTTCCTCTTGTGGAACAACAACTGGTTCTTCAATTTGTTGGCCTTTTGAACTTTCCAAGACCTGAAATTCCTCTTCATTGTCACTGAGTTCAGTGTCTTGCTGAATTGGTGAAGGTAATGACCCTTTGTCTGTGATGGTAAGCTGCTTCAGATTTTCTGAAATTGAATGTTCCTGCAAATTGCTTATGGTAGAAGTCTCCTTCTCCTTATAAGACATGTTAGTTTCATCAAATGTAACATGCATGGATTCTTCAATTTTATTTGAGCACTTGTTAAAAACCCTATAAGCCTTGCTAGTCATGGAGTATCCCAGAAACACTCCTTCATCAGCTTTGGCTTCAAATTTAGCTAGGTATTTCTTGTCATTATTGTGAATGAAGCAAATGCAACCAAAAATTTTGAAGTAATTTACTTTAGGTTTCTTCCCTTTGAGTAACTCATAGGGAGTCTTACCCTTTAGTTTATGTATCAGGCTTCTATTCAAAATATAGTTGGAGGTGTTCACAGCCTCTGCCCAAAAGGTTAGAGGGAGGTGAGCATCTGTCAACAATGTTGTGGCAGATTCAATAAGGGTTCTGTTTTTCCTTTCAACTACCCCATTTTGTTGAGGAGTTCTTGGAGCTGAGAAAGTGTGCCTGATACCTTCCTTCTGGCAGAACTCTAGCATAAGAAGAGAATCAAACTCTGTCCCATGATCACTTCTGATCAGGGCAATGTGAGTATTGAACTCAATCTGTATGCCTTTGAGAAAATCTGTCAAAATCTTAAAGTTATCAGACTTCTTTCTCAGAAAGAACACCCAAGTGAATCTTGAGAAGTCATCTACAACTACTAAAGCATAAGATTTCCCTCCTAGGCTTTGTACATTAATTGGTCCAAAAAGGTCCATGTGCAATAAGTACAAAATTCTAGGTGAGTCACTCTTATTAAGTGACTTGAAACTGTTTTTAGTTTGCTTGCCTAACTGACAGGCCTTGCAAAGTCCTTCCTTCTTGTAGGGACCAGAAGGTAGTCCTCTAACAAGGTTGTCTTGGGATAACTTAGCAATGGTTCTAAGGTTCACATGTCCTAGTCTTTTATGCCAAAGTTCATTAGGTTTGCTAAGGGAGTTAAATAAACAAATATCTACTTTAGATGAATTGAAATCAACTAGATATATGTTATCTTGTCTATTACCAATTAAAACAATGTTGTTATTTAATGCAATATTACATGCTGAGTTGGTAAACCAAACCTGATAACCAGCATCACATAGCTGGCTGATGCTGATTAAGTTGTGCTTTAGTCCTTCCACATAGGCCACTTTCTTAAATGTAATTGACCCTATTTTGACTTGGCCATAGCCTTTTGTTTGTCCAAAGTTTGAATCTCCAAAGATTACTTTGGGTCCATGTTTAGCTTTGAAGGACACAAGGTTCTCCATGTTGCCAGTCATGTGCTTTGAGCACCCACTATCCAAGTACCACTGCTGGTTCTCAATTGGATAGGTCTTTATCTGCACATACAGCAAATCAATTGTTTTTGACCCAGTTTACCTTGGGCCTTTCTTGATATCCTTTAAATTCTGAAATAAAAGACATCTCAGGTTGGCTCTTATAGCCTACAGGATGATATCTCCTAGGAGGTATTATCCATTCAGCATAAGGGTTAAAGTGATGAGATGTGGAGCTGGAATTAAATTTTGAATTAACCCCTGAGAACTGACTTTTGCTCTGAGCTTGCCTCGACGCACGTCGAGCTTCGGTCGACGGACTCTGGTGAGTGCGTCGAGCTCCATTCGACGGCGAAGGCTTGCTTTGTTCAGAAGGTAGAGGGCGTCGACCTGAGTTCGACGTTCTCTTGCGATTACGTCGAGTTCTGGTCGACGTCCGTCGAGCTTCGTTCGACGCTTTTTGTCTAGTTTCCTGGGTTAAGTCAGCATTCTTCCTAGCCACTATCAAGACTCCTTTACCTTTCTCACTGGTAAATTTGATTGGAGTTGTCAGCACTAAGGGTTGGCTGGATGAAGCACCCAAGCCCAGTGAACCATTTAATCTTGAGTTCACTGTACTTGTGATGTCCATCAATTTGATACTTCTCCCATTAAGGGTTTCTTCAAATTGTTTGGCCTTAGATAGCTCACCTTTCAGTGAAGCTATCTCCTCCCCACACTGCTTCAACTCTTCTAAGAGTCTAAGATTATCTGAGTTAATGGATTTGCATTCAATTAATTGTTCTCTGAGAGTTTTAATCAACTTTTGAGATTCAATCAAGTCAATGCACATAGATTTGAACTCAGATTTAAATTCATCAGAGGTAAAATCAAATGAATCTATTACCTGATCCTCAGTGAGTTCCTGGTCAGATAGGTAATCAGCATCAGGCTCTGAATCAGTGTTCTTTTGAGATGCACTGATGGCCATCATGCAGAATCCTTTTTCTTCTGCATCATCCTCATCATCACTAGAGCTGGATGATGAATCAGACTCATCAGAGTCACTCCAGGATTCAGCCACAAATCCTTTTCTGGTGTGCTTGTTGTTGCTGGAGGAAGGCTTGTCATGGTATTTCCTTGACTCCTTATCCTTCCTTTTATCTTTTCTTTCCTTCTTGTCCCTTCTGTCTTTATCTTGATTTTCTGGACAGTTGGGGAAAATGTGTCCTGGTTTCCTGCAGCCAAAGCAGATAATATCTTTATTAGTAGATCTGTCATACCTTGGCTTGTCTTTGTCTTTGGATGACCATCTTCTGAAGTTCCTTTTATTCAGCTTATTGAACCTTTTGACCAGTAGGCTCATAAGCTCTTCATTTCCCAACACCTTTTCTTTAGGTTCTTCTTCCTGTGCTTTAAAGGCAATGGTTTTCTCAACCTTTTCTGTTGGTGTGGATGTCTTCTGCTCTTCTTCTCTCTTCTTAATGAATTGCTCATAACTCTTGAGCTTTCCTAGAAGAGCTTCTGTGGATAACTCACAGACATTTCTTCCATCTTTAATTGACCAGATTCTTGAGTCCCAAGAGCTAGGGAAACAAGTCAGTATCTTGTCATTTATCTCAGTGAGAGATATGTCCTTCTCTAGTGATCTAAGCTCACTGATGATTAGGCTCAGTCTGTTGTACATGTCAGCAACTGACTCAGACTCTGCCTTTTTGAAGTTCTCATACTGGGTGATGAGGTAGGATCTCCTATCCTTTCTTTCATCTGCAGAACCTGATACAATTTCTGAAAGTTTTTCCCAGATCTCTTTAGCAGTATTGCAATCAGCTACTTTCTGGAAAATGTCATCTGACATGGTTTGAGCCAAAATGTTCATGGCTTTAGCATCTGCTGCCTTCCACTTCTTTATGTCAGCATCAGTTCCTGAAGGAGGAGGAACAGCTGATGTACTTGTTCCTATGGGAGGTCTTGGACAATCTGTCAACACAGAATTAAAAATGTCCTCATCAAAAGAGTTCATGTACAGTCTAATCCTTGCTTTCCATAGTGCAAACTTAGAGAGATTGCACATAGGAGGTCTGGTACTAGCAAAGTCCTTGTTTTGTGCCATGAGTTTTAAAGATAAGTAAAACTAAGGAAAATAACCCTTTGAGAGAAATGATCTTATCAGGGATCTTTTGATCCAGGTGTTAGCCTGTATGAATGATCAACCTCCCTCTGATACCAATTGAAAGTGCAGGATAAGATCAATCCTAACTCTAGAGGGGGGTGAATAGAGTTATTTAAAATAATTTTGCAAATAAAAACTTGTGTGCAGAGAAGGTTTGACTTTACTTAGTGTAAGGTGCTACAACAAATAATCAGAGTAAAAAGAAATTCACAGCACAAAGCAAAACACAAAGAAACAAGCAATCCAGACGACACAAGGAGCTATAGTGGTTCCCCAAATCTGGGTACATCCACTCTTCTATCACCCTTGATAGAAATCCACTTCAAGATGAGTTGATCAGGTGTCTTGATCACCAGAGAGTTTTTGATCAGGTTCTCACAAACCAAAGGAGCTGATTTTGACCAGGTTTCAGCAAAACCAAAAGTAACTTTTGAAGGGAGTTAAAACCCTGTACAAAAAGAAAAAGAAAAAGGGATGAGGTTGTCTTCTCTATCAACAAGCAGAGAGAAGCAAAAGTGGATCTGTAGTTGTTGTCAAAGCTCCCCCTGAGATCAAGAAGAAGTTCAGGAAGGAGAGCTCTGCACAAGGGTGACAGGTCTTCAAAGATCTGATTTGCTCCAGCAAGAGATGATCCAAGAAGGTTGGATGGTTGTGTCTGAAGCAATCAGAATTCCTGTGAGTGAGCTTTCAAAACACAATATCACAGAGAGAGCAGCTGAAGTCCTGTATTGTTATTCTCTGTATTCTGTATATTCTCTGTATATCTGAAAAAATGAAAGAATGAATAATATAACTGAGTCTTCTTCTTCCTTTTCTTTGATAGCCGTTGGAAGTCAGCATTAATTGCTTTCCTTAAATGTCCATGCCTCAAAGGAAATGTCAGACAGACATTCCTTAGAAAATTCCTTGAGCCATGCACTAGATATGCTGTAACGGCCAATAAATCTTCAGCATTAATTGTCTGACAGAAGGAATTTGAATTCCTATTCAAAACTGACGGAAGTCTGGAAAACGTCGAGCTCACAGTAAAACGTCGATCTGAGCACGACACACATCGGCCAGAGAGTGTTTTCTGTAAGCAGAACTGGGTTCGACGGAACGTCGAGTTGAGGTCGACTCCACGTCGAGCTGAGGTCGACTCTGCGTCGAGCTGAGGTCGACTCTGCGTCGAGCTGAGATCGACTCTGCGTCGAGCAGAGGTCGACTCTACGTCGAGCTGAAGTCGACTATGCGTCGAGCTGAAGAGTACTCTAACTAGCCTATGTGACCTTTATAACAATAAGGAGGTCACAACACAAAATCCCTATAGAAGTATAGTCATCCTGGTCCAAATAGTAATAGGGTGTTCCAACAGACTCCACTCTACTCCAAATCACATCCACTCAATGCCAAGCCTGACTAAGTCAACACACTCAATGCCAAGGCAGAACACTCAATGCCTAACAAAAGCTCTGAGTCCACTCTACGCCAAAGCACATCCACTCAATGTCAAGCATGACTCAATAAACACACTCAATGCAAGGGCATAACACTCAACACCTAATAATTAACTCAATGATATTGCCTTCACTCAACGCCGCGTTTAGTTCACTCAATGCCACGTTTAGTTCACTCAACGCCGCGTTGAGTTCATTTTGCACACTCAATACTTTTTTACTTAGTCTCAAAGTTACTCAACGCCAAGTCCTCACTCAATGCTGCGTTGAGTGCATTCAACACACTCAATGCTTTTTTACTTAGACTCTCAAACCACTCAATGATGCGTTGAGTGCATTCAGCACACTAAATGCTTTTTGACATAACAACACAGACCACTCAACGCTACATTAAGTGCATTCAGCAAACTCAATGCTTTTTTACTTAGCCACACAGACCACTCAACGCAAAAGGTAGAAACCTGGCAGAAATCCTGTCTTTCCTAAATAGAGGTTCATAGACTTATAATAACTCAATTTTATGATAATAGCTAAACCTAGACCAGGACTAAGTTTCATTTCTTAAGAGAAAGGAAGGGGTGGACAAGGCAGGAGCCCAACACTTGTCGTGTAGGGGATAACTACAGACGTTTAGGAAAACTCTAATCCTAACATAATTTACGAAAATATAAAATTATAATGTAAAGAAAGTATGTTTTAAGTTAAGTTTTGGATGGCTGTATCACTCGGCTCAGTGGATCAACTAGTCCACGACTGAAAATGTAGGTTTACGCTATCAAAATTACCTTATTTACATTAATTGAAATCCTACATGAGTTAAAACATCCATATAGGACAACTCATGGTATGCACGACTCTAAATTTAGTATAAGTATGAAAATAGATTTTACGTTCACCAAACATAATGATGTTAGTTTTGAAATATGGAATGTGTGAGGTGATAGAAGTAATAATTTTATAATTTAAAATATCTAACATGCAACCTAGAATAAAACCTTCCCAGAGAGCAAGTAAATGCAATAAGTCATACAGAAAAAGACTTAGCGGCTAGCAAGTACTGAACATAATACAAAATTCTAGTGGACATCATCAACCTGACACGAACCCACTAAAAGATGTGTATGTCTGAATAAGAATAAAACATCACACTACCTCACAATCGGTGAGGAATATAGACAGTTGCAGAACACCAGCCAAAAACCAACCCTAGCCGCTAAATCGGCTACTTCTCAAAACCTGAGCCATTCAAAGAAAGAACACCTCAACATGATTGAAAATACAAGTAGTGATCAAAGATCAAAAGGATAGCAATAAACCAAAAGGAACAAAGGGTTACCAACCCTAATTCAAGAATAATGAGAAAGGCTAACTTACAAGTTCAAAGGTAAGGGAACTACACCAACATATATATAAGTAAATGTAATTATATGGAATAAATCAGCTCATAATAAAGTGAGCAAAAACAACGTCATTCCCGACAACTGTGGTGGTGGGAACCTACCCAACACCAACAGCAAAAACTTCACAAGGGCCCGAGGAAAGGTGGTCTTATACCTTGACACACCCAAACAAGAGAAAAATCGGCACCTGCTGTAGTAGGAACCTACCAAACAAACCAAAAGTCACATACCCACACCGGGTAAACCAACCAGGGCAAAAACATAAAGTTGGTGGTCCTTTATCCACCGCCAACATACACATAAACATAGACAAACCATAACCAAAACACTGGGCTTCACCAACAACAATAAGGAGGAAAGTAAATCCCAGAAATCGGCCCAATGCCAAACTCAACGAATTTGCAATGATTTGGCCACAAAATACAAAGTCTGCGGAAAAAGAATCGAGTCAACTCGAATCCTAGCCTACACTCCACGCCGCATTGAGTGCATTCTGCACACTCAATGCCAACAAAAATCTCAGAGTCTACTCGACGCCAAAGCACATCCACTCAATGCCAAGCGTGACTTAGTCAAAACACTAAATGCAAAGGCACAACACTCAATGCCTAACAAAATCTCTGAGTCTACTCGACACAAAAGCACATCCACTCAACGCCAAGCCTGACTCAGTCAACATACAAAATGCCAAGGCACAACATAACGCCTAACAAATAACTCAATGATATTGCCTTCACTCAATGTCACGTTGAGTTCATTCAACACACTCAACGCTTTTTCACTTACTCTCGAAGCTACTCAACTCTAAGTGCTCACTCAATGCTGCGTTGAGTGCATTCATCACACTCAACGCTTTTTAGTTATCGTCTCAGACAACTCAACGCTTCATTGAGTGCACTCAACACACTCAACATTTTTAGAATTAGCCGCACAAACCACTCAATACTGTGTTGAGTGCATTCAGCACACTCAACGCTTTTTACTTAGACACACAGAACACAAAATGCCTAAGGCAAAAAACTGGTAGAAATCCTATCTTTCTTATACAGAGGTTCATACACTAATAATAACTTAATTTTGTGACAACAACTAAACTTAGAATAGGACTAAGTTTCATTTCTTAAGAGAAAGGGAGGGGTGGACAAGCCTGGAGCCCAAAACTTGTCGTGCAGGGGATAACCGCAGACGTTCAGGCAAACTCTAATCCTAACACAATTTATGAAAATACAAAATTATAATGTGAAGAAAGCATGTTTTAAGTTATGATTTGGATGTACGTATCCCTCGGCTCAGTGGTTCAACTAGTCCATGACAAAAAAATATAGGTTTATGCTGCGGAAATTACTTTATTTACATTAATTGACATCCTACATGAGTAAAATCATCCATATAGGACAACTCATGGTATGCACGACTCTAGATTTAGTATAAGTATGAAAATTGCTTTTCGTTCACCAAACATAATGATGTTAGTTTTGAAATATGACATGTATGTGGTGATAGAAATAATACTTTTATAATTTTAAATATCTAACATGCAACCTAGTATAAAACCTTCCCTGAGAATAAGTAAATACAATAAGTCATACAGAAAAAGACTTAGCAGCTATCAAGTACTGAACATAATACAAAAATCAAGTGGGAGTCAACAACCTGACACGAACCCACTAAAAGATGTGTATGTCTAAACAAGAATAAAACATCACACTACCTCACAACCGGTGAGGAATATAGATAGCTGCAGAACACCAGCCAAAAACCAACCCTAGCTGCTCAACCTGCTACTTCTCCAAACCTGAGGCATTCAAAGAAAGAACATATCAACAAGAAAGAAAATACAAGTAGTGATCAAAGATTAAAAGGTTAGAAATAAACCAAAAGGAACAAAGGGTTACCAACCCTAATTCAAGAATAATGAGAAAGGCTACCTTACAAGTTCAAAGGTAAGAAAATTCCACCAACATATATATAAGTGTAATTATAGGGAATTAATCAGCTCATAATTTAGTGAGCAAAAACACCGGCATTCCCAACAACTGTGGTGGTGGGAACCTAACCAACACACCAATGGCAAAAACTTCACAAGGGCCCAAGTAAAGGTGGTCTTATACCTTGACACAGCCAAACCGGGGAAAACCGGCACCTGCGGTGGTAGGAGCCTATCCAACACACCAACAATCACATAACCACACAGGGTAAACTTACCAAGGAAAAAACATCAAGTTAGTGGTCCATTATCCACTGCCAACATAGCTTTAGGCAAAATCGTATATTATTATTATTACTCTCTATAGTTCGTATGTCGGGCAGTCTTATATTACAGCCAGATCTTTTCGGCTTATTCTGCGCAGTCCGCAAGCCATTTGGCTATATACCTGCCTGATCTATTCACCTATAATGTAATGTCTTCTGTTATTCCCAGCTTGAGTCAGCTGACTTATGTTATTCATTCCTACCGTCTTGCAACTTGTTGTTTCAAAGTCAAATTTATCGGCTTGAGTCTACCGACTTATAACACAAATTCTAACCGGCCTAAAACTTGCCACATCGAGGCTAATGTGAATTCAGTTTACCATTAATCAGTCTATTTTCCGGCTTACTCATTGTTAGCAGCAATACTTGAAGTTTATTTTCTGGCTTATTTCAGATGCTATCAAAGAAGCTGCAACTGTTAACAATCCTAGTCGCACAGCTTGATATTCTGTATGCATCAAAGAGGCCGCAGATCGCCTATACTAATCATCTTTTCATGATTCGATTGCGGCCTATATTTCGGTTTTCATCTAAGCAACAACCGTCAATTAAATTATTTCAGTATGGCTTATTAGCGTTTAATAGTACAAGGCGTGCAGCTCGGAATTCAATGTGAAAATTACACGGCAATAGTAGAACTATTTTCATAATTATCTTATTGGCGGCTACTCCCCTAACCGCCCGACTTGTGACTCTTCAGTGTATTTTCAAGGATCATCGAATTGCTATAAGCACGCAAGCATCTAATATAGCGACTAGTATTTTCTTTGAGGCTAACTTGAATGAAGACGCAGATTTATATGATTACATTAATTTTCATTCGGTTAACTCATCAGTCATCTTCATTAAATCAGAGAAAAGTATGAAAGATGAAGTCGCGCGAATAAGTAAGTAAAATCACAACAACACAATAAATAAGGTAACGTGTACTTTCATTTCTTTATCAAAAGTTATAAAAGTTAAGCCGTGCGGTCTACAATATCAAACCGCCGGACCCAAAAAGCAAAAAAATTATTACAAGTAAAATTCATCAATCCGGATCGTTTGGCTTGATCTTCTTGGCCGCAGGAGTACTGGAGTCAGTGTCTCCGTCAACATCGACTTCAGATAGGGAGTAGCCACTGCTGCTGGATGAAGAGTTTCGCGAACCACTAGTCTCTGCAATCTTAGATTTCTCGAAATCAGCCCGCGCGGTCTAAGATGCTTGGCCGCCGGTCTCAGAAGATGCACCTTTGCTCCGGCTTCCCTGGCTATCCGCTTCCTCCTCTCCTTCCTCCTTGTCTTCACCCTCTCCTTCCCCAACATTTTTCCTTACCTTTGACCGCTCGGTATACATCGGCCACCTTTTTCTTCAAGGTAGGATACAGTTCAAGGAAGGTGAAGTCGGCAAATCCTTGCGCGAAGCAGCCGAGATCTCCGAGGCGGTTAAGCACTTCGTATATACCTTGGATAACCTGCGGGAAGACTCTGTCTTGGAAGATCGGATTCGTCGGATCGTATACTTTCTACAAAGAAAATGGAGTTTAGCCCGCGTGACTTTAAAATGGACACCAAAAGAATCAGGTGATAACTTACCGATTTTTCCTCCTATAGCCGCGCGGTTTCTTCTTCTTTTTCGGCAAGTTGCTGCTGCAATTCATTTTGATTCGTAACTAACTGCTTATAGGCTAAGCCCATATAGTGGTTAGTCACGAAACTTCTCGCCCCGACCTGTACGACAAACTACGACAAGTCTTCTTCAGGAACTCTATTCAACGCTTTCAGATTGCGCTATCCATATAATGCCACGCCGATTACAGTAGCATGGCAGCTAAGTTTGTCCCTCCCACGGTAAGGGAGGGAGGTTTAAACTTGAACAAAGTCACCCTCCATATTCCACTGCATGGTCGGGTTGCAGTGGAGATCCTTCAAGCCACTGCCCATACCTAGCAGCGTGAACTCGCATGAGGAGGCCGCTTCTTCTTCCCCCTCAGTCCGTTGTGGCCTTGCTCTCTTGGCCCACTTTTCCCTTTGAGTAAGGGTTAAGCCTCCAGGAGTAAGCGGTTTGTTTAGCGGGACTTCCACTGCAGCTGTATAACCAAAGCAACAAGTTAGTTCATAAGCCGCACGGCTAACATTACAGTTCAATTCAGGTTTATACTTACTATCCCCAGATTTGGCATCTTCCAAGGATGGGGCAGCAGGATGTAATGGTTAACATCAAGCTGCTCTCCTTTGAAGAAGTCGTATATTTCCTTCTCCAAGCCTTCCATCTCGCTGCTGCCGAAGGAAGCTTCATAGCGGACTTGTGGATTTATTGGCAGGAGTTCAAGCTTTCCTTCAAAGATTAGATATTGTTCTAACCTGTTTGGGATCTTGTTCTCCAAGTTGACTACCTTCAACCCCCGGCAGCCGAAGTATAGATGCCTATGGAAGATCTTCGTCCCTGAGTCCGGGATAGACCGGATGGAAAAGCACTCCCTGAACATGCTCATAGAGAAGCGAACTATCTCTGACGTCAAGTAGGATATGAAGCTGTAGATTGCGGCAATGGAGTTCGGAGGCAGCTACCCGGGTACAACCTCATAATGGTCAAAGATGGCAACGGCTTCAAGCATGACCGGAAACCTGAATCCGCAGTCGAAATGGTCTATTGGGATAGCGATCTGGTTAACAGAAGACGAGTTGATCTATTCATGTGGGAGTGGAAGCCGCGAAAGTAGCAAACTTCCCTATATATATTTCTCTATAAAACTCTCTAGCTCGGCTTATGTAAGCTGACACTCTTTTTGATATGCGGACTTGAAGGCAGAAGCCGCATCCGTCCTAACAGCAGTCTCTTTGTCAGACCGCATCGACTTTGCCTTAACCCGCATCTTGAATT
The DNA here is from genome assembly GCA_039513925.1 of Platanthera zijinensis. Taxonomy (NCBI): domain Eukaryota; kingdom Viridiplantae; phylum Streptophyta; class Magnoliopsida; order Asparagales; family Orchidaceae; genus Platanthera; species Platanthera zijinensis. Next base: position 118,819,661 of record CM077079.1, read on the forward strand.
TTTGTGCAGAGGTCTCCAGAATCATCTCTATTTATAAAATTGCTGGGAAACTACAGTAAAGATGCCAAATTGCGATTAGAAACCTAGTCGCGTGACCTCAACATGCAAAGTATAAAGACTAGCAATGCAGTCAAACCGCAGTTCAGTTCGGTAGTTCGCGCGGCCAAGTTCCTGTACTTAGAAAATTTTTGAAGCAGAACAAATATGGTGACTAAGATTTATAAACCGCAGAAGACGCAAATAATTTGCATAAGCATAAAGAAAATGTTAAGCAGTAAATCGTCGCGGATCAATTTTCCAACATAAATAGTTAAAAATTATTACAGAGCCAAATTAAAATATTCAAGATTGTTTGCCACTGCTTTCAGTCCTTCTCTCCCAATCCGCGCGACATGGTCGCCAGTCTGTAATAGCTGGACATAAACCTGACTGACGAGGTTGTGGATTGAATGCAGAGACCGGTGAACTCGCGAGGTATCGTGCTCCATGCGGACGAATCGAACCATCGGTAGAGGGCGACCCTCTAGGTCGCAAGATGTCGTGACCTGCCCAGCCACAACAACCCTTTGTGGACTTGAAGTCACTCCAAAAGTTGGGCGGCCTGGTTGTTGCGGCTTTTCAAAAGTCGCTATAACAGGATGCTAGCCTCTGTCGGCCTCCGCTGGCGGATCCTTGTCCATTCCACCATCAAGTTGGCAGACATTTCCTCTTCCTCTCTCAACCCGTCCAGCCATCAACACTAGAGCTTGTAGATCCATCTTCTATGTCCTCTCCTGCTCCAAGGAGGCCTGCACCTCTTCTATCCTCTTCTCAGCAGCCTCAAGCACAGATTGACACTCTGTTCTCTCCTACTCTAAGGTGGCATGCACCTCTTGTATCCTCCTCTCGACATCCTCAAGCGCGGACTATTGTTCTTCTCTTTCAACCCGTCCTTCCTCCTCCTTAACTCAAAGGGGCTCGCCATGCTCCCTCACCCTATCCTGCAAGGCGTCGACTTCCATATGGAATTCGGCCATCCTTTCGTCTTGGATACTTGGCAACGGCATTGGCAGCAGAGGCTGGAAGGTTGTCAGATTGCTCGGCTTCATCGTGGCTTCCGGTACACCTGCAGAAGATAAATAAGCGGTCATATTCAATCAGAAAATTGCGACCTCTTTCAAGAATGTCGGTAGGACAAGACCGCTGGTCTTGGTTTTCTCTCGTTCAATAGTCGTGGTATCGAATCTAAACAATGGTCGCCTGAATCGTTCGGAGTCTATCCACTTTAGTTTTTCTTTCCATACCCGCACGGTCTCTTGAGCTTTGTTTTTCAGTTGAGTCGTGGTCAGGAAAAAGCTGGACGGCAGATTAAAAATTGTTTCCACCCCCTTCTTCCATGACCGCGAGTTGTAGAAATTTATAGTTCACGTAACATCTCCATGTTTACCTTGCAGGAGCCCTCTTGGGGAAATCCCAGGGGTCAAGCCGCTCAGCACGTCTGGCGAATTCCACCAGACTTCGTGGTTTCCCTCATTCATTTCTTGTTTGTTTATTTCCTATCATCTCTGCCCGATTCTCCTCTACCCCGCGCAACCGGTAATTTTTTCCCTGCCCGTTTGGGCAGGCCCTCGAGCCTATAAATAGGGGGTAGAACTCCCAAAAGCACGCTGACTCGAATCCAGGATCTCGCTTGTTAAGAGCTGCGGTCTCGAGACTTGTGTCTTGCAGCCTGCTAACTGGCCAGCGTATCAACTTTCTTTTCTTTCCACTCTTAGTGTAACTACTATATTTTAAATCAAGGGAAAGCCTGCCGCAAGAGAGGCTTTAGCCGCGAAGGGTGAAGTCTAGTGTTGCCGCTTCGTGGGGCTTGCTCTGGTTTTTCCTCTAACCGCTAATAACCGGCTACTCGGCAGTCTCTCCTCCTCCTTTTCTCCTCATCCCCCGTGAGATTTTGAACACCGTTATCTCGTGGTGCCATTTCTGCATCAACAACAGGAGTTAAACTTTGAAATCTGATATAAGAGTGGGACCGAGAATTTGTCCGCATACCATCTCTCGCGTTTAGATAATACGTGTAAGACCCCCCATTTTCCCCCTTTTTCAACACTGGGGTCTTATGCCCAGAACCGCCGCATTGCGGTGACACCTTCACACTCAGGAAGGTCACCACTACAAAACGTCGATCCTGCCGGCCGATTCGATCACAAGACAGTAGCAATAAAATAAAGGAAAGTCTATAAGCATCATATATATAGTAAATATTCTCCACCAAGGGAATGTCCACAGATATAATAAAGTACAGATGTTAGGGCTCATGCCCGGTACATAAAAATCCTCACTACATATCTATCATCGGCCGAAGTAAAACTAAATAATTACTAGCGATCGGGACTCACAGTCCTAGCTATCTGAACTCCGGTACTAGACTGCCCCATCTCCAAGCATGCCGACCTCTAGGGTTGCTCCTCCATGCTAGGCTCCACGGTCCCCTAAAAAGATGTGGTTCCAAAACTGTTAGTCTAAAATACTAAGTCCTATCATCCCCCGCCCCTTCCCCCATGGCTCCTAGGCACCGAGCAGGGAGGAAGAAAGGAGAGGACATGATAGTGGAAATTGCAAAAGAAGGTGACGGCGGAACTAATCTAGCAGTTCTATAAGCAAGTATAAATATAGCAATAACAAAGGTAAGAAAAGCTACTCAGGAAATAAGTAACCTTAGCTTATATGAAAACACATAAGCCAAGGGATCTTTTGCAAGGCTCCTATCGTATAAAAAGTCCCATACCAGTTTATACGATAGGGTATCAGTTTTCTAGCAAGCATACATATATATTTAATGAATAAAACCCTTAACTTATAAGCACACTCGCGCGGAGTTATAAACCAAGGGGTCATTTTGCAGGGCCTATTGTATAAAGCATCCCATACCACTTTATACAATAGGTGTCAGGGTTATATGCAATTGTAATGCTATGACATGCAATTATGCCATGATGTGAACATGCAAGTGCAACACACCCACTCGACTCTGTGTACACAGACCTTTAGTTCCCCTTTTCTAGAGCCGAACCTCCCAGGATACCTCCGTAGTGGCAAACGGAAGTGGTGTGTATGGCATCGCCCACCTCTAAGACGGTAATTGCATTACCAGTCAGACTTATCATAGGCCTCAACGCTGGTGCACTTAGCGGATCATCTGCGTACTCTTGCCGGCTGGTACACCGGACTTTTATGGCGAAGTACTAAATGACACTTGCCGAGTCAACGTATTGGCGTCGGTGCATCGACCCTCCAATACCGAATACCCACCATGTACAACCCCATATTCTCTTAAGGGAACCTAGAGACACCAACAGTCAGGATTGGACTTGCTTCAGGCTAGCTTCGGCTTTAGACCAGAACAACTTGCGCCTTGATAAGCTCCCGCCTACGAGCAGGCAGGACCGTTTACGCCCAACCTCAGCCAAGACCCACTGATGACCAAATGCGAGCGAGAGGGCGTTGAGTGCAGTCAACGCCAAAGTCCAAGCAGCAAAGGCGTCGAGTCCACTCGACTCCGCATTGAGTGAGCTCCACTCACTCAACGCCGCATTCGGCAGCAAAAGCGTCGAGTCCACTCAACGCCTCATTGAGAAAGCTCCACTCACTCAACGCCATGTTCGGCAGTAAAGGAATTAAGCCCACTCAATGCCGTGTTGAATGGAGGCGTGAAGGTTCTGTTGGAGTTACCATGGTGATCTAGAAGTGGTCAAACATGTAATCTCACTGCCAACGTGATATGAGCCTGCAGGGTCGCACATAAGAGCATGTAGAGAAATTAGAAGAATGACTGTTTTGGTAAGGGTTACCAATCACCATATAGTATGGCAAGTCAGGCAAATGTTACTAAGGCAAATTCGTCGAGAATCATCGAGTATGACTCGACGACTCTCGACGAGTTCGTCGAGAATGATTCGTCGAGTATGACTCGACGACTCTCGACGAATTCGTCGAGAATCATTTATCGCGAATGATTCGTCGAGAATCGTCGAGTGATACTCGACGACACTGGACGAATTCGTCGAGAATCAAAAATGTTTGATTCCCGGTGATTGGTGATACTCGACGATTCTATCCTTGATTCTCGGCAGATGATTCTCGCCGAATCTGTCTGCTGATTCTCGCCGAATCTGGATCTGATTCTTGCCGAATCTGGATCTGATTCTCGCCGAATCTGGATCTGATTCTCGCCGAATGACTCTGAAACCCTAACTTGGGTGGTCTGCGGATAGCGGTGTTCTTTGGACTGTTTATTCCTTTGGTATAAATAGAGGACTTAGGGTTTTTTGGAAAGAGAGATAATCTATTCACGGGATTCTCCTATAGACGAATCGAGCCTACGGAAAGAGTTCCGCCGATCCCCTATCCGCCAAATCCCGACCCCGTCGAACGTAATCGTTCCGCCGTCGTCTGTTCGCTCCGCCGACGACCTCATCTCCGGCGACCGTCGCCGATCTTGATTTCCCTGGCGCGGACCTAGCAGTCCGTTGGAAGTGCAAAGGTGCGGTTGATCTTCTTCCCAACCCTTCGTGCGACGAAGCTCGAGGTTCTCCAGCTCGTGTGGATTTCTGCAGAGACGTGGACGTTATTCCACATAGAACTCGCCACCGATGAGGACACGAATCTTGGAGCATTTCTGTTGAGTATTGACTCAACGCCGCTAAGGTAATTTTTGCCTAGTTTTTGATAACTTCTTGATTCAACATTCATGGCCCGATCCATTTCTCTTTGGGTTGTTCTTGTTATATTCCTTCCGCTGCGTGCACAAGTGTTGTGCCAACCTCCATAGAAAAACCCAACAGTGGTATCAGAGGCAGGTTTCGGCCATGATTGTTGTTTTGGAAGTTAGGTTATTCCAGTGCGTGAAAACCTAGGGATTTAGAAGTGTTCTAAATGTCTAGATTTATTCCTGGTACATCAATTGTTGATAGTTTTTCCAAGTGAGATCGGTTGGCCAATAACCTACAGGTTAGGGGCTCTGCCCCTTGGAACACTGCCAGGAACGTCTGGAATTTTGTGGTTATTTTAATTGTTAGAAATTGTTGTCTCTTTAGCAGTAACTGTCCCTCGAATGGTTAGTGAACCAATGTATTGTTTTGGATTTTGCATCTAACAATGAGAGACGAGCTTGTCTACTGCTTTAAGTTGAGTTGTCTTTGTTTTTGTCCAATGCATGTAAATCTGAAGATTTGGAAGAGTCCGGATGTTCAGATTTAGCCCTTCCTTTCTATAAAATGTTGATAATGTCAGGTTGTGCACATAAGGGATGCATGTGGATTTTAGAATTGTTCTTCTGTGGATGTGCACATTGATCAAATGTTGATTGTGGTTAATTGTTAAATTATAATCAAAATCCCTTCCTCTAATATTAAGTGTTCGGATGCCTTCCGATGGATGACACTCTTCCCGCCTCGATCGATGAAGTGTGGGCTTGCCAAAGCAAGGTGCATTAATCTATCTTGGTAAGGGTGTGAGCGGATAATTATGATATCCCACTGTCGACATCGGGTCAAGCTTAACTAGGTGACCTCAAAGGTTGAGTGTCTAGAGGCATAGGGTTGGCATGCACCATATGATGGATGCGAATAAGGAGTTATTCACCAACCATACAAGAATTGCATGAGGATGCAATTGGCAAGCGTTGCCTACCTAAATAACCGCATTGTGAGAGGAAAGCAAAAGCTAACTCATAGTGTTGGTGAAATAAGGATCTTGTCCACTAAGAGAGTAGCTCGCATGAACTCTCCGAATTGATAGTGAGGGCTATTATTTCAAATAAAATAGTGGGTGTTTTTTAATTGAAGTCCAAATTAAGAAAATAATTGTATTTTGAAATTTTGGTACTGATTTATTCTGCATGAATTCTTATAGAATTCCATGGTAAGTGATTCACACTCCACTCTGTCTCTGAGAGCCATCCTTGAGAAGGATAAGCTCAGTGGGACTAACTACATGGACTTGTACAGGAACCTGAGAATTGTTCTCAGGCAAGAGCGAAAGCTCTATGTCTTGGAAGAAGAAGCTCCCGAGGGTCTGACGGGGAATTCTTCCCGTGCTGATAAAGATACTTATAAGAAGTATACTGATGACGCATTGGACGTCGAATGCCATATGCTTGCCACCATGAACTCTGAGCTTCAGAAGCAACATGAGAACATGGGGTGCAAGGAGATTGACAAGCATCTCAAGAAAATGTTTCAAGGGCAAGCTCGTCAAGAGAGGTTTGACGTCACCAAAGCGTTGTTTCAGTGCAAGATGGGAGTTCAAGACTCAGTAAGGACTCACGTACTCAAGAAGATTGGGTATATAGAGAACCTTGAAAGACTGGGTTTTCCTCTGGGTCAAGAGTTGGCAACAGATCTGATCATGTAATCGTTGCCGGACAGTTACGAGCAGTTTGTCTTGAACTACAACATGAATGAAATAGACAAGACACTGCCCGAGCTCCTAGGCATGTTGAGAACTGCCGAGATCAATATGAAGAAGGCCAAGCCTGCCAGCCCCATACTGATGGTGCATAAGGGCAAGGGCAAGGGCAAGGGCTCTAAGAAGATGAAGGTGGGACCCAAGTCACATCTCGAGCCCAAGTCTTCTGCACTAATGAAAAAGAAGAGCACAGTGAAGGAGGGGAAATGCCACCACTGTGGCAAGGCTGGTCATTGGAGGAGGAACTGTCCTTCGTACATTGAGGGTCTACAGAAAATGAAGGGAGGTATGACTTCCGCTTCAAATATTTACGTTATAGAGATAAACCTTTCTGCTCCTTCATCTTGGGTATTCGATACAGGATGTTGTTCTCACATTTGTACAAATGTGCAGGAACTGGGAAGGAGAAGATTGCTGAGTAAAGGGGAGGTGGACCTGCACGTCGGCAATATTGCAAGAGTTGCTGCTATAGCCGTAGGGGTTTACCGTCTTTCTTTGCCCAGTGGGCTTGTAATAGAACTAGATAACTGTTATTTTGTTCCGGCAATAACTAGAAACATTATATCCATTTCATGCTTGGACATGATTGAATTTTCTTTTATAATTAAGAACAACTATTTTTCTATATTTAAGAATGATGTTTGTTATGCTGTAGCCCAATTGTTTAATGGTCTTTACGTTTTGAACCTTGACCATCAGATCTATAATGTAGAAAATAATAAAAGACTAAGAACAAATGACTCAAACCCTACATATATCTGGCATTGTCGTTTGGGCCATATAAAATAGAAGCGCATATACAAGCTCTATAAAGATGGACTTTGGACTCATTTGATTATGAATCATTTGAGCGATGCGAATCTTGTTTGTTAGGCAAAATGACTAAAGCCCCTTTCACTGGTTATACTGAGAGGGCTGAGGATCTCTTGGGCGTTATACATAGTGATGTATGTGGACCCATGAGCTCCATGGCTAGAGGTGGGTATTTCTACTTCGTTACATTTACTGATGATTTCAGTAGATACGGATATGTGTATCTTATGAAGTGCAAATCCGAGACCTTTGAAAAGTTCAAAGAGTTCAAAAATGAAGTAGAAAACCAGTTGGGAAAAAGGGTTAAAGCACTTCGATCTGATCGAGGTGGCGAATACCTGAGTCATGAGTTCCGTGATCATCTGAAAGAGTGTGGTATTGTATCACAGCTCACTCCACCTAGAACACCACAGCATAATGGTGTGTCTGAGAGGAGAAATCGTACTTTGTTAGACATGGTACATTCGATGATGAGTCATGCAGACTTGCCTGTTTCCTTTTGGGGTTTTGCTTTAGAGACTACTGCAATGACACTGAATCGCGCTCCAACGAAAACGGTTCTGAAGACACCATATGAGATATGGACTGGGAAGCGTCCTAGTATGTTGTTCATTAAAATTTGGGGCTGTGAGGCATACGTGCAACGTCAAATGCCTGACAAGCTGGAACCCAAATCAGATAAATGTTATCTGGTGGGATATCCTAAGGAAATGAAAGGGTATTACTTTTACATACCGTCCGAGGGCAAAGTGTTTGTTGCAAGGACTGATGTCTTCTTGGAGAAAGAGTTCTTATCAAGAAAGACTGAAAAGGTAAAACTTGAAGAAGTTCAAGAACCACAAGTAGTCAATGAACCGGAATTGGATTCTGAGACAGGACTACAAGATGTTGTAGCTAGAGAACCTGCTCAAGAAACACAAGTCCTACGTAGATCTGGTAGACCGAGGTTTGAGCCTGAGAGATATGGATTTCTCATATCTCAAATAGGTAATGTGTTGCTTATGGATCATGATAATGAACCAGCGACCTACCAAGAGGCTATGAATGGACTGTACTCCGATAAATGGCTTGAGGCTATGAAATCCGAAATGGACTCCATGTATGCAAACTAAGTTTGGAACTTGGTGGAACCACCTGAAGGGGTACGACCCATAGGGTGCAAATGGGTCTTCAAGAAGAAGACCGACATGGATGGGAATGTACAGACATTCAAAAGGCGACTGGTGGCTAAGGGTTTCAAGCAAATTCATGGTATTGACTATGATGAGACCTTTTCCCCTGTTGCCATGGTAAAGTCCATAAGGATATTGCTTGCTATTGCTGCGTATTATGACTACAAGATCTGGCAGATTGATGTCAAAACGGCTTTCCTTAATGGAAACCTCCTTGAGGTAGTGTACATGACACAACCCGAGGGTTTTGTATCCCCAAATGAAGCCACTAAAATATGCAAGCTGAATAAGTCCATCTATGGACTGAAACAGGCCTCTCGAAGTTGGAATCTTCGTTTTTATGAGAAAATCAAAGAGTTTGGTTTCATCAAGAATGAAGATGAGCCTTGTGTTTACAAGCGAATCAGTGGGAGCATTGTTGTCTTCCTGATATTGTATGTAGATGACATACTTTTGATTGGGAATGACATTCCTACCCTGAAAGTTGTTAAGAACAACTTAGGGAACTGCTTTTCTATGAAGGACTTGGGTGAAGCGACTTACATACTCGGTATTAAGATCTATAGAGATAGATCGAAGAAGTTGTTGTGTTTGACCCAGAGTACATACATTGAGAAGGTGTTGAAGCAGTTCAACATGCTTGAGTCCAAGAAAGGATTTTTACCCATGTCTCATGGTGTGAATCTCTCTAAGGACCAGTGTCCAAAATCTTGTGAAGATAAGGACCGCATGAAGTTGATTCCATATGCTTCGGTAATTGGATCAATCATGAATGCAATGTTATGTACTCGACCCGATATCACCTTTGCTTTGAGCATGACTAGCAGGTATCAGTCAGACCCCGGTGAGTGTCACTAGATTTTAGTCAAGAATATCCTGAAGTACTTGAGAAGGACTAAGGATGTGTTCTTGGTGTATGGTGGAGAGGAAGTGCTCGTTGTAAGTGGTTACACGGATGCTAGCTTCCAAACTGATAGGGACGATTCAAAGTCACAGTCAGGGTTTGTGTTTTCCCTTAATGGAGGAGCTGTGAGCTGGAAGAGTTCCAAGCAAGAGATAGTTGCTGATTCAACAACAGAGGCCGAGTATATCGCTGCAGCTAACGCAGTGAAGGAGGCTGTATGGATTAGGAAATTCATCGGCGAGCTTGATGTAGTTCCTAGCATTGTTGGTCCCGTAGTTCTCTACTGTGATAACAATGGTGCAATTGCACAATCTAAGGAACCTAGATCCCATCAGTGCTCCAAGCACATACTTCGGAGGTTCCATCTTATTCGTGAGATTGTCGAACGAGGAGATGTGAACATTTGCAGAGTGCCGACTGAGGATAATATTGTGGATCCACTGACAAAGCCTCTCACGCAGAGAAAGCATGATGGTCATACTAGATCAATGGGTATGCGATACCTAAGTGATCAAATCTAGTGGGAGTCTTGTTTTTTGCATGTAAACATATATTCTGTTGGTTGTTTATTGTTTATTCATATGATGAATTATGTACCAAATGTTTCTTTTTACAATTAATGGCAAGTTCTTTTATTATGATTTTCCTATGTGATAGTTAAATTGTACAATAATAAATACCCTTAGAGTGTTCGCTTCCATAGGACATCAAGTACGTGACTTGAATGTGAGAGCCTATGATTTATTTGAAGCTTCATTCTTAAAAGGTCCCTAGTCGTTGTATCATCATAGAAGCTAAGGGTGATGATGATACCTTAAGACTAGCACGTGCATTGACTGATGACCAGTTCTCACAGATCATGATATTGTGATATCAAGTCATCACGTGGGTACTTGTTAATGAACAAGTTGTACTGGACAGACCTATCCTGAGACTACTTTGTGGATTGTTATCTAATCGTGTCACAAGTAGTTATCTATTGGCAATGGTGTTGTGGTCCTTTGACCTGACGTCGCAGCATTCATCAAGTGAGGAAGAGCGTGCTTTGATGCATGTAAAGTCTTCCTTGAGAAAGGTTGATGATAAGGGTGGTTTTTGGGCACGTTACGAATCATTTGGGTGTTTGTGTGTGGGAAGATATGGGATTTGTCCTCCTATATGACAGGAGTTGCATCCATGGGCCCCTTGATGGAACTGGACTGAGAAATACATGGCCATGCTTGGTTGAGTCAATATGTGATATTGGACTCACCATTCTCTGGAAGTCCGTTCTAGATCAGGAAAATTGGATTGAGCTATTATGAGGGTGGCACGGTCCATGCCTCTAGTTCTTTCCGGATGTAAGGGACAAAGGGACAAAGACAACGCTGGGACATTGTTCATATAGGCTTATGAGTTATGAACTCTTTTTGCTTGGGGAGCAATGATGCATTGCTAGATGTCGCTCATTGTTTGTGAGGTTTTTGGTTTGATACTTTCAAGATCAAGTGGGAGACTGTTGGAGTTACCATTGTGATCTAGAAGTGGTCAAACATGTAATCTCACTGCCAACGCGATATGAGCCTGCAGGGTCGCACATAAGAGCAAGTGGAGAAATTAGAAGATTGACTGTATTGGTAAGGGTTACCAATCACCATACAGTATGGGGAGTCAGGCAAATGTAGATAAGGCAAATTCGTCGAGAATCGTCGAGTATGACTCGACAAATCTCGACGAGTTCGTCGAGAATGATTCGTCGAGAATCGTCGAGTATGACTCGATGATTCTCGACAAATTCGTCGAGAATCATTCGTCGCGAATGATTTGTCGAGAATCGTAGAGTGATACTCGATGACTCTCAACGAATTCGTCGAGAATCAAAAATGTTTGATTCCTGGCAATTGGTGATACTCGACGATTCTATCATTGATTCTCGACGAATCGACAGATGATTCTCGCCGAATCTGTCTGCTGATTCTCGCCGAATCTGGATCTGATTCTTGCCGAATGACTCTGAAACCCTAACTTGGGTGGTCTGCGGATAGTGGTGTTCTTTGTACTGTTTATGCCTTTGGTATAAATAGGGGACTTAGGGTTTTTGGGAAATAGAGATAATCTATTCACGGGATTCTCCTGTAGACGAATCGAGCTGACGGAAATAGTTCCGCCGATCCCCGATCCGCCGAATCCCGACCCTGCCGGACGGAATCGTTCCGCCGCAGTCTGTTCGCTCCGCCGACGACCTCAGCTCCGGCGACCGTCGCCGATCTTGCTTTCCCTGGCGCGGACCTAGCAGTCTGTGGGAAGTGCAAAGGTGCGGTTGATCTTCTTCCCAACCCTTCGTGCGACGAAGCTCGGGGTTCTCCCGCTCGTGTGGATTTCTGCAGATACGTGGACGTTATTCCACGTAGAACTCGCCACCGACGAGGACACGAAGCTTGGAGCATCTCCGTTGAGTTGTGACTCAACGCCGTTAAGGTAATTTTTGCCTAGTTTTTGATAACTTCTTGATTCAACATTCATGGCCCGATTCATTTCTCTTTGGGTTGTTCTTGTTTTATTCCTTCCGCTGCGTGCACAAGTGTTGTGCCAACCTCCATAGAAAAACCCAACAGTTCTCGGCTCAGGGTTCTCGCCATGGCTTAGGGTTCTCTCCGCGGCTCAAGGTTCTCGACTCAGGTTTCTCGCCGCGACTCTGGGTTCTCGCCACGGCTCAGGGTTCTCGCCGAGTGGGCCCAAGGCCTAGGGTAAAATTACTTAATTATCCTCAGGTGGAATTACCTACATACCCCTAGGGGCTGAATTAAGTATTTTATAAATAGCGGGATTTGGCTATTGACAGGCCAGCTAGGGGTATTTCAGTAATTTTTGGTCAGTAGAAGGCTATAAATAGACCCATAAGGGCTCCTTACAATGCAAGCTTTCATTATTCTCAAAATCCCCAAGTGCTTTCTAAGGAGCTCCAAGCACAGCTTTGGCTTTTGAGGGGAAGCTCTCAGAGATCTTCCGGGTGTGAGGTGGGACCTCCCTGCTAAGGCTTTGGGTCAGTTCTACTTTCCTTGTAACAAGTCGAGGGTCGAGTCTTGAGAGAAGTAGGTGTTTGTTGTACCCTTGTTTTTGAACATTCGTTGAGGTCATTTTTTGCTTCAACAGTTCTTGTGTGGTGAACGTGGAAGGCAGCTAATACAAGAAAGCCTTGAGTTTGGTCCCATGATTGGAGGTGATGGTGAAGGGTCTGGCTCAGGAGGTTACCCCACCCGTGGAGAGGAAGCAACGAGGAAGAAGCTGGAGGATTTCAGGCAAGAGGTCCTGCAAAACATCAGCTTGGCCTTCTCGACGAGGAGTGAGTGGGCAACACCTCAGGTTCCGGTGGAGGTGGTCCTGCTTTTGTGTGAGAATTCCCCTGAGCAGAATCCCTGGAAGGAGGTCCCAGCTGAGGTTGGCGAGAGAGACGTGACAGCGCGGGAACTCGTCCCAGGCCAGTGCCCCGGGAAGGAGGTTCAAGCAGAGATGGGTTAGAGGGAGGAGGCAGTACGAGAACTCTTCCCTGGGCATGGTCCCACAGATCGAGCAAGCCAGCCTAGGCCACGAGACGTGCCCTCTCGGCAGGAAGGTGGCGAGAGCCCTTTCAGCAAGCTCATCATCTCGGCTCCGGTGCCGGAGGGGTTTCGGGAGCCCGACATGTCTTACTACTCAGGAAAAGACGACCCTGTACATCACGTGCAGTGGTTTGAAGATGTGGTTTCAATAAGGCAAATGATGGATGCCTTCAAGTGTCGGCTGTTTTCCATCACACTTAAGGAAAAGGCTCAAGACTGGTTTCATCAGTTGCCAACGAGCTCGATCTATAGCTTTGAGGACCTACGTAGGTTCTCGACGTCGAAGAAGCGGAGGAAGGAGGCGGAGTGCCTTTTCGCAGTGAGACAACAGAAGAATGAGATGCTGGGTCATTATGTTGTCCGGTTTCAAGAGGAGATCCTTCTGGTCCACGAGGTACTAGGGTATGTGTTGATGCTTGCCTTTACCCTGGGGCTGAGACCAGGCTTTTTTAGCATGGAGTTGAAGAGAGTGCCCCCTCTCTTTTGAGGAGCTCATGGAGAGGGCGGCAAAGGAGATAGATTTTGAGAGGGCTAACCCGGCTTTCGCCAAGAAGTTGGCCCGATTGGCGGAAGATGATGTGAAGGAACCAGCAGCAGGAAGGTAGAGGGAGCAGAAGGAGGCAAGGGACCTGAGATAAGAGAGGAGAAGGGAAGAACCCCGAGGGCAGAGGCATCACCAGGGATGGGGGGCCCTGGAGCCGAACAACCGGTTGGGTTGGAGGCCTCAGGAGGGTCGCCCCAAGGGTCAAGGAGGAGGCTTCCAGGGCAGAGATAACCTCCGGGAGCTGAGAAGGTTCGATTAGCCGGCATGGAGGCAGGGACTGAGGGGTCACTTCCTGCCGCCGCAAGAAGCAATGGGGATTGGTAGGGGAGAGGAGGAAGGAGAGTCCGAGGAGCTGGAAGAAGGGGAGTTGGTGAAGGAAGAGGGGGCAGGGTGGCGTTACCCTTCTGTGAATACAACCATGAGGGAGGTCACGCGACGACAACCTGCCCAGATTTCTTAGAGATTAGAGAAGCTAGAGGAATGGGGAGGAAGGATCCGCGAGTAAGGATCGTGGAAGTGTAGTAGGGAGAGGGAGAAGATAGGTGTGAGGACGGAGCAGATGTGGGAACCCGAGGAGGGATCAGGGTGATCCACGGAGGAGAAGGGATTGAGGAAACTCGCAAGGGTAGCCTTTAGACCGTGTTCCGAAGAGGGGTTGCCTTGACCTCCCTGGCTCCCCCCAGATGAAAAAAATCACCTTTTCATCAACTGACATGCCAGACTTTGAGGATTCGTTCTGCGATGCCCTCGTGATTCAGACAGTAGTGGAGAACTTCACGGTCTCCAGGATACTGGTGGATAACGGGAGTTCTGTGAATGTGATCTTTAAGAAGGACTTCGATGAGATGAAGGTTGAGGGGAAGAGGGTCCTAGCTTTAGATGAACCGCTGTTCGGGTTCTCAGGAGAGTGGAAGGAAGTTGAAAGGGGAGTAGGGCTGCACGTGAAGTTTGGAGGCGTGTCACAGAACTATAGGTTCGTGATTATAAACGCCCCGAGCAGCTACACCACCATATTTGGGCATCCCCTCATCAACGCCTTTCGCTGCGTCCCCTCCTCGTTTCATCAATGTATTAATTTCAACAATGGAGGGGTGCAGGTCAAGATTAGGGGGGACCCGAAGATGGTGAGGCAGTGCTACGTAACGGCGATCAACACCGTGTCTTGGATGGCTGAGGCGGAGGAGCTGGAGATGGAGATGGCAAAGAAGGGAGAGGATGTAGAAGAAGAGGAGGTGAGCCTAGGGTAGGCGATATGGGAGAGTGCGGAGGAGCAGGGAGAAGTTGAGCAAGAGGCCCGAAAGGGCGTGGTTGTCGAGCAACAGTCGGAGAGCCTGGAGGAGACGATATAGGTAGAGGATAAGCAAGCAGTAGGAGTTGAGTAGGAGAGCCTGGAGGAGGCGATAGAGGTAGAGGAGGAGCGAGCAGCAGGATTTGAGCAGGAGAGGACGGAGGAGGCAGCGAAGGTTGAAGTAGGAAGGGAGGAGGAGTTGGAGCTATAAGAAGAAGCAAGGGTCGGTTGGGAGCAGTAACGGCTGGAGCCAGCCGAAGAAGTGGTAGAAATGGAAGTCTTCACTAGTGCAGATCAGCGGGGGCTTAAGTCTCGAGGACCAGGAGCAGATGAGATCTTGCATCCAGAGCAATGTCGACATCTTCGCCTGGAGCGCGGCAGACATTCCAGGCATTGACGCGGATGTGGCTTGCCATCTCCTGAACCTGGACCCCCGGACTTGCCCCATACGCTAGTAGATGAGGTTCATCGCCACCAAGCTGGAGGAGCCTATCCGCGAGGAGGTCAAGAAGCTCCTGGAAGCCGGCTTCATCTCAAAGATCCAGTATCCAGGCTGGATCTCCAACGTGGTAATGTTTAAAAAGGGGGGCGGGAACAGGAGAATGTGTATCGATTTCTCTTTATTAAATAAATCATGCCCTATGGATTGCTACCCCCTGCCTCGAATCGACGTGCTGGTTGATTCAGCCGTCGGTTTTTCTGTTATGAGTTTTTTGGATGCTTTTTCAAGTTACCACCAGATCCGGATGCACCCTCCAGATGTCAAGGTTGTCTCCTTCATCACTAGGGAGGGGTACTTCAGCTATAAAATGATGCCCTTTGGGTTGAAAAACGCAGGGGCTACCTACCAACGCACGATGGATCGAGTCTTTAAGGGGTAAAGGGGGAGGAACTTGGAGGTCTATGTCGACGACCTGATGGTGAAAAGCAAGTGTGTTAACTCACACATACGGGACCTAGAAGAGACCTTCTCCACCCTGCGGAGATTCAAGATGAGGCTGATCCCCTTGAAGTGTGTCTTCGGGGCAAACCGCGGGAAGTTCCTTGGGCATCTCTTGACCCCGACAGGGGTAGCGCCTAACCCGGATAAGGTGACGGCCATCCTAGAATTGGAATCACCTCGCGATGCTAAGGAGGTCTAGCGCTTGACAGGCAAGTTTGCCGGTCTAATCAAGTTCCTCTCAGGATCAGGGGACAAGTGTTCATCATTCTTAAAGGTGTTGAGGGGTAACCAAAGGTTTGAGTGGACTACCTAATGTGAAGAGGCCTTCCAAGGGATGAAGAGACAGCTCTCCCAGGCTCCTCTACTTCAAATACCAAAAGAAGGAGAGGACTTGGCCCTGTATCTAGGAGTAGGAGCGGAAGCCGTGAGCTCTATTCTGGTCAGGGAAGAGGGGAAGAAGCAGCTACCCATCTATTATGTGATTCCGATTTTGAAGAATGCGGAGCTCTGTTATCCCTTCCTGGAAAAGCTGGCATACGCTCTAATCATCTCGACGAGGAAGCTTCGGCCATATTTCCAAGCGCACTCGATTAGGGTGGTGACCGACCATCCTCTTCACAGGATCTTTGAAGGGGTAGAGCACTCGGGAAGACTTGCCAAGTGGTCCATCGAACTAAGTGAGTTTGACATCTCTTTCGTTCTAAGACTCTCCATCAAGGCACAAGCGGTGGCAGATTTTTTGGCAGACTATGTTGTTGAAGTCGGGGAAGAGGAGACACAGCCGTAGGGAACGTGGAAGATGATGGTGGATGGGGCCTCGAGGAAGCATTCCCTTGGGGGAGGAGTGGTGATTATAAGCCCCCAAGGGGCCTCTATAGAGTAGGCGGTGGCCTACCACTTCCTAGTGACAAACAACCAAGCAGAGTATGAGGTTGTGATAGCCGACCTTCGTTTGGCGAAGGAGCTTGAGATCCAGGACGTGGAGGCTTTCACAGAATCGATGGTGGTAGCATCACAGAACCAAGGAGAGTTTGAAGCCCGGGAGCCTACCCTCGTAAAGTACTTATCCAAGGTAAGGGCGATCATCGGAGGGTTTTGATCGTTCTCAATCCATCATGTCCCCAGGGAGGAGAGCGCAGCCACCGATTGATTGGCAAAGTTCGGACCTCGGGGGGAGGGACCCTCACTGAACTATTTCGGCCAACAATCGAGGAAGGGGGATTGATGGAGGTAGATCGGCGACCCTCGTGGATGGACCCCTTGGTGACCTTCCTTACCATGGGTGAGCTTCCGAAAGGTACTAAGGACACCAAAAGATTGAGGCATATGGCGGCCCACTACCTAATGTTGGAAGGGGGGTTGCATCGAAAGATATTGTCAGGGCTCCTAGTGAGATGTGTAACTGAAGATGAGATCCCGAGGATCCTAGGGGAGGTACACTCCGGCGAGTGCGGAAGCCACTCAGGAGGAAGGACGTTGGAAGCAAGAGTGGTAAGGCAGGGGTACTTCTGGCAGACCCTGAGGAAAGATGTAGCGGATTTCGCGAAGAGATGCCAAAAATGTCAGCTGTACGCCCCCTCCAACTCTTGCCTGCTCAACGACTTAGGAGCATCACGTCGCCATGACCTTTCGCCATCTGGGGGATGGACTTGGTCGGGCCTTTCTCTCTAACTAGTGGCCAGAGGAGGTTCCTCTTGGTCATGGTCAATTACTTCTCAAAGTGGTTGGAGGTCAAAGCCTTGGCCAAAGTCACCTCGCAAGTTATAAGGAACTTCGTCTGGGGGGAGATCATATGCAGGCACAGACTGCCCTAAGCAATAGTGATTGACAACGGTCCCCAGTTTGCCGGAGAAGAGTTCATTAGCTTCTACGCCCAACTGGGGATAGACCTCAGGTTTGCCTCTGTTTACCACCCTCAGAGCAACGGCCAGGTGGAAGCTGTAAATAAAATCATTGTGAACTTACTTAAGAAAAAAGTGGAGAACTTGAGGGGAAATTGGGTGGAGCAGCTCCCCTCAGTCCTTTGGGCCTTGCAAACGATTCCGAACACGGCCACCGACGAAACCCCCTACAAACTTTCTCATGGATGTGAGGCGGTCCTACCAGTAGATTTCGAGGTCCAGTCCCCGCGGGTAAAGGCCGCGGGCGAAGGGGATGAGACTTGGAGGTTGGAGAATGAGGAGGGGTTGTGCCTCTTGCTAGACATGGTGGAGGAATTGCAGGATGTTGCAACCATCAGACAGGAGGAGATCAAACGGAGAATGGCCAAGTATTTCGATAAGCATATCAGGATCAAGCAGTTCGCCGAAGGAGATCTGGTACTGAAAAAGGTTGACGCGACGGGAAGATCGACTTCCTTGGGCAAGCTCAACCCGAACTAGGAAGGGCCTTACATTGTAAATGAGGTCCTTGGAATAGGAGGTTAGTACCTCCAAGATATGGAGGGAAGAACCTTGAGCCACACCTGGAGCGGTGATGATCTAAAACGCTTTTACTTATAAGAGGGGGAAGGTGATTTTATTAATACTTTCGAGTGCTATCATTATATATCCCTTATCTTTGATCCATTCTCTACTCATTTATCTTAAAGTTAGAAAAGGGTTTGAGAACTTCATCGACACCCCGAGCTCGGCTTGACCCCAGGTAGACCCGCTGCGCAGGCTCTCATCTAGCTAGTAAGTCTGAAGGCTCGCCTGTGGGGGAGAGGTCTTGTTTTGAGAACTTCATCGGCACCCCGAGCTCAGCTCGGCCCCAGGTAGACCCACTGCGTAGGCTCTCATCTAGCTGGAAAGTCCGAAGGCTTGCCTGTAGGGGAGAGATCTTGTTTTGAGAACTTCATCGGCACCCCGAGCTCGGCTCGGCCCAAGGTAGACCCGCTGCGCAGGCTCTCATCTAGCTGGCAGGTCAGAAGGCTGGCCTGTGGGGTAGAGGTCTTGTTTTGAGAACTTCATCGACACCCCGAGCTCAGCTCGGCCCTAGATAGACCCGCTGCACAGGCTCTCATCTAGCTGGCAGGTTCGAAGGCTCGCCTGTGGGGGAGAGGTATTGTTTTGAGAACTTCATCGACACCCCGAGCTCGGCTCTGCCCTAGGTAGACCCACTGCACTGGCTCTCATCTAGTTGGCAGGTCCGAAGGCTAGCCTATGGGAGAGGTATTGTTTTGAGAACTTCATCAGCACCCCGAGCTCGGCTTGGCCCCAGGTAGACCCACTGTGTAGGCTCTCATCTAGCTGGCAGGTCCAAAGGCTCGCCTGTGGGGGAGAGGTATTGTTTTGAGAACTTCATCGACACCCCGAGCTCGACTCGGCCCCAAGTAGACCCGCTGCGCAGGCTGTCATCTAGCTGGCAGTTCCGAAGGCTCGCTTGTGGGGGAGAGGTTAGGTTTTTGGTCCTTGGTTACTTTTGCACTACCCCGAGCTAGGCTCTGCCCAAGGTAGCCTCGCTGCGCAGGCTATCAACTAGCTGGCAGGTCCGAAGGCTCGCCTGTGGGGGAGAGGTCTTGTTTTGAGAACTTCATCTTTATCCCGAGCTCGGCTCGGCCCCAGGTAGACCCATTGCTGATGTAGGCCCGCTCTTTCTAGCATTTTGGTGGCCAACAAATTAACGCGACGCTCTCGAATAATTCTCACGTTACACTCTAGCATTTAACGTAGCAGAGATCCTATTAATATTACTATTAGACTAACAATTACGTGGGGTTCGCAAAGCCCCTAAAGATAATACCAAGGCGATAGGCCAAGGTCCTCTCAAGCAAAAAAGAACCAACACGGTTCGATCGAGCGAGTTGTACCAAAAGAGAAACCACCGAAAACAAAAGAGTCGGGCAAGGGTGGTTCTCTCCCAACGAAATACAAATGAGGGCCGCAACGCCTCATGAACTTAAATGAAAATACGGTAAACAAGACAATAACTAACATAAACTAAACCACGAAAAAAAATCAAGCGTTACACAAGCTGGGACAATTTGCCGATTACACAAGAATTATCTAGGGAAGAGAAACACATCAGGTAGATATTTTCGTTACCCCAACCGGATTGGATGAATCTGGTTTCACTCGACTAGAATCGTTCTTTAATCGGCACTACCAGACATACGCCGGAGGGAGAGAAACTCGTCGCCTTCTTCGTGTCACACTATATTTGGAAAATCCTTGTGAAATCTTCTATATGTGGAATAATATTCCAATTAAAGTAGGAGAGGGAAAAGGTGGCAAGATTGTGGAATATTTAAGGAATGAGATATTTCAAATTTGGTAGGTGGAAAATTTTTGGAAGGGGATATGTTTTGAATATGGTAACTAAG
This sequence comes from Platanthera zijinensis, assembly GCA_039513925.1. Taxonomy (NCBI): domain Eukaryota; kingdom Viridiplantae; phylum Streptophyta; class Magnoliopsida; order Asparagales; family Orchidaceae; genus Platanthera; species Platanthera zijinensis. The sequence goes on from CM077079.1 coordinate 118,839,650, forward strand.
GGGGATTATGGCAATGAATATTTTTGGATTAGGAAAGGGATATTTGGAGGGGGGTCAGTTTTGATGGTGGTGGAGGGATCTCGAGTTTGAGATGGTGGTGGTTGGTTTTGTGAGGGAAAGTAATGGTCGACCTTGGTGGTGTTGATGATGGCTCGGCTTGGAGGGATGGAAATGGGTGGTGGCCGATTCTCTTGATTGGAGGAGGGGACACAGGTTTGGAGGAGTGTTGGAGGTGGTCGGCTAGGTGAGAGAAGGAAAGATGGCTCGTGTTTGCTAGGTTGCAAAGAGGTGATGAAGAAGGAGAGGAAGAGAGGAGGCCGAGAGAGAGAGAGAGAGAGAGGAGAAAGGTGGCCGACGACCAAGAAGAGAATGAAGAAGAATAGTGGCCGAAATTTGTCTTAAAGGAGGAGGAGGATTTTAAACATGAAATTCAATTTTCTTTTATTCATTCACTAATGAGAAACAAAGGGGTACATGCCTATATATAGGCTACAACATACACTCCAACTGGCTACATGCAGCCCAACATGAAAAATGAAATCTAAACTCATGGTTTTATAACATAACCATGTAACAACTAATACATGAAATTAAACACGAAATAACAATGATATTTTTGAAATAAAACAAATAATAAAATATATTAATACTCCATAATTATTTATTAATATTTATTATTAATAAATTATAAATGGGCTTGCGCTCCGGATGGCTATTGTGGCGACGCTCTTCATGGTAAAGTGTCAGTGCGCCATCACTGTCTTCAAGTAGTTGCGGGCTGTCGTCTCCATTTAAATCTACCGGGTCACCATCATCATTAGAGGGAGGATGCTCCTTGGCCACATGTCGTGGGAAGTCAGCTCCATCAATCCTCCCCCTCTTAAAAATACTCATCACTGATGAGTATGCCTGTGTGTACTCGCTTGGAAGGTCGTCGGCGGGGAAGAAGGACCAGCATGGCAAAAGGTGGTCTTGGAGGGACCTCAAATACGCGTTAGCCAAAGAAGGAAAAAGAATTTCAACAACATCCACCAACGTACCTCTGATGGAGACCGAGAAGGAGAACGATCCTAGAAAATTATCACCGCCCAACCCAATAGAAAGCATTGTGGAAAATATATACGGAGAGGTAGACATTTCAGGTGGAATTAAAGCATAAAGCGTAAAGTATGTAACGATGAAAATAGGAGCTATGCCCCACTCAGTGGAAAATTTTAAACAGAATGTCATGTCACCAAACTTTCGTAAAATTCGTAAAGAAAAGACTAGCCAATTCGTTAATATTTCTAAAGTGCCCGGGGGCATCCGTTTAGGGGTGAGACAAACCAATACCAAACCATTCACATATCGGGGGAAGACTATTCGACACAACCTCGCAAGTAATTTAAAGGACGCATTTAGAAGGGTCAAGAAATTAAAAATGCACCTAATTAAATTAAAACCATGAGGGGAGAACCCATGTGCCACATGACTTGAATTAATATTAAAAAATAACGGAATTATGTCTGGTGGCACAGATGCTTTAAGTTCAAAAATTAATGTAGTGGGTTCCAACGTTTTCATTTTAACTTTGTAATTAAATTTTGATTTAAAAATATCATAATATATAGTCAGCAGAAAATGTTCGTCACCAACTACGTTCTCCCACGTCCTTCTAAGTAAGCTTAACGGAAAGGAGAAAATAATAAACTTCTCTAAATATTAAGGGCTAGAAATGACTAAATCATCTACTCGAGCTAAGGGAATCGGAGGGAGAGTCGACAGGGTTGACTCCGTAGGGGGAACCAAGTAACACTAAACGTCAAAGCATGGATTAAGCGTTAAAGAGAACGCCTCCGGTTTCAAGCCTTTAAAACCAAAAGTAAACTCGAATAGTGGATTCCTCCTCATAGAAAACTCATCCTCAGTTAACTTTTCTCCCCAGAATGAATCCACCAAATCATTAGAAATTTTACTGAAGTCAGAAACAGTGATCGTCTCAATAGTAGGCAGATTCATATCCGATAAAATTTCCAAACTAACTCGGGCCTCCGGCGAAGGAGCTATCATCAAAGAAAAGTGTATCGGGCCCTCAGTGCTACCGTCATCCAAAGATAATTTTTCCTCGCAGGGTAAATCTACTACAACATCACATCCTATATTGACCAATTCTTCCCATGAGGTAGGGACATCGTCTAAGTCAAAATATGGGGATGAACAAATCGAGTCCCGGGGAGTATATAAATTGGCTTGAATACCAAGCAGAGATGATATCGGCAAGGAACTAAATCCCGGATGTATCACACTAAAATTATCCCAAAATAAACAACCATCCCATGGTGACTCTTCCAATACCGTAGAAATATCTAATAAGCCTGGGTCAACCATAATAATATTAGGTCCTAGCAAGTCATCACCTAAATCAGTAACAGGTACGCTCTCAGCTTCGGATGACTCTACCGACTCTGCCGGAACGTCTACTGACTCAGGGTCATCAGAAGACTCTATGACTAAAATATTGTTAGAGGGTGGTGGAGATGATTACTCAAAAGAGAAATCCTCATCCAGGTCACTAGGGTAACCAATCTACTCAACGTCGCTACACTCGTCAATGATAATAGCCTCATCCTCGGTGACAGGTGCAATTGTAGAATCAGCCTCAGACTCATCAGGGGAATCAATAACTAGATCCAACAGCTCAGAGGGTGAATCTAAGGAGACTACGGGCGTAGTCAGAATAGAATGATAGATAGTGCCAAACCCAGACGTGTCACTAGTCTCACGTGTCTTGATCGCCTGACTACCCACGATGATATGAACACTCTCATAATCAAGTAGGGGTCTAGTGCCCTGGCGGCGAGAAGTGAACTTATGTGACGTCCTAGTACGGGAGTTCGGTGTATCGTACTGGTTTGGTGTAGGCATAATCATAGGTGGCGCTTCACTCAGATTTTCAGATGACTAAGAATGACAGTGGGGAGGGTAATACTCATCCGTTAATAGATTCTTCATAATATTCCAACCTACAGGTGAATCGTCGAGGGATGTCCCAAAACGTCTCTCCTCATTGAGCCAGAAGGTTTTGGATCAACTGAATAATTGAAGTCTCGCAACGGGAATCCTGTGAGGCTCCACAATCTTATATCTCTCAAAATAGCGCTACATAGCCTTCACCCAGCATAAAAACTTTTTCGTTCCACCTAGCCCATCATAGGTCAGAGCAGGAACTCTAACATGCATAGATGAGTGCGATGCAACTTGATTAGCCTTTAGTTGGCCAATCAAGCCCTTAATCTCTTCCACTACCGGGTAATGGAATGGCTTTCTAACTTTCATGACGGAACCTAAAGGTTTCATTAGGGAAACTTGAACATCGTAGGCCATTTTTTTTTGTTTTAATTGGAGAAAAATTTGAAATTTGGAATTGGAAATTGGAAATTTTAAATTTGAAATTGGGAATTTTTTATTTTTAAATTTGAAATTTGAAATTTGAAATTTTGAAATTTTAAATTTTAAATTTGAATTTTAAATTTTGAAATTTAAAATTTGAAATTTCGAAATTTGAAATTTGGAATTTGAAATTTGAAATTATAATTTTAAAATTTGAAATTCGAAATTCGAAATTTGAAAATTGAAAATTGAAATTTGAAATTTTAAATTTTGAAATTTGAAATTTGAAATTTCAAATTTTGAAATTTGAATTTTAAACTTTGAAATTTGAAATTTTGAAATTTGAAATTTGAAATTTTAGTTATAAATTTTGAAATTTGAAATTTCGAAATTTGAAATTTTAATTTCTAATTTTGAAATTTGAAATTCAAAATTTGAAATTTGAAATTTGAAATTTATTTGTTTTTTAATTTGAAATTTGAAATTGTGGAATTTCAATGAATTTCATGAAAACTAATTTTCTAAATATTGATCTGCAACCAAACGGGTGAGTGCGTACGTACATGCCACATAAGAGGGGGAGGTGTGCCAATTATGAAATTGACGAGAACCTCCCTCTGATACCAAATTGATGTAGGCCCGCTCTTTCGAGCGTTTTGGTAGTCGACAAATTAACGCGACGCTCTCGAATAATTCTCACGTTACACTCTAGCATTTAACGTAGCAGTGATTCTATTAATATTACTCTTAGACTAACAATTATGTGGGGTTCGCAAAGCCCCTTAAGATAATACCAAGGCGATAGGCCAAGGTCCTCTCAAGCGAAAAAGAACCAACCCGGTTCGATCAAGTGAGTTGTACCAAAAGAGAAACCACCAAAAATAAAAGATTCGGGCAAGGGTGGTTCTCTCCCAACAAAATACAAACAAGGGCCGCCACGCCTCACGAACTTAAACGAAAATACGGTAAACAAGACAATAACTAACATAAATTAAACCATGAAAAAATTAAGCGTACACAAGCCACGTAATTTGCCAATACCACAAGAATTATCTAGGGAAGAGAAACACATCAGGTAGAAAGTTTCGTTACCCCAACTGGATTGGATGAATCCTGTTTCACTCGACTAGAATCGTTCTTTAATCGGCACCACCAGACATACGCCGGAGGGAGAGAAACTCGTCGTCTTCTTCGTGTCACGCTATATTTGGAAAATCGCGAAATCTTCTAAATGTGGAAATAATATTCCAATTAAAGTAGGAGAGGGAAAAGGTGGTAAGATTGTGGAATATTTAAGGAATGAGATATTTCAAATTTGGTAGGTGGAAAATTTATGGAAGGGGATATGTTTTGAATATGGTAACTAAGGGAGATTATGGCAATGAATATTTTTGGATTAGGAAAGGGATATTTGGAGGGGGGTCAGTTTTGATGGTGGTGGAGGGAGCTCGAGTTTGAGATGGTGGTGGCCGGTTTTGTGAGGGAAAGTAATGGGCGACCATGGTGGTGTTGATGATGGCTTGGCTTGGAGGGATGGAAATGGGTGGTGGCCGATTCTCTTGAATGGAGGAGGGGACACGGGTTTGGAGGAGTGTTGGAGGTGGTCGGCTAGGTGAGGGAAGGAAAGATGGCTCGGGTTTGCTAGGTTGCAAAGAGGTGATGAAGAAGGAGAGGAAGAGAGGAGGCCGAGAGAGAGAGAGAGAGGAGAAAGGTGGCCGGCGGCCAAGAGGAAGAGGAAGAAGAATAGTGGTCGAAATTTGTCTTAGAAGGAGGAGGTGGATTTCAAACTTGAAATTCGATTTTCTTTTATTCATTCACTAATGAGAAACAAAGGGGTACATGCCTATATATAGGCTACAACAAACACTCCAACTGGCTACATGTTGCCCAACATGAAAAATGAAATCTAAACTCATGGTTTTATAACATAACCATGTAACAACTAATACATGAAATTAAACACGAAATAATAATGATAATTTTGAAATAAAACAAATAATAAAATATAATAATACTCCATAATAATTTATTAATATTTATTATTAATAAATTATAAATGGGCTTGCGCTACAGACGGGTATTGTGGCGATGCTCTTCATGGTCAAGTGTTAGTGCGCCATCGCCGTCTTCAAGTAGTTGCGGGCCGTCGTCTCCATTCATATCTATCGGGTCACCATCATCGTCAGAGGGAGGACGCTCCTTGGCCACATGTCGTGGGAAGTCGGCTCCATCAGCTGCACAGGCTCTCATCTAGCTGGCAGGTCTGAAGACTCGCCTGTGGGTGAGAGGTCTTGTTTTGAGAACTTCATCGACACCCCGAGCTCGGCTCGGCCCCAAGTAGACCCGCTGTGCAGGCTCTCATCTAGCTGGCAGGTCCGAAGGCTCGCCTGTGGGGGAGAGGTTAGGTTCTTGGTCCTTGGTTACTTTTGCACTACCCGAGCTCGACTCGACCCCCAGTAGACCCGTGATAGAGAAAATCGTATTCTCCAATCTATACTCGATTAAGGCAAGTGTACCTATCAAAATATAGCATAGGATATGAAAAATATCAAGGTCGTATAAAACTCGGGGCAGGCAAGTACTATTACTCACAACGACTCTATTATTCTACCGAACGATTAATGAGTTTTGAAAATGAAAATAAACTAAGTTAAAAAGAGAAAATAAACTATTACGAGAAAAGAGTGCTCGATCGACGATTCACTTTGAAATAAAATAACGAAATAAATTAGTTTAGCATTTGTACTTCTATTAAGACCGTGACGGATCCGATATTAGGAAGTAATCTCGCTAGAGCATTAAATCCCCTAACTTATAGACGTTTTGACTGAAATCTCTTTACAAGTCAAAATGGCCTAAAGTCGCATTATCGAAGTGACCCGCACTATTGGATTTGACTCCAATCCGGAGGATTTACGTCATCCTATCTCTAGGGGTGCGTTCAACTCCTTCTTTCCTTGAGTGATCTTTCATATTCACGAGCCTCTCGGCTACTCAAATACGAGATCGGAATCTACTACCGTATACTAGAAATACGGAGTCGATGCAAAATAGATCAAGGAAGGATCAAAAATAGAAAAATACAATTGCAAACATAAAATAAAGATACGTTATTTTATCGCAAAGATCGTCGTGACCGGGCACAAAAAGAACTAGCTAAGCATGATAAAGAAAGAAAACAAAAGAAAGGAAAATTGCATTATCATTAAACTAGAAATGAGAGTACATAAAATAACAAAAATTACTACACTATTGCTTGGAGAAATGAAATAAAACAACAAGAAAATAAATACTTGAAATGGAAGCTTGCTCTCTAACTCTCAACAAAATCTTCACTCAAAACTACTTTAGACTAAAACTACTTAACATAAACAAAGGGGGAGGGGTTCCTTTTATAGGAGAGGGAGAACATTCTAGATGGAAATGAAGAGGGGGAAACCAAGGGGGTGGCCGGCCATGTGGATGGAAGGAGGTTCAAGCATGGCTTTAGTGAGGGGAGAGAGAATGGCTACATGCATTGCATTGTAATGAATGGAAAGGAAAGATAAAAATATAAAATAAAGAAGGGGGATGAATGGAAGTGTGTAGAAGGGGAAGAAAATAAAAGAGGAGAGAGGTAGGGACATGAGGTTAAGAAAATGCATGAATGTCATAATGTGGGAGAGAGAAAATGGGAGGTGCATGAATGGAAAGGTGCATGCATGGAATTAAGTGAGGTGGAGAGCATGAAGTGGCCGGCCAATGCATGTGGGCTGTTAGGTGGGCTTTTGTGAGGGCTCGGGTTTGGGAAAAGGGCTGCTCCAAGTTGTGGTCGGGCTGCATGCTCTTGGAAGATTGATGGGCTTCACATGTAGGCTCGGGTTGGACAAGTTGGAGAGCTCGGGCTGCTTGTAGGTGGGCTGCACTTGAAGAGGCTTGAGCATTGCACCTACAAACAAAAAGATAAAACACACATTAGCTAATTGATTATAACATAACATGAATGAAAATACATAAAAATAAATCATAACATAACATAACATTAACATAACATTAATTATTTAAACTTAACAAACATAACACATAAAACATTTATAACTTGATATTAAAATTAGACAAACATATAACATAATACATAACAAGTATAATAATAAAAATACATATAATAAAACTATATATTTTTATATAATAACATAAAATAAAATTGTGACAAAACAATAAAACTATAATAAAACTAGTAATTATAATATATTATTGAAAGATATTAAAACATGAAATAACAAGCATAAACTATAAATAAACTAAGGTATTTAGGCTACTAAATTACCCAAAAACGATGACTAAAACTAGTCATCAACCCGCTGCGCAGGCTTTCATCTAGCTAGCAGGTCTGAAGGCTCTCCTGTAGGGGGAGTTTGGGTCCTTGAAAGTACTTCGGTGTTGATGTCCTAAGCAGGACAGGAGACACACCCAGAAGGTAGAACAAAGAGGTCTCGTCCTGGAGGGCTCTCGGCCAAGAGGTCTCATCCGAGGGGAACTTGCCGAAAGAAGTTCCTGGTAGGAGGGCTCCCGACAAGGAATCCTTGGCCCGAAAGAGGGAGGATCTAGGCGAAAGGTTCGGTCTGCTCGCGCAAGGTAAATAGGGGCAGTCTCCCCTTAAAAGGCCTACGTGCGACGCTCCCGAAAAGTTGTTCACAGCAGAGCACGGAAATGACACGTTTGAGCCTTGAGCTCTTGGAAGGCTCCCACCTATTGACCGCTAAGGAAGACTACCCTAAGAGGCCAAGGGGGCCTCGACGAAAGCATGCTTGAGAGATATTCGGCCTCAACAGGGGAATCTAAAATACAAACATTTACAAATGAGAGAGAAGAGAGAACTGAAATACAAAATGTGTACAATGCATTTACTTAAATAAGATTACAAAATTGGAGCACCTCGCTCATTACAAAAAAGAAAAAAAAGGGGGTGGGGGAGAGGACCTATCAGGGAGAAGCGCTGTATCAGCTCGAGCTTCCGCTTGGGCTCTCGCCGGAGCTCTCTCCAGAGCCCTCCTCGGGTGTCTCGCCAGCAGCCTCGCCAACAGCGGTAGAGGGTTGCGGGACGTCCGAGGGCGGAGAGTCGGGAGCACCCGGAGGCTTCTAGAGGGGCTCGAAGAGCCAGGGGAAGAGCATGTGGGCGGTAAGGGTCTCGCCACCCTTTTCCAAGCATCCCACGTTCCGTAGCGTGTCGATCATAAACCTGGTCGTCGCTTTGGCGTTGATCTGCAAGAGCTTGTCGATGTCGTATTTAGAATAACTTCGGCTCTTCAATCTTTCTTCTAGCATTGGAGGGGACGGAACAGCAGCTGCGGCCGTCTCCAGGCGCCAGATCTGGTCCTTCAGTACGGTGTTCTCGAACTCCACCCCTGCCAGTTGAGCGCGGAGCACAACTTCTTGAGGGGAGTCCTTCGTAGAGTGAAATAGGTCAGTGGCGGGAACAAAGTCTGAGATTCGCAGTGGCAAGAGAAAGTATCTGTGAAGGTCTCGCTTACCTCCTCCATTGGGCGCAGTGACAACAGGTGCTGGGCATCCTCTAACTCCTTCTTCAAGGCTGTCGCCTTAGCCACCGCCTCCTCCCTCGCCTTATACATATCGAGGAAGTAGTGGTCGATGGTGATGCATCAGTACGCGCATATGTGCGTGAGCTCGAACCCACGCATCAGGGCCTGAGTGGAGTCGAAATCGAGGAGGCGAGTGGGCAGTTGATCGTATAGGCCGGCGAACTCCCGACTGTATAGGCCATATCCCAGCACGAAGGCCTCGCTGGTGACCTCGTCTCGCTCTACCGAGCTGGGAAGCATCATCGAGACAGAGGTTCGGTTTGTCTCCTGGTCCCACTGTAGCAGGGGTTTTCCTTCCGCATCGAGGCACTTCACGCCAAGACCGAAGTTCCTGTGTCCTTTTGGCACAAGCTTGGACGGGAGCTCGGCAGAGCTCTCTGCAATTACCGGCTCGGCGCCCGCCTCGCCACCCGCCTTGACTACGGCTACAGGGTTCTCGGAAGAGGCCCTGGAACTACCTATAGCAGCAGTTCTCAGTTTGCTAACCGCCTGTAGGACCTCGGCAAAAGACCTGCCTGGTGGGAGAGGTCGGACGGGTGCGGTCGCTACGAACTTCCCATTTTCGGTGGCAGAAGGTCTTGGTCTCCTCAGCGGCTGGGACGAGAAGCCGCTGGGCTTCCTCTTCCTGGCACCAGATGGCGGGGGTAGAGCCGGCTCGTCCCGGCAAGCTCGAGCCATGGATTTCGTTAGAGCCAGCGGATCTCTCGCAGCATGGCTCTCGACAGCTTCAGTCGCGAGGAAGGGCGGATAGAAAGGAATCTCCCGCTCTCCTATAAAGGCGATGAATACTCAGCGCTAAAGCTAAGAACGGGAATACTGTGTTAGAAGCGAGAACGTACCTTCGCCAGGGGGAACGATGGGGAGAGAATCGACGTCTCGCCTAAAAAATTGGATGTCGAACTCCTTGGTCCTGAAGAACTCAAGAAGGGCGCTCTCGCGGGACCCCAGGGCAAGCGGCTTGTAGGCGGTGTCCTCATATTGAATCGGCGTGAGCTCGATGCTATCGAAGTCATCGGAGACGAAAACGAAATTCTCGCCCCAGTGGTGGTGCTTTTTTCGAGACCGATGGTCTTGAGCAGTTGTCCAGAGAAGAAGACCACTCCTCCCTTCGTGCGGAAGGTGAACAGCTTTCGGAAGAGGGGAAGGCTGAACTCGATCCTCTTGGATCACATGTAGCAGATGAATGCTACAAGGATGGAAACCGAGTTAGGGTTCAGCTGCGCGAGAACCACTCCAAAGTAGCGGAGGGCCTGGCGCATCTCGGTCCAGAGGGGGAGGCGGAAGACCACCTCGAAATGTTCGAGGGGGATCACGAGCTCCCCCTCTCCCGTGTTGTTTAACCTGTCGTGGTTGCCGGAATTCCTCGCGGTGAAGCTGGCTGGAATGTAGCGGGAGGTGATTAACTGGTACTCATCCATGGTTAGGCGGCAAGATGGGAACTGGTGCTTTCGGAAGGCTTCCACGCAGTTGGAACGCCCCTCGTTATTGCACGGCATTATGTTTAGGGGGTTTGGAAGCGAGATCGCGAGAAAGGAGGCGAGGGTGAAAGTTTAGCGAGAACAAGAGAGGAAGGCGGAAGCAAGGGGAAGTTCTCAGGAGGTCGCGAGAACCACAAGAAAAAGAACGAGTGTACCGGACCGGGGAAATAAATGTGGTGGGTGGATCCACCTATTTATAAATAGCCATGACAATGATGATTTTTCAACAAAAAGGCGGCGGGGGTATAGCTGTCACGCCCGGAGTCAACGACGCCTCGGTTTCCCGCCCAAGTTGATAGGGACGGACAATCCTGATCCGCGCAAGCATTCTTGAGATAACACGACAAAAGTCCGGGAACAAAGGTCGCCCTCGCCAGGCGAGAGTCGAATAATAATAATAATGAGTGACAATAACAATAAAAGCAGAGTTCGCGATTGCAAGCATTTTAAAATGAAAGATAATAGGGTACATAGCAAGAAGGGAAGGTCGAGGGGTAGGGGAGGGAGAGACTCCTTTAAATCAATACGGCTCCCAGCGCCATCGTCCTCGCTCTCGCCGTCTAGTCCTCAGGGGCGCTAGCGGGTTGAAGTAGGAAGATAGGGTGGTACACCCTAGGTTTATTCGGCGAGCCTGGTCTCGGATCCGCGCGATGCACCTCCCGGGGGAAGACTCGGCGATAGGCCCACCCGGCCTCTCCGTCTCGCCTATGAAGTAGTCGTGCTCAAGGGCCTCCCGCCTTTGCTCCATCGACTCGCAGAATTCTCTCGCCGCAGCAGCGTGGGAACGCTCCCGCCGCACGAGTTTCGAGAAGATGGCAGCAATCCTCTCCCCCCACCTTTTTGTGCTTCTGGCACCGTTCAAGATTCCCTCCATCTCGTCAGATGAAGGGAAGGGGGAGCTGTCATCGTCCTCTTCTTCTCGGTCTTCATAATCATCATCTTCTTCGTCAGCCTCCGATCACAGGTCCGGGTCTCCTGAGAAAGCAGCTTCATGGTTAGTACGAGAGTTGAGGAAAAGAAGTGGTGATGCATGGCGTACCTGTAGTGTGGCAATAGTTATGAGCTGGCGACAGAAGAGAAGGCACAGGTTCTCCCTCAGCATCCTTTCCGAACTGGAGGTGGAACAGTTTTCAACGCCCTGGACGAAAGGTCATGCAGGCAGTAATCTCCGTCGGACCAGAAGTTTTGGAAAGGCCGTGCTCTCCTACAGAATTGCCGGCCTCTTTTGATGTCGCAGAAGGATCCATAGTCACCTCTCCCGCGGGTAGGGCGGGATTGGCTGCTTGATTATCCAGGGGAGCAGCCCCTATGCCATTCCCCCGAGAAGCGAGACCCGGGCAGGCGGGAGAGGACGCTGCGGGAGGCCAATTCACAAGTTGTGAAGAGGGAAGTTATCAAAAACAGAGGTAGTAAAAAAGGTTACCTAGAAGTACCAAAGCATCGGCCGGAAGAGCGCCTTCCGGGGTCCGCGAGGGATCCTCGGGAAGGCGAGAGGTCGGTAGGTTTGGGGGCACCGGTGGAAACCCGATGGCATCTTCCTGAACCACCTCCTGCAAAAAGTGATAATCAACGGTTCGTGAATACAATGGTCAGCTAGCCGGCGAGACATACCTTCTGTAGAGGTGGAAGACTGTCTGCGCGACTCAGAGATGGGGTAGGAGATCCCTGACGCTCGCACGAAGGCTCCCGTTGGACCTTCTTTGCCTTCTTCTTCTTCTCTTTTGGCGGCGGCGGAGGCTCAGCGACTGGCGCTTTTCGCGCCAGCCAAGGAGCCACTAGGGCAGTATCAGCAAGAGCCCGCGCCTGCGCGGCGTTTATACGCTCCTGATGGCTTCGCGAGAGCGGTTTGTCGGCTCATTTGGAATGCATCGCAAAATCACGCTAAAGCTCAGTGAGGAAGTAGCGACTCAAGGGGCAGGCTTAGGCCGTCTATTAGCACATGTATATATAAAGCTATGGGATGGCCCACCAAAAAGATTCTCTTTTTTGAGGTGACATGTGCCCAGCGAATATTTATGGGTTGGACGTGTCTTTTCAAGCGCAGAGCTAGCTCATAAAGAGCGGGGATTGTGTACAACCCCATATTCGCTGGTGGTAACCCAGAGACACCAACAGTCAGGATTGGCCTAGCTTCGGGCTAGATTCGGGCTTAAGACCAGAATCGCTTGTGCCTTGATAATCTCCCGCCTACGAGCAGGCGGGACCATTTGCGCCCAGCCTCAGCCAATACCCATTGATGACCAAAGGCGGGCGAGAGGGCGTTGAGTCCAGTCGACGCCAAAGTCCTGCAGCAATGGATTCGAGTCCACTCGACACCGCATTGAGTGATCTCCACTCACTCAACGCCGCGTTCGATAGTAAAGGCGTCGAGTCCACTCAATGCCGCGTTTAGTAAGCTCCACTCACTCAACGCCGTGTTCGGCAGTAAAGGCATCAAGCCCACTCAATGCCGTATTGAGTGGAGGCGGGAAGGTTCTCGGCTCAGGGTTCTCGCCACGGCTCAGGGTTCTTACTGTGGCTCAAGGTTCTCGGCTCAGGGTTCTCGCTGCGGCTAAGGGTTCTTACCGCGGCTCAGGGTTCTCGCCGAGTGGAAACCAAGGCCTAGGGTAAAATTATTTGATTATCCTTAGGTAGAATTACCTACATACCCCTAGGGGTTGCATTTAGTATTTTATAAACAACAGGATTTGGCTATTGGCAGGCCAGGCAGGGGTATTTCAGTAATTTCAGGTCAGGAGATGGCTATAAATAGACCCATAACGGCTACTTAGAAGGCAAGCTTTCATTATTCTCAAAATCCCCAAGTGCTTTCAAAGGAGCTCCAAGCCCAGCTTTGGCTTTGGAGGGGAAGCACTCAGAGATCTTTCGGGTGTGAAGTGGGACCTCCCTGCTGAGGCTTTGGGTAAGTTCTAGGTCCCTTGCAACTAGTCGAGGGTCGAGGCTTGAGAGAAGTAGGTGTTGCCTGCACCCTGGTTTTTGAACATTCGTTGAGGTCATTTTTGGCTTCAACACACCACCTTATATCTTATGCACATGCAATATTAATGTATCATCCACCGAGCCAAAGCTCCCCAGATTATCCCGTCCGTCACGACCAACAACTGAGTCAAAGCTCGTCGGGCCAACCTACCCATCACCAAAAACCCCGGGCCTACAGCCCGTGTGAACCAACCTAACATCCCCAGACATCGAGGTGAGTGAAAGTGAACATCTAATTATGCTAGTTACTCTTGCAATTCAGTTTTACCTACAGTTTAGGTTAGCCCAGGACTGCCCCAGGCATACCCCGTGAAGGGTTCTCAAAGGGAACTAGGAACGACGATGGGCTGAAGCCCAAAGTTCCCTTTCGCAAGACACTTATTGTCATTGATTGTTACCCATTACCCTTTCCCTTCTAATATTACTTTGGATCTAACCTAGTGTATTAAGACCCTTCCTCTCCTCAGGAAAGACGGTCTTTCGTCGACCCCGATCACCTCTTAACATTAGTAAAACTAACCTCTCATCATCTTGACTACTAAAGATGCATTCATTCACATTTCCAAATCAGTATTCTAATATCCCAAATTCTCTAAGTTCATTCTGCACCTTATTATGATTTCTTCAGTTTTTACTAAACGCAGAACATCATAAGCTATATGATGTATACAATGGGAGGTACTCAAAATTATCATTCAATATCCCTATAATAATTATAGGGGGTCTACCATGCTATGATTAGCCTAAATCCAAGATTTCATAATTTTCCTAATTTACTTGATAATTTATTTGATTTTCCTAAGTAATCCAAGACCCAGGTTTGAACATGAAGTACCCCTTTCAGACATGCTAATGCTCTACAAAATTTATGATAATTATAGGATGACAATTTAATAGTAAGATCAGAGTCTCCCAATTTTCCAGAAAGGTTTAGGCCTCTAAATCTAATTTTAAAGACAACCTATATTAATCATATTAAATAGACAAGTACTACCAATATACTTCCAAAAATTCTGAGAAAATTCAAGGAAGATCATAAAGACATATTAACACTCCAGTTTTATTTTCATAATTTATCAGTGAATAATAAACTATAAACTTGATTTTCTCATAGTAATTCAAGTTAACAGGTTAATGAACTAAGTACTTAAATTATTCATCTAAAAATTGTAATAAAATCTCAAAATGAGCATAGTGACCTAGGAACACTACTGCTCAAATTTCATAATTTTACAGCAAGTGTGGATTTCTTAATTTATTATTGAACATAAAATTATTCTCAAAAGCTTGTGGACAAAGTACTGAAAATATAACTCTGAAAATTATAATAAAATTCATATAAGAGTATATTGATATATAATACCTTCTGCCCAATTCTCATAACTTCTTACTCAACAGGGTGATCATAATAATTGAAAGATTATTAAGGGCAATTTTCATGTATTCTAAAGAAGGTGCTAAATGTATTGATCCAAAATTACCAATAAAATCATCAAAGGGCCTTATTGGCCCTTTGACTATACTACCAAAGGTTCATGGCTTTTCATTAAGTTTCGGTGGCTAATCTTACATGTACAAGTGTTGTGCCCTAAACTAGGGTTAGGGTTTTGAGGGGTCTATCCATCTCCAAATCCACTAAGATTTTTACCAGAGGACTTTAGCTACCCTAGCGTCCTCTCCACCAAATTTCAAAACATTTCAAGGTCATTTGACCACATGCCCTTCTCAAACCCCCAAAGCCCAAACATAGGTTTGAACTTGGGTCCTAAGGCAATTCAATCCCAAACCACCCTATATCCCAAATGAGGGTGTTATATGTCATGCTAAACAAGTAGCCCAAATCCCAACTTCTGTTGAGGTGATTGTACCACTCAAACCTCAAGTGCACTTTTTACCTAAATACCCTGATTATGGCAAGGCTAGGGTTTGCTAAAACACAATCCAATTCATCTCAAAATGAAATAAAATTTTATCCAAAGCCTTATGAAGACCTCAAGGACAACTCACCAAAATTTGGGAGGGTTTGGAGGTCATTTGGTCCCTTAATTAATTTAATCATGGTTTATTAAATAAATACAAAAACTATAGGAAGTTTATCCCCAAAAATTCTCATTTTTCTACAGGACCTAGATATAGATAAGGATGACTTCTTGTCCGAATTTCAAGTCATTTTTACAAGGTATGTAGTGGGGGCACTCATTTTAATTCATATTTAACCCTGTGTATAGACCCAACCAAAATGGGTGCACTGGTCAAACCAGTTGACCAAATTGTCCCAAACGAATTTTAAAATAAAGTAGACCCATAGGGATACCAATTATATGTTGCCCATTTCCTCATATAAAGCCTCTATGTAGTTTCATTAATTTTCTAATTTGACTTATATTAGGAGACAGAAAACTCAAAATCAGGAATTAATGAAAATATCACTAGCACACATCTTAAAGCACAATCATGGGGCGCCTGGCTTTCTTCTTCATCCAGCCAAAGGCACAGATTCACCCGACCTGGAGCCTATCCCGAGCTTGTTTCCTGGCCACCCATCCCCCTCCCCGGCCGACCACCACCGCCACCACCTCCGTTGAGGTGGGGGCTATCGCCAGGCGGCGGCACGGCCGCCGGAGGGGCGGTTTCCGGCTAACCCGGACACCATTTTCACAAAAAATCCATGGAAAAGCTTCACCTGATCGGGCTCAACTGAGCCCGATTCTCATCCTAAAAGACTCCTAAGATCTACCCATAGAAGAAGGACTAGAGGAGGACCTTTCTCGCGGCCTAGAGAAGTGTCGATCACCGGGATGCCATGGTCGGTGGTGGCGCCGCTCGATTTCTGCAACTGCACGGTGGGATTCCTTAGCTCCTTTAGGTTTGTGTTGAAATTGCTCCTCTAAGTTCAGTGTGTCTTTTAAAATGATAAAATGGGTGAGGGGAGGGGTCTAGCTGGCGGTGTCCTTTAATGCGCCTTTAAGAGCTTTTCGGCCATGGAGGAGGAGGATGAATGTGGGCTCAATCAAACAAAGAAATGGCTGGAAACTCTTTCTCTTCCCTAGAGGAGTTGAATCCAGCCATAAAAGTGGAGGGGAATGAGGCCAAGGCATCAAGTGCCATTAATGGCCATGAAAGCCGAATTTCGGCCATGACTTTGGGACTTTTTCTCTCTCCTCCATTAAAGAGTAATTTGTGTTAAACTGTATGCCACGTGGAACCCTACCATTGGTGTAAGACCCCCTTTTTTTTATTTTAGAACCCGGGGTCTTAGGCCCAGAATCGCTGCTTTGCGGTGACACCTTCACGTCCTAAAGGATCATCACCACAAGGCGCTGATTCTGCCGGCCAATTTGATCATAGAAAGGTAGCATTAAATGAAGTAAGTAAAAGCAAGTCCACTGAAATAAATCACATATATAGAAATAAAACTCCACGAAGGGAGTGTCCACAGAATAGTATATCAGAGTACTAAAAATACGGACTTAAGCCCGGTACAACATGTCCTCACTAAAAATCACTCATGCGGAAGCAAAAACAGAAACTACTCAAGGTCGAGACTCACGGTCCCGGCTGTATGAACTCCGGAGCTAGACTACCCCATCTCCAAGCGCACTTGTCTCTGGGGCTGCTCCTCCATGCTGGGCTCCATGATCCCCTAAATGATGCGGTTTGAAAACCGTTAGTCATAAAACTAAGCCCTATCATCCCCTACCCCTTCCCCCATGGCTCCTAGGTATCGAGCGGAGAGGAAGAAAGGGAAGGACATGAAGGTGGAGAATGAATCAAAAGAAAATAGGTGGCAGCGGAAATAATCTAGCAATTCTATAATAAATAGGACAGAAAACAGAAATTAGGAAAAGTAACCTTAACTTATGTGCGGAAGCACATAAGCCAAGGGATCTTCTGCAAGGCTCTCATCATATAAAGTGTCCCATACCACTTATACGTTGGGGTGTCGGTTATCAAACAGCAGCACATATATATTGAATTTAACCTTAATTTATAAACTTACCCACACAAGCTTATAGACCAAGGGGTCATTTAACAAGTCCTAATGTATAACCGTCCCATACCACTTATACTTTAGGTGTCCGGGTTAAATGAATCGATTATACTATGACATGCAAGTTGGTATGATGAAACATGCAAGTGCAACTCACACACCCGACTCTGTGCACACAGACCTTTAGTTCCCCCTTTCGGAGCCGTTACCTCCAAGGATACCTCTGTAGTGGCAGATAGAAGCGGTGGGTTGGGCCTCGCCTACCTCTAAACCAGTAAAGCACTACCGGTCAGACCTATCGTACGCCTCAACGCTTGGCACACTAAGCGGACGTCTGCGTACTCTTGCCGGCTGGCGCACCGGACTTCTGTTGGCGAAGTGCTAACCACACTTGCCGAGTCAGCATATTGGACTCGGTGAATCGACCCTCCTATACCGAAGACCCACCACCTTAATTTTCATTCCTTTTATGCACATGCAAATTTAATCGTAAACACACAAAAGCCGAGCCGAAGCTCCCCGGACAAAAACGTCCGTCTCATAACCAACCGAGCCGAAGCTCCCCAGACCATTCCGTCTGTCTCTTAACCCACCGAGCCGAAGCTCCCATCAATTTTCCTGTGCTAACAGTGTTTGTGAAAGGTGCAACCCTAATTACTAAATTACTCTTGTCAGTTTGTTATTACAGTTTACGTTAACCCAGGACTGCCCCCGGTATTCCCCGTGAAGGGCTCTCAAAGGGCACTCGGAACTATGATGGTAGCTGAAGCCCATCGTTCCCTTTCGCAAGACACTTATTGTTATTGGTTGATCCCCTTTACCCATTCCCTTCTCATATTACAATAGACTATCCTAGGGTTATTTTTAACCTTCCTCTCTTCGGGAAAGACGATCTTTCGTCGAACTCGAGCACCTCTTAACTCTAGCCAACACCACTTCTCTCTACTCTTCATATCATCCTAATGTGATATCATCCACTATTATCTAACCAGACAATATGACTAACTCCAACATCTCACCCCGATCATGCCCTATTACAATTCAACAATTTGCTATATGCAGACCAACCTAGACTATATATTGAACAGGTTATGCAATGATCCAAAACTCATCCAAATGCCCTAAATTATTTACTGGAGACTTATCATGATATAACTAGCATAAATCCAGAATGTGGTAATTTTCCTAATTTATCTGGCATTTAATTAATTTCCTCAAAAATTCCAAGGGCTACCGGTTTGAACATGATCTACCCTAAGTTCTCTTGCAAGATGTCCAACAAAATTATAATAAATAGTATATTATCTCAGTATGGTAAATCCCAAATAACACAATTTTTATAACATCAAAAGGGCACTAAAACAATTTTAGAAATATTTTCTATCTTCCCTTATTTATGAACCAAGTACTGAGTTTATCCACTCAAAAATTATAAATTAATTATAGTATGCATGTACAACATTAAAAGTAGTATAGACCAAGTTTCATAATTTTTCAGTAAAAATATCATCCATAATTAATTTTCAAAGCATAAAACCCCTTTTTAGCATTTGTGAAGTAAGTACTGGATTTACTCATCTAACAATTATACAAAAATTCAAGGGTGACCATTATGTCATAAAACATTTACTTCCAAGATTTCATGAGGTTTCAATGATCAGAAAGATTCAAATAATTAAAACATCAATTTGGTCTATAACAATCGTTACAACTGAAGTGCTGTAAATAGACATCATAAAATTCCAATAAAATTGTTATAGGTTATAACCGCTCCAAAACTTACTCTTCCCAAGTTTCACAATATTTAAGTAATGTTTGTTGACTGATTGTGCTTAATTAGTATTTTACCTTAAAGCTACGATTAGGGTTTTGAGGTACCTACTTGTCTCTGAATCCTCCAAGATTCCATCCAGATTATTCTTATCATGCTTTCGTCAACTCTACTAAATTTAAAGGCAATACGAGAGCAATTGCCCCCATGTCCTTCACAACCCTCAAAACCCTCCACTTAGGGTTTGAGTTTGGATCCTAGGGTAAACCAACCCTAAATAAAACCATTTTCTCCGAGTGGTTTATAATAACCCCTCTAAGTCAGTGGTCAAAATATCAGCCTCTGTTGAGGTGATTTGACAATTCTAACCTCTTGTGCACTTTTTACTCAAAAACGCCTCATTATTGCCTGGTTAAGAATATGTGACTTCCTATCCAAACTCATCCAAATGAGTTGAAATTTTGTACAGAACTAGGTTATATAGCCAGGGACCACTCACAAAAATTTGGGAGAGTTTGGAGGTCATTTGACCCCTTAAATAAATTCCCCTAAGTTTATTAAATTAAAACAAAAACTTTAGGCACAGTATCTCCGAAAATTCACATTTTTGGAACAGCTTCTAGATATGGCGAAGGGTAACCCCTGCAAAAATTTCAGGTCATTTGGACAAAGGAAGAAGAGTGGGCATCCATTTTAGTTCCTGCCCAACTCTGGGTATAGCCACCATCAAAACGGGTTTTGCTGTTAAACTGCTTACCCAAATGAGTTGAAATTAATTTTAAATGAATCTAGACTCGAAGGGCTACAACTTTCGTGACTAGCCATTTTTCCTAAATCAGCCTCTAAATGCCTCGTTTTGTAATGTCAAAAGACATGTCAAAAAGGAGATAATAATTCCTTATAATTAATAAATGAATAGTAATTGATTTTACTGTTCATCTTCCCTTACAGACAGAACCCGTAAACTGAACTCAGAAAAATACATTTCCTGTAGCTCTTTCGTGATCCGTCGTTGGCCGTCCGGTCACTTCCCTGGCCAGCCACCACCACCACCACCTCCGTCGAGGCGATGGCTAGCGGTCGGCGGTGGTTTGGCTGTCGGAGGTGGCGGTTTCCGGCGTACCTGAAAAGTTTTTTTTTATGGTTTTCCATGAAAACGCAGGATAGGTCCGGCTCCTTTGAACACGAACTTCATTTCTAAGATCCTAAGATCTACCAATAAGAGAAGAAGTAGAGGAAGACCTTGTTCGCGGTTTGGAGACGAGATGAACGTCGGAAGGTCATGGCGTGGTGGTAGCATTCCCGAACTTCTCGTACAGCAAGAGCAGAAATATGAATCCGTTTGGTCAATGGTGTAACCTTCTCCTCTTGCTCTAAGGGGGCTTTTATAGATCAGGAAGTGGGGAGGGGAAAGGGTAAAGTCTTAATGGCCATGAATGTTCTCCCCTTAACCGTGTTTCGGTTATGGTAGGGGTAGTTGAAACGCTGGAAACGAAGAGGTGTTTGCCAGGTGGCAATTTCCTATTGGAGCAACATTTTCTTATTTTATTAAGTAATTAGAGGTGGAAACGGCCCATAACTACTCCTGATGTAAATTCCCATACCAGCATTTATTACCATGCGTCTTAGAATAATTTCGGGCCTGAACCGATGTTTCGGCTTTTGTCACGGGTGTGACATGTAGGTCACGGGCGTGACATGGCTAGGTGGCTTATTCTGAGATCGACGATCATCTCCCTGAGATCGGCGATTGTCGAAGGGGGGGGGGGTGTCACGCCCTAGGTCACGGGCGTGACACGTCGGTCACGGGCGTAACAGCCCCGGGTTGGAAATTCTGCGCTCGACGATCGTCTTCCTGATATCGACGATCATCGAAGGGGTCACGCCCTAGGTCACGGGCGTGATAGGTCGGTCACGGGCGTGATAAGCCCGGGTTGCAAATTCTTCCCTTGACGATCGTCTTCCTGAGATCGACAATCGTCGAAGGGGTCACACCCTAGTTCACGGGCGTGACAGGTCGGTCACGGGCGTGACAAGCCCGGGTTGAAAATTCTGCCCTCGACGATCGTCTTCCTGAGATCGATGATCGTCGAAGGGGTCATGTCCTAGGTCACGGGCGTGACAAGTAGGTCACGGGCGTGATAAGCCCGGGTGGCAAATTCTTCGTCCGACAATCGCCTTCCTGAGACCGACGATCGTCGAAGGGGGGGGGGGGTCACGCCCTAAGTCACGGGCGTGACGAATCAGTCACGGGCGTGACCAACCCGTGACTCAAAATCTGGGCCGATGGACTTCGATTCTTTGGTCTCCTAGGGCTCTGTCATGGCAGACCGACTCCTAGAGGTCTAGCCGGAAATGGGATGTTACAAATCCCAATAAACAAAACAAAAATTTCGTCCCCAAAATTGAGGTTGAGCCTACGGGGATTTCTACCGAAATAAGGTAAACTTGTAACATCCCATGTGGTTTTCCTATTTAGTCGGAGCGAGTACTTGTTCAATAAATGAAGGCAATCCCCCAATAAACAAAAGATTAGCCCCTAATTTCCCTTATCTAGTCCTACCGGTTCAATACAAGAAGGTAATTTATAGTATACCGAGAGGGGGTGAGGTATACCTGACTGAACAACTCCGGGCGTCTTTGCCTCATCAGGTCCTGCGTTTCCCAGGTGTGCTCCTCCTGACCGTGGTTCCTCCACAGAACCTAAGGGGATCTTCTTGGGCGCAAGATTCGCACTGCTTTGTCATCGATCCGAACCGGCTCCAAGTGAACAAACCGGTCTGATGCTACCGACCCTTCGGTGGTCAAAATCTGCTGTTACGGGCATAGTAGAGCCCTCCTCAGCGAAGAAATGTTGAAAACATCGTGCAGAGCTGCCAGCTCTGGTGGCAACTCCAGCCTGTAAGCTAGGAGCCCGATCCGCTCCAGAATCTTGTAAGGGCCCATATACCTAGGGCTGAGCTTCTTCCTCCGACCACACACTCGTGAAACTCCATGCATGGGCCGGATCTTCAAAAACACACGGTCCCCAACCTGAAACTCCACCTGACGATGGCGAGTGTCATAGTACTTGGCCTGTCTGCTTTGCGCCTCTAACATCTTGTCTCTGATCCGCTTCACCTGAGCCTCGGTGTCTTTAACAAAATCTGATCCCAATGCCTTCGGATCCTCGTCCTGAATCCAAGAAAGCGGGGTCCTATATTTCCTTCCATACAACGCTTCGTAAGGCGCCATCCTGATGCTGGACTGGTAGTTGTTGTTATAGGAGAACTCGACCAGGGGTAGGAGCTTCTCCCACGGCTCCCCACGATCCAGAATGCATAGCCTTAACAAATCTTCCAACGTCTGATTGGTGCGCTCCGTCTGCCCATCTGTCTGGGGATGGAACGCAGTGCTGAAGGTCAATCGCATGCCCAAGTAAGCCTGCACAGATCTCCACTCCTTGGAAGTGAAACGACCATCCCGATCCGACACGATCGTCTTGGGCACCCCGTGATATCGAATGAGATGCTCCACAAACCTCCGCACTAATACTCCCACAGAGTCATCCTTCCTGATCGGAATGAATCTGGCCACCTTTGTCAACCGATCGACGATGACCCAAATCGAGTCATTTCCCGTCCGTGATCGGGGAAGTCCATGAATAAAGTCCATCGCAATGTCTTCAAACTTCCACTCCGGTACCAGGAGTGGTTGCATCAATCCTGCGGGGTTTTTGCACTCCGCCTTCACTAGCTGGCACGCCTCACAGTGGGTCACAAACTGAGTGATGTCCTTTTTCATGCCCGGCCAGTACATTGTCTTCTTCAAGTCCGCAGTCATCTTCGTGATCCCCGGGTGCACCGAGTATCTGCTGTGGTGGGCCTCTGCCATGGTATCTTCCTGGACCTGGCCTCCTTTCGGTATATAAGTACGACCTCTAAAGCATACCACGCCGTCCCTCATCGTGTATCACAAAATCCATGACACTTTTATTCACTCCAGGGGTACATGTTCTGAGATACACCATACTTCCGGTGATTAAATTTCTCATTTGTGTGGGTAGTCAACGACTCTATAAAATCCCACAAGATCATTGTCTTATTCCTTCGAGTACGCCCGAGTAATCAAACAACTCAACCCTATAGGTTATATCTAAGGTCTCCGTCTTCCGATATATTGTTTGCTAACTTTTTGCAGTTTCCTAGGGTCATCAGACTTCCGATGATCCAACATAACGGTTTAGTCTTATCTTCGCCTGAATAACGTCGAATTATATCAAATTCAATCCCGTTATGTTTGTTACGCCATATTCTCTAAATTAGGTCTAAGGAATCCCAAGTCAACCCTATTTTGCCCAATAAACAAAAGACAAGACCCTAATAAACAAAAGATAAGCCCCTATCTTCCTTGGGTTAAGTATCTTGATATTGCCATGTTATATCCTCCCTAGCTGGGTGCACAATCCCTAGGGCATCAATCTTCGACTTGGGGTTCCAACCTGAAACCTGTTGATATATTCCATACCTTAAACTCTCTGAGTCGCATTTACGACAACCTTATCCGGGTCAAAATGTTCCCAATCTCCACTGAGTCTCCTCCGTCCTCGAATTCATATCTGACCCTCGGTGTTTGTCTTTGTGGCTGTCTCCGAGAAATCTTGTTACATGTACGAGGGTTAAGACTACTTATCTTCTACCAAATGGATTATGAGTCTCAATTCTCCTTAAAGCAGTCTACTGATTTGAGTAATCCTTGATAGGGACCGTAGGGTCACCATAGTTTATCTATTAGGTTGTCATTCTCATGTTAAACTTCTCCTTTTTTTTCTATTTGGGTATCTCCTGACCTTAAACAAGTTCATACCTAGGGTCTATTTTGAACTTGGGCATACTATAAGTCGTCATGGTAAGTCATGTGTCCTAATGGGTTGAGTCTAACTCATTGAGTAAAGAATTATAAGATGAGGTCTTTATAGCCGAAGGTGCCCCTTGCTGGGGCAGGGATTGCCTCAAGCTACAAAGAAGAATTCCATTTGTTGAAGAAGTGGACAATTTATATGTGATCCCCATATGGGCTCACCACTGCTTCCGCTGCTTAGTTTGTCCCCAAACTAAACTCGAGCGGGGGTGGCCCAGGGTTAGCGGACTGCTACTTTTTCCAGATCGATGTTTTGCTCTGATACCACTTGTAAGACCACCTTTTTTTTACTTTTTAAACCCGGGGTCTTAGGCCCAGAATCGCCGCTTTGCGGTGACACCTTTACGTCCTGAAAGGTCATCACCACAAGGCGCTGATTCTGCCGGCCAATTTGATCACATGAAGGTAGCATAAAATGAAGTAAGTAAAAGCAAGTCCACTGAAATAAATCACATATATAGAAATAAAACTCCACGAAGGGAGTGTCCACAGAATAGTATATCAGAGTACTAAAAATATGGACTAAAGCCCGGTACAACATGTCCTCACTACAAATCACTCATGCGAAAGAAAAAATAGAAACTACTCAAGGTCGAGACTCACGGTCCCGGCTATATGAACTCCGGAGCTAGACTGCCCCATCTCCAAGCGCACCAGTCTCTGGGGCTGCTCCTCCATGCTGGGCTCCACAATCCCCTAAATGATGCGGTTCGAAAACCGTTAGTCATAAAGACTAAGCCCTATCATCCCCTACACCTTCCCCCATGGATCCTAGGTACCGAGCGGAGAGGAATAAAGGGAAGGATATAAAGGTGGAGAATGAATCAAAAGAAAACAGGTGGCAACGGAAATAATCTAGCAATTTTATAATAAATATGACATAAAATAGAAAGTAGGAAAAGTAACCTTAACTTATGTGCAGAAGCGCATAAGCCAAGGGATCTTCTGCAAGACTCTCATCGTATAAAGTGTCCCATACCACTTATACGTTGGGGTGTTGGTTATTAAACAACATCACATATATATTGAATTTAACCTTAATTTATAAACTTGCCCACACAAGCTTATAGACCAAGGGGTCGTTTAGCAAGTCCTAATATATAAGCGTCCCATACCACTTATACTTTAGGCGTCAGGGTTAAATGAATCTATTATGCTATGACATGGAAGTGGGTATGATGAAACATGCAAGTGCAACTCACACACCCGACTCTGTGCACACAGACCTTTAGTTCCCCCTTTCGGAGCCGTTACCTCCCAGGATACCTCCGTAGTTGAAGACGGAAGCGGTGGGATGGGCCTCGCCCACCTCTAAACAAGTAAAGCACTACCGGTCAGACCTATCGTACGCCTCAACGCTTGGTGCACTAAGCGGTCGTCTGCGTACTCTTGCCGGATGGAGCACCGGACTTCTGTTGGCAAAGTACTAACCACACTTGCCGAGTCAGCGTATTGGCGTTGGTGCATCGATTCTATAATACCGAAGACCCACCACCTTAATTTTCATTCCTTTTATGCACATGCAAATTTAATCGTAAACACACAAAAGCCGAGCCGAAGCTCCCCGGACCAAAACGTCCGTCTCATAACCAACCGAGCCGAAGCTCCCCAGACCATTCCGTCCGTCTCTTAACCCACCGAGCCGAAGCTCCCATCAATCTTCCTGTGCTAACAGTGTTTGTGAAAGGTGCAACCCTAATTACTAAGTTACTCTTGTCAGTTTGTTATTACAGTTTACGTTAACCCAGGACTGCCCCCAGTATTCCCCGTGAAGGGCTCTCAAAGGGCACTAGGAACTATGATGGTAGCTGAAGCCCATCGTTCCCTTTCGCAAGCACTTATTGTTATTGGTTGATCCCCTTTACTCATTCCCTTCTGATATTACGATAGACTATCATAGGGTGATTTTTAACCTTCCTCTCTTCGGGAAAGATGATCTTTCGTCGAACCCGAGCACCTCTTAACTCTAGCCAACACCACTTCTCTCTACTCTTCATATCATCCTAAAGTGATATCATCCACAATTATCTAACAAGAAAATATGACTAACTCCAACATCTCACCCCGATCATGCCCTATTGCAATTCCACAATTTGTTATATGCAGACCAACCTAGACTATATGTTGAACCGGTTATGCAATGATCCAAAACTCATCCAAATGCCCTAAATTATTTACTGGAGACTTATCATGAAATAACTAGCCTAAATCCAGAATGTGATAATTTTCCTAATTTATCTGGCATTTAATTAATTTCCTCAAAAATTCCAAGGGCTACTAGTTTGAACATGATCTACCCTAAGTTCTCTTGCAAGATGTCCAACAAAATTATAATAAATAGTATATTATCTTAGTATGGTAAATCCCAAATAACACAATTTTTATAACATCAAAAGGGCACTAAAACTATTTTAGAAATATTTTCTATCTTCCCTTATTTATGAACCAAGTACTGAGTTTATCCACCCAAAAATTATAAATTAATTATAGTATGCAGGTAAAACATTAAAAGTAGTATAGACCAAGTTTCATAATTTTTCAGTAACAATATCATCCATAATTAATTTTCAAAGCATAAAATCCCTTTTTAGCATTTGTGAAGGAAGTACTGGATTTACTCATCTAATAATTATACAAAAATTCAAGGGTGACCATTCCCTCCTAAAACATTTACTTCCAAGATTTAATGAGGTTTCAATGATCAGAAAGATTCAAATAATTAAAAAATCAATTGGGGCTATAACAATCGTTACAAATGTAGTGATGTAAATAGACATCATAAAATTCCAATAAATTTGTTATAGGTTCTACTTGCTCCAAAACTTACTCTAACCAAGTTTCACAATCTTTAGATAATGTTTGGTGATCGATTGTGCTTAATTAGTATTTTACCCTAAAGCTACGATTAGGGTTTTGAGGTATCTACTTGTCTCCGGAATCCTCCAAGATTCCATCCAGATGATTCTTATCATGCTTACGTTAACTCTACCGAATTTAAAGGCAATACGAGAGCAATTGCCCCCATGTCCTTCACAACCTTCAAAACCCTCCACTTAGGGTTTGAGTTTGGATCCTAGGGTAAACCAACCCTAAATAACACCATTTTATCCGAGTGGTTTATAATAACCCCTCTAAGTTAGTGGTCAAAATATCAGCCTCTGTTGAGGTGATTTGACCGTTCTAACCTCTTGTGCACTTTTACTCAAAAACGCCTCATTATTGCCTAGTTAGGAATATGTGACTTCCTATTCAAAACTCATCCAAATGAGTTGAAATTTTGTACAAAACTAGGTTTTATAGCCAGGGACCACTCACCATAATTTGGGAGGGTTTGGAGGTCATTTGACCCCTTAAATAAATTCCTCTAAGTTTATTATATTAAAACAAAAACTTTAGGCACAGTATCTCCAAAAATTCTCATTTTTATAACAGCCTCTAGATATGGCTAAGGGTAACCCCCTGCCCAAATTTCAGGTCATTTGGACAAAGGAAGAAGAGTGGGCATCCATTTTAGTTCCTGCCCAACTCTGGGTATAGCCCCCACTAAAACGGGTTCTGCGGTTAAACCGCTTACCCAAACGAGTTGAAATTAATTTTAAATTAATTTAGACTCGAAGGGCTACAACTTTTGTGACTGGCCATTTTTCCTAAATCGGCCTCTAAATTCCTCGTTTTGTAATGCCAAAAGGCATGCCAAAAAGGAGATAATAATTCCTTATAATTAATAAATGAATAGTAATTGATTTTACTGTTCATCTTCCCTTACAGACAGAACCCGTAAACTGAACTCAGAAAAATACATTTCCTGTAGCTCTTTCATTATCCGTCATCATCCGTCCGGTCACTTCCTTGGCTAGCCAGCCACCACCACCACCTCCGTCGAGGCGATGGCTAGCAGTCGGCGGTGGTTTTGCCGCCGGAGGTGGCAATTTTCGGCGTACCCGAAAAGTATCTTTTTCATGGTTTTCCATGAAAACGCAGGATAGGTCCGGCTCCTTTGAGCACGAACTTCATTTCTAAGATCCTATGATCTACCCATAAGAGAAGAAGTAGAGGAGGACCTTGTTCGCGGTTTGGAGACGAGATGAACGTCGGATGGTCATGGCGCGGTGGTGGCGTTCCCGAACTTCTCGTACAGCAAGAGCAGAAATATGAATCCGTTTGGTCAAGGGTGTAACTTTCTCCTCTTACTCTAAGGTGGCTTTTATAGATCAGAAAGTGGGGAGGGGAAAGGGTAAAGTCTTTATGGCCATGAATGTTCTCCCCTTAACGGTGTTTTGGTTATGGTAGGGGCAGTTGAAATGCTGGAAACGAAGAGGTGTTTGCCAGGTGGCAATTTCCTATTGGACAAACATTTTCTTATTTTATTAAGTAATTAGAGTAGGAAACAGCCCATAACTACTCCTGGTGTAACTTCCCATACCAGCATTTATTACCACGCGTGTTAGAATAATTTCGGGCCTGAACCGATGTTTCGGCTTTTGTCACAGGCGTGACACGTAGGTCACGGGCGTGACATGGCTGGGTGGCATATTCTGAGCTTGACAATAATCTCCCTGAGATCGGCGATCGTCGAAGGGGGGGCACGCCCTAGGTCACGGGCGTAATACGTCGGTCACGGGCGTGACAGCCCCGGGTTGGAAATTCTGCGCTCGACGATCGTCTTCCTGATATCGACGATCATCGAAGGGGTCACGCCCTAGGTCACGGGCATGACAGGTCGATCACGGGCGTGACAAGCCCGGGTTGCAAATTCTGCCCTCGGCGATCGTCTTCCTGAGATCGACGATCGTCGAAGGGGTCACGCCCTAGGTCACGGGCGTGACAGGTCGGTCACGGGCGTGACAAGCCCGGGTTGCAAATTCTGCCCTCGACGATCGTCTTCCTGAGATCAACGATCGTCGAAGGGGTCACGCCCTAGGTCATGGGCGTGACAAGTAGGTCACAGGCGTGACAAGCTAGGGTGGAAAATTCTTCATCCGACGATCGCCTTCCTGAGACCGACGATCGTCGAAGGGGGGGGTCACACGCTAAGTCATGGGCGTGACGAATCTGTCACGGGCGTGACCAACCCGTGACTCGAAATCTGGGCCGATGGACTTCGATTCTTTGGTCTCCTAGGGCTCTGTCATGGCAGACCGACTCCTAGGGGTCTAGCCAAAAATGGGATGTTACAATTGGACCGCTTATTATTGTTTAAATAAGTCTTAATGAAAGAAATAATCAGCTTAAACCATCTTGGCGCAATTCCCAAAAAGATCCGGTTCAGCAAATAGGGCCGAGAATTTTGCTAAGGCAAAAGCATTGAGACAAGCCTCCTCACTCAACGCCAAAATTGCCAGGAATTTTCTAAGTACAATGGCATTGAGTGAGCTTCGATGCCATTCAGTCTTTGGCATTGAGTGAGCTCAACTCACTCAACTCCATAATTCCAGAAATTTTTCCAAGTACAATGTCATTGAGTGAGCTGAGCTCACTCGATGCCATTCAGTCTATGGCGTTGAGTGAGCTCAACTCACTCAACGCCATAATTTCAGAAAATCCTTTATCAGTAAGATGGCGTTGAGTGCACTAAACGCACTCAACGCCATTCAGCCCATGGAATTGAGTGGACTCAATGCACTCAACGCCCGAACTCCAAATTATTTGTAAGTAAGTTGGCGTTGAGTGCACTCAACGCACTCAACGCCATTCAACCCATGGCGTTGAGTTTACTCAACGCACTCAATGCCCGAACTCCAAATTCTTTCTAATAAGATGACATTGAGTGTACTCAACACACTCAATGCCATTCAGTCTACGGCGTTTAGTGCACTCGACGCACTAAACGCCCGAGCCCAAGATCCTTCCTAATAAGATGGCGTTGAGTTCACTCAACACACTCAACAACATTTAGCATATTGCGTTGAGTGCACTCGACGCACTCAATGCCCAAGACCAAGATTCTTTCTAAGTAAGATGGCGTTGAGTGCACTCAACTCACTCAATGCCATTCAGCCCATGGCATTGAGTGAACTCAATGCACTCAACGCCCGAGCCCAAAAACCCGTCTATGTAGATACCCTATCTACTCGTCGAGTCTTATCGACTCACTTGACGCTTTCCGGAATTGAGTCATCTTGGCCTCTTTTTGGTTGACCCCAATGGGTCCTTAGCGACATATTGGCCTCCCTTAGGGTTAGAGGTGCCATGACGAGATCATTGAAACAATTTAAAATCCTAATGTCATGCCTAGGATCGTAATTGGGATTCGACTACTTGCAGACCAAAGTGATTTTCACCTTGAGCCTTGTTCACTTGGTCTTCTTGGGCTTTCTAGGGTTTTTTCATGACCTAGTCATGACAAAACCACTCCTAGGGGGTTTAGTTGTTTGAGGGATGTTTCAAATCCTAATATATAAACAAAAAAATTTCGTCACCAAAATTCTAATTAGGCCTACAGGGTTTCAAGTATGAAGGTAAATTGTAATATCCCGAGAGGTTGTGAGTAATACCTGATTGAAAAGCTCAGGGTACCTTTGTCGCATCAAGTCCTGTGGCTCCCATGTGTGCTCCTCTCGCCCATGATTCCTCCAGAAGACCTTGACCAATGGAACTTTCTTGTAGCACAAGACTCGTATCCCCTTGTCGTCAATCCGGACTGGTTCCAGGTGAACTTACCAATCAGATGCTACCGGCCCATCCGTGGCCATAATCTGCTGCTACGTGCGTAGTAGAGGCCTCCTAAGAGAGAATATGTGGAACACATCGTGCATACTCGCCAGCTCCGGTGGCAGCTCCATCCTGTATGCTAAGGGACTCATCCACTCCAGGATCTGGTAAGGCCCCATATATCTTGGGCTGAGCTTCTTCTTCCGACAATGCACCCGTGAAACTCCATGCATTGGTCGGATCTTCAAGAATACCCGGTCCCCCATCTGAAACTCCACCGGACGATGCCGAGCATCATAATACTTCGTCTGTCGCCTCTGTGATTCTAGCATCTTGTCCCATATCAGCCTCACCTGAGCCTCAGTGTCCTCAACAAACTCTGATCCCAAAACCTTTAGATCCTCGTCCCGTACCCATGATAGCAAAGTCCTAAACCTTCGTCCGTATAGGGACTCATACGGTGCCATCCCTATGTTGTACAGGTAGCTGTTATTATATGAGAACTCGATCAGTCGCAACAGATTCTCCCAATGCTCTCTGCAGTCCATAATGCATAGTCGTAGTAGATCTTCAAAAGTTCGATTGGTTCGTTCCGTCTGCCCGTCGGTCTGGGGATGAAAAGCTGTACTGAATGTCAGCCGAGTGCCCAAGTAAGTCTGCACTTATCTCCACTTCCTGGACATAAGCCGTCAATCCCGATCCGATAAAATCGTCTTGGGTATGCCATGATAACGGACGAACTGCTCCACAAATTTATGAACCAGCACACCAACCGAGTCATCCTTCCTTATCGGGATAAATCTGGCTACCTTCGTCAGCCGGTCGAAGATTACCTAGATCGAATCACTCCCTGTCCGTGATCGGGGAAACCATGTATGAATTCCATCAAGATGTCCTCGAACTTCCAATCCGGTACTGGGAGTGTCTGCAACAATCCTGCGGGGTTTCTGCACTCTGCCTTCACCAGCTGGCATGTCTCGCAGTGGGTCATGAAGTAGGTTATATCCTTCTTTGTGCCTGGACAGTACATGTTCTTCTTCAGATCAGCAGTCATCTTCATAACTCCTAGGTATACTGAATACCGATTGTAGTGGGCCTTCGTCATGATATCCTCCCAGACCTGGCCTCCCTCTTATATATAAACTCGTCCTCTGAAGCATACCAGGTTATTGAATGTATAATCCCCAGCAGTACCTTCCTCCAAGGCCTGGAATATAGGCTCCAACTTAGCATCCTACATCTGCCCATCTCTGACTCAATCTCGAATGTCATCTGCGGCACTCATCACTGCTAAATACTCCTCATATATCTTGGGGTAATAAGACGACACCAATGTGATGTGCATATCCTCTAATCTCTGCACCAACTCCATGGACATAATCTGGGGCTCCGCTGTAGTGGGGTAGGCTCTCCGACTCAGCGCATCGG
This sequence comes from Platanthera zijinensis, assembly GCA_039513925.1. Lineage (NCBI taxonomy): Eukaryota > Viridiplantae > Streptophyta > Magnoliopsida > Asparagales > Orchidaceae > Platanthera > Platanthera zijinensis. The sequence goes on from CM077079.1 coordinate 118,871,795, forward strand.
CTACCAGATTCGCCTTCCCTGGGTGGTAATGCATCTCGTACTGATAATCTGATAGAAATTCCACCTATTTCCTCTGCCTGATATTCAGCTCTTTCTGCGTGTCCACATACTTCAGATTTTTTTGATCGGAGTATTTGTTACAGTGGACAGCATACAGATAATGCCGCCAGACTTTCAGAGCAAACACGACTGCTCCCATCTCTAGGTCATGAATAGTGTAGTTCTACTCGTAATTCTTAAGCTAACGAGAAGCATAAGCAATCACGTGGCCCTTCTGCATAAGCACTACTCCCATGCCCTAGTAAGAAGCGTCAGTGTAGACCTGGAATCCTTCTTTCCCCGAAGGAAGGGCAAGTATAAGAGCCAAGGTTAGTCGATCCTTAAGCTCCTGAAAATCCACCTCGCACTGCGGGGTCCAGACAAAGGGCAAATCCTTCCTCGTCAGGGATGTGAGTGGAAGGGCAATTCGAGAGAAACCCACCACGAACTTCCGGTAATAACCGACAAGTCCTAGAAAACTACGTATGTCTGTGGCCGCCTTCAGCTGTGGCCAATACCAAACTGCCTGAACCGTGGCCGGGTCAACTGCCAACCCAACTCCATTGATGATATGTCCTAAAAAGCCACCTCCTTCAGCAGAACTGGCATTTGCTGAACTAAGCATAAAGACGGTGCTCCCACAGTCTCTCTAGATTCAGCATCAGATGTCGTATGTGCTCCTTCTCTGTCCTCGAGTATATGAGGATGTCGTCAATAAAAATGATGACGAACACATCAAGATAAGCCTCGAACACCCGGTTCATGAGGCTCATGAATTTCGATGGTGCATTCATTAGCCCGAAGGGCATCACGGTAAACTCGAACAACCCATATCTGCTACTGAAGGCTGTCTTCAGAATGTCCTCCTCCCAAATCCGCAGCTGGTAATAGCTCAACCTCAAATCCAACTTTGAAACGAATTGCGACCCCTCCAGCTGATCAAATAGCTCATCTATCCTTGGCTATGGATAGGTATTCCAGACTGTCAGTCGGTTCAGTGCTCGGTAGTCGATGCACAATCTAAGTGTACCGTCCTTCTTCTTGACGAACAGCACCGGGGCTCCCCATGGTGAAGAGCTCGGCCGGACGAATCCGGCTTTCACTAATTACTGCAGCTGGCTTTGAAACTCTATCAACTCCTTCGGGGCCATCCGGTAAGGGGCTCTAGATGCCAGCTTATCCCCTAACACCAGCTATATCGGAAAATCCTGCTCCCGGTGCGGGGTAGCCCTAGCAGCTTCTCTGGAAATACGTCTGCAAAATCCCGCACTATTGGGATATCATAGATGGAATCCTTGGCCTCAGCCATTTCGAACAGCACTTCATAGACTTCCTCTCCCTGCAAGTGGGCCTTGACGGCCTGCACAGATTATAGAAATAGAGGGGGAATAGGTATAATACCTTCGATGACGATGTGTGAATCCCCATGCCTCACGGTGATCCTTTTTGACAGACATTCAATCTGGGCCTAGTTCAAATGCAACCATGTCATGCCCAGGATCAAATCAAAGTTTGGAATCTTTAGGATCATTGCTGGTTCTTCGAATGCCTTTCTGCCGATCTCCGCCTCCATGTTGCAGTGGGCAGATATGAAGAACTCTGATCCGTCCGGTAGCCGTATCCTCGTCATCAAGCATGTGAATCACTCCACGCCTTCCAGCCCTTCCACAAAGGCTTCCGAAACGAACAAGTGTGAAGCAACCGTATCAAACATGTATAAGCGGGCTTGCCGCTGATAAAGATGATGCCTGGGGTAGTTAAATGTCTTAGAAATCTAGTTATGGTTTTCTTTCCTAGTTTGTAAATTCTATATCCATGAATTTTAAAATTTTTGAAAAGAAAGCATAAAATTAACTGGCGTACCTGTGATCACTTGTTCCGGGTTCCGTGGTTGAGCCAGATCCAGAGCATACACTTGCTCCCTCTCCTTCCTGCGGTCTCCTCCCTGGTATCCACATCCTCGGCCACATCCTCGGCCTCCATATTAATGAGCAGGCGGGGCAGACAGTGGTGCTGGTAGTGGTGCCCCCTTTATGCAGCAGTTTCTCCAAATATTCCCCATCTTATGGCAGTCGAAGCACTCTAGCGAGGGATATGCAATACCCCCGGGTCTCTGCATCTCTCGTATCATGAAAGGCTGAGGGGCCATCACCGCTGGTTCCCTTTGCTCCTATCTTACCTCCTAACGAGGCTGGTCCTCTGCCCTTCTTCCATCCATCTATCCCATCAACAATGAGGCCACGTCGCTGATCAATTCTTGCTCCCCAGCCCTGATCCTTAATTGGTCGCTTCCGGCCTCCGGTAGTGTGCCATTCTGCATTGATCCTCTTCGCCATCTCCAATATCTGAGGAATAGGCCCGTCAGACATGAATAGTAGAGCCTCCTTCAAATCATCTCACAGGACCTTATAGAACCTCTTATTATAGCCTGCCTCATCCAACTGATAAGAATTCGCAAACCGAGCTATATGATTGAACTCCCTGTGGTACTCCACCACCGTCTTGTAACCCTATCTCAATTGTAAAAATCTGTCTTCCAGCTCATCTCTAGCCAACTACGGAATAAAATGCTCCAATAGTGCTGCCCTGAACTCACCCCAAGCGATCTGCAACCCCTCTATCAGCAAACGTGGTATCCAGCGATGTCTACCACCATCTCTTGGCATGGGACTCCAAGCAAGAGACAACCAAAGCCACCCTCTCCTCCCAAGGGCACTGTATCCATGTCAGCATCTCATACATGATGTACAACCACTCCTCCGTCCGAACGACCGACTCTGTACCCAAGTAGGATGGGGGAGAAAGTCCTCGAAAAATGCTCAACCAGTTGGCCCCCGGGTTTGGCTGCGAAGCCAGAACCTACTGAGCCCTGAAAGCCTCCAGTATGGCTGTCAGAGTGTGCCCCATCTCCAATTGTAGAAACGGAGTGGGGACCGGGGGTGTAGGATGTGCTGGGGGCTGCATGACAAAAGTCATTTGTAAGTAAATGACTAAAACTTATTTAAAAGGTGGACAATTTACATGTGATCTCCCATATGGGTCCACCACTACTTTCGCTGCTTAGTTTGTCCCCAAATAAAACTCGTGCGGGGGTGACCCAGGGATTTTGGACTCCTACTTTTTCGATCGAGGTCTACTCTGATACCACTTGTAAGACCCCCATTTTTTTCTTTTTCAACACCGGGGTCTTAGGAACAGAACCGCCGCTTTGCGGTGACACCTTCACACTCGGGAAGGTCGCCACTACAAAACGCCGATCCTGCCGGCCGATTCGATCACAAGAAAGTAGCAATATAATAAAGGCAAGTCCACAAGCATCACATATATAGTAAATATTCTCCACAAAGGGAGTGTCCACAGATATAATAAAGTACAGATGTTAGGGCTCATGCCCGGTACATCAAAATCCTCACTACATACTCTCATTCGTGGAAGCAAAACTAAATAACTACTAGCGATCGGGATTCACTGTCCCAGCTGTCTGAAATCCGGAACTAGACTACCCCATCTCCAACCGTGCCGACCTCCGAGGATGCTCCCCTAAAATGATGTGGTTTGAAAACCGTTAGTTTAAAAGACTAAGTCCTATCATTCCCCGCCCCTTCCCCCATGGCTCCTAGGCACAGAACGGGGAGGAAGAAAGGAGAGGACATGATAGTGGAGAATAGCAAAAGCAGGTGACGGAAAAACTAATCTAGAAGTTCTATGAGCATGTATAAATTTAGCAATAACAAAGGTAAGAAAAGCTACTCAAGAAATAAGTAACCTTAGCTTATATGAAATCACATAAGCCATGAGAACTTTTGCAAGGCTCCTATCGTATAAAAAGTCCCATACCAGTATATATGATAGGGTGTCGGTTTTCTAGCAAGCATACATATATATTTACTGAATAAAACCTTAACTTATAAGCACGCTCGCGCAGACTTATAAACCAAGGGGTCATTTTGCAGGGCCTATTGTATAATGCGTCTCATACCATTTTATACAATAGGTGTCAGGGTTATATGCAATGGTTATGCTATGACATGCAAGTATGCCATGATGTGAACATGCAAGTGCAACACACTCACTCGACTCTGTGTACACAGACCTTTAGTTCCCCCTTTCTTGAGCTGAACCTCCCAGGATACCTCCATAGTGGAAAACAGAAGCGGTGGGTTGGGCCTTGCCCACCTCTAAATCGGTAATGCACTACCAGTCAGACCTATTGTATGCCTGAATGCTGGTGCACTAAGTGGAATGCCTGCGTACTCTTATCGGCTGGCTCACCGAACTTTTATGGCGAAGTGCTAAACCACACTTGTCGAGTCAACGTATTGGTGTCGGTGCATCGACCCTTCAATAACGAAGACCAACCACCTTATATCTTATGCACATACAAAATTAATGTATCATCGACCAAGCCAAAGCTCCCCGAACTATCCCATCCATCATAACCAACAACCGACCCAAAGCTCCCCGAACTATCCCGTCCATCACAACCAACAACCGAGCCAAAGATCGCAGGGCAAACCTGCACATCACCAAAATCACTCAGGCCTACAGCCCGTGCGAACCAACCTAACATCCCGAGACATCAAGGTGAGTGAAAGTGAACCCCTAATTATGCTAGTTACTCTTGCAATTTTGTTTTACCTACATATTAGGTTCGCCCAGGACTGCCCCCAGCATACCCCGTAAAGGGTTCTCAAAGGGCACTAGGAACTACGATGGGCTGAAGCCCAAAGCTCCCTTTCATAAGGCACTTATTGTTATTGATTGTTACCCATTACCCATTCCCTTCTCATATTACTTTGGATCTAACCTAGTGTATTAAGACCCTTACTCTCCTCGGGAAAGACGATCCTTCATCGACCCCGAGCACCTCTTAACATTAGTCAAACAAACCTCTCTTCATCTTGATTACTAAAGATGCATTCATTCACATTTAAAAATCAGTATTCTAATATCCCAAATTCTCTAAGTTCATTCTGCACCTTATTATGATTTCTGCAGTTTTTACTAAACGTAGACCATCCTAAGCTATATGATGTATACAATAGGAGGTACTCAAAATAATCATTCAATATTCCTATAATAATTATTGGGGGTCTAACATGCCATGATAAGCCTAAATCAAGGATGTCATAATTTCCCTAATTTACTTGTAATTTATTTGATTTTCCTAAGTAATCCAAGACTCAAGTTTTAACATAAAGTACCCTTTCAGACATGCAAATGCTCTACAAAATTTATGATAATTACATGATGACTATTGAATAGTAAGATCAGAGTCTCCCAAATTTCCAGCAATGTTTAGGCCTCTAAATCTAATTTTTAATACAATCTACATTAAGCATTTTAAAGAGACAAGTACTGCCAATATACTTCCAAAAATTTTAAGATTATTCAAGGATGATCATAAAGACATATAAATACTCCAGGTCAAGTTTCATAATTTATCACTGAATAAAAAACTCTAAACTTGATTTTCTCATATTAATCCAAGTTAACAGGTTAATGAACAAAGTACATCAATTATTCATCTAAAAATTGTAATAAAAGCCCCAAATGAGCATATTGACCTAGGAACACTACTGATCAAGTTTCATAATTTTGCAATAAGTGTGGAGTTCTAAATTTATTATTGAACATAAAATTATTCTCAAAAGCTTGTGAACAAAGTACTGAAAATATAACTCTAAAAATTATAATAAAATTCATGTAAGAGTATATTGATATATAATACCCTCTGCCTAAATCTCATTACTTCCTACTCAACAGGGTGATCATATTAATTGAAAGATTATCAAGGGAAATTTTCATGTATTCTATAGAAGGTGCTAAATGTATTGATCAAAAATTACCAATAAGCCTTATTGACCCTATTACTATACTACCCAAGGTTCATGGCTTTTCATTAAGTTTTGGTGGCTTATCTTACATGTACAAGTGTTGTGCCCTAAACTAGGGTTAGGGTTTTGAGGGGTCTATCCATCTCCAAATCCTCTAGATTTTTACTAGAGGACTTTAGCTACCCTAGAGTCCTCTCCACCAAATTTCAAATCATTTCAAGGTAATTTGACCACATGCCCTTCTCAAACCCCCAAAGCCCAAACATTGGTTCTAATTTGGTCCTAAGGAAATTCTATCCCAAAAAACCCCATATCCCAAATGAGGGCGTTATATGTCATGCCAAACCAGTGGCCCAAATCCCAACCTCTGTTGAGGTGATTTGACCACTCAAACCTCAAGTGCACTTTTGACCTAAATACCCTTATTATGGCAAGGCGAGGGTTTGCTAAAACTCAATTAAATTCATCTCCAAATAAGATGAAATTTTATCCAGAGCCTAATGATGACCCCAAGGACCACTCACCAAAATTTGGTAGGGTTTGGAGGTCATTTGGTCACTTATATATTTAATCATGGTTTATTAAATAATTACAAAAACTATAGGAAGATTATCCCCTAAAATTCGCATTTTTGGGCAGGACCTAGATGTTGATAAGGGTGACTTTCTGTCCAAATTTCAAGTCATTTGGACAAGGGATGAAGTGGGGACACTCATTTAAATTCCTGTCTATCCCTAGGTATAGACCCCACCAAAATGGGTGCCCTGGTCAAATCACTTAACAAAATTGTCCAAATAAATTTTTTAAAAAAGTTGACCAATAGGGCTACCGATTATATGTTGACCATTTCCTTATATAGAGCCTCTAAGTATTTTTCATTAATTTTCTAAAGTGACTGATATTAGGAGACAGAAAACTCAAAATCAGGAATTAACGAAATATCACCAGCACACATCTTAAAGCACAATTGTGGGGCTTCTGGCCTTCTTATTTCTCCAGCCAAAGGCCAAGATTCACCCGACATGGAGCATATCCCGAGCTTGTTTCCCGGCAACCCATCCCCCTCCCTGGCCGGCCACCACCGCCACCACCACCGTTGAGGTGGGGGCTATCTAGGACACCATTTTCACGGAAAATCAATGGAAAAGCTTCACCTGATCATTCTCAACTGAGCCCAATTCTCATCCTAAGAGACTCCTAAGATCTACCCATAGAAGAAGGAATAGAGGAGGACCTTGCTCGTGGCCTGGAGACGTGTCGATCGCCGGGATGCCATGTCGGTGGTGGCGCCGCTCGATTTCTGCAACTGCATGGTGGGCTTCCTCGGCTCCTTTAGGTTTGTGTGGAAACAACTCCTCTAAGTCCAGTGTGTCTTTTGAAATGATAAAATGGGGAGAGGAGGGGTCTAGATGGAAGTGGCCATTAATGCCCCTTAAAGAGCTTTTTGGCCATGGAGGAGGAGGATGAATGTGGGCTCAATCCAAGCCAGGAAACGGCTGGAAACTCCTCCTCTTCCCAAGAGGAGTTGAATCCAGCCATAAAAGGGGAGGGGAATGAGGCCAAGGCATCAAGTGCCATTAATGGCCATGAAAGACGAATTTCGGCCATGGCTTTGGGGTTTTTTCTCTCTCCTCCATTAAATAGGAATTTGGGTTAAACCATCTGCCACGTGGCACCCTACCATTGGACCACTTATTATTGTTTAAATATGTCTTAATGAAAGAAACGGGCCGATTAATCCATCTTGGCGCAATTCCCGAAAAGATCTGGTTCGGCAAACATGGTCGAGAATTTCGCTAAGGCAAAAATGTTGAGACAAGCCTCCTCACTCAACGCCAAAATTGCCAGGAATTTTCTAAGTACAATGGTGTGGAGTGAGCTTAGCTGAGCTCACTCGACGCCATTAAGTCAATGGCGTTGAGTGAGCTCAACTAACTCAATGCCATAATTCCAGAAATTTTTCCAAGTACATTGGCGTTGAGTGTGCTAAACTCACTAGATGACATTTAGTCTATGGCGTTGAGTGAGCTCAACTCACTCAATGCCATAATTCCAGAAAATACTTTCTCATAAAGATGGTGTTGAGTGCACTCAACGCACTCAACGCCATTTAGCCCATGACGTTGAGTGGACTCAAAGCACTCAACGCTCGAACTCCAAATTCTTTCTAAGTAAGATTGCGTTGAGTGCACTCAACGCACTCAATGCCATTCAGCCCATGGAGTTGAGTGGACTCAACGCGCTCAATGCCAGAACTCCAAATTCTTTCTAAGTAAGATGGCGTTGAGAGCACTCAACACACTCAACGCCATTCAGCCTATGACGTTGAGTGCACTCGACCCACTCAATGCTCGAGACAAAGATTCTTTCTAAGTAAGATGGAGTTGAGTGCACTCAACACAGTCAACGCCATTCAGCCTATGGCGTTGAGTGCACTCGACGCACTCAATGCCCGAGACTAAGATTCTTTCTAAGTAAGATGGAGTTGAGTGCACTCAACGCACTCAACGCCATTCAGCCTATGGCATTGAGTTCACTCGACGCACTCAATGCCCGAGCCCAAGTTTCTTTCTAAGTAAGATGGTATTGAGTGCACTCAACGTACTCAACGTCATTCAGCCCATGGATTTGAGTGCACTCCACTCACTCAACGCCCGAGCCCAAAAACCTGTCTAAGTAGATACCCGATCTACTCGTCGAGTCTTGTCGACTCACGCGATGCTTCCCGGACTTGAGTCATATTGGCCTCTTTTTGGTTGACCCCAATGAGTCCGTAGCGACATATTTGCCTCCCTTAGGGTTAGAGGTGTCGTGACGGGATCATGGAACCAAGTTAAAATCCTATGGTCATGCCTATGATTGTAATTGGGATCCTACTACTTGCAGACCAAGGTGATTTTCACCTTGAGCCTTGTTCACTTGGTCTTCTTAGGCTTTCTAGGGTTTTATCATGACCTTGTCATGACAAAACCACTCCTAGGGGGTCTAGTTGTTTGAGGGATGTTACAATCCGTATATTGAAAATGTAGACAAAAACTTTTAATTATTATTTTCTCGATGAGGAGCTGTTTTTAATTAACACATCCCTCTCCTTGGTTTGCAAACTTCGCCAACTATTTAATGGCTCATGTCCTCCCGAAATAGTTCTCCTCTCAGCAAAAGAATAAATTCTTTTCTGATCTGAAGAACTATTTCTGGGAGGACCAGCATCTCTTTCGAGTTTGTGCAGACCAAGTAGTAAGGAGATGTGTCTCTTCCAAAGAGGGACAAAGTATTTTGAAATACTTACACGAAGGACTGATCTGTAGGCACTATCAAGAAAATCGGACTGCTCACAAAGTACATAGTGCAGGCTTTTATTGGCCTAACCTTTTTAAAGATGCGCAATCCTTTGTGAGCAGGTGCGATAACTGCCAACGGTCGGGCAATATCTCTAATAAAAATGAAATGCCACAAAATTACTTCCTCAAGTGTGAAGTCTCGACCTTTGGGGATTTGATTTTATAAGCCCTCTTCCTTCTACTTTTGGGAACAAATACATTTTAGTTGCAGTAGATTACGTTTCTCGTTGGGCATAGGACCAAACTTTTCCTACCAATTACTCCCGAGTTATCACTTTCTTAAAAAAATTATTTTCTCGATTCGATACTCCTAGGGCCATCGTTAGTGATAGGGATTTGCATTTTTGTAATGCTAAGCTTGCTGAAACTCTTTTAAAATATGGTGTTACGCATAAGCTTTCAACCGCTTACCACCCCCAAACTAATGGCCAAGTCAAAGTAGTAAATAGGTAAATTAAATGTACTTTAGAAAAGAAAGTTTCCACTTCACGTAAGGATTGGTCAGCTAAATTAGACGACGCTCTATGGGCTTACTGAACAACGTACAAAATCGCCATCGGTTGTATGCCGTATCGATTGGTTTATGGAAAGTCATGTTATTTTCCCATCGAACTTGAACATAGCACTTTTTGGGCCTTAAAATTTTTAAATTTAAATCCCCACTCCGTCGCCAATCTTCGAAAATTCCAACTTAACGAACTCAATGAGTGGCGCTCCTATGCGTACGAAAATAACAAATTATATAAGGAGCAAACAAAGCTTTTTAACGATAAATATTTAAGGCACCCAAAAACATTCAAGCAGGGCTAACAACTTTTACTTTATAATTCGCGTCTGTGTTTATTTCTTGGCAAACTCAAATCTCTATGGTCTGGTCCTTTTTCTGTAAAAGAAATTTTTCCTTATGGCACTGTTTAATTTCTCACCCAGAGAAGGGTGACTTCAAAGTAAATGGGCAGCGTCTGAAACTTTATTTATCTGGTGATGATGTCAGGTTGGACAATATTAATTTTTTAATGCATGAACTGTAATAGCTTGGGACTATATTATTTTTTTGTGAACTATTACTATATTTGGACAATATTTTTTGGGTCAAGCTCAAGTAGCGTTTAAACAAAGGGTGCTCTTGGGAGGCAACCCAAGGTTTTTTCTGTTTTCTTTATTTTTCACTTTTTGCCTCGGGCGGCCCGACAAGCCTAGGTTCTGTGATCGACTGCTCCAACATTACTGAATCCACAACTGTTAACCCCAAAATCCGTAACATGTTTAATAAGGACCAAGGTCATCTCCTTCAGCGCCAGACTCCATTCTCCAGTCCACCCAGGTCAGCAAGTCTCAGCATCAGCAAGATCCTGGTCTCCAACGGCGGACTCAGTTTCTATTCCGCCTAGGTCGCCCAATCTCGGGATTCCGGCACCCTCCTTTAGCAGCAGATTCAATCCTCCAGTCTACCCAGGTCGTCCAGCCGCAAGAGATCTCCCTCGATCGCCCGAGTTCCTCTTTAGGCAGACTGAAGCAACAACCCGCACAGGTCGCGTACCTCAAGCCAAGATCGCGCCTTGCAGTAACAGACGGAAGCTCCTGATCGGGAGCCCAGTCCGCCCCTCTTGCTCGAATTGGCTGGTCTTCTCTTTTTTGTTTCCCATCACCGCTGCCTGATTCTCCTATACCCCGGACAACCGGTTATTTTAGCCCTGCCCGTTTGGGCAGGGCCCCAAACCTATAAATAGGGGGAAGCGATGCACCAAAGGCATGCTGACTCGAGCCCAGGAGCCTACTTGTTAAAGGCTGCGGACTCGAATCTCAGGCTTTGCGGTCTCTAGTTTACTCTTCTTTCAGCTCTCTTCCTCTACTTGTAATCAACCAGTTATAATCAAATGAAAGCCCGGTCGCAAGAGAGGAATTTAGGCCGAGATGGGCAAAGTCTAATGTTACCATGGCTCACGTCTCTGTAATCTTTTTTGCTCGTCTGCTAGTAGATAGCTCCTTGTAGTCTCATCTTTTCCCTTCCTTTCCCCCGTGATTGAACCGTTAGCTGGTGGTGCCCGTTTCTGCACATCAACAATTAACACGCGGCCTTCAGATCTCAAGCAGTTTTTTTAATCAGCGAACAAACATGTCAGACCGCTGAGCTTGCCATTCAGACCGCTCTAGTTTGTTAGAAGACTCACTATGGAACGAAATCGAACAGTCTCGTTGGGAGGCTGAGCGATCTCGCAGGGAGACCGATCATCGCTTGGATACAATAAGTCAGGCTTTGAACGCGTTGACTCAATGGCTTGTGCCTCAGGCCGCAACATATCACGCGGACACTCGAGTCCTCCAAACTCAGCTCTGCTAGTCCCAAGCAGTCGCGCCATCTCCCCAAGATCGCCATCTAGCTCAGACAACAACTCCTCTGCGACCTCAAGAAGATCAGATCGCCTCTCTGATGGACTTCTTCAGGGAGGCGTCCAGGGGGAGTCCTTCCCGCTAGCTTGACTTCGACAATTGCCAATCCGCTCAGCCCATAGATGCTCCTGCTCCTGTCCGCCCCGCCTATCCTGCTGAGCATGAAGTACCCTCTCACTTCATGGATAGAATCCGATGGGAGTCCGCGTCGAACAAATTCAGAGAACCTCGTCTGCCTCTGTATACAGGGGAGACTGATCCAGTGGCCCATCTACAGGCCTTCAAAGGGGTAGTAGCTTTCAGATTCCTCTATGACGCAATCAAGAGAAAACTCTTAGTTACCACCCCAGATGGAAAGGCAAGGGAGTGGTTCTATGAGCTGTCATCTGGCATGATTTCTTCTTTTGCAGAGTTTTGCAACGAGCTCCTATTGAGGTTTGCAACCTCAAAGAAGAGGAAAGATAGACCAGATGCCCTCTTCGGTATCAAGCAAAGAGAAAATGAGTCAGTTGCCTGATTCATTTACCTCTTCCAGAAGGAGATTCAGGGGGTGCAGAATGTGAAACATGACTACTACAAAGTTGCTCTAATTCACGGCCTCCCGGAAGGCCCTCTGAAGTCTAAGACACCAACCAAGGTGCCAGCCACTTATTCGGAGTTGATTGCCCTGGTTAATCAGTTAATTGAATGTGTGAACGCCAACCCAACGTACATTTCACCCCTGATAGCCAAGGCTGAAGGAAGGGATGTTTCTAGTTCTTCTGCTGATAATCGCCACACCAATCCTCCTCGCCCCGACTATCAGCCTCCTGCTTAGAGGGGGCAACATTTCTGCCACATGAAACCATTTCTTGGCCATCAACGGTGTCGGGATATGAAACTATCTTTGGCTACCACTCCTGCCTTACTAGCTCAAGTTCTACCCATCCACCAAGATACTCTACTTGCTCCCTTGCTGCATTGCAGTGACTCTACTGAGGATTTTGCAGATCTTGTCCAGAGCATTAACGAGGTCGTCTGGATTTTGTAGAGGAGGTCTTATGACAGGAAGCAAGGACCTTAGAAAAAGTGAAAGCCCAAGAACTCTAATCTATTCTGCGAGTTTAACGAAGACAAGGGACATTTGACCGAGAATTGCATAGCCCTTCGCCAGCTGGTCGAGAAGGTTATTGTTGAAGGCAAGATAGAAGATCTGGGCAAGAAAGACGCTTCATCAAATCCATCTACCTCCAAAGGCAATGAGGTGGCTGAAGTCCATTGGGAATGTGAAGAGATCGAGGATGTTGGCCATATGGAGCCTATCAACATTCAGAGTGAATGCATTGACGAAAATGATGAAGGAGCCTTAGGGCGGTTGTTCTGCATTCATGCAGGTGCAGGAATAGAATCAGCTCGCAAATCTTCAATTGCAAGGGTATCTCGAGCAGAGGTCGCCTCTACTTCTACTTTTTCTCCATCAAGGGGAAATGTCACTTTTAGCCAGGATGATCTTCCCCTAACTGCAAACCCATTCAACAATGTTTTGGTGATCAGAGCGGCTATCGAGGACTATACAGTGGACATGATTCTGATTGTTACATGCAGTTCTGTCAACCTTCTGTTCAAGCCAACCTTTGAGGCCCTGAAGACCGGAAAGCCTCTACTTTCCACCGATGGGCCTCTCTACAGCTTCTTTGGAGAAAGAAAAGAGTTTGAAGGAAGTGTCACACTTTCAGTGAGACTTGGAGGAGTAACAAAATTGATCCAGTTCATAGAAGTTGATGCTCCAATCAGCTACTATGCTATCTTTGGGAGGCATCTCATCAACAAGTATCAAGCGGTAGTGTCAACCTACCACCTTGCCATAAAGTTCAACATAGATGGCAAACAATGTAGGGTCAGGAATGACCCAAAGCAAGCTCAGGAATGTTATCTTCAGACAATCAACATGACTAAAATCAATCCTCCCTCTTTACCAGCTGTAGCACAAATAGTTTCTTCCAGTTCAGAGGAAGCTGATGATAGAGAAGGAGCTCACGTGGAACCTGCCCAGGTGACTCAAGGAGTACCCATTGCTGAAGGGGAGGAGAGGAAGTTCTCCATCAACTCGGAGCTGCCGAAAGATCAGAATGCCGAGTTGATCTCTTGCCTGCTAGAGAACCTGGATGTCTTCGCTTGGTAAGCGGAGGACATGCTAGGATTTGATTCAGATGTCGCTTGCCACCATCTCCACATCGATCCAAATTTCAAGCCTGTGCAATAGAAGAAAAGAGATGTTGTAACCAAGTTTGCTGATCCAATCAGAGAGGAGGTTGCAAAGCTCCTCAAGGTGAAATTTATCCGTGAAATTCAATATCCCGCCTAGGTATCTAATGTTATAATGATTAAAAACCAGGGGGAAAGTGGCGAATGTGTGTAGATTTAACGCGATTAAATAAAGCATGTCCTAATGATTGTTACCCCTTTCCTCAGATAGATTCTTTAGTTGATTCCGTGGTTGGGTATTCTTTTATGAGTTTTTTAGATGCATTCACTGGTTACCATCAAATTAGAATGCATAAGCCCAACTTGCCTTATACTTCTTTTATCAATAATGATGGTTGCTATTGTTTCCTCGTGATGCCTTTTAGGCTTAAGAATGCCAGTGCGACTTATCATTGAATGATGGATCATGTGTTCAAAGAACAGAAAGGGAGAAACCTAGAAGTATATATTGATGATCTCTTAATCAAAAGAAAATCCTTCTCATTGCACCAGCATGATCTAGTAGATATGTTCGCTAATCTGCGAAAATATAAGATGAAACTTAATACATTAAAGTGCACCTTTAGGGCGAGTAAGGGGAAATTCCTTGGCCATCTTCTACTCCAGAAGGACTGACCCATAATCCTGATAAGGTTAAAGCTATTCTTGATATGGCACCTCCTAAGTCTCCTAAAGAAGTTCAAAAGTTTGGAGCAAGGTTAGCAGGCCTTGGGTGATTCATCTCCTGAGGTTGAGACAAGAGTGCCTCTTTCTTTAGAACTCTTCGAGGAGCGTCCCAATTTGAGTGGACTGAAGAATTTTTAGAAGCCTTTGAGCAGTTGAAGAAACAGTTAACCTCAACAACTTTACTGCAGAGCCCCCGATCAGGGGAGATGTTGTTCTCATATCTGGGAGTTGTCCCGGAGGCAGTCATCTCAGTTCTTGTTCGAGAAGAGAACAAAAGACAGTTTCCAGTTTACTATGTTAGCCATATCCTAAAAAGCGTGGAAACAAGATATCTGATTTTTGAGAGGTTGGCTTTAATACTAGTAATGTCAGCTTGGAGAATCCGTCCGTATTTCCAAGCACATGCAATTTAAGTGGTGACAGATCAACCTTTAAGAAGCGTGCTGGAAAAGCAAGAGCATTCAGTGAGACTGGCTAAATGGGCAATAGAGCTGAGTGAGTTTGAAATCTCTTATGTGCCCAGAATAGCTATCAAGGCTCAAGTACTGGCAGACTTCTTGATTGATACAGCAGAATCTAGCTCTTGTCAAGCTAAAAGATCTTCTTTAGCTTGGATCATCTACATTGATGGGGCCTCAGGCAGAAACTCCTCAGGAGTAGGAGTAGTTTTTATTAACCCCAACGACATCAAGTTGGAGCAAGCGATAAAGTTTTTCTTTCCAACTACAAACAATTAGGCAGAATATGAAGATTTATTGGTCAGCTTGAAGCTTGCGAGGGAGCTTAGGATTGAGCACGTTCACATAAAAACTGATTCTCCTGTAATGGCATAACAAGTTTTGGTCAACTTTGAGACCAGAGATCCAATCTTGAAAAAGTACCTGGCTCTAGTCAAGATTGAGGTTGGCAAATTCAAGAGCTTTACAATCGAGCATATCTAGAGAACTGAAAATGAAGAAGCAAGTGTTCTTAACAAGCATGAAGTTCCATCAGGAGGAATAACTTCTGAACTCTTCCGCCCTGCAGTGGATGAAGAAGAGATGATGCAAATTGGTCAACGCTCCTTCGGGATGGATCCATTCGTGCTCTACCTATCTTCGGGAAACTTTCATCCATCGATCAAGGATAAGAAAAAATTCAGAATCAAAGCAGCTTACTACAATCTGATATCAGGCATTCTATATAGAAAGACCTTCCTGTCAATAATGGTGAGATGTGTTTCAGAAGAAGAGGCTCCTACTGTGCTTCAAGAAGTTCATTCTAGTGAGTGTGGAAGTAACTCAGGAGAAATCACCCTCAAAAGGAGAATCCTCCGACAAGGATATTTCTGGCCTACATGAAGAAGGATTCAGAAGCTTATGCAAAGAAATGTGCTCAGTGCCAGAAGTTTGCTCCACTTCAACATCAATCAGCTCAACTGCTCAAATCAATTGCAACACAATGGCCCTTTGTTGTATGGGGAATGGATCTCCTTGGTCCTTTTCCCTTGGCAAGCGGACAACGACACTTCGTTATAGTAATGATTGATTACTTTAGCAAGTGGATCGAGGCCAAGGCATTGGCAAAACAACAACTCAGGTTGTAAAGAACATAATTTGGGGCGAGATAGTCTGTCGGCACAGAATTCCAATGGCTATTATCACGGACAACGAGCCACAGTTCAACAACAATGAGATGGTTGATTTTTTGAAGAAGATTGGAACAGAGCTGCACTTTGCATCAGTCCATTATCCCAGCAGCAATGGCCAGGTTGAGGCAGCAAACAAGCAGATTCTTAGCTTGCTCAAGAAGAAAGTGCAAAATCTCAAAGGAAGTTGGGATGATCAACTTCCGTCGGTTCTCTGGACCTTGAGGAAAACACCTTCATTAGTAACTTAAGAGACTCCTTTCAAGCACTCTCATGGTTCAGAGCCTCTCATTCCAGTTGAGTTCGAAGTTCTATCACCAAGAGTTCTACTTGCTAGACTAGGCATGGATGATTGACTTGAGCTGAACATTGAAGAGATGAAGTTCAGCTTGGATCATATTAAGGAAATCAGAGATAATGTAATCATAAGGCAGGAAGAAGTAAAGAGAAGAATGACCAGATACTTTGATAAGAACTTGAGGATCAAACACTTTCAAGTAGGAGACCTTGCTCTTAAAAAAGTTGATGCTGTTGCAAGAACTAGCTCAGTAGGGAAGCTGAATCCGAATTGGGTTGGTCCATTCATTATGAAGGAAGTGCTAAAGAATGGGGCTTATCGCCTGCAAACTTATGAAGGAAATGATGTACCACATACATGGAGTGGGGATGATCTGAAATGGTTTTATTCCTGAACCAACTCCACTCTTATTCTTCCTGTGAAACTTTTCAAAGATTATTATTATTAAAAGGACCCTTACTGATATTTTTCCAAGTGTTTTCTTTGTCTTCTATGCAACTCAAAAGCAAGGATAACTTACACCAGGAGACATTGATGAGTTCAGCTTGGGCCCCCCTTGAATCATTGTCATTAGTGTAACACCACGATGACCATGAGTTGCGGGGAGGTTTCGCACTGTGTAGTAGGAGCTTGCAGATTCTAATGCGGTGGGGTATTGAATTTCGGATCCCGACTGGTGTATAACCCCACCTCTGCATTATGGAGGGACAGGGTGGGTGCTAGATCTACCTTGCCTCGTAAGGGATATCGTTACAACTTTGATGATCACGTGAGGAAAGCAATGATATATGCACCTGCCCACAGATAATCCTAGCTTATGACCCTCGAATACTCTTTGGTACCCTCAAGTAGTACCTACAGGAGACCCACAGCTGGGTTGATCTCAAAGGAAAGCAATGGGCTCTAAGCACTCCTGCCCAAAAGATCAACCTAGACTGTACTCAAGGCAAGAGGTAAGTAAACCTTTCTCTGCTCTTTGGGTGAGGATTGAGTGTATAGATTTTGTGACCCTGTGAGGAAAGCAATGGGCTCTGGGTGCAACTTTCCACTTGTTCACCTAAGTCTATAGCCCATTCTCATCTCGCAGGTAAAATTCAGACATGGTGCGGACTACATGTTAGTATCCGCTCAGTCTGCCAATTTTTAGTGGGTTGATTTCACAACTTATGTGACCCTGTGAGGAAAGCAATGGGCCTTGTGCGCACCTGCCCGCTAGGTCACCTAAGTTGTGAATGATTTTTATTCAGTGCGGACTCAATGTTAGTATCCGCTCAGTCCGCCAGTTTTCATTGGGTTGATCACACAGTTTTTGTGACCCTGTGAGGAAAGCAATGTTATATGAACCTGCCCGCTTGGTCACCAAAGCTGTGGATCATTTGTTAGATCATACATTATTGTTCGTTTTCAGTCTGCAAAGCTTGATCTATCATGCCGCCAAGATACTTAGGTGATGTGGTTTACAGTTTTTGTAACCGTGTGAGGAAAGCAATGGGCCCTATGCGCATCTTCCCGCTTGGTCACATAAGTCTGTAACCCATGTTTCTATGCTCACAGAGTTTATCTATAATTCTCTAAGTTCGAAACATCTACCATCTATCTTTTCTTAGCTTGCTAAAGTTTATCATCAGAATCTTTGTTAATTAAATAGCGAACTTGAGTTAGTATTCGCCAAAGTCCATAACTCGACAATTTCCATATCTTTTTGGGCGAGCTGGAAGATCATATTCATATCATGTTCAAGATATTACGGCGAGCTACAACTAATTCATTTTCCTACTATTATAAAACCTTGGCGAGCTGTAAAATCAATTGTTGCGGCCTACATTATTATTAATCTTGGTTATCTTCGAGCTGAGCTTATCTCTGAGCAAGCGACCTAGATTCTAAATGGCCCGGACTGGTTTTCACTAAACTATAGTGGCGATTATTGATCATGCACATTTTAGACCATTGAAATACAAGAAATGAATAATGAAAATAGCAGAATATGCGAGCTGGTCAAAATATCCTTTATATTTAATCAAGTCAAATTTACAACTTTTGAAAAGTTGTCGGCCTCTAAAGCAAGTCCGCGACTTCCTTACAAAAAATAAAAAAAAATACATTCATTTTGCCGAACCCTTGTGCGTTTTGCCACATAAGCATCGGGAGTTGAGGATTCATCAATGTTGACATCGGGAGAGTAGCCCTCCGAGTCGCTTTCGTTACTTTCAGATCTCTCGCTGTCTACAAACTTGTCATGTTGGCTTTCATCATTAGAGCTAGGCAAAAGTCGGACATGGTGGAGTGGTCTCCTCCCTGTTGGCTTGAACCAGCATCTTTAGCGGCTTCATCCTCGACTGTGCCTTCTTCTTCTTTCTCTTTATCCTCATCGATCACTACTTTTCCTATGGTAGATCGCTCCAGCACCGCGACTTGGTCTTCCACCTCAGGGAAGAGCGGGAGAAAAGGCACTCCTTAAACACCATCCTTCATGAAGCCGCCTTCGATAAACCACTGGTTCGCGATCTCGACGCTTTCCTTCACATAAGAAAACATGGCATCTAAGAAGCTAAGATTCCCGAGGAAGTATGTGGTCTGCAGAAAAGCAAAGCAAGTCAGGTCACCGCATACTTAATATGGAGACCGCTGCTAATGCAAAGCTTACCGCCTCCGCCTCTTTTTGAAGAGCGACCTTATTTCCTAATCGCTTATTTCTTTCTTTCAGCGATTTCATTCCCTCCTAAAGTTGCTCATTCTCCTTGAGCAGATCTCTTATCAAGCAGCCCAGGAAGTGGCTCGTCACTACGCTGTTTGCGCTGGCCTGTGCGGCTAGCAGAGGAAGATTGGAAGGAGGGACATTATTCAGGTCGCACAAGTTGCGCTTCCCATAGAGCGTGGAGATCGCAACCTGTGCGTGGAGAGATACACTTGGACTCCTCCAAGAGGGAAGCGCGGTGGAGAGGCATACGTGATTATTTTTTTATGCCATTGGATTCATCGGGTTTCCCCGCAAATCTTTTTGGCTTCTTCCAAAGCCTTGCATATAAAAGCTTTTTTAAGTGGAGTAGCCCGTGGCGGGATCCCCCTCCTTTTTTCTTTGTCTTGCAATCTCTTTCTTCCTTTCCCTTTGTGTAGGGGTCAGGCCACTTGGTTTTTAAGGTAGATTCGCTGGTACTGCCAAGATCACTACAAGAAAAGGAAATTTCAATCATTTCTCTACAGGTCGTGGCGACTACAGAGGCAGGTCGCAGAGCGCAGAGCTTACTCTCTTGGCGAGCTACGTTGTCTAAGCTCGCCAGTAGCAGGATGTAGTGTTCAATGTCTAGCCTTTCTCCCTCAAAGAACTCAACAATTGTGGTTTCCACCGTATTAAGATTAGCACTTTTGAAGACGGAGCGCAAGCCCCAGGTCTCCTTAAAAGACCAGGTACCTTTATGTCCAGTTATGGATCTTGTTCGGCAAGCCCATAACCTTCATGCCTCTACAGTTGAAGTAAATCATACCTTTGTACGGACAGCCTTCATTCGGTGTTATTAAGCGGACTGAAAAGATTTTCCTGAAAATGTTCAAAGAGAAGGCGATCTTCTTAGATCGCAAATAAGATATCTGCCGAGATAAATATGAAGAAGGCCAAGCCTGTTATCCCCATACTGATGGTGCTTAAAGGCAAGGCCAAGGCCAAGGGCTTCAAGAAGACGAAGGCTATCCGTACAAAGGTATGATTTACTTCAAATGTAGAGGCATGAAGGTTATGGGCTTGCCGAACAAGATCCATAAATGGACCTAAAGGTACCTGGTCTTTTAAGGAGACCAGGGGCTTGTGCTCCGTCTTCAAAAGTACTAATCTTGATACGGTGGAAACCGCAATTGTTGAGTTCTTGGAGGGAGCAAGGCTAGACATTGAACACTACATCCTGTTGCTGGCGAGCTTAGACAATGTAGCTCGCCAAGAGAGTAAGCTCTGTGCTCTGCGACCTGCCTCTGTAGTCGCCACGACCTGTAGAGAAATGATTGAAATTTCCTTTTCTTGCAGTGATCTTGGCAGTACCAGCGAATCTACCTTAAAAACCAAGCGGCCTGACCCCTACACAAAGGGAAAGGAAGAAAGAGATTGCAAGACAAAGAAAAAAGGAGGGGGATCCCGCCACGGGCTACTCCTCTTAAAAAAGCTTTTATATGCAAGGCTTTGGAAGAAGCCAGAAAGATTTGCGGGGAAACCCGATGATCCAATGGCATAACAAAAATAATCATGTATGCCTCTCCACCGCGCTTCCCTCTTGGAGGAGTCCAAGTGTATCTCGCCACGCACAGGTTGCGATCTCCACGCTCTATGGGAAGCGCAACTTGTGCGACCTGAATAATGTCCCTCCTTCCAATCTTCCTCTGCTAGCCGCACAGGCCAGCGCAAACAGCGCAGTGACGAGCCACTTCCTGGGCTGCTTGATAAGAGATCTTCTCAAGGAGAATGAGCAACTTTAGGAGGGAATGAAATCGCTGAAAGAAAGAAATAAGCGATTAGGAAATAAGGTCGCTCTTCAAAAAGAGGCGGAGGCGGTAAGCTTTGCATTAGCAGCGGTCTCCATATTAAGTATGCGGTGACCTGACTTGCTTTGCTTTTCTGCAGACCACATACGTCCTCGGGAATCTTAGCTTCTTAGATGCCATGTTTTCTTATGTGAAGGAAAGCGTTGAGATCGCGAACCAGTGGTTTATCGAAGGCGGCTTCATGAAGGATGGTGTTTAAGGAGTGCCTTTTCTCCCGCTCTTCCCTGAGGTGGAAGACCAGGTTGCGGTGCTGGAGCGATCTACCATAGGAAAAGTAGTGATCGATGAGGATAAAGAGAAAGAAGAAGAAGGCACAGTCGAGGATGAAGCCGCTAAAGATGCTGGTTCAAGCCAACAGGGAGGAGACCACTCCGCCATGTCCGACTTTCGCCTAGCTCTAATGACGAAAGCCAACATGACAAGTTTGCAGACAGCGAGAGATCTGAAAGTAGCGAAAGCAACTCGGAGGGCTACTCTCCCGATGTCAACATTGATGAATCCTCAACTCCCGATGCTCATGTGGCAAAACGCGCAAGGGTTCGGCAGAATGAATGTATTTTTTTTTATTTTTTGTAAGGAAGTCGCGGACTTGCTTTAGAGGCCAACAACTTTTCAAAAGTTGTAAATTTGACTTGATTAAATATAAAGGATATTTTGACCAGCTCGCATATTCTGCTATTTTCATTGTTTATTTCTGCTATTTTCATTGTTCAAAAGTTGTTCATTTCTTGTAGGTCCTAAGTCAGCTCTGTACCCAAGTCTTCTGCACTGAAAAAGAAAGGCTCAAGGAAAGAGGGAAAGTGACACCATTATGGAAAGGCAGGTCATTGGATAAGGAACATACCTTCATACATTGAAGGTCTGCAAAAGATAAGGGTAGCTATGACTTCTGCTTCAGGTATTTATGTTATAGAGATAAACCTTTCTGCTCCTTCATCTTTGGTGTTAGATACAAGATGTGGTTCTCACATTTGTATAAATGTGCAAGAACTAGGAAGGAGAAGAATACTGAGTAAAGGAGTGGTGGACCTGTGCATTAGTAATGGAGCTAGAGTTGATGTTATCGGCGTGGTGGTTTACCTTCTTTCTTTGCCCAGTGGGCTTGTTTTGGAACTTGATAACTGTTATTATGTTCCTGCAATAACAAGAAAAATTATTTCTATTTCATATTTGGACATGATTGGATTTTCTTTTATTATTAAGAATAATTGTTGTTGTTGGAACCCATAAGTGATTTGTGATAGGTTCTCTTCTTAGGGTGTGGCCCATGTTGTATAGAAGGGTCAAGTTTAATGTGTTTCTAGAGTCTAGGTAAAGTCCTTAGAGTCAACAGTACAAAGGACCAACCTCCAACACTGCCAAAGACTCAAGACTTAGAGAATTCAAGTTTTATAAACAAGAGATCTACGTTCGTCAATCTCCGGTCGATGATAGTCGTGCTCAGCTCGACTAACTCAGAGATAAAATTCCCTGAGCTGAGCTCGACGAACTCTATTCTCAGGTTGACCCACACTTGAACTCTCAACGCCAATGATCTCTCAGCGCCATAGTTCACTCAAAGCCAAAGCTTACTCAGAGCCAAAGATCACTCAACGCTCTCAACGCTATCAATGACTTAACACTCTCAAACGATACAACGCCAGATGTGTTATTTTCTCAACGCCGTTAGTTTACCAAGTTCTAAGGTCGACTAATTTCACATTCTCAAGTCGACGAACTTAGATCACAATATCCGTCAGATTATGCAGTGCAGTTGTTCGCAGATCATAGGTCGACAAAGCTGTTCTCTGGTCGACGAAAGCTGTTCTTTGGTCGACGAAAGCTGATCACAGGTCGATGAAAGCTGTTCTCTAGTTGATGAAAACTGTAAGACATATTGTTATTTATTATTTCCTTTTCTGTCTCCTTATTTTATATCTATTATAGGCCGTTTATTCCCTTGATAATCAATGTACTTATATCCTTTGAATCAAGCCATTACTGGCAACATTGATTGTAAATATCCTCCATGGAATTTATTGTTTATATCTCGAGATAGACATAGAATAGAATACATGACAGCATACTTGCCGTTTTCATTTCCCAGATTTCGGCTGAGCATTTATTGCAGGTTTTTGAATTTGACCTTTAAGCAGTTATCAATTTGATCATCTCTCTGCCAAAAAAAAGTCAATACGAGAAACTTTTTGAGATCAACAAGAAGTGCAGTGCACACAGTTCTCAAAAATCATTTGCTCTCAAAAGAAGAAGAAAGAACAACAATCACAATCAAGAGTCCTTCTTCTTCACCTTCTTTGTTTTCAGGGTTCTCAAGTGACAAGAATATTCAAATCAGTCAAAGGATCTCTAAAGAGTTGATCATATAGCAAAAGGCCTACTCACCCTTAGCAAAGCTTCCACTCCTGAACCATTCAAGATTTCAGGGGGAGCTTTGACAACACCACAGAATCCACACAGTCTTCTCATTTTTACTTGAGAAAAGAAGACTTCCATCAACCTCTCTTCCCCACCTCTGTATAGGGTTTTAATTCCCTTCTAAATTATTCTAGTTGCAAGTCTCCTTCCAAAAGACTTGTGTTGGTTTTTGAGCACCTGATCAAAAGCTCATTGGTGGCAGTCACCTGATAAAAACTTGTAGTGGATTCCTACCTAGGGTGGTAGAAGAGTGGATGTACCCAAGTTTGGGGAACCACTATAAAAATTCTTGTGTTGTTTGTGTGGCTGTGATCTTCCTGTGTGTTTGTGCTGTGATATGTTTTGTTGTGTAGCTTAGTTATCTTTTCTCTAGTTCATTTGTTGCACTTGTTCACTCATACACCTATATCATAGTAACATATTTTATTAAAGACTTCTTATTTAAGAAAAAATCAAAAAGATTTTAAAAACTCTATTCACCCCCCCCCCTCAAAAGTTTGTTAGAGCTTACCCTATCTTTCAATTGGTATCAGAGAAAGGTTAATCACATCATACAGGCTTATACCTAGATTAATCAAGATCCTCAAGATAAATTCTGAATAAGTCTTATTAGTTTATCTGATTTGATTTTATTTTCTTATATCATGGCACAAAACAAGGATTATGCCAGCACCAGACCTTCAGTCTGCAACTTGCAAAAGTTTGGATCTGGAAGGCGAGAATCAAGCTTTATATGAACTCTATTGATGAGGACATCTATAATTTCATCTTGACAGGACTACCAGCTCCAGTGCCCTCTACTTCAACTCCAGTAAATCTCAGTGGAGTGCCTCCTCCAGATCAAGCTGATGCACATAAGAAAGCAAAGATTGCTGATACCAGAGCTATGAACATATTGGACTAAACTATATCAGATGATATATTTCAGAAAGTTGCTGAATGTACATCTGCCAAAGCCATTTGGGATGCCCTCAACCAAATGGTAGCAAGCTCTGCTGATGAGAGGAAGGATAAAAGATCCAACCTCATATCCCAATATGAGAATTTCAGGAAAGATGAAGCAGAATCTTTGGAATTAATGTATAACAGGCCGAGCTCCATCATCAGTGAGCTCAGAACATTGGACAAGGAAATTACTCCGACTGAGGTCAATGATAAGATCCTCGTGTGCTTCCCTAGCACTTCGGACTCCAGAATCTGGCCCATCAGAGAAGCCAGAAGCATAGCTGAAATTTCAACAGAATCATTGTTTGGAAAGCTCAAATCCTATGAGCAATTGATCAAGTCAAAAGAAGCTGTAGTTGAACCAAAGGATTCAACACCTACCAGGAAGGAACAACACATAGCATTTAAAGCAACAGAATAATCTCCCAGCTTGCCAGCCAATGAAGATCTTATGGGTCTCTTTGCTAAGAGATTCTTTAAAATGGCAAGAAAGGACTTCAGGAGGAATCCCTCAAGAAATGAAGATAAACCCAGGTATTACAAGACCCCTTCTAAAGAGGTTGTCTTTTTTGTGTGCAGGAAACAAGGACACTTCATCTCAGAATGCCCAGAAGTCCAAAAGAAATACAGAAGGCAAGAAAAGGAGTCAAGAAGACATCAGCACAGCAAGGCCTCCTCCAGCAAGTACAAAAAGAAGAAGATGGGATTTGTAGCTGAAACCTGGAGTGATACTGAAGATGAAACATCCTCCTCCAGTTCCAGTGAGGATGATGTAGAAGAAAAGAAGGCAAGGGAAATATTCCTTATGGCAATAGATGCTGGAAGCAGCAGATCAGATTCAGAAGAATCTGATGATGAAAAATTCCTCTCTAAAGAGGATGAGGTAATTGCTTCCTATGACTTTCAATCTAAAGAATTTCAATCTGAATTTAAAATCTTGTGTTTAGACTTAATAAGATCTGAGAAAGAAATCAAACTTCTCAGGGAAAAACTTTTAGAACAAGACAAAATCATTGCTGAAAATGAAAAGTTAACTGAAGAATTAAGCTTAGCCAATCAACAAATAGTTTTTCTGAAATCTGAATTAAGTAAGGCTAAGGAACTAGAAGAATTCTTGAATGGTAGAAGTTTACAACTGTTAGATATAACTAACAAAGTTAATACAAGATCTAACAATAACAAACTAGGATTAGGAGCCTCATCTAGTGAATTAATCCTAATTCAAAAAAATTAATTATCAAAACCTATTAACTTCATCTCTGAAAATGGTAAGAAAAATACTGAACAGGTAGAGAAAGTTAATGAAGTTCTTAATCAGTTAGAACTTAAGAAAACCAATCATAAAAAGAAAAATAAACAATATAACTATGTTCAAGATATTTCGTCGAACTCAGAACGACGAAATAGGTATGGTTCATCGAACTCAGAACGACGAACCCTGAATGCAAATAATAATGTAAACTATTCTTCGAACTGGGATCGACGAAACCAGTGTGGTTCATCGACCAGAGATCAACGTTTCTGGGGCTCTGAGACTGGATACCCCCATTCTTCGAGCAGAGATCGAAGAACTCAACCCAGATCGTCGAGCTCAGGTAGACGAACATACTCAAATTTGTCAAACTCAGTTCATAACCAGAGTAACCTAAAAACTGATAAATCGTTTAATCCCTTTAGTTAGTGGGTCATACCTCCTAGAAGGTATCATCCTTTAAGTTATAAGTATCAACCTGAATGTTCATTTATTTCAAGTTTCAGTTATGTTAAACAATAAGGACCCAAGGTAATCTGGGTCAAAAACTGCTAATCCTCTTTGCAGGTAGAAGAGAACCCTATCACTCAAAATAAGTGGTACCTGGACAGCGGTTGCTCTAAACATATGACAGGTTGCAAGAAATGCCTAATCAACTATAAATCCAAGACTAGACCAAAAGTAATCTTTGGGGACTCAAGATTTGGACTGATAGAAGGCTATGAAGATTTCAACTATGGAGCTGTCACATTCAAGAAAGTGATTTATGTAAATGGTCTTAAGCATAACCTGATATCTGTAAGCCAACTATGTGATACAAGTTATCAAGTAAGCTTCACTAACTCTTTATGTCGTATTTCTTTAAACAACACAACTATTTTAACAGGAATTAGACAAGGCAACATTTACTTAGTAAATTTTGAATCAGCTAAATCTGAAATTTGCTTATTCAATTATGTCAGCATTCAAACTAGCTTATTACACATAAGACTAGGACATGTAAACCATAAAAATATAGTTATGTTATCTAAGGAAAATCTTGTTAGAGGTTTACCTTCTGGTCCCTACAAGAAGGAAAGCTTTTTAAGGGCTTGTCAACTAGGCAAGCAAACTAAATCTAGTTTCAAATCCATTAATAAGAGTGATTCACCTAGAATTTTGTACTTGCTCCATATGGACCTTTTTGGCCCTATTGCAGTACAAAGTCTAGGAGGAAAGTCTTATACATTAGTTATTGTAGATGATTTCTCCATATTAATATGGGTTTTCTTTTTGAGAACTAAGTCAGGAACTTTTAAGGTTCTCACAGATTTTCTGAAGAACATACAGATTGAGTACACTACTCAAGTTACATTGATCAGAAGTGATCATGACACTGAGTTTGAATCTCTTCTTATGCTAGAGTTCTGTGAGATGGAAGGTATCAGACATTGTTTCTCAGCTCCAAGAACTCCTCAACAAAATGGGATAGTTTAAAGGAAGAATAGGACACTCATTGAAGCTGCAGGTACATTGCTTGCAGATGCTTACAAGTCGCTTTCCTATTTTGCAGAGGCAGTAAGCACAACAAATTATGTACTGAATAGAATCCTAATACATAAACTAAAGCTTAAGACTCCCTATGAACTACTCGAAGGGAAGAAACCTATAATAACCTATTTTAATGTATTTGGATGTATATGCTATATTCACAACAATGACAAGAAACATCTTAGAAAGTTTGAAGCTAAGGCTGCAATGGGAATTTTCCTAGGATATTCCCAAGTCAGCAAGGCATATAGGGTGTTTAATAAATAAACATTAAAAATTGAGGAATCTATGCATGTGAAATTTGATGAATCTAATATGTTTTACAAGGAGAGAGACATCTCTACCAACAATAATCAGCAGGTACAAAATTTTTGTGAGAGCTTGGATTATCTAAACCTTACCTCAAGGGTTGAATCACATCCCTCTCCACAAGCTATATCAGAAGCTGAAAGTGAAGAAGAGACTGTGGAAGCAGTTCAATTTTCTCCAACAGTTGATACAATTCCACAAGAGGAATTAAATCAAATAACTGTCAATGAACTAACTCCACCTAATGATCTTATCACACTTAGGGATCACCCTAGATCTCAAGTAATTGGAGATATATCAGTAAGAGTGAAGACAAGGAATCAACTCAACCCTGATGTGATTCTTGCCTATTTTCTCTCTCAAATTGAGCCTCTATCTATATCTGATGTAGAGAAAAATCCAAATTGGATTACTGCAATGCAAGAGGAACTCAACCAGTTTGAGAGGTATAAAGTTTGGGACTAAGTTCCAAGGCCTAGGGGATATCCAGTAATTGGGACTAAGTGAGTATTCAGAAACAAACTTGATGACCAAGGTGTGATAGTGAGGAACAAGGCAAGGCTTGTTGCTTAAGGATCAGGCAAGAGGAAGGGATTGATTATGATCAAACCTTTGCTCTAGTTGCAAGACATTAAGCTATAAGGATTTTCTTAGCTTATGCAGCATTCAAAAAGTTTAAAGTCTACCAGATGGATGTGAAAAGTGCATTCCTAAATGGAGAACTCAAAGAAGAGGTGTTTGTTGAACAACCTCCAGGTTTTATCTCTCCATCTCATCCCTCTTATGTTTTTAAATTGCATAAGGCTCTCTATGGTTTAAAGCAAGCTCCAAGAGCTTGGTATGAGACCTTAGCCAGCTTTCTTTTAGAGCATGGTTTTTCAAGAGGAATGGTAGATAGAACCCTTTTTACAAAGTTGCATCATGATAAAATTCTCTTAGTACAAATATATGTGGATGACATAATTTTTGGTTCTACTGATCCCAATCTGTGCAAAAGATTTTCTGATTTAATGCACTCAAGGTTTGAGATGAGTAGCATGGGTGAGTTATCATATTTCCTTGGTCTCCAAGTGAAACAAACCCCTGAAGGGATCTTCATCTCTCAGTCTAAATATGCTAAAGTGCTTATTAAGAAGTTTGGGATGAATGATGCCTCAGCCATGAAAACTCCCATGGCTGCCAATGCTGTTGTAGATGCTGATGAATCTGGAAAACCAGTTGATCAGACCAGGTATAGGGACATTGTTGGATCCCTACTATATTTAACAGCAAGAAAACCAGATATTATGTTTGCCACATGTCTTTGTGCTAGGTTCCAGGTGAACCCTAAAGAATCTCACCTTATTTTCTTAAAAAGGATTTTAAGATATATAAAAGGTTGTCAAGATCTAGGCCTCTGGTATTCAACAGAATCAGCATTTGTGTTAACTGGATTTTTTGATGCTGATTATGCTGGATGCAGAGTAGACAGGAAAAGCACCTCTGGAACTTGTCAGTTCCTTGGTGATATACTTGTATCTTTGTTATGTAGAAAGCAAACATCTATTTCAACATCCACTGCTGAAGCTGAATATATGGCTGCAGGCAGTTACTGTTCAGAGATCTTATGGATACAAAACCAACTACTGGATTATGGTGTCAACTTAAATAATTCAACTATTCTATATGATAATACAAGTGCTATTTCAATTGCACAAAATCCAGTATTGTATTCTAGAACCAAGCATATAGACATTAGACATCACTTCATTCGAGATTGTGTTGACAAACAAAAGATTAAACTTGAATTTATCTCTACTGATTTACAAAGAGCCGATATATTCACTAAGCCATTGGACTCATCCAAGCATCTGTTTTTTGTCAATCAGCTTGGTATGATAAATGGTCAGGATTTAATCTAATGCTCTGTCTTTGGTCAAGAATTGTCTCTGTTCGTCGACCTGAGATCGACGAACTGATAACTCTTCTTGAGATTTTTCGTCAACCTGAGATCGACGAAATCTCTTGGTGATGTGATTTTTGTCGACCTGAGATCGACGAAATCTCTTGGTGATGTGATTTTTGTCGACCTGAGATCGACGAACTTACTTCTGAGACCTTTCGTCGACCAGAGATCGACAAAATGTCTTCAATCCTTCAGATTTAGTTCAACGAACTGTTTAACTCTAAATTATTTCGTCGACCTCAGAACGAAGATTTTGTTTATTTTTTGTTGACCGGAGTTTGTCGTTTCATATTCCGGAAAACCTTTTATTTAGGGTTTTTTCGACCTCCGTCCCGCGCCTTCAGTTCTCTTTGCACTTGATCTTCATTTTCTCTCTTGCAGGTGCACTCATGGCAATTCCAGCGGGCGCCCTTGCAGCAATGAAGTTTGATACCGGATTCGACGTGGACTTCAACTCTTTCCAGCAATCAGATCCAGTATTCCTTCCCATTTTGCAACTGCTGGAAGACCAGCGATTGAAAAATCTGTTGTCCATTACAATCAAAATACCCAGCATGGAAATCATAGAATGGGACTTTACTACGTCTACAACCGAGGACAACACAATGACCGGATCAATAGCGGGTACTGCCATCTCTCTCTCTCCCGCTGTATTAACTAAAATCTTTGAATTAGACAATGGAGAAGAAGATTTAGAAATTGATAATGAGGAATATGATATGATGTTGAGTCTGATGAATTACTCTTGAGACAACCCAAATAAACTACTGAAGAAACACCTATCTGCCGAGTTCAAATTTCTCGCAGATATTGTTGGGAAAGTCTTGCTTGGCAAGCACACTGCACACGATTATATAACCAGGCATCAATTTCTGGTTATGTGTGCAGTGGTAAACAAGAGACAGGTAAACAGGGCACAGATCATCTTTGATCTCATAGAGAAAAGGAACAGTAAGAAGGAAGTAAACTTTGGAAGGATCCTAGGGATCTTCTTGACAAAGAAGGCTGCTGAATCACTACTCTCCTAGACCATTCATCAATGCCAGTAAAAGGCTCACATGTGCCTTGTTTGGAAGGTGGGAGAGGATAATCACAAAGCCCTCTAAGGCTTCATCCTCTGCCACCCCAGCTTCTGAAAGAACAAGGGCTATTTCAGCAACTTCCTACCCTTTTGAAGAGATTCCATCCAACATTATTCCATCCAACATTACTCCAGCCAGTCCTCAATCTCCAGCTCTCCAATCTTCATCTCTGCCAACAACACAACACACCCCAGCTTCAACTCATGTTCAAGTCTCTACTCCCTTACCTTCATTATCCCCAGTTCCTCAATCTCCAACCCATATTTCCTCCTCTACACCATCCCCCCAACCTGATACATCCATAGAAACACCTCCCCAATCCCCTCTTCCATCTTATCTTGTTGATCTCCCCTACTTAAATTTATTATCATCTCCACGGAACACTCCCTCTCCTCAATATGACTTCCCTCTAGACACTTTTATGCTAGATGCTCCACCTCTCACTCCACCAGCTACTACTATCTCTACCACTATCCCTATTCAGCCACACTCTGCCATTACGTCTACCTCTACAATCTTAGATCCCTCCATCCTACAATCCCTTCTTCAAATTCTCAAACCACTCCACAAGACCATCTTAGCAGAGGCAATTTCCCCTCTTACTGCATCCATTTCCACTCTGTCTTCCCAAGTAACTGCTCTCACCACTGCTCTCTCTTCAAAAAGGGGCCTGACTTCAGTTATTACTGAACCCAGGCAGGGGGAGATACTTGATGAGGAAGAAGCAGTAGTAGTTGAAGCAGAAGCAGTAGTAGCAACAATAATAGCAACAGCAACAACAACAGAAGTTCCAACAGCAGGAATAGAAGCTACTATGGAAACAGATGCCTGTAATTTTCTTGAATCAGACATGGAGACAGATGTTTATTGTACAAATATTACAATGTCAAATTATCTAGAGGTTATCCTGCCAGAAATTTTTCCTGGAAGGGTCTATAATATCAATCCCAAAGCAAATCTAGCAGCTTTGCTAAAAATATTTGGATCCTATATTTATTTTACCTTTCCCATTCTATCATCAAGAGCAATAGTGTGCTACACTTCTCCTATCAGCTCAGAGGTGTTAGACATTGTAAATAAAAGTTTGACAGCTCCTCCAGAAATATTGTCTGCTCAGAGATCAAGCCCACCTGGGCCATCCTATATCATGGAAGATAGCCCTCTCCCAAATCTGGATGACATCATGGCTCAAGACATTGCCATGGAAACTGAAGTAGCTCATGCTGAAATTGTCCCTACTCTAGTAAGTAAAGAAATCCCCAAGGATGTAATAAGCCAGATTGATGATATATAAAACAATCCCCAATCTTCTGATGATGATGATGATGACTCTGATGGGGATCCAAAGAGGAAGAAAATTTCCAAGAAAAGAAAAGCTCCTCCTCCTCTTGCTCCAAAACTCAACCCAACAAATGACACTCCCTACTATATTCTGTATAATATAACTCCATATAAGGGTTTGCCAGTATGGATTTGGCTATCCAAAAATGAATAGAAGGCAAGGAAGAAAAGCAAAAGATATTCTCCTCCTCCACAAAAATTTAAAAAGGACCCTCCTCCTCCTCCTTCAACTGCAGGTTCTTCAGGAACCATCTCTCAAAGCTCAGATGCACTTCCCAAGCCTACATTCACAAAAACCTATCAGAGATAAGGAAGACCTTCTAAATCTTCTAGAGACAGTCAGCACCAACAAAGACATCAGCTCTACTCTAGAAGTTCATCCAGTGCTCAGCAGTTTGCCCCCAAGCCAACATTCTCTCCTTCTTCATCTCATTGCAAAGCAAACAACCCTGAAAGACCTCCAATTCTAGCCTATGATCCTGAGACTAGCCTAACTACTAGAATGGCTAGATTCAAAGAATCTGTGGCTCTCTCTCAGATAAGGCAAGTAGAGAAAAGGGTCAGGATCCTTCTCAATTTTCATTAATGTCAAGCTACAGGAAAAAGGAATTTGAAAGATATAGAGTTGGAAAGTTGTTTAATGCTGAAAAATACATGCATCTACATCCTGAAGCTGTTGTTCCTAGAACTACTTCTAAAAAGACACTTGGTGATGCAGATATGACTATGACAGTGAAGCAAGCACAAGATCCTAATAGAGTAATTAAATTTGCTAAATCTTCTGATTCTCCCAAGGACATTTAGGTTATTTATTTTCAGTCTCTATTTTTATTGTGAATAATTTGGGTGCATAACTTTATAAAGGTACTGATAGCTTATTTACTCTATCAGCTATCTCAGTTTTATGTAATGTCTACTTCATCTTGTCCTGTGATTTTTTTTCCTCTATTTCTGTTTGGAGTAACCTCACCCAAATAGGGGGAGATTGTTGGAACCCCTAAGTGATTTGGGCTAGGTTCTCTTCTTAGGGTGTGACCCATGTTGTATAGAAGGGTCAAGTTTTATGTGTTTCTAGAGTCTAGGTCAAGTTGTCAGATTCAATAGTACAAAGGACCAGCCTCCAACACTGCCAAAGACTCAAGACTTAGAGAATTCAAGTTTTAGAAATAGGAGATCTACGTTCGTCGATCTCCGGTCGACGATAGTCGTGCTCAGCTCGACTAACTAAGAGATAAAATTCCCTGAGATGAGCTCGACAAACTCTGTTCTCAGGTCGACTAACACTTCAACTCTAACCGCCAAAGATCTCTCAGCGCCATAGTTCACTCAAAGCCAAAGCTTACTTAGAGCCAAAGATCACTCAATGCTCTCAACGCTATCAATGACTTAACACTCTGAAATGACTCAATGCTAGATATGTTATTATCTCAACGCCGTTAGTTTGACCAAGTTATAAGGTCGACTAATTTCACATTCTTAGGTCGACTAACTTAGAGCACAGTATCCGTCAGTTTATGCAGTGCAGTTGTTCGCATATCACAGGTCGACGGAAGCTGTTCTCTGGTCGATGAAATCTGTTCTTTGATTGACGAATGCTGATCACAGGTCGCCGAAAGCTGTTCTCTGGTCGACGAAAACTGTAAGACATATTGTTATTTTTTCTTTCTTTTTTCGTCTCCTTATTTTATATCTATTATATGCCATTAATTCCCTTGATAATCAATGCACTTATATCCTTTGAATCGAGCCATTACTGACAGCATTGATTGCAAATATCGTCCATGGAATTAATTGCTTATATCTCAGGACAGACATAGAATAGAATACACGACAACATACTTGCCGTTTTCATTTCCTAGATTTCGGCTGAGCATTTATTGAAGGTTTTTGAATTCGACCTTGAGGCGGTTATAAATCTAATCATCTCTCTGCCAAAAAAAGTCAATATGAGAAACTTTTTGAGATCAACAAGAAGTGCAGTGCACACAGTTCTCAGAAAATCAACTGCTCTCAAAAGAATAAGAAAGAACAACAATCACAATCAAGAGTCCTTCTTCTTCACCTTCTTTGTTTTCAGGGACCTCAAGTGACAGGAATATTCAAATCAGTCAAAGGATCTCTGAAGAGTTGATCATATAACAAAAGTCCTACTCACCCTTAGCAAAGCTTCCACTCCTGAACCATTCAAGATTTCAGGGGGAGCTTTGACAAAACCACAGAATCCACATAGTCTTCTCATTTTGACTTGAGAAAAGAAGACTTCCATCAACCTCTCTTCCCCACCTCTATACAGGGTTTTAATTCCCTTCAAAATTATTCTGGTTGCAGGTATCCTTCCAAAAGACTTGGGTTGGTTTATGAGCACCTGATCAAAAGCTCATTGGTGGCAGTCATCTGATAAAAACCTGTAGTGGATTCCTACCTAGGGTGGTAGAAGAGTGGATGTACCCAAGTTTGGGGAACCACTATAAAAATTATTGTGTTGTCTGTGTGGCTGTGATCTTCCTGTGTGCTTGTGCTGTGATATGTTTTGTTGTGTAGCTTAGTTATCTTTTCTCTAGTTCATCTGCTGCACTTGTACACTCATACACCTATATCATAGTAACATATTTTATTAAAGACTTCTTATTTCAGCAAAAATCAAAAATATTTTAAAAAATCTATTCACCCCCCCCCCCCCTCTATTGTTTGTCAGAGCTTACCCTATCTTTAAGTTGTTCTATAATTAAGAATGTTGTTTGTTATGTTATAGCCCAAATGATTAATGGTTTATTTGTTTTGAACTTAGACCATGATGCAGTCACGGCAAGTGTACTGATCGTTGTCAAGTAATAAAGTTGAGGAGTTGAATCCATGGATATCAATCTCTCGAGGTGTGCAAGTAGGAAGTGTGATTTCGTTATTGAAAGAGTTATAGCAAGTGTCAACGAAGCAAGGGGGTTGATTTTTGGGTTTCCTAATTTTAACACTAATAATCCTATGGCGGGTCGCCGTCACCGCGTGTCTTTTATGGATTACTCAAGAGAGTAATATGAAAGATGGATGAACCAATGAGGGTCGCAATCACCTCTTCGCCATGCACGCTTCTAGTAATATCTAGAACAATACTATCACAACAAGAACAAAAAAACTGAAGCTCATCAACACAATCAAGAACTAAAATATATCAACACACAGACATGCTGAAATACTTAAGCTAAACAGTGTTCTTACACATCAATCCAACATCCAAATAAGCAGAAGAAAAATACTACAAGTGAAGGGGAAGAGAAACAACCAAACACACGAAGGCTTTCCGAGATTCACGGTCGGAGTCAAGGGTTGTCGGGCCTTGCCCGATCTCGGTCTACGGATGACGGCCGGGTTCTAGAAGGGCTGTCACCTCCTTCCAATAACCCATGTTCTTTGTGAGTAATCGCTGGGCTAAATCTATCCTTAGAACTCCACGAATGCAGCACCTCAAGAGCTTGAAACGGAGCTTGGAGCTGGGAGAAGACAATGGTGGTTGGAGATAAAGCTATTGCAAGCTTTTGGAGGAAGAATGGTGGCCGAATCAACTCTCCAAGGAGGAGAGAGAAAATAGCGGCTGGACGGATGTTTTCCCACTCAGAGGAGCAGAAATGGTGGGCTGGATCGGACTCGTTCCCGGGTACGATGAAATTTGTGTCTTAAATAGAAAAATCAGAAATAATGGTCACGCACGGTTTGGTGCACGACCGTGCGCAAATCGTGCGATATTAATTTTCAGAATAAGCCTGCAGAAGGAGAAGCATTGACCTATGCATTTTACTCGGGCACAGACGTTTTCGCCCGTGCGTGAAATAAATCGCACGGGTAACAACTGAAAGCTGTAACTCAAGGCAAGCAGGTGGAATCGTGTGTTTTACTCGGGAACGGGCGCTGTCGCCCGTGCGTGAACAAATCACATTATTAACCATAGAATCGCACAACCAAGAAAGCCACAGGAAAACCGTGTGTTTTCTTCGTGCACGGTTTAGAAGAAACCGTGTGTGAAGATCGTCAAGCTCTGCTCGACAATTTCCAGTACAACAAAACGCACGATCAAGAAGAAACATGTGCTAAGAAAACGCACGACTGTGCGTTTTCCACAAGCCTGAATTCCAGACTTGGGGGAAAACGCACCGGCTGCACTCTAACAAATAAAACCAAAGGGAACCCTCCAGCGTCACAGAAATGTAATGAAAATAGCTGGAAAGGGCCATGGGGAGCACCATGTGCTTACCCCCAAAAATAGAATGCACAATTGCACACCCATGGTCCAAAACAGTGCACAAAGTGGTCAATGACCGAGCGATGCAAATATAACCGAATATGGGTTGAAAAGCAGTGCACGAGTGAGAAAACAAGCCCAGATGAGTCCGAAAAACCCTATAAATATCAGACTAATCACACCACCAGACTTAAACATTTGCTCGTCCCGAGCCAATCATCTTTCGATGAAATAGAAAACAGCTAGCTGGCTCAGTAATTTCAAAATACAGTATTGCGAGAAATAGAAAACAGCAGGGGCATAAAACATATAATAGATACAATTTTTAGTTATACTACGAAGTTTATGAATTTCGACAAATGTAAATAAGTATTGTAACTACTCAAAAATCGAACTCTTGAGAATCGTTCGGTCATGCATAGGAAGAAAGTTGGCAGGCCACTAAGTTGAGCATTGCCAAAGACCGGGGCTCGGGATCACCTCCAAAGTAATCCATAAATGTCGAGGACCATACGCTTGCCCGTTCACACTCTCTCCACGATGCTAGTTTGACTCAAGCGTGAATCCGTAGGACTTACGAAAATAATGGTGCTTGGGTATATGCATAGGTAAGGGCGCAAAAGGATAAAAACGATGGCTATGCACACCCAAAATGAGCTCATACAAAAGAAATCCTCTTACCAACAGAACATGCAGGTGCACCACACCACCAGACTTGAACTTGACAACACTGGTGTGTGCACTACATATCACCACAACAAAAACACAAATAGACTCTTCATTTTCACTTTCTTATTTTATATCAATCAGCACATATTTTTTCTTTTCTTTTTCCACATTTTTATAATACACTTTCAGCCAAATTTTAAAGAAAACTTCACCGCACAACCACATAACAACACCACAACAACAATACCAATGGAAGAATTAACATACTAATACATTGAGATTGGGGTATACAACTGGGAAAAGCTTTTAGGCTCTGGTGATCGCGAAGTGGGGATAAATCAACAGGAGGGGTAGGTTCAAAATAGGCTAACAAGGATTATCGTTAGGACGGGTACAAGGCTCAACCGGGCCAAAAAGATGGCCTACATCACGCTCATGCTAGAATAAAAATGCACCAATGCTTCGAGAGTAGCTTGGGGCAAGTTCTTAGCCACCGAGAAAGGTGATCCTTCCTCCCTACTTGAGTAATATGAGGCTAGTGGCGGCTACACACATTCCTACACCACCATTCGATTACTCCAGATTCAACACTTTTGAGTAGTACAAACAATATTTACAAATGCAGAAAAGTATAAACCTACAAACATAAAGAAAAATTAAACGTATACTATTTCTACACACCATGAGTCCTCAATTAGGAGCACTGTACGAGTTTCACCATACTCTATCAAAAAATCCTAAGCCAGCAGCACTATTTTAAAGTTAACAAAAAAGAAATACATTTGTCTTGAGCCGAGCGCATGATTAAGATCGTGCTCATGTGGGTGTAGGTGCATGATGTAGAAATGATAATATAAAAATAGAAAATGAAAATATACTTTTGGTATGAAACTGCTAATAGTGCATGTGCATAGGTAACCCGCATAACTCTCCCCCACCAGACTTACACTAAACAACCTATCCAAGATTTGCAATAAAAATAAAGAAATAAAAGTTGAGGGAGAGGTTACCCCATGCTCAGCAAATGATACCAGAAGATTGGCGTTAATTTCAGCAGAAAGTCCACGACCCAAACGAACTCCACCTGCACAAGAGAATACCTCAAACCATGCATACTAAAAACATATAATCACAGCAGCATAATTGAACAAATTAAAAGCAGCAAAATTGGGTTGTCTCCCATAAGCCATTTTCTTTACTGTCCTTAAGGTGGACCAAATACCTGAATTAACAATTATATAAATATTGTTCAGAGCATAAGTTCAAAATGCAATGAAAAAGTCTATAGCTATACACAACATTAAGCAATAAATGAAACTAGAAAAAGCAGGAAACGGGCCCTGGAGATCCTTCACTCCACAGTTGAATGCTGACTTGTGATAGATCCCCCCAGTCACGCGAGATGAGGGCAAGGCGAATGCTTTAGGGCTCAGGGAAGACGAATCTCACCTGCCCCTAACCTCTTCCTTCTCGCACCGGCGGGCAATATTCTATGCCTTGCGCATGAGCAGTTCTTTTCTTTTCTGATCCATAGATGGGGATCGCCAGGGTGGTATAACCACACCAACCAATTCAGCAGCATGTCTATCTTTCTCACACGGGGACATCCTTTTCTCACCCACGGAGGGTGAAAGATCATCCCAAATCACTTATTAAATAGGCTCTCCTCCTCTCCCCCATGGCTATAACCATATCTTGGTCCTGGGGAGGAAGAGGTGGTCTCTGGCCTTACCTCCCACCTGGGGGATAAAACTGGACCTGGCCTCCCTGACGGGTTTCCCCCCACGGTGACCTCTCTATGGCCCTTGATCTTGCCACTCCAGCCTCTACCCTAGCCAATAGTTTGGTTCCTTACGCCCCCACCTGGGCTGCTGATGTTGTTGTGTTCCCTCTACCAGGGTTCAGCTCTTCTCTCCTCCAGACCTCTGCCACCTCTTGTCCTCTCTTCCTCCGTGGCCCACCTTGATAGCTTCCGGGAAAACTCTGGATTCGATGTCTACCCGTTGACTTCTCTCGCCGCCCTCTCCATTAGCTCCTCATAGGAGAGGGGTGGAACCCTCTTCAGCTCCATTCAGAAGAAACTCTATTGTAGCCCCAAGGTGAAGGACATCATCAGTGTATACCCTGTCATCTCTTGGACCCTGGTCCCCTCATCCTGAAACCGATCTACATAGCTCACCAGGGTCTCGTTCACTCACTGCTTGATGTGGAACAGGGATTCCGACTCCTTTTTCCTCCTCTTGGAGGTGGTGAACCTCAGCATGAACCCCCGGCATAGGTCTTCGAAACAGTAAATGGAAATGACATGCAACTGGTGGAACCACTCTCTCGTCTTCTCCTTCACAGTGATGGAGAAGTTCCTGCACTTGAATCCATCCGACATCTGCCGGATCAAGACCACATCCTCAAACCACTGGACGTGTTGGACCGGGTCTCCCTTCCGGGAATAGTAAGACATCTCTGGCTCCCTGAACCCCTCCGAAACTGGGGCAGAAGATACTAGCTCGCTGAAGGGATTGCCTCCCCCTACTGGGCGAGCAGGGGGTGGGTCTCTTGCACCCCCATCTCACCGAACCTGCTGCCGCTTGACGAGCCCGGGAAGAGCACTCGCCCAGGGAGCTCGCCGCCTCTCCCTTCCTCGACAACCTCCTTCCCTGCTCACCTGTCGAGAGCATCCTCACTAAGGACCGGGACTACGAGTACTGGCACTTTTTGAATCGAGCACTTGGCACATGCGCCAGTGCAAACCTGATGAAGCCGAGCACCTCCTACCTGAAATCTTCGAACATCCCCACTATGACAAGAGGTGGGGGGGGCGGAGAGTAGGACCTGTATGAGCCTCGTCCTTCTTCTCCCGTCATCGAGCCTGCTGAAGATTTTCTGTGCTGGCCACGCTCCATGCTAACCGCACCAAAATGTTGAAACCGAGAATTCGGTCTCGATGGAGTTCACCCTTGCGGAAGGGGTGATCGTGCACCTACTTCTCTCTTGCAAGAAAAATGACAAAGGAAAAAGAATAGGGGACTGACCCACGGGCCTGGCGCGGAGGACCGACCACACACCCAGAAGTTCTCTGAGTGCTTCCCCTCCTTAGCAAAATGTCGGGCTAAGGTACCTCAAAAAGTGCTAGAAGGATGGAAGATAAGTGAGCATGCCTTCTGAGGTACCCCTTGGGTCCTATTTATAGATTTCTTAAAATGGTCTGTAAATAGCCAACCACTGCTATTCTGAATAGCTATATGCAGCCAAACTGGGTCTGCCAACAGTGTAACTCCAATATTCTAACTGGTTATGCGTAGGACAGTGGGGGGAAAAATGGTAAAAAAAACCTCGCAGATCACTAGGTGAGTAGCCCTCAACAACCCCTGCTCGGTAAGGGTGGCAAGTACTCGATGGAGCTGGCACTCGCAGCCTATCATCGACCTTGGGCAAGTACGGGCCCGGCCTGCCCTGCTCACAAGTCGCGGGTTTATTGAACGGTCCGAACTAGGCGAGCGGTCAAGATCTCGACAAACAACCCAGAGCTCGACGAAAGGACCAGCGCTTGATGAAAAACCCAGAGCTCGACGAACAGCCCAGAGCTCGACGAAAGACCCAGAGCTCGACGAACAGCCCAGAGCTCGATGAAAGGCCCAGAGCTTGAAAAACAGCCCAGAGCTCGACGAACAGTCTAGAGCTTGACAAACAGGGCTTGGCGAGTACGAGCTCGCCCAGGGACTCAGACTGCCTGATTTGGCCGGTATTGCTCCTGCTAACCCATTCGCCGGATACGGGGTTGTACATTAACACTCGTAGGGGGAGTGTGCTAACTATAGACCAAGGACCCAAACAAGTTTGGGTTCCTAAGGCAACTTGATTTTATTTTTGCAGGAATGTCCAAAGGCCACCAAAAATCCCATCTAGTATTTGGACAGTGGATGCTCTCAGCATATGACTGGGACTAGAAGACTTATCCAGAATTATTCTCTTGTCATGAATGGGCCAAAGGTCATCTTTTGAGGTTCTGATAAAGGGATTATTAAAGGCTACGGTATGATCACTAATGGTAGTGTATCCTTTTC
Source organism: Platanthera zijinensis (assembly GCA_039513925.1). Lineage (NCBI taxonomy): Eukaryota > Viridiplantae > Streptophyta > Magnoliopsida > Asparagales > Orchidaceae > Platanthera > Platanthera zijinensis. Next base: position 118,912,545 of record CM077079.1, read on the forward strand.
TGATGTGGCTTATGTTGAAGGATTGGAACACAATCTCATAAGCATAAGCCAACTCTGCGATAAAGGAGACGTCGTAGAATTTCATGCCGACAAGTGTTTTATAAAATCGGTTGATAATTTAGAAACGATTTTATCAGGCGCTCGTAGTAGGAATATCTTTTGTTTAAATTTTATTTACATACACTTTTCTACACTAGTGTGCTTTTTGGTAAAAGATAGTGCGTCTCTTGGTGACCAGTGACATAAGATATTAACACATATAAATTTCAAAACTCTTAATAAATTATTTTCTCTTAATTTAGTACGTGATGCCCCAAATGTCAAGTGCGTTAAAGATAGACCTTGTCACGCATGTGTAAAAGGCAAGCAAATAAGGGCTACCTTTAAAAGCATTATTGGCAAAGATTCTAATAAGTGTTTACACCTACTTCAAATGGACTTGTTCGGTCCACTGCAAATTAGAAGTTTGGGAGGTAAGGATTATACATTGGTTATTATTGATGATTACTCTCGCTTTGTGTGGGTGTTCTTTCTAATACACAAGTCAGATACCTTTGATATCTTTACGAATTTTGTCAAGAAAGTCCAAAATGAATACAGCTGTTTCGTAGTCAAAATTAGAAGTGATAATGGAACAGAGTTCAAGTCTTGGGCCATGACAGAATTTTGTGAAAGTCTTGGTATCATTCATGAGTTTTTCTCTCCTCATACTCCTCAACATAATGGAGTAGCTGAGAGAAGGAATACAACACTCATAGGGGCTTGCATGACCATGTTGAGTGATGCCTCACTACCAGAATATTTTTGTGCTAAAGTTGTGAACACTACATACCACGTCCAAAATCGAGCACTCATAATCAAAAACCATAATAAGACATCTTACGAACTACTAAAGGGCAGGAAACCGACTATCTCATATTTTAGAATCTTTGGTAGTACATGCTTCGTACTTAATAATGGCAAGTATCACACAACCAAATTTAGTGAAAAGAGCTTTGAAGGTATTTTCGTAGGATATAATAGTCATAGTAAGGCATAAAGGATTTTTAATAAGAAAACCCTAGTTGTAGAAGAATCTATTCATGTTGTAATTGATGAGACGAGCTTCCTGCAAAGCAGTTCTTCTAGTGTGTTCATTGAAGATATAGGTTCACGATTGAAGGAATTGAGCTTGGATGAAGAAGTTAAGGAAAAAGATCAAGAGTTCATCACGATTACCACTCCAACCCCTATTGGAGAAGATGATCACCATGATGAAGACGTCATCTAAGCTAATGAAGTCACTCAAGGGATAGAAGAAGCTCCAGATGAAAGGAACCTAGAGCTCAGACACTTGAAGGATCACCCAATTGATCAAATGATCGGAGATCCCCGGGATGGTTTCAGAACTCATAGAGGTACAACTAATGAAAATTTATATTTGAGTTTCCTCTCGCAGGTTGAACTAAAGAAGTTTGAGGAGGAAAACTTAGACGCATCTTGGATAATGGTAATGGAAGATGAATTGAACCAATTCAAGCGTTGCCAAGTCTGGAAGCTTGTTACAAGACCCAAAGGTAAGAATGTCATCGGAACCAAGTGGGTCTACAGGAACAAGATGGACAAAGATGGAAACATCATAAAGAACAAAGCCAGATTCGTTGCTAAGGGATACAAATAAGAAAAAGGAATCGACTTTGACCAGACATATACTCCAGTAGCAAGACTGGAGGCAATCAGGTTATTCCTAGCTTATGCTGCACTTAAGGTCTTTACTGTCTATCAAATGGACGTGAATTCGGCCTTCCTTAATGGTGACATAAAGGAAGAAGTGTATGTGGAATAACCCCCAGGTTTCATTGATTCTAACTTTCCTTATCATATTTATCTTCAATTTAAAGCACTATATGGTTTGAAATAAGCTCCTCGAGCTTAGTATGAGACTGATGAAGATTTTCTATAGTTTAAAAATATTATCCAAACTAAAATCTCAAATAGGCATGTGTACTTATCGAAATATAGTATAAGAAATGTCGTATTATACTCGGGGCCTGTTGAGTACTTCTACTCACGCAAATTAATATTATTTTATCTAAATATAAAAACAGATTATTTTAACTAAATAAAAAAAATTAAATAAAAAGTAGCACTTGATCTTGACTCACTTTTAACTAAAATAAACCTTCATGAAATAGCAAAAGTGCAAACTCCTAATTACTTAATTCGACCGTGGAGGTTCCTAAAGTACAAAAGCGTCTCTCTCGAGCTGATGCTTCTGACTAACCTTAGTTTGATCGATTAAGACCTCTCGGCCAGTCGAAACCCCTAAGCTTTCTTTAGGCGGTGAACCCCTCTATTGGATTTGACTCCAATCCGGCAGATTTATGTCGTCCTCTCTTGAAGAGTGCATTCAACTCCTTTTATCCTTGAGTGATCTACTCGTATCCGCAACCTCTCGGTCATTTAAGATACGGATCTAGGATCGAAAAACAAATTCGTGAAATAAGAATTCGAAACAAAATAAATCAAAGATAAATCGATAGCAAGCAAAAATAGAGAGCTTAACACGTTTTTGAGAAAATAAATAAAGTTTGCTTTATTCAAAGATTGTCTTTATCAAGCGCTAAGAAAATAAGCTACATGACATGAAAAGGGAGTTAGATAAATAAGAAGACATGATTGCTAAAAGTAAATTGCTTGAAAACAAAACTAAGTTATGAATGAGGAGTACAAGAAAGAGATGCATAAAAAGAGTAAACTAAGTTACAACATAGGCCTAAAACTAGCTCCCAATCCTCTTACTGAGCTTCTGAACTCATCTGGAATTTATTGATTTTTTTGCTTGGGAGACACGCCCTAGGTCACGCCCGTGACCTAGGGCGTGTAAGGCTCGGTAACCGCTGACTTGAAAGCCCGGGAACGTTGGAGAAAAACCGCCAAAACTTGTCGTTCTACGGGTACTGCCCCTAGGTCACGCATGTGACCTAGGGCGTGTCTAGTTTGTTACAGGAAATGGCGGGAAGGAGAAATGATGGGAAGTAATTCTGGTGTTGCTGAAGAGGTCATGCCCTTGGTCACGGGCATGACCTGGGCATGTAAGCCAAAACTGACTGGATCTGAAACCGTAGCAGTAAGTTCGGCATGCCTGGATGTCACGTCTGGCTGAAACGCCCGTGACCCAAGGGTCAAGCCCATGTTCGGGGCGTGTAACTTTAATCCGATGTGGAATGTGCTCTAGAGCTACCTTTATGAGTCACAACCACCTGTCACGCCCGTGACCTAAGGGTCACGCCCGTGTCGGGGCCTTTTTTTTACATTTTTCTGGCTTTTCTCCGTTTCATCTCCTAATCAGTTCTACAAGCTCCAAATTACTATTTACAGCCCAGATTGACCTGAAATATTAAAAGAAAGCAATTAGAAACATAATTACTAAAACATAATTATAATCTTATTATTAATTAAATAAAAACTATATAAAAATAACTATAATTAGTGACTTATCAAATACCCCCATACTTAAGCTTTTGCTATTCAAGAGAAGAACTATGAGAAGTACTTATAAGAAATTGATATATTTTTTAATTAAAGGAAAATTTTATTAAATCAAAAAGAGAGTTAAAAATAAACTTTAGGAATTCAATATTAAGTTCGAAACTATGAAATTAAAATGTAAAGAGAAAGATATTTAGCCAAAAATTTCTCATAAAAATTAATTAGAATTCAAAATGAAGTGATTTAGCCAAAAAAATTTAAATTAGAATTATTCACACTTTTTAACTAAAAAGAAACTTGAAGGAAAAATTTAAACTACTACTTATGCTCTCTTAATATTTTAATTTAAGTCTAAAACAATTATATTGGCTAAAGGTTTTTAGGAACAAGGACTATGAAGAGGATTTTAAATTGAGGTGATGAATTTTATCCTCTCACCCCATGCCCTTTTTTTTCTTTTTTTGATAATTTCATATGTTTACCAAGAAAATTATGAATTTTATTCTCTCATTTTCCATTACATATGAACAAATATTATTTTTTTCTCCCTTCAAATAAAAATAGAAAAATAAGGAGTAATGAATTTTATCTTATTACTCCATCTTTAATTTTTTTAGGGGTTGCATGTGTACCAAAGAATGCTAGATTCCCATGACATATGTTCTAACAATAAAAAGAAAAATACATATGTGTACCAAGGGATAATGAATTTTATCCTCTTATCCCCATGACATATGTTCTAAAAAGAAGTTTAGAACAAAGGAAGGATAAACAATATTTAGATTAAATTAAAATAATAAGAGAGCAACTATAGTAAATTAAAATTTCCTAAGAATTTTTAAAGCATAAGTGATTATAATTAAAATCTAAAGATTGTTGAACTAAGCACTATAAAATTTAACTAATTACAATTAAGAGAAAAAGAAGTAAATAAGGTACTCTAAACAAATTTAATTCATAAGTTTATTTCTTAAAATCATATCACATAAAAATTAAATTTAACTAACTATGATGAAATAAAAGATAAGAAAATCAAAAATTATAAAAATTCTTATAAATAAACTCAAAATATATTTCTAGAAATCACAAAAAAGTAAGTAGGGGATTATTATATTTTATGTCAACTTTTTTAAATTTTTTTTATAAAAAAGAACATTCTACCCCCATACTTAAAAATAAACATTGTCCCCAATGTTTATATGCCAAGTAAGGGGGGGGGAAAGAAAAAAAACAATAATAATAAATTTTATATATATATATTTTTAAAAATAATAATAAAATGCATGGATAAGAAAGGGGTGTCTCCCAAGATCGCTTTTCTTTTTCCCGTCTTTAAGCTAGATGGTTTGGGTTAGAAGAATGGAAAATAAAAAAGTATATGAAGGGGAAACTCCTTTAATTCTCGCTTTGGCGAAGATGCCAAAGTCGCTCGTCCAACATCTCCTCCGCATTCTTCTTGATTTTCCTTATTGTAGCAGTTGACTTGAAAATGTAGATTCAAATCACTTAGCCATACCTGAGGTGATTGGAATTTTTGTACAGGAGCGGCAAATGGATCATGGATGACGTTTAATTGCAACAACTCCTCTTCTATATGAAAATTGTTAGTATAAGGAAAATCCAAAGTAAGCGTTTTAGAAAAAGCTTAGCAAGGAGGAGACTCTCGCGAATGTATAAGATTAGGCTCTGGTTGTTTATTTTCTAAAAAAAATTTTTCGTCCGGAAATTTATTTAAAATAAAATCATCGGACACATCTTTTTGATAAATTTTCGCTCCTAAAAAATCAAAAATTGTGCATTGCGATCCATTAATAGGAGAAAAAAATGGAGGAGTAGGAGGAGAAACATGTTCTTCTTCTACTTCATCAGGTGTGCCCATAATATTAATAAATTTTTGATATAATAAATCTTCTTCCTCTTTTGAATAAGACACCAAGGGGGTACATGAAGATTCATGTTCCGCCATAGGTGAAATTTTCAAAGAAGGAGAAAAATTATTAGAATAAGAAATAATTTCTTCTAAATTTTGGGGGGGATCAAATTGAAATTGTGTAAAGTCCCCAAGATTAGAAGAAGTGTGTGGTGTGATAAAAGAAGAATAAAAATTCGGATCGAAATAATTATTCTCATAACTCGGGGAAATTTCCAGTTGATCTTGCGAACAAGAAAAACCAGCAGCCGAGGTGGAAGAAGAATTATTTAAATCAAAATAATTAGTCTCATTTAAGTTCGAAAAATTATTTTCATGAAAATTAGAAGAATTGGACAGATTATTTTCATAAAAATTAGAAAAAGAATTGTCATAAAAGTGAGAATAGTTATTATCATAATTATTATAAAAATTATTTTGATAAGAATGATTTTTATAATAATTATGATGAAAAAAATATTCACTATGATGAGAACCACCACAATAATAACAAAAAATTTGGCGCTTTTTTACGGCTTGCAAAAGATTAACTCTATGCGTAAGCTCGGCAATCTTAGAGGCCAATTTACATAACATTTTTTTTGAATAAAAGAAAATAAACACAACCGTTTCCTAGTAGAAATGAATTTAAAAATAAAAAGAAAAGAAAATTGAGGTAGAGAAGATGAATGATAAAAGTAATAATATTTGCGCTTTCAAAATATCAACAAAATAAGTCCCCAGCAACGGCGCCAAAAACTTGATGAAGATTTTCTATAGTTTTAAAATATTATCCAAATTAAAATCTCAAATAGGCAAGTGTACCTATCGAAATATAGTATAGGAAATGTTATATTAGACTCAGGGCCTGTTGAGTACTTCTACTCACGCAAATTAATATTATTTTATCTTAATATAAAAGGAGATTAGTTTAACTAAATGAAGAAAATTAAATAAAAAGTAGCACTTGATCAAGACTCACTTTGAACTAAAATAAACCATCATGAAATAGCAAAAGTGAATACTCCTAATTACTTACTTCGACCGTGGAGGTTCCTAAAGTACAAAAGCGTCTCCCTCGAGCTCAAGCTTCTGACTAACCTTAGGTTGATCGATTAAGACCTCTCGGCCAGTCGAAACACCTAAGCTTGCTTTAGGTGGTGAAACCCTCTATTGGATTTGACTCCAATTCGGCAGATTTATGTCGTCCTCTCTCGAGGAGTGCATTCAACTCCTTTTATCCTTGAGTGATCTACTCATATCCGCAACCTTTCGGTCATTTAAGATACGGATCTAGGATCAAAAAACAAATTCACAAAATAAGAAGTCGATACAAAATAAATCAAAGATAAATCTATAGCAAGCAAAAATAGAGAGCTTGACAAGTTTTTGAGAAAATAAATAAAGTTTGCTTTATTCAAAGATTGTCTTGATCGGGCGCTAAGAAAATTAGCTATATGACATGAAAAGGGAGGCACATAAACAAGAAGACATGGTTGCTAAAAGTAAATTGCTTGAAAACAAAACTAAGTTATGAATGAGGAGTACAAGAAAGAGATGCATAAAAAGAGTAAACTAAGGTACAACATAGTCCTGAAACTAGCTCCCAATCCTCCTACTGAGCTTCTGAACTCATCTGGAATTTATAGATTTTTCTTCTTGGGAGTCACGCCCTAGGTCACGCCCGTGACCTAGGACGTGTAAGGATCTGTAACTGCTGACTTGAAAGCAAGGGAACGTTGGAGAAAAACCGCCAAAACTCGCCATTCTGCGAGTCACGCCCCTAGGTCACGCCCGTGACCTAGGGCGTGTCTAGTCTATTACAGGAAATGGCGGGAAGGAGAAACGACGGGAAGTAATTCTGGCATTGCTGAAGAGGTCACACCCTTGGTCACGGGCATGACCTAGGGCGTGTAAGACCAAACTAACGTGATCTGAAACTGTAGCAGTAAGTGCGGTACGCCTGGACTGGATGTCATTCCTGGCTGACAAGCCCGTGACACAAGGGTCACGCCCATGTCTAGGGCATGTAACATTAATCCGACGTAGAATGTGCTATGGACCTACCTTTATGAGTCACGGCCACCTGTCACACCCGTGACCTAAGGGTCACGCCTGTGTCGGGGGCGTGTTATTAACATTTTTCTGGCTTTTCTCCGTTTCATCTCTTAATCAGTTCTACACGCTCCAAATTACTATTTGCAACCAAGATTTACCTGAAATATGAAAAGAAAGCAATTAGAAACATAATTACTAAAATATAATTATAATCTTATTATTAATTAAATAAAAACTATATAAAAATAACTATAATTAGTGACTTATCAAATACCCTCATACTTAAGCTTTTGCAATTCCAAAGCAAAACTATGAGAAGTACTTATAAGAAATCGATATATTTTTTAATTAAATGAAAATTTTATTAAATCAAAAAGAGAGTTAAAAATAAACTTTAGGAATTCAAGATTAAGTTCTAAACTATGAAATTAAAATGTAAAGAGAAAGATATTTAGCCAAAAATTTCTCATAAAAATTAATTAGAATTCAAAATGAAGTGATTTAGCTAACAAAATTAAATTAGAATTATTCACACTTTTTAACTAAAAAGAAACTTGAAGGAAAAAATTTGAACTACTACTTATGCTCTCTTAATATTTTAATTTAAGTCTAAAACAATTATATTGGCTAAAGGTTTTTAGGAATAAGGACAATGAAGAGGATTTTAAATTGAGGTGATGAATTTTATCCTCTCACCCTATGCCCTTTTTTTCTTTTTTTGATATTTGTATATGTTTACCAAGAAAATGATGAATTTAATTCTCTCATTTTTCATGACATATGCACAAATATTATTTTTTCTCTCTTCAAACAAAAATATAAAATAAGGAGTAATGAATTTTATCTTATTACTCCATCTTTAATTTTTTTAGGGGTTGCATATGTGTACCAAGTAATGCTAGATTCCCATGACATATTATCTAACAATAAAAAGAAAATTGCATATGTGTACTGAGGGATAATGAATTTTATCCTCTTATCCCCATGACATATATTCTAACAAGAAATTTTAAAACAAAGGAAGGCTAAATAATATTTAGATTAAATTAAAATAATTAAAGAGAAACTTTAGTAAATTAAAATTTCCTAAAAATTATTGAAGCACAAGTTATTATAATTAAAATCTAAAGATTGTTGAAATAATCACTAAAAAATTGAAACTAATTACAATTAAGAAAAAAAGAAGTAAATAAGGTACTCTAAACAAATTTAATTCATAAGTTTATTTCTTAAAATTAAATCACCTAAAAATTAAATTTAACTAACTATGATGAAATAAAAGATTAGAAAATCAAAAATTATAAAAATTCTTATAAAAAAACTCAAAATATATTTCTAGAAATCACAAAAAGTTAGTAGGGGTTTATTATATTTTGTGTCAAATTTCTTAAATTTTTTTTTTAAAAAGAAAATTCTACCCACATACTTAAAAATAAACATTGTCCCCAATGTTTATATGTCAAGTAAGGGGGGGTGGAAAGAAAAAAAAAATAATAAATTATATATATATATATATATATATTTAAAAAAAATAATAAAATGCATGGATAAGCAAGGGGTGTCTCCCAAGAGTGCTTTTCTTTTCCCGTCTTTAAGCTAGACGGTTTGGGTTAGGAGAATGGAAAATAAAAATGTATATGAAGGGGCAACTCCCTTAAATCTCGCTTTGGCGAAGATGCCAAAGTCGCTCGTCCAACGTCTCCTTCGCATTCTTCTTGATTTTCCTTGTTGTAGTAGTTGGCTTGAAAATGTAAATTCAAATCACTTTGCTAAACCTGAGGTGATTGGAATTCTTATAGAGGAGCGGCAAATGGATCATGGATGAGGTTTAATTGCAACGACTCCTCTTCTACATGAAAATCGTTAGTATAAGAAAAATCAAAAGTAAGTGTTTCAGAAAAAGCTTCCCAAGGAGGAGACTCTTGCGAAGGTATAAGATTAGGCTCCGATTGTTTATTTTCTAAAAATAATATTTCCTCTGGAAATATATTTAAATTAAAATCATTGGACATATCTTTTTCAAAAAATTTCGCTCCTAAAAAGTCAAAAATTATGCATTGCGATTCATTAATAGGAGAAAAAATTTGAGGAGTAGGAGGATAAACATGTTCTTCTTCTACTTCATCAGGTGTGCCAATAATATTAAAAAAATTTTAATATAATAATTCTTCTTCCTCTTTTGAATAAGACACCAAGGGGGTACATGAAGATTCATGTTCGGCCAAAGGTGAAATTTTCAAAAAAGGAGAAAAATTATTAGAATAAGAAATAATTTCTTCTAAATTTGGGGGGGGGGGATCAACTTGAAATTGTGTAAAGTACCCAAGATTAGAAGAAGAAGTGTGTGGTGTGATAAAAGAAGAATAAAAATTCAGATCGAAATAATTATTCTCATAACTCGGGGAAATTTCCGATTTTGATCTTGCAAACAAGAAAAACCAGCAGTCGAGGTGGAAGAAGAATTATTTAAATCAAAATAATTATTCTCGTTTAAGTTCGAAAAATTATTATCATGAAAATTAGAAGAATTGGAAAAATTATTTTCATGAAAATTAGAAAAAGAATTGTCATAAAAGTGAGAATAGTTATTATCATAATTATTATAAAAATTATTTTCATAAGAATGATTTTTATAATAATTATGTTGATAACAATATTCACTATGATGAGAACCACCACAATAATAACAAAAAATTTGGCGCTTTTTTGCGGCATGCAAAAGATTAACTTTATGCGTAAGCTCGACAATCTTAGCGGCCAATTGAGATAACATTATTTTTTGAATAAAAGAAAATAAACACAATCGTTACCTAGTAGAAATGAATTTAAAAAGAAAAAGAAAAGAGAATTGAGGTAGAGAAGATGAATGATAAAAGTAATAAAATTTGCGCTTTCAAAATATTAACAAAAAAAGTCCCCAGCAACGGCGCCAAAAACTTGATGAAGATTTTTTATAGTTTTAAAATATTATCCAAACTAAAATCTCAAATAGGCAAGTGTACTTATCAAAATATAGTATAGGAAATGTCGTATTAGACTCTACTCACGCAAATTAATAATATTTTATCTAAATAAAAAAAGAGATTATTTTAACTAAATGAAGAAAATTAAATAAAAAGTAGCACTTGATCTAGACTCACTTTGAACTAAAATAAACCTTCATGAAATAGCAAAAGTGCAAACTCCTAATTACTTACTTTGACCGTGGAGGCTCCTAAAATACAAAAGCATCTCTCTCGAGCTCATGCTTCTTACTAACCTTAGGTTTATCGATTAAGACCTCTCGGCAAGTCGAAACCCCTAAGCTTGATTTAGGTGGTGAACCCCTCTATTTGATTTGACTCAAATCCGGTAGATTTATGTCGTCCTCTCTCGAGGAGTGCATTCAACTCCTTTTATCCTTGAGTGATCAACTCGTATCTGCAACCTCTCGGTTATTTAAGATACGGATCTAGGATCGATAAAAAAATTCACGAAATAAGAATTCGATACAAAATAAATCAAAGATAAATCTATAGCAAGCAAAAATAGAGAGCTTGACATGTTTTTGAGAAAATAAATAAAGTTTGCTTTATTAAAAGATTGTCTTGATCAAGCGCTAAGAAAATTAGCTACATGACATTAAAAGGGAGGTACATAAACAAGAAGACATGATTGCTAAAAGTAAATTGCATTAAAATAAAACTAAGTTATGAATTAGGAGTACAAGAAAGAGATGCATAAAAAGAGTACACGAAGCTACAACATAGGCCTAAAACTCGCTCCCAATCCGCCTACTGAGCTTCTGAACTCATCTGAAATTTATAGATTTTTCTGCTTGGGAGTCACGGCCTAGGTCACGCCCATGACCTAGGGCGTGTAAGGCTCGATAACCACTGACTTGAAATCCCGGGAACGTTGGAGAAAAACCGCCAAAAGACTCCATTCTACGGGTCACGCCCCTAGGTCACTCCCGTGACCTAGGGCGTGTCTAGTATGTTACAGGAAATGGAGGGAACGAGAAATGACGCGAAGTAATTCTGGGGTTGCTGAAGAGGTCACGCCCTTGTTCACGGGCGTGACCTTGGGCATGTGTAACATCCCAATGTTACTTCGAGACCCCTTAACTTAGATTGGGTTAGGCATGGGGTGGGTGTTAGGGTTAGAAGCTAGATTGACCCTAGGTAGTGGGTTGTAGCCATGTGGGGCCCACCATGGGGCCAAAGTCAAACTAGGTCAAACTAGCCTAAACAGGAACCCTAGCCACACCATGATCCCCTCATAATGCCCTAACCCTAAATACAATCTAAGTGGACCCCAAGGTAGGCCATGGGGTCAACCAGTTGACCATGATGGGTCAAGTCAACACCTTTGACCTAAATAGTGAAAATGGTTCCCTAGCCAATTCACTGGGTTGGGTCCACCCAAATCAACCCAAATTCATCATGTGGGCCTAAAGTGACCCTATAAACCCTAGGGGAGAGAAAAATAGGGTCTTGCAATAGTGATTTTGGGAGAACACTTAGGAGAGAGAAAAGAGGAGGAGTAGGAGAGAGAAGATGCAAAGAAATGGGTTTGGACCATTTGGGCTCATCCCACCAACCCATGATGGGTTGGCTGACCATGCATGGGTATCAGGAGGTGTGGGACCCCTACCATGCAGCCTTGGGCCAAGCCCAAACCCAACCCAAGCCCAATATGACCTAACCCATTTATGGAAGTCAACTCCCTCTCTTCACTCACCCAACTCAACCCTAGCCTTGGTAACCCGACCCACTAAGGCCTAGTCAACCCTCAAGGACCAGTGGGGCCCACTCCCAAGCCACCTAGCCGGCCAAGATCCCCAACCCGACCCCAACATTGTTGAAATCGCCCTAGCCTTGGTGAGGTCGCCCCCCCCCCTCTTAACTCAGCCCCCAAACCACTCCCCCCTCTCATTTCCATTCACTCCTATCCCTGAGACAGAGAGAGAGAGTCGGAGACCACTGCAGCCATGGCAAACCGAGGAGATCGCCGGAAAATCCATGCTATGGAGAGCCGCCGCCACCCTCACCCACAGCCGCCATTAAGGGTCCGTATCCCCTCCCCTCCAAGTGTACTAGAATCCTAGATCAACTAGGCTAGAGGTCGAGCTCAAACGAGCCCGGCGTTAGGAATCAAAAAGCTCAAAAATCTGTGTAAAAATGGCGGCCTGGGAGCTTTTCGGTTTGGTTGCGCCGCCGCCGTCCGCCGCTCTCCGCCGCCCAGTCGCCGGCCAGTTCAAGCCCCGACCACCGTGAGGCCGGGGGATGACTTGGTCGGAGGCCCCGCCGCCGGCGATGGCCGGAAAACACCCCGCAAGAATGGCCTGCACGGGTTGGCCTGCATGCATGTGCATGGAGAAGACGCACAGCCACCGTTCGATCTACCTTTAAGATCTGTGCTTATTTAATCATAATTCATTTATTTTATTATTTCATAATTAATAGGAAATCTGTCACACTTTTACTGTGACCTTGCATGTTGATTATAAGGTACTTAGAGGCCCCACCTTAGGATGGACTCTGAATGAAATATTTAGGTAGATGAGTTAAATTCAAAATGCCACAGAAATCATAGGTTTTGGACCAGTAGGCTGCCCTGTAGGGCTGTTTTGCTAGGACTGTCCCCTAACTAGGGCAGAAACTAAAACTGATGCCCTGTTCAAAACCTAAGTCCAAATGGACTGAGATTTTGGGCTTGTGGCTTATTTGGTCAAATCTAGGCCCTCCCCAAAAATCAGAATTTTTGGGGAACATTTTGCTATAGTTTTTACAAAAATACCCAAAAGTAAATAAATGTGATTTTTGGAGTTTCCTAACTCCAAATGGCCCCAAATTTTGGTGGCACCCTCTCATGGGTATATGAGACCCATGGTTACAATTTGGGCTAAATTGATGCACTGCATGATGAGGAATCTCACTTGCATGTTTGAGAAAAAATATTTGACTTGGGCTGCAAATAGCAATTTTGCAGAATTTCAAATGGCTACCCAAGCCAAACCAAAAGTCCCCTTGACCTGAGATTTTGGTCAGAGGTATATTTAGGGCATATTTAGGCCCTGCCCAAAAATGGGCTTGATTGGGAAATAAAATATGAGGAAATTACCAAAGTACCCCTAGGGCTTAACTAGCTGATTCTTGGAGTTAGCTAACTCCAAATGGCCCCTGATTCTGGTGGCTCATCCTTAGGGGCATCATTGGTTCCTGGTAGAAATATCAGAGCAATTGAACCCCTGCATGATGGGTTAATCCTTGTACATGTGTTGGCTAATTTAGGCCTTTGTGTGCAATTAGCAAGAAATTAAATATAGTGTATTTAGCCTAGCTGAGGCACCCAAAAACCATACAATAAATTCCAGTGATTCATTAGGGCATGTTTCACCCCTAGAATTATTTTTGGGACTTTTGGAATCAAAAATACCACTTATTGGAATTGTTCAAATTATAGGCCTTTTGGAAAATAAATGGGAAAAATAGAATTTGGCTATAGAAAACTTTCAAATTCAGCCAAGTCAAGGTATGGTGTCTTATTTGACTCAGGAAAATTTTAGACCTCTGTTTGGAAATTATTGGAGCAAAAACCTTGAAATTACTATTTTACCCCTTTTTGTATTTATTTATGAATTGATGGAATTACATGTGGGGAAATTGTAAAAATATTTCTATAGATGTATAATAGCAATATTAGTGTTGCATATTTATTTCAGAATTTTTTTGTATACATTGATAATTATTAAGGTAGGAAAATGGCATTTTGGTAAATAATTAGGAATGAATTTTGGTAGACCATTACACAGTGGAAATAAATGAAACTCTGTCATTAGTCATAAAATAGTAATATGAATGCTTAGTAATTTTCCTAGAATTTTGGTGAATACATTTCTTGTACTTCATTTGGAAAATGACACTTGTGTAGGGATTATATTAATTATGGGATAAATAGATATAATAAAAGGAAAATTATGAAATCTTGTAGACAGTAATATTTTTCTCATATGCAATTCAGGAAAATTCCCATAAGTCAGAAGATTTTAATTGATGATACTTCATGTGTAAAATGACCTAGGGAATAATTCTAAAAGATTTAATTAAAGGCCTTAATGACCTAGGAAAATTATGAAAATCAACACACTCATTTTATTAGTCTATACCACCCTAGGATAAATACTTGGGGTCAGCTGGATCAAGAGTTTAGAAGTTCGATTTCAGGGTGGCAATAGGTCATGGGGTACGCTTAGTAAAGAAGGTTGGACTATAGGCCGCCAGGGGATGAATCAACAACTGAGTTAGGGTCTAAGTTCGGAAGTATAACCCTGGGTGGCAGATGCATTCTAGAGACGAGAGTAACAGAGCGACATAAGACTTACCTAGAAAGGGTTGACGGAAGATCGCCACTCCTTAACCCATACCTTAAATCACTGGGTCACTCTATGTAACAGGAGAGAGAAAAAGGGGTTCGGGGTAGGCAACAACTAAACTAAATATCCTTGAGAAAGGGAGCTCTGGGATTCAGCCCATCGTAGCTCCTAGTGCCCCTGAGAGCCCTTCATCGGGAATATCTTGGGCAGTCCTGGGATTAACCTTAAGATTTTAAGTATGATAAACTGTAGACAAGAGTAGTCTATTAGGTTAGGTGAACTGGACATGTGCTCACTCGTGCCGGGTTGGAGGGACTTGGAGTCTTTGACTACTTGCTTGCCCGTGCATAGTTGGAGGATGAAATTGGTTTTATATATATACTCACCCAGGCAGGGTTGGAGGTTTTGTAGCATATTCTCACCCGTGACGGGTTGGAGAGTTTTGGGACTGGTTAGACCTTCGAGCTGGAGGCTCAACATACTATACTTGCATGTGCATATACTAGTGGCGGGCCATGCGGTACTGGCCAGTCATCACACCGACGGCAGTACGGTGGACCAGGCGGGTGCGAGGGTTAGAAGGACCAGTAGGATGTTTATACTGGAGTCTGGAAGGCTTTTCCTAATAACGCGCACCCAGCCCAACAAGACTGACAGGTAGTCAGCAAAGTTGTACGCAGAGACTCTAGAGTGCACTGACGGTGTACAGAGGCGCACAAGAGAGGTCTAGGCCTGGTAGTGTGTATACCCGCCTAGAAGGCGGAGACGCCCGCTCCGCTGCTGCCGTAGCCACAACGGTGGTACCTGAGAGTGATGCTAGCTCTCGAAAAGTGGGAACTAAAGGTCTGTGATCACGGAGTCGTGTGTGTGTGTTGCACTGCATGTTCATATCATACCCACCATATAGAAGCATAACATTAACCTTCATAACAACTTAAGTCACCTAATGTATAAGTGGTATGGGACGCTTATACATTAGGACCTGCTATACGAACCCTTAACCTATAAGCTTGAGTGGGCATGTTTATAGGTTAAGGTTATTTTTACTTTATATATATGCTTGTGACTCTGACACCCCATTGTATAAATGGTATGGGACATTCTATACAATGGGAGCCTTGCAAAAAATCCCTTGCTTATGCGTACCCGCATAAGTGGAGGTTACATTTCATTATTTTCTTGATTATATACCCTGTCAGATTCCTGTCACCTGCTCTCTTTTGCCACCCCTTGTTGTCCTCCGCTTCGTCCTCCCGCACGGTGCCCAGGAGTTGCAGGAGGAGGTGCTGAGGATACGACTTAGTCTGTTTGACTAATGGTCGTTGACCTTACTATTTTAGGAGCTCGAAGAGGTAATCCAGCACGTCGAGGAGGCAGGGCTTGAGGAGCAGATACCGGCTACTACTACTGTAGCACATGTTCAGGTACGAGGATTTGAGATGATAGATTCCGCTGCTGTGTATGAGAGTGAGAGAGAGATTATGATGTACTGGGCATAAGCCCTATTTACTTTCACTTCTGTACTCATTATGGACTGGCTTTTATTTCATTTGATATATATATGTGATGTGGCTGTGGACTTGCTTCTACTTTTACTCTGATTTATTATGTAATTATTCTCATATTGGCCGAACAGGTTATGATCGTACTAGCCGGCAGAATCGGCGTCTTGCGGTGACGACTAACTCGTGCGTTAGTGTCACCATAAGGCGGCGGTTCTGGGCATAAGATCCGGGTTGCCTCGGATTGAGGAACAGGATCTTACAAACTGGTATCACTTGAACACACGATCATATGAGAATAAAGTCCACAATACTGGAACACCCTGCGCGGGCATTAGTTTGCGGACAAACTATGCAGCGGAAGCAGTGGTGTGCCCATGTGTAAAAAGCCACATAATCAGTCCATCAAACAATGAGTTAGGCCAATTTTGACGTTATCTTTCCATTATGCAGCCTCCACAGGATACGGTTCCTCCCCCTCCGGCTGCCATTCCATTCATGCAGACAGAAATGGGACAAACGCTGACGGCAATCCTGGACGCATTCAGAGATCAGCAAGCCCCGGTACAGCTACCCAACCCAGGGTCGAACTGGCTGAGTGCGTTTAAAAGTCTGTCTCCGCCACTGTATCGTGGGACAGAAGATGCTGTGAAGACAGAGGAGTGGTTGGAGACCATCCAGGAGCTGCTAGCTGGCATCAGCTGCCCCGTCAGACAGGCAGTTCCCCTTGCCACCTCGGCACTAGACGCTCATGCAAAGAGGTGGTGGAAGTCGGTGCGGGACTCTACATTCGCCGACCGGGAGCTGATGGACATATCTTGGGAGGAGTTCAGCGACGTCTTCTTGGAGCATTTTGTATCTTCCACAGACCGAGATGCCTTGGAGGCGAGGTTTCTGAGCCTCCAGCAGGGGAGCCGATCAGTTATTGAATATCAGAGAGAGTTCTCCCATCTGGCGAGGTTTGCAGGCTTCCATGACTGGGACGACCAGAAATACGCGAAGAGATTCTATCACGGGCTCCGCGACTCTTTGAGGCAGCCCTTGCTGTTCATT
Organism: Platanthera zijinensis; assembly: GCA_039513925.1. Classification (NCBI taxonomy): domain Eukaryota; kingdom Viridiplantae; phylum Streptophyta; class Magnoliopsida; order Asparagales; family Orchidaceae; genus Platanthera; species Platanthera zijinensis. Next base: position 118,929,895 of record CM077079.1, read on the forward strand.
GCCCACGGTACCATGGCGCAGATCATCGAGATGGCAAAGAAGCTGGAGGCTGGCCAGCTGTTGGTGCAAGGCAGAGGGAAGAGATCGTTGGATGGACAGTCGTTTGGGGAGAGCAGCAGATCGTCTCAGAGGGGCAAGACGATTGGATACAGGAGAGGTGGGGGACGTCGTCGTCCCAACTATAGGCAGGATCAGGGGCCTCCTCCACCTTTGGCTCCCCCACCAATGCAGATTCCCGGACCGATGAGACAGGATGATCGAGGTCAGAGGCAGATCACCTGCTTTGGTTGCGGCCAACCTGGGCACATCAGGACGCAGTGCCCGCTTCAGGTCCACCCTCTTCCTCCTCCTCCACCTCCAGTGGCCCCTCCAGTTCACCAAGGCCGAGGACGAGGACGAGGACGAGGCCGAGGCCGAGGCCGAGGATATCACGGCCGAGGCCGAGACCGGGAGCAGGTATACGCGCTAGATCTCACGGAGCAGAGGGACCCAGAGGAGGTGATTACAGGTACTTAAAATTTTTTTTTTAGGATTTATAAATTTTAAATTTTAAGAGTACCTTAGACATTAAAAGTAATACTATTCTTTGAACTCAAACAAACCCAGACATAGTGATGATTAGCGGCAAGCCCGCTCACACCCTCTTCGACACGGGTGCGTCACACTCCTTCGTGTCGGACTCGTTTATTGAAGGATTAGAAGGAGTGGAGAAGTTTTCCGGTTTGGAAAAGAGAGTGCGACTCCCTGATGGTACGGAACTTCGAACCACAGACTGCTGCAATATGGATGTCGAGGTAGGAGGCAAAGCGTTTGAAGCTCCGGCAACAGTTCTGAGCCTACCGGATTATGATCTGATCCTAGGCATGAATTGGCTTCATTGGAACTACGCGCAGATAGATTGCCCCTCGAAGAGGATCACACTCAGACACGGAGACTCCTACGTCATCATTGAAGGTATCCGTTCCATTCCCCGACTCTCTTTATCTTCAGTACAGGCTGTTAAGGCCTATGAACAGGGAGAAGAGGTATACCTCATTTGTTTCGAGATGGCTGTGGTAGAGAGTTCCATAGCCGATGTTCCAGTGGCACGAGATTATGCTGATGTCTTTCCGGAGAAGTTACCTGGACTACCACCATCACGAGACTTGGACTTCAGGATTCAGTTGGTGCCAGGGGCAAGACCAGTGTCCCGGGCACCCTATAGGATGGCACCTAGAGAATTGGCAGAATTCAGGACACAGCTACAGGAACTGGTGGAATCGGGTTTTGTACGACCGAGTTCTTCGCCTTGGGGAGCACCCGTTTTATTTGTGAAGAAGAAGGACGGTTCACTGAGACTATGTATAGATTATAGAGAACTGAACCGATTGACGGTTCGGAATACATATCCACTGCCACGGATAGATGAGCTCTTCGATCAGCTTCAAGGAGCTTGCTGGTTTTCAAAATTGGATTTGCGCTCGGGTTATTATCAGCTCCGCATCAGGGAAGAAGATATACCGAAGACGGCTTTCAGCTCACGCTACGGGCTATATGAATTCACGGTGATGCCATTTGGGCTCACGAATGCCCCCTCGGCGTTCATGACGCTCATGAACCGTGTATTCGAGCCTTATCTAGATCGGTTTGTCATAGTTTTTATTGATGATATTTTGATTTACTCACGGTCTCGAGAGGAGCATGCAGAGCACCTAGCTCTAGTATTGCAGAAGTTAAGAGAATTCCAGATGTATGCGAAGTTCTCTAAGTGCCAGTTCTGGCTTCAGGAAGTGGCTTTCCTTGGACACACGATCAGTGGAGCTGGATTAGCAGTGGATCCGGCTAAGATTGAGGCAGTGCGGGATTGGCCACGACCAAAGACAGCGTCGGACATCCGTAGCTTCTTGGGCCTAGCAGGTTATTATCGCATGTTCGTGGAGGGATTCTCGAGGATAGCCCTCCCCCTCACGTCCTTGACGAAAAAGGATGCCGCATTTGACTGGACAGAGCGGTGCGAGTCAGCATTTCAAGAGCTCAAGGACCGGCTCACTTCATCCCCCATCCTTGCACTGCCCTCTGGGAGTGAAGGATTCCAGATATATACAGATGCCTCCTATCAGGGGATGGGTGCAGTCCTGATGCAACATGGACATGTTATCGCTTATGCTTCGCGACAGCTGAAGAAGCATGAGCATAACTACCCAGTACATGATCTCGAGCTCGGGGCCGTAGTCTTTGCCCTCAAGACATGGAGACATTACCTCTACGAGATTCATTGTGATATATACTCCGATCATAAGAATCTCAAATACATCGACACGCAGAAGGTTCTGAACCTGCGACAGAGGAGGTGGCTTGAGTTCCTCTGCGATTACGACTATAAGATGCACTATCACCCGGGAAAGGCGAATACTGTAGCAGATGCTTTGAGCAGGAGAGCCGGCACTTCTGGACCGGAGCCCCGGGTGATGTCTATGGAGCTGCTGCGCATGATGGAGGATATGCAAATTACCATGGTTTCGGAAGCCGAGCCAGTGATCTATCGAGAGTACCTGAACTCTTTGGTCAGCGATGATGATATACAGAAGCACATTCTTACACATCAGAGATTGGATACTGATCTAGAGCCTATCTTTGACGCTCTAGAAGAAGGCAAGTATGGGGATTATACGCTGGAGGACGACCTTCTTCGATTCCGTGGCCGAGTGTACATTCCAGTAGGAGGTGAGATCCGGGAGGATATTCTCAGGGAGGCGCACTATTCCAGATACTCAGTACATCCCAGCATCACCAAGATGTGGGCTGACTTACGACGGACCATGTACTGGCCAGGAATGAAGAGGGAGATCATATATCTTGTGACACACTGCGAGGCTTGCCAGCGAGTGAAGGCCGAATGCAAGAGCCCAGGCGGTATATTACAGCCACTGCCAGTCCCAGAATGGAAGTTCGAGGATATTTCCATGGATTTTGTACACGGACTCCCTCGCTCCCATTCTGGGCACGATTCTGTCTGGGTCATTGTGGACAGGTTGACCAAGGTAGCACGGTTTATCCCGGTCAGAAAAGATGCCCCGGTTGCTGTGTTGGTGAGGTTGTTTGTAGAACAGTTCATCCGGTATCACGGAGTACCCAGGTCTATTGTTTCAGATAGAGATGGTTGCTTCACCTCCAGGGAATGGAGGGCAGTGCACGCTTACTTGGGATCCAGACTTTCCTTTAGCACTGCCTTCCACCCGCAGACCGACGGTCAGACGGAGCGGACGATACGCACTATGGAGGACCTGCTCAGGCTATGTATCCTGGATACAGGGAAACCCTGGGAGAGACTACTGCCGTTGATCGAATTCTCATACAACAACAGCCACCAGGCCAGCATCAGGATGGCTCCTTACGAGGCGCTTTATGGGAGAAAATGCCGCACTCCGCTATCCTGGGTGCAAGATGTGGATACTCGAGCCCTTGGGTCAGACTTTGTGGAGGATACGGAGGCTCAGATTCACTTGATCAGGGATCGGCTTTTGGAGGCTCAGAGCAGACAGGCGAAATATTATGATACTCGGCACCGGAAAGTGGAGTTCCAAGTTGGGGACAGGGTTTTCCTGAAGATCCGACCGGTACACGGTATTTCTCGGATTCGAAGACATAAGAAGCTCAGCCCCCGGTACATGGGACCATACCTGATTCTGGAGCGTGTGGGCCCCTTGGCTTATCGGCTGCAGCTACCTCCGGAGCTGAGTAGCCTACACGATGTGTTCCATGTCTCTTCTTTGCGAAGAGCTCTCCTTCGCCCTGAGCAGCATGTCCCTACTGCAGCTGGACCGGTCGGGCCTGACCGTTCAGTTAGATTGGAGCCGATCCGGATCGACGATTCAGCAGTCCGAACGTTGAGGAAAAAGAAGGTTCAACTCGTAAAGGTGCTGTGGTCCAACCATGGACGGGAGGAGCACACCTGGGAACCTAGGGATCTGATGCTGGAGCGTCATCCAGAACTATTTACATCAGGTACTTTTATGTTATTTTCTACAAAATTTCCTTAACAATTTCTGCATTTGGAACCCGTAGACCCAAACTTAAATTTCGGGGACGAAATTATTTCTTTCGTTTATAGGATTTGTAACATCCCAATGTTACTTCTAGACCCCTTAACTTAGATTGGGTTAGGCATGGGGTGGGTGTTAGGGTTAGAAGCTAGATTGACCCTAGGTAGTGGGTTGTAGCCATGTGGGGCCCACCATGGGGCCAAAGTCAAACTAGGTCAAACTAGCCTAAACAGGAACCCTAGCCACACCATGATCCCCTCATAATGCCCTAACCCTAAATACAATCTAAGTGGACCCCAAGGTAGGCCATGGGGTCAACCAGTTGACCATGATGGGTCAAGTCAACACCTTTGACCTAAATAGTGAAAATGGTTCCCTAGCCAATTCACTGGGTTGGGTCCACCCAAATCAACCCAAATTCATCATGTGGGCCTAAAGTGACCCTATAAACCCTAGGGGAGAGAAAAATAGGGTCTTGCAATAGTGATTTTGGGAGAACACTTAGGAGAGAGAAAAGAGGAGGAGTAGGAGAGAGAAGATGCTAAGAAATGGGTTTGGACCATTTGGGCTCATCCCACCAACCCATGATGGGTTGGCTGACCATGCATGGGTATCAGGAGGTGTGGGACCCCCACCATGCAGCCTTGGGCCAAGCCCAAACCCAACCCAAGCCCAATATGACCTAACCCATTTATGGAAGTCAACTCCCTCTCTTCACTCACCCAACTCAACCCTAGCCTTGGTAACCCGACCCACTAAGGCCTAGTCAACCCTCAAGGACCAGTGGGGCCCACTCCCAAGCCACCTAGCCGGCCAAGATCCCCAACCCGACCCCAACATTGTTGAAATCGCCCTAGCCTTGGTGAGGTCGCCCCCCCTCTTAACTCAGCCCCCAAACCACTCCCCCCTCTCATTTCCATTCACTCCTATCCCTGAGACAGAGAGAGAGAGCCGGAGACCACTGCAGCCATGGCAAACCGAGGAGATCGCCGGAAAATCCATGCTATGGAGAGCCGCCGCCACCCTCACCCACAGCCGCCATTAAGGGTCCGTATCCCCTCCCCTCCAAGTGTACTAGAATCCTAGATCAACTAGGCTAGAGGTCGAGCTCAAACGAGCCCGACGTTAGGAATCAAAAAGCTCAAAAATCTGTGTAAAAATGGCGGCCTGGGAGCTTTTCGGTTTGGTTGCGCCGCCGCCGTCCGCCACTCTCCGCCGCCCAGTCGCCGGCCAGTTCAAGCCCCGACCACCGTGAGGCCGGGGGATGACTTGGCCGGAGGCCCCGCCGCCGGCGTGTAACGACCCCATCCGTTAAATGACGTATAGTAGAAGGTCCGGCCGGGGCCCCACACCATATGCCACAAACAGACGGTGAGGTCACAGGATAATACCAAACCAAATACGAATCCTAACTCAGAGCATTCTAGCGGAAGCTTTAAGTTACAACTTTGAACTCTTAACTGGAATGTCCAATATATATAAAACCACCTTTATATATAAATACCACGGAATGTACACAACCACAAGAGTTTGGCCTTAAGGCCTTACAGTTCCTCTGAACATACATCATGTTTTACAAACCTCGGCGCGCAGGCCGGCCATACATGAGTAAAAAGAGAAAACAAAACAATGGCTTAGCCTTCCAGGCTAGCCGCAGCAGCAGCAGCAACAGCAGTAGGGCTCTCCCGCCCATCACTTACCACTTGGCTCTCCAGCACCTGCACGGGAACAATCCACCCAACCGGTGGCAAACAATGCAACGGTCAGCATTCAGCTGACCCAATTATAACAATCCTACCCCTTTCTCGGGGCATGAGCATTCTTTCCCTGCAAGCATGGCATCATCAATAGCAACTATGTGCGCGCAGGCACATTCAAGCCATCACAACCATCGGCCACCCGGCCCGACAGTCCGTGCACTCAGGGCACATTTTCGGTGTACCGGAATACCAGGGTCAACACCACCGTCTACACGGTATTTGAGCATTTCTAGTCTTTCCGGCGCGCGGGCCTAAGACTCTCATTAGGCGCTCCAACAAAACCTATACCAGGCTTCCAAGTCGGACGGACCTAACGCAGGTACGGATCAGCCACCCCCCGTTGCTCAAGTCGCCGAGCCACCTCGAATACGGAAGTATCCATGGCATTTTATAGGCGCGGGTCGGTTTCACCTTTCCTGTTCGGCAATCTGCCTTTTCAACGAGTTGCAGCCCAACGGCTCAACTACTCACAAAGTGGCAACGCACGGCCACAAGAGTTGCCGCCAACCCTCTTCATTTCCTGGACATCGTCCAGTACTTCCTGCCGCACCAAGCAACAGGTAGGAACAAGGCATCACAAGCCATAGGCATCACAAGCCATTATCACGGAGCCTTCTCCGCTATGCAAACAAGCATCACCAATCCAGATTCCATCCAGATGGGCTTCACACAGCATGCCTAGAGCCGTACTCCAATTCCGGCCTCTAACAAGGGGACTTCACATATCTACCCCAAGGGACACCACAACCCACCGCACACTCGCGGGGAAGGGCTTTCCCTATGCAATGCAGAAAAGAAGGACTTCACATGTCCAAGGAGGGAGATCGTTACCCTTGTCGATCTCTTCGGTGCCATCGAAAACTAGCCGGTGAGAAAGAACCGCAGCAGCCTTGCCGTCACAACGCCGGCTTCGGATCACGAATCGAACCACGGGAGCTCCGCCGGTGGCTTGGTCTCCTCCTCCTTCTTCCTCTCTTTCTCTCTCTTTTTCTCTTCCTTAAGAATAATGAAGAATGACTTCTTCAATCCTCTTTCACGACTTATCCAGCCCAAGAAACCACCTGAGCCTTTGGATCAAAAGAGAGGAAACTGAACGGCCAAGATTGTCCCAAAATTTCACTTTTTGGCCGACACGGCCTGTGACACGCCCGTGTCACAGGCCGTGTACCCCTTAAGCGGTGCACACAGCTTGAACCGACTGAACAACACGGGTCATCGACACTCCCGTGTCGGACCTGACACGCCCGTGTCAAACCGGAGACACGCCCGTGTCTCCTGCTCCATCGAGCTGCAACCAGAACACGGGTCGGAACATGGCAGCTGACACGCCCGTGTCCAGCCTGACACGCCCGTGTTCCCGGCCGTGTTCAAGGCCGTGTCCGGCTCTGACCGGAATAGGCCAATTTTGCAAAATAAATAGAACACGCCCTGGGACACGCCCGTGTCCCAGGCCGTGTACACCCGACACGCCCTGGGACACGCCCGTGTCCCAGGCCGTGTAACCTGACCTGCTAGTCTTTTGGGCCTTTTTGGGGTGTTACAACCCTCTCCCCCTTAAAAAAAATTTCGTCCCGAAATTTGCACGGTAAGGAAACAAAACCAGCAATGCTATAACTCTGTTATAACAAAAAGTACACGGTCTACAGTTTATACAAATAACTCGGGAAACTCAGCTCGCATGGTCTGCTCTCGCTCCTATGTTAGCTCTTCACGGCCACAATTGTCCCATCGGACCTTGACCATCCCGATCACTTTGTTCCGCAACTGTTTCTCGGCTCGATCCTCGATCCGAATGGGTCTAACCCTCGTCGTTAGCCCATACTCGACCGGTACCCGATCAGCCTCCACGACTTGAGCTGGATCCTTTACCGCCTTACGAAGGACTGAGATGTGAAACACATCATGTAATCCACCCAAGTCCGCTGACAGTGCTAGTCGATAAGCAGCTTCCCCAACTCGCTCCACCACCTCAAACGGACCAAGATACCTCGGACTTAGCTTTTTCAAACGCCGAATCCTGGACACACCTTTGAAGGGTTTGATCTTCAAATATACCCAATCACCCACCACGAACTCCACGTTTCGGTGCTTGGCATTGTAGTACTTGGCTTGACGATCTTGGGCTATCAATAGCCTCTCCCGAATAGAGCGTATGAGCGAAGTAGCTTCTTCGACTTCCTTTTTCCCATTCAGCTTCGATTCGCCTGCTTCTGCCCAAGCTAACGGTGTACGGCATTTCCGACCATACAACGCCTCGAATGGTGCCATACCAATACTCGCTTGGTAGCTATTATTATAGGCAAATTCGACGAGAAAGATATACTCTTCCCATCTCTTACCAAAGTCTAGGGCGCACATGCGGAGCATATCCTCCATCGTCCTGTTGGTTCGTTCAGTCTGGCCATCCGTTTGGGGATGAAAGGCCGTACTAAACGCTAATTTTGTACCCAACATTTGATGAACGAGCCGCCAATCATTCGATGTGAACTGCCCATCACGGTCACTAACGATGCTCCGAGGAACACCGTGCAGTCGAACAACCTGCTCCACATACAGCTTGGCCAAGGTTTCCACTGAATCGTCTCTTCTGTTGGGAAGGAAGTGCGCCACTTTCGTCAACCGGTCCACAATCACCCAGATGGAATCATGACCGCGTTGAGATCTCGGCAACCCGTGCACGAAATCCATCGAAATATCATCGAACTTCCACTCCGGAAGAGGTAACGACTTCAGAAAACCGCCAGGCTTCTGGCATTCTGCTTTCACCAACGCACAGGTGTTGCATTTAGCCACATAACGAGCCACATCTTTCTTTAGTCCGGGCCACCAGAACAGCTTTTTCATATCCCTGTACATCTTTGTGCTCCCTGGGTGAACTGAGTACTTTGCAAAGTGAGCTTCGTACATCAACTCTTCCCTCAGTTTACCCACACTTGGGACGCATACTCGACCAGTTCTCCGTAACAACCCGTTATCCCAAGAGAATTGATCATCCGGCCCATCTTTAGCATAGCGCTGGAGACTTTCATCAAGCTCCGTTGCTCGCCGAATTCTGTCCGTAAGGTCATACTGCACCTCCGTCCAGTTCAAGCACGCATCGGTTGACGCACCCTTGTCAACACACGATAACTCCATTGCCTCCAATTCTTGGATCAAACGCTGATCATGCCTCTGCAACCAGCTTGCCCGTACCGGAGTCTTCCGACTCAAAGCATCAGCGACCACATTTCCCTTCCCGGGAGTATAGTGAATCTCGAAGGTGTAGTCCCCGAGGAACTCCATCCATCTTCGTTGTCGCATATTCAAATCCTTCTGATCCAACAAATACTTTAGGCTCTTGTGATCCGTATAGATATCCACTTTGACGCCATATAGATAGTGCCGCCACAACTTGAGCGCAAAGATTACCGCCGCCAACTCCAAATCATGGACGGGATAATTCCGCTCATGCACTTTCAACTGACGCGAGCCATAAGCAATCACTTTCCCAAACTGCAGAAGAACGCAGCCTAAGCCGCTCCCAGATGCATCACTATAGATCTCATACCCATCGGTACCACATGGCGATGTCAACACAGGCGCCGTGGTCAAACGACTCTTCAAGTCTTCAAAAGCTCGAGCGCACTCCGGCGTCCATATGAACTTTTGATCTTTTCTCGTCAGCGTGGTGAGAGGTAAAGCAATCCGTGAGAAGTTTTCCACAAACCGTCTATAGTAGCCCGCAAGTCCAAGGAAGCTCCTGACCTCGGCCACTGAAGACATCACTGGCCAATCTCGGATGGCACTTATCTTCAACGGATCCACCGCGATACCCTCTCCGCTTACCACATGGCCTAAAAAGGCTACTGAAGAGAGCCAGAACTCACACTTTGAGAACTTGGCAAAAAGCTTATTCCTCCGCAGGGTATGCAAGACCAACCGCAAATGGTTTGCGTGATCCTCTTCCGACTGAGAGTATACTAAGATGTCATCGATAAACACAATAACAAACAAATCCAAATACTCTCGGAACGTTCGATGCATTAGGTCCATAAATACCGAAGGCGCATTACATAGGCCAAACGGCATTACCGTGAACTCATAATGACCGTAGCGTGTTCCAAACGCCGTCTTGGGAATGTCACCTTCCCGAATCCTTAGCTGATAATATCCCGATTTCAGATCCAACTTGGAATAGACCGTTGATCCCGCCAGCTGATCAAAAAGGTCATCAATCCGTGGGATCGGATACTTGTTTTTCTCCGTCAGCTTATTCAACTCGCGGTAGTCAATACACAACCGTAAGCTACCATCTTTCTTTTTCACAAAGAGAACAGGCGCGCTCCAAGGTGACATACTTGGGCGTATATATCCCTGCTCCAACAACTCTTGCAGTTGGACTTTCAACTCAGCCATCTCTTTTGGCGCGACGCGATATGGAGAGCGGGCCACAGGTTTCGCACCTGGCACCAACTCAATAGAGAAGTCAATCTCCCGCTGGGGTGGTAACCCAGGAAGATCTTTAGGAAACACATCGGCAAACTCTGACACAACTGGCACTTCACCGACACTGGCCTTTGGCTCAACAGCCTGAATTAGCGTGAAGAATAACTCCGCGCCCTTCCGCACAGCATTGACGACTTGGAGTGCAGACAACAACGTTCCGCCAACTCCTCGCATACCAGCGAACTTCGTCACAAGCCCGGTATTCTGGCCCAGTGTAATCTCTTTGGAGTTGCAATCAATAAAGGCACGCTGCTCCGAGAGCCAGTCCATACCAAAGATCACATCAAACTCCGATAACGGTAGCACAGCTGCACTCAAACCGAAATCCCGACTTCCTATTTGCACATCCACATCGCAAGCCCTATCCGCAAGCATCACACAGCCATTCGGCAATAGCACCCTTGTACTATCCACCGTCACATGACTCAGTACCCCAATGCGAGATACGAAATCCTCAGACAGAAAAGAATGTGAAGCACCCGTATCAAACAGGGCTCTCGCTAAGTTATTCCGAATCAGGACAAAGCCTGCAGCACACACACATCATGCACAAGCTAAACAAAACCAAAACCAAAAGCACAGCAAGTAAACTAACTCAACTCGTACCTGTGACGACGTCACTTTGCTTAATCACTTCCTGTTGGCCAAGTTGATAGATTCGGGGCTGCGCTTGGGAAGCAGAGGAATCCACCACCGCTTTGCCCTTCTCAGCATATGACGCACCCGTCTTCTTTTCCCCTTTGGGCTGCACAACTCGACAGTCACGAGCAATATGCCCCACCCGGCCACAGTTATAGCACGTACGAGCATCCGGCCTTGATGTCGCTCCCGACACAACGGTCGTAGTCACTTGCCCAGATGGCTTGGACCTCTTGCCCCCTTTCTTCTGGTAAAACGACTTGCCTGGGCGAGGTGCTTGAAACTCTGGCTTAGACACCACCAAGCCCTTATTCCCTTGCACTCGCCTCATGTCCTTTTCCAATGCGCACGCAGTATCAACCAACGCCTGAAACCCTTGGCTCACAGAACTCGAAAGCAGGAATCGTAACTCATCCCGCAATCCTTCATAGAACCGATTCGTTTTCCTTTGGTCATCCGCGAAGATTGTTCCCGCATATCGTCCCAACCTGGTAAACTCGTGCAAGTAGATATCCACACTATCGTCCCCTTGCTTTAACCGTTGGAACTCATTTTCCATAGCAATACGTTGCGCCGCTGGGACATGTTTCGCCAGAAATATCCGAGAGAACTCCTCAATCGACACTTGTGTTAATTGCCTGCCCGCCAAGTGGTGTAACTCAACCTCGTCCCACCACAACCGCGCCTCCCCTTCAAGCATGAAGGTGGCTAAGGTGACCTTGAGAGTTTCCTCCGCCCTGATCGCTGTCATTATCCTCTTGACACGCGACAACCAATCTTCCGCCTGCGTTGGGGATCCCATTCCCGCAAACGTCGGAGGACTGAAGCTCATGAATTGCTTCAACTGTCGGTCAGCTGCTCGTGGATCTACAGCCTCAACCGGCTCGGGTCTTACATCAACACGAACTGGCACTACTGCCGGCTGCGCTTGCCCGGTCGGCTGAATCATGGCAAAGAGCGCCTCAGCAACTAAACGAACAGTTTCCGCAGATGGAGGAGGTGTTGGCACCTCAGCTGGTGCCGCACTCTCATCAGAACGCTGGGGCTCAGACTGCCCAGCACCACTACGTGTCACCTATAGGTGGACAAGACACACATTAGCGAACGTATGCAAGCAAAACAACACAAAAAGGAACGCGCAGATTCCTCAAACAAGATTTTGTACATTCCTTAATGGACATTCCAGAGTTCATTAGCGTTACAGCAGGTCGCACAAACACGTGCTCGCCACCCCACAAAAGAAGTCGACCACGAATTCGAAAGAGGAAGACCGACGAAAAGCTGATACCAAAATGTAACGACCCCATCCGTTAAATGACGTATAGTAGAAGGTCCGGCCGGGGCCCCACACTATATGCCACAAACAGACGGTGAGGTCACAGGATAATACCAAACCAAATACGAATCCTAACTCAGAGCATTCTAGCGGAAGCTTTAAGTTACAACTTTGAACTCTTAACCGGAATGTCCAATATATATAAAACCACCTTTATATATAAATACCACGGAATGTACACAACCACAAGAGTTTGGCCTTAAGGCCTTACAGTTCCTCTGAACATACATCATGTTTTACAAACCTCGGCGCGCAGGCCGGCCATACATGAGTAAAAAGAGAAAACAAAACAATGGCTTAGCCTTCCAGGCTAGCCGTAGCAGCAGCAGCAACAGCAGTAGGGCTCTCCCGCCCATCACTTACCACTTGGCTCTCCAGCACCTGCACGGGAACAATCCACCCAACCGGTGGCAAACAATGCAACGGTCAGCATTCAGCTGACCCAATTATAACAATCCTACCCCTTTCTCGGGGCATGAGCATTCTTTCCCTGCAAGCATGGCAGCATCAATAGCAACTATGTGCGCGCAGGCACATTCAAGCCATCACAACCATCGGCCACCCGGCCCGACAGTCCGTGCACTCAGGGCACATTTTCGGTGTACCGGAATACCAGGGTCAACACCACCGTCTACACGGTATTTGAGCATTTCTAGTCTTTCCGGCGCGCGGGCCTAAGACTCTCATTAGGCGCTCCAACAAAACCTATACCAGGCTTCCAAGTCGGACGGACCTAACGCAGGTACGGATCAGCCACCCCCCGTTGCTCAAGTCGCCGAGCCACCTCGAATACGGAAGTATCCATGGCATTTTCTAGGCGCGGGTCGGTTTCACCTTTCTTGTTCGGCAATCTGCCTTTTCAACGAGTTGCAGCCCAACGGCTCAACTACTCACAAAGTGGCAACGCACGGCCACAAGAGTTGCCGCCAACCCTCTTCATTTCCTGGACATCGTCCAGTACTTCCTGCCGCACCAAGCAACAGGTAGGAACAAGGCATCACAAGCCATTATCACGGAGCCTTCTCCGCTATGCAAACAAGCATCACCAATCCAGATTCCATCCAGATGGGCTTCACACAGCATGCCTAGAGCCGTACTCCAATTCCGGCCTCTAACAAGGGGGACTTCACATATCTACCCCAAGGGACACCACAACCCACCGCACACTCGCGGGGAAGGGCTTTCCCTATGCAATGCAGAAAAGAAGGACTTCACATGTCCAAGGAGGGAGATCGTTACCCTTGTCGATCTCTTCGGTGCCATCGAAAACTAGCCGGTGAGAAAGAACCGCAGCAGCCTTGCCGTCACAACGCCGACTTTGTGACCGGAATGTCCAATATATATAAAACCACCTTTATATATAAATACCACGGAATGTACACAACCACAAGAGTTTGGCCTTAAGGCCTTACAGTTCCTCTGAACATACATCATGTTTTACAAACCTCGGCGCGCAGGCCGGCCATACATGAGTAAAAAGAGAAAACAAAACAATGGCTTAGCCTTCCAGGCTAGCCGCAGCAGCAGCAACAGCAGTAGGGCTCTCCCGCCCATCACTTACCACTTGGCTCTCCAGCACCTGCACGGGAACAATCCACCCAACCGGTGGCAAACAATGCAACGGTCAGCATTCAGCTGACCCAATTATAACAATGCTACCCCTTTCTCGGGGCATGAGCATTCTTTCCCTGCAAGCATGGCATCATCAATAGCAACTATGTGCGCGCAGGCACATTCAAGCCATCACAACCATCGGCCACCCGGCCCGACAGTCCGTGCACTCAGGGCACATTTTCGGTGTACCGGAATACCAGGGTCAACACCACCGTCTACACGGTATTTGAGCATTTCTAGTCTTTCCGGCGCGCGGGCCTAAGACTCTCATTAGGCGCTCCAACAAAACCTATACCAGGCTTCCAAGTCGGACGGACCTAACGCAGGTACGGATCAGCCACCCCCCGTTGCTCAAGTCGCCGAGCCACCTCGAATACGGAAGTATCCATGGCATTTTATAGGCGCGGGTCGGTTTCACCTTTCCTGTTCGACAATCTGCCTTTTCAACGAGTTGCAGCCCAACGGCTCAACTACTCACAAAGTGGCAACGCACGGCCACAAGAGTTGCCGCCAACCCTCTTCATTTCCTGGACATCGTCTAGTACTTCCTGCCGCACCAAGCAACAGGTAGGAACAAGGCATCACAAGCCATTATCACGGAGCCTTCTCCGCTATGCAAACAAGCATCACCAATCCAGATTCCATCCAGATGGGCTTCACACAGCATGCCTAGAGCCGTACTCCAATTCCGGCCTCTAACAAGGGGGACTTCACATATCTACCCCAAGGGACACCACAACCCACCGCACACTCGCGGGGAAGGGCTTTCCCTATGCAATGCAGAAAAGAAGGACTTCACATGTCCAAGGAGGGAGATCGTTACCCTTGTCGATCTCTTCGGTGCCATCGAAAACTAGCCGGTGAGAAAGAACCGCAGCAGCCTTGCCGTCACAACGCCGGCTTCGGATCACGAATCGAACCACGGGAGCTCCGCCGGTGGCTTGGTCTCCTCCTCCTTCTTCCTCTCTTTCTCTCTCTTTTTCTCTTCCTTAAGAATAATGAAGAATGACTTCTTCAATCCTCTTTCACGACTTATCCAGCCCAAGAAACCACCTGAGCCTTTGGATCAAAAGAGAGGAAACTGAACGGCCAAGATTGTCCCAAAATTTCACTTTTTGGCCGACACGGCCTGTGACACGCCCGTGTCACAGGCCGTGTACCCCTTAAGCGGTGCACACAGCTTGAACCGACTGAACAACACGGGTCATCGACACGCCCGTGTCGGACCTGACACGCCCGTGTCAAACCGGAGACACGCCCGTGTCTCCTGCTCCATCGAGCTGCAACCAGAACACGGGTCGGAACACGGCAGCTGACACGCCCGTGTCCAGCCTGACACGCCCGTGTTCCCGGCCGTGTTCAAGGCCGTGTCCGGCTCTGACCGGAATAGGCCAATTTTGCAAAATAAATAGAACACGCCCTGGGACACGCCCGTGTCC
Source organism: Platanthera zijinensis (assembly GCA_039513925.1). Lineage (NCBI taxonomy): Eukaryota > Viridiplantae > Streptophyta > Magnoliopsida > Asparagales > Orchidaceae > Platanthera > Platanthera zijinensis. The sequence goes on from CM077079.1 coordinate 118,945,190, forward strand.
CAGGCCGTGTACACCCGACACGCCCTGGGACACGCCCGTGTCCCAGGCCGTGTAACCTGACCTGCTAGTCTTTTGGGCCTTTTTGGGGTGTGACAACCCTCTCCCCCTTAAAAAAAAATTTCGTCCCGAAATATGCACGGTAAGAAAACAAAACCAGCAATGCTATAACTCAGTTATAACAAAAAGTACACGGTCTACAGTTTATACAAATAACTCGGGAAACTCAGCTCGCATGGTCTGCTCTCGCTCCCATGGTAGCTCTTCACGGCCACAATTGTCCCATCGGACCTTGACCATCCCGATCACTTTGTTCCGCAACTGTTTCTCGGCTCGATCCTCGATCCGAATGGGTCTAACCCTCGTCGTTAGCCCATACTCGACCGGTACCCGATCAGCCTCCACGACTTGAGCTGGATCCTTTACCGCCTTACGAAGGACTGAGATGTGAAACACATCATGTAATCCACCAAAGTCCGCTGACAGTGCTAGTCGATAAGCAGCTTCCCCAACTCGCTCCACCACCTCAAACGGACCAAGAGACCTCGGACTTAGCCTTTGAATCCTAGACACACCTTTGAAGGGTTTGATCTTCAAATATACCCAATCACCCACCGCGAACACCACGTTTCGGTGCTTGGCATTGTAGTACATGGCTTGACGATCTTGGGCTATCAATAGCCTCTCCCGAATAGAGCGTATGAGCGAAGTAGCTTCTTCAACTTCCTTTTTCCCATTCAGCTTCGATTCGCCTGCTTCTGCCCAAGCTAACGGTGTACGGCATTTCCGACCATACAACGCCTCGAGCTGGATCCTTCGTAAGGCGGTAAAGGATCCAGCTCAAGTCGTGGAGGCTGATCGGGTACCGGTCGAGTATGGGCTAACGACGAGGGTTAGACCCATTCGGATCGAGGATCGAGCCGAGAAACAGTTGAGGAACAAAGTGATCGGGATGGTCAAGGTCCAATGGGACAATTGTGGCCGTGAAGAGCTAACATGGGAGCGAGAGCAGACCATGCGAGCTGAGTTTCCCGAGTTATTTGTATAAACTGTAGACCGTGTACTTTTTGTTATAACAGAGTTATAGCATTGCTGGTTTTGTTTCCTTACCGTGCAAATTTCGGGACGAAATTTTTTTTTAAGGGGGAGAGGGTTGTAACACCCCAAAAAGGCCCAAAAGACTAGCAGGTCAGGTTACACGGCCTGGGACACGGGCGTGTCCCAGGGTGTGTCGGGTGTACACGGCCTGGGACACGGGCGTGTCCTAGGGCGTGTTCTATTTATTTTGCAAAATTGGCCTATTCCGGTCAGAGCCGGACACGGCCTTGAACACGGCCGAGAACACGGGCGTGTCAGGCTGGACACGGGCGTGTCAGCTGCCGTGTTCCGACCCGTGTTCTGGTTGCAGCTCGATGGAGCAGGAGACACGGGCGTGTCTCCGGTTTGACACGGGCGTGTCAGGTCCGACACGGGCGTGTCGATGACCCGTGTTGTTCAGTCGGTTCAAGCTGTGTGCACCGCTTAAGGGGTACACGGCCTGTGACACGGGCGTGTCACAGGCCGTGTCGGCCAAAAAGTGAAATTTTGGGACAATCTTGGCCGTTCAGTTTCCTCTCTTTTGATCCAAAGGCTCAGGTGGTTTCTTGGGCTGGATAAGTCGTGAAAGAGGATTGAAGAAGTCATTCTTCATTATTCTTAAGGAAGAGAAAAAGAGAGAGAAAGAGAGGAAGAAGGAGGAGGAGACCAAGCCACCGGCGGAGCTCCCGTGGTTCGATTCGTGATCCGAAGCCGGCGTTGTGACGGCAAGGCTGCTGCGGTTCTTTCTCACCGGCTAGTTTTCGATGGCACCGAAGAGATCGACAAGGGTAACGATCTCCCTCCTTGGACATGTGAAGTCCTTCTTTTCTGCATTGCATAGGGAAAGCCCTTCCCCGCGAGTGTGCGGTGGGTTGTGGTGTCCCTTGGGGTAGATATGTGAAGTCCCCCTTGTTAGAGGCCGGAATTGGAGTACGGCTCTAGGCATGCTGTGTGAAGCCCATCTGGATGGAATCTGGATTGGTGATGCTTGTTTGCATAGCGGAGAAGGCTCCGTGATAATGGCTTGTGATGCCTTGTTCCTACCTGTTGCTTGGTGCGGCAGGAAGTACTGGACGATGTCCAGGAAATGAAGAGGGTTGGCGGCAACTCTTGTGGCCGTGCGTTGCCACTTTGTGAGTAGTTGAGCCGTTGGGCTGCAACTCGTTGAAAAGGCAGATTGCCGAACAGGAAAGGTGAAACCGACCCGCGCCTAGAAAATGCCATGGATACTTCCGTATTCGAGGTGGCTCGGCGACTTGAGCAACGGGGGGTGGCTGATCCGTACCTGCGTTAGGTCCGTCCGACTTGGAAGCCTGGTATAGGTTTTGTTGGAGCGCCTAATGAGAGTCTTAGGCCCGCGCGCCGGAAAGACTAGAAATGCTCAAATACCGTGTAGACGGTGGTGTTGACCCTGGTATTCCGGTACACCGAAAATGTGCCCTGAGTGCACGGACTGTCGGGCCGGGTGGCCGATGGTTGTGATGGCTTGAATGTGCCTGCGCGCACATAGTTGCTATTGATGCTGCCATGCTTGCAGGGAAAGAATGCTCATGCCCCGAGAAAGGGGTAGGATTGTTATAATTGGGTCAGCTGAATGCTGACCGTTGCATTGTTTGCCACCGGTTGGGTGGATTGTTCCCGTGCAGGTGCTGGAGAGCCAAGTGGTAAGTGATGGGCGGGAGAGCCCTACTGCTGTTGCTGCTGCTGCTGCGGCTAGCCTGGAAGGCTAAGCCATTGTTTTGTTTTCTCTTTTTACTCATGTATGGCCGGCCTGCGCGCCGAGGTTTGTAAAACATGATGTATGTTCAGAGGAACTGTAAGGCCTTAAGGCCAAACTCTTGTGGTTGTGTACATTCCGTGGTATTTATATATAAAGGTGGTTTTATATATATTGGACATTCCGGTTAAGAGTTCAAAGTTGTAACTTAAAGCTTCCGCTAGAATGCTCTGAGTTAGGATTCGTATTTGGTTTGGTATTATCCTGTGACCTCACCGTCTGTTTGTGGCATATGGTGTGGGGCCCCGGCCGGACCTTCTACTATACGTCATTTAACGGATGGGGTCGTTACAATTTGGTATCAGAGGGAGGTTTCGATCCTCCGACCTGTGGGTTGTGGTATCGGCTTTTCGTCGGTCTTCCTCTTTCGAATTTGTGGTCGAATTCTTTTGTGGGGTGGTGAGCACGTGTTTGTGCGACCTGCTGTAACGCTAATGAACTCTGGAATGTCCATTAAGGAATGTACAAAATCTTGTTTGAGGAATCTACGCGTTCCTTTTTGTGTTGTTTTGCTTGCATACGTTCGGTAATGTGTGTCTTGTCCACCTATAGGTGACACGTAGTGGTGCTGGGCAGTCTGAGCCCCAGCGTTCTGATGAGAGTGCGGCACCAGCTGAGGTGCCAACACCTCCTCCATTTGCGGAAACTGTTCGTTTAGTTGCTGAGGCGCTCTTTGCCATGATTCAGCCGACCGGGCAAGCGCAGCCGGCAGTAGTGCCAGTTCGTGTTGATGTAAGACCCGAGCCGGTTGAGGCTGTAGATCCACGAGCAGCTGACCGACAGTTGAAGCAATTCATGAGCTTCAGTCCTCCGACGTTTGCGGGAATGGGATCCCCAACGCAGGCGGAAGATTGGTTGTCGCGTGTCAAGAGGATAAGGACAGCGATCAGGGCGGAGGAAACTCTCAAGGTCACCTTAGCCACCTTCATGCTTGAAGGGGAGGCGCGGTTGTGGTGGGACGAGGTTGAGTTACACCACTTGGCGGGCAGGAAATTAACACAAGTGTCGATTGAGGAGTTCTCTCGGATATTTCTGGCGAAACATGTCCCAGCGGCGCAACGTATTGCAATGGAAAATGAGTATATCTTTCTCGCATGTGCGCCCTAGACTTTGGTAAGAGATGGGAAGAGTATATCTTTCTCGTCGAATTTGCCTATAATAATAGCTACCAAGCGAGTATTGGTATGGCACCATTCGAGGCGTTGTATGGTCGGAAATGCCGTACACCGTTAGCTTGGGCAGAAGCAGGCGAATCGAAGCTGAATGGGAAAAAGGAAGTCGAAGAAGCTACTTCGCTCATACGCTCTATTCGGGAGAGGCTATTGATAGCCCAAGATCGTCAAGCCAAGTACTACAATGCCAAGCACCGAAACGTGGAGTTCGCGGTGGGTGATTGGGTATATTTGAAGATCAAACCCTTCAAAGGTGTGTCCAGGATTCGGCGTTTGAAAAAGCTAAGTCCGAGGTATCTTGGTCCGTTTGAGGTGGTGGAGCGAGTTGGGGAAGCTGCTTATCGACTAGCACTGTCAGCGGACTTGGGTGGATTACATGATGTGTTTCACATCTCAGTCCTTCGTAAGGCGGTAAAGGATCCAGCTCAAGTCGTGGAGGCTGATCGGGTACCGGTCGAGTATGGGCTAACGACGAGGGTTAGACCCATTCGGATCGAGGATCGAGCCGAGAAACAGTTGCGGAACAAAGTGATCGGGATGGTCAAGGTCCGATGGGACAATTGTGGCCGTGAAGAGCTAACATGGGAGCGAGAGCAGACCATGCGAGCTGAGTTTCCCGAGTTATTTGTATAAACTGTAGACCGTGTACTTTTTGTTATAACAGAGTTATAGCATTGCTGGTTTTGTTTCCTTACCGTGCAAATTTCGGGACGAAATTTTTTTTTAAGGGGGAGAGGGTTGTAACACCCCAAAAAGGCCCAAAAGACTAGCAGGTCAGGTTACACGGCCTGGGACACGGGCGTGTCCCAGGGCGTGTCGGGTGTACACGGCCTGGGACACGGGCGTGTCCCAGGGCGTGTTCTATTTATTTTGCAAAATTGGCCTATTCCGGTCAGAGCCGGACACGGCCTTGAACACGGCCGGGAACACGGGCGTGTCAGGCTGGACACGGGCGTGTCAGCTGCCGTGTTCCGACCCGTGTTCTGGTTGCAGCTCGATGGAGCAGGAGACACGGGCGTGTCTCCGGTTTGACACGGGCGTGTCAGGTCCGACACGGGCGTGTCGATGACCCGTGTTGTTCAGTCGGTTCAAGCTGTGTGCACCGCTTAAGGGGTACACGGCCTGTGACACGGGCGTGTCACAGGCCGTGTCGGCCAAAAAGTGAAATTTTGGGACAATCTTGGCCGTTCAGTTTCCTCTCTTTTGATCCAAAGGCTCAGGTGGTTTCTTGGGCTGGATAAGTCATGAAAGAGGATTGAAGAAGTCATTCTTCATTATTCTTAAGGAAGAGAAAAAGAGAGAGAAAGAGAGGAAGAAGGAGGAGGAGACCAAGCCACCGGCGGAGCTCCCGTGGTTCGATTCGTGATCCGAAGCCGGCGTTGTGACGGCAAGGCTGCTGTGGTTCTTTCTCACCGGCTAGTTTTCGATGGCACCGAAGAGATCGACAAGGGTAACGATCTCCCTCCTTGGACATGTGAAGTCCTTCTTTTCTGCATTGCATAGGGAAAGCCCTTCCCCGCGAGTGTGCGGTGGGTTGTGGTGTCCCTTGGGGTAGATATGTGAAGTCCCCCTTGTTAGAGGCCGGAATTGGAGTACGGCTCTAGGCATGCTGTGTGAAGCCCATCTGGATGGAATCTGGATTGGTGATGCTTGTTTGCATAGCGGAGAAGGCTCCGTGATAATGGCTTGTGATGCCTTGTTCCTACCTGTTGCTTGGTGCGGCAGGAAGTACTGGACGATGTCCAGGAAATGAAGAGGGTAGGCGGCAACTCTTGTGGCCGTGCGTTGCCACTTTGTGAGTAGTTGAGCCGTTGGGCTGCAACTCGTTGAAAAGGCAGATTGCCGAACAGGAAAGGTGAAACCGACCCGCGCCTATAAAATGCCATGGATACTTCCGTATTCGAGGTGGCTCGGCGACTTGAGCAACGGGGGGTGGCTGATCCGTACCTGCGTTAGGTCCGTCCGACTTGGAAGCCTGGTATAGGTTTTGTTGGAGCGCCTAATGAGAGTCTTAGGCCCGCGCGCCGGAAAGACTAGAAATGCTCAAATACCGTGTAGACGGTGGTGTTGACCCTGGTATTCCGGTACACCGAAAATGTGCCCTGAGTGCACGGACTGTCGGGCCGGGTGGCCGATGGTTGTGATGGCTTGATTGTGCCTGCGCGCACATAGTTGCTATTGATGATGCCATGCTTGCAGGGAAAGAATGCTCATGCCCCGAGAAAGGGGTAGGATTGTTATAATTGGGTCAGCTAAATGCTGACCGTTGCATTGTTTGCCACCGGTTGGGTGGATTGTTCCCGTGCAGGTGCTGGAGAGCCAAGTGGTAAGTGATGGGCGGGAGAGCCCTACTGCTGTTGCTGCTGCTGCTGCGGCTAGCCTGGAAGGCTAAGCCATTGTTTTGTTTTCTCTTTTTACTCATGTATGGCCGGCCTGCGCGCCGAGGTTTGTAAAACATGATGTATGTTCAGAGGAACTGTAAGGCCTTAAGGCCAAACTCTTGTGGTTGTGTACATTCCGTGGTATTTATATATAAAGGTGGTTTTATATATATTGGACATTCCGGTTAAGAGTTCAAAGTTGTAACGTAAAGCTTCCGCTAGAATGCTCTGAGTTAGGATTCGTATTTGGTTTGGTATTATCCTGTGACCTCACCGTCTGTTTGTGGCATATAGTGTGGGGCCTTACAGTTCCTCTGAACATACATCATGTTTTACAAACCTCGGCGCGCAGGCCGGCCATACATGAGTAAAAAGAGAAAACAAAACAATGGCTTAGCCTTCCAGGCTAGCCGCAGCAGCAGCAGCAACAGCAGTAGGGCTCTCCCGCCCATCACTTACCACTTGGCTCTCCAGCACCTGCACGGGAACAATCCACCCAACCGGTGGCAAACAATGCAACGGTCAGCATTCAGCTGACCCAATTATAACAATCCTACCCCTTTCTCGGGACATGAGCATTCTTTCCCTGCAAGCATGGCATCATCAATAGCAACTATGTGCGCGCAGGCACATTCAAGCCATCACAACCATCGGCCACCCGGCCCGACAGTCCGTGCACTCAGGGCACATTTTCGGTGTACCGGAATACCAGGGTCAACACCACCGTCTACACGGTATTTGAGCATTTCTAGTCTTTCCGGCGCGCGGGCCTAAGACTCTCATTAGGCGCTCCAACAAAACCTATACCAGGCTTCCAAGTCGGACGGACCTAACGCAGGTACGGATCAGCCACCCCCCGTTGCTCAAGTCGCCGAGCCACCTCGAATACGGAAGTATCCATGGCATTTTATAGGCGCGGGTCGGTTTCACCTTTCCTGTTCGGCAATCTGCCTTTTCAACGAGTTGCAGCCCAACGGCTCAACTACTCACAAAGTGGCAATGCACGGCCACAAGAGTTGCCGCCAACCCTCTTCATTTCCTGGACATCGTCCAGTACTTCCTGCCGCACCAAGCAACAGGTAGGAACAAGGCATCACAAGCCATAGGCATCACAAGCCATTATCACGGAGCCTTCTCCGCTATGCAAACAAGCATCACCAATCCAGATTCCATCCAGATGGGCTTCACACAGCATGCCTAGAGCCATACTCCAATTCCGGCCTCTAACAAGGGGGACTTCACATATCTACCCCAAGGGACACCACAACCCACCGCACACTCGCGGGGAAGGGCTTTCCCTATGCAATGCAAAAAAGAAGGACTTCACATGTCCAAGGAGGGAGATCGTTACCCTTGTCGATCTCTTCGGTGCCATCGAAAACTAGCCGGTGAGAAAGAACCGCAGCAGCCTTGCCGTCACAACGCCGGCTTCGGATCACGAATCGAACCACGGGAGCTCCGCCGGTGGCTTGGTCTCCTCCTCCTTCTTCCTCTCTTTCTCTCTCTTTTTCTCTTCCTTAAGAATAATGAAGAATGACTTCTTCAATCCTCTTTCACGACTTATCCAGCCCAAGAAACCACCTGAGCCTTTGGATCAAAAGAGAGGAAACTGAACGGCCAAGATTGTCCCAAAATTTCACTTTTTGGCCGACACGGCCTGTGACACGCCCGTGCCACAGGCCGTGTACCCCTTAAGCGGTGCACACAGCTTGAACCGACTGAACAACACGGGTCATCGACACGCCCGTGTCGGACCTGACACGCCCGTGTCAAACCGGAGACACGCCCGTGTCTCCTGCTCCATCGAGCTGCAACCAGAACACGGGTCGGAACACGGCAGCTGACACGCCCGTGTCCAGCCTGACACGCCCGTGTTCCCGGCCGTGTTCAAGGCCGTGTCCGGCTCTGACCGGAATAGGCCAATTTTGCAAAATAAATAGAACACGCCCTGGGACACGCCCGTGTCCCAGGCCGTGTACACCCGACACGCCCTGGGACACGCCCGTGTCCCAGGCCGTGTAACCTGACCTGCTAGTCTTTTGGGCCTTTTTGGGGTGTTACACGGCGATGGCCGGAAAACACCCCGCAAGAATGGCCTGCACGGGTTGGCCTGCATGCATGTGCATGGAGAAGACGCACAGCCACCGTTCGATCTACCTTTAAGATCTGTGCTTATTTAATCATAATTCATTTATTTTATTATTTCATAATTAATAGGAAATCTGTCACACTTTTACTGTGACCTTGCATGTTGATTATGAGGTACTTAGAGGCCCCACCTTAGGATGGACTCTGAATGAAATATTTAGGTAGATGAGTTAACTTCAAAATGCCACAGAAATCATAGGTTTTGGACCAGTAGGCTGCCCTGTAGGGCTGTTTTGCTAGGACTGCCCTATAACTAGGGCAGAAACTAAAACTGATGCCCTGTTCAAACCCTAAGTCCAAATGGACTGAGATTTTGGGCTTGTGGCTTATTTGGTCAAATCTAGGCCCTACCCAAAAATCAGAATTTTTGGGGAACATTTTGCTATAGTTTTTACAAAAATACCCAAAAGTAAATAAATGTGATTTTTGGAGTTTCCTAAATCTAAATGGCCCCAAATTTTGGTGGCACCCTCTCATGGGTATATGAGACCCATGGTTAAAATTTGGGCTAAATTGATGCACTGCATGATGAGGAATCTCACTTGCATGTTTGAGAAATAATATTTGACTTGGGCTGCAAATAGTAATTTTGCAGAATTTCAAATGGCTGCCCAAGCCAAACCAGAAGTCCCCTTGACCTGAGATTTTGGTCAGAGGTATATTTAGGACATATTTAGGCCCTGCCCAAAAATGGGCTTGATTGGGAAATAAAATATGAGGAAATTACCAAAGTACCCCTAGGGCTTAACTAGGTGATTCTTGGAGTTAGCTAACTCCAAATGGCCCCAGATTCTGGTGGCTCATCCTTAGGGGAATCATTGGTGCCTGGTAGAAATTTCAGAGCAATTGAACCCCTGCATGATGGGTTAATCCTTGTACATGTGTTGGCTAATTTGGGCCTTGGTGTGCAATTAGCAAGAAATTGAGTATAGTGTATTTAGCCTAGCTGAGGCACCCAAAAACCATACAATAAATTCCAGTGATTCATTAGGGCATGTTTCACCCCTAGAATTATTTTTGGGACTTTTGGAATCAAAAATACCACTTATTGGAATTTTTCAAATTATAGGCCTTTTTGGAAAATAAATGGGAAAAATAGAATTTGGCTATAGAAAACTTTCAAATTCAGCCAAGTCAAGGTATGGTGTCTTATTTGACTTAGGAAAATTTTAGACCTCTGTTTGGAAATTATTGGAGCAAAAACCTTGAAATTACTATTTTACCCCTTTTTGTATTTATTTATGAATTGATGGAATTACATGTGGGGAAATTGTAAAAATATTTCTATAGATGTATAATAGCAATATTAGTGTTGCATATTTATTTCAGAATTTTTTTGTATACATTGATAATTATTAAGGTAGGAAAATGGCATTTTGGTAAATAATTAGGAATGAATTTTGGTAGACCATTACACAGTGGAAATAAATGAAACTCTGTCATTAGTCATAAAATAGTAATATGAATGCTTAGTAATTTTCCTGGAATTTTGGTGAATACATTTCTTGTACTTCATTTGGAAAATGACACTTGTGTAGGGATTATATTAATTATGGTATAAATAGATATAATAAAAGGAAAATTATGAAATCTTGTAGACAGTAATATTTTTCTCATATGAAATTCAGGAAAATTCCCATAAGTCAGAAGATTTTAATTGATGATACTTCATGTGTAAAATGACCTAGGGAATAATTCTAAAAGATTTAATTAAAGGCCTTAATGACCTAGGAAAATTATGAAAATCAACACACTCATTTTATTAGTCTATACCACCCTAGGATAAATACTTGGGGTCAGCTGGATCAAGAGTTTAGAAGTTCAATTTCAGGGTGGCAATAGGTCACGGTGTACGCTTAGTAAAGAAGGTTGGACTATAGGCCGCCAGGGGATGAATCAACAACTGAGTTAGGGTCTAAGTTCAGAAGTATAACCCTGGGTGGCAGATGCATTCTAGAGACGAGAGTAACAGAGCGACATAAGACTTACCTAGAAAGGGTTGACGGAAGATCGCCACTCCTTAACCCATACCTTAAATCACTGGGTCACTCTATGTAACAGGAGAGAGAAAAAGGGGTTCGGGGTAGGCAACAACTAAACTAAATATCCTTGAGAAAGGGAGCTCTGGGATTCAGCCCATCGTAGCTCCTAGTGCCCCTGAGAGCCCTTCACCGGGAATATCTTGGGCAGTCCTGGGATTAACCTTAAGATTTTAAGTATGATAAACTGTAGACAAGAGTAGTCTATTAGGTTAGGTGAACTGGACATGTGCTCACTCGTGCCGGGTTGGAGGGACTTGGAATCTTTGACTACTTGCTCGCCCGTGCAGAGTTGGAGGATGAAATTGGTTTTATATATATACTCACCCAGGCAGGGTTGGAGGTTTTGTAGCATATTCTCACCCGTGACGGGTTGGAGAGTTTTGGGACTGGTTAGACCTTCGAGCTGGAGGCTCAACATACTATACTTGCATGTGCATATACTAGTGGCGGGCCATGCGGTACTGGCCAGTCGTCACACCGACGGCAGTACGGTGGACCAGGCGGGTGCGAGGGTTAGAAGGACCAGTAGGATGTTTATACTGGAGTCTGGAAGGCTTTTCCTAATAACGCGCACCCAGCCCAACAAGACTGACAGGTAGTCAGCAAAGTTGTACGCAGAGACTCTAGAGTGCACTGACGGTGTACAGAGGCGCACAAGAGAGGTCTAGGCCTGGTAGTGTGTATACCCGCCTAGAAGGCGGAGACGCCCGCTCCGCTGCTGTCGTAGCCACAACGGTGGTACCTGAGAGTGATGCTAGCTCTCGAAAAGTGGGAACTAAAGGTCTGTGATCACGGAGTCGTGTGTGTGTGTTGCACTGCATGTTCATATCATACCCACCATATAGAAGCATAACATTAACCTTCATAACAACTTAAGTCACCTAATGTATAAGTGGTATGGGACGCTTATACATTAGGACCTGCTATACGAACCCTTAACCTATAAGCCTGAGTGGGCATGTTTATAGGTTAAGGTTATTTTTACTTTATATATATGCTTGTGACTCTGACACCCCATTGTATAAATGGTATGGGACATTCTATACAATGGGAGCCTTGCAAAAGATCCCTTGCTTATGCGTACCCGCATAAGTGGAGGTTACATTTCATTATTTTCTTGATTATATACCCTGTCAGATTCCTGTCACCTGCTCTCTTTTGCCACCCCTTGTTGTCCTCCGCTTCGTCCTCCCGCACGGTGCCCAGGAGTTGCAGGAGGAGGTGCTGAGGATACGACTTAGTCTGTTTCACTAATGGTCGTTGACCTTACTATTTTAGGAGCTCGAAGAGGTAATCCAGCACGTCGAGGAGGCAGGGCTTGAGGAGCAGATACCGGCTACTACTACTGGAGCACATGTTCAGGTGCGAGGATTTGAGATGATAGATTCCGCTGCTGTGTATGAGAGTGAGAGAGAGATTATGATGTACTGGGCATAAGCCCTATTTACTTTCACTTCTGTACTCATTATGGTCTGGCTTTTATTTCATTTGATATATATATGTGATGTGGCTGTGGACTTGCTTCTGCTTTTACTCTAATTTATTATGTAATTATTCTCATATTGGCCGAACAGGTTATGATCGCACTAGCCGGCAGAATCGGCGTCTTGCGGTGACGACTAACTCGTGCGTTAGTGTCACCGTAAGGCGGCGGTTCTGGGCATAAGATTCGGGTTGCCTCGGATTGAGGAACAGGATCTTACAGCATGTCAGCCCAAACTGACTAGATCTGAAATTGTAGCAGTAAGTGCGGCACGCCTGGATGTCTCGCCTGGCTGACACGCCCATGACTCAAGGGTCACGCCCATGTCCGGGGCGTGTATCTTTAATCTGACGTGGAATGTGCTCTGGAGCTACCTTTATGAGTCACGACCACCTGTCATGCCCGTGTCGGGGGCTTGTTATTGACATTTTTCCGGCTTTTCTCCGTTTCATCTCCTAATCAGTTTTACACGCTCCAAATTACTATTCGCAGCCCAGATTGACCTGAAATATTAAAAGAAAGCAATTAGAAACATAATTACTAAAATATAATTATAATCGTATTATTAATTAAATAAAAACCATATAAAAATAACTATAATTAGTGACTTATCAGAGACGCTGTCTAGCTTTCTTCTTGAAAACAAGTTCACAAGGGAAAAGATAGATAAGACATTATTTCTTAGTGAAATAAAAGGCAAGATTTTGCTAGTGCAAATCTATGTCGATGACATTATTTTTGGCTCTACGGACGACAACCTCTCAAAGAAGTTTTCAAAACTTATGCAAGGGATGTTTGAAATGAGCAGTTTTGGAGAGCTGAAGTATTTCTTAGGACTTTTGGTGAAAAAAATCTGAAGATGGAATTTTTATCTCTAGGACGAAGTTCACCTAGGAGTTAATTAAGAAATTCGGAATGGAGAACGCAACCTCTATAAGAACTGTAATGGGTTCAGCCATGTCTATGGACAAGGATGAGAAAGGGAAACCTTTTGATGAAACCAAGTACAAAAGCTTAATAAGGACTCCAATGGAGTCAGAGTATATCTCTGCAAACAGTTATTGTGCATAGCTGCTATGTATAAAGAATTAGTTTGAAGGTTACAACTTGAAGTTCCAAAATATTCCAATGTTTTGCGACTCTTCCAGTGTAATTGCAATCGCCAACAACCCAATCTCTCACAGCAGGACAAAGCTTATAGAGCTAAGGTATCACTTCATCAGGGAGCATGTGGGGTATGGAGACATGAACCTCCAGTATGTCCCAACTAATAGGCAGGTTGTAGACATTTTCACGAACCTGCTGGATGAGGTCAAGTTCTCGTTCTTCAAAACAGAACTTGTACTGCTTAACAAAGAAGAATAAAGAAGGAGAACTCACAACAAAGCTACAGGATCAGGCAACACTTCAAAAATTCAGAAATTCTTAAGTTTGGACTTCATTTCTCGAGTAAGACCCTAACTACTCAAGTACTAATTTGAACCACTCGAGAAACAAGTCTGCCTCTCGAGAAATGCTTCTCGAGTAATAAGATACTTCTCGAGAACTTCCAGTTATTACTCGAGAACTAGAGTCTATTCACTCGAGTAATGCTTGTCCACCCAAGAAATCTGAAGCAACTTTTAGAATTCAAGTTCAAATTTTTATATTCGCAATCAGATGTTATGCCGCCATATTCTCAGGTATGTTACTTACATTATTTCCTTTATTATCATAAATTAAGACTTGTATAAATAGAAAAGTCCGGAAATCTCTAATTCACACGATCTCTAAACCCTGTCTCGAGAGAATAGAAGGAAACTTTTTGCCTTCTGCCGCCGTCGCAGAAATGCCGCTGATTCTCTCCCTGCAGTAATTTCACGTTCTTCTCTGGATCGATGGCTCCTACATCTAAGATAGGGATTGGAAGCGAACTTATTTCGATTGGGATTACAGAGATTTAAGACGACTTTCAGAATCTTCTTCTCCTTCTGGAAATCGCCGGATTATCCTTCATTTTAGAGCAACTGTGAAAAATTTTATTTCCAGAGGTTGAAGAGTTCTTTCAGAATGCAAAGGTGAGGAGAAATGGAAAGATTCTTAAGACCAGAGTTCATGGAATCAAAATCAAACTTTCTAAGACAATTGTTTCTAAGCTTCTTCGACTTTCTGTGATTAAAGAAGAAGATGACCTAACTGTCGAGGACTATGACAAAGCCTATATTTTCTATGGAATTTCTGTTGTTATAAACAACATTCGTCGACCTTACCTAAATGCAGAGGGCAAACTTCAAGTTGATATTCCTGGCAAAGTACTTCTGTGCAAGACTACTTCTATAAGCTTCATCACTGTCGACTTCTTTTATATGATGACAACAATTATCTGTAGGAAGAAATTTCAGTTTGGAATGATGATATTTGATAAGATAATAGAAAGCATCAAAACACTTAACTATCCAAGGATTATTTCTTTACTCCTTCTTGAGTTCAAGCAAGAGATCTATGACTTATCCAAAGGTACAACCCTTCACCACATCAAGAAAGTCTCTATATCTTCTATACAAAGATGGGAGCTTAAACTCAAGAATCCTTCCCAAGCTGCTAAGGCACAGGATCTTCATGAAAATTAGGACAGGCCTCCATCTCCTCCTCTACCTCACGTAGCTGGCACACTAGGTGCAGCTGTTGAGGGGGAGCCTGCTCCTTTAACTCTAGTAGAAAGAGTTTTTACCCCTCCTCCAGCTGCTGCACTCCATCCTGCTATCCTAGAAGAGCCACTCTCTGATGCCCAAGTGGTAGAGCCGTCTTGGATTTCTCTTACTAGGTTGCACCAGAAGGATGATCCGTACCTTCTGCACTAATACCTCAGGACTGAGAGGGGGGAGTTGCCAGATTTTGCTATCGATGATGCGGGTACTTTGAAGTACCGCGACAAATTTTTCATCCCCACTGTTGGAGACATTAGGGGTATGATATGCAGAGAGGCTCATGGATGTAGTGTTGCCTACCATCCAGGTTATACATAGATGTATCGTGATTTGAAGCAGATTTCCTGGTGGTATGGGATGAAGAGTGATATAGCCCGATTTATTGCTGAGTGCCACACTTGCAAGCGTGTGAAGGTCGATCACGGAAGGCCTGGTGGCAAGTTGACTCCGTTAGAGATCCTGAGTTGGAAGTGGGAAAGCATTTCTATGGACTTCATAACGGGCTTACCGAGATCTCCAAGGGGATTTGATTCTATTTGGGTTATAGTGGATAGACTGACGAACTGTGCTCACTTCATGCTGTATAAGATTGATTATCCGATGAAGAAGATAGCAGAGCTGTAATTGAATGAGGTCATCAAATTGCATGGTGTTCCTGTTAGCATCATTTCTGATCGAGACTCCCGGTTTACTTCTTGTTTTTGGAAGAGTCTGCAGGAGGATTTGGGTACAGATCTGAGGTATTCTACTGCTTACCACCCACAGACCAATGGGCAGACGGAGCGGGTGAACCAGATAGTTGAGGATATGATCAGATGCTATATTGTAGACCAGGGTGGAGCGTGGGATGAGCAGTTGTGACTTATGGAGTTTGCATACAATAACAGTTTTCAAGAAAGTTTGCAAATGGCTCCGTTTGAAGCTTTGTATGGTAGGCGCTGCAAAACTCCCCTATTTTGGGATGAGGCAGGTGAGAGACCCCTGTTGGGTCCGGATGCGCTCGAGGAGATGGAAGTCGCAGTGAAGCTTATTCGAGAAAAGCTTCGTATAGCTCAGGATAGATATGAAAAGAACGCCAATCGGCGCAGTTCAGACTTGGAGTTTTCTGTAGGGGACCTTGTGTTTCTTAAGGTTTCCCCGATGGTTGGTGTTAAGAGGATCAGTTAGAATTGGAAATTGGACCCGAGGTATGTGGGCCGGTTTAAGATTGTTGAACGGATTGGCGTGTCAGCATATAGGTTGGATTTTCTAGCAAACTTCCCAGGTGTTTATAATGTATTTCATGTAAGCCAATTGCGGAAGTGTGTGCGGAGCAGTGGGCAATTCTTGGATGTTGTGCCCCAGTTGGAGCCTAATCTCTCTTTTGTTGAAGTGCCGGTCCGCATTTTGGATACTCAAGATCGGGTGCTGCGAAGGAAGTCCTTCCGGATGGTCAAAGTTCTATGGAAGAATCAGGATTTGGAAAGCGCGACTTGGGAGTTAGAGTCGGCTATGAGGGAGGCTCACCCTCATCTGTTCCCCTGATTGGATTGGTATGTTTTCTTCTTGTAATATTTGGCTTGTTACTTTTCCTTCTATAGTAGAAGTGTTGTGCGTAAAGTTTCGGGACGAAACTTTCTTTTAGGGTGAGTGACTGTAACGCCCCCGATTTTTCTACGATTATTTAATTCTTGCTTGGCGTTACGTCGACATGTTTTCTTGGCTTGTGCCATTTGTGGAGTGTGGTCTTAACTCCTTAGAACTGAGTGGCATATTTTGTAGTCTATTGGCAAGATCTCCCTAGCAAGCCGGGTCGTTTTGGGTGACCCGGTGTGGCCTCTCGGGGGGTTCTTGTGTTTTGACTTCGGGTGGGTATAACTCAAGTTCTTTTCGTCGAAAGTTAATTTCGACTTTGTTGTTGTGTTCGTAGCGTGGATATTTAGCTACGGTGCGAATTTCGTGGAATTCTGAGGATGTTCGGTTTTCGCGTCGTTTTGTATTTTATGAATAATAAAACTATTTAATAAATATTATATTAATTATTATTTTGAAAGGGTGCGGGTGCTTGGCGATTTTGTCTTGTATTATTATACCTTAATTAATTGATTAGCTAATTAAGATTAAGAGGGTGCTATATATAAGATAGTTTAGACTTAAGAAAGAAACCGCTCATATTCACTTTCTTCCCCCGCCCGCAGCGTCTGTTCATGGAAAACAGAGGAACCGCCGAACCTGCTCCCCTTCGGATGCCGATTTCGGGAGCGTTTGTGGACGGAATTCGATTCCGAAAGCGGATTTGGATTGCTCTCGCCTAGACCTTCATTCCTACGGTAAGAAATTCAGTTTTCGTGGTGTTTCTAGGGGTCTCGAAATTTCTTGGGTTACCCGTTTCTGCCATTAAAGCTCCAGATTTCTGCTTTAGGTGTTGTTGCTGCTGCTGCCGAGTAAGGATAAGGGAGGCCGACCAAGCTTCGCTGGAAATTGAGGCAAGTGGTGTTCTTGCCCTTGCCTAGTATTGTTTTCTTTCTCTCTTTGTTCTTGCGGCAGAAGAAAAGCTTGTCTAGATTTTTTTGCTATGTTAGTAAAGCCCTGTTAGCCTTAGGTTAGAAACCCAATTCTTTGCTTGAAATCGGGTATAAATTCCCAACTGTTAGTAGAGAAGCATTGTTCTCAGGCTGAGTGAGGGTTGAGGGTTGGGTCGATTTTCCTATGCAGTAGTTGTAGCCGGGTAGAGGAGAAAAGCTTTAGTTTTATTTTTTATGCAAAAAAATCTGTCTTGCTTAGGCTCGGGTTTGGGGTGAATATGTGCTTGCCTGTGTAGTGGTTGTAGCAGAAGCCTTCCCTCTACATAGTCTTGCTGATTAAAATAATTTAGGGCTTGGCGTTGAGTGTGGTGCACACACTCAACGTCAGGTCTGCTTGGGCGTGGCGTTGAGTGTGGTGCACACACTCAACGCCGGGTCTGCTTGGGCTTGGCATTGAATGTGGTGCACACACTCAATGACATAGCCTCTTGGTCTGTTCTTTTGCGGCTAAGTATCACAACATAGAGTGGGTCGACCTCACTCAACGCCATGGCTATCTAGGCATTGAGTGAGGCAGACTCACTCAACGCCACAGCCAATCCGCGCGGTTATGTCGGATGGTGTTGAGTGAGTGGGCCTCACTCAACGCCATGGCGGTTTAGGCGTTGAGTGAGGCGGGCTCACTCAACGCCGCAACCCTTTCTTGTGGTTAAGTATTTTTACGTTGAATGAGTCGACCTCACTAAACGCTAAAACTGTTTTGGCATTGAGAGAGGTGGACTCACTCAATGCCATAGTTAGTTTTTGTGGCTAAGTACTAAGGCGTTGAGTGAGTGAACCTCACTCAATGCCGTAGCTATTTTGGCGTTGAGTGAGGTTAGCTCACTCAATGCCGTAATTGTTTTTGCGTTGAGTGAGGTTAGCTCACTCAAGGCCACAGCCTGTGTTGCAGAAGGCGTTGAGGGAGTGGACCTCACTCAACGCCGTAGCTATTTTGGCGTTGAGTGAGGTTAGCTCACTCAACGCCATAGCCTGTGTTGCTGAAGGCGTTGAGGGAGTGGACCTCACTCAACGCCGTAGCTGTTTTGGCATTTAGTGAGGTTAGCTCACTCAATGCCACAACTAGTGTTGTAGAAGGCATTGAGTGAGTGAACCTAACTTAACGCCATAGCTGTTTTGGTATTGAGTGAGGTAAATTTACTCAATGCCACCGTCTGTTTAGGCGTTAAGTGAGTGGGGCTCACTCAATGCCATGCTGTGTTGAGCCATCTCAACGCTTTTCCCTTACTTTTATTTTCTCTCCCGAGTGGATTTCCTTTGGTTTTGAGATTCCTTGTCGGCTATGTTTTTTCCAAAAGGCCGAATCGTGGGTTGTGGTTAATAGTGGTGGTTTGAAGATCTTAGTAGGGGTGAGGTTGTGTGACTTAGCAGTAGCCAAACTTTTATCTTGTTCCAGGTACGGGCTGGGAAAGCTGGTGGGAGGTCCCTTGTGCTTTCACATGTAGACCCTTGAGCTTTGTTTCTTGGAAATGGTGGTTGGGGACTGAGTTTGCCTCCAACCCGGATCCGCGTTGTTATTGCTACTGCCATCTCTCACAATTTAGGGTGTTAGACGTCTCTTCCTTTGTAGAGTGCAATGTTTTGGGCTCATGGTAGCCTTGTAAACTCTGCAGGATTTTTGGGCAGGGTTATCGCTGTTTCCTCGCACATAGTGCTTTTCCTTTTTGCCTTGCCTTGAACAGTGGTGCTTGTTACGGTTTACTTACTCTTCTTGCTTATCATTTAGATTAACATTTCCGTACAGCTTATTTGTTTTTGGTTGCTGAGGTATTCTGTTCTTCTTTGAATGCCTCAGGTTCTGGTTAGTAGACGATTAAGAGGCTAGATGTGCTATTGCTGGTGATCTCTCGTTCTGTGGAGATCAGTTCCTTGGTCTTGTGAGGTAGTTTTGTGCTTCTTTCTTAAAGAGATACATACTTGCCAGTGGGTTCATGTCAGTTTGTTGGCGCCCACTGGTAGTTTTACCTTGATACTAGATATGTTATCTTTTTGCTGCTACCTTTTCTGGAGATAGTCTACTTGCTCTTGGGATGATTTTTTCTAGGTTGCTAGTTAATTTTAAACCTAAAAACACTATTATAACTATATCTCATGATCAACATGTTTTATAAAACTCAAACACTATATTCCAAATAACGTAAAAAGATCGTTTTCCTATATATAGTATAAATTAGTATAAGTTGTCCTCTAGGGGCACTTATGCCCTCTTTTAGAATGTCAAACCTGAATAAAGTATTTTCCGCAGCGTATAAGTATAGTTTTTAAACTGTGGACTAGATGATCCAATGAGCCGAGAGATACAGCCTTTAAAATATAACTGATTTTCCAATAATTAAACTTATGAATTTTCATATTCTAGTTAGATGGTGTTCGCCTGAGCATCGACAGTTATCCCCTGCTCAACGTGGCATCACGATGCGTGTTTTATCATACTCTTATGCTTCTTAAATTTGGAGAAAATACGGGTTGTTACAACCAAGCGTCTCCCCCACAGACGAGCCTTCAGACCTGCCAGCTAGATGAGAGCCTGCGAAGCGGGTTTACCTGGGGCCGAGTCGAGCTCGGGGTATTGATGAAGATTTCATAAACAAAACCTCTCCCCCACATGCGAGCCTTCGGACCTGCTAGTTAGATGAAAGCCTGCGCAGCGGGTCTACCTGGGGCCGAGCTGAGCTCGGGGTGTTGATGAAGATTTCATAACCAAAACCTCTCCCTATAGGCGAGCCTTCGGACCTGTCAGCTAGATGAGAGCCTGCGCAGCGGGTCTACCTGGGGCCGAGCCGAGCTCGGGGTGTTGATGAAGATTCCATACCACACATTATTCTTATCCTAATCTTTAAAATAAAAAGAGTTGACAATGGATCAAAGTATGGGATATATTATGATAGCATTTGAAAACAAAAATACAATCACCTCCTCCCCTTCACGGGTAGAAGCTCTATAGATCATCACCGCTCCAAGTGTGGCTCAAGGTCCTCCCTTCCACATCCTGGAGGTAATAACTTCCCATTCTAAGGACCTCTTTTACTATGTAAGGCCCTTCCCAGTTTGGGTTGAGCTTGCCCACGGGGGCTGACCTTCCCACCACGTAAACCTTTTTCAATACCAGATCTCCTTCGACGAACAGCCTGATCCTGACATGCTTGTCGAAGTATTTTTCCATACGCTGCTTAATCTCTTCTTGCCTGATGGTTGCGACATCCCGCGCTTCTTCCGTCAAGTCTAGCAAGCGCCACAACCCTTCCTCATTTTCCAACCTCCAAGCCTCATCTCCTTCCCCTGCGGCTGTGACCCGTGGGGACCAAACCTCGAATTCTACTGGCAGGACCGCCTCACACCCGTGAGAAAGCTTGAAGGGGGTCTCGCCCGTGGCCGTGTTCGGGGTCGTCCTCAAGGCCCATAGAACTGAGGGGAGCTGCTCCACCCAATTTCCCCTCAAGTTTTCTACTTTTTTCTTGAGTAAGTTCACAATGATTTTATTTGCTGCTTCCACCTGGCAATTGCTCTGGGGGTGATGGATAGAGGAAAACCTGAGATCTATCCCCAGCTAGGCGCAGAAGCTGTTGAACTCTTTGCTGGAAAACTGGTGTCCATTATCTGTCACTATTACTTGGGGTAGACCGTGCCTTCATATGATCTCTCCCCAGACGAAGTTCCTTATAACTTATGAGGTGAATTTGGCTAAGGCCTTAACCTCAAGCCACTTTGAGAAGTAATCGATCATGACTAGGAGGAACCTCCTCTACCCACTTGCTGGAGGGAAAGGCCCGACAAAGTCCATCCCCCAAATGGAGAAAGGCCATGGCGACGAAATTCTTCTGAGCTTTTGAGCGGGCAAGAAATGGAGGGGGGCGTACAACTGACATTTTTGGCATCTCTTTGCAAACTCAGCTGCGTCCTTCCTCAAGGTCGGCCAGACGAACCCCTGCATTACCACCCTTGCTTCCAGTGTCCTTCCTCCAGAGTAGCTGTGACACTCGCCCGAGTGCACCTCCTCCAGGATCCTCGAAACCTCTTCTTCGGTCACACATCTTTCCAAGAGCCCTGACAACATCTTACGATGCAACCCCCCTTCCAACATCAGGTAGTGAGCTGCTTTATCCCTGAAGCTTTTTGCATCCTTAACCTCCCTTGTCAGCTCGCCCATGGGTAGGAAGGTTACCTACCGATCCACCCACGAGGATCGCTAACCTACCTCCATCAACTCCCCTTCCTCGATCGCTGGCCGGAACAGTTCAGTTAGGGTCCCTCTTTCCCTAGGCCCAAACTTCGCCAATCGGTCGGCAGCCGCAATCTCCTCTCGGGGGACGTGCTGGATTGAGAATGATCGGAAACCTCCGATGATTGCCCTTACCTTGGATAGGTACTTTATGAGGGTAGGCTCCCGAGCTTCAAACTCTCCTCGAATCTGCGATGCTACCACCATCGACTCTGTGAAGGCCTCAACATCTCAAATCTCAAGTTCCTTTGACAGACGAAGGTCGGCTATCACAGTCTCATATTCTGCTTGGTTGTTGGTTACCGGAAAGTGGTAGTCCACCGCCTGCTCTATGGCGACCCCTTGGGGGCTTATCAGCACCACTCCTCCCCCAAGAGAAAGCTTTCCCGAGGCCCCATCAACCATCATCCTCCATGCCCCCTACGGCTGCGGCTCCCCCTCCTTGACCTCAACTACATAGTCCATTAGGAAATCTGCTACCGCTTGTGCCTTGATGGAGAGCCTTGATACAAAGGAGATGTCAAACTCGCTTAGTTCGATGAACCACTTTGCAAGTCTTCCCGAGTGCTCCACCCCTTCAAAGATCTTATGAAGAGTATGGTCGGTCACCACCTTAATCGAGTGTGCTTGAATGTACGACCGAAGTTTCCTTGCCGAAACAACTAGAGCGTATGCTAGCTTTTCCAGGATGGGGTAACGGAGCTCCACCTTCTTCAAAATCTTACTCACGTAATAGATGGGCAGCTGCTTCTTCCCCTCTTCCCTGACCAGAACAGAGCTCACGACCTCTGCTCCTACTCCTAGATATAGGGCCAGGTCCACTCCTTCTTTTGGGCTTTGAAGTAGAGGAGCCTGGGAGAGCTGTCTCTTCAGCCCTTGGAAGGCCTCTTCACAATCGGCGGTCCACTCAAACCTTTGGTTACCCCTCAACACCTTGAAGAATGATGAACACTTGTCCCCTGATCTGGAGAGGAACCTGCTTAGACCGGCCAACTTGCCTGTCAAGCACTGGACCTCCTTTGCGTCGCGAGGTGATTAAAAATCTAGGATGGCCTTCACCTTATCCGGGTTATGCTCTACACCTACCGGGGTCAAGAGATGCCCAAGGAACTTCCCGCGGATGGCCCTGAAGACACACTTCAAGGGGTTCAGCCTCATCTTGAATCGCCGCATGGTGGCGAAGGTCTTTTCTTGGTCCCGTAGGTGCGAGTTCACACACTTGCTTTTCACCATCAGGTTGTCAACATAGACCTCCAAGTTTCTCCCCCTTTGCCCCTAGAAGACTAGATCCATCATGCATTGGTAGGTAGCCCCTGTGTTTTTCAACCCAAAGGGCATCATTTTATAGCAAAATCACCCCTCCCTAGTGATGAAGGAGACGTCCTTGACATCGGGAGGGTGCATCCAGATCTGGTGGTAACCTGAAAAAGCATCCAAAAAACTCAACAGAAAAACCGATGACTGAATCAACCAGCGCATCGATTCGAGGTAAGGGGTAGCAATCCTTAGGGCATGATTTATTTAATAAAGAGAAATCGATACAGGTTCGTCAGTTCCCGCCCCCCTTTTAAACAATTACCATATTGGAGATCCAGCCTAAATATTGGATCTCTGAGATTAAGCCAGCTTCCAAGAGATTCCTGACCTCCTCGATCACGGATTGGCTCGTCCAGCTTGGTGGTGATGACACTCATCTTCTGGTGGATGGGGCGAGTCTGGGGGTCCAGGTCCAGGCGATGGAAAGCCACATACACGTCAATGCCTGGCATGTCTGCCGAGCTCCAGGCGAAGATGTCGACATTGCTCTGGATGCAAGCTCTCATCTGCTCCTGGTCCTTGGGACTTAGGCCCCCACTGATCTGCTCCTTCCACACCGGTCCCGTGCTGGTGAAGACCTCCATTTCCACCCCTTCTTCGGCTGGCTCCAGCCATGCTAGCTCCCAGCCGACCCTTGCTTCTTCTTCTAGCTCCAACTCCTCCCTTCCTGCTTCAACCTCCACTGCCTCCTCCGGCCTCTCCTGCTCAACTCGTGTTTCTTGCTCCTCCTCTACCTCCATCGCCTCCTCTAGGCCCTCCTGCTCAACTCCTGCGGCTAGCTTCTCCTCTAACTCAATCGCCTCCTCCAGGCTCTCCTGCTGCTGCTCGACTTCCTTGCCCCTCCGGGCCTCTTGATCAACTTCTCTTGCTTGCTCCTCCTCTACCTCCATCGCCTCCTCCAGGCCCTCCTGCTAAACTCCTGCGGCTAGCTTCTCCTCTACCTTCATCACCTCCTCCAGGCTTTCCTGCTGCTCCTCGACTTCCACTCCCCTCAGAGCCTCTTGCTCAACTTCTTCCTGCTCCTCCGCGCTCTCCCTTATCGCCTCCCCTAGGCTTACCTCCACTTCTGTGACATCCTCTCCTTTCTCTGCCAGCTCCCTCTCCAGCTCTTCTGCCTCCGCCATCCAAGACACAGTGTTGACCGCCGTTATGTAGCACTACCTCGCCACCTTCGGGTCTCCCCTAATCCTGACCTGCACCCCTCCATTGTTAAACTTGAGAAATTCATGAAACAAGGAGGGGACGCAGCGAAAGGCACTGATGAGGGGACGCCCAAAGATGGCATTGTAGCTGCTTGGGGCGTCCACGATCACGAACCTGCAGTTCCGCGACACGCCTCCTAACTTCACATGCAGCCCTACTCCCCTTTTAACTTCTTTCCTCTCACCCGAGAACCCAAACAACGGTCCATCCGAGGCTAGGACCCTCTTCCACTCAACCTTCATCTCATCGAAAGTCTTTTTAAAGATCACATTCACAGAACTCCCGTTATCCACCAGTATCCTGGAGACCGTGAAGTTCTCCACTGCTGTCTGAATCACGAGGGCATTGCAGAACGAATCCTCAAAGTCTTGCATGTCAGCTGATGAAAAGGTGATTTTTTTCATCTGGGGGTGGGGGAGCCAGATAGGTCGAGGCGACCCCTCTTCAGAACATGGTCTGAAGGCTACCCTTGCGAGTTGCCTCAATCCCCACTCCCCCGTGGATCACGCAGATCCCTCCTCGGGTTCCCACATCTGCTCTATCTTCACACCTATCTTCCCCTCCCCCTGTTGCACTTCCACGATTCTTACCCGCGGATCCTGCCTCACCATTCCTCTAGCTTCCCTCATCTATAAGAACTCCGGGCAGGTGGCCGACGCGTGACCTTCCTCCTGGTGGAAGTCACAGAAGTGAAAAACCAACCTGCCCCCTCTTCCTTCTCCACCTCCCCTTATTCCAGCCCCTCAAACTCCTCTTATTCCTCCTCTTCCTCTACAAACCTCCATTGCTTCTTGTGGCGGCGGGAAGTGATCCCTCGGTCCCTGCCTCCACGGCTGCTGATCAAACCTCCTTGGCTCCTGAAGGTAATCCCTTCCCTGAAAACCTCCTCCTTGACCCTGGGGGAGACCCACATGAGGCCTCCAACCCAACCAGTTGTTTGGCTCCTGGGCCACCCATCCATGCTGCTGCCCCTGTCCTCGGGGTTCGTCGCTCCTTCTCCCTTCTCTTTGCTCCCTCTGCCTTCCTGCTGCAAGTTCCTTCACATCATCCTCCGCCAACCTGGCCAACTTCATGGCAAATGCCGGATTCGCCCTTTAGAAGTCTATCTCTTTTGCCTCCCTCTCCATGAGATCCTCGAAGGAGGGGGGGGGGGTACTCACTTTAACTCCATACTGAAGAAACCCGGCCACATTCCCAGGGTGAAGGCGAGCATCAGTGCGTACCCTGGGACCTCCTGGACCAGGAGAACCTCTTCCTGAAACCGGTCGACATAATGACCCAGCGTCTCCTCCGGCTTCTGCCTTAGTGCAAACAGGCACTCTGCCTCCTTCTTCCGCCTCTTCGACGTTGAGAACCTCAACAGAAACCCCATATGCAGATCTTCAAAGCTGTATATCGAGCTTGCCAGCAACTGGTGGAACCAGTCCCGGGCCTTCTCCTTCAACGTGATGGCGAAAAGATGACACTTGAAGGAATCTATCATCTGCCTGATTAAAAATACATCCTTGAACCACTGTACATGCTGCACAGGGTCATCCTTCCTCGAGTAATAGGACATGTCTGACTCCCAGAACCCCTCTGGCACAGGAGCTGAGATGATGAGCTCGCTGAAAGGGATCTCGCCTCCTAGCTGGAAAAAGGGAACATCTCACAGCCTCGGCTAACTAGCCCGATCTGCGAGACCGTGCCCAAGGAAGAGTTCTCGCACAGCCACGTCCCTCTCGCCTAAATCTGCCAGAATCTCCTTTCCGGGGCGCTGGCCTGGGAAAAGTTCTCGCGTGGCCATGTCCCTCTCACCGACCTCCACCGAGATCTCCTTCCCAGGATGCTGCCTAGGAGCATTCTCGCGCAAGAGCGAGACCACCTCAACCGGAACCTGAGGTGTCACCCATACACTCCTCTCCGAGAAGGCCAAGCTGATGGTCTGCCTGACCTCTTGCCTTAAGTCCTCTAGCATCTTCCTCATTGCTTCCTCTCCTAGGGTGGGGGATCCTCCTGAGCCAGACCCTTCACCGTCACCTCAAGTCATGGGACCAAACTCAAGGCTTTCTTGTATCGACTGCCTTCCACGCTCACCGCACTAGAGTTATTGAAGCAAAAATTGACCTCAACGAGAGTTAAAAATAGGGGTGCATCCAACACCTACTTCTCTCAAGTCCCGACCCTCGTCTGGTTGATAAGTACCTAGGACTGACCCAACGCCTCAGCAGGGAGGTCCCACCTCACACCCTGAAGATCTCTGAGAGCTTCCCCTCTAAAGCCAAAAGCTGGGCTAGGAGATCCTCAGAAAGCACTAGAGATTTGGAGAATAATGAGAGTTCGCATTACTAGGAGACCTTGTGGGTCTATTTATAGTCTTTTGCTGACCTGAAGTTACTGAAATACCCCTGGCTGGCCTGCCAATAGCCAAATCCCGCTGTTTGTAAAGTATTAAATGGAGCCCCTGGGGGTGTATGGGTAATTTTATCTGATGGAGATTAAGTAATTTTACCCTTAACCCATGGCCCCACTTGACGAGAACCCTATGCCGAGAACCCTCTCGCCTTCATTTGGCGGGAGCTAAAAAGGAGTGTCAAAAGTCTCAAGCTGAGCTAGCCCCTGCCTTCTGCGAGACATAATCCTTCTCGCCGACTTTACCGGAAGCGGGTCCCGGCTGACCGATAGTGAACGCTCTCGCCCATTTCCAGGCAAGAGCTCCTCTAATCTTGACGCTTTCGCTGCTGTATGCGATGTTGATTGAGTGGAGCTCACCCAATGCCCTTGCTGCTTACCACGACGTTGAGTGAGTGGAGCTCACTCAGCTCCCTAGTTGCTGACCATGACATTGAGTGAGTGAAGCTCACTCAGCGCCCTTGCTGCTGACCACGGCGTTGAGTGAGTGGAGCTCACTCAACACCCTTGCTTCTGACCACGACGTTGAGTGAGTGGAGCTCACTCAGCGTGGCGTTGAGACCATTCAACGCCTTCTCTCTCACTTCTGGTCACGGGCGGGATCTCGCCTGCTCCTAGGCGGGAGCTCCTTCGGCGCGAGAGCTCTTCTGGTCTTCAGGCTCAGGCTAGCCCGAGGCTGGACCAACCCCGACCATTGATGCCACTCGGTGCCACCCAACAAATATGGGGTTGTACAATCGCTGCCGTCAGTTACGGATGTGAGTTTTGAGTGACTCATATTATAACCCTTGGGGCAATTTTTGTGTACTCTAATATTGTAGAAGCCGACGTTTCTTCTTATTATTGTTGTACTTGTTGGACTTATATACTTGTGTGGATTTTGACTTATGTACTTCTCTTTATGTTGGGTTGGCATAGATAATATTGGTTTTAGCTGGCAGGATAGGCATCTTTTAGTATCAGTTAACCCGTGTGTTGGCGTTACTGCAAGGTGGCTGTTCTCGGCATAAGACTCCCCTCTGCCATATCTTGTGTTCTGGGAAGGGATCTTACAAATGGTATCAGCTTGCATCGATCCTCAACTAAAGAAGTCATTGAACAATGGTGCCACCCCCGCTTGATTGGTCAGTTCGTGGACAAACTGACATAGCGGAAGCAGTGGTGTGCCCATGTGTAATTCACACTAAGTATGTCCAGTTGTTGTTTTACATTAGCTAACTTGACCATAGGTTCGTACCTTTATGTGTAGATTCCAGCACGTGTAGAGCCAATAGCGGGCACTCCCGCCCCTTCTGTTCCTTCCAAGTTCCAACAGTCAGTGTTGGGACAAACACTTATGGTAATTTTGGACGCTTGCAGGTCTCAATAGGCCCCGATGCAACAACAAGACCTGGACTCTTACTGGATGAGTACCTTCAGAGCCCTCTCCCCTCCTGCTTACCACATGATGGAGTTGGTTGTCTGTACTGAAGAATTTATAGACATGGTTCAAGAGCTAATGGCAAGAATCTAATGTCCAGCCAGTATGGCTTGTATCTTAGCCGTGTTAGTCTTGGAAACGCACGCGATGAGGTGGTAGAAGTACCTCATGGGTTCCAATTTCCAAGGCCGAGTATACACTTAGATTAGTTGGAATGAATTTTCTGAAGCCTTCTTGGAACACTTCATTGTACAACCCCGTATCCGGTGAGTAGGGTCAGCAGGAGCCAGACTGGCTGAGTCCAGCCCAAGACCTAGGTGAGCCAGGTCCCAAGCGTCGAGTCTACTCGATGCCCCCAGCCTCGGCATTGAATGAGGTGAGGTAGATCAACGCCCCCAGCCTCGGAATCTAGTGAGGCGACCTCACTCAGCGCCTTCAGCCTAGGCATTGAGTGAGGCTCACTCACTCAACACGTTCAGTTTAGGCGTCGAGTGAGATGAGTTCTGTCAATGCTTCTTGCACTTGGCATTGAGGGACATCTCGGTATCCACCGGCTTGCACTTGCCCTAGAGAGCTCGGCATTATCCCCAGCTCGCCAAGGCAGGGTAGATGATTTTGGGAGGCGAGCTTGTGCTCACAAAGTCCCGCTCGCTGAGCTCTTTGCTGTTCATCGAGTTCTTGGCATTTTGCCAAGCTCTTGGCTGTTCATCGAGCTCTGAGCCTTTCATCGAGCTCCAGGCCTTTCGTCGACCTTCTGGCCTCCTGATGAGCTCTAGCCGCTCAAACAACTCGCGGCAGGCGAGTAGGGCTAGCTGGGCCTGTGCTCGCTAAGGACTAGAAGGAGATGACGGGTGCCGGCTCCATCGAGCACTCGCCGCCCCTACCGAGTAGAGATTGTTGAGGGTTACTCTCCCTGTGCTATAGGATGTGTTTTTACAATTTTCCCCCGTTGGCCTGCCCATAACTATTTAGAACATCAGAGTTACGCTATTGCCAGACCCAGTTGGGCTGCACATAGCTGTTCAGAAAAGCGGAGGTTGGCTATTTGCAAGCCATTTTCAGAAATCTAAAATAGGACCCAAGGGGTACCTCAGAAGGCATGCATACTTGTCTCTCAGTCTTCTAGCACTTTCTGAGGTTGCTTTAGCTCGGCTCTTTGCTAGGGAGGGGAAGCGCTCTAAGATCTTCCGAGAGTGTGGTGGGACCTCCGCGTCGAGCCCTTAGGTCAGTTCTTTGTTCTTTTTCCTTGCCTTTTTGCTTGCAGGAGAGAAATAGGCGCGCGATTACCCCTTCCCCAAGAGTGAACTCCACAGAGACTGATTTCTCGAATTCAACATTCATTCCCTCTACCGCCCGAGATGAGTTTGAAGAAAGGTTCATACCGTTAAAGTAAGGATCCAAGTCTGTGACATTTTATCAGTGGGAGTTTCAACACCTTGCTCGATTTGCTGACTCCTATGAGTTAGATGACCGCGAGTACGCCAAACGGTTTTACAATGGCTTGCAAGATCCCCTAAGGCAAGCCATTTTGTTTATAGCGGATGCGAGCTTGGCGGAGATAATCGATATGGCAAAAAGGTTGGAGGAAGATCACTTGGGAAGTGGTAATAGACCCGCCGAGGGTGTGATTGAAGCAGGCCATAGCTTCAGGAAGAGACGTAATAGTAGAGGTGGAAGAGGAAATCAAATAGGTGGCAGCCATTACCACTAGAATTTTAGGATGGAATGCCCGACCCCACAGCTAGCACTACCTCCACCTCAACAAATGTATCAGCAGACTAGAAAGCAGTACGAGCGTGTTTTCTTCCAATGTAACCAGCCGGGCCACATCCGACATCACTGCTTGCAACTAGGTGGAGATGCTCCACCTATGTTTCCACCGATAGCTCCGCGAGGACGAGGAAAAGGTCGTGGTCGAGGAAGAGGACCAAGAGGAAGGAATCCTGAACTTTCTAGAGAGTAGGTGTTTGCTCTAGCCATGACTCAGGAACAGAATCCTCAAGATGTGATTGCAGGTTTGTCGAGATTTAATTAATACAATATAAGCATTTATTGGAACACTATTACTGATTTTTGCTAGCATTACTATTAGGATGTTTAGTTTGACCCATTCTGTATTGTCTAGGGTAATAAGTTCATTTCCAGGATCATTGCCTCAAAAGAATTCCAGTAAAAATGTAGATCGATGATACCAGAATTAAGTTCGACGAAAGCAAAGATGCGTTTGACGAACAACGATCTCAATTCGACGAATCAGAGTCTTAACTCAGAGTTTAGCTCGACGAACTTTGAGCTCCGGTCGACGAACTATGATCCCTACTCAGAAACTCAGCTCGATGAAAGTCAAGCTTAACTCAACGAACTCTGAGCTCAGGTCGACAAATAAGAAGATTTAGTACAATTAACTCCAGGCTCAGGTCGATGAAATGCTTGCTGAGTTCGACTAATTCTTTGTAGTGCTTTAGTCAGATATATTTATAGAAGGCAGAACAGTTTCAGTCTTAATTTCAGGCTGATTATATTCTCAAGGCAGAATAATTTAAAGGCTTAATTACAGACATCTATGACTTTGATATTTAATGCCAAGTATTCTAATCAATATAGCCGTTTAGAGGCAGCATTAAATATGGATTTATCACAGAGTTTAAAGCCAATCAATTTCAAAAGAAGTTACCATTCTCAGACGTTTCAGAATCGATTAACTCAAATGTTTGAATTCTTCTCAGCATTCTATATATATGTACAGAAGATTGTTGCGTCAAGGTTACAAACTTAGATATACTGACTTAGAGACTTGTAGATCAATACACACTCTTACAGAATTAGATCTTCAATCTCTGCTTGTGCAAAGTCTTAATCTCTCAGATACAAGAAGGCCTACACCCTGAAGAAAGTACTCCCTTTCCTGATCATAAACTCTACTCAAATCTAGGGGAGCTTTTTGGTTCAACATCCACTAGTCTTCTCAAGGAATATTGACAGAGAGGACATCATCACTTTTTGTTTATTTTCATAAACTATGTATAAGGTTTTTAACTCTCTTCAAAAGTAATCTTTTGGTCTCTAAGTCTCCTGATCAAAAGACTTAATTTAGTTTTTGGCCACCTGATCAAAAGCTCGTAGGTTTGCTTGATCTCCCTTAGAAAAATTGATCTTGTGATGGTAGGACACCTGAGCAAAAACCTATGGTGGCAGGGCACCTAATAAAAAACCGATAGTGGGTTCCTACTAGGTTGGTAGAAGAGTGGATGTAGTAAGATTTATTGGGGTGTCACTATAAATTTCCTTCTGTCGTTTGTGATTGTTATTCATTTTATTTGTGTGCTGTGATTGCTTCTTTATATATATATATATCACTAGTTTTTAAATTCGCTATAAAACAAAATCAAGATTTTAAAATACCCTATTCACCCCCTCTTGTATAAAGTAGATCTATCCCTCACTTTCCATTTGTATCAGAGACTAGTTCTTTGGTTTTACAGGCTAACACCTGAACCATAGATTTGATGGATTTTATTTTTACTTATAAATTTGTCATTACACAGAATAGGGAATATTCAAGCACTAGACCTCCTGTGTGCAATCTAAATAAGTTTGCACTATGGAAGGCAAGGATTATATTTTATATGAACTCTATTGATGAAGACATCTACATTCTATTTTTACAGGTCCACCTCTACCAATGGTAATAACAAGTACAAGTGATGTACCACCACCAGAATGGACAGAAGCACAAAAGATAGCAAAGATTATTGATGCAAAAGCTATAAACATCTTAGCTCAAACAATGTCAGAGGACATTTTCCAGAAGGTTGTTTAATGCTCTTCAGCAAGGGACATCTGGAACTCCCTCAACGCAATGGTTATTGGATCTGCTGATTAGAGAAAGGACAGAAGATCCCACTTGATCTATCAATATGAAAATTTCAAGAAGGGAGAATCTGAATCAGTTGCTGAGATGTACACAAGACTCAGTCTCATTATCAATTTGCTAAAATCCTTAGAGAAGGAAATCACATTGATAGAAGTCAATGAAAAGATCCTCATGTGTTTCCCTAACACATGGGATTCAAGGATCTAGCCAATCAAAGAAGTCAAAAGCTTAAATGAGATTATAATAGAGACCCTATTGGGCAAGCTCAAATCTTATAAGCAGCTCATCAGAACTAGGGAAGCTGAATAGAAGTCTTCACCCCCAGTAAGGAAAGAGAGAAGTATTGCTTTTCAAGCAACAGAAGAAAAAGAAAAATATCCAGAGAATGAAGATCTTATAGGTCTCTTGGCTAAGAGATTCCACAAAATGGCAAGAAAAGACTTCATGAGAAGATCTTCAAGAAATGATGACAAACTAAGGTATGATAAAACTCCCACTAAAGAAATAGTTTGTTATGGTTTCAGGGAATAAGGACATATCCTTCCAGAATGTTCTGAGAATAAGAAGACAGACAAGATGAAGGAGAAAGACAATAAGAACCACTCACACAAATCCTCTTCCAGTAAATTCAAAAAGAAAGAGAGAGGCTTTGTTGCTGAGACTGAGTGAATTTGATTCAGAATCTTAATCTAGCTCAAGTGAAGATGAAAAAGAAGCAAAAGCTAAAGAAATCTGTTTGATGGCAATTAATGCATCATGCAACAATTCTGAGTCTGAGTTAGAATCTGAAGAAGACCAGGTAATATCTACTTTTGATTTTACTTTAGTTCAATTTAAATTAGATTTCAAATTACTATGTAAAGATTTAATAAAATCTGAGAAGGAAATAAAACTTCTCAGAGAGAAACTAACTGAATTAGACAATCTTTCTTTAGAAAATCTTGAACTTAAAGAAAATTTAAAAACTACTAATGAACAAATAGGTTCTTTAGAAAACAAGTTAAATGAAGCTAAAATGTTTGAATAATCCCTTAATGGGGGAAGCATCAAACTGATGGATATCACAAGCACAATCATTGCCAGACTCAATGGCAAACTAGGCTTGGGGGCTTCATCTATTCAACCTCATCTTATTCAGAAAAATATTTTATCAATCTCTATAAACTTCATATCAGGTAAAGGAAAAGAAGTACTACAAATTACAGATTCAATTACTAAAGTTTCACAAAAGAATGAATCGAAACAAAAGAGAAATTCACAGAAAATTATTTTCAACAAAATTCGTCAAACCAATATCGACGAAATTAGTATTATTCGTCGAACGACGATCGACGAACTCTGAACCCAGAATTTGGGTATAACTACTCAACAGGTTGTGCTTGACGAAATCAATATGATTCTTCGAACAGAGATTGGCGAACGTGGAACGCAAAAAATGATACTATCATTTTGTGAACCGAGCACGACGAAATATGTACTATTCATCGAATGAAGCTCGACGAAATAATTATAATTCATTGAACACATTTTTTCAAAACATAAATTTAAATTATTTTCAAAACAATAATTAAAAACCATAATTGAAAACACCCTTTACTCAGTGGATCATCCCTCCTAGGAGATATCATCCACTTTGTTATAAGGATCAGTTAGAGTGTTCTTACATTTCAAATTATCATTATGAAAGAAAATTAGGACCCAAGGTAACCTGGGTCAAGAACACGTAATTTGTTTTTATGCAGGTAAAGAACTATCCTAACATAGATGAACAGTGGTATTTGGATAGTGGTTGCTCAAAACATATGATAGGAAGCAAGGCTAACCATATTGACTTTAAAGTAAAGCTTGGACCAAAAGTCATCTTTGGAGACTCAAACTATGGCCAAACAAAAGGCTATGGAAATGTTAGGGTTGGAACAATTACCTTCAAAAAGGTATCCTATGTGAATGGTCTCAATCATAACCTCATCTCCATAAGTAAATTATGTGATGAAGGTTATCAGGTAACTTTTAATAAGCCTTTTTGTTCAATTACTTCTAGTTTAAATAAAGTAGTCTTAACTGGAGTTAGACAAGGTAATATCTACTTAGTTAATTTTAACTTTACAAAAACTGAAATCTATTTATTTAATCTGTGTAGTAAAAATAGTGAACTTTGGCATAAAAGGTTAGGATATGTAAACCTTAGGACTATTGCTAAACTTTTTAAGGACAATCTTGTTAGAGGACTACCTTCTGGTTCTTACAAGAAGGAAGGACTTTGCATGGCTTGTCAATTAGGCAAGCAAACTAAAAATAGTTTCAAATCCATTTCTAAAAGTGATTCACCCAGGATTTTGTATTTGCTACATATGGACCTTTTTGGAACTATTACAGTACAAAGTTTGGGAGGAAAGTCATATACCTTAGTTATTGTAGATGATTTCTCTAGAATCACTTGGGTACTCTTTCTGAGAAACAAGTCAGAAAACTTTAAAGTACTTACAGATTTTCTTAAGAGCATCAATATTGAGTACTCTACTCAGATTATATTGATCAAAAGTGATCATGGCACTGAGTTTGAATCTCTTCTTATGTAAGAATTCTGTGAGAAGGAAGGTATTAGGCATTATTTTTCTGCTCCTAGAACTCCTCAACAAAATGGTATAGCTAAAAGAAAAAATAGAACCCTAATTGAATCTGCTGGTATATTACTTGTAGATGCTCACTTGCCCCTATCCTTTTGGTCAGAGGCAGTAAGCACAACAAACTATATCCTTAACAAAAGTCTAATACATAAACTTAAGGGTAAGAC
The DNA here is from genome assembly GCA_039513925.1 of Platanthera zijinensis. NCBI lineage: Eukaryota > Viridiplantae > Streptophyta > Magnoliopsida > Asparagales > Orchidaceae > Platanthera > Platanthera zijinensis. The sequence goes on from CM077079.1 coordinate 118,979,736, forward strand.
TCCCTGTGAATTACTTAAATCTAAGAAACCTAAAGTAAATTATTTTAAAGTTTTTGGTTGTAAGTGTTACATTCATAACAAGAATAAGAAACATTTAAGAAAATTTGAAGCCAAAGATGCAGAAGGAATTTTCTTTGGATATTCTCAAGTTAGTAAGGCTTATAGGGTTTAAAACAAATCTACTCTTAAAATGGAAGAATCTGTATATGTAACTTTTGATGAAAATAATATGTTTTACGAGGAGAGAAAGGTCTCTACCATACAATCTTTTCAGGTACAAAATCTGTGTGAGAAAATGGATGAATTAATCATAACACAAGAGGATGCAGCACATCCTTCTCAACAGATTGCTGAAGACAGTGATAAAGAAAATCATGAGATTTATGCTGAAATATTATAGCAAATGAAATTCCAACAGAGGAATTAGCACCACAAACAGTTGAAGAATCAACTCTACCTATTGATCTTTTCATACTTAGAGATCACGTTAGATCTCAAGTGATTGGAGACATATCAATTGGTGTTCAAACAGGGCATCAATTGAATCAAGATAAGATGTATGCTTATTTTATTTCTCAGATTGAACCTCAATCTATCAAAGATGGAGAACAAGATCCCCACTAGATCATTGCAATGCAAGAGGAACTCAATCAGTTTTAGATATGTAGATTTTGGGTCTTAGTTCCAAGACCCAAAGACTATCCAGTCATTGGAACCAAATGAGTCTTTAGGTATAAGCTGGATGCTCAAGGAATCATCGTAAGAAATAAATAAAGATTGATAGCTCAAGGATATTCACAGGAGGAAGGCATAAACTATGACCAGATATTTGCTCCTATTGCAAGATTGAAGGCTATCAGGATCTTTCTTGCAAATGCAACATTCAAGAAATTCACAGTATATCAGATGGATGTGAAGAGTGCCTTTCTAATTGGATATCTCAAAGAAGAAGTTTATGTTGAACAACCACAAGGTTTTATCTCTCTAACTCACGCTTCTTATGTTTTTAGACTTAACAATGATCTTTATGGTCTTAAACAAGCTCCAAGAGCATGGTATGAGACTCTTGATAGTTTTCCTTTAGAAAAAATTTAGTAGGGGCATAGTAGATAAAACATTATTTATTAGACATCATAAAAATAAAATTTTGCTAGTTCAAATAAATATAGATGATATAATATTTGGCTCTACTGATTCCAAACTATGCAAAAGGTTCTCTGACCTAATGCATTCTAAGTTTGAAATGAGTAGCATGGGTGAGCTATCATACTTCCTTGGTTTTCAAGTGAAGCAAACTCCTTATGGAAAATTTATATCCCAATCTAAATATGCTAAAGAGCTAATTAAAAGATTTGGGATGTCAGATGCCTCAGTTATGAAAACACCCATGCCCTCTAATGTTGTTGTTGATACTGATGAATAGGGCAAACCTGTTGATCAGAGATTATATAGGACCATCATTAGGTTTCTATTATACCTTATAGTTAGTAGACCCGACAACATGTTTGGTACATTTTTGTGTGCTAGGTTTCAAGTAAATCCCAAAGAATATCACCTAATTTTAGCTAAAAGGATTCTAAGATATATAAAGGGTTGCCCAAATCTAGGACTCTGGTATCAAATAGAGTCAGAATTTTAATTAATTGGATTCTCAAATGCTGGCTATGCCGGATGCAGAGTTGACAGGAAAGTACATCAGGAACTTGTCAGTTTCTTGGTGATAGGCTTGTGTCATGGTTTTGCAAGAAGAAAACAACTGTTTTTACTTCAACAGCTGAAGTTAAATATATGACAGCTGGTAGTTATTGTTCATTGATTTTATGGATTCAAAATCAATTACTGGATTATGGTTAAAACATAAATAATTCAACCAAATTTTGTGATAATACCAGTGCAATTTATATTGCACAAAATCCAGTTCTGCATAGTAGGACTAAGCATATAGAAATAAAACATCATTTTCTTAGAGATAATGTAGAAAAAAATAAAAATAATCTTGTCTTTATTTCTACTGATTTACAAAGGGAAGATATTTTCACTAAACCCTTAGATGAAAAGAAACATCTTTTCTTCCTAAATCAGCTAGGCATGATAAATGGAGATTCATTAATTTGATTTTTGTTTCTGAGATCGATGAATTGCACACCTTTTGTCCAATGATGCTCGACGAACTGTGTTCTTTTCGTGAATCGTTCATCGAACGGAGATCGACGAACCTTCCTTTGGAAACTTTCGTCGAACGGAGATCGACGGATTAGTTTCAAGTATATTTCATCGAACGGAGCTCGACAAAATATATTTCTTTCGCAAATCTTTCGTTGACCAGAGATTGACGAAATGTATTTCTTTTGAGAATTTTCGTCAAACAAGAGTTCAAGGTGTTGTTTTTTAGTCGGACAGAGTTTGCCGCTTCAACTTCTGAAAACTTATATTTAGGTTTTCATCGAACTCCATCCCGTGCTTTCTCCATTTCCCTTCTCTTGCGCTTGATCTTTTTTGTGTTGCAGTAAAATGGTGGTGTCGCAGGCGATTCTCTCAACAATGAAGTTTGATGTAGGCTTTGATATAGATATGGACTCCTTCAGTCATTCCCATCAAATCTTTAAGGATATTTTTCAACTATTCGAGATGCAACATCTGCAAAACTCTATGTGCACCAGAATCAAAATCCCCGTCATGGAAATTAAGGAATGGGTTTATACTACAAAGATTCAAGAACCTACAATTATTACTGGATCAATCACAAGAGATCAGGTTTCTCTAACACCTGATATTTTATCTGAAATTTTTGGTTTTGTTAATGGTGAAGAGGACATAGAAATATCTAGTACTGAATTTGATGAAATCCTAGATAGAATGGGACATAATCAGAGAAACCATAACCATCTCTTGAAAAAGTATTTTTCCATATAGTATAAATTTTTGGCCGATGTGGTTGGTAAGGTTCTATTGGGCAAACACTTTGCTCACGATTATGTAACCAGGCAACAATTTATGTTGATGTGTGCTTTGGTTGAAAATAAAACCATTAACTAGGGAACAATCTTATTTGATTCAATTAAAAAGAAGATTAATAAGAAAGATGTTAGCTATGGCAGAATTCTGGGTATTTTCCTCCAAACAAAATGTCCAGAAGTTCTAGTCTCTCAGACTGTGCATATCAATGCTTCCAAGAGGCCTACCTCTGCTTTGTTTAGAAGATGGGAGAGGGTAATCCCAAAGCCATCAAGGGCTGAATCATCTAGGACAACTTTTGAAAATACAAGGGCTGTATCAACCACTCTCCAAACCCCAACAGAAGTTTTTGCTCCTCCTATTACCTCTCCTCAACCATCTCCACAACATTCTCCAATACCTTCTCTATCTAACCAACTTCCATCATAAACTCCACATGTTGATGTTTCTCTTCCCCAGTCCCCTTCTACTCTTCAAACCACATTAATAGAAGAGATTCCTATAAATTCTTTCATCCACAATCACCAATTCATCAGTCACCCTCATCCCCTTTACCTTCTAATCTATCTCATTTCAATCTACTTCCTCCATCTCCACCTCATTCATCGCAAATTCATGTATCTCCATCACCACCTCACTTCCCTATATAGGAAGAAACTATTCCTGATTTCATTTCTCCTGTAATCAATCTTCAACATATACCTTAGTCACCATCTCTCTGTCCAAACTATATTAGCAGTTCCATTCCATCATCCTCCATTCCATCATCTGCATCTACTCTAGCTCCTGAGTTTATGTTTTTGGATTTCTCTTCCATTGCCAACAATCTTCTTGAGTTCATCACTCCCACATTGAGGAAACTCATAGATGAAGCAGTGGCTCTTTTGGTTGCTTCCATTTCTACTCTTTCTTCTCTGCTATCCTCTTCCTCTACATTCCCTTCTTCTGGGAGCCTAGATTCAGGTCTCCTTGGATCTAGGCAGGAGAGATGTTTCATGAAGATTCTCCTCTATCTGTAGTTTTAGTTCAAGAGGTTTCAGCAATAGCAGCAACATCAGTGGTTAGTCAACTTGAAGATTAAGAAATGTTTGAAGATTCAGTTGAAGAAGTAGTTGTAGAAATTCTAGAAGTTGTTACTGTTGGGATATCTCTATTCATCCCACAGTCAACTTGAATTTTTTATTATCAGATTTTGATACTCTGCATAAAAGCCTTGTTCTAGTTTTTGAGCATTCTTCTAAAACTATAGTATGTTATACAAATCCTATTAGTTCTTCAGTTCTGGAATAACTAATGACCAGTTTTTAAGTTATTTCTCCCAGTTATAATCCAATCCTTGAGATTATAGCAGCTATTGAGAATATAGATATTATAGAGCCAGTTTCTTCCCCTCCTACTTATGCTTGGGATGAAACTCATATGCCTAATCATGATGACATCCTTTTTGAAGATATAGAACAAGATGACAGTGTATATATACAAGTAGCAGATACAGATTTTATAAATATACTGCGAGTAGTTTCAATTCCTGATCAGTCAGATTTGATTAAATAGCTAGATGATTTATATGATAAACCTGCAGAAGATTCTGATGATAATGAAGAATCGGATGAGTCAGATGATTCTAGTTCTAAGAAAAGGAAGTTTAAGAAAAAGGCTCCTGCAAAGGTTGCTCCTCAACCTTCTTCTACAGCTGATATCCCATATTATATTTTGCATGGGATTACTCTTACACCAGACCATCCATATTGGATAAGATATTCTAAAAATGAACAGAAAAGGAGGAAGAAAATGAAAAGGTACCATTCACCTCCAAGGTCTAGCAGAGGACCTCCTCCTCCAACAGTAGGTGCAGTAGGAAACATTTCTCACTCTCAATGGTCTACTTCTTCTCATTATCAATCTAGATCTACTCATAGCAAACATGATAGACCCTCAAGGTCTGATAATCAAAGAAATCAAAGTAGCAAATAACAGCAGATAATTCAACGTAGCAGTCAACAACAATCTAATCAAGAAAGTCCTCCTTCACCAACAAATGATCCAGAAATGGACCCAAACTTCAGAATAGCAAGATTTAATGAGCTTATTGCTCTATATCAGATTAATAAAGCTAAGGCAGAAGGAAATGACATTTCCCATTTCTCAACCATGTCCTCTTACAGAAAGAAGGAACTAATAAATACCAGGTAAAGAACTTATTCAATGTTCATAAATACATGAGTCTGCATCAGGAAGAAGTTGTGCTAAGAGCCACATCTTTGAAGACTATTGGATCTCAAGATTTAAAGGTGACTCAAAAATAAGCTGAAGACCCCAACAAGAAGTTAATCTTCACTAAATCTTCTTCAAATTCTCCTACATCTTCTCCTAAAAAGGACTTTTTGTTCTTGATTAAAGTTTAAACTTTATTGTTATGTATATGTATTGTCAAAGAACTTTTTTATATCTGCTGAAAGTTTTTCTGCAAGATATCTTATGCTTTGTGTTTTTATTTTGTTTTATAGTATCCTCACCCAAATAAGGGAAGATTGTTGGAACCCTATTACTAATTTGGGCAAGGATTACTATTAGGATATTTAGTTTGACTCATTTTGTATAGTCTAGGGTCATAGGTTTATTTCCTGGGTCATTGCCTCAAAAGAATTCCAGCAGAAATGCAGATCACCTATAAAAGAATTAAGTTCGACAAAAGCAAAGCTGCATTTGATGAACGACGATCTCCGTTCGACGAATCAGAGTCTTAACTCTGAGTTTAGCTCGATGAACTTTGAGCTTCTGTCGACGAACTCCGATCTCTACTCAGAAACTCAGCTGTATAAAATTCAAGCTCAGCTCGATGAACTCTGAGATCAAGTCAACAAATAAGAAGATTTAGTTCGATAAACTCCAAGCTCAGGTCGATGAAATGCTTGCTGAGTTCGACTAATTATTTGCAGTGCTTTATTCAATTTTATTTATAAAAGGCAGAACAGTTTCAGGCTGATTATATTCTCAAGGCAGAGTAATTTAAATGCTTAATTACAAACCTCTATGACTCTGATATTTAATGCAAAGTATTCTAATGAATATAGTCGTTTAGAGGCAGCATTAAATATGGATTTATCACAGATTAAAAGCCAATCAATTTCCAAGGCAGTTACCATTCTCAAACATTTCAGAATCGATTAATTCAAATGTTTGAATTCTTCTCAGCATTCTATATATATTTAGAAGATTGTTGCCTCAAGGTTGCAGACTTAGATATACTGACTTAGAGACTTGCAGATCAACACACACTCTTACAGAATTTGATCATCATTCTCTTCTTATGCAAAGTCTTCATCTCTCAAATACAAGAAGACTTACACCTTGAAGAAAGGACTCCCACTCCTGATCATAAACTCTACTCAAATCTGGGGGAGCTTTCTGCTTCGACATCCACTAGGCTTCTAAGAGAATATTGACAGAGAAGACATCATCACTGTTTGTTTATTTTCATAAACGGTGTACAAGGTTTTTAAATCCCTTCAAAAGTTATCTTTTAGTTTCTAAGTCTCTTGATCAAAAGACTTAATTTTGTTTTTGGGCACCTGATCAACAACTCAAAGGGTTGCTAGATCTCCCTTAAAAAATCAATCTTGTGGTGGCAGGGAACCTGAGCAAAAACCTGTGGTGGCAGGGCACCTGATCAAAAACCTGTAGTGGATTTCTACCAGGGTGGTAGAAGAGTGGATGTAACCACCACTATAAATTTCTTTGTGTCGTCTGTGATTGTTATTTATTTTATTTGTGTGCTGTGATTGCTTCTTTATATATATATATATATATATATATATATATATATATATATATATCACTAGTTTTTAAATCCACTATAAAACTAAATCAAGATTTTAAAATACCCTTTTCACCCCCCTCTAGTGTAAAGTAGATCTTTCCCTCACTTTCAACATTCATCCTTAATTTTGCCAAAGATGCGCTAGGAATCTAGCTTGAGTATTTTTAATTGATACTTAGGCTTCGTGACCGTTAGTGGGAAATCGGCTCACACGTTATTTGATACCGATGCCACGCATTCGTTTGTCTCGGCGGACTTCGTAAAACACTTAGATGGTGTGCAATACTTCACTTGTATCACTCAGAGAGTACGCCTCCTAGACGGCTCCGAGATGACGACGCCAACCAAGTGCTACTTGGAAGTATGCATTGGATAAAAGATTTTTGAAACCCCTGCAATAGTGTTGAGAATGCCAGAATTCGATCTTATTCTAGGCATGACATGGTTGGACTGACACAATGCCATAATAGATTGTGCGGTAAAGAAAATTACTTTGAGGCATGGAGACTTTGAAGTCGTTTTCCAAGGTATTAAATTTACACTTCGTACGTTGTTGTCTTCCATTCAGAACCATAAGGCTCATACAAAAGCTGATGTTTTTAGTTGTCTACCTAATCACCTAGAGGGGGTGAATATGTCAGGTCTGCCTCTTTTTGCAGAATAAAAACCTGAAAGAGCGGAGTGCAGAAAATAAACAAACAAGCCACAGAGAACACAAGATTTATAGTGGTTCCCCAACTTTGGGTATGTCCACTCTCCACCTCACCGATCTAACAACACGCTAGACTCGACTACTTCACTATTATATCGGATTGAAAACCAATCCTATAACTCGGAGCAACGCCCTACAAATCAATCCTCAAAACGAGGTGTACACTCAAAAGAAAAAGAACTTCTTACAAAACTCGGAGACAAAATATCCTACAAGATAAAATATGTTGTAAATCAAAATATATAAACAAAATTATCTCAGATCAGAATCTTCAACCTCTCTTCTTTCTTGAACTTTGAAGCTTTATCAGAAATGGATCGAAGAAGACAAGCCAAAATCTTTGGATCTGAAGACTTGGGATCAACACGATCAAGAGATGGATCTATAGAAATTAAACGCCATGATCTGTTGATCTCTTCTTGCTCTGATTCACTTGAATCAGAGAAGAGCAGCGACGAGAATGTTGATGAAGAGCGGCGGCTTTCCCGATTTAGAATGAATAGAACGATTCAAAATTCTTGATTTCATGTGTTAGGGTTAGTCGAATTTGATAAGACCTTTTATAGGACAAGCCTAACGGTCATAATCATAATTGACTCCACACGTGGACCAATAAGAATCGAGATTAATTTTGAAATTGTTTCCATGTGGACTTAGAGAAAATTCAAAAAAACTTCTGCATTTCTCGAGTGAGTAATAGACTAATCGAGAATAATTATCTGTTTCTCGAGAAGAGGATGTATGGTTCTCGAGAACAAGTCAACGGGAAATGATTTCTTTCTTCTCGAGAAATAGCTTCTATTACTTGAGAACTATATAATGACTTCTCGAGAACTAACTTCACTTCTCGAGAATTAACTTCTGATTTCTCAAGTATTGCTCTTCTGCTTTCTCGAGATTGGGCTTGGCCTTCTCGAGTAATGGATAAGTTACTCGAGTACAACACTTAGAAAAATTTCTGAAATGACTTTTGAGATAACTCGAGAGAAAGGTAAGTAGTACTCGAGTACTTCATTACTTTCTCGAGTACTAAACAAGGTCTTCTCGAGACTAGCTTCTGCTACTCGAAAGTTATATAAAGCTTAACTCGAGAAATCATTTCCGCACTACTCGAGTACAAGATGTACTACTCGAGTAATGGTCTTAGAAAATTTTTGACTTCTTAAAATAAATTTTTCTTCAAGGTATGCAACAACTGTTCTTTCTCCAATTAAATTAGTACTTGAAAATGAATTGTGTCCCAATAGCGAGGCTACACATGAGTCAACACCATGGATCACACAATGAGGGATTACATTGTATGGTCCTGTGTTTGGTGACTCATTGTAGACTGACATTGGTCTACACTTGGCAACTATAACCCTCAAGCTCTCAACTTGAGAAGATTACAAATACAAACTTAATTCATCTTAGTTCAAGGGTGACTTCATATAAATCAGGGTTATTGTGGATATAATACCCAACAATCTCCCCCTATTTGTAGAAGTCAGAACCCTCTACACTAAGGTGAAGTACATCATGATAAACAAGTAAAATGACTAGTAAACAAAGTAATAATGAGAAATGCTATGCAATGAAAAATCAGATCATCAGAATTTAAAAATTTATATTTATAGATAATGTCCAAGGAAAAATACAATTTCACAAAATCTTATAAGGAAACTTATGATCTTCTTCTAACTCTGCTTGCTTTGTTGTTGTTGCCGCTTCTCCTTTTTCTTCTGTTGCCTCTTCTGATAACTGAAAGGTTTAGGATAATATTTGGCAGGCTTAAGAGGAGCTTTAGATTTATTCTTCCCATACTCTTTGTAATATAACCTTCTTTTAGTTAAATATTTCTCATATAAATCCCATTCATATGAGCTATAATGATCATTCTTATTCTCATTATAATCAATCACTAGTGTGAGATTATAAATAATTAAAGATTTAGAAGTTGGGCTCCAAATTTCAGCAATCTCTTGGGCTTTCCTTCTTTCTGCTTCAGGATTAGGAGTGTTCCTGCTAGCAGAGGCACCATCATTATACTTTCTTCTCTTACGGATTTGCACATCAGGAGGTGCTTTAGAAGGTAGATCAGTTTGTTAAGATTCCCATACTTGAGCATAGCTTTCTGGAGGAGGAGCATCAGAACCTTCAAGTCTTGGAGAGAATGATGGTTATTGGACAGGAGGGTACTGAGCAGTTGGATTCAGATGATGTGGAATAAGATTTGGATTAACTTGAAATCAGGAAATATCTGGTTGTGCATCCAAATAGCTATATAATAACTATGGAATTTGATACCATCAATTTGATTCTGAACATCAGCATGTATTTCTTTCAGCTTTCCTTCCCATTCTAACTGCTTTCTTGCATCAGATTTTTCTATGTATTCTTTTACTAAGCTCTCCCACTTTTTGACTTCTATGGATAGGGTGGCTATGGAATCCTCTTTGAATTTTCAAACCTCTTCACATGTTTTGAAATTATGACTTTCAACATTATTTTACAATTGAATTTGATTGTTTGCTAGAGTTACTGATTGATCTATCATATGACCAATGCTGGTAAATGTGTGATCTAGGGCTTTCCCACCTATTTTGAACAAGTGTTTAAGTTCATCAGTATTGTGCTGGATTTCAACAAATCCTCTGCTCATCTCTTTTTCAAGAGCAGTCACTTTTTCAGTTACAACTTTCAGAGAATCTTCAAAGTATGTCCTTTCTTGTGCTAGCATTAACTCTATCTTACCCAGGAGGGTATCTGTAGTATGTGCTTCAGCTTGAGGAGGTGGAGGAGGAGGAGTTACTAATGGAGCTATCCAAGGAGGTATTTCTTCTATGATAACTGAGCTCTGTGATCTAGTGGAATGAATGAAGACATCTCCTTCCTCACTAAGGATAGTAGGAAGGGAGAAGTTCAGGCTCTTGAGAGGAGCTTCAACTAGTTCAGAAGTATCTTCATTATCAGAAATCAAAACTGTTTGTTCTTCATGTACATCTGTAGTAGGAGACTGATGGTGAAGGTATTCTGGTGCAGAATGATGTACTGATGGAGATGGTTCTAGAGGAGGAGATTTCTCTACATATAGATGGGAAGGAGGTTCTTTGGAAGTGAGTTCATCAATCATTCTATTAATTTCATCCTCTGTAGAAGGAACTTGTTCTTAAACTTGTACATCAGAAAGTATTTCTTCAACAGGAAGATCAACATCTAGAAGACTTGAGTCAACTAGGAGGGTAGGAGTGTCCTAAGCTGCAGCATCTGAAGGAACATCTGAAGGAACATCTGAAGGAACATCTGAAGGAACATCTGTCTGAAGAGCTGGATGACTTGCTTCTGGGATAGAAGGAGCTGGCTCCCCCTCAGCAGCTGTACCTAAAGTGCAAACCACATGATGTTAAGGGGAAGATGGGGTCTTGTCCTCATCCTCATGGGTTTCATGGGCTTTTGCAGCTTGAGTAGGGTTTTGGAGCTTGAGCTCCCATCTTTGAATGGAGGAAATTGAAACTTTCTTCATATAATGTAGAGTAGTACCTTTAGAAAGATACAAATATTTCTGGCCTGAGTTCATGAAGTAGAAGACAAATTATTCTATCATAGCTTGGTGCCTTAATGCTTTCCTTGATTTTATCGAAAATCATCATTCCCCACTGAAACTTCTTTCTACAAGTAGTGGCTGTCATCATATCAAAGCCATCATTGGTAATGAAACTGATAGAAGTTGTTCTGTACAAAAGAACTTTTCCAAGTATATCCACAAGTAATTTGCTCTCTTTATTTAGATTTGGGCAACAGATTGTGCTAGCACTAGTAGATATACCACAGAAACTGAAGGCATGATCATAATTTGCCTCATTTAGGTTATCTTCATCATCAATAATCGGCAACCGAAGAAGCTTAGAGACTATAGGATAAAAAAGAGGGATAGATCTGGTCTTTACTCTAGAGTTTATATATATGTATATATAAAGGTAACATTCAGCACAGAAATAGAAAGCAAAAAAGCAAACCAATGACACAGGGAGTTCATAGTGGTTCCCCTAAACTTGGGTACATCCACTCTTCGACCACCCTGGTAGGAATCCACTACAGGTTTTTGATCAGGTGCCCTGCCACCACAGGTTTTTGCTCAGGTGCCCTTTCACCTCAAGATCTATTTCAAGGGAGATCTAGCAACCCTTTGATCTTTTTGAAAGATAGGGGTTTGATCTGATTTACTCTAGAGGGGGGGGGGGTGAATAGAGTAATTAAAATTTTGGCTGTTTTTAAGATTTATATCTGAGTATAAGTAGGTGATACCAATAATAATAGAAGGAAATAAAATAGGCTAAACTAAGTTATCACAGTAACAGCAAGAACAGAAAGAAAATGAACACACAAAGACAACACAAGAAATTTTATAGTTGTTCCCCAACTGGGTACAACCACTTTTATACCACCCTGTTAGGAATCCACTATCAGGTTTTTTATCAGGTGACTGTCACCACAAGATCTATTTCCAGGGAGATCTCACAACCCTTTAGGATTTTGATCAGGTGCCCAAAAACCAAGAATAAACTTTTGAAGTGAGTTAATAAACCGTTTATACAGGATGTGAGAGGAGGTGATGATGTCTTCTCTTTTCTCTATCAAACAGAGAAGACTAGTGGATTTGTTGTTGTCAAGACTCCTTCTTAAATGTAGAAATGGTTCAGAAACTTGGATCCTTGCTCAGTTTGTAGGTCTACAGCCTTGTTTGAATGAATCCTGGAACTTTCTGACTGATTCAAGATGTTGTCCTTGAATGTTCCTGGAGGAGAAGGTTGAAGAAGACTCTTGATAGTGATGGATGTTCTTCTTCAGTCTTCAGAATGGACAAGGGAGAAAACAGAATGTTTTCTATATGCAGAGAAGAATTTCTGTATGATGTTGTTCTAAGAAACTGTATTCTCTTTTCTGTATTGCTCTTGTGTTTTTACTGCAGGACTAGTCTGTGCATTCTTGTAGTGATTGTTCTATTTTTTTCTGAAAAGAGAAAATCTCTTTTATATTCTGTAGTCAATAATTTCTCATATTAAAATTGAAATCCAGTCATTAATCACCGATTGCCCTGGAGAAAGAAACAACTTGAATATCTATCTTAAATGAGTTTCCCCAACTGTCCCTAAAAAAATAAGCAAGTAATTAACCTGATGAAGACCATAATTAATGCTGCCAATAACGACTATATTTAGGGGAATATGAGCATTAATTACTCAGGAATATTACTGATAAATAATATAGAAAGTAAGGGGCAGAAGTAAGGAAAACTTTTCATTCTATCTTGGGACAGAATTCATCGACCTTAGAATAGAATTCGTCGAGTGGAGTTCCAAGTTCATCGACCTGAGAATTCCTGTTCGTCGACCTGAGCTCTGCAAACAGCATACTGAGAATGACTTGCCAATTCTGTGTTCCTAGATCATCGAGCTGAGAATCTGTCAAAAGGAATAGATCGTCGACCTGAGCTCGAATATCATCGAGCTCAACTCAGAGAAATAACTCTGAGTTCGTCGATCTGAGATCGATGATCATCGAGCTGAGTTCGAAGAATTTCGAACTGATCATTTTGATCTTTGAATCATTCTAAGTCTGAGTCTTCTGAAGTCCTCTGTTGGCTGGTCCATGAAGGTTGAGCCTAAAGACTAGCCTAAACTCTAGGACTCATAAAATTGACCATGGATATACAATATGGGTCAAACTCAACCTAATTACTGAACCTAGCCCAAATCTAACTAGGGATCCAACAATCTCCCCCAATTTGGGTGAGGTCACTAAAACAAAATAAAAGAAATAATCATAAAGCAGGGAAACATATATCTGGCAGAAATAAAAACATTCAGAAGATATTTACAATAAGTGCTTCATGATTAAACAGATAAAGTTCAGAAAATGAAAACAAAACACACAGAGTCACTTGTTCTTCTTAGGCTTTTCTTTCTCAGGATTATCTGAAGGCTGTCTGAAAATAATTTCTCCATTAGGATCAGCAGCTTGTTTCTTTGTCATGGTCATATCTGATGCACCAATGATATTGACAGATGTGGCTCTTGGAACTACAGCTTTTGGATGCAAGCTGATATAATCATCAACATTGAAAAATTTGTTAGGTTTGGCATACCTCTTTAGTTCTTCCTTCCTGTATGATGACATAGTTGAATATTGGGAGGGATCCTTTCCTTCAGCTTTTGCTTTGTTGATTTGAGAAAGTCCTATCAGCTCTTGGAACCTGGCCATTTTTGTTGTTGTCTCCTGCTCTGGATCTACAATGGTATTGGTGGAAATTTTGGACTTTTAGGACTTGAGTCCTTTTGTGATTCATCAATAGAGAGTGTAGTACTTCTCTTATCTGTAGCTGGAGGAGTCTTACTTTGAGAAGACTGCTGATGAATTCCTGGCTTGGAATGTCTCTGATAGGTTTTAGTGACTGATGCAGATCGATCAGATACACTTCTAGAGGCCCCAAAAGATGGAGGAGGAGGAGGAGGGTCTTTCCTGAACTTCCTAGGAGGAGACCTATACCTCCTTCTCTTCTTTCTTTCTATCTGCTCATTTTTAGATATCCACATCCACTGTGGCATCCTGTGGTATGGAGTAATTTTATTTAAGATGTAGTATGGAATATTATGGGTGTGATTTAGCTTAGGAGCAGCCTTTGGAACAACTTTTCTCTTCTTAGCAACCTTATTTTTGGTCTGGGGATAATCAGATTCATCAGAATCTTCTTCATCAACATCATCATCAGAAGATATTTGAGGATTGTCATACATTGCATTTATTTCTTTCAAGGTTTCCACTGAAATCTGCCTTCAGTTTGAGGAAGCACTTGAGGTTCAGTAGCTTCAGGAGCAACAATTTCAGTAGGCATCTGATAATTTTCTACTTCTTTGTCAGCCAACAGAAATTCATCCAAATCAGGATCATTCTAAATATATCCAAGTTCTTGTGCCACATCTTGAGTAATCAAATCATCAAAATTAGGGATTGGGCTATCATCCATAATATAGGTTGGGCCTGATGGTTCCACAATCATTTGAGCAGTAAAACTTTCCTTCAGTTGATTAACAACTTCAAGGCTTATTGGTGAAGTATAACATACTATGGCCATGGATTGCTCTTGAAACACTTTCAGAAGAAAATAAATATATGCATAAATAGACTTTAATAACCCAGATAAATCTACTGTGGGATTGACAAAACAATCACCAACAGGCAAAATCTCTGGGAGAGCAACTTGCTCATCTGTACTCAATATATCAAAATCAACTGATTCAGCCTCTGTAATCATCTGTACATCTGTTACTGGTAACTCAACAATCTGCAAAACTATTGCTGCTTCTACTGCCGCTGTAGCTTGAGGAGACACTAGAGCTTCTTCACAGGATTTCTCCCCCTGCCTGGTTTCAAAGGGTCCAGAAGCCAGGTCCCTAGAAGAAGGAAAATTAGGGGCAGTAGACAAAAGAGAATAGAGGGTTGAGATGGATTCAGCAAGAGGTTTAATGGCCTCTGCTATGAGTTGTTTGAGTATTGGAGTGATGATTTCAAGCAGAGAGGGAATGGAAGGGGAATCCATTTGCATGAACTCAGAGGGTGTCTGAATTGATACAGAAGGATGGATGGTGGATGATGATGGAGGGAAAGGTGTGGAGTCTGGCATTTACTCATTCTGAGGTGATGGAGAGTGGATGTGAGATGGCATCAGATCAAAAGATGGTACGAATGAGATATTGTGGAGGGGGATGTCATTTAGATATTTAGGAAGAGGTTATTGAGGTGGAGTGACATGCTCTAGAGTGTGAGGTGGTGTTGCATGCACTAGAGATTGGGGTGGAGTTGGTTGGTGTTTAGGTGATTGAAGTGGTACTGGTTGATGGATTGGGGAAGTAGGAGGTGTTGGTGTATGAGCTGGGGATGGGAATAGTTATTGGAGGGTTGTTGATGGTGTTTGAACTTGAGGAGGTGTTGGTTGTTGAGATGAAGGTGGAGGGGATGGAATCCTGATGGAGGGGACATCTTCTGGGGTTGGGGAGCAGCTGTAACGGCTCTGGTATCTTCAGATGGCGTAGAAGAGGAAGAAGCCTTAGATGGCTTTGGGATATTCCTCTCCCACCTTCCAAATAAGGCACATGTGAGCCTTTTGGAGGCATTGATGAATATGGTCTTGGAGACCAAGGATTCATTTGCTTTCTCCTGTAGGAAGATTCCAAGGATCCTTCCAAAACACACCTCTTTCTTACTGTTTTTCTTCTTTATCAGATCAAACCGTAACAGACAAATATTTCTTCAAAAGCTTATTAGGGTTTTCTCAAGTTTAACCCATTTTAATCAACATCTCATCAAACTCAGAACTATCAATTTCCAAATCCTCTTCTCCATTCACTAATCCAAATATTTCAGATAAAACAGCGGGGGTGAGAGAAAATTGGTTACCCGATTTCGTTCCTATCATTGTGTCTGCATCTGGTGTGGAGCAGGTGAACACCCATTCCCGGATTTCAGTGCCAGCAATCTTTATCCTTGTTGTCATAAAGTTCTTCAACTGCTGTTCTTCAAACAATTTCAGAATGTCCATAAAATTTGATCTGAATGCTAGAACGACTCGAAGCCGATGTCAAATCCTGTATCAAACTTCATCACTGCAAGGGTGCTCACCAGAATCTCCATGATCTCCAGCAAAAGGGAAATAGAGAGATCAAGTGCAAAGGGAACAGAAAGCGCGGGATGGAGCTCGAAGAAAACCTAGATATAAGGTTTTTCAGAATATGAAGTGACAAACTTTGTCCTGGGAAATAAAGAAAATTCTTTGATCTGAGGTCGACGAAATATTTTATTGACAAAAGAGTTCGTCGATCTAAGTCTAAAGAAGGGAAAACTTTTCGTCGTTATCAGGCCGACGAAAATTTTCGTAAGCAGTATCGTCGATTTTCGGTCGACGACTAAAACATCACATAGAGAGTTCATCGATCTCAGGTTGATGAATTATCTCAAGAACTGTCCTCAGATCGTCGATCTTCATTCGACGAACTGTGGCAAATTCATGGACCACAAACAGAAATCAAATTAATGCTTCTCCATTGATCATACCAAGCTGATTCAGAAAGAACAAATGGTTCCTCTCATCTAAGGATTTGGTGAAGATGTGTGCTCTTTGCAAATCAGTGTAGATGTAGATAAGATTAATTTTTTTTGTCCACACACTCTCTAATGAAATGATGCCTTATTTCTATATGCTTAGTTCTACTATGATGCACTGGATTCTGTGAAATAGAAATTGCACTAATATTATCACAAAGTAGAGTTGAATTATATAAGTTGAAACCATAATCTAGGAGTTGGTTTTGAATCCACAGCATTTGTGAACAACAACTGCCAGCTGCTATGTACTCAGCTTCTACTGTTGATGTAGACACAGATGTTTGCTTTTTACAAAACCAGGACACAAGTCTAGCACCAAAGAACTGGCATGTCCCTAAGGTGCTTTTTCTGTCCACGCTACATCCAGTAAAGTTAGAATTAGAGTATCCAGTTAACTCAAATTCTTACTCTGTTGGATACCAGAGTCCTAGGTTAGGGCAACTCTTTATATATCTCAAAATCCTTTTAAGAAAATAAGATGAGATTCTTTAGGGTTCACCTGGAACCTAGCACAAAGACAAGTAGCAAACATAATATCTGTCCTACTTGCTATGAGATATAACAGGGACCAAACAATGGCCCTATATAATTTCTGATCAATTGGTTTCCCATGTTCATCAGAATCAACCACAGTATTGGCAGCCATAGGTGTTTTCTTAGCTGAAGTATCAGCCATCCCAAACCTTTTTATCAGCTCTTTAGCATACTTGGATTGGGATATGAAGATGCCATCAGGGGACTGCTTCAGTTGGAGACCAAGGAAGTAGGAGAGCTCACCCATGCTACTCATTTCAAACTTGCAATGCATAAGGTAAGAGAACCTTTTGCATAGTTTGGAATCAGTAGAACCAAATATAATGTCATCTATATATATTTATACTAACAAAATTTTATCATGATGATGCTTAAAAAAAAAAGTCCAATCTAATATGCCTCTAAAAAATTTATGCTCTAAGAGAAAGCTAGCTAAGGTTTCATACCAAGCTCTTGGAGCTTGCTTTACACCAAAGAGAGCTTTATGCAACTTAAAAACATGAGATGGATAAGATGAAGAGATAAAACCTAGTGGTTGTTCTAAATAGATCTCTTCTTTGAGTTCACCATTAAGGAATGCACTCTTGACATCCATTTGGTATACTGAGAACTTCTTGTAGGCTGCATAGGCTAAGAATATCCTTATTACTTCTTACCTTACAACAGGGGCAAATGTTTGGTCATAGTCTATGCCTTCCTCTTGTCTGTATCCTTGAGCAACTAATCTAGCTTTATTCCTTATGATAGTACCTTGAGCATCTAGCTTGTTTCTAAATACCCATTTAGTTCCAATGACTGGGTAGTCTTTGGGTCTTTATACTAAATCCCAAACTCTATATCTCTCAAACTGGATGAGCTCCTCTTTTATTGCAATGATCTAGTGTTGATCTTGCTCAACATCTTTAATGGATGTGGGCTCAGTTTGAGATATGAAGCAGGCATTCATCATGTCCTGGTGGATTTGATGCCTTGTCTGCACACCCACTGAGTTGTCTCCAATCACTTGAGATACAGGGTGATCTCTAAGTGCGACTATCTCAGTAGGAGGAGTTGGTTGAGCAACAGCTTGGGGAATTAATTCCTCTGGTGGAATTAAGTTAGCTGTTGTTGGCTCTAGATTGAACTTTGTGTCTTCATCTTCACTTTCTTCAGCAACATGAGGAGAAGGATGTGTAACAACCTCATTGGTGAGGGTCAACTCATCCAACTTCTCACACAGATTTGGTTCCTGCAAATTCTCACTGGTAGAAGCTATATTCTCCTTGTAAAACATGTTATTCTCATCAAATGAAATATGAATAGACTCTTCCATTTTCATAGTTGATTTATTATATACCCTATAAGCCTTGCTTACATGGGAATATCCAAGAAAAATTCCAACTTCAGACTTAGCTTCAAACTTTCTAATGTATTTCTTGTTGTTGTTATGAATTTAACAGACACAACCAAAAACTCTAAAATAATATACTTTAAGTTTCTTACCTTTGATTAGTTTATAGGGGGTCTTGCCCTTGAGCTTGTGTATCAAACTTCTGTTCAGGACATAGTTTGTTATGCTCACAGCCTCTGTCCAAAAGGATAGGGGCAAGTGAGCATCTGCAAGTAATGTGCCTGCAGCTTCAATGAGTGTTTTATTTTTCCTTTTAGCTATCTCATTTTGTTGAGGAGTTCTAAGAGCAGAGAATCAATTCCTGATACCTTCCTTCTCAAAGAATTCTTGCATGGGAAGAGACTCAAACTCAATACCATGATCACTTCTGATCAATGCAACTGGAGTAGAGTACTCAATCCTTATGCTCTTAAGAAAATCTGTAAGAACCTTGAAGTTATCTTACTTGTTTCTCAATATTAACACCCAAGTGAACCTTGAGAAGCCATCAACAATTACTACGGTATAATACTTCCCTCCTAGGCTCTGTACAGCAATGGGTCCAAAAAGATCCATATGGAGCAAGTACAGTATCCTAGGGGAATCACGCTTATTAAGTGACTTAAAACTATTTTTAGTTTGCTTGCCTAATTTACAAGCCTTACAAAGGCTTTCCTTCTTGTAGGGGAAAGAAGGCAATCCTCTAACAAAGTTGTCCCTAGAATGTTTAGCAATGTTTTTAAGGTTTACATGTCCTAAACTCCTATGCTAAAGATCATTATTATTACAGGTTTGGTTAAACAGATATATTTCAGTTTTAGCAGACTTAAAATTAACTATATAGATATTTCCTACTCTAGTACCAGTTAAAACTACTTGATTATCTATAGAAGTAATAATACAGGAAGTTTTGTGAAATGATACCTGAAACCTTTCAGCACATAACTGACTTATGGATATAAGGTTGTGCTTCAGTCCACTTATATATGTAGCCTTCTTGAAGGTGACTGCTCCAATCTTGACCTTTCCATATCCTTCAGTCTGGCCACAATTGGAATCACCAAATATTACTTTGGGTCCTAGCTTTGACTTATAGTTGATTAAGTTGTTCTTATTTCCAGTCATATGCTTTGAACAACCACTATCTAGATACCACTGTTGCTCTATGGTGAGATAGTCTTTCACCTGAAATAAAACAGATTAGTTATTCTTGACCCAGGTCACCTAGGGTCCTTATTGATTTACATAACTAAAGCTGGAAATATATGAGTATTCAGGCTGATTTTTGTAACCTAAGGGATGATATCTTCTAGGTGGAATTATCCAGTGGTTAAAGGGACTAACATATTGTCTTGGTTGATTGAAAGATCTGTTGGATTTAAAGTTTTTGTTATTATGAACTGGGGTCGATGAATTTTGGTAAGTTCATCGATCTGAGGTCGACGAATGGGGATGAATTCATCGAACTCCACTCAATGAATGAAAATATTCATTTTCTGGGCCCAATATCGTCAATCTCGGGTCGACGAACCATACTGGTTTTGTCGATCGCAGTTCAGAGAATAGTTATAATAGAAGTTTGCGTTCAGAGTTTGTCGACTTGAGTTCGACGAATCATACACATTTCGTCGATCTGAGTTTGACGAAATCTGCTAAATATTGTTCTGGTTAAGATTTTTCTTACACTTTCTCCTCTTCTTATTCTTGTGTTTAAGTTTTGTTTGATTAACATTATTATCTTCTATCTTCTCTTTACCCTTTTTAGAAAAAAAATTTATAGGGGTTGTTAAAATATTTTTCTGGATTATTTGGGGTTGGCCTGATGAAGAACCTAAGCCCAACTTGCCATTGAGTCTGGCATTCACTGTGCTTGTGATGTCAATTAGCTTGATACTTCTCCCATTTAGGGATTCTTCAAGTTGTTAGCCTCAGATAATTAAGTTATTAGTTTTATGATTTGCACATTAGCTTGAGTGATTTCATCTTTTAACTTAATATTTTCTGAAAGTAGGATTTCTTGTTCAGTTAATCTTTCTCTAAGTTGTTTTATCTCTTTTTAAGAATTGATTAGATCAATGCATAAGGATTTGAATTCAGTCCTAAAATTATCTGAATTAAAATCAAAGGAAGATAATACCTGATCCTCTTCGGATAGAGGTTCTTTAGTGTCTGATTGGTCAGCTTCAGATGGGCTGCTTGATGCATCAATGGCCATCAAGCAAATCTCCTTGGCCTTTGCTTCCTCTTCCTATTCACTGGAGCTAGAAGATGAAGATTCATCTTCTGTCTCACTCCATGTCTCAGCCACAAAGCCTTTCTCTTTCCTTTTGTGCTTACGGGAGGAGGGCTTATTGTAGTGTTGTTTCCTTTTTTCCTCTTCTCCTCTCCTTCTTTTGGTTCTCTGGACACTCTGAGATGAAGTGTCCAGGCTTCCTGCAGCCAAAATAAAAACTTCTTTAGTTAGAGTCTTGTCATACCTGGGCTTATCATTTTGCCTTGATGACTTCCTCCTGAAGTCTTTCTTGCCCATCTTATAAAATCTCTTGGCAAAGAGACTCGGAAATTATTCATTGGCTGTTGGGGCTTCTGATTCTTTATTTGCTTTGAATGTAATACTTTTCTCCTTTCTGCCTGATGAAGGAGTCTTCTGCTCTATAACCTCTCTAGACTTTATCAATTGCTTATAAGACTTGAGCTTTCCAAGTATAGATTCTGTGGAGATCTCATTTAGACTTATGGCTTTCTTGATAGGCTAGATTCTTGAATCCCATGAGCTGGGGAAACACATGAGGATTTTGTCATTAACTTCTGTCAGGGTGATGTCTTTGTACAAAGTCTTTAGCTCATTGATGTTTGAGCTCAGTCTGTTGTACATGTCACTAACAGACTCCGATTCATCCTTTTTGAAGCTCTCGTATTGTGAGATAAGATTGAATATCCTATCCTTTCTCTCATCTACTGCACCAACAACCATCTGGTTAAGGGAATCCCAGATAGCCTTGGCTGATGTACACTCAGCAACCTTCTAGAAAATGCCATCATACATTATATGAGCCAGAATATTCATGGCCTTTATATCAGCTATTTTGGCCTTTTTCTGAGCATCTTTCCAATCAGGTGGTGGAACAGCATGTGTGCTGGAACTTATAGTAGATGTTGACACTGGAACTGGTGGTCCTGTCAAAATTGAATTAAAGATATCCTCATCAATAGAGTTCATATACAGCGTGATTCTTTCCTTCCAGATAGCAAACTTATTTAAGTTGCAAACTAGAGGTCTTGTGCTTGCATAGTATTTTTTCTGTGCCATGGTGTAATAGAAAAACTAGGAAAATAAAATCAGATCTAGCAAGGATCTTTTGGTTCAAGTGTTAGCTTGTACAACCAAAGGAACACCCCTCTAATACCAATTGAAAGATAGGGGTTAGATCTGATTTACTCTAGGGGGGGGGTGAATAGAGTAATTAAAATTTTGGCTGTTTTTCAGATTTATATCAGAGTATAAGTAGGTGATACCAATAATAATAGAAGGAAATAAAATAGGCTAAACTAAGTTATCACAGTCACAACAAGAATAAAAAGAAAATGAACACACACAGACAATACAAGAAATTTTATAGTCGTTCCCCAACTGGGTACATCCACTCTTCTACCACCCTGGTAGGAATCCACTATAAGGTTTTTGATAAGGTGACTGCAACCACAAGACCTATTTCCAGATAGATCTCACAACCCTTTAAGCTTTTGATCAGGTGCCCAAAAATAAAGAATAAACTTTTGAAGGGAGTTAATAAACCCTTTATATAGGAGGTGAGAGGAGGTGATGATGTCTTCTCTTTTCTCTATCCAACGGAGAAGACAAGTGGATTTTTTGTGGTCAAGACTCCTTCTGAAATGTAGAAATGGTTCAGAAACTTGGAGCCTTGCTATGGGTGTAGGTCTTCAGCCTTGTCTGAATGAATCCTGGAACTTTCTGAGTGATTCAAGATGTTGTCCTTGAATGTTCCTATTGGAGAAGGTTGAAGAAGACTCTTGATAGTGATGGATGTTCTTCTTCAGTCTTCAGAATGGACACGGGAGAAAATAAAATGTTTTCTGTATGCAGAGAAGAAGTTCTGTATGATGTTGTTCTGAGCAACTGTATTTTCTTCTCTGTATTGCTCTTGTGTTTTTACTGCAGGACTAGTCTGTGTATGCTTACAATGATTATTCTATTTTGGTCTAAAAAGGGAAAATCTCTTGTATATTCTGCAGTCAATAATTTCTCCTTTTAAAATTGAAATCCAATCATTAATTGTTGATTGCCCTGGAGAAAGAAACGGATAGAATATCTATCTTAAATGAGTTTCCCCAACTGTCCCTAATAAAATAAGAAAGTAATTAACCTGATGAAGACAATAATTAATGCTACCAATAATGACTATATTCAGGGAAATATGAGCATTAATTACTCAGGAATATTACTATTAAAAAATATAGAAAGTTAGGGACAGAAGTAACGAAACTTCTCATTCTGGCTTAGGATAGAAATCGTCGACCTAAGAACAGAATTCGTCGACTGGAGTTCAAAGTTCGTCGACCTGAGAATTCCTGTTTGTCGACCTGTGCTCTGCGAACTGCATACTGAGAATGACTTGCAAATTTTGTGTTCCTAGATCGTCGAGCAGACAATCTGTCTGAAGGAATAGATCGTCGACCTGAGCTCGAATATCGTCGAGCTGAACTCAGAGAAATAACTCTGAGTTCGTCGATCTCAGATCGACGATCATCGAGCTGAGTTCGAAGAATTTTGAACTAATCATTTTGATCTCTGAATCCTTCTAAGTCTGAGTCTACTGAAGTCCTCTGCTGGCTGGTCCATGAATGTTGAACCTAAAGACTAGCCTAAACTCTAGGACTCATAAACATGACCTTGGCTATACAATATGGGTCAAACTCAACCTAATTAGTGAACCCAGTCCAAATCCAACTAGGGATCCAACACTTTTGATCAGGCGCCCCAAAATCAAACCAAGTATTTTGATCAGGAGACTTAACAACCAAAAGATAACTTTTGAAGGGAGTTAAAAACCATGTACACAGGAAATGGAAAATAAAGATGATGTTCTTCTCTGTCAACAATTTGAGAGAAGACTAGTGAATTTTGTTGATGTTGTTAAAGCTCCCCCTGAGATGTAGAATAGTTCAGGAGTGGAAGCTTTGCTTCAGGGTGTAGGCCTTTAGATTGCTTATGATCTTCAGAAGCTTTCTGGGCTGATTTTGAATGGTTGTCCCTTGAAAGCCTAAAGCTGATGGTAAAGAACTCTTTAGAATCTCTGTAATAATGTAGCCTGGATGTGTATCCTTGAAATTGAAAAACTCCTTCTCTAGATGTGAATGGCTGGACAGATTTCACATCTATGAAATCAATAGTTGGAGTATTCCTTGAGAAAGAAAACTTTCCTTGGGAAATAATCCACATTTAATGTTGTCTCTAAACAGCTATATTCATTGGAATATATTGCATTAAATGTTGGATCCATAACTGCCTGAATTTAATCTCATTTTAATATATTTCCTTCAGAGAGATTGGTCGTAGATTAATTCTCCTTCTGGAAATACGTAACTTCTTAAAATAACTGCACAAAAAATGTCAAGCTCAGCCTATAGATCGTTGACCAGAGCCTGGAGATCGTTGAGCTTGATTCTTCATATTCTTCGACCTGAGTTCCAATTTCATCGAGCTAAGTTCAGAGATCATCGAGCTTAGCTTGGCTGTCGTCGACCTGAGTTGGCAGAGCTGAGGATGAAGATCGTCGAACTGAGCTAAGCTTTCGTCGAGCTCAACTCAGAGAAGGAGCTCTGAGTTTGTCGATCTGAGATAACCAATCGTCGAGCTGAGTTCAACTATCATCGAACTGAATTGCTGTCTTTGCCAAATCTTGATTTTCCTGGAATCCTCTGTCTCTAAGTTTTCTGAAGGAATGGCCCTGGAAATTATCCTATGACCCTTGACTATATAAGATGGGTCAATCTAATCATCCAAATAGTAATCCTTGCCTAAATCGGAACTAGGGTTCCAATAATCTCCCCCTATTTGGGTGAGGATACTATTTAAAAAAAACAATAAGAAAACAGAAATCTGACTGAATTATAAATTTTCAGCAGATGTACAAGGATGCTTTGAGAAATTTTATAAACTACAAAGATTCAAAGATATATAAAAAAAAGATAGAGAATCTTTCTAAGGAGCTGCAGATGGAAGAACTGAAGATGATTTGGTGAGAGAATGCTCTCTGGTAGAATCTTCAGCTTCCCTTATTGCTCAGCTTTCCTTTTCCTGAAAAGAAAGGTTAGGTGTTCTTGATCCAGATTAACTTGGGTCCTTATTCTCTGTCAGAAGAATAACTAGAAATATAAGAATAATCAGGTTGATTCTTATAGCCTAATGGATGATATCTCATAGGATGGATGATCCATTTCGTAAAAGGTTCATGAATTTCTGTGTTTGATTATATTTTTAAAATAAATTAAATTTTTGGTTTTGAAAATTTCAGTTCGACGAATTTAGTTGAGTTCATCGAGCTGAGGTCGATGAAAAGTATTGTTGTCATCGATCTCGGTTCAAGAATGATAATGCTCATTTTCTGCATTCCACGATCGTCGATCTCTATTCGACGAAACATGTTGATTTCGTCGAGCACCCTATCTGAGTAATCATACCCAAATTCTGGGTTAAGAGTTAGTCGATCGTAGTTCGACCGAAAATACTGATTTCGTCGATCTCGGTTTGACGAATTTTGTTGAACAGTATTTTTATGTGAATTTTTATTTTTCTTTTATTTATGTATAGGACTCTGAATTACTTTTGTTTGTTGGTTGTTATCTTCTAATTTTTCCTTGCCCTTTTCTGATATAAATTTAATAGGGGTTGATAGAATGTTTTTCTTAAAGATAGGTCGCTGACTAGATGAAGCTCCTAAGCCTAATTTACCATTTAGCCTAGCATTTACTGTGCTAGTGATATCCATTAATTTTATACTTCTCTCATTTATGGATTCTTCAAATTGTTTGGCCTCATTTTATTTGTTTTCTAAAGAAAGTATTTGATTATTAGCAGTTTTTAATTCTTCTTTAAATTTTAAGTTTTCAGAAAAAATATTTTCAAATCAAATTAATTACTTTCTGAGAAATTTTATTCCCTTCTCAGACATAATTAAATCATCACATAATAATTTAAAATTAGTTTTGAAATGATCAAAAGAAAATTCAAAAGAAGAGATTACATGATCTTCCTCAATAATGGATTCATCATCTGAATTTTCTCCTTCTGAATCACTGGCTTCAGAATTGTTGCAGGATGCATTGATTGCCATCAGATAGAATTCTCTTGCTCTTGATTCTTCTTCATCTTCTGTGGTACAGGTTGAAGTTTCTGAATCTGATTCACTGCATGTTTTTGTAACCATTACTGTGTGGGAGTTCGAAATATCCTTTGCTGAAGAGCATTGAACAACTTCCTAAAAAATGTCATCAGACATTGATTGGGCTAGAATGTTCATAGCTCATGCATCAGCTATCTTAGCTTTCTTCTAAGCATCAGCCCACTCAGGTGGGGGAACTACACTTGTTCTTGTAGATGTTATTGCAGAAGGAGTAGGGGGACCTGTCAAAATAGAATTATAGATATCTTCATCAATGGAATTTATATATAATCTGATGCTTGCCTTCCAAAGTGCAAACATATTCAGGTTGCACACTGGAGGTCTGGTGCTTGAGGATTCTTTATTTTGTGCCATGATATAAAACAGACACTAGAGATAATAAGATCTGTCAAGGATCTTTTGGTTCAAGTGTTAGCATTTGAAACCAAATAACCTGCCTCTGATAATAATTGAAAGAGAGGGATAGATCTAGTCTTTACTCTATAGTTTATATATATGTATATATAAAGGAACATTCAGCAAAGAAATAGAAAGCAAAAAAGCAATCCAGACAACACAAGGAGTTCATAGTGGTTCCCCTAAACATGGGTACATCTTCTCTTCTACCACCCTGGTAGGAATCCACTACAGGTTTTTGATCAGATGCCCTACCACCATAGGTTTTTGCTCAGGTGACCTGTAAACAAAAGATCTATTTCAAGGGAGATCTAGCAACCCTTTGAGCTTTTGATCAGGGTCGCAAAATCCAAACCAAGTCTTTTGATCAGGAGACTTGACAACCAAAAGATAACTTTTGAAGGGAGTTAAAAACCCTGTACACAGGAAATGGAAAATAAAGATGATGTTCTTCTCTGTCAACAATCTGAGAGAAGACTAGTGGATTTTGTTGATGTTTTTAAAGCTCCCCCTGAGATGTAGAATAGTTCAGGAGTGGAAGCTTTGCTTCAGGGTGTAGGAATTAAGATTACTTTTGATCTTAAGAAGCTTTCTAGACTGATATTGAATGGTTGTACCTTGAAAGCCTGAAGCTGATTGATAAGAACTCTGTTAGAATCTCTGTAATAATGTAGCCTGGATGGGAATCATTGAGAATTAAAAACTTCTTCTCTATATCTGAATGGCTGGACAGATTTCACATCTATGAAATCAATAGCTGGAGCATTCCTTGAGAAAGAAAACTTTCCTTGGGAAATAATCGACATTTAATACTGCCTCTAAACGGCTAAATTCATTGGAATATATTGCATTAAATGTTGGATCCATAACTACCTAAATTTAATCTCATTTGAATATATTGCCTTCGGAGAGATTGGACTGAGATTAATTCTCCTTCTAGAAATACTTAACTGCTTAAAATAACTGCACAGAAAAACGTAAAGCTCAGCCTATTGATCGTTGACCAGAGCCTGGAGATTATCGAGCTTGATTCTTCATATTCTTTGACCTGAGTTCCAATTTCATCGAGCTGAGCTCAGAGATCATCGAGCTTAGATTGGCTATCATTGACCTAAGTTGGCATAGCTGAGGTTGAAGATCGTCGAACTAAGCTCATCTTTCGTCGAGCTCAACCCAAAGAAGGAGCTCTGAGTTCGTCGATCTTAGATCAATGATCGTCGAGCTGAGTTTGACTATCCTCAAACTGAATTGCTGACTTTGCGAAATATGAATTTCTCTGGAATCTTCTGTCTCTAAGTCTTCTGAAGGAATGGCTCTGGAAATAATCCTATGACCCTTGACTATACAAGATGGGTCAATCTAATCATCCTAATAGTAATCCTTGCCCAAATCAGAACTAGGGTTACAACATAGGAGTAGATAGCTTAACCTTGATCCCATGAACTTTTGATTTAAGAATCTTGGTTTTCCTCTTTAATTTGGCATTTTGGAAAAATTCCTCAAAATCTAGAAGTAAGATTTTGCACGACTGTTCCAAAGCGAATGAGAGTCCGATGGTGTCTAATAATAGTAGAAGGTTCTTGAAATCATCTGACAGGTTGGCGATTTCAGTAGAAACTAGTTCACTGCCTATTCCAATCTTCGACGGAGGGGCCATGATCGAGCGAGATGAACAAAAATCATTTTTTTGAGAGAAATTCTGATGCAGCGACAAGAGGGAGATGGTGACAGTGAAGGCAAAGAGTTTTTCTCGAGAGAAGGGTTTTGAAATTTGTGATTTTGGACTTTCTGGACTTTATCTATTTATATAATTCTTAATTTATGATAATTAAGGAAATAATAATAATGACATACTTGAAAATATGGTGGTAGTAGAGTCTAGGTGTGGATATCAAAGATTTGAACTTGAAAATGAAAATCTGCATCAGACTTCTCGAGAGGTTAGCCATTTCTCGAGAGAAGATAAGAAGTTCTCGAGTAGTCAACTAAATTACTTGAGAAGCAGTTCTGAAGTTCTCGAGAAGCAGACTTGAAGTTCTTGAGAATCAATTTAGTTCTTGAGAAGTATTCCTCTAGTTCTCGAGTAGAATTCGGTAGTACTCGAGTACTGAACATCCTTCTCGAGAAAAGAAGTCCAGACTTAGAATTTTCTTGAAAATTTTGAAGTAGCCCGATTCTTTGACTCTTTTTTGAGACATTTTTCTTCAATATTCTTTGTTAAGCATGGCAAGTTCTGTTTTGAAGAATGAGAACTTGGCATCTTCCAGTGGCTTCATGAAAATGTCTGCAACCTGCTTGTCAGATAGAACATACTGGAGGTTGATGTCTCCATACTCCACATGCTCCCTGATAAAGTGGTACCTTAGCTCTGTGTGCTTTGTCCTGCTGTGAGAGACTGGGTTGTTGGCGATTACAATTGCTCGGGATGAGTCGCAAAACATTGGAATGTTGTTGAACTTCATGTTGTTGTCTTCAAACTGGTTCTTTATCGATAGCAGTTGTGCACAAAAACTGCTTGTAGAGATATACTCTAACTCGGTTGTTGAAATTGCGACACAATTCTACTTCTTGTTTCTCCAGGAGATAAGCCTTCTTTCTAGGAATTGACAAGTCCTGGAAGTGCTTTTCCTTTCATCTTTGCTTCCTGCAAAATCTACATCTGAAAAACCAATTAGTTCACTATTATTACTTCTTGGGTACCATAAGCCAAGATTTCGTGTACCTCTAAGGTATCTCAAAATTTGCTTTGCAGCAGCGTAGTGAGATTCCTTAAAGTTCACTTGAAATCTAGCACATACATATGTTGGAAACATTATGTCCGGTCTACTAGCATTAAGATAGAGCAAGAATCCAATTATGCTTCCATACTTGGTTTCATCAAAAGTTTTCCCTTTCTCATCCTTGTCCAGAGACATAGCTAAACCCATTGGAGTCCTCATAGAGGTTGCGTTCTCCATTCCGAATTGCTTAATTAACTCCTTGGTGAATTTTGCCTGCGAGATGAAAATTCCATCTTCAGATTGTTTAACCTGAAGTGCTAAGAAATACTTCAGCTCTCCCATACTGCTCATTTCAAACTTCCCTTGCATTAGTTTGGAAAACTTTTTGCAAAGGTTGTCGTCAGTAGAGCAAAATATGATGTCATCGACATAGATTTGCACTAGCAAATCTTGCCTTTTATTTGCCTAAGAAATAATGTCTTATCTATCTTTCCTCTTGTGAACTTGTTCTCAAGAAGAAAGCTAGACAACGTCTCATACAAAGCTCGAGGAGCTTGTTTCAAACCATATAAAGCTTTAAATAAAAGATAAACGTGCTCAGGATGGTTAGAATTAACAAAACCAAGAGTTTGCTCCACATACACTTCTTACTTTATGTCACCATTAAGGAAGGCCGAGTTCACATCCATCTGCTAGACAGTGAAGACCTTAAGTGTTGTATATGCTAGGAATAACCTAATTGCCTCCAACCTTGCCACTAGAGCATACGTCTGGTCGAAGTCGAATCCTTCTTCTTGTCTGTATCCCTTTGCGACGAGTTTGGCCTTATTCTTTATAATTGTTCCACCTTCGTCCATCTTGTTCCTATAGACCAACTTTGTTCCGATGAAGTTCTTACCTTTGGGTCTTGGAACGAGCTTCCAGACTTGGCAATGCTTGAATTGATTCAGTTCTTCTTCCATTGCCATTATCCATGATGCATCTGAGTTTGCTTCCTCAAGCTTATTTGTTCAACCTGCGAGAGAAAACTTAAATATAGATTTTCATTAGTTGTACCTCTACGAGTTCTGACACAATCCCGGGGATCTCCTATGATTAGATCAAATGGGTGATCCTTCAAGTGTCTAAGCTTTAGAGTTCTTGCATCTAGAGTTTCCTCTATCACTGGAGTGACTTCATCAGCTTGAATGACCTCTTCGTCGTGGTAATAACCCTCTTCAATTGGGGTTGGAGTGGTGATCTTGATGAACTTTTAAGCTTTTTCTCCGGTCGGCTCATCCAATCTTAATTCCTTTAGTATTGAACCTGCATCTTCAATAAACACACTTGAAGAACTGTCTTACAGCAAGCTCGTCTCATCAAATACAACATTGATAGATTCTTCTACAACTAGGGTTTTTTTTTTGAAAATCCTATATGCCTTACTATACTATAACCTACGAAAATTCCTTCAAAACTCTTTTCACTAAATTTAGTCGTGTGATACTTCCCATTATTAAGTACAATGCATTAATTACCAAAGATTTTTAAATATGAAATGGTCGGTTTCCTGCCCTTTAGTAGTTCGTAAGGTGTCTTATTATGGTTCTTGTTTATGAGTGCTCGATTTTGCACGTGATAAGCAGTGTTGACGGCTTCAGCCCAGAAATATTACGGTACTGAGGCATCACTCAACATGGTTCTGCAAGACTATACGAGTGTTATATTACTTCTTTCAGTAACTCCACTCTATTGAGGAGTATGATGAGAGGAAAACTCATGAAAGATACCAAGACTTTCACAGAATTCTGTCATGGCCCCAGACTTGAACTCCATTCCATTGTCACTTATGATTTTGACAACAGAGCAGCTGTATTAATTCTGAACTTGCTTGAAAAAATTAGTAAAGATATCAAACGTATCTGACTTGCATTTTAAAAAGAACACCCATACAAAGCGAGAGTAATCATCAAAAATTACCAATGTAAAATCCTTACCTCCCAAACTTCTAGTTTGTAGTGGACCAAACAAGTCCATATAAAGTATGTGTAAACAGCTATTAGAATCTTCATCACTAATGATTTTAAAGACCTTGTTTGCTTGCCTTTTACACATGCGTGATAAGGTCTATCTTTAATACACTTAACGTTGGGTGCATCACGTACTAAATTATGAGAAAATAATTTATTAATAGTTTGTAATTTATATGTGAAAATCTTATGTGCCATTAGTCACCAAGGGACACACTATCTTTTGCCAAAAAGCACACCTGCGTAGAAGAGTCTATGCAAATAAAATTTAAACAAAATATATTTATACTATGAGTTCCTGATAGAATCGTCTCTAAGTTATCGATCGATTTTATCAAACACTTGTCTACATGAAATTCTACTATGTATACTTTGTCGCAGAGCTGGCTTATGCTTATAAGATTGTGTTCCAATCATTCAACATAAGCCACATCAGAGATGTATACACTACCATTAGTAATCATATTGTAGCATTTTGTAATCCCTCTGTCATAACATCCAAAGATGACCTTTGGCCCATTCATGACAGGAGAATAATTCTGGAGTAGGCTTCTAGTCCCGATCTTATGCCGAGAGCATCCACTGTCTAAATACCAGATAGTATTTTTGGTGGCCTTTGGACATTCCTGCAAAAATAGAATCAAGTTTCCTTAGGAACCTAAACTTGTTTGGGTCCTTGGTCTCTTGTTAGCATACTCCCCCTATGTGTGTTAATATTGTGAGTGGTCTTTCTCAAATTATTAACTTGAGAAGTTTCATAATATCTGGGATTAAACCAGCAATCTATGGCAAAGTGACCAATTTTGCCACAACAGCAACAGTCAAACCTCTTGTATCTTTTCCTAAAGTTCTCATGCTTGAACTTTTGAAAGTGTGGTCTAGTAGGGGCAACAGATTGGAGGAAGAAGCTTCATGGTGATGGCACTCACATGACATCTTCTCTTTGAGAGGCTTTTCCACAATGGGTTCAACTCTTGGAGCTTTCTTGATATTATGACCATGACAATAAGGGTCGTAGCTCTGAAGAGTGATCTTCTCATAAGGTGCCTTGAAGACAATTTCACCAAAGTTTTTGGGATGAGTCCATCCTTGGTACCGTGACTTAGGCTCTACATAAGTAGGCCTAGCAAGGTGACCATAGGACGAATCAAGATCGAACTCATTTGTTGGAAAGAAAACCTTCATAAACGAAGTTTGGTCTTGAGGAGCTTTCCCTTTCTCCTTGGCTAGAGCTTTCTTGGCAGCCTTATTTCTCCTTTGGGATTTATTTCTCCTAGAAGATTTACTAGGGGAAGCCACATGGCCTAAGCCAGCTCTTTTACCCTGAGCGGAGAATTAAGCCACAAGTGGAAGGACTGTCTTGGGCTTGGAGAAACTTTCAACAAGTTTCTTTTCAGCAGCAAGTTGTTCTTCCAAAGTTTGAAAGATTTTCTCCTTCAGGTTCAAGTGCTCGAGAGCTTTGTCATATTCTTCCATTGCATCATGGAATTCCTTTCTGAGCGAGTCCATCATTATGACTTCCACCCTAAGATTGCTCTCCTCAGCCTTAAGAGGTTTAATCTACTTATCTTGGGCTCTTGCGACTATTCGACATTTGTCATAAGCCTTAATCAACTCTTTGTATTGAGTCATGAGTTCAGATTCATCATTAGATGAATAGTCCTCATGATCATGGTCAGAAGCATCTAATTCCTAGGGAGGGGTATGAGAGTTTTCCTTCCCAGTGAACTGGGGTTCTTCTTCTTAATCTGTATGTGCCATGAGCCCAATGTAGGCTTCCTCATCATCAATAGACTCAGATGAGTCTGTGTCATTGAGGGTCTTGGCCTTCTTGGCTACCAGCCTTCTTTTAGTCTTCTTCTTATTATATGAAGACTTCTTCTCCTCTATTCTTCCACCCTCCTTCTTCTTATGAGGGCAATCAGCTATGACGTGTCTTGGCTTATTGCATCAATAACAAACAATGTTATAAGAAATATGTTTGTTCTGTTTAGAGTGATACCTATCTTGGCTACTTGAGCCTTTCTTGTGACGATCACCATCATGACATGATCTTCTAAACCAGGCATCGTTGCCTCTCAACTATTTCTTCTTGTTCAAGAACTTCTTGAACTGCCTTGGGATAAGGGAAAACTCTCCTTTAGATAGATCTGAGCCCGAGGTACTTAACTCTGAAGCTTCTTCTTAACTTTCTTCCTGTGTTGGAGCAGGAGATGTAGCTTTTGACTTCCTTGAGATGTTTGCCTTTAGAGCAACAAACTTCTCCTTGGATGAGGACCGGCTTTTCTCTTCTTTAGCTTTTCTTGAATTTATTTGGAGTTCATAGGACATAAGCTTTCCTAAGAGATTTTGAGGGTCAGTCTCTGCCAGCTTACTAAACTCTCGGATTGCACAGACTTTGTTGTCTCATTCCTTAGTCAGGGATCTCAGAAATTTGTCATTCAGTTCTCCA
This sequence comes from Platanthera zijinensis, assembly GCA_039513925.1. NCBI lineage: Eukaryota > Viridiplantae > Streptophyta > Magnoliopsida > Asparagales > Orchidaceae > Platanthera > Platanthera zijinensis. The sequence goes on from CM077079.1 coordinate 119,013,265, forward strand.
TTAGTTATGACCCGGCCATAGACTCTTAGGCCGTTGACAATCTTGAAGAAACTTTCAAATATATCAGTAATAGAGTCTTTAGGAACTTGTTTGAATGCTTCATACTTTTGATTCAGAAGGGATCTTCTGTCATCCCTTACCTCTTCAGTACCTTCCATCAAGATGATAAGCGACTGCAAATTTCCTTGGCAGATTGGTAGTGAATTAGATTCTGCAACATAGAATCATCGACTACACTTGCGATGATATTTTTGGCTTTTTTTGTCTAAAGAGGCAAGTGCAATCTCATCTTTGTCAAGATCCATGAGCTTCTTGGGAACTTGCTTTGTTGGGTCAATGGTGGAGGCTATCATTGGAACATGGGGGTCCTTCTTCCACTATCATAAAGATCCGTGGATATATAGCTTCCATGAAGAACTTTATTCTTTCTTTCCACATAGTAAAATTAGTCTTTATGAATAAGGGAAGCTTAGCAAAATCATTGGCTCTGTCCATGCTTGTATCCTCTAAAGAAAACTAGGAGGAGATTTGTTCCAGGTGTTATCCTTTTTGATGAACAACCTCCCCCAGATACCAATTGATTTTTTTAGTTGTCTACCTAAATCACATAGAGGGGGTGAATAGGTGAGGTATGCGTCTTTTTGCAGAATAAAAACATGAAAGAGCGGAGCACAGAAAATAAAAAAAAACAAGCCATAGAGAACACAAGATTTATAGTGGTTCCCCAACCTTGGGTACGTCCACTCTCCACCTCATAAATCTAGCAACAAGCTAGACTCGGCTACTTTATTATTATCTTGGATTGCAAACCAAACCTACAACTCGGAGCAACGCCCCTACAACTCAATCATCCAAACATAATCTACACTCGGAAGAAAAAGAACTTCCTAAAAAACTTGGATACAAAATCTCATACAAGATTAAAGATGTTGTAAACAAAAATATACAAAAAAATTTATCTCAGATCTGATCTTCAACCTTTCATCTTTCTTGAACTTTGAAGCTTTGTTAGAAATTGATCGAATAAGACAAGGCTAAATCTCTAGATCTTAAGACTTGGGATCAACACGATCAAGAGATGGATCTGTAGAAATTAAATGCCTTGATCTGCTGTTCTCTTCTTGCTCAGAATCACTTGAATCAGAGAAGAACAATGGCGAGAATGCCGATGAAGAGCGGCAGCTTTCCCGATTTAGAATGAATAGAATGATTAATAATTCTTGATTTCGTGTGTTAGGGTTAGTTGAATTTTATAATACCTTTTATTGGACAAGCCTAATGGTCATACTCATAATTGACTGCACACGTGGACCAATAAGAATCGAGATTAATTTTGAAATCATTTCCATTTGCACTTAGAGAACATTCGGAAAAACTTCTGCATTTCTCAAGTGAGTAATAGACTACTCGAGAACAAGTATCTGTTTCTCGAGAAGAGGACATATGGTTCTTGAGAACAAGTCCATGGGAAATGATTTCTGGCTTCTCGAGAAATAGCTTCTATTACTCGAGAACTATATAATGACTTCTCGAGAACTAACTTCACTTCTCGAGAACTAACTTCTGATTTCTCGAGTACTGGTCTTCTGCTTTCTTGAGACAGGGCTTGGCCTTCTCGAGTAATGGCTAATGTTTCTTGAGTACAACACTTACAAAAATTTCTGAAATGACTTTTGAGATAACTCGAGAGGAAGGTGAGTAGTACTCGAGTACTGCATGACTTTCTCAAGTAATAAACAAGGTCTTCTCGAGAATAGCTTCTGCTACTTGAAAGCTATACAGAGATTAACTCGAGAAATCATTTTAGCACTACTCGAGTACAGATGTACTACTTGAGTAATGGACTTAGAAAATTTTTGACTTCTTAAAATAAATTTTTCTTCAAGGTATGCAGCAACTATTCTTTCTCCAATTAAATTAGTACTTGAAAAGGAAGTGGGTCCCAAAAGAGATGCTACACATGAGTCAACACCATGTATCACACAATGAGGGATTACATTGTATGGTCCTGTGTTTGGTGACTCATTGTAGATTGACATTGGTCGACACTTGGCAACTATAACCTGCAAGCACTACTCAACTTGAAAAGAGTATCAAATACAAACTTAATTCATCTTAGTTCAATGGTAACATCATACAAATCTGGGTTATTGTGGATACAATACCCAACAATCTCCTCCTATTTGTAGAAGTCAGAACCCTCTACACTAAGGTGAATTACATCAAGATAAACAAGCAAAATCACTAGTAAACATAGTAATAAAGAGAAATGCTATGCAACGAAAAATCAAATCATCAGAATTAAAATATTTATATTTATCGATAATGTCCAAGGAAAAATCCAATTTCAGAAAATCTTATAAGGAAACTTCTGATCTTCTTCTATCACTGCTTGCTTTGCTATTGTTGTCGATTCTCCTTTTTCTCTTGTTACCTCTTCTGATAATTGAAAGGTTTAGGATAATATTTGGCAGGCTTAGGAGGAGCATTAGGATTGTTCTTTCCATACTCTCTATCATATAACCTTCTCTTCTTTAAAGATTTCTCATATAACTCCCATTCATATGGGCTGTAATGATCATTCCTGTTCTCATTATAATGAATCACCAGTTTGAGAGTATCAAGAATTAAAGATTTGGATGTTGGGCTCCAAATTTCAGCAATCTCTTGGGATTTCCTTCTTTCTACTTCATGATTAGGAGTTGTCCTACTAGCAGAGGCACCATCACAATACTTTCTTCTCTTAGGGATTTGCACATCAGGAGGTGCTTGAGAAGGTAGATCAGTTTGTTCAGATTCCAATACTTGTGCATAGCTTTTTGGAGGAGGAGCATCAGAACCTTCAGGTCTTGGAGAGAATGATGGCTGCTGGATAGGAGGGTGCTGAGCAGTTGGATTTAGATGATTTTGAATAAGATTTGATTAACTTGAAAATTAGGAAATATCTGGTTGCGCATCCAAACAGCTGTATCATAAGTATGGAATTTGACACCATCAATTTGATTCTGAACAGTAGCATGTATTTCTTTCAGCTTTCCTTTCTATTCTAACTTCTTTCTTGCATAAGATTTTTTTAAGTATTATTTTACTAAGCTCTCCCCCTTTTTAACTTCTATGGATAGGGTGGCTATGGCATCCTCTTTGAATTTTCCAACCTCTACACATGTTTTTAAATTATGACTTTTAGCATTCTTTTCCAATTGAATTTTATTGTTTGCTAGAGTTACTGATTGATCCATCACATGACCAATGTTGTTAATTGTGTGATCTAGAGCTTTCCCACCTATTTTGAATAGGTATTTAAGTTCATCAGTATTGTGTTGGATTTTAGCAAATCCCCTGTTCATCTAATTTCAAGAGCAGTCACTTTTTCAGTTGCAGCTTTCAGAGAATCTTCAAAGTAAGTCCTTTGTTGTGCTGGCATTAACTCTATCTTACCCAGGAGGGTATCTGCAGTATATGCTTCAGCTTGAGGAGGTTGAGGAGGAGTTACTAATAGATCTATCTAGGGAGCTATTTCTTCTATGATTACCGAGCTCTGGGATCTGGTGGTATGAATGAAGACATCTCCTTCCTAACCAAGGATAGTAGAAAGAGAGAAGTTCAGGCTCTTGAGAGGAGCTTCAACTGGTTCAGGAGTATCTTCTTTATCAGAAATCAAAATTGTTTCTTCTTCATGTACTTCTGCAGAAGGAGACTGATGGTGAAGGGATTCTGGTGCAGAATGATCTACTGATGGAGATTTTTCTGGAGGTGGAGATTTCTCTGCATGTAGAGGGGAAGGAGGTTCTTTGGAAGTGAGTTCAACAATCATTGTATTGATGTAATCCTCCGTAGAAAGAACTTGTTCTTGTACTTTTACATTAGAAAGAATGTCTTCATCAGGAAGATAAACATCTAGAAGAGTTGAGTCAACTGGGAGGTTAGGACTGTCCTTAGCAGTATCATCTGAAGGAACATCTGTCTGAAGAGCTGGATGACTTGCTTCTGGGATTGAAGGAGCAGGCTCCCCCTCAAAAGCAGCACCTGAAGTGCCAGCCACTTAATGTAGAGGGGAAGATGGGGTCCTGTCCTAATCCTCATGGGGTTCATGGTCTTTTGTAGCTTGAGCAGGGTTTTGGAGCTTGATCTCCCATTTTTGAATGGAAGAAATTAAAACTTTCTTCATATGATGTAGAGTAGTACCTTTAGAAAGATCAAATATTTATGGCCTGAGTTCATGAAGTAGAAGAGAAATTATTCTGCCATAGCTTAGTTCCTTAATGCTTTTCTTGATTTTTTCGAAAATAATCATTCCCCACTGAAACTTCTTTATGCAAATAATGGTTGTCATCATATCAAAGAAATCATTGGAAATGAAACTAATAGAACTTGTTCTATACAGAAGAACTTTTCCAAGTGTATCCATAAGTAATTTGCTCTTTGTATTTAGATTTGGGCGGCGGATGGTGCTAGCACCAGCAGATATACCACATAAATGGAAGGCACGATCATAATCTACCTCATTTAGGTTATCTTCTTCCTCAATAATCGATAACCGAAGAAACTTGGAGACTATTAGAGTAGATATCTTGACCTTGATCCCATGAACTTTGGATTTCATAATGTTGCTATTCCTCTTTAATTTGGCATTTTGGAAAAATTCCTCAACATCTTGAAGTAAGATTTTGCATGGCTGTTCCAAAACGAATGAGAGTCCGACGACATCCAATAACAGTAGAAGGTTCTTGAAATCATCTGACAGGTCGGCGATTCCAGTAGAAACAAGTTCACTGCCTATTCCTATCTTCGACGGAGGTGCCATGATCGAGAGAGATGAACAAAAATCCTTTTTCTGGGAGAAATTTTGAGGCGGCGGCAAGAGGGCGGCCACGACTGAAAAAAGTCGAAGAGTTTTTCTCGAGAAAAGCGTTTTGAATTTTGTGATTTTGGACTTTCCGGACTTTATCTATTTATATAATTCTTAATTTATGATGATTAAGGAAATAATAATAATGACATACCTGAAAATATGGCAGTAGTAGAGTCTGGGTGCGGATATATAAAATTTGAACTTGAAAATGAAAATCTGCATCAGACTTCTCAAGAGGTAGTCCATTTCTCGAGAAAAGATAAGAAGTTCTCGAGTAGTCAACTACATTACTCGAGAAGCAGGTCTTAAGTTCTCGAGAAGCAATTTGAAGTTCTCGAGAATCAATTTAGTTCTCGAGAAGTATTCCTCTAGTTCTCGAGTAGAATTCTGTAGTACTCGAGTAGTGAACATCCTTCTCGAGAAATGAAGTCCAGACTTAAAATTTTCATGAAAATTTTCAAGTAGCCCGATTCTTTAACTCTGTTCTGAGACATTTTTCTTCAATCTTCTTTGTTGAGCATGCCAAGTTCTATTTTGAAAATGAGAACTTGGCCTCGTCTAGTGGCTTCGTGAAAATGTTTGCAACCTGCTTGTTAGTTGGAACATACTAGAGGTTGATCTCTCAATGCTCTATATGCTCCTTGATAAAGTGGTACCTAAGCTTTATGTGCTTTGTCCTGGTGTGAGAGACTGGGTTATTGGCGATTGCAATGGCACTAGAGGAGTCACATAACACTGGAATGTTATTGAACTTCATGTTGTAGTCTTCAAACTGGTTCTTTATCCACAGCAGTTGTGCACAACAACTGCCTGTAGAGATATACTCTGACTCGGCTGTTGAAATTGCGTCACAATTTTGCTTCTTGCTGCTCAAGGAGATACGCCTTCTTCCTAGGAATTGACAAGTCTCGGAAGTGCTTTTCCTATCATCTTTGCTTCCTGCTAAATCTGCATCTGAAAAACCAATTAGTTCTCTATCATTACTTCTTAGGTACCATAAGCCAAGATTTGTTGTACCTTTAAGTTATCTCAAAATTCGCTTTGTAGCAGCGTAGTGAGATTCCTCAGAGTTTAATTGAAATCTAGCACACACAAATGTTGAAAATATTATGTCAAGTCTACTAGCAGTAAGATAGAGAAATGATCCAATTATGCTTATGTACTTGATTTCATCAAAAGGTTTCCCTTTATCATCCTTGTCCAGATACATAGCTGAACCCTTTGGAATCCTTATAGAGGTTGTGTTCTCCATTCTAAATTTCTTAATTAACTCCTTGGTGAATTTCGTCTGAGAGATCAAAATTCCATCTTCAGATTGTTTCACCAAAAGTCCTAAGAAATTCTTCAGCTCTGTAATACTGCTCATTTCAAACTTCCCTTGCATAAGTTTGGAAATTTTTTTGCAAAGGTTGTCGTCAATAGAGCCAACTATGATGTCATCAACATAGATTTGCACTAGCAAAATCTTGCCTTTTATTTCCCTTAGAAATAATGTCTTATTTATCTTTCCTCTTATGAACTTGTTCTCAAGAAGAAAGCTAGACATCGTCTCATACCAAGCTCGAGGAGCTTGTTTCAACCATATAAAGCTTTAAATAAAAGATAAACGTGCTCAGAATGGTTAGAATCAACAAAACCTGGAGGTTGTTCCACATACACTTCTTCCTTTATATAACCATTAAGGAAGGCCAACTTCACATCCAGCTGATAGATAGTGAAGCCCTTAAGTGCTTCATATGCTAGGAACAACCTGATTGCCTCCAGCCTTGCCACTGGAGCATACGTCTGGTCGAAGTCGATTCCTTATTCTTATCTGTATCCCTTGGCGACGAGTCTGACCATGTTCTTTATAATTTTTCCATCTTCGTCCATCTTATTCATGTAGACCCACTTTGTTCCGATGATGTTCTTACCTTTAGTTCTTGGAACAAGCTTCCAGACTTGGCAATGCTTGAATTAATTAAGTTCTTCTTCCATTGACATTATTTAAGATGCATCAGAGTTTGCTTCCTAAAACTTCTTTGGTTCAACCTGCGAGAGGAAACTAAAATATAGATTTTCATTAGTTGTACCTCTAAGAGTTCTGACACCATCCCGGGGATCTCCTATGATTAGATTAATTGGGTGATCCTTCAAGTGTCTGAGCTTTAGAGTTTTTGCATCTAGAGCTTCCTCTATCACTTGAGTGATTTCATCAACTTGAATGACCTCTTCATCATTGTAATCATCCTCTCCAATAGGGGTTGGAGTGGTGATCTTGATGAACTTTTGAGCTTTTTTTTGGTTGGCTCATCCAAGCCTAATTCCTTTAGTCTTGAACCTGCATCTTCAATAAACACACTAGAATAACTACCTTGCAGCAAGCTTGTCTCATCAAATACAACATTGACAGATTCTTCTACAACATGAGTTTTCTTGTTGAAAATCCTATATGCCTTACAATGACTACTATAACCTACGGAAATACCTTCAAAACTCTTTTCACTAAATTTAGTCGGGTGATACTTCCCATTGTTAAGTACAAAGCATTTACTACCCAAGATTTTAAAATATGAAAAGGTCGGTTTCCTTCCCTTTAGTTGTTCGTAAGGTATCTTACTATGGTTCTTGTTTATGAGTGCTCAATTTTGCACGTGACAAGCAGCGTTGACAGATTCAGCCCAAAAATATTCTGGTAGTGAGGCATCACTTAACATGGTTTTGCAAGCCTCTATGAGTTTTCTATTCCTTCTCTCAGCAACTCCGTTCTATTGAGGAGTACGAGGAGAGGAAAACACATGAAAGATACCAAGACTTTCACAGAATTCTATCATGGCCCCAGACTTGAAATATGTTCCATTATAACTTATAATATTGACAACGGAGCAGAAGTATTCATTCTAAACTTGCCTTACAAAATTAGTAAAGATATAGAACATATCTGACTTGTGATTTTAAAAGAACACCCACGCAAAGTGAGAGTAATCATCAACAATAACTAATGTATAATCCTTACCTTCCAAACTACAAATTTGTAGTGGACCAAACAAATCCATATGAAGTAGGTGTAAACACCTATTAGAATCTTTACCACTAATGCTTTTAAAGGTAGCCCTTGTTTGCTTTCCTTGTACACATGCGTGACATGGTCTATCTTTAATGCACTTAATGTTGGGTGCATCACGTACTAAATTTAGAGAAAATAATTTATTAATAGTTTTGTAATTTATATGTGCTAATCTCTTTTGCCATTGGTCAGTAAGGGACACACTATCATTTGCCAAAAAGCACACTGGCGTAGAAGAGTCTATGCAAATAAAATTTAAACAAAATATATTTCTACTGTGAGTTCCTGATAGAATCGTTTCTAAGTTATCGACCAATTTTATCAAACACTTGTCTACATGAAGTTCTACTATGTATCCTTTGTCGTAGAGCTGGCTTATGCTTATAAGATTGTGTTCCAATCCTTCAACATAAGACACATCTGAGAAGGATAAGCTACCATTAGTAATCATACTGTAGCCTTTTGTAATCCCTCTGTCAGAACCTCCAAAGATGACCTTTGGCCTGTACATAATTGGAGAATAATTCTGGAGTAGGCTTCTAGTCCCGGTCATATGCCGAGAGCATCCACTTTCCAAATACCAGATAGGATTTTTGGTGGCCTTTGGACATTCCTGCAAAAATAGAATCAAGTTGTCTTAGGAACCCAAACTTGTTTGGGTCCTTGGTCTCAAGTTATCATACTCCCCCTATGTGTGTTAATATTGTGAGTGGTATTTCTCACATTATTAAGTTGAGGAGTTTCATAATATCTGTGATTAAACCAACAATCAATGACAAAGTGACCAATTTTTCCACAACACCAACAGTCAAACTTATTGTATCTTTGCCTAAAGTTCTCCTTCTTGACCTTTTGAAAGTGTGGTCTAAAAGGGCCGGCAGACATGGAGGTAGAAGCTTCGTTGTGATGGCACTCATACTATTTCTTCTCTTTGAGAAGCTTTTCCACAACGGGTTCAACTCTAGAAGCTTTCTTGATGTTATGACCATGAATATAAGGATCGTAGCTCTGAAGAGTGATCTCCTCATAAGGTGCCTTGAGGACACTTTCACCAAAGTTCCGGGGACGAGTCCATCCTTGGTACTGAGACTTGGGATCTACATAAGTAGGCCTAGCAAGGTGACCGTAGGACGAATAAGATCAAACTCATTTGTTGGAAAGATAACCTTCTTAAATGAAGTTTGGTCTTGAGTAGCTTTCCCTTTCTCCTTAGCTAGATCTTTCTTGGCAACCTTATTTCTCCTTTGGGCTTTATTTCTCCTAGAAGATTTACTAGGGGTAGCCACATGGACTAAGTAAGCTCCTTTACCCTGAGCGGAGAATTCAACCACAAGTGGAAGGACTGTCTTGGGCTTGGAGAAACTTTCAACAAGTTTCTTTTAATCAGCAAGTTGTTCTTCCAACATTTTAATGATTTTCTCCTTTAGTTTCAGGGTACTCAAGAGCTTTGTTATATTCTCCCATCGCATCATGGAATTCTTTTTTGAGTGAGTCCATCGTTATAACTTCCTCCCTCAGATTGCTCTCCTCACCCTTAAGAGATTTGATCTCCTTATCTTGGGCTCTTGGACTCTTCGAAATTTGTCGTAAGCCTTAATCAACTCATTGTATTGAGTCGTGAGTTCTGATTCATCATCAGACGAACGGTCCTCATGATCATGGTCAAAAGCATCTAATTCCGAGTGAGGGGTATGAGAGTTTACCTTCCCAGTGAACTGGGGTTCTTCTTCTTCATCTATATGTGTCAAGAGCCCAAAGTAGGCTTCCTCATAATCACTAGACTCAGATGTGCCCGTGTCACTAAGGGTCTTGGCCTTCTTGGCTAACAGGCTTCTTTCGGCCTTCTTATTATTATAAGAAGACTTCTTCTCCTCTCTTCTTCCACCCCCCCTTTTTCTTGTGAGGCCAATAAGCTATGACATGTCCTGGCTTATTGCATCAATAATTAAAAATGTAAGAAGAAATATGTTTGTTCGATTTAGACTGATACCTGTCTTGGCTACTTGAGCCTTTCTTGTGATGATCACCATCATGACGTGATCTTCTCAAAGAGGCATCTTTGCCTCTCGACCATTTCTTCTTGTTGAATAACTTCTTGAACTGCCTTAAGTGAAGAGAAAACTCTCCTTCAGATAGCTCTGAGCCCGAGATACTTAACTCTGAAGCTTCTTCTTCACTTTATTCCTGTGCGGGAGCAGGAGATGCAACTTTTGACTTCCTTGAGATGTCTGCCTTTAGAGCGACAGACTTCTCCTTGGATGAAGATCGGCTTTTCTCTTCTTTAGCTTTTATTGAATTTATTTGAGGTTCATAGGACATAAGCTTTCCAAAGAGATTCTGAGGGTCAATCTCTGCCAGCTTACCAAACTCTCCGATTACACAGACTTTGTTGTCCCATTCCTTAGTTAGGAATCTCAGAAATTTGTCATTCAGTTCTCCATTAGTGAAGACCTGGCCAAAGACTCTTAAGCCATTGACAATCTTGAAGAAACTTTCAAATGTATGAACAATAGAGTCCTTAGGACCTTGTCTGAATTCTTCATAATTCTGATTCAAAAGGGATCTTCTATCATCCCTTACCTCTTCAGTACCTCCCATCATGATGATAAGAGACTGCCACATTTCCTTGGTGGATTGACAGTGAATTAGATTCTGCAATATAGAATAATCGACTGCACTTGCGATGTTATTTTTGGCTTTCTTGCCTAAAGAGACAAGTGCAATCTCATCTTTTTAAAGATCCATGAGCTTCTTTGGGACTTGCTTTGTTGGGTCAATGGTGGAGGCTATCATTGGAACAAGGGGTCCTTCTTACACTATCATAAAGATCCTTGGATCTACAGCTTCCATGAAGAACTTTATTCTTTCTTTCCATATAGAAAAATTAGTCTTTGTGCACAAGGGAAGTTTAGCAAAATCCTTGGCTCTTTCAATGCTTATATCCTCTAAAGACAACTAGGAGGAGATTTGTTCAAGGTGTTAACCTTTTTGATGAACAACCTCCCTCTAATACCAATTGATGTTTTTAGTTTTCTACCTAAATCACCTAGAGGGGGGTGAATAGGTGAGGTCTGCGTCTTTTTGCGGAATAAAAACTTGAAAGAGCGGAGCGCATAAAATAAACAAACAAGCCCAAAGAACACAAGATTTATAGTGGTTCCCCAACCTTGGGTACATCCACTCTCCACTTCACCGTTCTAGCAACACGCTAGACTCGGCTACTTCACTATTATATCGGATTGAAAACTAATCCTACAACTCGGAGCAATGCCCCTACAACTTAATCCAAAAAATGGGATCTACCCTCGGAAGAAAAAGAACTTCCAACAAAACTCGGAGACAAAATATCCTACAAGATTAAAGATGTTGTAAACAAAAATATATAAACAAAATTATCTCAGATCTGAATCTTCAGCCTTTCTTCTTTCTTGAACTATGAAGCTTTGTCAGAACTTGATCGAAGAAGATAAGCCGAAATATCTGGATATGAGGACATGGGATCAAAACGATCAAGAGATGGATCTGTAGAAATCAAACGCCTTGATCTTTTGATCTCTTCTTGCTCTGAATCACTTGAATCGGAGAAGAGCAGCGACGAGAATGTCGATGAAGAGAGGCGTCTTTCTTGATTTAGAATGAATAGAACGATTCAGAATTCTTGATTTCATGTGTTAGGGTTAGTCGAATTTGATACGACCTTTTATAGGACAAGCCTAACGGTCATAATCATAATTGACTGCACAAGTGGACCAATAAGAATCGAGATTAATTTTGAAATCATTTCGTCTGGACTTAGAGAAAATTAAGAAAAACTTCTGCATTTCTCGAGTGAGTAATAGACTACTGGAGAACAAGTATCTGTTTCTCGAGAAGAGGACATATGGTTCTCGAGAACAAGTCCACGGGAAATGATTTCTGGCTTCTCGAGAAATAGCTTCTATTACTCAAGAACTATATAATGACTTGTCGAGAACAAACTTCACTTCTCGAGAACAAACTTCTGATTTCTCGAGTACTAGTCTTCTGCTTTATCGAGACAGGGCTTGGCCTTCTCGAGTAATGGCTAATGTTACTCAAGTACAACACTTAGAAAAATTTTTGAAATGACTTTTGAGATAACTCGAGAGGAAGGTGAGTAGTACTCCAGTACTGCATGACTTTCTCGAGTACTAAACAAGGACTTCTCCAGAATAGCTTCTGCTACTCGAAAGCTATACAAATCTTAACTCGAGAAATCATTTCAGCACTACTTGAGTATAAGATGTACTAATCGAGTAATGGACATAGAAATTTTTTGACTTCTTAAATAAATTTTTCTTCAAGGTATGCAGCAACTATTCTTTCTCCAATTAAATTAGTACTTGAAAAGGAAGTGTGTCCCAATAGAGAGGCTACACATGAGTCAACATCATGGATCACACAATACGGGATTACATTGTATGATCCTGTGTTTCGTGACTCAAATACAAACTTAATTCATCTTAGTTCAAGGGTGACTTCATACAAATCTGGGTTATTGCGGATACAATACCCAAAGTTCTCCCCCTATTTATAGAAGTCAGAACCCTCTACATTAAGGTGAATTACATCAAGATAAATAAGTAAAATGACTAGTAAATAAAGTAATAAGGATAAATGTTATGCAATGAAAAATCAGATCATCAGAATTAAAAGATTTATATTTATCGATAATGTCCAAGGAAAAATCCAATTTCACAAAATCTTATAAGGAAACTCTTGATCTTCTTCTATCACTGCTTGTTTTGCTATTGTTGCTACTTCTCCTTTTTCTCTTGTCTCCTCTTCTGATAACTTAGAGGTTTAGGATAATATTTGGCAGGCTTAGGAGGAGCTTTAGGATTATTCTTTCCATACTCTCTGTCATATAACCTTCTCTTAGTTAAAGATTTCTAATATAAATCCCATTCATTTGAGTTGTAATGATCATTCATGTTCTCATTATAATCAATCACCAGTTTGAGAGTATCAAGAATTAAAGATTTGGAAGTTGGGCTCAAAATTTCAACAATCTCTTGGGCTTTCCTTCTTTCTTCTTCAGGATTAGGAGTGGTCCAGCTAGCAGAGGCACCATCACCATACTTTCTTCTTTAAGTGATTTACACATCATGAGGTGCTTGAGAAGGTAGATTAGTTTGTTCAGATTCCTATACTTGAGCATAGATTTCTGGAGGAGGAGCATCAAAACCTTCAAGTCTTGGAGAGAATGATGGCTGCTGGACAGGAGGGTGCTGAGCAGTTGGATTCAGATGATGTGGAATAAGATTTGGATTAACAAGAAAATAAGGAAATATCTGGTTGTGCATCCAAACAACTTTTTCATAAGTATGGAATTTGACACCATCAATTTGATTCTGAACATCAGCATGTATTTCTTTCAGCTTTCCTTCCCATTCTAACTGCTTTCTTGCATCAAATTTTTCTATGTATTCTTTTACTAAGCTCCCCCCTTTCTGACTTCTATAGATATGGTTGCTATGACATCCTCTTTGAAATTTCCATCCTCTTCACATGTTTCGAAATTATGACTTTCAACATTCTTTTCCAATAGAATTTGATTGTTTGCTAGAGTTACTGATTGATCCATCACATGGCCAATGATGGTAATTGTGTGATCTAAAGCTTTCCCACCTATTTTGAATAGGTATTTAAGTTCATCAGTATTGTGCTGGATTTCAGCAAATCCTCTATCCATCTCTTTTTTAAGAGCAGCCACTTTTTAAGTTACCACTTTCAGAGAATCTTCAAATTAAGTCCTTTGTTGTGCTAGCATTAACTCTATCTTACCCAGGATTGTATTTGCAGTATTTGCTTCAGCTTGACGAGGAGGAGGAGGAGTTACTAATGGAGCTATCCAGGGAGGTATTTCTTTTATGATAACTGAGCTCTAGGCTCTGGTGGTATGAATGAAGACATCTCCTTCCTCACCAAGGATAGTAGGAAGGGAGAAGTTCAGGCTCTTGAGAGGAGCTTCAACTGATTCAGGATTATCTTCTTTATCAAAAATCGATACTATTTCTTCTTCATGTACTTCTACAGCAGGAGACTGATGGTGAAGGGATTTTAGTGCATAATGATGTACTAATGAAGATGGTTCTGGAGGAGAATATTTCTCTACATGTAGAGGGTAGAAGGTTCTTTAGAAGTGAGTTCATCAATTATTCTATTGATGTCATCCTCTGTAGAACTTGTTCTTGGACTTGTACATCAGAAAGAATGTCTTCATCAGGCATATCAACATCTTGAAGAATTGAATCAACTAGGTGGGTAGAAGTGTCCTTAGCAGCAACATCTGAAGGAACATCTTAAGGAACATCTGTCTTAAGAGCTGGATGACTTGATTCTGGGATTGACGGAGCAGGCTCACCCTCAGCAGCTGCACCTGAAGTGTCAGCCACTTGATGTAGAGGGCAAGATGGGGTCCTGTCCTCATCCTCATCGGGTTCATGGGCTTTTGTATCTTGAGCAGGGTTTTGGAGCTCGAGCTCGCATATTTGAATTGAGGAAATTGAAACTTTCTTCACAAGATGTAGAGTAGTACCTTTAGAAAGATCAAATATTTCTGGCTTGAGTCCATGAAGTAGAAGAGAAATTATTCTGCCATAGCTTAGTGCCTTAATGCTTTCCTTTATTTTATCGAAAATCATCATTCCCCACTGAAACTTCTTTCTGCAAATAATGGTTGTCATCATATTAAAGCAATCATTGGTAATGAAACTGATAGAATTTGTTCTGCACAAAAGAACTTTTCCAAGTATATCCACAAGTAATTTGCTCTCTACATTTAGATTTGGGTGGCAGATGGTGCTAGCACCAGCAGATATACCACTGAAACTGAAGGCATGATCATAATCTTCCTCATTTAGGTTATCTTCTTCATCAATAATCGGCAACCGAAGAAGCTTGGAGACTATTGGAGTAGATAGCTTGACCTTGATCCCACGAACTTTGGATTTATGAATCTTGCTATTCCTCTTTAATTTGGCATTTTGGAAAAATTACTCAACATCTGGAAGTAAGATTTTGCACGGCTGTTCCAAAATGAATGAGAGTCTGGCGGCATCCAATAATAGTAGAAAGTTCTTGAAATCATCTAACAGGTCAGCGATTCTAGTAGAAATAAGTTCATTGCCTATTCGAATCTTTGACGGAGGGGCCATGATCGAGAGAGATGAACGGAAATCCTTTTTCTTAGAGAAATTCTGAGGAGGTTGCAAGAGGGCGACATCGATAGAGAAGGCGAAGAGATTTTCTCAAGAGAAGGGTTTTGAAATTTGTTATTTTGGACTTTCCGGACTTTATATAATTATATAATTCTTAATTTATGAAGATTACAGAAATAATAGTAATGACATTATTAAAAATATGGCGGTAGTAGAGTCCAGGTGCGGATATCAAAAATTTGAACTTGAAAACGAAAATCTGCATCAGACTTCTCGAGAGGTAGGTCATTTCTCGAGAGAAGATAAGAAGTTCTCGAGTAGTCAACTGTATTACTCGAGAAGCAGTTCTGAAGTTCTCGAGAAGCATACTTGAAGTTCTCGAAAATCAATTTAGTTCTCGAGAAGTATTCCTCGAGTTCTCGAGTAGAATTCTGTAGTACTCGAGTAGTGAACATCCTTCTCAAGAAATGAAGTCAAGACTTAGAATTTTCTTGAAATTTTTGAAGTAGCCCGATTCTTTAACTCTGCTGTGAGACCTTTTTCTTCAATCTTCTTTGTTGATCATGCCATGTTCTTTTTTGAAGAACGAGAACTTGGCCTCATCCAGTGGCTTTGTGAAAATGTCTGCAACCTGCTTGTAAGTTTGAACATACTGGAGGTTGATGTCTCCATGCTCCACATGCTCCCTGATAAAGTGGTACTGCAGCTCTATGTGCTTTGTCCTGCTGTGAGAGACTGGGTTGTTGGCGATTGCAATTGAATTGGAGGAGTCGCAAAACATTGGAATGTTGTTGAACTTCATGTTGTAGTCTTCAAACTCGTTCTTTATCAATAATAGTTGTGCACAACAACTGCCTGTCGAGATATACTCTAACTCGGCTGTTGAAATTGCGACACAATTCTGCTTCTAGCTACTCTAGGAGATAAGCCTTCTTCCTAGGAATTGATAAGTCCCAGAAGTGCTTTTCCTGTCATCTTTGCTTCCTGCAAAATCTGCATCAGGAAAACCAATTATTTCACTATCATTACTTCTTGGGTACCATAAGACAAGATTTGGTGTACCTTTAAGGTATCTCAAAATCCACCTTGCAGAATCGTAGTGCGATTACTTATAGTTCACATGAAATCTAGCACACAAACATGTTGAAAATATTATGTCCGGTCTACTAGCAGTAATATAGAGCAAGGATCCCATTATACTTCTGTACTTACTTTCTTCAAAAGGTTTCCCTTTTTCATCCTTATCCAAAGACATAGTTGAACCCATTGGAGTCCTCATAGAGGTTGCAATCTCCATTCCAAATTTCTTTATTAACTCCTTGGTGAATTTCGTCTGATAGATGAAAATTCCATCTTCAGATTGTTTCACCTGAAGTCCTAAGAAATAATTCAGCTCTCTCATACTGCTTATTTCAAACATCCCTTGCATAAGTTTAGAAAACTTTTTGCAAATGTTGTCGTGAGTAGATCCAAATATTATGTCATCGACATAGATTTGCACTAGCAAAATCTTGCCTTTTATTTCCCTAAGAAATAATGTCTTATCTATCCTTCCTCTTATGAACTTGTTCTCAAGAAGAAAGCTAGACAGCATCTCATACCAAGCTCGAGGAGCTTATTTCAAACCATATAAAGCTTTAAATAAAAGATAAACGTGCTCAGGATGGTTAGATTCAACAAAACCTGGAGGTTGTTCCACATACACTTCTTCTTTTATGTCACCATTATGGAAGGCCGACTTCACGTCCATTTGATAGACAGTGAAGCCCTTAAGTGCTGCATATGCTAGGAACAACCTGATTGCCTCTAACCTTGCAACTGGAGCAAATGTCTTGTAAAAGTCGATTCCTTCTTCTTGTATGTATCCCTTGGCAATGAGTCTGGCCTTGTTCTTTATAATTTTTCCATCTTCGTCCATCTTGTTCCTATAGACCCACTTTGTTCCGATGACGTTCTTATTTTTGGGTCTTGGAACAAGCTTCCAGACTTGGAAACGCTTGAATTTATTTAGTTCTTCTTCCATTGCCATTATCAAAGATACATCTGAGTTTGATTCCTCAAACTTCTTTGGTTCAACATGCGAGAGGAAACTTAAATATAGATTTTCATTAGTTGTACCTCTACGAGTTCTGACACCATCCCGGGGATCTCCTATGATTAGATCAATTGGGTGATCCTTCAAGTGTCTGAGCTCTAGAGTTCTTGCATCTAGAGCTTCCTCTATCACTGGAGTGACTTCATCAGCTTGAATGACCTCTTCATCATGGTAATCATCCTCTCCAATTGGGGTTGGAGTGGTGATCTTGATGAACTTTTGAGCTTTTTCTTCTGTCGGCTCATCCAAGCTTAATTCCTTTAGTCTTTAACCTACATCTTCAATAAACCCACTAGAAGAACTTCCTTGCAGCAAGCTTGTCTCAACAAATACAACATTGATAGATTCTTCTACCACCAGGGTTTTCTTGTTGAAAATCCTATATGCCTTACTATGGCTGCTATAACATATGAAAATACCTTCAAAACACTTTTCCCAAAATTTAGTCATGTGATACTTCCCATTGTTAAGTACAAAACATTTACTACCAAAGATTTTAAAATATGAAATGGTCGGTTTCCTGCCCTTTAGTAGTTCGTAAGGTGTCTTATTATGGTTCTTGTTTATGAGTGCTCGATTTTTCATGTGACAAGCAGTGTTGACGACTTCAGCCGAGAAATATTCTGGTAGTGAGGCATCACTCAACATGGTTCTGCAATCCTCTATGAGTGTTCTATTCCTTCTCTCAGCAACTCCATTCTGTTCAGTAGTACGAGAACAGGAAAACTCATGAAAGATACCAAGACTTTCATGGCCCCAGTCTTGAACTCGGTTCTATTGTCACTTCTTATTTTGACAACGGAGCAGTTGTATTCATTCTAAACATACCTGACAAAATTAGTAAAGATATCAAATGTATCTGAATTGTGTTTCAAAAAGAACACCCACGCAAAGCGAGAGTAATAATCAATTATAACCAATGTATAATCCTTACCTCCCTAACTTCTAATTTGTAGTGGACCAAACAAGTCCATATGAAGTAAGTGGAAACACCTATTAGAATCTTTACCACTAATGCTTTTAAAGGTTGCCCTTGTTTTCTTGCCTTTTACAAATGCGTGATAAGGTCTATCTTTAATGCACTTAACATTGGGCGTATCACGTACTCAATTAAGAGAAAACAATTTATTAATAGTTTTGTAATTTATTTGTGCTAATCTCTTGTATCATTGGTCACCAAGGGATGCACTATTTTTTGCGAAAAAGCACACTAGCATAGAAGAGTCTATGCAAATAAAAAATAAAAAATATATATTTCTACTGTGAGTGGTTGATAGAATTGTCTCTAAGTTATCGACCGATTTTATCAAACACTTATCTGCATGAAATTATACTATGTATCCTTTCTCGCAGAGCTGACTTATGATTATAAGATTGTGTTCCAATACTTCAACTTAAGCCACATCTGAGAAGGAAACACTACCATTAGTAATCATACAGTAGCCTCTTGTAATCACTCTATCAGAACCTCCAAAGATGACCTTTGGCCTGTTCATGACTGGAGAATAATTCTGGAGTAGGCCTCTAGTCCCGGTCATATGAGGAGAGCATCCACTGTCCAAATACCAGATAGGATTTTTGGTGGCCTTTGGACATTCCTGCAAAAATAGTATCAAGTTGTCTTAGGAACCCAAACTTGTTTGGGTCCTTTGTCTCTAGTTAGCATACTCCCCCTACTTGTGTTAACATTGTGAGTGGTCTTTCTCACATTATTAACTTGAAGATTATTATAATATCTGGGATTAAACCAGTAATCTATGTCAAAGTGACCAATTTTGCCACCACCAACAGTCAAACCTATTGTATCTTTGCCTAAAGTTCTCCTGCTTGACCTTTTGAGAGTGTTGTCTAGCAGGGGTAACCGACTTGGAGGTAGAGGCTTTGTGGTGATGGCACTCACATAACTTCTTCTCTTGGAGAGGCATTTCCAAAATGGGTTCAACTCTTAGAGCTTTCTTGATGTTATGACCATGACTATAAGGGTCGTAGCTCTAAAGAGTGATCTCCTCATAAGCTTCCTTAAAGACACTTTACCAAAGTTCCGGGGACAAGTCCATCCTTGGTACCGAGACTTGGGGTCTACATAAGTAGGCCTAATAAGGGGACCGTAGGAAGAATCAAGATCAAACTCATTTGTTGGAAAGATAACCTTCTGAAACGATGTTTGGTCTTGAGGAGCTTTCCCTTTCTCCTTGGCTAGAGCTTTCTTTGTAGCCTTATTTATCCTTTGGGCTTTATTTCTCCTAGAAGATTTACTAGGGGCAGCCACATGGCCTAATCCTGCTCCTTTACCCTGAGCGGAGAATTCAGCCACAAGTGGAAGGACTGTCTTGGGCTTGGAGAAACTTTCAACAAGTTTCTTTTCAGCAGCAAGTTGTTCTTCCAACATTTGAATGATTTTCTCCATCAGGTTCAGATGCTCAAGAGATTTGTTATATTCTTCCATCGCATCATGGAATTCCTTTCTGAGTGAGTCCATCATTATAACTTCCTCCCTCAGATTCTCTCCTCAGCCTTAAGAGATTTAATCTCCTTAGCTTTGGCTCTTGTGACTCTTCTATATTTGTCATAAGCCATAATCAACTCTTTGTATTGAGTCATGAGTTCAGATTCATCATTAGACGAACAGTCCTCATGATCATGGTCAGAAGCATCTGATTTCGAGAGAGGGGTATGAGAGTTTACCTTCCCAGTGAATTGTGGTTCTTCTTCTTTATCTATATGTTCCATGAGCCCAAAGTAGGCTTCCTCATCATCACTAGACTCAGATGAGTCTGTGTCACTAAGGGTCTTGGCATTCTTGGCTACCAGGATTGTTTTTGTCTTCTTCTTATTATAAGAAGACTTCTTCTCCTCTCTTCGTCCACCCTCCTCCTTCTTATGAGGGAAATCAGCTGTGACATGTCCTAGCTTATTATAACAGTAACAAATAATGTCAAAAGAAATATGTTTGTTTGGTTTAGAGTGATACCTATCTTGGCTACTTGAGTCTTTCTTGTGATGTTCACCATCATGACGTGATCTTCTGAACGAGGCATCTTTGCCTCTCCACTATTTCTTCTTGTTCAAGAACTTCTTTAACTGCCTTGAGATAAGAGAAAACTCTCCTTAAGATAGCTCTGAGCCCAAGGTACTTGACTCTGAAGCTTCCTCTTCACTTTCTTCCTGTGCAGGAGCAAGAGATGCAGCTTTTGACTTCCTTGAGATGTCTGCCTTTAGAGCGACAAACTTCTCCATGGATGAAGGCTGGCTTTTCTCTTCTTCAGCTTTTCTTGAATTTATTTGGAGTTCATAGGACATAAGCTTTCCAAAGAGATTCTGAGGGTCAGTCTATGCAAGCTTACCAAACTACCGGATTACACAGACTTTGTTGTCCCATTCCTTAGTCAGAGATCTCAGAAATTTGTCATTCAGTTCTCCATTAGTGAAGACCCGAGCATAGACTCTTAGGCCGTTGACAATCTTGAAGAAACTTTCAAATGTATCATCAATATAGTCCTTAGGACCTTGTCAGAAGGGTTCATACTTCTTATTTAGAAGGGATCTTCTATCATCGCTTACCTCTTCAGTACCTTCCATCAAGATGATAAGAGATTGCCACATTTCCCTAGCGGATTGGCAGTGAATTAGATTCTACAACATAGAATCATCGACTGCACTTGCGATGATATTTTTGGCTTTCTTGTCTAAAGAGACAAGTGCAATCTCATCTTTATCAAAATCCATGAGCTTCTTTGGAACTTGCTTTGTTTGGTCAATGGTGGAGGCTATCATTGGAATATGGGGTCCTTCTTCCACTATCATAAAGATCCTTGGATCTACAGCTTCAATAAAGAACTTTATTCTTTCTTTCCACATAGCAAAATTAGTCTTTATGTACAAGGGATGCTTAGCAAAATCCTTGGCTCTGTACATGTTTGTATCCTCTAAAGACAACTAGGAGGAGATTTGTTCAAGGTGTTAACCTTTTTGATGAACAACCTCCCTCTGATACCAATTGATGTTTTTAGTTGTCTACCTAAATCACCTAGAGGGGGGTGAATAGGTGAGGTCTGCGTCTTTTTGCGGAATAAAAAGTTAAAAGAGCAGAGCGCAAAAAATAAACAAACAAGCCACAGTGAGCACAAGATTTATAGTTATTCCCAAACCTTGGGACGTCCACTCTCCACCTCATCGATCTAGCAACACGCTAGACTCAGCTACTTCACTATTATCTCGGATTGAAAACACATCCTACAACTCAGAGGAACACCCGTACAACTCTATCCTCAAAATGGGATCTACACTCCTACAAAAAAGAACTTCCTACATAACTCAGAGACAAAATCTGCTACAAGATTAAAGATGTTGTAAACAAAAATATACGAACAAAATTATCTCAGATCTGAATCTTCAGCCTTTCTTCTTTCTTGAACTTTGAAGCTTTGTCAGAAATGAATCGAATAAGACAAGACAGAATCTTTAGATCTGAAGATTTTGGATCAGCACGATCAAGAAATGGATCTGTAGAAATTAAATGCCTTGATCTGTTGATCTCTTCTTGCTCTGAATCACTTGAATAAAAAAAGAGTAGCAGCGAGAATGTCGATGAAGAGAGGAGGCTTTCCTGATTTAGAATGAATAAAACGATTCAGAATTCTTGATTTCGTGTGTTAGGGTTAGTTGAATTTGATAAGACCTTTTAAAGGACAAGCCTAATGGTCATAATCATAATTGACTGTACACGTGGACCAATAAGAATCGAGATTAATTTTGAAATAATTTTCGTTTGGACTTAGAGAAAATTCGGAAAAACATCTGCATTTCTCGAGTGAGTAATAGACTACTCGAGAACAAGTATCTGTTTCTCGAGAATAGGATGTATAGTTCTCGAGAAAAGTCCACGGGAAATGATATCTAGCTTCTCGAGAAATATCTTCTATTACTCGAGAACTATATAATGACTTCTCGAGAACTCAATTCACTTCT
Source organism: Platanthera zijinensis (assembly GCA_039513925.1). Classification (NCBI taxonomy): domain Eukaryota; kingdom Viridiplantae; phylum Streptophyta; class Magnoliopsida; order Asparagales; family Orchidaceae; genus Platanthera; species Platanthera zijinensis. Next base: position 119,035,407 of record CM077079.1, read on the forward strand.
CGAGAACTAACTTCTGATTTCTCGAGTACTGGTCTTCTGCTTTCTCGAGACAGGGCTTTGCCTTCTCGAGTAATGGCTAATGTTACTCAAGTACAACATTTAGAAAAATTTCTTAAATGAATTTTGAGATAACTCGGGAGGAACGTGAGTAGTACTTGAGTACTGCATGACTTTCTCGAGTACTAAACAAGGTCTTCTCGAGAATAGCTTCTGCTACTCGAAAGCTATACAGAGCTTAACTCGAGAAATCATTTAAGCACTACTCGAGTACAAGTTGTACTACTCGAGTAATGGACTTAGAAAATTTTTGACTTCTTAAAATAATTTTTTCTTCAAGGTATGAAGCAACTATTCTTTCTCCAATTAAATAAGTACTTGAAAAGAAAGTGTGTCCCAATAGGGAGGCTACACATGAGTCAACAGCATGGATCACACAATGAGGGATTACATTGTATGGTCCTATGTTTGGTGACTCATTGTAGACTGACATTGGTCTACACTTGGTAATTATAACCTACAAGCACTCAACTTGAAAAGAGTATCAAATACAAACTTAATTCATCTTAGTTCAAGTTTGACTTCATACAAATCTGGATTATTGTGGATACAATACCAAACAAAAGGGTATGAGGTATATATGATATGTTTCGAGCTAAAATAGATGACGAAGAGCATAGAAGATGCGCGGGTAGTGTGGGATTTACCCGAAGTGTTTCCTGAGAAGCTATCAGGACTACCCCCATATAGAGAAGTGGAATTTCAAATTAAACTAGTATGGGGTGCCAAGCCTATTTCTCGGACCCCTTACCAAATGGATCCAAAGGAACTCGCTGAGTTTAGAGTTTAGTTGCAGGAGTTAGTAGAATCAAGGTTTATTTACCCCTGTTCATCACCCTAGGGAGCCCCTGTTTTGTTTATTAAGAAGGACTGGTAACTATTATTGTGCATAAACTACCGGGAACTCAACCAAATAATGGTGCAGAACACCTATCCTCTGTTAAAATTTCTCAAGATGATCAGGGAGATAGCTCTGATACCAAGTAAAACTTTCAAAACTACCAAGATGACACCTTAATCAAGGAGAAAATGGGAACCTAGCGCAGGAACACTCAACCATAAACCAAGCTCACTAAATCAGAAATAATAGAAGGCAATAACAAGTCTTGTATTATCAAAAATCTTCTTTACAAGGCAGGTCATACATGGAGAGACATGATTCGTTGATGTACAAAGGAAGAGCATACAAATAAAGCAAGAACAACAAGCCGGGCGGACTGACTAAGAGAGTACCGAGACCGTCGAGACCGCCGAGACCGCCAAGCTTCTGCTGCACCGAACTGAACTATGGAGTCTGCGTAGACCGCAGACAATCCATTATTCTTCTAAACACCATTCTAGGATCTCTGCAAGCTTCCTGATTGCATATGTATCATAACTACGAGATTCCACGAACAAGCCGCTACTGAACTGAAGAACAGACCGCTGAGACCGGCGGACAAGTTATTCAACTGGGAAAGCTGAAGGAGAGAAGACCGGTTAGCCACAACTGTGACCTACTACAAACCTCTGATTGATAACCACAAGATACACTGATCCCTGACCGCAGCCAGCACCAAAATCCATGCTTCTCAGTTCTAGCCGCACAACCTACAAACAACAAACCGATTATCCTTCTCAAACCGCGCGTATAGAAAATCTGAGGCCCCAACAATTAACCCACATTCAAATTACTATTCATTCAGATAATTATGATGTCACGGGGGGGGGGGGTCCTATTTATAAGTGCAGAGAGGAGTTTGGTCACCGCCCTAGTGGATAAAAACACCAGACCAGCACGCAGCTATTACAGAGCAGTACGCCCAGTCTACATGGACATGGCCAGACACTAGCCTATCCACCTGCCATCAAAGAAGGCAGGATAGAAGCCAGACTACATCACTGCAGACACCACAGCAGTCTGCAACAATAATGTCCATGATCAAAGGCATAGACCACCCAGTCAACCAGCAGACATTGCGGACTCCGTGATCAAACTGAACTTGTCACAGATCGTGACCAAGTCCCCAACCAGTGAACCTCTAATGCGAGCTCCGCGGACATGAACAATAGTCTGCCAGCTCCAAACCAGTTCACCTAACAATGAACACCATGGTACCACCTAACCGCACCACTAGACGAGATCAAGGGCACATGCCAATGCCAATCTCCTGAGCTCTAAGAACAGTCCACATAAAGAGAACTCCACGGACTCCAACCCAGTACGAATTGACTGTGGATATTCAACCTATCTGCACGGCTGCCCCTAAGGACACACTACCAGGCCGCAACACAAGACCGATCAGGCCACATCACCAGTCCATAAGACTGTCCGCCAAAGCTACGCGGTCTGCCTAATCAACCCCCACTTTTACTTCAACAATTTCAATACTCCCCCTTGAAGTGAGAAGCGGTGACCAAACCCAAAAATCCACATAACCGTTCAAATGGCCACTTAGATAGCGGCTTAGTGATTATATCCGTGATGTTATCCTTGCTTCGCACATGCTCAACTATAAGAGACCCCTCTAACACCTTCTCCCGAATAAAGTGGTGCTCAATCTCTATATGCTTGGTCCGTGCATGACAAACTGGATTATTAACCAGTTTTAGGGCACTCTTATTATCATCCCAAAGCAGAGTTGGACCTCGCACTTCTTCATGGACATCCTCTACTAGCCTCCTCAGCCAGAAGGCTTCCCGAGCTACCAAGGTTGAAGCCTTATACTCCGCTTCCATAGTATAAATGGACACTGAGTCCTGCTTTTTACTACACCATGAAATACCCGCTGATATGCATGTGAAAACATAACCAAACATTGACTTCCGATCGTCTGAGTCACTCCCATAATCAGCATCAGTGTAGTCATGGAGAGAAAAACTCGTGTCCCACCAATACAGGAGTCCCATATCAGAAGTAGTCCTCACATACTTTAGAATATTCCTCGCCGCTACCAGATGAGGTTTCCTTAGTTCCGCCATATAACGACTAACTAAGCCTACATCATAAGCACTGTATGGCCTTGTAATCGTCAGGTAAATCATGCTCCCAACCGGAGCTCGGAACACCAAGGTATCAGGAAGAATCCTCCCCTCATCTTGTCAAAGTTTCAGGCGACAATCCAGAGGAGTAGAGCTACTCTTTCCATCCCTCAACCTGAATTGATGAATGATCCGCTCAGCATAGCCCCTTTGAGAGAGGAGTATCCCGCTATTCTTCCTCTCAACCTCGAGTCCAAGGAAGTGGTGGAGCTCACCAGAATCCTTCATCTCGAACCAAATAGCTAGCTCGGCCATGAGCCTAGCTACCTCCTCCTCAGAGTTACCCATGACAATCACGTCGTCCATGTAAAACAACACCAAGACATGAAGCTCCCCCTGCTTCTTTATGAGCAGGCTTGAATCTGAATCAGAGGACAGTGATTCCGAAGAACTGGAGGTATTCTGCGATCTTCCCATACCATGCTCGTGGATCTTATTTCAACCTATAAAGAGCCTTTCAAAGCTTGCAGACGTAGTCTGGATGATCTTCAGATATGTAACTTGGTGGTTGAACATTGAAGATGTCTTTATCTTTCTCCCCATAAAGAAAAGAATTCTTTACATCAAGTTGCCACATCTTCCATCCTTGGCAAGCAGCCAATGCGATCACCACCCGCACCGAAGTCATCTTGGCAACTGGACTAAACGTCTCTTCATAGTCTTCTCCGTACTGTTGGGAGATCCCCCATACAACCAAATGAGCTTTGTATCTTTCAATACTTCCATCAACCTTCTTCTTCAGTTTATACACCCACTTACACATCACAAGAGTAATGCCAATGACCTTAGGAACAAGTTCCCAAGTCTTATTCCTTCTGAGGGCTGCCATCTCCTCATCAATAACATCATCCCACTCCTTAACTCTACTGTTGTCTTCAAACTTTGAAGGCTCTCGCTCTCCAGGGGGCCTACGAAGAAATAGGAGACAAATCTCACCATGTTCTTCTTGGGACTCCAAGTAAGACAGACTGAAGATGGCTTGTCCATATCCACGATTACCAAAACTGAATCATTCCCATAGCGTGAGTGAGTTAATCCGTGAACGAAGTCCATGGAAATATCCTCGAACTTCCACTCGGGGATGGGCAATAACTATAATAATCCCCCGGGGCTCTTGCACTCCACCTTCACCTTCCGATAGGTCCTCTTCGATCTCCAAAGGGCCTGACCATTACCGACCACCTTCTCTATGCCTTCTGCACCAACTCCATTCCAAGGCAAACATGGAGAAACGCTTCCCCTGCTTCTTGAACTAGAAGCGTCTACACCTGATCTTGAAACACCTGGAGCTCCAGGTGATACTGGCAGCTCCACCAGAAGATACTTAGAAGCTTCCACCTGCCCATCATCAGACCTACTCTCCTGCAGCTCAACAAGGCTACCTCCATATAACATCAGTTTATCAAAGACAACGTCTCTTAATAAAACAAACTTCTTCATCGCAGGATCCATACACTTCCACCCCTTCTTCTGCTTATCATAGACCACGAAGACAAGATTCCTTGCCTTTGCATCAAGCTTAGTCCTCAGAGCATCCGGGACGTGTACGTAGCAGGTTGATCCAAACACCCGATAGTGTTCAACACTGGGCTTCTCCTTGAACATCAGCTCATGAGGAGACTTCATGTTGATCGGACTCAGAGGCATCCGATTGATTACATAGGTTGCGCAGGCCATTCCTTTCGCCCAAAAGGACCTCGGAATGCCATTTGCATGAAGCCAACATTTGCAAGTTTTCATCAAATGACGGATCTTCCTCACCGCTACTCCATTTTATTGTTGTGTATATGCACAAGTAAGCTCCCTCAAGATGCCTTGCTTCCTGCAGAAGTTTGAGAACTCATTTGAAATGAACTCACCTTCGTTGTCCGTTCTCAACTTCTTGATCCATAATCCAAGTCGGACCTCTACCAGCTCCTTGAACTCTACGAACAACCGGTGAAAGTTAATCCTATTGGTAGATAATAACCTAGAGGGGAGGAGTGAATAGGTTTTTTTTAAAATGCTTTTTCAATTATTTGCCACTTAAATGTTCAACAGATAATATACTTGAGAAATTAGCTTAACAATAACTCAGCATAATTAAACCACAGAACACATCACATGCAAATATCAGAACATAACACACAAAGAATTTATAGTGGTTCCCCTTTCTAGGGTACATCCACTATTCCCCTTCTTCCTCACAAGTAATGTGCTAAATAAGGTTATAACTCCTCCTCTTCAACTCAGATTCAAAGATCTTACATGCTCAATTTCTGTTAAGAAACCTACACTCAGACCAGCAAGTCCTACCTCAGAGATTCACCCAATATCCTACCTCAGGTCCTCAAGAACACTACCATTTCCTTTATAACACAGGCTTACACCTTAGTGATCCCACTCAAATCACCTACCTCAGGTCCCTCAAGAACCCTACCTCAGCCTTTATAAATTAGGCTTACAACTCAAAGATAAACTCTCCTACCCAGTCAGATCTCAAAGATATTTTACAAAATTAAGGGGAAAGAATATTTAGAAAACAAATCTGTAATTTGACTTATCTGAATGAATTCAGATTCTTCAATTCAGCCGTATAGAAACAAATCTTGATGAATAATGTAGCGGAAGAGATTCTTCTCTGTATCTACAGTCTTCTTGATGATCAGCTTGATTTCCTTGAAGAATTTGTAGAAAAGATCCACTTGAATCTTCTGATCACTTGATGAAAGGATCTGAAGATCTTCTTGAAGACTTTCGTGTTCCTTCTCCTTCTTGGGATTGTTGCCCTCCTCTGACTTAGAAAAATCAGAATGAGAGAATGGAATGATTTCTAATGGTTACTTTCTGTGTAGACAACTCATCTATTTATAGCATTCATGGATTGCTGGATTCTGTTTGATGACATCAACAAGTGACATCATACTTCAAATTATCCTTTAAACTATTTTTGTTGAGATACCACGTTACTGTAGCTGATGTGACATTGCTGACATGTCCTGACACTTCTGTGTTAACTCTGTACATCTTCAGAAACATAAGTGTCAAGATTTCCAATGTATCTCGACACTTGTTCTTAGAAGGTATTGAGACATCTTAGCAGTCTCGACATAATTTTACATAGAAGAATTTTCATGCTGAACTTGAAAGTGTCGAGACAGTTGACTTATTTCGACATAACTGTCATTTGTGTCGACATCAGTAAACCTGCACTGTTTCGAGATAGTTGAATTTTCTCAACACAATTGTCTGCTGGGTGTCGACACTTCTATGCTTGCTTTATTTCTTCACTGTGTCGAGACAGTTGATTTGTCTCAACACTATTTTACTTGGAATAATTTTCAGTCTTCTTTGTGTCGAGATAGTTGTATTGTCTCGACACTATTGTCTTACGATTCAAGGTGTGGAGATAGCTGACTTGTCTCGACACTACTGACTTAGTTTTCAAGGTGTCGAGATAGCTGACTTGTCACGATACTGCTGACTTAATCTTCAAGGTTTTGAGATAGCTGACTTGTCTCAACACTGCTGACTTAGTCTTCAAGGTGTCAAGATAGCTGACTTATCTCGAACATGCTACATTGAATCTTCAATGTGTCGAGTTAGCTGACTTGTCTCGATACTACTGACTTAGAATGACTTATCTCGACACTGCAGTTATTGAATAATAAATGTGTCGACTTAGCTAACTTGTCTCGACACTGCTGAATTAGTCTTCAAAGTGTCGAGATAACAGACCTGTCTTGACACAACTTTTGCAAAGGTGTCAACACAGTTGAAGTGTATCGACACTTTTGTACTTAGCCAATTTTTTGCACTACAAGTTGCTGGATGTAGACTGTGCTGACATCTCTCAGCACTTTGCTGACTTAACTCGATGCTTTTGTACTTAGACAATTTCTCTTAACTTTTTAGTCAGCTTCTTAGATTCCACCTATCAATATAACTTGGACCACCTGTCAAATCAATATGACATAGGCAACCTGCAAGCATGAACAAAAATATACATCAAATACATATTTGTGCATATCATTGATTTGAAAGAGCTTCTTCAAATCAAGTACATTGTTTCAAATGTACCCAATAATCTCCCCCTATTTGGAGAAGTCATAACCCCAATTAGATGATATACACCACAATACCAAAATATATTAAATATGATGTATAAGAAAAATATTGAAAAAAATATAAAGCAACACAACAATAAAAAACACAGATATCACCTCGTGCAACCAAAATTTTCATTCAGATTTATTCAAAGATTACATCTTTCAGTTTGTTACAGAGTTCTTAAAACAAAATTACATAGCTTTAAAGAAAAATAAACTAAGAATCTTCTGGCTCGTTAATGACAATGCCTTTTCCAGATTGAATTTTAGCTTGGACTTTAGGCACATTATCATCAACCACTTTATCCCTTCCCTTGGTATTCTTGGCTTTAGTAATTTCTTCTTACTTGATTCTTTGCCTTTCATGATAATGATAGGGCTTGGGGAAATACTTGCTTGGATCTATTGAGTCAGCTGGAATCTTCCCTGCCTTTAGATCTTTTCTGAGTTTCTGGATGATCTCGTGTTGCTTTGTGTGTTGACCCAATCTTGCTCTGAATTCCAGTTTCCCCTTACAATTACATTATTATTGACTGCTTTCCATGCATTAAGTATAATTGATGTAGATTTTGGACTCCACTACTCAAAATCAGGCTTAGCTTCAGCTTGCTCCCTGAATATTTTCTTTGATAGTTGAGCTTCTTGTTCCTTTAAAAATGCAGAATCAGTCATCTCCGCCTATTCATATACAATATTCTGAATTTGTGGTGGAGGACTATACATGGACTAGACAGTAGTTTGAATGGCCTCAAAAGGAGCTTGTCTTTATCTTTACTCTCTCCCCCTTTATGACTTCTCTTTCAACATGATCTCTTAAGTCATTCATGTGAAATCTGACTTGACCATTTAGATAATTCATTCATGAAGTTAATGTGTTCTTTACCTTGAATAAATGTTCATCCAAATCTTTGTTAGAAGCCTTGATATCCTTAATCAAAGAGGCAGAGTGAGTTGTAAGCTTAGTTTCTATATCCTTGGAAGTAGGAGTAATTTTAGTCTCCAAAGTAGTAGTCTGCTTAGCTATCTCTGCCAATGTAGTATCATGCATAACTATCATATTCTCATTCATTCATTCTCGATTTTCCATGACATAACTTTGTTTTATACCTATTTCATTTTAAACTTTCTGTGATTCCACTTGTTGTTTAGCAATGTATACTATAACATTTGCTTCCCTTTCAAAGAAATCTGTCATATCTTTCTTTAGCAAGTTTACTTCAAATCTAATAGATTTTATGTCCTGATCCAGTTAAAACTGTAGTTCTTTATTGCTTTCATCTACATACTTCTCAAGTTGAGTTCTTTGTTGGTCAAACATTATTTGTAGTTGAACTATAAGTGAACTTGAATCCACAGAAGGAGCAGATGTTGGTCCAGACTGAATTATCTTTTTATAACTTCTACTTTTCTTCTTCAGTTCAGACAACTTCATTTTATTTAACTGAGAGGCTTCTTCCTCCTTAGATTATGATGAACTAACCACCTCAACATATATAGGCTCTTTAACTATTTTAGTAGTTGGGGTCTGATCAGCTAACTCCCCCTGAACCCTTGCACCTTCTTCATCAATATTGATGTTGTCCAAGTTAGCCTCATCTTGCTGAACTTCAGCATCAGGAATAGGGTCCACTTTAATAGTAGTTATCTCCCCCTGGATCTTCTACAACTACAACCTTCTTCTTTTTATCTTTCTTCTTCTCAACTACAGGTGCTTCTTTGGATTTGACTCTATCCAACCTAGCTAATATTCTCACATCCATTCTGCTTATGTGATTGATCTTTGATCCAATCTTGAGGTTGAGGCTATCTTGAATTGCATGAACCACGTATAGACTAAGAATTCTCCCCATATTGGGCTTCTGGATACTTTCAGTAATTTTGTCAAAGACCACTCTACTCTAGTTAGTCTTGATTTTGAAAATTACTCTTGTCATATGATCAAACATCTGAGCAGATATCCTGTCATGTGCTCCTATTTTACACATCATCACCTTCCCAATTATTTCATATAAGAATTTTCCTTTTAAATTCATACACTTCCTGTTCAGGGTGCTTCCAATCTTACTGGTTGGGGCCAAACCACACCACACCAATGCTTCTGCAGTCCTGGCTGAGTCTATGTCTTCTTCCTGATCAATTTTTGGTATGTGAAATATCCTTGCCAGCCTTTTGGTTATGAGTTTAACCTTAGTTCAATTCACATTATACTTTATCTTTGTTGAGTTTGAATCATGTTTAGCATTTGAGAAGAACTCTGAAACTTCACGTTTCCAGATTTTTGATGGTTCTAAAAGTAGATATTCCAGACCTGCCTCAGTGATTAGGTCAATGAAATTCATAATTTCTTCTTGCGCTAAGATGAATCCATTTCGCACGATTTCATAACCTTCAAAGATATTGTCGTAATTCTTGGGAGCCATTTGAGTTGAGAGAAAAGATTGACTAGTGTCAACTAATCAGGATTCTAGGTCTTAACACTCAGGAATCAAAAGCTCAAGAAATCAAGAAAGCATAGCCGAATCCTACTCTCACACCCTATTTATACTCTAAATTTTCCTGAAGATTAAAGGGCACACTGCATTTAGACTTTTCCAAAATTTAAGGTAATTACTTAGTCTCGACACAAGGAAAAATTGTCTATCGAGATGTGTCGACACAAGGATAATGTGTCTCGACATATGCCTGTAGGTCTCGACACCCTTATGTGTCAACACATACTTTAGTGTCTCTACACTTTGGAGTTATGTTGTATCGACATACTTTCTGGTGTCTCGACACATTACTATTTATAGTGTCAACACACTTTCTGGTGTTTTGATACTTTTGTAGATGTCTCGACACATTCTCTGGTGTCTCTACACAACTTTTAACTTAGACAAAATTTTGTTCTATAAGTTAAAGATACTTGACATTTATGAGGGTTATCCTTGATATTAAATAAGTAAACTTGATTACGAACTAATTATTTTATTCTTATTTTGTATCAGTTTTTATATATACATCAATTACTCAAGATTCAACATTCCAAGTTCATACTTAAAAAAACTAAATTTCTCTTCTTCTAGGGGCTTAGTAAAAATATCAGCAATTTGTTTATTTGTTGGAACAAATTCTTAGCTAATATCTTCATTTTCTACATGCTCCCTAATAATGTGATATCTAATTTCAATATGGTTTTTTCTACTATGTGACACAGGATTGTTTGTAATAGAAAATAACACTAGTAGAATCACAAAAAAAGGAATTTTACTTAGCTTTATGTTGTAATCTTTTAATTGATGCTACATCCAAAGCAATTGTACACAACAACTTCCAGTTGAAATGTACTCAAATTCAGCAGTGGATATTGCTACACTTGTTTGCTTTTTGCTACTCCAAGATACTAGCCTTTTCCCAAGAAATTGACATGAACCTGATGTGCTTTTCCTGTCTTCCTTACATCCTACATAATCAACATCTGGAAAGCCTATTAGTTCAAAATCACTATTCCTTGGATACCATAGGAAAAGATTAGGTTTTGCCCTTTAGATATCTCAATATTCTTTTAACTGCTATATAGTGAGATTCTTTAGGGCATGCTTGAAACCTAGCACAGACACAAGTAGCATACATTATGTCTGGTTTACTGGCTGTTAGATAAAGCAGTGATACAACTATGCCCGTATATAAGGTGATATCAACTGGGTTGCCAGCACCATCCTTGTTTAAAGACATACTGGACCACATGGGAGTTCTCATTGAAGTGGTTGTTTCCATGCCATACTTCTTGAGTAACTCCTTGGTGAACTTAGTTTGACTAATGAAAAGCCAATCTAAAGTTTGCTTAACTTGAAGACCCAAGAAAAACTTGAGTTCATTCATGCTACTCATCTCAAACTTTCCTTGCATAGGTTTAGCAAACCTAGTGCAAAGTGACTCATCAGGTGAACCAAATATAATGTCATCAACATTATTTGTACTAAGATTGTCTTGCCTTTGAATTCCCTTAGGAATAGTGTTTTGTCTATTTTCCCTCTTGAGAATTTATTATCCATAAGGAACTTTGACAGAGTCTCATAGCAAGCCCTTGGGGCTTGTTTTAAACCAAAGAGAGCTCTTAATAGCAAATAAACATAAGTACGTTTAGTTCAATCCACAAAACTTGAGCGTTGCTCAACATAGACCCTTTTTTTAGGTTACCATTTAGGAAGTCTGACATCACATCAATTTGGTAAACTTTGAATTCTTTGTATGCTGCATATGCCAGGAAGAGTCTAATAGCCTCCAATCTAGCCACTAGTGCAAAGGTTTGATCAAAGTTTATACGTTCATCTTGTCTATATCCCTTTGCAACCATTCTAGCTTTGTTTCTGACTATAACACTATTCTCATCCAGTTTGTTCTTATATATCCATTTAGTTCCTATTATGTTACAATCATCTGGTCTGAGAATAAGCTTCCATACATTGCATCTATTGAACTGGTTCAATTCTTCCTGCATTACACCTATCCAAAATGGATCTATATTAGCTTCTTTAAATTTCTTTGTTTCTGTTTGAGAAAGAAAACTTGAGTACATCATAGTGTTGTGTTGTTTTCTCCTTGTGGTCACACCCTGAGCTGCATCTCCAATGATCAATTCCCTTAGATGATCCCTTAGATGTCTGACAGCTACAGGTAATGTGACTTCTTCTCTTGGACCAGCTACATCTTGTTGCTGATTTTCTTCTCTTGGTTGTTCCTGTACAAGAACTTCTTATACAATGTTGACTCCATCTTGTAATTTTGGCTTACCGGAACTGAATCTTCTATAGACAGCTCCTTTAGTTTAAAGTCTTCTCTTGTTGTGCTTGATGAACCTGGCTTATCATTGTAAAACATAAAATGTTCATCAAATACAACATGAACAAACTCCTCCACAACTTGATCCCTTTAGTTATAGACCCTATAGGCCTTACTGTGGTTACTATAACCAACAAATATTCCATCATAGGACTTCTTAGTAAACTTAGTTATGTATGTTTTCCCATTATTTAGGACAAAACATCTACATCCAGAGATTCTGAAATAGGCCAAGTTAGGTTTTTCGCCCGTCATTAGTTCATATGGAGTTTTATTCAATCTTTTGTTGATTGTAGCTCTATTAAGAACATGACATGTTGTGTTAATAGCTTTAGAACAAAAATAGTTTGGGAGAGAAGAATCACTCTGCATGGTTCTTTCAACTTCAATGAGAGTCATGTTCTTCCTCTCAGCAATTCCATTTGCTGGGGTGTTCTTGGAGAGGAAAACTCTTGTTGAATCCCTAGTTCTTCACAAAAATTTGTCATATATTCAGATTGAAACTCAATTCCATGATCACTTCCAATTCTGACCACAGAACTGTTCAATTCATTCTGTATTTGTTTGACAAATGTCTTGAAGACATCAGGGGTTTCATACTTTTTCCTTAAGAAGAAAACGCAAGTGAATTTTGAATAGTCATAAATAATTACAAAGGTGTAGACTCTCCTTCCTAAACTATGAACTGGCATAGGACCAAACAATTCCATATGCAGGAGGTATAAACACCTCATTAAATATTTGGATTCAATACTTTTGAATGAAGCTTTGGTCTGCTTGCCCTTTTTGCATGTAGAGCAAATGCTCTCCTTAGAGCATTTAATTTTAAGACCATTCCTTACAAGCTCTTTACTTTAAAGTTTTCCTATGGCCTTATAGTTCAAATGAGCTAACCTCTTGTGCCATTTGACACAGTGTGAGACTTTCTCATTTGCAACTAGACATAATGTTACAACCCGCATTTTCTCCGAATTAAAGAATTATCAGAGTATGAGAAAACACGCGTCATGATGCCACGTCAAGCAGGGGATAACTGCTGACGCTCAGGTAAAACCATCTATTACACTTAATGAAAGAAATTTATGAGTTTAATGATTAGAAAATAAGTTATATAAAAGAGGCTGTATCCCTCGGCTCAGTGGATCACCTAGTCCACAGTTAAAAATTATACTTAAGCGCTGCGGAAAAATACTTTATTCAGGTTTGACATCCTAAGAAGTGCATAAGAGCCCTAAGAGGACCACTTATGTCATGCAAGACTCTACATTTAATTTATATTATATATAAGAAAACAATCTTTATACATTGTTTGGAAAATAGTGATTTATCTTTATAAAACATGCTGATCATGCAATAATCTTATAATAATAGTTGTAGTTTTAAAATAACTAGCAACCTAGCATAAATCCTCCTCAGAGCAAGTAGACTATCTCCAGAAAAATGGTAGCAGCAAAAGTAATATATCTAGTACAAAGGTAAAAACTACCAGTGGGCGCCAACAATATGACACGAACCCACAGGCAAATATGTTTGTCTGTAAGAAAAGTACTGAAAAACTACCTCACTAACAAAGCAACAAGATTTCCAAAGTACAAGAGACCACCAGCAACACCACCGCAACCTAGCCACCAAACTGGCTACTGCTCAGAACCTTAGGCATTCAAAAGAAGAAAGAATCCCTCAGCAAGCAAAACAAGGAAAAACTGCATGGAAGTGTCAACCAGGGAATGAATAAAAGAGGAAAACACATAGTAGAAAAAGTCACAACTGCCCAAGGCAAGACAACAAGGAATGCACTACGTGCGAGGAAACAGCACCAACCCTACCCAGAAACTACATCCTGTAGGGTCTACTAGGCTACCAAGAGCCCAAAGTGCTGCAATCTACCAAGGAAGAAAATTCAAACACCCTAATCTGTGGGAGATGGTAGTAGCTACAACAAACAGCATGGATCCGGGTTGGAGGCAAACTCAGTCACCCAACTACCATTTCCAAGCCAACAAGCTCAAGGGTCTACATGTTTAAGCACAAGGGACATTCCACCCCCTTGCCCAGCCCGTACCTGGAGCAAGATAGAAGAATAAGGGTGGCCTTGGCTAAATTAAACAACACCTCCCCCATGAAGAGCTTTAAACCACCACTACTAACCACGACCCACGATTCGGCCATTAGGAAAGAAAAATATGGCTGACAAGGAAACAAAAAAAACAAGGAATTCACTCGGCAACGTAAATCGAGGAAAAAGAAATAGTGTTGAAGTTACTCAACACGGCTCGACGTTGAGTGGGACCCATTCAGTGCCTAACCAGACCTTGGCGTTGAGTGAGTTATCCTCACTCAGCGACAGAACAGCCATGGCGTTGAGTGAGAGTCACTCACTCAACGCCCTCCGCAAAAACAGCTCTGGCGTTGAGTGAGCTATCCTCACTCAACGCCAAAACAGCTATGGCGTTGAGTGAGGTCCACTCCCTCAACGCCTTCAGCCAAAACCACAAATCCCAACAGTGGAGTTGAGTGAGTCTACCTCCCTCAACGCCAAAGCATCTTTGGCGTTGAGTGAGGTCAACTCACTCTACGCCAAAGTTCATTTCCGCAGGAAAACCGTAAGCCAACGCAAACAAGAGGAGGTCGGCGGGAATGCCGACTGATTCTCGCCGAATCGGCGGGAATGTAGGATGATTCTCGCTGAATCGGCAAGAATCCAGAAGGATTCTCGCCGAATCGGCAAGAATCCAGAAGGATTCTCGCCGATTCGGCGAGAATCCTTCTGGATTCTCGCGAATCGGAAGAATCAAGGATTCTCGACGATCAGCGGGAATCAAGGATGATTCTCGCCGAATCGGCGGGAATCAAGGATGATTCTTGCCGATCGGTGGGAATCATGTTGAAATCGGCGGGAATCAAAGATGATTCTCGTCGATTTTTACTTAGACGAAAATTTTCACTCAATCACCCCACCACTCAGCCGTAAAGAACAAACCGAACTATGGCTTTGAGTGTGTCCACCACACTAAACGCCAAGTCCGGGCGGCTTTTGGCTTTGAGTGTGTGCACCACACTAGACACCAAAACCCGAGAGTCTACCAAGACTGGTTCTAACCAGAGCCCTACCACAACAACCTCCCTCACTCTCTCTCTCGGCTCCACCCGCAAAAGCACCCAACTAGAATTAAAAATCTGGAGTCTAAATGGTTAAAACAACCATCGGGTTGAGCAAAACAACACAAGGAGGGGGGTTCATAGGCGAATCTAAGCCCTAAATTCAGCAAGATAAAAGAGAATATGCTTGGTTTCTACCCTAGGGCTAACCGGGAAACATTCTAGAATATCAAAAGAAAAACAATGGCAAGGGCAAGAATACCACTTGCCTCGATTTCCAGCGAAGCTTGGTCGGCCTTCCCTCCTCTTCGTTCTGCACTAGAAGGAGCAGCACCTAACAAGCAAACCCGCACTTTAATGGCGGAAAAGCACAAGAACCGGAAATCCAAGTCTCCTAAAACTCCACGAAAATCAAACCTCTTACCGTCGAAATGAAGATCTAAGCGAGATCAAGACAACGCCGCTTTCGGAATCGAAATCCGTCCACGAACACTCCCGGAATCGCCGTCCGAAGGGGAAGCAGGTCCGGCGGTTCTCCTCTATTTTCCGCGAACAGGAGCAGCGGTTTCTTCTGGTCTCGGGAAGACGGAGGAAGGAGTACTGGGCCCGCCACTCCTTAATAAGGCTTTTTATATAAGCTTTAAGGCATCGGTTCAGCAAAACCGAACCCAACCGCCTGCTCCTTACATAAAAAAAAAAATTTCTTCTAGTCTTTACTAATGGAACAACCAAAGCGACGCGAAAACCAAACTACCTCAGAATTCGACGAAATTCGCACCGTAGTTAAATATCCACGCTACGAACACAACGGCGAAGTCGAAATTAACTTTCGACGAACAGAACTCGAGTTATACCCTCCCGAAGCCAAAACACAAGCATCCCCCGAGAGGACACAACGGGTCACCCAAAACGACTTGGCTTGCTAGGGAGATCTTGCCAACAGGCTACAAAATAGGGCACCCAGTTCTAAGGAGTTAAGACCACACTCCACATATGGCACAAGCCCAGAAAACGTGTCGACGTAACGCCAAACGAGGATTAAAATAATCGCAGAAAAAATCGGGGGCGTTACAGTCACTCCCCCTAAAAGAAAGTTTCGTCCCGAAACTTTACGCACCACACTTCTACTATAGAAGGAAAGTAATAATCCAAACATCACAAGAAGAAAAAACAAACCAAACTAATCAGGGAAACAGCTGAGGGGCAGCCTCCCTCACAGCCGACTCTAACTCCCAAGTCGCGCTCTCCAAATCCTGATTCCTCCAAAGAACTTTCACCATCGGAATAGACTTCTTTCGCAGCACCCATTCCTGAGTATCCAAAATACGGACCGGCACTTCAACAAAAGAGAGGTTGGGTTCCAACTGGGGCACAACGTCTAAGACTTGCCCACTGCTGCGCATGCACTTCCGCAATTGGCTAACATGGAAAACATTATGAACACCTGGGAATTTTACTAGCAAATCCAAACTGTAAGCTGACATGCCAATCCGCTCCAAAATCTTAAACGGGCCCACATACCTCGGGTCCAATTTCTAATTCTCACCAAACCTCTTTACACCAACCATCGGGGAAACTTTAAGAAATACAAGGTCCCCTACAGAAAACTCCAAGGCAGACCTACGCCGATTGGCGTTCTTCTCGTACCTCTCCTGAGCTATACGAAGCTTCTCTCGAACAAGCTTCACTGCGACTTCCATTTCCTCGAGCGCATCAGGACCCAACAATGGCCTCTCACCAGCCTCAGCCGAAAACAACGGAGTTCTGCAGTGCCTCCCATACAAGGCATCGAACGGAGCCATCTGCAAGCTCTCCTGATAACTATTATTGTATGCAAATTCCATAAGTCGCAGTCGCTCGTCCCATGCTCCACCGTGGTCTAAAACGTAGCATCGGATCATATCCTCAACTATCTGATTCACCCGCTCTGTATGCCCATTAGTCTGTGGGTGGTACGCAGTAGAATACCTCAGAACCGTACCCAAACCCTCCTGCAGACTATGCCAAAAACGAGAAGTAAATCGGGAGTCTCGATCAGAAATGATGCTAACCGGCACACCGTACAGTCGGATGAATTCATTCAAGTACAACTCCGCTATCTTCTTCATCGGGTAATCAATCTTATATGGAACGAAGTGAGCACACTTCGTCAGTCTATCCACTATGACCCAAACGGAATCAAATCCTTTCGGGGATCGCGGTAAAACTGTGATGAAATCCATAGATATACTTTCCCACTTCCAAGTCGGGATCTCTAACGGAGTCAACTTGCCACCAGGCATTCCATGATCGGACTTCACCCGCTTGCAAGTGTGGCACTCAGCAACAAATCGTGCTATATCTCCTTTCATGCCATACCACCAGGCAATTTTCTTTAAGTCCCGATACATCTTTGTAGATCCTGGATGGTAGGCAACGCTGGATCCATGAGCCTCTCTACAAACCATACCCAGAATGTCCCCAACCGCGGGGACGCAAAATCTATCACGGTACTTCAAAGTTCCCGCATCATCGATTGAATAATCCGGCAACTCTCCTCTCTCAGTCCTGGAGTACAAGTGTAGAAGATCCGGGTCGTCCTTCTGGTGAAGTCTGGTCAAAGAAATCCAAGACGGCTCTGCCACTAACAAACTACTCTGCAAGACACAGCATCTCACTGATATATCCATAAGGAGGAACTCCTCCACTAAACGATCGGCGGTGAGATTAAAGATCTTTCCCGTCTTTCGGCTCAAGGCGTCGGCCACCACATTGGCCTTGCCTGGATGATACTGGATCTCTACATCATAATCGGCCACATACTCTAGCCACTGATGCTGGCGCAGATTTAACTCCTTCTGCGTGAACATGTACTTCAGGCTCTAATGGTCGGTGAAGATCTTGCACTGAGCCCCATAAAGTAGGTGTCTCCACAGCTTCAATGCATAAATAACCATTGCGAACTCGAGGTCATGCGTAGGATAATTATTCTCATTAGTCTTCTGTTGCCTTGACCCATAGGCAATCACCTTACCCATCTGCATTAATACGCATCCCAGACCCACATGCGAAGCATCCACGTATACATCATAATCCACGCCCTCGGTAGGCAGGGTCAGAACGGGAGCAGTGCACAATCTCCTCTTTAACTCCAGGAAGGCTTCTTCGCACTTCTCGCTCCAAACAAAAGCCACGTTCTTCTGAGTCAGCTTAGTCAAAGGTGCAGCTAGGGTAGAGAAACCCTCCACGAACCTCCTACAGTAGCCGACCAATCCTAGAAAGCTCCTGATCTCCTTGGGCGTGCCCGGCCTACTCCAATCCATCAGTGCTGCAATCTTGTCCGGGTCAACCGAGATCCCATCCTCATTCACCACGTGGCCCAAAAACGAGACCTGAGGCAACCAAAATTTGCACTTGCTTAACTTGGCGAATAACTTATGGTTCCTCAACTCCGAAAGAACCAAGCGCAGATGTTGTTCATGCTCCTCAGCACTGCGAGAATAAACCAACACGTCATCGATGAAGACCACCACGAACTTATCTAGGAAATCCTTGAACACCCGGTTCATCATTTCAATGAACGATGATGGAGCGTTGGTCAATCCAAACGACATCACTAAGAACTCAAAATGTCCGTGCCTCGATCTAAATGCAGTCCATGGAATATCTGTCACACGGATCCTAAGCTGATGATAGCCTGAATGAAGGTCAATCTTGGAGAAGACCGTGCTACCGCGCAACTGGTCAAATAAATCATCGATCCTCGGCAGAGGGTACCTGTTCTTAATTGTGACTTTGTTCAACTCCCTATAGTCGATGCAAAGCCGCATTGACCCATCTTTCTTCTTCATAAATAGAACAGGAGCACCCCAAGGTGACGAACTCTACCTGATAAACCCTTTCGCCAACAACTCATCTAACTGGACTCGCAACTCCTCTAGCTCTCGAGGGGCCATCCGGTACGGCGCCTTAGCAATAGGACGCGTACCCGGCTCCAAATCGATCACAAACTCAACATCCCGCTCGGGAGGAAGACCAGGAAGGTCATCAGGAAAAACATAGGCAAAATCATGAACAACTAGAATCTCCTCTAAGCGCGGTACACTAACAGCGATCCCAACCACCGAAACCAAACAAGCAAAACAGTCCGAAAGAAAAAGCTTCTGAGCACATACCGCAGAGATGACAGAAGAATCCTGGCTCAGATCTGCATACACGCTTCCAGGCTGACCGTCGTCCCTGATGAATTCCAAGCGCTTCCCTTTGCACTGAATGACTGCATCAAACCTAGACAGCCAGTCCATGCCCAAAATAACATTGAAGTCCTCCAGATCAATAATCTTCAGGTCTGTATTCGCAAGGAAGTCCCCCAACAAAACAGGGCAATCTAACATGCTGAAATCTGACAACACAGATTCACTAGAGGGGAATTTGACACGAAAGGTATCCCGAACTCGATCTAAAGTCAACCGATGTCGCTCTACAAAGGCTCAAGCCACGAACGAGTGGGTAGCGCCGGAGTCAAACAGAACCCGCGCCCAGCGGTTCTCCACCTTAAACTTCCCTATAGGAACATATTTAACTAAGGAACTACCACAACAATACTACAAACATTCTAGTAAGACAAGAACAGAACATTCAGGCTGGAAGACAACTAACCTGAGATGACCTGAGTCGAAGCTTCAGCCTCCTCGGAAGAGATCACATTCAGCTTTCCCTTTCCCTTGTCCACACGCTGGGGCGAAGGTAATGCCTGAAGAGGAATTGCATGAAGAGCAGGCTAGACCTGAGGACACCTAGACTTGATGTGTCCCTTCTTCCCACACTGAAAACAGACCTTATCCTTGGACCAGCACTGGGCAGCATCATGCCCGGGTCGCTTGCAAACAGAACAGGAGACATCTCTCCTAGGAGCACCCTGAATCGCATGAACCTGCTCCTTCCTCTGAGCTGCTGCCCTCTTGAAACATCTCTCGACAGGGTGGCCTGACCGGCCACAGAAACTGCACACCACTTTGCTCTTCTTCCCACGAACCGTACCGGGTACCTGGGGTTTCTTTTCCTCCACAGACTTCCTCTTATCCTTCCAACTTTGTTGTCCTCTGCTCTTCGCGGTCTCAATATCCTCCACCTTCAGAGCAGCCTCCACTACTCCTATATAAGTCTCTGACCCATAAGTACTGGTCAGCTGTTGCACCTCACTCCTCAAACCACTGAGAAATCGCTTAACTCGATCAGCGTCAATGCTGATCAATCCTGGGGCAAAACGGCTCAGCTTGCTGAACTCTATCTCATACTCACCCACCGTGAGCTGCCTTTGCTTCAGATGGAGGAAGTCGTTCATGAGGCGGTCACGCTCGACCGAGGGTAAGAACTTCCTCAATAACATCTCCTTGAACACCTCCCAAGAGCATCCAGCTACCAAGCTCTCCTTCTCTCTCAGCCACCAACTCTTAGCCAATCCTTTAAGCTGATAGGCAGCTATCATCACCCTTTGATCGTCTGCAATCCCTGAGTACGAGAACATCTCCTCCATGGAGATCAGCCAGTCGTCTAACACCATGAAATCTGCCTTCCCGTCATAAGTGGGAGGGCTCAGCCGCTGAAACTGCGAGATGAAGGCCATCTCCGCTGGCACCACCACTGGAGGTCTTAAGGGTGCAGGAGGGGAGGAACAATAATCCCCCCTACAGGGACTTGCACTCCCTGAGTCTGACCTGCCACAACTGCTACCAAAGACTGAATCTGGGCTCGCACCTCCACCAACTGCCTGCTAAAGGAATCGCTACTCTGCCGCAAGCTTTCGATTACCGCATCATTTTGAGCTCTAGATGACTCACCCTCAGACAGGGGAGTTGATCTAGTTGAAGGACGTCATGCCATTATAAATTCATACCAACACTGGTTAGATCCTAGTACAACAGCTAGACCCAACTACTAGTACAGACAATACATATATATATATGAACTTAAAGCTGCTAAACTTACTCTGTGAGTTTATCTTTTTACAAAAATTGATGTTATGCCCTAACCTAGGATGGTTAACCACCACCATACTAATTCTTGTGCCTAGATCGGGAATGCATGATTTTATATTATTTTTGACTCGAAAACTTATGTGTGTACATATGTCATCCTGCCAGTCTTTAGCTTGGCACGTTATGCTTATGCAATGTTATGATATGCATGTTTGTGCTATGCATTCTAAAAAGGCACTAATGTATGTTATGAGCGGCGTACGCATGAAAATGTTATGCATCCCGTACTACATAACATTCGCATGCAACGAAGAAAAGAAAACATGCTAGTCGTAGCCATGTGGTG
Source organism: Platanthera zijinensis (assembly GCA_039513925.1). Classification (NCBI taxonomy): domain Eukaryota; kingdom Viridiplantae; phylum Streptophyta; class Magnoliopsida; order Asparagales; family Orchidaceae; genus Platanthera; species Platanthera zijinensis. Next base: position 119,056,796 of record CM077079.1, read on the forward strand.
AGGTTATGCATCCCATACTACATAACCCTCACATGTTTCCCCTATGGTGGATCCATATACGGAAACATATTATGCATCCCATACTACATAATATGCCCCGTATACTTTATGTTATGCTATGAGTGTAGTGTTCGTGCTTTTGACAAGACGTACTGATGACATATTGGTGTGTGAATGACATGATGCTGAACTACTAAAGCAATCAAAGGAAGGTTGCCCGACTAACTAGTCAAGCAACCTCCCTCTGATACCAACTGTCACAACCCGCATTTTCTCCGAATTAAAGAATTATCAGAGTATGAGAAAACGCGCGTAATGATGCCACGTCAAGCAGGGGATAACTGCTGACGCTCAGGCAAAACCATCTATTGCACTTAATGAAAGAAATTTATGAGTTTAATGATTAGAAAATCAGTTATATAAAAGAGGTTGTATCCCTCGACTCAGTGGATCACCTAGTCCACAGTTAAAAATTATACTTAAGCGCTGCGGAAAAATACTTTATTCAGGTTTGACATCCTAAGAAGTGCATAAGAGCCCTAAGAGGACCACTTATGCCATGCAAGACTCTACATTTAATTTATATTATATATAAGAAAACGATCTTTATACGTTGTTTGGAAAATAATGATTTACCTTTATAAAACATGCTGATCATGCAATAATCTTATAATAATAATAGTTGTAGTTTTAAAATAACTAGCAACCTAGCATAAATCCTCCTCAGAGCAAGTAGACTATCTCAAGAAAAATGGTAGCAGCAAAAGTAATATATCTAGTACAAAGGTAAAAACTACCAGTGGGCGCCAACAACCTGACACGAACCCACGGACAAATATGTTTGTCTGTAAGAAAAGTACTGAAAAACTACCTCACTAACAAAGCAACAAGATCTCCAAAGTCAAAGAGACCACCAGCAACACCACCGCAACCTAGCCACCAAACTGGCTACTGCTCAGAACCTGAGGCATTCAAAAGAAGAAAGAATACCTCAGCAAGCAAAATAAGGAAAAACTGCATGGAAGTGTCAACCAGGGAATGAATAAAAGAGGAAAACACACAGTAGAAAAAGTCACAACTGCCCAAGGCAAGACAACAAGGAATGCACTACGTGCGAGGAAACAGCACCAACCCTACCAAAAAACTACATCCTGCAGGGTCTACTAGGCTACCAAGAGCCCAAAGTGCTGCAATCTACCAAGGAAGAAACTTCTAACACCCTAAGCTGTGGGAGATGGTAGTAGCTAAAACAAACAGCATGGATCCGGGTTGGAGGCAAACTCAGTCCCCCAACCATCATTTCCAAGCCAACAAGCTCAAGGGTCTACATGTTTAAGCACAAGGGACCTTCCACCCCCTTGCCCAGCCCGTACCTGGAGCAAGATAGAAGAATAAGGGTGGCCTTGGCTAAATTACACAACACCTCCCCCATGAAGAGCTTCAAACCACCACTACTAACCATGACCCACGATTCGGCCATTAGGAAAGAAAAAAACATGGTCGACAAGGAAACTACAAAAAAACAAGGATTTCACTCGGGAACGTAAATCGAGGAAAAAGAAATAGTGTTGAAGTTACTCAACACGGCTCTACGTTGAGTGGGACCCATTCAGTGCCTAACCAGACCTTGGCATTGAGTGAGTTAGCCTCACTCAACGCCAGAACAGCTATGGCGTTGAGTGAGAGTAACTCACTCAACACCGTCCGCAATAACAGCTCTGGTGTTGAGTGAGCTATCCTCACTCAACGCCAAAACAGCTATGGCGTTGAGTGAGGTCCACTCACACAACGCCTTCAGCCAAAACCACAAATCCCAATAGTGGCGTTGAGTGAGTCTACCTCCCTTAACGCCAAAGCAGCTTTGGCATTGAGTGAGGTCAACTCACTCTACGCCAAAGTTCATTTCCGTAGGAAAACCCTAAGCCAACACCAATAAGAGGAGGTCGGCGGGAATGCCGACTGATTCTCGCCGAATCGGCAGGAATGCAGGATGATTCTCGCCGAATCGGCGAGAATCTAGAAGGATTCTCGACGATCAGCGGGAATCAAGGATGATTCTCGCCGAATCGGCGGGAATCAAGGATGATTCTTGCCGATCGGTGGGAATCACGTCGAAATCGGCGGGAATCAAGGATGATTCTCGTCGATTTTGACTTAGACGAAAATTTTCACTCAATCAACCCACCACTCATCCACAAAGAACAAACTGAACTATGGCTTTGAGTGTGTCCACCACACTCAACGCCAAGTTCGGGCGGCTTTTGGCTTTGAGTGTGTGCACCACACTCGACACCAAAACCCGAGAGTCTACCAAAACTGGTTCTAACCAGAGCCCTACCACAACAACCTCCCTCACTCTCTCTCTCTCGGCTCCACCCGCAAAAGCACCCCACTAGAACTACAAATCTGGAGTCTAAATGGTTAAAACAACCATCAGGTTGAGTAAAACAACAAAAGGAGGGTGGTTCATAGGCGAATCTAAGCCCTAAATTCAGCAAGGTAAAAGAGAGTATGCTTGGTTTCTACCCTAGGGCTAACCGGGAAACATTCTAGAATATCAAAAGAACAATAATGGCAAGGGAAAGAATAGCTCTTGCCTCGATTTCCGGTGAAGCTTGGTCGGCCTTCCCTCCTCTTCATTCTGCACTAGAAGGAGCAGCACCTAACAAGCAAACCAGCACTTTAATGGTGGAAAAGCACAAGAACCGGAAATCCAAGTCTCCTAAAACTCCACAAAAATCAAACCTCTTACCGTCGAAATGAAGATCTGAGCGAGAGCAAGACAACCCCACTTTCAGAATCGAAATCCGTCCACGAACACTCCCGGAATCGCCGTCCGAAGGGGAAGCAGGTCTGGCGGTTCTCCTCTATTTTCCGCGAATAGGACCAGCGGTTTCTTCTGGTCTCGGGAAGAAGGAGGAAGGAGTAGTGGGCCCTCCACTACTTAATAAGGCTTTTATATAAGCTTTAAGGCATCGGTTCAGCAAAACCGAACCCAACCGCCTGCTCCTTACATAAAAAAAAAAGAATTTCTTCTAGTCTTTACTAATGGCACACCCAAAGCGACGCGAAAACCAAACTACCTCGGAATTCGACGAAATTCGCACCGTAGTTAAATATCCACGCTACGAACACAACGAAGAAGTCGAAAATTAACTTTCGATGAACAGAACTCGAGTTATACCCTCCCGAAGCCAAAACACAAGCATCCCCCGAGAGGCCACACCGGGTCAACCAAAACGACTCAGCTTACTAGGGAGATCTTGCCAACAGGCTACAAAATAGGGCACCCAGTTCTAAGGAGTTAAGACCACAATCTACAGATGGCACAAGCCAAGAAAACACGTCGACGTAACGCCAAACGAGGATTAAAATAATCGCAGAAAAAATCGGGGGCGTTACACATAAGGGTGAGTTTGACTTTAAACAAAGAAAATTCAAACAATTCACATTCCCACATCTAGTGCCTGTCAAGATGACCTCTTGGTCACTTGACTTCTTTATTAGGCACTCATCCTTGTGGAATGAAATGTCATAGCCAAGATCACAAAGTTTGCTTATACTTATAAGGTTGTGTTGCAACACTTCCATATAAGCTACTTCGGTGAAATTGACTAAGCCATTTGTGATCTTACCATAACCTTTGGTAATTCTTTTGTCAGCTCCACCAAAGATCACCTTTGGTCCATTCTTTATAGGGATGAATTCCCTCAAATTGCTTCTTTTTCAGTCATAAGTCTGGAACACCCACTATCCAAGTACCAGATTGGCCTTTCTCTGGTGCTTGGACATTCCTGCAAAATAAGAATTTATTTTTCCTTAGGAACCAAAATTGTTTTGGGTCCTAGGTTCTTGTTAGCAGTGTGTCCATTGAGAACACCTTTGAACTTCTTAATTGGATACCATTTCTGAATATGAGACAAAGTGCAATTGAATCAATAGTCCAAGGCAATGTCTCCTACCTTTCCACAACACCAACATTCATATCTATTGTACCTCCTCTTTGGAGGAACAGAAGGAACTTTGTGCTGACATTCCTTAGAGCAGTAATCAACAAACTTGACAGTTGTATTTTGTCTAGGATAAAAAATGTTTTTTTCTCTCTCAGTTACAACAATTCTCCTTAGAGCGGGAACATTAGGAATAGCTTTCCTATTCACATAAGAACTTTGTCCAACTAGTCCAGACTTCTGGGTTTCTTTTCCCTTAGTCTGAAACAAAGGTTGTGGAATGACTGGACCCTTTTGTCCTGTCAGCTTTTTGCCACTTTTTCTCTTGTGTTTAACAAATAGAAGAACACTTTTAGGTGTTCCTGAGAAGGTATCTATTATAGACAGCACATTTTTAGGTTTAGAAAATAGCTGTACTAGGCTTTTCTCATTCAGGAGTTTGAGTTCTAACTCTTTAATGATTGTATTTTTTTGTTTTATCAACATAATTTGATCATCAATAATCTTTGTCAGCTTTGCTAACTTTGAGTTTTGAAGACCTATCTTCTGTGTATCCATCTTATGATGATACTCAAGACCTTTTAGTGATGCAATCTCTATAGCTTATTCTTTGACAAGCTTCTTACTATTTACAAGAGCTTCTAACAGTTTTCAAAATTTGACTGTGAGCTGATGTAGTTCAATCTCACTGTTAGACTTATGTGAATCAAATTTTGAGCCACATGAGTCTAAATCATCCATAGTCTCAAGAATAGAATTTGTAGAACAACAGGAATTGTTAAAGATTACCTGAGTATTCTGACATTCAGCAATTTCTGTATCGGGATTATAAGACAGTGCCATCAAATTAACCTCCATATCATCTTCAGAATCAACATAGTGTGATGAAGTTGTGGAGTTATTGCCCTTGTATATGGCCTCTTTGATGAATTCTTCTTCATTGGAGAATAGTCCAGCATGTTCTTCTTCTGATTCTGTTGAATCATTATCACTATCAGATAAGGTCTTTGGCTTCTTTTCCATCAGACCCTTTTCTAATTTCTAATCTGTATAGAACTTTATTTCTTTTTTACTTTTTGTTCTCCTTTATTTTTACTGAACAGTCTGCAATGACATGCCTAGGCCTATTACAGCAATAGCAGATAATGTTAGTCTTAAATTATTTATTTTGAAGAGAATCATTCCTGACCACAGATTTGTATCTGTGTTTGTCTTTGATTTTATTGGAACTTGGTCTAGTAGATTTCTTCTTATTCCACAACTTTCTTCTTCTCATCATTTTCTTGAATTTCCTGGTAAATAGTGCCAATTCATCATCTGATAATTCTTCTGATGAAGAACAGGTTCCAGTGCTATCTGTAACTTCATTCATTCTTGGTGATGATGGGGTTTCTCTTCTAGGCTTCATTGATGTATCTTCTTTGAATGCCGCAGATTTAGTCTGAGTTAAACTTCAAGCAGATTTAGCTTTTGCTTTTCTAGAATTTAGCTGAAGCTCATGTGACAATAGCTTCCCATATATGTCTTGGGGAAACATGTTTCCATGATTCCCCATTTATCTTATAGCACAAATCTTGATGTCCCATTCTTTATTGAGGGATATCAAAAATTTGTCAGTCAACTCATAATTTGAGAATTATCTGCCATAATTCTTAAGTCATTTACAATTCTAAAGAACTTTTCATAACATTGTTCCATAGAATCAGTCTTTCCTTATCTGAATGCCTCACACTGTTGATTTAGTAGAGACTTTTTGACATCTCTTACATCTTCTATGCCTTCCATGTAGACTATGAGAATGTCCCACATCTCTTTTTTTTTGCAGTGCACTAGATTCTGAAAAGTTTAATTATCTATAGCACTGACAATTATGTTTTGAGCTCTTTTATCCATGTTGGCAAGAACCACCTTATCCTTTGTCATTTCAGACAGTTTCTTAGGAGTTTGAACATTTGCATCTAAGACTGATATCTTCATTAGAACATATGGTTCTTCTTGTACAGTGACGAAGATTCTTGGATCTGTAGCCTCCATAATGAATCTCACTCTACGCTTCCATATAGCAAAGTTATCCTTAGTACATATAGGCAGTTTCATATAACTGAGTTCTCTGTGAGATTTAGAAGAAATTTGATCTGATATTTTTCAACTACCCTTTGGATATTTTTCAGACTATTAGGTCTTTCTTGAATAACCTCCCTCGGATACCACTTGAAAGTTAATTTTTATGGTTAGATAATAACCTAGAGGGGGAGGGGTGAATAGGTCTCTTTTAAAATACCATCTTTTCATTGTCACTTATTCTTCAATAGATAATATACTTGAGAAATTAGCTTAACAATAACTCAGCACAATTTAACCACAGAACACAACACATGTAAATCTCAGAACACAACACATAAAGAATTTATAGTGGTTCCCCTTGTAACACCCCTATCCGTCACATAGCATATAGCAGTAGGTCCAGCCGGGGCCCGACGCCATATACCACGAACAGACCGGTGGGTTACTCATTGAAACCAATCAACCAATCACAATGACCTACACGGAGGCCCTAGCGGAAGCAGTTTATTAAGTTGCAAAGAATAAAGAACCCAACCAAGCATGAATGTCCACTACTCAAAACCACAGGAATGTTTAATACACAAGAACTGGCCTTATGGCCTTACAATAGTTTACTCAAATAAAAGTGTCTTCCAAACCTCAACACGCAGGCAAGTCATACATGAGAATAAGAAAAACACTCAAAATTAGGCCTTCGAGGGCCGGCTCAGCAACTTGGGCTTTAGCCCGCTATTTACCGCTCGGCTCCACAGCACCTGCAACCAACAATCCACCGCACGGTGGCAAACAGAAGCAACGGTTAGCTATGCTAACCAAATAATAATGACCCTGCCCCCAACTCGGGGCGGAGATGCTCTTCCCTGCATTTTGTTAGCATAAACAAGCGGTATAGTGTAAACACACTTCATCACAGGTGTAGGCACGCACGACCACACACCCCATGCACTCAGGTCACATTCACAGCAAACTGGGCAATGCCATGTCAATTTAAGCCATAAACGTTTTTGTCTCACCACCATCCCTTGGACGGCCAACCTTTTGAGCATTTTGCCTTCCTGGCTCGGGTCACATCAATTTAAGCCATAGACCGCCAGAGACACTCATCTATGCCAACGGTCCCACCGAACGACATAGAACATGTACGGTTCTTCCTGACCCGTTGCTCACACCGCAACGTCAATTTAAGCCATATGCGCGGGTCAAGACTCCCCGAGTCCCGTTTCTATCACACAGTTCACATAACCTGGTTATGTTTAAGTTGGCTCCCCTACCACCATGTTGGCAGAATCACGCATCTGCCTAGTTTTCTGGGTGCACCTTGGAGTTCGTCCCCGAGGCTCCCTGTTGCAATCTACCCCGTAGAAAACCCGAAAAACAAACATTCGCGCAGAGTCTTCTCCGACCATATATGCAATGCAACATCACCGATCCAGACAAACTAGTACTGGTAGGCTTCACACATCATGCCTATGTACATTCTCAAATACGGACTCTACACAAGGGGGACTTCACATATCTACCCCAAGGAATGCCACGAACTCACTGCTTACTCGCGAGAGAGGGCTTCCTATGCGAAGGAAAAAGGACTTCACATGTCCTAGGATGAGAATCATTACCCTAGCATTTTTCCTTGGCGCCGTGGAAATCTATGTAGATGAAAATAACCGCAATCTCCTTGCCTCCGCAGATCCGAAGTCAGCTCGCGATTTGGAGCTCTAAAACTCCGCAGATGACGGGATCTAGCCTTCCTTCTTCCTCCTAGCTCTCTCCTCTCTAGCTTCTAGAAAGAGAGTGAACCAAAGTTAATGAGGATTTCTAACCCTAAACACGGGTATAACCCTGAGGCAACACCCCCCAGCCGTCGTATCTTAAAATAAGGAAACGGATGACCACAATTCACCACAAAAATAAACTACCTAGGCTGAACACGGGTTGCTACACAGCCGTGTTCAGGGCCGTGTCACCCATTCGCCTTCGAAACTGATGCGTCCCAAAAAGAACACGGGCACACGACACGCCCATGTCAGGCTTGACACGCCCGTTTCAGCCAGTACACACCCGTGTCACTGGGCGTGTTCCCCCAACGATACAGGTCCAAAACAACCCGAGCACAACACGGCCATGTGACATGCCCATTTCACATACCGTGTGCTAGACATGCCCTAGGACACACCCATGTCCCAGGCCGTGTAACTGCCTTATCATAAACCACCGCACGACCCGAGGAGGACACGGGTATTCGACACGCTCGTGTCGAATTTCACACGCCTATATCGGACCCGAACACGCCTGGGCTCAGGCCGTGCGCCCCTCACTCAACGATCGTTGAGTGTAAGGGTCTGAGTGACTGACACGCCCGGGGACACGCCTGTGTCCCAGGCCGTGTCACCTCTACGAAAACTCAGATTTGGCTCAAAATGCCACCCGTCACCCTTTTGAGTTTCGGGGCGTTACAACTCTCTCCCTCTTAAAAGAATTTCGTCCACGAAATTACCAAAGGAAAGATAAACAAAAACAAAAAGCATTAGCTGAGAGAAATAACTCTGGGTACTCCTCCAACATTGTCTACTCCCATTCCCAAGAGAGCTCCTCATGACCACAATTGTCCCAATGGACCTTGACCATCCTGATCTCCTTATTACGGAGTCGGTTAACCTCAAAGTCTTCAATACGAAAGGGCTTTACCTTAGTCGTCAACCCTTCGTCCACCGGCAATTGATCAACTGCGATCACCTGCGAAGGCTCTTGCACCGCCTTCCGTAACACTGAAATGTTGAATACATCATGTAGACCACTCAACTCCACCGATAGCCTTAGACGATAAGACGCTTCGTCGATCCGCTTCAGAATCTGAAATTGTCCAAGGTATCTTGGGCTCAGCTTCTTAGAGCATCGCACTAGTGACACACCCTTGAACGGCTTTATCTTCAATTACACCCAATCGCCAACTGTGAACTCCACGTTCCGATGCTTGGCATTATAGTACTTAGCTTGTCTATCCTGAGTGATCAGCAAACGCTCTCGAATGATCTGCACCAAATAAGTAGTGCTTTCCACCTCTTGCTTTTTATACAACCTTGCCTCACCCGTTTCTAGCCACGATAACGGCGTGTGACACTTTCTACCATATAGAGCCTCGAAGGGCGCCATTTGAATACTCGCCTGGTAGCTATTGTTGTATGCAAACTCCACCAAATACAGGTGGTCTTCCCAATGCTTTCCGAAGTCTAGAACACACATGTGAAGCATGCCTTCCATAGTTCTGTTGACCCTCTCGGTCTGCCCATCCGTTTGAGGATGGAAGGCTGTGCTGAACTTCAACTTATTTCCGAGCATCTGTTGAACCAACCTCCAATCATTTGACGTGAACCGCCCGTCACGGTCACTCACGATGCTGCGGGGCACACTGTGAAGCCACACAATATTATCCACATATAACTTCGCCAGTTTCTCAACCGAATCATCCTTCATATGCGGAATGAAGTGCGACACCTTTGTTAACCGATCTATGATCACCCAGATGGCGTCGTTTCCATTCTGCGACCTTGGCAAGCCATGCACAAAGTCCATTGATATGTCGTCGAACTTCCATTCCGGAATATGCAAGGATTTCAAGAATCCTCCTGGCTTTTGACACTCTGACTTTACTAAGGCGCATGTCTGACATTTAGCCACGAACAGTGCCACATATTTCTTGAGTCCTGGCCACCAAAATAACTTCTTTAGGTCCCGGTACATCTTCTTGCTCCCTGGGTGGATTGAGTACTTGGTATGATGAGCCTCGTACATCAACTCCACCGGTAGATTTCCCCCGTTAGGGAAGCAAAAACGACTTCCCTTCCTTAGAAGCCCATCCTCAACTGAAAACTATAAATTTTACCTATCCAATGCTGCATCCATGAGCTCCTTCATGGTGTCATCCAACTCCATAGCCTGCCGAATGCGATCAGCCAAGTCATACTGAACTTCTGTCAAGTTCAACATTGCTTTGGCGCTAGTCTGCTTGTCCACACAACAGATCTCTAACGCCTCCAACTCCTGAATTAACCTCTCACCATTAACTGACAACCAGTTGGCTTGGGAGGGAGTCTTGCGACTCAACGCATCCGCAATTGCATTGCCTTTGCCGGGTACATAATTAATCTTTAACATATAGTCCCCCAGGAACTCCATCCATCTATGCTTCCTCATGTTCAGATCCTTCTGATCCAACAGGTACTTCAGGCTCTTATGGTCGGTATAAATATTGACCTTTACGCCATACGAATAATGTCTCCACAGCTTAAGCGCAAAAATCACGGCCGCCAACTCCAAGTCGTGGACCGGATAATTCCTTTCATGCACTTTCAGCTGACGCGATCCATACGCAATAACATTTCCATGCTGCAGCAGCACGCAGCCAAAACCACTACTTGAGGCATCACTATAAATCTCGAAGCCCTCGGTCCCACTTGGCGAACTTAGCACTGGCGCCGTGGTCAACCGACTCTTCAACTCCTCAAACGCTTGCACGCACTACTGCGTCCATAAGAACTTCTGATCCTTCCTTGTCAACTTCGTGAGAGGTAACTCTATCCGCGAGAAGTTCTCTACGAAGCGCCTTTAATAGCCAGCAAGCCCCTGAAAACTACGGACTTCCGCTACCGAAGACAACAAAGACCACTCCCGTATCACAATAATCTTCGCCGGATTTACTGCTATCCCTTCTCCACTGACTATATGACCAAGGAACTCCACTGAGGATAACCAAAACTCACACTCTGAGAACTTTGCGTATAGTTCGTTCCTCCTCAGCGTCTCCAACACCAGTTTCAGATGCTTGAAGTGATCTTCCTCGCACTGTGAGTACACCAATATATCGTCAATGAATACGATCACAAAATGGTCTAGGTACTCTCTGAACGTCCTATTCATCAAATCCATGAACACCGATGGCGCATTAGTCAGCCCAAACGGCATGACTGTGAAATCAAAATGCCCATATCTTGTGTTGAACGCTGTCTTCGGGATGTCACTCTCCCTTATCCATAGCTGATAATAGCCGGACTTCAGATCCAACTTTGAATATACCGACGACCCGACTAACTGATCAAAAAGATCATCAATCCTTGGGATTGGGTATTTGTTCTTTTTCGTTAGCTTGTTCAACTCCATGTAGTCGATACACATCCGCAAGCTCCCGTCCTTTTTCATAACAAAGAGGACCGGTACGCTCTAAGGCGACGAGCTTGGACGCACATACCCTTGCTCCATCAACTCTTCTAGTTGAACCTTTAACTCCGCCATCTCCTTAGGTGCCAACCTATATGGAGAACGTGACACAGGTTTGGCACCTGGCACTAGCTCGATGGTGAAATCAATCTCTCGCAGCGGTGGGGCTCCGGGAACGTTGCTCGGGAACACATCGGGGTACTCACATACCACTGGGATACTATCCAAAGTGGCCTTAGGCTTTACAGCCTCCACTAACGTGAAGAACAGCTCTGCACCAGCACGAACCTCCTTCACCACCTGAAGAGCAGACATCAACGTCTTGCTCGACCCCTTCAATCCCGCAAACGTCGTCTCCTGCCCAACACCCAGCTTGACCTCTTTACGGTTACAATCAATAAAAGCCTTCTGGTCCGAAAGCCAATCCATACCGAATATGACGTTGAACTCTACTAGCAGAATAAATGACGCTAGCAAGTCGAACTCTTGGCTTCCAATATGAACCTTTACGGCACATACTCCGTCCGTGCACATCGAACACCTATTCGGCAACAGCACATCCAGTTTGTCCTTCGCCATCGAAGAAGGGACTCCGATGCGCGTTATGAAACTATCAGACAAAAAGGAGTGTGAAGCTCCCGTATCTAAAAGTGCTTCTGCCAGACTATCGCCAATAAGAACAAAGCCTATACAAACAGTATTAAGCTAACAAGCATTAGGTAACAGTATTTAAAGCTAACTTGTTATAAATTAAACCGTACCTTTCACCACATCCGCTTGCTTGATTTCCTCATGCTGGCCCAGATAATAGACTCTCGGTTGAGACGGAGCATAGTGGGACGCGGTTGACTCCACCGCCTTGCCCTTTTCTTCATAAGTTGCTCATTGCTTTCTCTCAGACTATGTACTTCCGCTCCAATAATCGCGGGAAAAATGCCCCGTCTTTCCACAAGTAAAACAAACGCCCGGGGTTCGGTTGGTAGTTTTTCCTGAGGCACCTGAAGAAGGGGCTGGACCCGACGTCCTAGCCTTCTTGTAGAATCTTTGATATCCAGACTTCGAAGTAGTCGGCACTTTGAACTCTGATTTCTTGCCACTGGAGTCCTTCTTCTCCTTAATGTTCTTCATGTCCTTTTCCAAGGACCGGGCCAAGTTGACCAAGGTCATGAAACCCTGCGCTATAGGCCCCGAAAGTAGCAATCTTAGGTCATCTCTAAAACCTTTGTAGAATCGGTTCGTCTTGCGCTCCTCATCAGCAAAGGTAGCGCTTGCGTATCATCCCAAACGAGTAAACTCGTGGAGATACTCGTCCATGGTACTATCTCCTTGAACTCATTTCTGGAATTCAATCTCCAAAGCAATCCTCTAAGCTGAGGGGAGGTATCGAGCAAAGAACAACCTTGAAAATTCTTCCATTGAGACATCAGCCAACTGCCTGCCCCTCAGATGGTGTAGCTCCAAGCCTTCCCACCATAACCTTGCATCTCCGTCCAGCAAGAACGTCGCAATCGTGGTCTTCTGCAACTCCTCAGTCTCAGTCGCTGTCAGCACTTTATTAACTCTAGAGAGTTGTTCCTCCGCTTGAGTTGGGGTTCTCGCCCCTGAGAACACAGGAGGATTGAAGCCCATCACGTTCTTCAGCTGCTTATCCGTTGCTCTCCTCGGCAACACCGGCTCCAAAACCACCTGTTCCACCCTCCTTGGCTCTACCACTTGGAGTGGTACTTGCTCCACAGTAGGAGCAGGCTGTTGCACCTGCCTTGCAGGCTGCGCATTGATCATCGTAAACACAGCCTCAGCTACCAATCGAATGGTCTCGGCTGAAGGAGTTGTTGCAGGCACATCGTTAGGTGTGCTGCTCGCCTCAGAAGCTGGTCGTTCCGACGGTCCAGCACCACTCCTGGTCACCTATAATCATGCAAAACACTGATAAGCGACCATACAACATTACAAAAAGCAACTATAGGAACCCGCAGGTTCCTCAAACATGTGTATTTTCATTCCTAAGTGGACATTCATGGGTTCTTTTCATGTTATAACGATGACGCACACACAAGTGCTCACCACCCCTTAAAGTGAATTCGTCCACGAATTCATTTAAGCTTGACCAAAACCAGTAGTATGATACCGAATTGTAACACCCCTATCCATCACATAGCATATAGCAGTAGGTCCGACCGGGGCCCGACGTCATATACCACGGATAGATCGGTGGGTTACTCATTTAAATCAATCAACCAATCACAACGATCTACACAGAGCTTCTAGCGGAAGACGTTTATTAAGTTGCAAAGAATAAAGAACCCAACCAATCATGAATGTCCACTACTCAAAACAACAGGAATGTTCAATACACAAGAACTGGCCTTATGGCCTTACAATTGTTTTCTCAAATAAAAGTGTCTTCCAAACCTCGGCACGTAGGCTGGTCATACATGAGAATAAGAAAAACACTCAAAATTAGGCCTTCGAGGGCCGGCTAAGCAACTTGGGCTTTAGCCCGCTATTTACCGCTTGGCTCCGCAGCACCTGCAAGCAACAATCCATCGCACGCAGGCAAACAGAAGCAACGGTCAGCTATGCTGACAAAATTATAATGACCCCGCCCCCAACTAGAGGCGACAATGCTCTTCCCTGCATTTTGTTAGCATAAACAAGCAGTATAGTGTAAACACACATCATCATAGGTGTAAGCACGCATAACCACACACCTCATGCACTCAAGGCACATTCACAGGGAATCGGCCAACGTCACGTCAATTTAAACCATAGACGTTTCCGTCTCACCACCATCCCTTGGACGGCCAACCTTTTGAGCATTTTTCTCCCTGCCTCGGGTCACGTCAATTTAAGACATCGACTGCCGGATACACTCATCTATGCAGACGGTCCCACCGAATGACATAGAACAAGTACGGTTCCTCCTGACCCGTTGCTCTCACTGCAACGTAAATTTAAGCCATATGCGCGGGTCAAGACTCCCCGAGTCCCGTTTCTATCACACAGTTCACACAATCCGGTTATGTTCAAGTTGGCTCCCCGACCACCATGTTGGCAGAATCACGCATCTGCCCCGTTTTCCGGGTGCACCTTGGAGTTAGTCCCCAAGGCTCCCTATTGCAATCTACACCGTACAAAAACCGAAAAACAAACATTCGCACGGAGTCTTCTCTGGCCATATATGCAGTGCAACATAACCGATTAAGACAAACTAGTCTGTGTAGGCTTCACACATCATGCCTATGTCCTTTCTCGAATACGGACTCTACACAAGGGGGACTTCATATATCTACCCCAAGGAATGCCACGAACTCACAGCATACTGGCGAGAGATGGTTTCCTATGCGAAGGAAAAGAGGATTTCACTTGTCCTAGGATGAGAATCGTTACCCTAGCATTTTTCCTTGGCGCCAAGGAAATCTATGCAGATGAAAAGCACCGCAATCTCCTTACCTCTACAGATCCGAAGTCGGCTCTCAATTTGGAGCTCTGAAACTCCGTCGATGACCGGATCTAGCCTTCCTTTTTCCTCCTTGCTCTCTCCTCTCTCTAGCTTTTAGAAAGAGAATGAAGCAAAGTGAATGAGGATTTCTAACCCTAAACCAGGGTATAACCCTGACGAAACACCTCCCAGCCATCGGATCTTAAAATAAGGAAACGGACGGCTCGTATTCACCCCAAAAATAAACTTCCTGGGCCGAACACGGGTTGCTACACGGCCCTGTTCAGGGCCGTATCACCCATTCGCCGTCGAAACAGATTAGTCCCGAAAAGAACACGGGCACACGACACGCCCGTGTCAGCCAGTACACGCCCGTGTCGCTGGGCGTGTTCCCCCAACGACACAGGTCAAAAACAACCCGAGCACAACACGGCCATGGGACACGCCCGTGTCACATACCGTGTGCTAGACACGCTCTGGGACACGTTCGTGTCCCAGGCCATGTAACTGTCTTAGCACAAACCTCCCCACGACCCGAGGAGGACACGGGTATTCTTCATGCCCGTGTCGAATTGCACACGCCCGTGTCAGACCCGAACATGCCTGGGCTCAGGTCATGCACCCCTCACTCAACAATCGTTGAGTGTAAGGCTCTGAGTTACTGACACGCCCTAGGATATGCCCGTGTCCCAGGCCATGTCACCTCTACCAAAACTCAGATTTGGCTCAAAACGCCACCCGTCACCCTTTTGAGTTTTGGGGCGTTACACCCCTATCTAGGGTACATCCACTTTCCCCCTTCTTCCTCACTAGCAATGTGCTAGATAAGTTCATAGCTCCTCCTCTTCAACTAAGATCAAAAGATCTTATAGGCTCAGTTTCTGTTAAGAAACCAACACTCAGACTAATAGGTCATACCTCAGAGATTCACAAAATCTTCTACCTCAGTTCCCTCAAGAACCCTACCTTAGCCTTTATAACACAGGCTTACACCTCAGTGATCCCAATCAAATCACCTACCTCAGGTCCCTCAAGAACCCTACCTCAACCTTTATAAATTAGGCTTACAACTCAGAGATAAACTCTCCTAGACACTCAGATCTCAAGGAGATCTTACAAAATTAAGAGGAAAGAATATTCAACAAATAAATCGGTAATCTGACTTATCTGAATGAATTAAGATTCTTCATTTCAGCTACATAGAAACAAATCTTGATGAATAATCTGGCAGAAGAGATTCTTCTCTGGATCTGCAATCTTCTTGATGACCGGCTTGATTTCCTTGAAGAATTTGTAGAATAGATCAACTTGAATCTTCTGATCACTTGATGAAAGGATCTATAGATCTTATTGAAGACATTCGTCTTCCTTCTCCTTCTCGGGATTGTCGCCCTCCTTTGACTTATAAAAATCAGAATGAGAGAATGGAATGATTTCAAATTGTCACTTTCTGTGTAGACAACCCCTTTATTTATAGCCTTCATGGATTGTTGGATTTTGTTTGATTACATCAACATGTGACATCATACTTCAAATTCTCCTTTAAACTGTTTCTATTGAGATACCACATTACTGTAGCTGATGTGACATTTCTGACCTATCCTGACACTTCTGTGTTGACTCTGCACATCTTTAGAAATATAAGTGTCGAGATGTCCAAAGTGTATCGACACTTGTTCTTAGAAGGTGTCGAGACATCTTAGCAGTCTCGACACAATTTTACTTAGAAGAATTTTCATGCTGAACTTGAAAGTACCAAAACAGTTCACTTATCATGACACAACTATCATCTTTATCGACATCTGTAAACCTACACTGTGTCAAGATAGTTGAATTGTCTCAATACAACTATCTGCTGGGTGTCTACACTTCTATGCTTGCTTTATTTCTTCACTATGCCGAGACAGTTGATTTGTCTTGACACTATTTTACTTAGAATAATTTGCAGTCTTCTTTGTGTCGAGACAGTTGTATTATATTGACACTATTGTCTTAAGCTTCAAGGTGTTGAGATAGCTGACATGTCTCGACACTACTGACTTAGTATTCAAGGTGTCGAGATAGCTGTCTTGTCACGATACTGCTGACTTAGTCTTCAAGGTGTCGAGATAGCTGACTTGTATCGACACTAGTGACTTAGTATTCAAGGTGTCGAGATAGCTAACTTGTCTTGACACTGCTGTATTGAATCTTCAACGTGTCGAGTTAGCTGACTTGTCTCGACACTGCTGACTTAGATTGACTTCTCTCGACACTACTGTTATTGAATCTTCAATGTGTCGAGTTAGCTGACGTATCTCGACACTACTGAGTTAGTATTCAAAGTTTCGAGATAACAAACTTGTCTCGACACAACTTTTGCAAAGGTGTCGACATAGTTGAAGTGTGTCGACACTTTTGTACTTAGCTAATTTTCTGCACTTCAAGTTGCTGGATGCTGAGTGTGCTGACTTCACTCTGCACTTTTTTGACTTCATTCGACTCTTTTTTACTTAGACAATTTTTCTTCACTTTTTAGTCAGTTTCTTAGAGTTCACCTGTCAATGTAACTTGGACTACCTGTCAAATTAATATGACATAGACAGCCTGCAAGCATGCACTAAAATTTACATCAAATACATTTTTGTGTGTATCATTGAGTTGAAAGGGCTTCTTCAAATCAGGTAGATTGTTTCAAATGTACCTAACAATTTCCCCCTATTTGGAGAAGTCATAACCCCAATTTAATGATATACACCACAATACCAAAATAAATTAAATATGATGTATAATAAAAATGCTGAACACAATATAAAGGAACACAACAATCAAAACACATATATCACCATGTGCAACCAAATTTTTCATTAATATTTATTCAAAGATTACATCTTTCAATTTTGATACAATGTTCTTAAAACAAAATTATATAGTTTAAAAGAAAAATAAACTAAGAATCTTCTGGCTCCTTGATGACAATGCCTTTTCCAAATTGAATTTTAGCTTGGACTTTAGGCACATTGTCATCAGCCACTTTCTCCTTTCCCTTGGTATTCTTGTCTTTAGTAATTTCTTCTTGCTTGATTATTTGCCTTTCATGATAATGATAGGTCTTGGGGAAATACTTGCTGGGCTCTATTGAGTCAGATTGAATCTTCCTTGCCTTCAGATATTTTTAAATTTCTGGATGATCTCCTGCTTCATTGTGTGCTTGGCCCACTCTTGCTTTGAATACAATTTTCCCCGTTCAATTGTATTATTATTGACTACTTTCCATGAAGTAAGTATAATTGATCTAGATTTTGGACTCCATTACTCAAAATCAAGCTTAGATTCAGCTTGATCCTTGAATCTTTTCTTTGATAGTTTAGCTTCTTATTTCTTTAACAATACAGAATCAGTCATCTCCACCTCTTCACATATAATATTCTTAATTTGTGGTGGAGGACTGTACATAGACTGGATAGCAGTTTGAATGGCCTCAAACGGAGCTCGTTGGCAACTAGACTCAGCAGTTTGGTCTCCATCATACCTTATGGGAGTATGGCCTAGAGTGTCTCTTATGCTATTAAAAATCCAAGTAACATGCTCAGAGCTTGCCTTTATCATTACTCTCTCCCCATTTATGACTTCTCTTTCAACAAGATCTCTTAAGTCATTCTTGTGAAATTTTACTTGACCATCTAGATAAATGATTCCCGAAGTTAAAGTGTTCTTTACCTTAAGTAAATGTTCATCCAAATATTTGTCAGAAGCCTTAATATCCTTAATCAAATAGGCAGAGTGAGTTGTACGCTTAGTTTCTATATCTTTGGAAGTGGAAGTAATCTTAGTCTCCAAAGTAGTAGTCTGCTTAACTATCTCTTCCAATGTAGTATCATACATAACTATCATATTCTCATTCATTCATTTTTGATTTTCCATGACATAACCTTGTTTTATAGCTATGTCATTTACAACTTTCTGTGATTCAACTTGCTGTTTAGCAATGAATACTACATCATTTTCTCCTCTTTTAAAGGAATCTATCATATATTTCTTTATCAAGTTTACTTTAAATCTAATAGATTTTATGCCCTGAGCCTGCTGAAACTGCAATTCTTTATTGCTTTCATCTACATATTTCTCAAGTTGAGTTCTTTCTTGGTCAAGTATTATTTGCAGTTGAACTATAAGTGAACTTGAATCCACAAAAGGAACAGGTGTTGGTCCAGACTAAATTATCTTTTTATAACTTCTACTTTTCTTCTTAAGTTCAGACAACTTCCTTTTCTTTAACTAAGATGCTTCTCCCTCCTCAGATTCTGATGAACTTACCACCTCAACATATTTAGGATCATTAGCTATTTAATTAGTTGATGCCTGATCTGCTAACTCCCCCTGAACTATTGCACCTTTTTCATCAATATTGATGTTGTCCAAGTTAGCCTCATCTTGTTGAACTTTAGCATCAGGATCATGGTCCTCTGGAGTAGCAATTATCTCCCCCTAGATATCTAGATTTGAATTCAGATTAATTTCCTCTTCAATTTCCTTGCTGTTTGTATCCTCAATCTCTCTATCAGGCATTTCTTGGTCAGGAATCTCAGCTTGCTTTAGAGTTGTGTCTAGCTCTTGTACTACTTCCAATACAATAGTGTGAACACTATCCATATCTATTTCTTGCAGTACATTGAGGTTCTCCCCCTTAATTTGATCCTTCTCTTATATATTCTCCCCCTGCACCTGATCACCAGTTCCAGGTGAGGGCCTTGGAGAATTCTCAGCTATTGTATCATCCTGTTTTCAAAGCTTGAACTTTCTTGTTCTCTAGATTCACTGGAAGTATCTTCTTCCACAACTACAGCCTTCTTCTTTTTATATTTCTTTTCTCAACTACAAGTTCTTCTTTGGATAGGACTCTATCCCACCTAGCTAATATTCTCACATCCATTCTCCTCATGTGATTGATCTTGGATCCAATCTTGAGGTTGAGGCTGTCTGCAATGACATGAACCAAGTACAGACTAAGAATTCTACATATTTTGGGATTCTGGATACTTTCAGTAATTTTGTCAAAGACCACTCTACTCCATTTAGTCTTGATTTTTAAAATTACTCTTGTCATATTCTCAAACATCTGAGCAGATATCCTGTCATGTGCTCCTGTTTTAAACAGCCTCACCTTCACAATTTTTTCAGACAGGAATTTTCGTTGTAAATTCATACCCTTCCTGTTCAGGGTACTTCCAATCTTATTGGTTGGGGCCAAAAAACACCACACCAATGCTTCTGTAGTCCTGGCTGAGTTTATGTCATCTTCTTGATCGATTCTTGGTACATGAAATATCCTTGCCAGCCTCTTGGTTGCTAGTTTAACCTTAGCTCCATTCACTTTAGACTTTATCTTCGCTGAGTTTGAATCCAGTTTAGAATTTGAGAAGAACTCTAAAACTTCACGTTTCTAGATTTTTGATGGTTCTGAAAGTAGATATTCCAGACCTGCCTCAATGATTAGGTCAATGATGTTCCTAATTTCTACTTGTGGTGAGACGAATCCATTGAACACGAGTTCATAACCTTAAAAGACGTTGTCGTCAATCTTGGGAGCCATTGGAATTGAGAGAAAGGATTGACGAGTGTCGAAAAATCAGGATTATAGGTCTCGGCACTCAGGAATCAAAAGCTCAAGAAATCAAGAAAGCATAGTCGACTCCTACTCTCACACCCTATTTATAGTCTAATCATTCCTGAAGACGAATGAGCGCATTGCATTTAGACTTTTCCAAATTTTAAGGTAATTACTCAGTCTCAACACACGGAAAAATTGTTTGTCGAGATGTGTCGTCACAAGTCGATATAAGGATAATGTGTCTCGACATATGCCTTTGGGTCTCGACACCCAAATGTCTCGACACTTACTTTAGTGTCTCGACACTTTGGAGTTATGTTGTGTCAACACACTTTCTAGTGTCTCGACACATTACTGTTTATAGTGTCGACACACTTTCTGTTGTATCGACACTTTTTTAGATGTCTCGACATATTCTCTGGTGTCTCGACACAACTTTTAACTTAGACAAAATTTTGTTCTCTAAGTTAACGATACTTGACATTTATGAGGTTTATCCTTGATATTAAATAAGTAAACTTGATTACTGACTAATTATTTTATTCTTACTTTATATCAGTTTTTATATGTGCATCAATTTATCAAGATTCAATATTCCAAGTTCAAACTTAAAGAAATTAAATTTCTCTTCTTCTAGGGGCTTAGTAAAAATATCAGTAATTTTTTTATTTGTTGGAACAAATTCTAAGCTAATATCTTCATTTTCTACATGCTCCCTAATAAAGTCATATCTAATTTCAATATGTTTTGTTCTACTATGTGATACAGGGTTGTTTGCAATAGAAATAACACTAGTAGAATCACAAAATAAAGGAATTTTACTTAGCTTTATGTTATAATCTTGTAATTGATGCTGGATCCAAAGAAATTGTGCACAACAACTTCCATCTGAAATGTACTCAGATTAAGTAGTAGATATTGGTACACTTGTTTGTTTTTTGCTGCTCCAAGATACTAGCCTTCTCCCAAGAAATTGACATGAACTTGATGTGTTTTTCCTGTCTTCCTTACACCTTGCATAACCAGCATCTGAAAAGCCTGTCTATTCAAAATCACTATTCTTGGGATACCATAAGCCAAGATTAGGTGTGCCCTTTAGATATCTTAATATTCTTTTATTTGTTGTATAGTGAGATTCTTTAGGGCATGCTTGATACCTAGCACAAACATAAGTGGCATGCATTATATCTGGTCTGCTGGCTGTTAGAAAGTGCAGTGATCTAACTATGCCCCTATACAAGGTGATATCAACTAGGTTACCATCACCATCCTTGTCAAAAGACATACCGGACTCCATAGAAGTTCTCATTGAAGTGGTTGTTTCCATGCCATACTTATTGATTAACTCCTTGGTGAACTTAGACTAATTAATGAAAAGTCCATCTTAAGTTTTCTTAACTTGGAGACACAAGAAAAACATAAGTTCACCCATGCTACTCATCTCAAACTTTCTTGCATAAATTTGACAAACCTAGTGCAAAGTGACTCATCAGTATAATCAAATATAATGACATCAACATATATTTGTACTAAGATGGTCTTGCCTTTGACTTCCCTTAGGAATAGTATTTTGTCTATTTTACCTCTTGAGAATTTATTCTCTAGAAGAAACCTAGACAGATACTCATACCAAGTCCTTGCGGCTTGTTTTAAACCATAGAGAGCTCTTAATATCAAATAAATATGAGTAGGTTTAGTAGAATCAACAAAACCTGAGTGTTGCTCAATATAGACGCTTTCTTTAAGGTTACCATTTAGGAAGGCTGACTTCACATCCATTTGGTAAACTTTGAATCCTTTATAGGATGCTTATGTTAAGAAGAGTCTAATAACCTCCAATCTAGTCACTGGTGCAAAGGTTTGATCAAAGTATATATCCTCTTCTTATTTATATCCCTTTGAAACCAGTCTAGCTTTATTTCTGACTATAACACCATTCTCATCCAGTTTGTTCCTGTATATCCATTTAGTTACTATGATGTTACAGTCATCTGGTCTTGGAACCAGCTTCCAGACATTGCACATCTTGAACTGGTTCAATTCTTCCTGCATTGCACCTATCCAAAATAGATCTACATTCGCTTCTTCAAATTTTTTTAGTTCAGTTTGAGACAGAAAACTTGAGTACATCACAGTGTTGTGATGTTTGCTTCTTGTGGTCATACCCTTAGCTGCATCTCCAATGATCAATTCCTTTGGATGATCCCTTAGATGTCTGGAATCTACAAGTAATGTGACTTCTTCTCTTGAACCAGCTACATCTTGTTGCTGATTTTCTTCTCTTGGTTGTTCCTGTGCAAGCACTTCTTCAATAATGTTGACTCTATCTTGTATATTTTGGCTTGATGGAATTGAATTTTCTATAGACAGCTCCTTTAGCTTCAAGTCTTCTCTTATTGTGCTTGATGTAACCTGGCTTATCATTGTAAAACATAGAACTTTCATCAAATAAACCATGAACAGACTCCTCCATAACTTGATCCCTTAAGTTGTAGACCCTATAGGCCTTACTGTGGTTACACTGACCAACAAATATGCCATCATAGGACTTCTAAGAAAACCTTTTTATATATGTTTTCCCATTATTTAGGACAAAACATCTACATCCAAATATTCTGAAATAGGCCAAGTTTGGTTTTCTTCCCTTCATTAGTTCATAAAGAGTTTTATTCAACCTTTTGTTGATTGAAGCTCTATTAAGAACATGACATGCAATGTTAATAGCTTCAGCAAAAAAATATTCTGGGAGAGAAGAATCACTCAGCATGGTTCTTCCAGCTTCATTGAGAGTCTTGTTCTTCCTCTCAGCAATTCCATTTTACTAGGGTGTTCTTGGAGAGGTAAACTCTTGCA
Organism: Platanthera zijinensis; assembly: GCA_039513925.1. NCBI lineage: Eukaryota > Viridiplantae > Streptophyta > Magnoliopsida > Asparagales > Orchidaceae > Platanthera > Platanthera zijinensis. Next base: position 119,079,906 of record CM077079.1, read on the forward strand.
GAATCACCAATTCTTCATAAAAATTGTCATATATTCAGATTGAAACTCAGTTACATGATCACTTCCAATTTTGACCACAGAACTTTTCAATTAATTCTATATTTGTTTTACAAATATCTTGAAGACATCAAAAGTTTCAGACTTTTTCCTTAAGAAGAAAACCCAAGTTAATCTAGAATAGTCATTAATAATTACAAAGGTGTAGAATCTCCTTCCTAAACTATGAAATGGCATAGGATGTAACACCCAAAAACTCATTAAGGAATGGATTACATTCTAAGTCCAATTTGGTGCCAGATTAGGTTCACACGGCCTGTGACACGGGAGTTTCCAAGGCCGTATCGTGCCTGAGGTCGACAAAATGCAGTCGGAGATCCTCAGAGTCAAGCCAGGTCGGGCACACGGCCTGTGACACGGGCGTGTTAAGGGTCGTGTTCTTCTCTATGTTATGTCGGGCTGTTTCGAGTGAGTTACACGGCCTGGGACACAGGCGTGTATGGCACACGACCTGTGACACAGGCATTTCACATGGCCGTGTCCTATTCGAGATGCGACGGTTTCAATATCGATTGGGCACACAGCCTATGACACGGGCGTTTCCATGTTTGACACAAGCGTGTCCCAAGCCGTGTTAGAGGTTGTGTCCTATTCTTCATTTACTAGATTATGGCGAGTGTGGAACACGGCCTATGATACGGGTGTGTCACAGGTCGTGTTCGGCCTAGGAAAGTTATTTTATGTGCGAATCGTGGCCGTTCATTTCCTTCAAATGGGATCCAAGGGTCCAGATTGGTCCTAGCTGTTATAAGGACGGGAATATTGGGTGAAAGGATGAAGGAGAAGGAGAAATCCAGCAGCCAGTGGAGCTTCGGAGCCCCAAATCGCGAGCCGAGTCCAGATCTGTGGAGGCAAGGCCGTTGTGGTTCTTTTCATTCGTCTAGTTTCTTCTCTTCTTCATGGCGCCAAAGCGAACCGCAAGGGTAATGATTCTCTTCTTGTACATGTGAAGTCCTCTTCCTTTCTGCATAGGAAACTCCCTCCCACGAGTGAGCGGTGAGTGCGAGATATTACTTCGGTTGGACATGAATAGTCCCCGTTGTTTTGCATATAGAGTCCAGAATCGAAGTACGGCCATAAGCATTGTGTGTGAAGCCTACCCGGACAAGTTCGTCTGGATCGGTTATGTTGTCATTATGCTTGTAGTGCCAGATAAGACTCTGTGTCGTTTGCTTTTCGGGTTTTCTATGCGGTAGATTGCAGCAGGGAGTCTTGGGGATTAACTCCATGGTGCACTCGGAAATCTGGGCAGAAGTAAAGTTCTGCCGTTTTGGTGGCCTGGGAGCCAAACTTGTGCATAACCGGTTTATATACTTTTGTTTGATCGATATTCAGGTTTCGGGGAAGCTTAACTCGTGCTGCTGACTTGAATTGTTGTGGCGGTATGAGAAACAAGTTGAGTGGAACCGTACCCGCTCTATGTGGCTCAGTTTAAGAGGCCTACCGATGGAATAGAGGGAGGGTCTTAGGCTTCGCTTGAAAAAGACTGCTAGCTCACGTTATTGCCATCCTAGGGACGGTGGTTGACCGAGTTCACCGAGAATGTGCCCTGAGTGCATGGGGTGTGTGGTCGTGTGTGCCTACGCCTGTGGTATAGTGTTATTTCACAATCCTATTTGTTTATACTAATAATATGCAAGGAAGGATGTCACAACCCGCATTTTCTCCGAATTTAGGAATAATCAGAGTATGAGAAAACACGCGTCATGATGCCACGTCGAGCAGCGGATAACTGCTGACGCTCAGGCAAAACCATCTACTTTACTTTATGAAAGAAATTCATGAGTTTGGTGATTAGAAAATCAGTTATATTTTAGAGGCCGTATCCCTCAGCTCGGTGGATCACCTAGTCCACAGTTTAAAACTATACTTATGCGCTGCGGAAAAATATTTTATTCAGGTTTGACATCCTAAGGAGTGCAGAAGATCCCCAAGAGGACCACTTATGCTATGCAAGACTTTACATTTAATTTATACTATATATAGGAAAACGATCTTTATATGTTGTTTAGAAAATAGTGATTGAGTTTTATAAAACATGTTGATCATGAGCTATACTTATAATAATAATTTTAGTTTTAAAAATAACTAGCAACCTAGCATAAATCCTCCTCAGAGCAAGTAGACTATCTCCAGAAAATGGTAGCAGCAAAAGTAATATCTCTAGTACAAAGGTAAAAACTATCAGTGGGCGCCAACAACCTGACACGAACCCACTGGCAAATATATATGTCTGTAAGAAAAGTGCAGAAAAACTACCTCACTAAATAAATCAAGAAGGATCTCCAAAGTCTAAGAAACCACCAGCAACACCATAGCAACTTATCCACCAAACTGGCTACTGCTCAGAACTTGAGGCATTCAAAATAAGAAAGAATACCTCAGCAAGCAAAATAAGGAAAACTGCACGAAAGTGTCTACCAGATGATAAATGAAAAGAGGAAAAAAAACACAGCAGTAAAATTCACAACTGCCCCAAGGCAAGACAAAAAGAAATACACTAGGTGCGAGGAAACAACATCAACCCTGCCAAGAAACTACCTCCTGTAGAGTCTACTAAGCTACCAAGAGCCAAAAATGCTGCAATCTACCAAGGAAAAAACGTCTAACACCCTAAGCTATGGGAGATGGTAGTAGTAAAATAAACAACATGGATTCAGGTTGGAGGCAAACGTAGTCCCCCAACAACCATTTCCAAACCAACAAACCTCAAGGGTCTACATGTAAAAGCACTAGGGACCTTCCACCCCCTTTCCCACCCAGTACCCGGGGCAAGATAAAAGAAAAAAAGGGTGGCCTTGGCTAAATTACACAATACCTCCCCTCTTAAGAGCTCCAAACCACCACTACTAACCACGACCCACGATTTGGCCATTAGGAAAGAAAAAAAAACATGGCCGACAAGGAAACTCAAAACATAAACAAGGAATTCACTCGGGAACGAAAATCGAGGTAGGGAAAAAGTGTTGAAATGACTCAACATGGCTTGGCGTTGAGTGGGACCCACTCAACGCCTAACTACACCTTGGCGTTGAGTGAGTTAGTCTCACTAAGAGCCAAAACAGCCATGGCGTTGATTGAGGTCAACTCAATCAACGCCCCCAAGAAGAACAACTCTTGCGTTGAGTGAGCTAGCCTCACTCAACGCCAAAAAAGGCATGGCGTTGAGTGAGGTTCACTCACTCAACGCCTCCCTCAAGAATACTCTGGCGTTGAGTGAGCTAGCCTCACTCAATGCCAAAACAGCGATGGCGTTGAGTGAGGTACACTCACTCAATGCCCTGGTACTTAACCACAATCATATAAAGTGGCGTTGAGTGAGCTGGCCTCACTCAACGCCAAAACAGCAATGGCGTTGAGTGATGCTCACTCACTCAACGCCCTATCACTTAGCCGCAAAAGAAGACTTCGGCATTGAGTGAGTCCACCTCACTCAACGCCAAAACAGCAATGGCGTTGAGTGAGGTTCACTCAATCAATGCCCTGGCACTTAGCCGCAAACAAGGCAAATCTGCGGCGGTGAGTGAGCTGACCTCACTCAACGCCAAAACGGCAATGGCGTTGAGTGAGGTCGTTTCACTCAACGCCAGAGGTTCTGGCCGCAAAGAAGGGTTGTGGCGTTGAGTGAGTCTACCTCACTCAACGCCAAAGCAGAAATGGCGTTGAGTGAGGTTCACTCACTCAATGCCACGGGACTTGGCCGCAAACTTGCCTACCGCGTTGAGTGAGATCACCTCACTTAACGCAAAAACTGAAATGGCGTTGAGTGAGGTCGACTCACTCAACGCAAAAGTACTTTGCCTCAGAAAAGGCTGTGGCGTTGAGTGAGCACACCTCACTCAATGCCAAAGTACTTAGCTTCTCGGAAAAACCGCGGCGTTGAGTGAGCTTGCCTCACTAAACGCAAAAAGGGAAATGGCTTTGAGTGAGGTCGACTCGCTCAACGCCAAAGTACTTAGCCGCTAGCAGGGGCTACAACGTTTAGTGAGTCCACCTCTCTCAACGCCCCAGTACTTAGCAAAAAAATTTCAAACTAGCTACAGTTGTGGCATTGAGTGTATGCACCACACTCAACGCCAAACCCGCAAAGGCTTTGAGTGTGTGCACCACACTCAACGCCGGCCAGACAGAGAGTTTAAATCTGGCTCTTTCCCAGACACACAGCAGGCACCCCCTCCAACTCTCTCTCTCTCGGCTTCACCCGCAAGCAGCAACCAGACTGAAATATGGAGTTTAAATTAGCGGCATTACGCTGGCGGGTTGGGCACCAACAACACAAAGAAGGGGGGGCTCATTAGGAGAAACTAAGTCGTAAAATTCAGCAAGATAAAAGAACAGCTTGGCCTCTACACTAGGGCTAACCGGGATTTTTCAATTTAGCAATAGAATAAAAATGGCAAGGGAAATAATACCACTTGCCTCGATTTCCGGTGAAGCTTGGACGACTTTCCCTCCTCTTTACTCGGCACTAGAAGCAGCAACACCTAAAAGCACCTAACAAGCAACCCGCACTTAAATGGTAGAAATCCATAAGACCCGAAAATCCAAGTCTCCTAAAACTCCATTAAAATCGAATCTCTTACCGTCGAAACGTAGATCTGAGCGAGAGCAAGCCAATGCCGCTTTCGAAAATGAATTCCGTCCACGAAAGCTCCCGAAATCGCCGGACGAAGGCTATGGCAGTCCTCCATTTTTGCCTCTGCTTTCCGCGAACTGGAGCAGCTGTTTCGGTCTTGGGAAGAAGGAAGAGAGTGGGCCTGCCAACTCCTAATTAAGGCTTTTAAATAAGCCTTAACACGCCTAATCAGCCTAACCGCTGCCAGAAAATGCCGATTCACTCAGCTAAAATCAAATTTCCAATTTGATTTTACTAATAACACACCCAAAACGACTCGAAAACCGAACTACCTAGGAATTCGACGAAATTCACACCGTAGCTAAATACTCATGCTACGAACGCAACGGCGAAGTCGAAATTAACTTTCGACGAACAAAACTTGAGTTATACCCACCTAAAGCAAAAAACACAAGCATCCCCCAAGAGGCCACACCGGGTCACCCAAAACGACTCGGCTTGCAAGGGATTCCTTGCCCATAGGCTACAAAATAGGCCACTCAGTTCTAAGGAGCTAAACCACACTCCACAAATGGCACAAGCTACAAAAACGCGTCACCGTAACGCAAAACGAGAATAAAATAGTCGCAAAAAAATCGGGGGCGTTACAGTCACTCCCCCTAAAAGAAAGTTTCGTCCCGAAACTTTATGCACAACACTTCTACTATAGAAGGAAAAAGTAACAAACAGGAGTTACAAGAAGGGAAACATACCGATCAAATCAGGGAAACAGGTGAGGGTAAGCCTTCCTCATGGCCGACTCTAGCTCCCAAGTCGCGCTCTCCAAATCCTGATTCTTCCATAGAACTTTCACCATCGGAATGGACTTCTTTCGCAGCACCCGTTCCTGAGTATCCAAAATATGGACCGGCACTTCAAAAAAAAGAGGTTGGGCTCCAACTGAGGCACAACGTCCATGACTTGCCCAATGCTGCGCACACACTTCCGCATATGGCTTACATGGAAAACATTATGAACACCTAGGAAGTTTGCTGCCAAATCCAACCTGTAAGCTGACACGCCAATCTGCTCTATAATCTTAAACGGGCCCACATACCTCGGGTCCAATTTACGATTCTTACCAAACCTCTTTACACCCACCATTGTGGAAACCTTAAGAAATACAAGGTACCCTACAGAAAACTCCAAGGAAGACCTATGTCGATTGGCGTTCTTCTCGTACCTCTCCTGAGCTATACAAAGCTTCTCTCGAATAAGCTTCACTGCGACTTCCATTTCTTCAAGCGCATCAAGACCCAACAAAGGCCTCTCACCAGCCTCAGCCCAAAACAACGGAGTTCTGCAACGCCTCCCATATAAGGCTTCTAACGGAGCCATCTACAAGCTCTCCTTATAACTGTTGTTATATGCAAATTCCATAAGTCGCAGCTGCTCATCCCATGCTCCACCGTGGTCTAAAATATAGCATCGGATCATATCCTCAACTATCTGGTTGAAATGACACAACCCGCTCCGTCTGCCCATTGGTCTGTGGGTGGTAAGCAGTAGAATACCTCAGATCCGTACCCAAACCCTCCTGCAGACTCTGCCAAAAACGAGAAGTAAATCGGGAGTCTCGATCAGAAATGATGCTAACCGGCACACCGTGCAGTCGGATAACTTCATTCAAGTACAACTCCGCTATCTTCTTCATCGGGTAATGAATCTTATATGGAACGAAGTGAGCACACTTCGTCAGTCTATCCACTATAACCCAAACAGAATCAAATCCCCTCGGGGATTTCGGTAAGCCCGTGATGAAATCCATAGATATACTTTCCCACTTCCAAGTCGGGATCTCTAACGAAGTCAACTTGCCACCAGGCCTTCCATGATCGGCCTTCACACGCTTGAAAGTGTGGCACTCAGCAACAAATCGGGCTATATCACCTTTCATGCCATACCACCAGGCAATTTGCTTTAAGCCACGATACATCTTCGTAGATCCTGGATAGTAGGCAACGCGGGATCCATGAGCCTCTCTTCAAATCATACCTCTTATGTCCCCAACAGCGGGGATGCAAAATCTGTCGCGGTACTTCAAAGTACCCGCATCATCGATAACAAAGTCTGGCAACTCCCCCTTCTCGGTCCTGGTGAATAAGTGCAGAAGATCTGGATCGTCCTTCTGGTGCAGTCTTGTCAAAGAAATCCAAGAAGGCTCTGCCACTGATAAACTACTCTGCAAGCCACATCATCCCACTTATATATCCATAAGGAGGAACTCCTCCACTAAACGATCGGCGGAGAGGTTAATGATCTTTCCCGTCTTTCGGCTCAGGGCGTCGGCCACCACATTGGCCTTGCCTGGATGATATTGGATCTCTACATCATAATCGGCCACATACACTAGCCACCGCCGCTGGCACAGATTCAACTCCTTCTACGTGAACACGTACTTAAGGCTCATATGGTCAGTGAAGATCTTGCATTGAGCCCCATAAAGTAGAAGCCTCCACAACTTCAATGCATAGATTAACGCTGCAAACTCAAGGTCATGCGTAGGATAATTCTTCTTATGAGTCTTTAGTTGCCTTTACCCATAGGCAATCACCTTTCCAAACTGCATTAATACGCATCCCAGACCTACATGTGAAGCATCCACGTATACATCATAATCAACACCCTCAGTAGGAAGGGTCAGAACGAGAGCAGTGCATAATCTCTTCTTTAACTCCAGAAAGGCTTTTTCGCACTTCTCGCTCCAAACAAATGCCACATTCTTTTGAGTCAGCTTGGTCAAAGGTGCAGCTAGGAAAGAGAAACCCTTCACGAACCTCCTGTAGTAGCCAGCCAACCCTAGGAAACTCCTGATCTCCTTTGGCGTATTCGGCCTACTCCAATCCATCACTACTGCGATCTTTTCTGGGTTGACCGAGATCCCCTCCTTGTTCACCACGTGGCCTAGAAATGAAACCTTAGGCAACCAAAATTCGCACTTGCTCAGCTTGGCAAATAACTTGTGATTCCTCAACTCCGATAGAACCAAGCGCAGATACTGCTCATGCTCCTCAGCGCTGCGAGAATAAACCAACACGTCATCGATGAAGACCACCACGAACTTGTCTAAGAAATCCTTGAACACCTGGTTCATCATATCCATGAAGGCTGATGGTGCGTTAGTCAAACCAAATGACATCACCATGAACTCAAAGTGTCCATGCCTCGATCTAAATGCAGTCCGTGGAATATCTGCCTCATGTATCCTGAGTTGATGATAGCCAGAACGAAGATTGATCTTGGAGAACACCGTGCTACCGCGCAACTGGTCAAATAAATCATCGATCCTCGACAGAGGGTACCTGTTCTTAATGGTGACTTTATTCAACTCCCTATAGTCGATGCAAAGCCGCATCGACCCATCTTTCTTCTTCACAAACAGCACAGGAGCACCCCAAGGCGACGAACTCTGCCTGATAAATCCCTTTCCCAACAGCTCATCCAACTGAACTTGCAACTCCTCTAACTCACGAGGGGCCATCCGGTACGGCGCCTTAGCAATAGGATGCGTACGGCGCCTTAGCAATAGAACATCTCCTCCATGGAGATAAGCAAATCGTCTATGACCATAAAGTCTGTAAGACCCCCTTTTTTTTCTTTTGAAACACCGGGGTCTTAGGCCCAGAACCGCCACTTTGCGGTGACACCTTCACGCCCTGAAGGGTCATCACCACAAAGCACCGATTCTGCCGGCCAATTCGGTCACAGAAAGGTAGCACCAAGAAGTACGTAAAAGCAAGTCCAATGGTAAATCACATATATAGAAATAAAATCTCCACGAAGGGAGAGTCCACAGAAATAATATAAAAGGTACTGAAAGTAAGGGCTTAGGCCCGATACATCATAATCCTCACTACAGATCACTCATGCGGAAGCAAAAACAAATATCTACTAAGGGTCGAGACTCACTGTCCCGGCTGTATGAACTCCAGAGCTAGACTGTCCCATCTCCAAGCGCACCGGTCTCTGGGGCTGCTCCCCTGTGCTGGGCTCCACGATCCCCTAAAATGATGCGGTTCGAAAATAATTAGTCATAAAGACTTAGCCCTATCATCCCCCACCCCTTCCCCCATGGCCCTTAGGCATCGAGCGGAGAGGATGAGAGGGATGGACATGAAGGTGGAGAATAAATCAAAGCAGGTGGCAGCGGACCTATACTAGCAGTTTATAATATAAATGGCAGTAAGGTAAAGTATGAAATATAACCTTGACATATGAGCGGAGATGCATAAGCCAAAGGATCTTCTGCAAGGCTCCCATCATATAAAGTGTCCCATACCACTTATACGTTGGGGTGTCGGTTATCAAACATCAGCACATAATTATAGAAATTAACCTTAATTTATAAACTTGCCCACACAAGCTTATAGACACAAGGGGTCGTTTTGCAAGTACTAATATATAAGCGTCCCATTCCACTTATAATTTAGGTGTCAGGGGTTAAATGAATCGATTATGCTATGACATGCAAGTGGGTATGATGGAACATGCGAGTGCAACTCACACACCCGACACTGTGCACACAGACCTTTAGTTCCCCCTTTCGGAGCCGTTACCTCCAAGGATACCTCCGTAGTGGCAGACGGAAGCGGTGGGTTGGGCCTCGCCCACCTCTAAACTAGTAAGGCACTACCGGTCAGACCTATCGTATGCCTCAACGCTTGGTGTACGAAGCGGACTCCTGCGTACTCTTGCCGGCTGGCACTCCGGACTTCTGTTGGCGAAGTGCTAACCACACTTGCCGAGTCAGCGAATTGGCGTCGGTGCATCGACTCTCCAATACCGAAGACCCACCACCTTAATTTTTCTTTCCTTTTATGCACATGCAAATTTAATCGTAATCAAACAAAAACCGAGCCGAAGCTCCCCAGACCAAAACGTCTGTCTCTTAACCAATCGAGCCGAAGCTCCCCGGACCATTCCGTCCGTCTCTTAACCAATCGGGTTGAAGATCCCAACTGTCGTCCTGTGCCAACAGTGTTTGTGAAACGTGCAACCCTAATTACTAAGTTACTCTTTTCAGTTTGTTAATACAGTTTACGTTAGCCTAGGACTGCCCTCGGTATTCCCTGTGAAGGGCTCTCAAAGGGCACTAGCAACTATGATGGTAGCTGAAGCCCATTGTTCCCTTTCGCAAGACACTTATTGTTATTGGTTGATTCCCTTAACCCATTCTCTTCTCATATTACAGTGGGCTAATCCTAGGGTGATTTTGACTCTTCCTCTCCACGGGAAAGACGATCTTTCGTCGAACCCGAACACCTCTAGACTCTAGCCAAACCTCTTCTCACCACTCTTCCTATCCCTCTATAGTGAAATCATCCACATCAGTCCACCCAGCTAAAATGGCTAACTCCAACAACTATCCTGGATCATGTCCTATTGCTATTTAACAATCTGCTACATGTAGACCAACCTAGGCTATATGTTGAACCGAATAGGAGATAATCCAAGTAATCATCCAAGTGCCCTAAGTTATTCACTAGAGGCTTATCATGACACAAATAGACTAAATCCATAGAATTGTTATTTTCCTAATTATTCTGATACTTTAATTAATTTTCTTAAGGGTTCCAAGTGCTACCAATTGATCATGAAGTGCACTTTTCAGGTAAGTAAAAAACTTCATAAAATCATGATAAATTCTAAAGAGAAATTCAACAGTAAATCCAAGATATGTGAATTTTTAAAATGGTTTAGGCCCCAAAATCACAATTTAGAATATAAGGTTAATAATACCTATTTTAAGAATCAAAGGTCAGAAATATTGTTCCAAAAATTATATAAAAAATCCAGTAATATCATCATGGTCTAAAAACACTCTAGAAGGATTCTCACAATTTTTCAGTGAACAGTAACTCCTAATTTAATTTTACATTGTTAATTCCAAGCTCTTTGGTTATTGAAGTAAGTACTGTAAATAGTTTCCTAAAAATTCCAGGACCTACGTATTGATATAAAACACCCATTGACCAGATTTCATAATTTTCATAATAATATTAAGCACCACATCTATTTATGATTGAAATTCATAATTCATAAATTCATGAATCAAGTACCTATAATAATCATCTAAAATTTTCAATAAAAATACATATGGGCTACCATGATGTAAAAATTTCAAATGCCAAATTTCGTAACTTTTCCAATGGACATAAATATCATAACAAGCACAATGAAATTTAAGGGCAAGGCTAGGGTTATAAAAGAAGTACTGATTTTACTAATCTAAAAATTCCACCAAATTGTTTTAGGACAAATACCTATTTGATAAATACCCTGCCCAAATTTTAAGTTAATGTGAGGTGTTTTGATTGCCTAAACCCAATTATTGGGCTTTGTGCCCTAATCTAGGGTTAGCATTTTGAGGGGGTTAAATGCTTTCAAATTCAATGAAACTTCATCCAGAGGACCATATACACTCTGTGATCTTCTCCACCAAATTTCATGTCATTCCAAAGTCATTTGACCTAATGACCATCAAACCCTAAAAATCCCATAAAAGGGCCTACCCTAGAGTTCTAGGGATACCCTATCCCAAACCACTCCAAATTCCATTGTAGGGTGTGTCATACAATAAAAAGTATATGACCAAAGTTTCAGCCTCTGTTGAGGTGACTTGAACACTCAAAACCTCAAGGGCTGTTTTGACCTAATTAACCCAATGAGGGTCAACCTAGGATTGGATAAACACCTAATTAAAACATCTCCAAATGAGATGAAATTTTTACCAGAGCCTTATCATGCCCTTTAAGACTACACACCCAAATTTGGGGGGATTTTGAGGTGTTTATGAAACCTAATTAATTTATACATGTTTTATTAAATTTTTCTAAAAACTATAGAAAAATATTCTCAAAAAATTCCCTTTTTTGGACAAGCCCTAAATATAGCAAAGGTAGACTCCCTGCCATAATTTCAGCTCATTTGGACCAGGGATGAGTGGTGGGCATCTATTTGAATTTAAGGATAGCCCTAGGTATAGGTCCCACCAAAATGGGTGCCCTGGCCCAACAAGATGTCAAAACTTGTCCAAATTAATTTTGGATTAAAGTAGAGTCTTAGTGATACACATTTCATGTTGATGACTTTTCCATTAGATGAGGCTAAGTATTTTTTAAAATTAAAACCAAATACTTCATATATTGTGACAGAATTGTATTAAATCAAATAAATAAAATTTAAATCATTCTGCACGAATCTTAAAGCCTCTATTATGGACGGCATCGGGTTATCCCCTTCCTCCAGCCGACGGCCCAGATTGCCCCATCCTGGAGCATCTTGCGGGCCAATTTCCCGGCCACCCGACCACTTCCCCGGCCGGCCACCGCCACCATCACCTTCGGGGAGGTGGGGGCTACCCCCAGCCGGCGGCACGGCCGCTGGAGACACCTATCCCGGCAATTCTACCAAGCCAATTTTCTGCCGAAACCATGAAAATGAGAATTTGGATCGGGCTCAATCTAACCCGAACCTCAAACCTAAACATTCCTAGGATCTATCCATGAAGCAATGAGTGGAGGAGGACCTTTCCGGCGGCCTGAATGCGGGAGGAACGAATGGATGCCATGGTCGACGGTGGCAGTGCTCGGCTTCTGCAACAACACTTTGCACTGGCTCATATCCTTCAGGTAAGTGGTGGGAAATCTTCCCCTTGACCCACTGATGGAGTTTAAATGCTGAATTGGGGAGGGGAGGGGTTGTAGCTTCAATGTCCATTAAATCCATTAAAGGTGGTGGCTCGGGTTGAGAGGAGGGGGTTGAAACTGCCCCTTGGTGGCCGGGAAATGGCTGGAATCAACTCCTCTCCCCTAGAGGAGTTGATTGCAGCCATAATGGATGGTTGTTGGCCTCCTTTGGCTGGTCCCCACACCAATTCCTCTTCCCCCCCATTCTCTCTCTCCACCATTACCATGAAATGAAGTCCACTTTCTCTCTCCTAGTCACCAAGTTGACTGGTCAAACCCCATAGGATATATGCAGCCATTCCACTCATAATAATTATGAGAATTGGAGTTAGCCTAGGGAAACAATGGCTTAAGCTTGGGTTAGCCCATTTGGGCTAGGTTGACAAAAAATGGGCTTGGGATAGGATTGACTTGGGTTGACTTTGGTCTATGTTGCCATTTGGTTTGACCCCTAAGGGGTCCTTAGTGACCCATTTGCTTCCTTGGAGGTCTAGGAAAAGTTGGGTAGGGTTGACTTGGCCCATTGGAGGTCACCTGCCCCTTAGTTAGAGCACTTTGACCAATCTGGGTCTACAGTTGACTTGAGTCAACTTAGCCACTAGGTTTGACTCCAATGGGTCCTTGGTGACCCATTGACCTCACTTTAAGGTCAGGAAGGCATGGTGGGGTCCCTTGAGCACATTAGAGGCCAATTACCCTTAGTTAGGGCACCTTGTCCAATTTTTGGCATGTGGTGGTCTTAGGTCAAATTGGTCACTTTGGGTTGACTTGCATGGACCCTTAAGACTCTAGTGGATCATCTAATAGGTTAATGGTGTTGTGGTGGGGTCATGGAGTCATGGTGAAGCCCTAAAGTCAAACCCTAGGTCTGGTGATGAGGTTGTGCCATAGGCAAGCCAAGGTAAATCTCACCTTGGCCTTTGATTACTCTGCCCTTTTTAGCTCCATATGGCTTTTTCATGACTTGGTCATGACCAAAACCACTCTTAGGGGTCTAGTTGAAAATGGGATGTTACAAATCCCAATAAACAAAATAAAGATTTCGTCCCCGAAATCGAGGTTAAGCCTAGGGGACACTTATCGAAGAGAAAGAAACTTGTAACATCCCATGAAAAGTGATAGATTACATCACGACGCCACGTTTGTTAAGTGTGGTTTAAAGGGGAAAACTCACATCTATGACTAATTCGCCCAATTGACAACGTTTAGACCCCAATAAACAAAAGATTAGCTCCTATTCTTGAAATTTCAGTCCTACTAGTTTAAAATAGGAAAGAAAATTTAACGTCCTGAGAGGTTGTGAGGTATACCTGACTGAACAACTCTGAATACTTTTGTCGCATCAGGTCCTGGGGTTCCCAGGTATGCTCCTCCTGGCCGTGGTTCCTCCACAGAACTTTGACTAACCGAACCTTCTTACGACGCAAGATCCGTACTCCTCTGTCGTCGATCCAAACCGGCTCCAAGTGAACAGATCGGTCTGAAGCTACCGGCCCATCTGTGGTCAAAATCTGCCACTCCGGGCGTAGTAGAGCCCTCCTCAGTGAAGAAATGTGGAAGATGTTGTGCAGAGCTGCCATCTCCGGTGGCAATTCCAGCCTGTAGGCTAGGGGCCCGATCCATTCCAGGATCCGGTAAGGGCCCATATACCTAGGGCTGAGCTTCTTCTTCCGACCACGGACCCGTAAAACTCCATGCATGGGCCGGATCTTCAAAAACACTCGGTCCCCCACCTGAAACTTCACCTGACGATTTCGGGCATCATAGTACTTAGCCTGTCTGCTCAGCGCCTCTGACATCCTGTCTCTGATCAGTCTCACCTGAGCCTCGGTGTGTTCAACAAAATCCGATACAAACGCCTTCAGATCCTCATCCTGAACCCAAGAAAGTGGGGTCCTGCATTTCCTTCCATATAAGGCTTCATAAGGCGCCATCCTGATGTTGGACTGGTAGCTGTTGTTATAGGAGGACTCGACCAGGGGTAGGAGCTTCTCCCATGGTTCCCCGCGGTCCAAAATGCATAGCATCAACAGATCTTCTAGCGTCCGATAGGTGCGTTCCGTCTGCCCATCCGTCTGGGGATGGAATGCGGTGTTGAAGGTCAATCGCGTGCCTAAGTAAGCCTGCACGGATCTCCACTCCCTGGAGGTGAACCGACCATCCCGATCCGACACGATCGTCTTGGGAACCCCGTGGTATCGAACAAACTGCTCCACAAATCTCCGCACTAGTACTCCCACAGAGTCATCCTTCCTGATCGGAATGAATCTTGCCACCTTCGTCAACCGATCGACGATGACCCAAATCGAGTCATTTCCCGTCCGTGATCGGGGGAGTCCATGACTAAAATCAATCGCGATGTCCTCAAATTTCCACTCCGGCACCGGGAGTGGTTGTAGCAATCCAGCGGGGTTCCTGCACTCCGCCTTCACCAACTGGCATGCCTCGCAATGAGTCACAAAGTACGTAATGTCCTTTTTCATCCCTGGCCAAAACATCGTCTTCTTCAAGTCTGTCGTCATCTAATTTCACGTAAAAATAGTTAATTCTCATAATTACTCTGTCTTATTACCATGTCATTGTCTTGGTAATGCTACGGGTCATCATTCCAAACATGTTTTTTACAAAATCTTATCTTCGCCCGAATAACGTCGAATTCTATCGACTTCAATCTCACTATGTTTGTTACGCCACTTTTCCTAAACTAGGTCCAAGGGAACCCAAGCCAATACTAATTTTCCCAATAAACAAAAGTTTAGCCCCCAATAAACAAAAGATAATCTCTTACCTATCTTGGGCTAAGTATCTTTGATATTACCCTTTTACACCTGTCCAAGCTGGGTGCACAATCCCTAGGGCATCAATCTTCGACTTGGGATTCCACCCTGAAACTCGTCGATATACCCTATACTTTAAACTCTTTGAGTCACATTCACGACAACCTTATCCGGGTCAAAATGTTCCCAATCTCAAATGTGTATCTTCTGAACTTGAACTCATATCCGACCCTCGGTTTTTGTCTTTGGGATTGTGTCCGAGAAATCTTGTTACCTGTACGAGGGTTAAGACTACTTATCTTCTACCATTCTGCTAATGGATTATTGATCTCAATTCTCCTTAAAGCAGTCTACAATTTGAGTAATCCTTGATAGGGGCCGTAGGGTCACCTGAGTTTATCTATTAGGTTGTCATTCTCATGTTAAACTCCTCCTTTTATTCTGTTTGGGTATCTCCTTACCTCAAACAGGTTCATAGCCAAGGTCTATTTCGAACTAGGGCATGCTATAAGTCGTCATGGTTAGTCATGAGTCCTAGATGATTGAGTCTAACTCATTGGTTAGAGGATTATAAGATGAGATCTTCGCAGCCGGAGGTGTTCCCTGCTTAGGGCAGGGTTTACCGCAGGCTACAAAGAAGAATTAAAATTTTTGAAGAAGTGGACTTCTATATGTGATTTCCCTTATAGGCACACCACTTCTTCCGCTGCTTAGTTTGTCTCCAAACTAAACTTGAGCGGGGGTGACCCAGGGTTAGTGGACTGCTACCTTTTTCAGATCGATGTTTCCCTCTAATACCACTTGTAAGACCCCCTTTTTTTTCTTTTAAAACACCGGGGTCTTAGGCCCAGAACCGCCACTTTACGGTGACACCTTCACACCCTGAAGGGTCATCACCACAAAGCACCGATTTTGCCGGCCAATTCGATCACAAAAAGGAGCACCAAGAAGTACGTAAAAGCAAGTCCACTGGTAAATCACATATATAGAAATAAAATCTCCATAAAGGGAGAGTCCACAGAAATAAAATAAAAGGTACTGAAAGTAAGGGCTTAGGACCCGATACATCATAATCGTAACTACAGATCCCTCATGCGGAAGCAAAAAAACAAACATCTACTCAGGGTCGAGACTCACAGTCCCGGCTGAATAAACTCCAGAGCTAGACTGTCCCATCTCCAAGCGCACCGGTCTCTGGGGCTGCTCCCCTGTGCTGGGCTCCACAATCCCCTAAAATGATGCGGTTCGAAAACAATTAGTCATAAAGACTTAACGCTATCATCCCCCACCCCTTCCCACATGGCCCTTAGGCACCGAGCGGAGAGTTTGAGAGGGATGGACATGAAGGTGGAGAATAAATTAAAGCAGGTGGCAGCGGACCTATACTAGCAGTTTATAATATAAATGGCAGTAAGGTAAAGTATGAAATATAACCTTGACATATGAGCAGAGACGCATAAGCCAAAGGATCTTCTGCAAGGCTCCCATCATATAAATTGTCCCATACCACTTATACGTTGGGGTGTCAGTTATCAAACATCAGCAGGTCGTGGCTATCTCCAGGCGGCGGCACGGCCGCCGGGGAGCACTGTTCTGGCGAACCCGACAAGATGATTATTCATGGAAAATCATGATTTTTAAATTTCGATCGAGCTCAATTGAGCCCGAACCTCGGCCCTAAGGATTCCTATGATCTGCCCATGCAAGAAGGAGTAGAGGAGGACCTGTGGGGGTTGCTGAAGCCGTGCTGATCGTCGGATTGGCATGGTGGTGGCTGGTGGTGGTCAGCCTTCTGCAACTATGCAATGAAACTGCTTGGCTCCTTCAAGTAAGTGGTGGGAAATCACCCTTGGAGTCCAGTGATGCTTTTAAAAGGGAGAGGAGGGGAGTTAGGTGGCTTTAGGCCTCATTTCCATTTTTGGCCCAAGTCAAGCTTGTCGGTCATGGTTGGTAGGGGGAATGCATGGCTCTAACCATTCAATGACCAGCTGGTTGGTTTGGGGCTTCCTTCCTTGTCCTAATGCAATGAATGGATGGGGGTTGGGGAGGGGGAGGATGAGCCCAAAGTCCTCCTCCCTTTTCTTCCTTCTCTTTCTCTCTCCTCCATGGTGGCTCTTTCTCTCTCCTCCATGGTGGCTCTTTCTCTCTCCTACACACCAAGCTAAATTTTGGCTCCTACCTAACCCAATGGCAGCTCACAAGTCCATTTTCACTCATCAAGACAAGGTTAGCCCTAATCAAATATGGACTTGAGCTTGAGTTACCCCATTTGGGCTAGCTTGACCCAAACTTGGACTAGGGCCCACTTAGGTCAATTTGGTCCTTGAAGTCTCCTTAATGGGTCCTTGGTGACCCATTTGCCTCCCCTAGGGTCAAGGTTGGGTTGGATTGGCCCTTGAAGGTCACTTGACCCTTAACTAGGGCACTTTGACCATTTTAGGTCAAGAATTGACTTTGGTCAACATAGCCTTTTTGATTGGTCCTAATTGGTCCTTGGTGACCCTTTGGCCTCTCACTAGGGCTATGAGGGTATGTGTGCGGTCCACCTGGCTAAGAGACTGCAATTGGCCCTTGTGTAGGTCAATTTGGCCCAATTAGGGTTAGAGTTGACTTTGGTCAACTTAGCTCCTTTGACTGCCCTCCATGGGTCCTTAATGACCCATTGACCCCTCACTTGGGTTATGGAGGTATGGGTGGGGTCTTGGAGTCATGGTAAAGCCCCATGATTATTTTAAGCAAATGTTCAGAAATCTATTATGTGTAGACCATAGTGGTCTCACCAACATTTCTTGGTTCACTTGGCCTTCTTGGGCTCCCTAGGGTTTTGTCATGACCTAATCATGACAAAACTATATCTAGGGGTCTAGTTGTCTGAGGGATGTTACACTAGCTCATCTGAACTACAAGTCTATAAGATAGCTGTTCAGCATGGGATTAGTTAGGAATGGTCCTCAAGTCAAGTGCATTAAAGAGGGAGTGTGTTCAGCTTGCCAAAAGGGCAAACAGACTAAGTCCTCTATTCATGCACTAGATACCAAAGATTCAATGAGATGTTTATATCTCTTGCATATGGATTTGTTTGGTCCTATGCCAATTCATATACTTGGTAGGAAAGTATAAACTTTTATTATTGTGGATGACTATTCCAGATTCACATGGGTTTTCTTCTTGAGACAGAAATCTGAAACTCCTACTATTTTTCAGACCTTTGTTAGACAAATTCAGAATGAATTTAATAATTCAGTGGTCAAAATCAGAAGTGACCATAGAACTGAATTTCAGTCTGAATGTAAGACAAAGTTCTATGAAGAACTTGGGATCCATCAGGAGTTCTCCTCCCCTAGAACACCTCAGCAAAATGGTGTTGCTGAAAGAAAGAATAAGACTCTAATTGAGGCAAGTATAATACTACTTAGTGATACTACTCTCCCTGCGTACTTCTGGGAAGAGGCAGTAAATACTGCAGGTCATGTACTCAACAGAGCCTCTATCAATAAGAAACATAAGATGACTCCCTATCAAATTTTGAAAGGAAAAAAGCCAAACATTTCCTACCTCAGAATCTTTGGTAGTAAGTGTTATGTCCTAGTTAATGGTAAGAACTACCAAACTAAGTTTGCTGTCAAATCCCTAGAAGGGATATTTGTTGGATACAACAATAATAGTAGGGCATACAGGATCTATAACTTGACTACTCAAGTTGTAGAAGAATCAGTTCATGTTGTATTTGATGAGTCTAGATTGATTAACAGTGAATTATCTAGTTCTTCAGTTAGTTCTACAGGTCTAACAGACAGGCTGGACAAGCTAACCATCAATGATGAAGCTCTTGCTAGGATGGATGAAGAAAAAGATGCATGTTGTCCAGGGAGAGAACAAGACTCACTGGATGATGAAGACAATGAAGAGCATCAGGTTGAGAAAAATGAAGAAGGCCATGAGGTTGATAAGTTTCCTCTAGCTAGAATATACCTGAAGGATCATCCAGCTCACCAAATCATTGGTGATGCAAGTCAAGGTGTTCTAACAAGGAGCAAGAACATGAACACAGTTTTATGTTCAAGCTTCTTGTCACAGATAGAACCCAGGAAGTTTGAATAAGCCATGCAAGACACAAAATGGATTGATGTTATGCATGAAGAGCTGAATCAATTCAGAAGGTGTAAAGTCTGGGAACTGGTTCCTAAACTAAAGGATCATAACATTATAGGAACCAAGTGGATCTACAGAAACAAACTTGATGAGAATGACACTATAATTAAGAACAAGGTCAGGTTGGTATCAAAAGACTACAGGCAAGAGGAAGGGATTGACTTTGATCAAACCTTTGCCCCAGTAGAAAGGCTAGAGGCTATAAGGATGTTCTTTGCATATGCTGCCTATCAAGGGTTCAAGGTATATCAGATGGATGTAAAGTCAGCATTTATGAATGACGACTTAAAAAAGGAAGTCTATTGTTAACAACCATAAGGTTTTGTAGATTCTCATTATCCTGATTATGTATATCGGCTTAGGAAAGCTCTATATGGTTTGAAACAAGCCCCTAGGGCTTGGTATGAAACCTTGTCTTCTTTTCTTATTGAGAATAAATTTTCTAGAGGAAAGATAGACAAAACTCTATTTTTTAGGGAATCTAAAGGCAAGATAATCATAGACCAGATATATGTGGAAGACATTATCTTTGTATGTACTGAAAACAACCTTTGTAGAAAGTTTGCCAAACTTATGCAAGGGAAGTTTGAGATGAGCAGTATGGGTGAGCTGAATTTCTTCTTGGGACTTCAAGTAAGACAGACTGATGATGGATTGTCCATATCCCAGTCTAAGTTCACCAAGGAATTGATTAAGAAATATGGAATGGACTCAGCCTCCACCATGAAAACTCCAATGTGAACAAGTATGCCTATAAGCAAATATTACACAGGGAAACCTGTTGATGAGTCTTTGTATAGAGGGATAATTGGCTCCCTACTCTACTTGACTGCTAGTAGACCTGACATCATATATGCTACATGTGTCTGTGCTAGGTACTAAGCTTGTCCAAAGGAATCTCATTATACTGCAGTTAAAAGAATTTTGAGATATCTTTAGGGCACACCTAATCTAGGTCTTTGGTATCCTAAGAATAGAGATTTCTTACTAACAGGTTTCTCAGATGCAGACTTTGCAGGATGCAAAGAAGACAGGAAGAGTACTACAGGAACTTGTCAATTCTTAGGTGGAAGGCTGGTGTCATGGTGCAGAAAGAAGCAGACCAGTGTAGCTATATCAACAGATGAGTCTGAATATGTAGCTGCAGGCAGTTGCTGTGCGCAATTATTATGGATAAAGCACAAACTTGAAGATTATGCATTCAAGGTAAGTAGAATTCCACTGTTTTGTGATTCTACAAGTGTTATTTCTATTGCTAAGAATAATGTATCTCACAGTAGAACCAAATATATAGAAATTAAGTTTCATTTTATAAGAGAACATGTGGAGAAGGAAGATATTAATCTAGAATTTGTAAGCACAAATAGTCAAATTGCTGATATTTTTACTAAACCTCTGGAAGAAACTAAATTCAATCATTTTAAAATTGAATTAGGTATGTTGAACCTAGAGTAGGTCAGCACAAGCATTCCTAAGTAGTTTATGTAAGCACAATATTTCTCAGGAAATTTGTCTAAGTATAATGTTTGTGTCGACACAAACAAATTGTGTCGACAAACTCAGTATGTTGTGTCGACAAAGGAAAAGGATGTGTCGACACAAACACAGTATCTGTGTCGACAGAAGAATAGGTGTCGACACAACTATGTCAAGAATTTAAGTTAACTGATTTTTTTGTCGACACACAAAAATTAAAGTCGACCCTCTGTGTCGAGACATGACCAGTCCATATCGACACTGACATAAGTATATCGACACATAGACGTGTCGACTAAACCTAAGTAGTGTCAAGACCTAGATCTTTTCTATCGACATATATAAGTGTTGTCGAGACCTAGTATTATTACTAAGGAGTGTCTTTTGAACACCCCTTTACACCTAGACTATAAATAGGTGAAGCCAAAATCTTGTCGACTATGCTTTCATATTTCTCGACTCTAGACCTTGTGTCGACTTCGATATTCACTTCTTTTTTCTTCTCTCTCTTTCATCAATGGCGCCCATCAAGGATGACAAGGTGAATGAAGGGTATGAACTGGTTCGTGATTGATTCACGACAGCATCTCCAGAAATCCAGGGTGTAATTACCCTAATTTCAGAGAATCGTTTAGAATTCTTGGTCTCAGAACTGACTAAGATCTGGAAGAAGGAAGTCATGGAATTCTATTCATCAGCCACCGTGGACATAGATGGGAAGAAGATTCAAGCCACAGTACAAGATTCCCGTGTGAAACTTACTCTGTAGACGATTAGTAAATCACTCCAACTTCCTAAGGTTAAGGATGACGATGACATCATTCCATCAATGACAAAAGATGCATTAAGCTGGTGCGGGCTAAGCCCTAATATCAAAGTTGGATCATCCATTACCAGGAAAGCGATGAATTCACAAGGAAAGTTTCTGCCTGAAATCATAGGCAAGGTATTTTTGTGTAAGACTGGTGGACATGACAGAGTATTAGTCTCCATGTTCAATCTAATGATAAGGGTCATATTCACTGTAAAAACATACTGGACATCAGTAGTATTTGACAAAATACAAGAAGGAATAAAGAAACCAAATCTGGGAAGGATTCTAAGCTTATGTCTAGCTTTAACAATACCAGATGTAATGAGCCAACTTCCAGAAACAAAAATCAACCATATGAGGAGAATGGATGTAAGAATTCTGTCTAGGTGGGATAGAGTTTTAACCAAGGAGGTTTCTACTCCACAAAAACAGACAAAGAAAGAAAAGAAGAAGAAGGAGGGTTTTCAGCAAGCAGAATCCTCTAGTGATTCTGAAGAGGAAGTGGTCTTCAGTTCAGATGAAGACAGGCCACACAAAGATGCTCAAGATCAAGTAGAGAGCAGTGTGCTCCCAGAGCAACAGGTAGTCACTACTCCAGGGGGAGAAAGTCCTGAATCAGCAGCACAAGATACTGTACTTTCTGAGCTACCTGCTCAAGGGGAAAGAATTGATGCTGTTACTCTAGATAGTGAGTATACAGTAGATACAGTAATGAATATTGTATCAGATATCAATAAAGAAGCACTGGACATTGTTGAGAAGGAGGCACAAGATGTGCAGAATGAGCAAGTAAGTATCTCCCTTATAAAATAGGTCAGGGAAAAAAATCTGGATGTCCAGGGAGAACCTTTTGTTTTCCAAACTAACCTTGTTCCTCCTGTATAGATACAACAAGAGGTTACAATGGAAGAGCTATTTCCTGATTTACCTACTGCAAGGACTGAGGGGGAGCAATCCCAGGTAGAAAAGGACTTGCCAAGAACTGAGGGGAAGGAGCTACTAAATGACCCATCTAATAAAGTCACAGTAGACATACAAAGCTCATCACAACCCTCTAATGATGAGGAATCCTCTATGGCTAAGAAAATAAAAATGGTTGAAATCAGGAAAAGTAGCTCAGGCTACAAGAAAGCCTTGCACACAGTCACACAACCACCTGCTCCAAGCATGGACTTTAGTTCATTACTTGTCCAAATGCAAGTAAAATTGGATGAACAAAGGCAGTCTTTAGAGAAGTATATGGATGAGTCAAATAAGGAACTGTAGTTTCAGCTGCCTCAGAACATAAAGTCAATCAGATTTGAAGTCAATCTGCACAAGAAAGAGATGACAGATTGCTTCTATAAGGGAGGAAATGCTGTAGTATATTTAGCTGAGCAACAACAGCTGCTGAAGACTGAGGTTGAGGAAATTTCCACAAAGCAAGAGTATGTTTTGGAAAATCAATTCAGGTCCAATGAAAACCTCAAAGACTCCCATGCAGAAATCATAAAGAAATTGGGAAGTATTTCAACAGATTTGAAAACTGAAATATCAAAGCAACTACAAGAAGATCTAGATGTTGTCCACATAGCTATTGGAGCCTCTCAAAAGACCATTTTTGAGTACCTAACTATGTTCAAAGCTTACTATCAAGAAAGTATAGAATATTTGGCTGATTAGATAAGATTTCAAAAGACTGATCTGAGAGATCATATCACTAGAGAAGTCATAAAGGGGGAGAGATTGTTAGTCAAAGCTAGCTCTGATCATGCAAAATGGTTCTCTAATTCAATCAGAGCTACACTTGGCTTTCCTCCTTTATGTGATGATGTAAATGTTGCTGAGTCTGGAGTGAAACCTGTTAATATTGAAGGAGATCAGCCTGAAGTTGCACAGGTTAATTACCCTCCTGCTGAATTTGACATGGTTCAACAAGAAGTGTAGAAAATGTACAGCCCTCCACAGGAGGCACAAAATATGATTATTGAAAAAGTAGACATGTCAGAAGCTGCCAAGGAAGCTCAGAAAGAAGCACAACTATCATAGAAAAGGTTCAGAGAACAGGCTGATTTGAAGCCAGATTTTGAACAATGGAGCCCCACTTCCAGGAATATTATTTTGACTGCCTGGAAGGCTGTAAAGGATAAGACCTATAATAGGGGTAAGTGGTATTCTAAGCAAGAATGGAATAAGTATCAAGCTAGGTAAGAAGCCATTCTTCAGTACAGAAGAAGTGCAAAAGCTGGGAAGTTAGCTGCTAATGCTCTGGAGCCTAACAGGTACTTCCCCAAGCCTTTTCACTATTTTGAAAGGCAAAGGATAAATGCTGAAGAACTAAAGAAGAAGGATCTCAAAGGGAAGAAATCTACTAAGGATATAGAACCCACTGCGCAGGCAAAGATTAAATCTTGAAAAGGCATTGTGATCAAGGAGCCTAGTCAATCATAGGATAGATAGGCTTATGTGTAGAACAATGTAACTTTTTGTTTTTGTTCTAAGGAAAAACATGTAAACACTGTATTTTCTAATTAATAAATAAAATCAGCTTCACTATTGCTTTGAGTTGTTTACATTATTTATATGTTATCCGGTACTGAAATGAATGTACATCTATTCTTATGTGTTTTATTAGGAGAGATGTATATCTTTGACTAAGGGTTATGACTTCTCCAAATAGGGGGAGATTGTTGGGTACACTGAAAAATATGTACCAGATTTGGAGAAGCCTCATCTTACTCAATGATATACATCAATTTGTATTTGATGGATGTTTGAGTTTCATTATGCAGGTGTAAGGTTTGCAAGAAATTTTTCTAAATACAAGTGTCGACACTTGTGAAGAATTGTTTCGACACCCAGAAGTTGTGTCGACACTAGAAGCAAGGATTGTGTCGACACCCAGACATTGTGTAGACACCTGAAGAATAAGCTGTGTCGACACCAAGACATTGTGTCGACACCTGAAGAAGAAGCTGTGCCGACACCCAGAATTGTATCGACACCTAAGGCAGGAATTGTGTCAACACCTAAAGCAGAAGTTATGTTGACACCCAGGAGTTATGTCGACATTAGAAGAAAGGCATGTGTCGACACTCAGGAATTGTGTCGACACCTGAAGAAGGTTTGTGCCGACACACAAGATTTGTGTCGACACACACTCAACGCCATTTTTCTACAGCAAAGTCAAGACCAGAAGCAGTTGTGACGACACACAGGACTTGTTTCGACACAAACTCAATGACATCTGGATGACACTCAATGCCATCTAACAACAACAACTATACTGAGTTAGAAGGCTTGTGTTGACACACAGGACTTGTGTTGACACACACTCAATGACGTATCGACACACACTCAATGACAACTAGACATACACTCAATGTTATCTGTCATCAATAGCTATGTCAAGACCAGGAGCAGTTGTGTCGACACACAGGACATGTGTCGACACATACAAACAGAAGCAATGTCGAGTAGCAGAAGAATGACTATGTCAACACATGGAGTATTGTGTCGACATCACCAAGACCTGTATCAACACTTAGTCTATTTGTGTCGACATATGTGAAGCAGTTTTCTGGGTGGTTATGCTGAGTTGTAAAGTCTTTAAGGAATCAGTTGTCAAGACTAGTGACTCGACAGCTTTCAAAACCAACAGGTCTGACACCTTTGTCAGAACTGTCAGAAGGTTTTTACAAATCGGATCAGCCGGTAACCATGAGGAAACTCTATATAAGGGACTGACCCTTGAAAACCACAACAACAATATAACTAAGGAAGTAATCAAGCTATTCAAGAAAAGAGAGTCTGACAATAAGAAAAGGGGAAACCCTTAAGAAGGCAGATCCAGAGCAGTCTGCAAGAGAAGATTAAGATCTTATTCTAAATTCAAGGAAGGAGCTGACAGGAGGTCAACTTCTACATCAAGAAGAGTTCAACCTTATTTTGTTCTATCAAGAAGCTTTGAAATAGCTAAGTCGGGTTGAATCTGAAGATTAAGTTTATTCAAGAACTGATCAAGAAGCACACACCTATAAAGAGATCTATCTGGTGATATCTTTGTATTTCTTAAACCATTAATTTCTTGTAGGATCTTTTGTAAGATCTGAGTTGTAAGCCTATAATTATAAATTCTGAGGTAGGGCTGAGGGCCTGAGGTGTAGGATTGGTGATAGTCTGAGTTATAAGCCTAGTGATAAAGGCTGAGGTAGGGCTGAGGCCTGAGGTAGGATTCTTGGGAAGAATCTGAGGTAAGACTTGTATAAGTCTGAGCTGTAGGAACCAATCTGGTTCTGAGTAGTAAGATCAGTGGATTTGAGCTAGTGGAAGGAAGTTGGGATGAATCCAGTCTCTACTTGACAGGCGAAGGGGGAAAGTGGATATACCCATACCTTGGGGAACCACTATAAATCTGGTGTTTGCTGTGCTGAGATTTCTGTACTGTAAATTGTATTTCCTGTACTATGTTAATACTAGTTAATTGCCTGAATTATAAAGGAAAATTAGAACCTATTCACTCCCCCCCCCCTCTAGGTGTCTACGCTCTTGAAATAAGTCTTTTAGAGAGAGAGAGAGAGCAAGCGAGTTGCCAGATTTCCTTATTCCTTTTTTCATAAACATGATGCTCATTCTTTCTCCATTCACAAAGAGAAAATTTCCTTGCATGGTATTTTCAAAGAGAAAACGGATCTGGAACCGTTTTGGATTCGGATCCGAACCAAACTCAACACTCATCTTGACTCCCTTTGCAAACTGAGACGTGGCTCAGTTGGTGATGAGAGCAAGCATTACGTGCCTCTCATTAAGGAGGTCTGGGTATTGATCCCCAGCCACAACACCCCACCACACTGAGAACACGTGCGGAGATAGGTTGGGGTGTACATGGCTACAACAATAATGTTGGGCTCGACTGGGTTCAAGGGATTTGTTGAAAGGGGGCCGGCCCACTCATGTGAGTATCAAGGGATGGGTGACCTCCTGAAAAGTCCCCGTGGTGTGTGCTTGACTATCGAGTTTGACTAATCTAAGGGAGGAAGTGGCCTCTAACAACCCGCCATGTGGCCAGTTTAAGGTAGGCTACCCGTTGTTGAGCTTGGGTCGAACGCGACACGTGGAGATGGGTTTGGTTTGTTGGGCTGCAACCCTCTAAGGGAGTTTAAGGAAGGCAACCTGGATACCTTGCGAGGTGGGATACCGCCGCACGCCCCTTCTAATAGGATTAAACCCCAGCCTGAATGAATGGCCCATAACATTGTGTTCTCGGTTAGCATAATTATGGGTAACACTCATCGATCTTTTGAAATTACATAAATATCCCATGGAGCTCTGCTTCAAGGTGGTATTTTTGTCCATGCATGTTAGAGGAGATTTTTATAATTTCAAAAGATGGAGGGGTGCAGCCAGTAATTTTGAAAGCCTATAGGGATAAACGACCCTATATCCTTAGATGCAAAATAATTTTTCATAAGCCTACAAGACAGTGGGAAGAAATGGGAGGGGACTGACATCTTCTGTCTTCCTTAGATCATATTTTATGGATCTGATCCGTTTCAGTGACTCGTGGATCATGCGATCCTTCTCCTGAGGAATTTTTGTCAGAGTTTTGTTCAAATAGTTCACTGTGTCTTCCAGTTTCTGCAACCTCTCCAAGTATCAAGGGGTACCATCTTCATCGGCGCGAGGAGGAACTTGCACTGTGCAGTTCACATTTGGAGGAGATAAGCTATGCTGGCTATGCAACCGTGCATCGACATCGTGGATGATAACATTTCCAAAAATGTATCCATGTAAAATAGCGAGTAGAGTCATGACAAAGTTAGCCAACGATTTCGCCCCATTGTTAAGGAAGGTCCTTGATGAATATATTGGAGTAAACTGTTCATATGAAGTATCTAAGAAAACAAGCGAAATTCATATCAGAAAAATCACTTGACCAAGCCCATAAAAAATCACATTTGCAGAGTAAATATGCTTGACATCTAAATACATATGCATTTAGTAGAAAATTAAAAGAATAAATTTTTTTTCTGACAAAAGTTGTCTTTACATCATACATATCTTCCCGGTATACACACGCAAGAGGAAAACCCAAAATTAAAAACTGAGATGTGGGACCAATCCCAAAAGTAGGAGACGTGCTATTAACACACCAATCTTTGCTATTTGCACACCAAATACCAACACTCCCCCTCAAGGAGGGCGAAAGATATCCACTAAGCTCGTCTTATCACTCAATCTACATAAGTCTAGTGAGCTAAGTTCTTTAGTTAGACAGTCAGTCATTTGCTCTTTTGAAGCAACATGTCCCAACTTTAGTGTTCCACAATCCAGCTTTTCTTTAATAAAGAATCTGTCGATCTCTATATGTTTGGTTCTATCATATTAGACATGATTACTTGCAATGTAAATAGCCGACTTGATATCACACCATAGTGTAATCTGGCCTTCTTGATTTATTTTGAGTTCAACAAGCAAGGCTTTCAGCCATAACATCTCCCCTACGCTTAAGTCCATGACCCTGTACTATGCCTCAGTTATAGATCTTGCAAATACAGTCTGCTTCTTTCTTTTCCAGGAGACAAGGTTGCCTCCTACAAGCATGAAATATCCTGACGTTGACCTTCTGTCATCTACACAGCTTGTAACACCCCAAAAAGTACAGGCTAAGAGTTGACTTGAGCTAGACGGGAATCGTCGAGCAGAGCTCGACAAAATGTCGACGAAATGTCGAGCAGAGCTCGACGAAATCGCCGAGCAGAGCTCGACGAAATCGCCGAGCAGAGCTCGACGAAAACACCGAGCAGAGCTGAGCAGTGTTATGGCCCGTTCGACGAATTTCGTTCAACAGCCTTGACCCCATTCGACGAATTGTCGAATTAAGATGTCGCCAAAGTGGCGCCTCGTGTCAGATGGCTGGTGTGCGGCCACTGAGCGGTGGTTGACTTTGTCAGCTCAAACTCGAGCCGTTGTTTTCTTTTTATGTAAAGAGATCGCATGGCTGGGGTAAAAACCGAGGCCATATCTGTAGAGGGATGGGATTGAGGAAGTTATTATTTCCTTTTCTCTCTCTCTCTTCCTTGCTTCCAAGTTCTGGAGCAGAGAACTTTCAGCTGGTGCTAGGGTTTGGGTGGAACTTGAAGTTGCTGGAGAAGATCTTGTGGCTGTAATTAAGAGCCATAACTAGAATCATGAAGGGTAAAGTGAGGCGATGAAAGTGAGGATAGATACAACTCTAGAGGGGGGGTGGGGGTGAAAAGAGTAATAAAAAATATGACAATCTAATCAACTCCCTTTGAGTAAATTTGTGGAATAAGTATATTGATATATGAAACCCTAGAGCCTAACATAAAGTGAGGTGCACAAGAGAAAGCTAACTGTAATTATAGTTTAAGCTTTAGTCCTAACACAGCAACAAATAATCCAAGTTAATTCTACTCACAGCCACAATGCAGTAATTAAAATAAGCAACACAAACAACACAAGAAGATTTATAGTGGTTCCCTCTTAATAGGTACATCCACTCTTCTACCACCCTTGTAGGAATCCACTATAGGTTTTTTCTCAGGTGCCCTGCCACCAACTGATCTGATTCAGGTAGATCAAGTAGACCCTTTGAGATTTTGATCAGGAACTCAAAATCCAACACAGGTTTTTGCTAAGGTGCCCTGCCACCAAGGTTCACTTTTGAAGGGAGTAATAACCCTTTGTACAGGAGGTTGAGAGAGTTAGAATGTCTTCTCTATTGTTAAACAGAATAAGAGAAGCTAGTGGATTGTACTGAGCTATAGAAAGCTCTGAAGGAATCAAAGCTCCCCCTGGCTTAGAGAATATCCAGGAAGAAGTTTTGCTTCAGGGTGCAGGATCTCTCCAGAACTTTTGATAGAAACTGTTGTCTTGAAGTTCTTGAAGGAGCAACTTGAAGAAGACTCTTGATGTGGAATGGTTGTTCTTCTTCAACAACTTTTCTTTTTTCTTCTTCTTCTGAAGCACTGAGTATGAATGTTCCTGCAAGTAGGATGAACTCAGGATTGAAGAAGAGAATTGTTCTTCTCAGCTGAATGTAAAAGTATCTGAGAGCTGTATCTTCTTGTTCTTGTTGTATATCTGTATCACTATGTTACTGTATATGTGTGAGAGCCTTTTAAACTTCTTTCAATAGCTCTTTTTATATCAGCCTTTGTAATGGCCAATCTTTCTTTTGATTTGAAAACTTGTCTTCTTCTTAGATCTGCAATCTGGGCTGCAAATAACACAATACAACTAGCCTGTAGAAAGTACATTCTATAAAGAAATAAAGCTTTCTAAGAAGCTACTTATCCATTCTGCAAGTCCAAAAGGTATTAGAAAAAGTCACATCAAAAACAAACTCTTTACGGCCATAGAAAGACTTTTGTGTCTAACGGCTATAAAGGACTGTATGGTAGATAAAGCAAAAAGATTTGTCAACTAATAAGACAAAAGACTTTGTCAGATAGAACTTGACTTATTCATAAAGAATGAAGCAAAGATTGCCTTGATATATAAGCATAAAATCAAAGAAATAATCTTTAATAAAATAAGCCATATAAATAAGAAATAAATCACAGAAGAGAAGGAATACAATATTACTAAAAGCAGACAAACGATCGTCGAACGACTCACAGAGATCGTCGACCTCTCAGAGCAGATGGTCGAACTATCAGAACAGATAGTCGACCTACAAGAAATCTGTCGAGACATAAAAAAATCGAGCTACAAGAACAGATAGTCAACCTACAAGAACAGATAGTCGACCTACAAGAACAGATAGTCCACCTACAAGAACAGATATTCGACCTACAAGAACAGATAGTCGACCTAAAAGAACAGATAGTCGACCTACAAGAACAAATAGTCGACCTACAAGAACAGATAGTCGACCTACAAGATGTCTGTCTGGACAAAAGAAGTCGAGTAGGGCTCGACGATCGACGATGCTGAGACAACAGATCGTAGAACTAACAAAGAGTAACTAACTCAGAGAAAGTTGATCTGCTGATAGACGATAGTCGATCAACTGATATACGATAGTCTAGCGGCATTCGACTATAGTCAAACTAAAAACACTTTACCAGATTTTCATCTGGATAAGCAATAACTCTACAACTGAGGGAATCTAACCTAACACATAACCTTTGACCATAGATAAATCTTGGATCAAGAAACTAATTGAGAGGACTTAACTCAAATCAAACTTGGGTGCCAACAATCTCCCCCTATTTGGGTTAAGTTTCTCAAAACAAAAAGAATGCTATAAATAGATATAAAAGCAACATTAACCTGTTAGGATCAAGGTGTATCATATCATATTAATAAGCAGCATTCATATCAAACATAAAATCAAACAATCAAGCAAAATAGATTGGCAATACAAATAAATGTACACGTTATCAGAGTCTGGATTAGAAGAAACTTGACGAAAAGAAATCTTCCTTTTGGGATCAAGAGCATTCTTCTTTGAAGTCTTCAAGTCTTGTTCTCCAATAATCTTATATTCACTTGCTCTGGGCAAAACAGCCTCTGGATGCTTTTCCATATATTTAGAGGCATCCAAAACTTCTGGTCTGACTTGATATCTGTCTAGTTCTTTTTCTCTAAATTTTGACATAGTTGTTAAGCTTGTTATGTCTTTGCCTTCAGCTCTAGCTTTTTTATTTGGGCTGATCCAACTAACTCAAGAAATCTGGCCATCCTGAACTCAGGATTAAGCTTTTGGCTTTCATACTCATTTTCATCAGCTGGATCTAGAGGTTTTATAGTTTTGAACTTTGTAGAAAGGTCTAGTAGACCTGCAGTTGGTTCTATGTCTTCTTGAATAACAAGAGTTGATGGTGGAGCAAACTCTACAAATCTCTTGCTTCACTTGTCAGAATAAATTACTCTTTTTCCTTTTGATTCTACTTGCTTATTCTGATCTGGCTTTTTGGGGGGAAGAGTTTTGCTTTCCTTAGAAGGTGAAACTTTTCTTTTGGGTGAAGGAGGAGGGAGAAAAAGTTTGTTTCTGATAAGACATCTCCTTCACCTGCTCTTTAGATTAAGCTATTTGTCTTTGATGGCCTGAATGAGGTCTGCCCTGGTAGCCTGTGTTCCTCTTCTTTGATAGGTCTGAGAAGATGTAAATTTGGCTGGAGGAGCTGAGGGATTAGAAACATTTCCTGAAGCTCCTGCACAAGGAGGAGGAGGAGGACCTCTTGGAGTCCACTTGGAAAGTGGAGAATCATATCTCTTGCTTTTCTTTCTCTTCTTTTGCTGATTTCTTTACAATCCCATCCAATGTTGATAGTCCTTAGACTTGGGGTCAATCCCTTTCAATATGTAATAGGGGATGTCATGGTCTGGAATAGGAGGAGGAGGAGCTTGAGCTTTCCTTTTTCTTTGAGCAATTTTTCTTTTCTTTGTCCCTTCAGAATCCTCAGAATCTTCCTCATCATCAGAGTGTGATGACTGAGATTGGTCATAGGGATCAATGGCATCTTGAGCAGCTTTTTCTTTGGCTTTTAAAATAGCCTTTTCCATTTCTTCTTCTATGGCATCTTGCGCCAATATAGTGTCCAGATCTAATCCAGGAGTATCATCCCATACAGTTGATTTCTCTTCTGAAACATCTGCAACTGTCTTGAGGACCAGTTCTTCTGCAGTAGGTTCTAGAGCAGGTTCTTGAGCATCTTTAGCTTGATCTGTAGCCAAAGGGACACAAAAATTTTCTAAATGGTATATAAACATCCCTTCAAGGTATTCACAAGTTAACATGTCAGTTAACAGGTCAGTGAATTGAGTAATTGAATTACCTGCAGAATTTCCTAACTCCCAAAGATCATCTAGGTAGGAGGTAATGACTCCTTCAAGATACATGGAAATAATATGAATAGAAGACACTTCAAGACAAACTCTGAATCTGCAGCTGTAAGAGTGACCAGTGGAAGTCCTGAGACATCTTCCTGGAACATCTCCCCCTGCCTGACTTCAGTGGGTACTGAACTCAAGCCCCTAAGAGAAGAGGGCTCAGCAGAATGTGAGAGGGCTGTAATGGAAGATGTAAGAGATGAAATGGAGGCAACAAGAGGGGCAATTGCTTCTTCAATCATTGATTTGATTGAAGGAGTAATTAGCTCCATGATGCTTGCAATGAGAGCTAGTGTGATTTCAAGATATGTAGATGGGGGAATCACAACAGATAGATGATCATCAGGGATGATGTTCTCCTGATGAGATGTAGATGCATGAACTGGTGATGGAGATGCAGATGCATGAAGATGAATATGATCTTGATGTGAAATTGGTGACTGAGGTGGTGTTGGTAGAGTCTCAGAATCCAACAGATCAAAACTGGGATGTGAAATCCCAGCAAGGTGTGAAGGAGTTGGAGATGCTGGTGGTGATGCATGGAGAATAATTGATGAATCTAGTGGGAGATGATCAGTGGATGTAGATGGTACTTCAATGGAAGTGGATGGTAATGTAGTTGAAGTGGATGGCAATGCAGATGAAGGTGGAATGGGGGGAATCGAAGAGCCTTCTGCAGTTAGGTGGGGGGTGACTATTACTGTCCTGGTGTTCTCAGATGACACAAGAGCTACCCCAGCAGGTGAAGGCATCTTTATGTTCCTTCTCCACTTGTTTAACAGAGTAGGATCCATCTTCTTGCTTGCATTGATAGATGTTGATACTGTTCCCAACAGCTGAGGATACTTCTCTCTCAAAAATATCCCAATCACTCTTCCTAGGGTCACCTCTTTCTTAGAATTCTTTTTCCTGATCAAATCAAAAACTATTCCTGCCCAATTGATTTCTTTCTTGTTGACAATGGCATACATTAAGGCAAACTGCTGCCTAGTAATGTTGTTGTGTGAAGAGTGCTTTCCCAACAACACTTTTCCAACTAGTTCTGCCAAGAACTTGATCTTTATGGGGAAGCTTACCTTTAGCAACTTGGAAGGAATGCCTTCAGCATGTCCTAGTTCTAGTAGCATCCTGCTGTACTCTTGAGTATCTTGATCATACTCTTCTTGTCCATTTATCAAATCAAAAATCTCAGTCAAGATGGCCGGAGTCAAAATTACGTCCTCGCCGCCGATAGTCCCGATCATCAATTCGTCGCTGGAGGACGATGTGTAGACCCATTCTTTGATCTCTGGAACATTTATCTTTATCCGTGTAGACATAAGCTTCTCCAGTCCTTGATCTTTGCATAACTGTAGTATCTCGAGAATGTCGACATCGCAGGCACTAAAGGAGTCAAAATCGACGCTGAACCCGACATCAAACTTCATCGAAGTCAGCAGAGCTGGAGCAATCACCATGGATTTGGTTAGGGAAGACGAGAGAAATGAAAGCAGAAAGCGCGGGGCAGAGCTCAAGACAAACCTTTAAAGCAGGAAAAAGGAATATAAAACAACGAGCTCTGTCGAACTACAAAAAGCACGATCTATTAACCTAGGTCGACCATTTGTTTATATTAAAACAATAATCGTCGACCTATTTCAACAGATACTAGAAACGATGGTCGATCGATCGTTCGACGATCGTTTCCTGAAGCAAAGTAGTCGAGCTATCGATCGACTATTTCTGTCTTCAAAAACAATCGAGCCGTCATCAACCATAGGTCGACAATAGGCTCAACCTGTTCGACTATGGTCGAACGATGTTCGACGATATTCGAGCAGATTTCAACATAGGCAGAAATCTATACTTGGTCTAATCCATTTATCATACCTAGTTGATTCAAAAAGAACAGATGCTTCTGTTCATCTAAGGGCTTGGTGAAAATATCACCTCTCTAAATGTCAGTGGATATGAACTCAAGACTAATTTTGTTCTTTTCCACACAATCTCTTAGAAAATGGTGTCTGATCTCAATTTGCTTGGTCCTAGAGTGGTGCACAGGATTTTGTGCTATGGAAATAGCACTGCTACTATCACATATGATTTTTGTGTTCTTGTGTGTGTACCCATAATCCAAAATCTAGTTTTGAATCCACAGGATCTGTGAACAACAACTAGCAGCTGCTATATATTCAGCCTCTACAGTTGAAGTTGAGACAGAAGCCGGTTTCTTGTAGAACAAAGAGACTAATCTCTCTCCCAAAAACTGACATGTCCCTGAGGTACTTTTCCTATCAACTCTACAACCAGCATAGTCAGAATCAGAGTATCCAATTAACTCAAATTCTGATTCAGCTGGGTACCACAGTCCTAAATTTGGACATCCCTTCAGGTATCTCAAAATTCTCTTGAGAAGAATCAAATGAGATTCCTTGGGGTTGACCTGGAATCTAGCACATAGGAATGTAACAAACATTATATCTAGTCTACTTGTAGTTAAATACAATAGGCGACCAACAATGACCCTATAGTTTTTCTGATCAACTGGCTTACCCTGATCATCAGAATCTATAACTATATTTGTAGCCATGGGTGTATGCATTGCTGAAGCATCAGCCATCCCAAATTTCTTTACCAATTCTGTAACACCCCTATCCGTCACATAGTATATAGCAGTAGGTCCGGCCGGGGCCCGACGCCATATACTACGGACAGACCGGTTGGTTACGCATTGAAACCACACAACCAATCAGAGCGTCCTACACAACACCTAGCGGAAGTAATTTAATTAAGTTGCAAAAGATAAGAACCCTGCCACAAAGCATGAATGTCCACTACAACCCAGGAATGAGTACATACACAAAGAGTTCACGGCCTTAAGGCCTTACAAAAGTGTTCGCTTAACAAGATAGCGTCTTTCATACATCGGCGCGCAGGCCGGCCATACATGAATATGAAAAGCTAATAACTAAGCCTTCGAGGGCTGGCGCTGCAACTTGGGCTTTAGCCTGCTATTTGCCGCTTGGCTCCGCAACAGCACCTGCAGAAACAACCCACCCAAGAGGTGGCAATACAAAAGGGCAACGGTCAGCAAAGCTGACCAAATTATAACGACCCCGTCCCATTTCTCGGGACGGCGGTGCTCCTTCCCTGCATATAAAACTACCATAGCAATTCTTTAAGGTATTCTATTCGCCACAAGTGTCGGCACGCACGGCCGCACACTCCATGCTCTCAGGGCACTAATCGGTGAACCCGGTCCGGACCCAGTCCGACACCGCGATTCCACCACCATCCCTCAGATGGCAACATTCGTGAGCATTTAGCCCTTTCAGCCGAAGCCTAGGCCCGTTACCAGCCCCCCGGGAAGTCCCATGTACTTTAGGTCGCTTCTACCGAGACCACTTGGAATGGGTAGAGTTCCACCCGCCCGTTGCTCACTTCACCACGGCCATTTAGCCATCGGTGCGGGCCAAGTTTCTCCTCATTCCCACAATCGATCAAAACACGCACATAACCCCGTTATGTACCGATTTGCCCTCCAAGGCAACATCGCGGCGGCAATGCGATTCCGCCCAAGCTTTCCGGGTGCGCCTCGAGGTTAACCCCCAAGGATCCCTGCATGCAATCTACCGCGTAGAAATTTCGGAAAACTAAAATCATCGGCACGGAGTCTTCTCCGGCCATGCAATGCAAACATCACCGATCCGGGTTAAACCCGAATAGGCTTCACACACAATGCCTACGCTCGTACTCCGATTCCGGGCTCTAACAACGGGGACTTTACATATCTACTCGAAGGGATTCCGCGCCTCAACGCTCACTCGCGAGAGGGGGATTTCCCCATGCATAGAAAGAAGGGCGACTACACATGCCCTATGAAGAGGATCGTTACCCTTGCATTTTTCCGCGGCGCCATGAAGATGTAGTCGGATGGAAAGCTTCGCCTCGCCCTTGCCTTCGAGGATCCGGACTCGGATCGCGAATCGGTGCTTCACAACTCCTCCGGCGGCCGGATCTTGGGCTCCTCCTTCCTCTTGCTCTCCCTTCTCTCTAAACACTTAGAGAGAGAGTGGACCAAAGAAAAAATGAGGATTCAAAGCCCTAATCCCGGCTAATAACCCCCCAGGAGAAGCCCCCACCGTTGGATCCAGATCCAAGGGAACGAACGGCCGAGATTAGATCTAAAATCCCAAAAATTGGGCCGAACACGGCTTGACACACGGCCGTGTGTCTGGCCGTGTAACTCATTCGCCGATCGACACGGCTCCTGACACGGCCGTGTGTCACGGGCCGTGTTACCTAGAGCTTCAGGACGATCGTCGGGCTTCCAGAACACGGCTTCGAACACGGCTGTGTTCGAGGCCGTGTGCCCCACACACGGCTTGAGACACGGCCGTGTGTCTCAGGCCGTGTACCTCTCTGACTCGAGACAGCACAAAACACAATAAAATCCCTGAACACGGGTAGGCACACGGCCGTGTGCCTGGCCGTGTGCCCCTGTTCAGACCTCCACAAGCGCCGTTTGATCGCCCCGCGATCATCTCCGAGGTTGGGGTCTTACAACTCCCTCCCCCTTAAGAGAATTTCGTCCCGAAATTAAGAACAGAGACTACACAAAACAAAAACATAACGAGTACCTGAGGGGAACAACTCGGGGTACTCCTCGCGCATTGTCTGCTCTCGCTCCCAAGAGAGCTCCTCGCGCCCGCAGTTATCCCAACGGACCTTCACCATTCTGATTTCCTTGTTCCGAAGCCGCTTGACTTCGAAATCCTCAATAGATATGGGCTTGACTTTCGTTTTCAACCCTTCCTCAACCGGTACTTGATCAGCCGCGATCACCTGCGAAGGCTCTTGCACCGCCTTCCGCAACACAGAAATGTGGAACACATCATGCAATCCACTCAACTCCACCGATAGCTTCAAACGGTATGCCGCTTCGCCGACTCGCTCCAGGACCTCAAACGGCCCAAGGTACCTCGGACTCAACTTTTTCAAGCGTCGAATCCGTGAGACACCCTTGAACGGCTTGATCTTCAAGTACACCCAATCGCCTACCGCGAACTCCACGTTCCGGTGCTTGGCATTGTAGTACTTTGCCTGCCGGTCCTGAGCGATCAACAAGCGCTCCCGAATGATCCGCACTAACGAGGTAGCACTCTCCACATCCTGCTTCTTGTACAACCTTGCCTCACCCGCTTCAAGCCACGATAACGGCGTGCGACACTTCCTACCATATAGGGCCTCGAAGGGCGCCATTTGTATACTCGCTTGGTAGCTGTTGTTGTACGCGAACTCCACCAAATAAAGATGGTCTTCCCAATGCTTACTGAAGTCCAGGACACACATGCGTAGCATGTCCTCCATCGTTCTATTGACCATCTCGGTCTGCCCATCAGTCTGC
Organism: Platanthera zijinensis; assembly: GCA_039513925.1. NCBI lineage: Eukaryota > Viridiplantae > Streptophyta > Magnoliopsida > Asparagales > Orchidaceae > Platanthera > Platanthera zijinensis. Next base: position 119,117,713 of record CM077079.1, read on the forward strand.
GGATGGAAAGCTGTACGGAACTTTAACTTTGTTCCCAACATCTGCTGCACCAACCTCCAATCATTTGACGTGAACCGCCCATCGCGATCACTCACAATGCTACGAGGCACACCATGCAGCCTAACAATATTGTCAACATACAACTTTGCCAATTTCTCGACTGGATCATCCTTCCTATGCGGAATGAAATGCGACACCTTAGTTAGCCGATCTACGATCACCCAGATGGCGTCGTTCCCCTTCTGCGACCTTGGCAACCCGTGCACAAAGTCCATAGATATATCGTCGAATTTCCACTCCGGTATAGGCAAGGACTTCAGAAATCCTCCCGGCTTTTGGCACTCCGCCTTCACCAAGGCGCACGTTTGGCATTTAGCCACGTACAATGCCACATCTTTCTTAAGCCCCGGCCACCAAAACAACTTCTTGAGATCACGATACATCTTCGTGCTCCCTGGGTGGATTGAGTACTTGGTATGATGAGCCTCGTACATCAACTCCGCCCGGAGGTTGCCCCCACTTGGGACGCACAAACGATGATCCTTCCTTAATAACCCATCTTCTACCGAGAACTGGGAATTTGACCCATCCAGAGCAGCCTCCAAAAGCTCCTTCATGGAGTCATCTAACTCCAATGCCTGCCGAACCCGGTCAGCCAGGTCATACTGCACCTCTGTCCAGTTTAACATTGCTTTGGCGCTCGTCTGCTTGTCGACGTAACAGATCTCAAGCTCCTCCAACTCCCGCACTAGCCGCTCATCATGCACCGACAACCAGTTGGCTCGGGCGGGAGCCCTGCGGCTCAGCGCATCCGTAACTGCGTTGCCCTTCCCGGGTACATAATGTATTTTGAAGGAGTAGTCCCCCAGGAACTCCATCCACCTCCTCTGCCTCATATTAAGGTCTTTCTGATCCAACAGGTATTTTAGGCTCTTGTGATCGGTGTATATGTCGACCCTTACTCCGTATAGGTAGTGCCTCCACAACTTGAGTTCAAATATCACGGCCGCCAACTCCAAGTCGTGCACCGGATAATTCCTTTCATGCACCTTTAGCTGACGCGATCCATACGCTATCACGCTACCATGCTGCAACAACACGCAGCCCAAACCGCTACCCGAAGCGTCGCTATACACCTCAAAGCCCTCGGTCCCACTCGGCGAACTAAGCACTGGCGCCGTGGTCAACCGCCTCTTCAGCTCCTCAAAAGCTTGCACGCACTCTTGCGTCCACAAGAATTTCTGATCCTTCCTTGTCAACTTCGTGAGAGGTAACGCTACCCGCGAGAAGTTCTCTACGAAGCGCCTGTAATATCCGGCAAGCCCGAGAAAACTACGGACTTCCGCGACAGAAGATAACGCAGGCCACTCCCGTATCGCAACAATCTTCGCCGGATCCACCGCTATACCTTCCCCACTCACTATATGACCAAGGAACGCTACCGAGGGTAGCCAGAACTCGCACTTGGAGAATTTTGCGTAAAGCTCATTCCTCCTCAGAGTCTCCAACACCAAATGCAAATGCTTGAAGTGGTCTTCTTCGCACTGCGAGTATACCAAAATATCGTCAATAAAGACGATCACAAAGCGATCCAGGAAATCTCTGAACGTCCTGTTCATCAGATCCATAAACACCGACGGCGCATTCGTCAGTCCAAACGGCATGACCGTGAACTCGAAATGCCCGTACCTCGTACTGAACGCCATCTTCGGGATATCACACTCCCTGATCCTCAGCTGATAGTACCCCGACTTCAAGTCCAACTTGGAGTATACTGATGATCCGACTAACTGATCAAAGAGAACATCAATCCTCGGGATCGGGTACTTGTTCTTCTCCGTCAACTTGTTCAATTCTCTGTAGTCAATGCACAGCCGCATACTACCGTCCTTCTTTTTAACAAAGAGGACCGGTGCGCTCCAAGGCGACGAACTTGGACGCACATAACCTTGCTCCATCAGTTCCTCCAACTGAACCTTCAACTCCGCCATCTCCTTTGGCGCCAACCTATAAGGAGCACGTGACACGGGTTTGGCACCCGGCACGAGCTCGATCGTAAAATCAATCTCTCGCTGCGGTGGGGCTCCGGGAAGGCTATCCGGGAACACATCGGGGTATTCGCAAACCACGGGGATGCTATCCAACGGGGACTTTGGCTCCACAGCCCCCACTATTGCAAAGAACAGCTCTGCACCAGCACGAATTGCCTTCACCACCTGAAGAGCAGACATTAGTGTCTTGCTCGACCCCTTAAGCCCCTCGAAAGTAGTCTCCCTCCCTACACCCAGCTTGACCTCCTTACGGTCGCAATCGATCCAAGCCTTCTGCTCTGACAGCCAATCCATTCCAAAGATAACATCGAACTCTACCAACGGCAATAATGACGCTAGCAAGTCGAACTCTTGGCTCCCTATGTGAACCTTCACGGCGCACATCCTGTCCGCACGCATCGAGCACCCATTCGGTAGCAACACATCTAACTTGTCCTTCGCCATCGAAGAAGGGACTCCGATACGCGATATAAACTGTTCGGACAAGAAAGAATGCGAAGCACCAGTGTCGAATAGTGCTCGTGCCGGACTATCGCTAATCAACACAAAGCCTAAGCAAAAGACATTAGCTTAACAAGCAATAGGTAATAGTATTCTCAAGTCAACTTGCATAAATTAACTCATACCTGTCACCACATCCGCTTGCTTGATGGCCTCCTGCTGGCCCAAGTTGTAGACTCTAGGCTGAGTCGGAGCATAGTGGGACGCGGTCGACTCCACCGCTTTGCCCTTTTCCTCGTAGGTAGCTCCTTGTTTCCTTTCGGACTTTGAGCGTCCACTCCAGCAGTCACGGGCAAAGTGCCCCGGCTTTCCACACGTGAAGCAAGCGCCCGGGGTTCGATGGGTAGTTGCCCCTGAGGCACCTGCAGAAGAAGTTGGACCCGATGTCTTAGCCTTCTTGAAGAATCTACGGTAGCCCGACTTCGATGTAGTCGGCGCCTTGGACTCTGATTTCTTGCCACCGGATTCCCTTTCTTTCTTTGCTTGCACGTTTCTCATATCCTTCTCCAAGGACCGGGCCGAACTGACCAGGGTCATGAAACCCTGCGTCTTGGGCCCCGACAGCAGCAACCTCAAATCATCCCTTAGCCCTTCATAAAAGCGGCTCGTCTTGCGCTCCTCGTCTGCGAAGGTAGCGCCGGCATATCTCCCTAACCGAGTAAACTCGTGGAGGTATTCATCAATGGTGCTATCGCCCTGCACCAACTTCTGGAATTCGCTCTCTAGCGCAATCCTCTGCGCCGAGGGGAGGTATCGAGCCATAAATAGTCTCGCAAACTCCTCCATCGGGACTTTGCCTTCCCCTCAACTGATGCAGCTCTAGGCCCTCCCACCACAGTCTTGCATCCCCATCCAAAAGGAACGTCGCTATAGTGGTCTTCTGCCACTCTTCAGTTTGCGTCGCAGTCATCAGCCTGTTGACCCTTGAGAGCCAATCCTCTGCTTGGGTCGGGGTTTCTGCCCCCGTGAACACTGGTGGGTGAAAGCCCATGACATGCTTCAGTTGTCTTTCAGTTGCTCTCCTAGGCAACTCTGGCTCCAAAACTACTTGCTCAACCCTCCTTTGCTCTGCCGCCTGAAGCGGTACCTGTTCTACAGCAGGAGCAGGCTGCTGCACCTGCCTTGCAGGCTGCGCATTGATCATTGCCATGACCGCTTCTGCCACCAACCTAATGGTCTCAGCAGACAAAGGTGTTGCAGGCGCATCGCTTGGCGCACTGCTCGCCTCAGAACCTGGCCGTTCAGACGGCCCAGCACCACTTCTGGTCACCTAAAATCGTGCAAAACACCGATAAGCGACCAAGAATTACTGCAAACAGCAATTATAGGAACACGCAGGTTTCTCAAACATGTGTATTTTCATTCCTAAGTGGACATTCATGGGTTCTTTTCATGTTATAACGATGACGCACACAATGTGCTCACCACCCCTTAAAGTGAATTCGTCCACGAATTCATTTAAGCTTGACCGAAACCAGAAGTCTGATACCAATTTGTAACACCCCTATCCTCACATAGCATATAGCAGTAGGTCCGGCCGGGGCCCGACGCCATATACTACGGACAGACCGGTTGGTTATGCGTTGAAACCACACAACCAATCAGAGCGTCCTACACAACACCTAGCGGAAGTAATTTAATTAAGTTGCAAAAGATAAGAACCCTGCCACAAAGCATGAATGTCCACTACAACCCAGGAATGAGTACATACACAAAGAGTTCATGGCCTTAAGGCCTTACAAAAGTGTTCGCTTAACAAGATAGCGTCTTTCATACATCGGCGCGCAGGCCGGCCATACATGAATATGAAAAGCTAATAACTAAGCCTTCGAGGGCTGGCGCTGCAACTTGGGCTTTAGCCCGCTATTTGCCGCTTGGCTCCGCAACAGCACCTGCAGAAACAACCCACCCAAGAGGTGGCAATACAAAAGGGCAACGGTCAGCAAAGCTGACCAAATTATAACGACCCCGTCCCATTTCTCGGGACGGTGGTGCACCTTCCCTGCATATAAAACTACCATAGCAATTCTATAAGGTATTCTATTCGCCACAAGTGTCGGCACGCACGGCCGCACACTCCGTGCTCTCAGGGCACTAATCGGTGAACCCGGTCCGGACCCAGTCCGACACCGCGATTCCACCACCATCCCTCGGATGGCAACATTCGTGAGCATTTAGCCCTTTCAGCCGAAGCCTAGGCCCGTTTCCAGCCCCCCGGGAAGTCCCATGTACTTTAGGTCGCTTCTACCGAGACCACTTGGAATGGGTAGAGTTCCACCCGCCCGTTGCTCACTTCACCACGGCCATTTAGCCATCGGTGCAGGCCAAGTTTCTCCTCATTCCCACAATCGATCAAAACACGCACATAACCCCGTTATGTACCGATTTGCCCTCCAAGGCAACATCGCGGCGGCAATGCGATTCCGCCCAAGCTTTCCGGGTGCGCCTCGAGGTTAACCCCCAAGGATCCCTGCATGCAATCTACCGCGTAGAAATTTCGGAAAACTAAAATCATCGGCACGGAGTCTTCTCCGGCCATGCAATGCAAACATCACCGATCCGGGTTAAACCCGAATAGGCTTCACACACAATGCCTACGCCCGTACTCCGATTCCGGGCTCTAACAACGGGGACTTTACATATCTACCCGAAGGGATTCCGCGCCTCAACGCTCACTCGCGAGAGGGGGATTTCCCCATGCATAGAAAGAAGGGCGACTACACATGCCCTATGAAGAGGATCGTTACCCTCGCATTTTTCCGCGGCGCCATGAAGATGTAGTCGGATGGAAAGCTTCGCCTCGCCCTTGCCTCCGAGGATCCGGACTCGGATCGCGAATCGGTGCTTCACAACTCCTCCGGCGGCCGGATCTTGGGCTCCTCCTTCCTCTTGCTCTCCCTTCTCTCTAAACACTTAGAGAGAGAGTGGACCAAAGAAAAAATGAGGATTCAAAGCCCTAATCCCGGCTAATAACCCTCCAGGAGCAGCCCCCACCGTTGGATCCAGATCCAAGGGAACGAACGGCCGAGATTAGATCCAAAATCCCAAAAACTGGGCCGAACACGGCTTGACACACGGCCGTGTGTCTGGCCGTGTAACTCATTCGCCGATTGACACGGCTCCTGACACGGCCGTGTGTCACGGGCCGTGTTACCTGGAGCTTCAGGACGATCGTCGGGCTTCCAGAACACGGCTTCGAACACGGATGTGTTCGAGGCCGTGTGCCCCACACACGGCTTGAGACACGGCCGTGTGTCTCAGGCCGTATACCTCTCTGACTCGAGACAGCACAAAACACAATAAAATCCCTGAACACGGGTAGGCACATGGCCGTGTGCCTGGCCGTGTGCCCCTGTTCAGACCTCCACAAGCGCCGTTTGATCGCCCCGCGATCATCTCCGAGGTTGGGGTCTTACAACTCCCTCCCCCTTAAGAGAATTTCGTCCCGAAATTAAGAACAGAGACTACACAAAACAAAAACATAGCGAGTACCTGAGGCGAACAACTCGGGGTACTCCTCGCGTATTGTCTGCTCTCGCTCCCAAGAGAGCTCCTCGCGCCCGCAGTTATCCCAACGGACCTTCACCATTCTGATTTCCTTGTTCCGAAGCCGCTTGACTTCGAAATCCTCAATAGATATGGGCTTGACTTTCGTTGTCAACCCTTCCTCAACCGGTACTTGATCAGCCGCGATCACCTGCGAAGGCTCTTGCACCGCCTTCCGCAACACAGAAATGTGGAACACATCATGCAATCCACTCAACTCCACCGATAGCTTCAAACGGTATGCCGCTTCGCCGACTCGCTCCAGGACCTCAAACGGCCCAAGGTACCTCGGACTCAACTTTTTCAAGCGTCGAATCCGTGAGACACCCTTGAACGGCTTGATCTTCAAGTATACCCAATCACCTACCGCGAACTCCACGTTCCGGTGCTTGGCATTGTAGTACTTTGCCTGCCGGTCCTGAGCGATCAACAAGCGCTCCCGAATGATCCGCACTAACGAGGTAGCACTCTCCACATCCTGCTTCTTGTACAACCTTGCCTCACCCGCTTCAAGCCACGATAACGGCGTGCGACACTTCCTACCATACAGGGCCTCGAAGGGCGCCATTTGTATACTCTTGGTAGCTTTTGTTGTACGTGAACTCCACCAAATAAAGATGGTCTTCCCAATGCTTACCGAAGTCCAGGACACACATGCGTAGCATGTCCTCCATCGTTCTATTGACCATCTCGGTCTGCCCATCAGTCTGCGGATGGAAAGCTGTACTGAACTTTAACTTTGTTCCCAACATCTGCTGCACCAACCTCCAATCATTTGACGTGAACCGCCCATCGCGATCACTCACAATGCTACGAGGCACACCATGCAGCCTAACAATATTGTCAACGTACAACTTTGCCAATTTCTCGACTGGATCATCCTTCCTATGCGGAATGAAATGCGACACCTTAGTTAGCCGATCTACGATCACCCAGATGGCGTCGTTCCCCTTCTGCGACCTTGGCAACCCGTGCACAAAGTCCATAGATATATCGTCGAATTTCCACTCCGGTATAGGCAAGGACTTCAGAAATCCTCCCGGCTTTTGGCACTCCGCCTTCACCAAGGCGCACGTTTGGCATTTAGCCACGTACAACGCCACATCTTTCTTAAGCCCCGGCCACCAAAACAACTTCTTGAGATCACGATACATCTTCGTGCTCCCTGGGTGGATTGAGTACTTGGTATGATGAGCCTCGTACATCAACTCCGCCCGGAGGTTGCCCCCACTTGGGACGCACAAATGATGATCCTTCCTTAATAACCCATCTTCTACCGAGAACTGGGAATTTGACCCATCCAGAGCGGCCTCCAAAAGCTCCTTCATGGAGTCATCTAACTCCAATGCCTGCCGAACCCGGTCAGCCAGGTCATACTGCACCTCTGTCCAGTTTAACATTGCTTTGGCGCTCGTCTGCTTGTCGACGCAACAGATCTCAAGCTCCTCCAACTCCCGCACTAGCCGCTCATCATGCACCGACAACCAGTTGGCTCGGGCGGGAGCCCTGCGGCTCAGCGCATCCGCAACTGCGTTGCCCTTCCCGGGTACATAATGTATTTTGAAGGAGTAGTCCCCCAGGAACTCCATCCACCTCCTCTGCCTCATATTAAGGTCTTTCTGATCCAACAGGTATTTTAGGCTCTTGTGATCGGTGTATATGTCGACCCTTACTCTGTATAGGTAGTGCCTCCACAACTTGAGTGCAAATATCATGGCCGCCAACTCCAAGTCGTGCACCGGATAATTCCTTTCATGCACCTTTAGCTGACGCGATCCATACGCTATCACGCTACCATGCTGCAACAACACGCAGCCCAAACCGCTACCCGAAGCGTCGCTATACACCTCAAAGCCCTCGGTCCCACTCGGCGAAGTAAGCACTGGCGCCGTGGTCAACCGCCTCTTCAGCTCCTCAAAAGCTTGCACGCACTCTTGCGTCCACAAGAATTTCTGATCCTTCCTTGTCAACTTCGTGAGAGGTAACGCTACCCGCGAGAAGTTCTCTACGAAGCGCCTGTAATATCCGGCAAGCCCGAGAAAACTACGGACTTCCGCGACAGAAGATAACGCAGGCCACTCCCGTATCGCAACAATCTTCGCCGGATCCACCGCTATACCTTCCCCACTCACTATATGACCAAGGAACGCTACCGAGGGTAGCCAGAACTCGCACTTGGAGAATTTTGCGTAAAGCTCATTCCTCCTCAGAGTCTCCAACACCAAATGCAAATGCTTGAAGTGGTCTTCTTCGCACTGCGAGTATACCAAAATATCGTCAATAAAGACGATCACAAAGCGATCCAGGAAATCTCTGAACGTCCTGTTCATCAGATCCATAAACACCGACGGCGCATTCGTCAGTCCAAACGGCATGACCGTGAACTCGAAATGCCCGTACCTCGTACTGAACGCCGTCTTCGGGATATCACACTCCCTGATCCTCAGCTGATAGTACCCCGACTTCAAGTCCAACTTGGAGTATACTGATGATCCGACTAACTGATCAAAGAGATCATCAATCCTCGGGATCGGGTACTTGTTCTTCTCCGTCAACTTGTTCAATTCTCTGTAGTCAATGCACAGCCGCATACTACCGTCCTTCTTTTTAACAAAGAGGACCGGTGCGCTCCAAGGCGACGAACTTGGACGCACATAACCTTGCTCCATCAGTTCCTCCAACTGAACCTTCAACTCCGCCATCTCCTTTGGCGCCAACCTATAAGGAGCACGTGACACGGGTTTGGCACCCAGCACGAGCTCGATCGTAAAATCAATCTCTCGCTGCGGTGGGGCTCCGGGAAGGCTATCCGGGAACACATCGGGGTATTCGCAAACCACGGGGATGCTATCCAACGGGGACTTTGGCTCCACAGCCCCCACTATTGCAAAGAACAGCTCTGCACCAGCACGAACTGCCTTCACCACCTGAAGAGCAGACATTAGTGTCTTGCTCGACCCCTTAAGCCCCTCGAAAGTAGTCTCCCTCCCTACACCCAGCTTGACCTCCTTACGGTCGCAATCGATCCAAGTCTTCTGCTCTGACAGCCAATCCATTCCAAAGATAACATCGAACTCTACCAACGGCAATAATGACGCTAGCAAGTCGAACTCTTGGCTCCCTATGTGAACCTTCACGGCGCACATCCTGTCCGCACGCATCGAGCACCCATTCGGTAGCAACACATCTAACTTGTCCTTCGCCATCGAAGAAGGGACTCCGATACGCGATATAAACTGTTCGGACAAGAAAGAATGCGAAGCACCAGTGTCGAATAGTGCTCGTGCCGGACTATCGCTAATCAACACAAAGCCTAAGCAAAAGACATTAGCTTAACAAGCAATAGGTAATAGTATTCTCAAGTCAACTTGCATAAATTAACTCATACCTGTCACCACATCCGCTTGCTTGATGGCCTCCTGCTGGCCCAAGTTGTAGGCTCTAGGCTGAGTCGGAGCATAGTGGGACGCGGTCGACTCCACCGCTTTGCCCTTTTCCTCATAGGTAGCTCCTTGTTTCCTTTCGGACTTTGAGCGTCCACTCCAGCAGTCACGGGCAAAGTGCCCCGGCTTTCCACACGTGAAGCAAGCGCCCGGGGTTCGATGGGTAGTTGCCCCCGAGGCACCTGCAGAAGAAGCTGGACCCGATGTCTTAGCCTTCTTGAAGAATCTACGGTAGCCCGACTTCGATGTAGTCGGCGCCTTGGACTCTGATTTCTTGCCACCGGATTCCCTTTCTTTCTTTGCTTGCACGTTTCTCATATCCTTCTCCAAGGACCGGGCCAAACTGACCAGGGTCATGAAACCCTGCGTCTTGGGCCCCGATAGCAGCAACCTCAAATCATCCCTTAGCCCTTCATAAAAGCGGCTCGTCTTGCGCTCCTCGTCTGCGAAGGTAGCGCCGGCATATCTCCCTAACCGAGTAAACTCGTGGAGGTATTCATCAACGGTGCTATCGCCCTGCACCAACTTCTGGAATTCGCTCTCTAGCGCAATCCTCTGTGCCGAGGGGAGGTATCGAGCCATAAATAGTCTCGCAAACTCCTCCATCGGGACTTCGGCCAATGGCCTTCCCCTCAACTGATGCAGCTCTAGGCCCTCCCACCACAGTCTTGCGTCCCCATCCAAAAGGAACGTCGCTATAGTAGTCTTCTGCCACTCTTCAGTTTGCGTCGCAGTCATCATCCTGTTGACCCTTGAGAGCCAATCCTCTGCTTGGGTCGGGGTTTCTGCCCCCGTGAACACTGGTGGGTGAAAGCCCATGACATGCTTCAGTTGTCTTTCAGTTGCTCTCCTAGGCAACTCTGGCTCCAAAACTACTTGCTCAACCCTCCTTTGCTCTGCCGCCTGAAGCGGTACCTGTTCTACAGCAGGAGCAGGCTGCTGCACCTGCCTTGCAGGCTGCACATTGATCATTGCCATGACCGCTTCTGCCACCAACCTAATGGTCTCAGCAGACAAAGGTGTTGCAGGCGCATCGCTTGGCGCACTGCTCGCCTCAGAACCTGGCCGTTCAGACGGCCCAGCACCACTTTTGGTCACCTAAAATCGTGCAAAACACCGATAAGCGACCAAGAATTACTGCAAACAGCAATTATAGGAACACGCAGGTTTCTCAAACATGTGTATTTTCATTCCTAAGTGGACATTCATGGGTTCTTTTCATGTTATAACGATGACGCACACAATGTGCTCACCACCCCTTAAAGTGAATTCGTCCACGAATTCATTTAAGCTTGACCGAAACCAGAAGTCTGATACCAATTTGTAACACCCCTATCCGTCACATAGCATAGAGCAGTAGGTCCGGCCGGGGCCCGACGCCATATACTACGGACAGACCGGTTGGTTACGCGTTGAAATCACACAACCAATTGGAGCGTCCTACACAACACCTAGCGGAAGTAATTTAATTAAGTTGCAAAAGATAAGAACCCTGCCACAAAGCATGAATGTCCACTACAACCCAGGAATGAGTACATACACAAAGAGTTCACGGCCTTAAGGCCTTACAAAAGTGTTCGCTTAACAAGATAGCGTCTTTCATACATCGGCGCGCAGGCCGGCCATACATGAATATGAAAAGCTAATAACTAAGCCTTCGAGGGCTGGCGCTGCAACTTGGGCTTTAGCCCGCTATTTGCCGCTTGGCTCCGCAACAGCACCTGCAGAAACAACCCACCCAAGAGGTGGCAATACAAAAGGGCAACGGTCAGCAAAGCTGACCAAATTATAACGACCCCGTCCCATTTCTCGGGACGGCGGTGCTCCTTCCCTGCATATAAAACTACCATAGCAATTCTATAAGGTATTCTATTCGCCACAAGTGTCGGCACGCACGGCCGCACACTCCGTACTCTCAGGGCACTAATCGGTGAACCCGGTCCGGACCCAGTCCGACACCGCGATTCCACCACCATCCCTCGGATGGCAACATTCGTGAGCATTTAGCCCTTTCAGCCGAAGCCTAGGCCCGTTTCCAGCCCCCCGGGAAGTCCCATGTACTTTAGGTCGCTTCTACCGAGACCACTTGGAATGGGTAGAGTTCCACCCGCCCGTTGCTCACTTCACCACGGCCATTTAGCCATCGGTGCGGGCCAAGTTTCTCCTCATTCCCACAATCGATCAAAACACGCACATAACCCCGTTATGTACCGATTTGCCCTCCAAGACAACATCGCGGCGGCAATGCGATTCCGCCCAAGCTTTCTGGGTGCGCCTCGAGGTTAACCCCCAAGGATCCCTGCATGCAATCTACCGCGTAGAAATTTCGGAAAACTAAAATCATCGGCACGGAGTCTTCTCCGGCCATGCAATGCAAACATCACCGATCCGGGTTAAACCCGAATAGGCTTCACACACAATGCCTACGCCCGTACTCCGATTCCGAGCTCTAACAACGGGGACTTTACATATCTACCCGAAGGGATTCCGCGCCTCAACGCTCACTCGCGAGAGGGGGATTTCCCCATGCATAGAAAGAAGGGCGACTACACATGCCCTATGAAGAGGATCGTTACCCTCGCATTTTTCCGCGGCGCCATGAAGATTTAGTCGGATGGAAAGCTTCGCCTCGCCCTTGCCTTCGAGGATCCGGACTCGGATCGCGAATCGGTGCTTCACAACTCCTCCGGCGGCCGGATCTTGGGCTCCTCCTTCCTCTTGCTCTCCCTTCTCTCTAAACACTTAGAGAGAGAGTGGACCAAAGAAAAAATGAGGATTCAAAGCCCTAATCCCGGCTAATAACCCCCCAGGAGCAGCCCCCACCGTTGGATCCAGATCCAAGGGAACGAACGGCCGAGATTAGATCCAAAATCCCAAAAACTGGGCCGAACACGGCTTGACACACGGCCGTGTGTCTGGCCGTGTAACTCATTCGCCGATCGACACGGCTCCTGACACGGCCGTGTGTCACGGGCCGTGTTACCTGGAGCTTCAGGACGATCGTCGGGCTTCCAGAACACGGCTTCGAACACGGCTGTGTTCGAGGCCGTGTGCCCCACACACGGCTTGAGACACGGCCGTGTGTCTCAGGCCGTATACCTCTCTGACTCGAGACAGCACAAAACACAATAAAATCCCTGAACACGGGTAGGCACACGGCCGTGTGCCTGGCCGTGTGCCCCTGTTCAGACCTCCACAAGCGCCGTTTGATCGCCCCGCGATCATCTCCGAGGTTGGGGTCTTACAACTCCCTCCCCCTTAAGAGAATTTCGTCCCGAAATTAAGAACAGAGACTACACAAAACAAAAACATAACGAGTACCTAAGGGGAACAACTCGGGGTACTCCTCGTGCATTGTCTGCTCTCGCTCCCAAGAGAGCTCCTCGCGCCCGCAGTTATCCCAACGGACCTTCACCATTCTAATTTCCTTGTTCCGAAGCCGCTTGACTTCGAAATCCTCAATAGATATGGGCTTGACTTTCGTTGTCAACCCTTCCTCAACCGGTACTTGATCAGCCGCGATCACCTGCGAAGGCTCTTGCACCGCCTTCCGCAACACAGAAATGTGGAACACATCATGCAATCCACACAACTCCACCGATAGCTTCAAACGGTATGCCGCTTCGCCGACTCGCTCCAGGACCTCAAACGGCCCAAGGTACCTCGGACTCAACTTTTTCAAGCGTCGAATCCGTGAGACACCCTTGAACGGCTTGATCTTCAAGTATACCCAATCGCCTACCGCGAACTCCACGTTCCGGTGCTTGGCATTGTAGTACTTTGCCTGCCGGTCCTGAGCGATCAACAAGCGCTCCCGAATGATCCGCACTAACGAGGTAGCACTCTCCACATCCTGCTTCTTGTACAACCTTGCCTCACCCGCTTCAAGCCACGATAACGGCGTGCGACACTTCCTACCATACAGGGCCTCGAAGGGCGCCATTTGTATACTCGCTTGGTAGCTGTTGTTGTACGCGAACTCCACCAAATAAAGATGGTCTTCCCAATGCTTACCGAAGTCCAGGACACACATGCGTAGCATGTCCTCCATCGTTCTATTGACCCTCTCGGTCTGCCCATCAGTCTGCGGATGGAAAGCTGTACTGAACTTTAACTTTGTTCCCAACATCTGCTACACCAACCTCCAATCATTTGACGTGAACCGCCCATCGCGATCACTCACAATGCTACGAGGCACACCATGCAACCTAACAATATTGTCAACGTACAACTTTGCCAATTTCTCGACTGGATCATCCTTCCTATGCGGAATGAAATGCGACACCTTAGTTAGCCGATCTACGATCACCCAGATGGCGTCGTTCCCCTTCTGCGACCTTGGCAACCCGTGCACAAAGTCCATAGATATATCGTCGAATTTCCACTCCGGTATAGGCAAGGACTTCAGAAATCCTCCCGGCTTTTGGCACTCCGCCTTCACCAAGGCGCACGTTTGGCATTTAGCCACGTACAACGCCACATCTTTCTTAAGCCCCGGCCACCAAAACAACTTCTTGAGATCACGATACATCTTCGTGCTCCCTGGGTGGATTGAGTACTTGGTATGATGAGCCTCGTACATCAACTCCGCCCGGAGGTTGCCCCCACTTGGGACGCACAAACGATGATCCTTCCTTAATAACCCATCTTCTACCGAGAACTGGGAATTTGACCCATCCAGAGCGGCCTCCAAAAGCTCCTTCATGGAGTCATCTAACTCCAATGCCTGCCGAACCCGGTCAGCCAGGTCATACTACACCTCTGTCCAGTTTAACATTGCTTTGGCGCTCATCTGCTTGTCGACGCAACAGATCTCAAGCTCCTCCAACTCCCGCACTAGCCGCTCATCATGCACCGACAACCAGTTGGCTCGGGCGGGAGCCCTGCGGCTCAGCGCATCCGCAACTGCGTTGCCCTTCCCGGGTACATAATGTATTTTGAAGGAGTAGTCCCCCAGGAACTCCATCCACCTCCTCTGCCTCATATTAAGGTCTTTCTGATCCAACAGGTATTTTAGGCTCTTGTGATCGGTGTATATGTCGACCCTTACTCTGTATAGGTAGTGCCTCCACAACTTGAGTGCAAATATCATGGCCGCCAACTCCAAGTTGTGCACCGGATAATTCCTTTCATGCACCTTTAGCTGACGCGATCCATACGCTATCACGCTACCATGCTGCAACAACACGCAGCCCAAACCGCTACCCGAAGCGTCGCTATACACCTCAAAGCCCTCGGTCCCACTCGGCGAACTAAGCACTGGCGCCGTGGTCAACCGCCTCTTCAGCTCCTCAAAAGCTTGCACGCACTCTTGCGTCCACAAGAATTTCTGATCCTTCCTTGTCAACTTCGTGAGAGGTAACGCTACCCGCGAGAAGTTCTCTACGAAGCGCCTGTAATATCCGGCAAGCCCGAGAAAACTACGGACTTCCGCGACAGAAGATAACGCAGGCCACTCCCGTATCGCAACAATCTTCGCCGGATCCACCGCTATACCTTCCCCACTCACTATATGACCAAGGAACGCTACCGAGGGTAGCCAGAACTCGCACTTGGAGAATTTTGCGTAAAGCTCATTCCTCCTCAGAGTCTCCAACACCAAATGCAAATGCTTGAAGTGGTCTTCTTCGCACTGCGAGTATACCAAAATATCGTCAATAAAGACGATCACAAAGCGATCCAGGAAATCTCTGAACGTCCTGTTCATCAGATCCATAAACACCGACGGCGCATTCGTCAGTCCAAACGGCATGACCGTGAACTCGAAATGCTCGTACCTCGTACTGAACGCCGTCTTCGGGATATCACACTCCCTGATCCTCAGCTGATAGTACCCCGACTTCAAGTCCAACTTGGAGTATACTGATGATCCGACTAACTAATCAAAGAGATCATCAATCCTCAGGATCGGGTACTTGTTCTTCTCCGTCAACTTGTTCAATTCTCTGTAGTCAATGCACAGCCGCATACTACCGTCCTTCTTTTTAACAAAGAGGACCGGTGCGCTCCAAGGCGACGAACTTGGACGCACATAACCTTGCTCCATCAGTTCCTCCAACTGAACCTTCAACTCCGCCATCTCCTTTGGCGCCAACCTATAAGGAGCACGTGACACGGGTTTGGCACCCAGCACGAGCTCGATCGTAAAATCAATCTCTCGCTGCGGTGGGGCTCCGGGAAGGCTATCCGGGAACACATCGGGGTATTCGCAAACCACGGGGTTGCTATCCAACGGGGACTTTGGCTCCACAGCCCCCACTATTGCAAAGAACAGCTCTGCACCAGCACGAACTGCCTTCACCACCTGAAGAGCAGACATTAGTGTCTTGCTCGACCCCTTAAGCCCCTCGAAAGTAGTCTCCCTCCCTACACCCAGCTTGACCTCCTTACGGTCGCAATCGATCCAAGCCTTCTGCTCTGACAGCCAATCCATTCCAAAGATAACATCGAACTCTACCAACGGCAATAATGACGCTAGCAAGTCGAACTCTTGGCTCCCTATGTGAACCTTCACGGCGCACATCCTGTCCGCACGCATCGAGCACCCATTCGGTAGCAACACATCTAACTTGTCCTTCGCCATCGAAGAAGGGACTCCGATACGCGATATAAACTGTTCGGACAAGAAAGAATGCGAAGCACCAGTGTCGAATAGTGCTCGTGCCGGACTATCGCTAATCAACACAAAGCCTAAGCAAAAGACATTAGCTTAACAAGCAATAGGTAATAGTATTCTCAAGTCAACTTGCATAAATTAACTCATACCTGTCACCACATCCGCTTGCTTGATGGCCTCCTGCTGGCCCAAGTTGTAGACTCTAGGCTGAGTCGGAGCATAGTGGGACGCGGTCGACTCCACCGCTTTGCCCTTTTCCTCATAGGTAGCTCCTTGTTTCCTTTCGGACTTTGAGCGTCCACTCCAGCAGTCACGGGCAAAGTGCCCCGGCTTTCCACACGTGAAGCAAGCGCCCGGGGTTCGATGGGTAGTTGCCCCGAGGCACCTGCAGAAGAAGCTGGACCCGATGTCTTAGCCTTCTTGAAGAATCTACGGTAGCCCGACTTCGATGTAGTCGGCGCCTTGGACTCTGATTTCTTGCCACCGGATTCCCTTTCTTTCTTTGCTTGCACGTTTCTCATATCCTTCTCCAAGGACCGGGCCGAACTGACCAGGGTCATGAAACCCTGCGTCTTGGGCCCCGACAGCAGCAACCTCAAATCATCCCTTAGCCCTTCATAAAAGCGGCTCGTCTTGCGCTCCTCGTCTGCGAAGGTAGCGCCGGCATATCTCCCTAACCGAGTAAACTCGTGGAGGTATTCATCAACGGTGCTATCGCCCTGCACCAACTTCTGGAATTCGCTCTCTAGCGCAATCCTCTGCGCCGAGGGGAGGTATCGAGCCATAAATAGTCTCGCAAACTCCTCCATCGGGACTTCGGCCAATGGCCTTCCCCTCAACTGATGCAGCTCTAGGCCCTCCCATCACAGTCTTGCGTCCCCATCCAAAAGGAACGTCGCTATAGTGGTCTTCTGCCACTCTTCAGTTTGCGTCGCAGTCATCAGCCTGTTGACCCTTGAGAGCCAATCCTCTGCTTGGGTCGGGGTTTCTGCCCCCGTGAACACTGGTGGGTGAAAGCCCATGACATGCTTCAGTTGTCTTTCAGTTGCTCTCCTAGGCAACTCTGGCTCCAAAACTACTTGCTCAACCATCCTTTGCTCTGCCGCCTGAAGCGGTACCTGTTCTACAGCAGGAGCAGGCTGCTGCACCTGCCTTGCAGGCTGCGCATTGATCATTGCCATGACCGCTTCTGCCACCAACCTAATGGTCTCAGCAGACAAAGGTGTTGCAGGCGCATCGCTTGGCGCACTGCTCGCCTCAGAACCTGGCCGTTCAGACGGCCCAGCACCACTTCTGGTCACCTAAAATCGTGCAAAACACCGATAAGCGACCAAGAATTACTGCAAACAGCAATTATAGGAACACGCAGGTTTCTCAAACATGTGTATTTTCATTCCTAAGTGGACATTCATGGGTTCTTTTCATGTTATAACGATGACGCACACAATGTGCTCACCACCCCTTAAAGTGAATTCGTCCACGAATTCATTTAAGCTTGACCGAAACCAGAAGTCTGATACCAATTTGTAACACCCCTATCCGTCACATAGCATATAGCAGTAGGTCCGGCCGGGGCCCGACGCCATATACTACGGACAGACCGGTTGGTTACGCGTTGAAACCACACAACCAATCAGAGCGTCCTACACAACACCTAGCGGAAGTAATTTAATTAAGTTGCAAAAGATAAGAACCCTGCCACAAAGCATGAATGTCCACTACAACCCAGGAATGAGTACAAACACAAAGAGTTCACGGCCTTAAGGCCTTACAAAAGTGTTCGCTTAACAAGATAGCGTCTTTCATACATCGGCGCGCAGGCCGGCCATACATGAATATGAAAAGCTAATAACTAAGCCTTCGAGGGCTGGCGCTGCAACTTGGGCTTTAGCCCGCTATTTGCCGCTTGGCTCCGCAACAGCACCTGTAGAAACAACCCACCCAAGAGGTGGCAATACAAAAGGGCAACGGTCAGCAAAGCTGACCAAATTATAACGACCCCGTCCCATTTCTCGGGACGGCGGTGCTCCTTCCCTGCATATAAAACTACCATAGCAATTCTATTAGGTATTCTATTCGCCACAAGTGTCGGCACGCACGGCCGCACACTCCGTGCTCTCAGGGCACTAATCGGTGAACCCGGTCCGGACCCAGTCCGACACCGCGATTCCACCACCATCCCTCGGATGGCAACATTCGTGAGCATTTAGCCCTTTCAGCCGAAGCCTAGGCCCGTTTCCAGCCCCCCGGGAAGTCCCATGTACTTTAGGTCGCTTCTACCGAGACCACTTGGAATGGGTAGAGTTCCACCCGCCCGTTGCTCACTTCACCACGGCCATTTAGCCATCGGTGCGGGCCAAGTTTCTCCTCATTCCCACAATCGATCAAAACACGCACATAACCCCGTTATGTACCGATTTGCCCTCCAAGGCAACATCGCGGCGGCAATGCGATTCCGCCCAAGCTTTCCGGGTGCGCCTCGAGGTTAACCCCAAGGATCCCTGCATGCAATCTACCGCGTAGAAATTTCGGAAAACTAAAATCATCGGCACGGAGTCTTCTCCGGCCATACAATGCAAACATCACCGATCCGGGTTAAACCCGAATAGGCTTCACACACAATGCCTACGCCCGTACTCCGATTCCGGGCTCTAACAACGGGGACTTTACATATCTACCCGAAGGGATTCCGCGCCTCAACGCTCACTCGCGAGAGGGGGATTTCCCCATGCATAGAAAGAAGGGCGACTACACATGCCCTATGAAGAGGATCGTTACCCTCGCATTTTTCCGCGGCGCCATGAAGATGTAGTCGGATGGAAAGCTTCGCCTCGCCCTTGCCTTCGAGGATCCGGACTCGGATCGCGAATCGGTGCATCACAACTCCTCCGGCGGCCGGATCTTGGGCTCCTCCTTCCTCTTGCTCTCCCTTCTCTCTAAACACTTAGAGAGAGAGTGGACCAAAGAAAAAATGAGGATTCAAAGCCCTAATCCCGGCTAATAACCCTCCAGGAGCAGCCCCCACCGTTGGATCCAGATCCAAGGGAACGAACGGCCGAGATTAGATCCAAAATCCCAAAAACTGGGCCAAACACGGCTTGACACACGGCCGTGTGTCTGGCCGTGTAACTCATTCGCCGATCGACACGGCTCCTGACACGGCTGTGTGTCACGGGCCGTGTTACCTGGAGCTTCAGGACGATCGTCGGGCTTCCAGAACACGGCTTCGAACATGGCTGTGTTCGAGGCCGTGTGCCCCACACACGGCTTGAGACACGGCCGTGTGTCTCAGGCCGTGTACCTCTCTGACTCGAGACAGCACAAAACACAATAAAATCCCTGAACACGGGTAGGCACACGGCCGTGTGCCTGGCCGTGTGCCCCTGTTCAGACCTCCACAAGCGCCGTTTGATCGCCCCGCGATCATCTCCGAGGTTGGGGTCTTACAAATTCCTTGGCATATTTGGATTGGGAGATGAAGATGCCATCAGCATCTTACTTCACTTGGAGACCAAGAAAGTAAGATAGCTCACCCATACTACTCATCTCAAACTTAAAGTGCATCAGGTCTGAGAACCTTTTGCATAGTTTGGGATCAGTGGAACCAAAGATAATGTCATCCACATAGACTTGAACTAACAGGATGGTGTCCTTGTGATGCTTAACAAACAGGGTTCTATCAACTACTCCCCTAACAAAGTTATACTCTAACAGGAAACTAGCAAGAGTCTCATACCAGGCTCTGGGTGCTTGCTTAAGTCCATAAAGAGATTTTTGCAACTTATAAACAAATGAGGGTTGAGTAGAAGAAATAAACCCAGGAGGTTGTTCTACAAACACCTCTTCCTTAAGCTAACCATTTAGGAATGCACTCTTGACATCCATTTGAAAAACCTTAAACTTCATATAGGCTGCATTGGCTAGAAAGATCCTTATTGCCTCTAGCCTTGCAACAGGGGCAAAGGTTTGGTCATAGTCTATACCTTCCTCCTGTCTGTAGCCCTGAGCTACAAGCCTAGCTATGTTCCTTATAATAATTCCTTGGGCATCCAACTTGTTTCTGAACACCCACTTGGTGCCTATGATAAGTTGGCATTTTGGTATTGGAACTAAAGTCCATACTTTACATCTTTCAAATTGATTAAGCTCCTCTTGCATTGTAATGATCCAGTGGGGATCTAGCTCAGCATCTTTTATGATGATGGGCTCGATTTGTGAAAGGAAACAAGCATGCATCACATCCTGTCTTAATTGATATCTTGTTTGCACACCAACTGATATGTTACCAATCACTTGAAATGTAGGATGATCTCTAAGTATGACAATATCAGTAGGTGGGATGTGATCTTCAATAACAGTTTGGATTAATTCCTCTTATGGAATAGGATTAACTGTTGGTGGTACAGCAACTGCTTCCACAGAGTCTTCATAACTGTCTGAATCAGTAATTTGAAGAGTTGATAGAGGGGGAATCTCTTAAGTGAGATCCTTGCATAACTCTGGTACCCGCAATGAGCTTGAGGAAGGAGAAGTTTCCTTCTCCTTGTAAAACATCTTTGACTCATCAAAGGAAATATGCACAGACTCTTCTATTTTTAAAGTTGATTTGTTAAACACCCTATAAGATTTGCTTACTTGGGAATATCCAAGAAAAATTCCCATTGAAGCTTTTGCTTCAAACTTTCTAAGGTATTCTTTATTGTTATTGTGAATGTACACTACACAACCAAAGACTCTAAAATAGTTAATTTTAGGTTTCTTTCCTTTAAGTAATTCATAAGGAGTTTTACTCTTAAGCTTCTGTATCAGACATCTGTTCAAAACATAATTAGCTGTGCTAACAGCTTCTTCCCAATAAGAGAGCATGTTAGCATCTGCCAATAATGTTCCTGCAGCTTCAATTAGGGTTCTATTTTTCCTTTCCACTACCCCATTTTGATGGGGAGTTCTAGGGGCAGAGAAGCTCTGTTTGATACCTTCTTTCTCACAGAATTCTTGCATGAGAAGAGACTCAAACTCAGTGCCATGATCACTTCTAATCAAGGCAACATGAGTAGAATACTCAGTCTGCACACATAGCAGAAAGTCTGTAAGAACTTTTAAGTTATCAGCCTTAGTTCTCAAAAAAAACACCCAAGTGAACCTAGAGAAATCATCTACAATCACTAAAGTGTAAAATTTCCCTCCTAGACTCTGTACATTTATTGGGCCAAAAAGGTCCAAGTGTAATAAATACAGGATTCTAGGTGAATCACTCTTATTTACAGATTTAAAAGAATTTTTGGTTTGCTTGCCTAATTGACAAGCCCTGCATAGACCTTCCTTCTTATAGGGGCAAGAAGGTAAGCCTCTAACAAGGTTGTATTTAGATAACCTAGATATATTCTTGAGGTTAACATGGCTAAGCCTTTTATGCCATAAGGTGTTATTATTAGTTACTTCATTAAACAGGCAGATTTCAGATTGAGTTGAATTAAAATCTACTAAGTAAATGTTACCTTGTCTAATGCCTAATAACATGACATTACTATTTAAAGTAATATTGCAAAGAGTGTCAGTGAATGATACCTGATAACCTGCATCACATAACTGGCTTACTGAGATTAAGTTGTGCTTCAGCCCAGTTACATATGCAACCCTTTTGAATGTCACTGCTCCAATGGTAAACTTACCATATCCTTCTGTTTGATCACAGCTGGAATCCCCAAAGATCACCTTTGGTCCAAGCTTGGCCTTGAAGCTTGACAGATTGTTTTTGTTTCCTGTCATATGTTTGGAACAGCCACTATCCAAATACCATTTGTCTTTAGTAATTGGATAGGTCTTCACCTACAAAATAAACAGTTAGACATTGTGGACCCAGACAACCTTGGGTCCTTTATTCTTCACATAACTAAAACTTGAAATGAAGGAATAAGCAGGCTGAGGTTTATATCCTAAGGGATAGGATCTCCTAGGTGGAATACTCCATGCAATTGATGGGTCAAAGAACCTAGTGTTTCTATTTTCCTTAGTGTTTCTAAGATTCTGGTTATTATTTTGAAAATCATGTTCAGATCGTCGATCGACGTTCGATGATCGATGCCCAGATCGTCGAGTATTGGTCGACCATTGGGCCTGCGATCGTCGAGCATAGTTTGACGATTTTTGTAGTTCTTTAAATTTCTGTTTTCTCTTTTCTCTCTTAGCCTTATTTAAAGCTTTGTTAACTTGAATTACTTGCTCAGTATTCTTTATTCCATCAGCTGAAATAAAGTTTACTAGAGTGAAAAGATGGTTTTTCAAAACCATGGGGGGTTCACTTGGTGAAGCTCCTAAGCCTAGCTTGTTGTTACCTGTCCTAGTGTTTGACATACTAGTAATCTCTAGCAGCTTAAGACTTCTACCATTAAGAGATTTTTCTAATCTTTTAGATTTTGCTAGTTCAGTTTTAAGAAATTTTATTTCTTCAGTAGATCTAGTGAGTTCAGCTTCTAGCCTGACATTTTCACTAGATAGGGATTCTGATTCAGCTATCCTATTTCTAAGCTCCTTTATCTCCTTCTCTGAGCTAATTAAATCTAAACAGAGAGATTTAAATTCAAATCTAAATTCAATAGAAGTAAAATCATAAGAAGACAATACCTGATCTTCAGTAGGCATTTCATCTTCATTAGAACTCTCTGCAGCTGAATGATTGCTGCAGGCATCAATTGTCATTAGGCAAATTTCTTTTGCCTTATTCTCTTCCTCATCTTCACTGGAGCTTGAGGAGGAAGATTCCTCATCAGTCTCACTCTAGGTTTCAGCCACAAATCCTTTCTCCTTCTTCTTGTTTTTGTAGGAGGAGGACTTGGAATGCTTCTTCTTATATTCTTTGTCTTTTCTCTTCTCTTTGTTCTTTTCCTCTGGACACTCAGGTAAAATGTGTCCAGGTTTCCTGCAACCATAACATATAATTTATTTAGGAGGTGATCTGTCATACCTTGGCTTATCTTCATATCTTGAAGACTTCTTTCTGAAGTCCTTTCTGCCCATTTTGAGAAACCTTTTGGCAAAGAGTGCTATTAGCTCCTCATTTGATTGGCTTCCTTAAGATGCATCAGCAGCCTTTAGAGCAAGAGTTTGCTCTTTCCTTGTTGGAGTAAGTGCTTTTGCTTCAGCTTCAGCTTCCCTGGTCTTCAGTACTTGCTCAAATGATTTGAGCTTGCAAAGGAGAGCTTTAGTTGAGATCTCAGTTTTACTTCTGGACTCTTTGATGGGCCAGATCCGGAGATCCCATGTGTTGGGGAAGCACATCAATATCTTGCCATTGACCTCCGTCAATGTTATCTCCTTATCAAGGGTTCTCAGCTCATTGATGATGGAGCTGAGCCTGGTGTACATTGCCTCAACTAATTCTGCTTCAGTCTTCTTGAAATTCTCATACTGGGATATAAGGTTGGACCTTCTGTCCTTCCTCTCATCAGCTGAACCAGCTACAATCTGGTTCAGTGAGTCCCACATGGCTTTTACAGAAGTGCAATCAGCCACTTTCTGGAAAGTTTCATCAGACATGGTCTGAGCCAGAATATTCATAGCCTTTGCATCAGCTATATTTGCTTTCTTGTAAGCATCATTATAGTCAGGAGGTGGCACTGCACTCAGATTTGTTGAAGTTGTAGTAGTAGTTGCAGCAGGTGGTGTTGGTGGTCCTATCAAAATAGAAGAAAAAATATCTTCATCAATAGAATTCATATACAGTCTGATTCTTGCCTTCAAGATGCTGAACTTAGCTAAGTTGCATACTGGAGGTCTGGTGCTAGAATAATCCTTGTACTGGGCCATGAAGTGAATATCTATAAACTTGGTATCTATCTCGATCTTGTGACTCAGGTGTTAGCCTGTACAGTCAATCAACCTCCCTATGATACCAATTGAAAGTGAGGATAGATACAACTCTAGAGGGGGGGGGGGTGAATAGAGTAATCAAAAATATGACAATCTAATCAACTCCCTTAGAGTAAATTTGCGGAATAAGTATATAGATATATAAAACCCTAGAGCCTAACACAAAGTCAGGTGCACAAGAGAAAGCTAACTGTAATTACAGTTTAAGCTTTAGTTCTAACACACCAACTAGCAATCCTAGTTTATTCTACTCACAGCCACAGTGTAGTAATTAAAATAAGCAACACAGACAACACAAGAAGATTTATAGTGGTTCCCTCTCAATAGATACATCCACTCTTCTACCACCCTGGTAGGAATCCACTACAGGTTTTTGTTCAGGTGCCCTGCCACCAATTGATCTGATTCAGGTAGATCAAGTAGACCCTTTGAGCTTTTGATCAGGAGCTCAAAATCCAACATAGGTTTTTGCTAAGGTGCCCTGCCACCAAGGTTCACTTTTGAAGGGAGTAATAACCCTTTGTACAGGAGGTTGAGAGAGTTAGAATGTCTTCTCTATTGTTAAACAGAATAAGAGAAGCTAGTGGATTGCACTGAGCTATAGAAAGCTCTGAAGGAATCAAAGCTCCCCCTGGCTTAGAGAATATCCAGGAAGAAGTTTTGCTTCAGGGTGCAGGATCTCTTCAGAACTCTTGATAGAAACTGTTGTCTTGAAGTTCTTGAAGGAGAATCTTGAAGAAGACTCTTGACGTGGAATGGTTGTTCTTCTTCAACAACTTTTCTTTCTTCTTCTTATTCTAAAGGACTGAGTATGAATGTTCCGGGAAGTAGGATGAACTCAGGATTGAAGAAGAGAATTGTTCTTCTCAGCTGAATGTAAAAGTATCTGAGAGCTGTATCTTCTTGTTCTTGTTGTATATCTGTATCACTATGTTACTGTATATGTGTGAGAGCCTTTTAAACTTCTTTCAATAGCTCTTTTTAAATCAGCCTTTGTAACGACCTTAATCTTTCTTTTGATTTGAAAACTTGTCTTCTTCTGAGATCTGCAATCTGGGCTGCAAATAACACAATACAACTAGCCTGTAGAAAGTACATTCTATAAAGAAATAAAGCTTTCTAAGAAGCTGCTTATCCATTCTACAAGTCCAAAAGGTATTAGAAAAAGTCACATCAAAAACAAACTCTTTACGGCCAGATAAAGACTTTTGTATCTAACGGCTATAAAGGACAGCATGGCAGATAAAGCAAAAAGATTTGTCAACTAATAAGACAAAAGACTTTGTCAGTAGAACTTGACTTATGCATAAAGAATGAGGCAAATATGTCCTTGATATATAAGCATAAAATAAAAGAAATAATCTTTAATAAAATAAGCCATATAAATAAGAAATAAATCACAGAAGAGAAGGAATACAATATTACTAAAAGTAGACAAACGATCGTCGAACAACTCATGGAGATCGTCGACCTCTCAGAGCAGATGGTCGAACTATCAGAACAGATAGTCGACCTACAAGAAATCTGTCGAGACAGAAAAAAATCGAACTACAAGAACAGATAGTCGACCTACAAGAACAGATAGTCGACCTACAAGAACAGATAGTCGACCTATAAGAACAAATTGTCGACCTACAAGAACAGATAGTCAACCTACAAGAACAGATAGTCGACCTACAAGAATAGATAGTCGACCTACAAGAACTCTATCTGGACAAAAGAAGTCGAGCAGGGCTCGACGATCGACGATGCTGAGACCACAGATCGTCGAACTAATAAAGAGGAACTAACTCAGAGAAAGTCGATCTGCTGATAGACGATAGTCGATCAACTGATAGACGATAGTCGAGCGGCGTTCGACTATAGTCGAACTAAAAACACTTAACCAGATTTTAATCTGGATAAGAAACAACTCTACAACTGAGGGAATCTAACCTAACACCTAACCTTTGACCATAGATAAATCTTGGGTCAAGAAATTAATTGAGAGGACTTAACTCAAATCCAAACTAGGGTACCAACAGGAGATCATTTCCATCCATATAGAAAAGCTTTGTCATGGCTCCGAAGAGAACTATAAGGGTAACGAGTTTCTCCCGGACAAGTGAAGTCCTCAATGTACATATTTGCATGTATCCCCTTATCAAAAGGTGAAAAAGGGTGGATTCCAATGGGAAGATCGGTTTGATTCCTATATATTCCAGCATTTAGAACTGAAAATGTAGAGTACAGAATATACATGCTGTGAGAAGTCCATCTTGACAAGTTTGTCTGGATTGGTGATGTTTAATTTGCTTGTCGGAGAAGACTTTGTGGATATACGTGTGATGTACGTGTGAAGTCCGGGGTCTAGGGGTGCGCAGGATGCTGCATCAAAGTACTGGAAGCATTTCCAGGAAAAGACCCAGTAATGGTGTGTACCAGCCTAAAATGGTGAATGATGCTGTGAGCTTAAATTACGCAGTAATGGTGTGTACCAGCCTGAAATGGTAAATGATGTTGTGAGCTTAAATTGCCCAGTAATGGTGAGTACCAGCCTGAAATGGAAATTGTGTTGTGATGGCCAATTACTGTGCAATCAAGTTAAGTACCTCTGAACGATAGAGTTGGTAAGTTAAGTACCTCTGAATGGGCAGTTAGTCGTTAAGTTAATTATATTTGAACGACATAGTCGTCAAGTTAAGGACCTATGAACAACAAAGTTAACCATGAAGTACCTCTAAATGGTGGCGATATGCGGGAAGTCATGGATACCGAAAATGTGCCCTGAGTGCACGGGGAGTGTGGCCGTTAAGCCTACGTCTGTGATGAATGGTGCTTAAATTGCACTTTATACAAGCCACGATATATATATATATGATGCCTTGTTTGTAGGAATGGAGAAATGCCTCCCCGAGTAAGGGGTAAGATCGTTATAAACGGGTCAGCAAAATGCTGACCGTTGCTTTGTTTTCCTTGTTTTGGTGGGCCCTTTTGTGCAGGTGCTGGAGAGCCAAGTGGGAAGTAGCGGGCTGAAGCCCATGTGCTGCAATTGGCTGGCCCTTGAATGCCCAAAGACGAACATTTACTGTTTTCATGTGTGACTGGCCTGCGTGCTGATGTATGAAACCACTTTATGTTAAGTGAAACAGTTGTAATAAGGCTACGACCGAAACATGTGTTATGTGTATATAAATATCATTTATGTTTTGTAGTGGACATTCGTGTTAAGTATGAGTTCATAAAGTAAAATGATTCAGCTAGAATGCTCTGAGTTAGGGTGCGTTCATAATTGACCTTGGATTTGGAAACAACTCGTAATCTCCTTACATGTCTGTAGTATATGGCATCGGGCCGCGGATGGACCTTCTGTCATATGTTATACGACGGATGGTGGCATTACACGGCTAGCCCGGTTAAGAGTCGCAATAACCCTCGATGTTTAAATGCCCATTCTTCTTGAAGATCAGTTGTCACAACCCGCATTTTCTCCGAATTAAGAATTATCAGAGTAAGAGAAAACACGCGTCATGATGCCACGTCAAGCAGGGGATAACTGCTGACGCTCAGGCAAAACCAACTACCAACTTAATGAAAGAAAATCATGTGATTAATGATTAGAAAATCAGTTATATTTTAGAGACCGTATCCCTCGGCTCAGTGGATCACCTAGTCCACAAAAGAAAAACTATATTTATACGCTGCGGAAAAATACTTTATTTAGGTTTGACATCCTAAAGAGCACATAAGGGTCCCAAGAGAACCACTCATGCTATGCAAGACCCTACATTTAATTTATATAATATATAAGAAAACGGTCTTTATACGTGATTTGGAAAATAGTGAATACGTCTTATAAAACATGCTGATCATGAGCTTTATTTATAATAATAATTATAGTTTAAAAATAACTAGCAACCTAGCATAAAACCTTCTCAGAGCAAGTAGACTATCTCCAGAAAACGGTAGCAGCATAAGTAAATATATCCAGTACAAAGGTAAAAAACTACCAGTGAGCGCCAACAACCTGACACGAACCCACTGGCATATATGTATGTCTGTAAGAAAGTACTGAAAAAACTACCTCACCAACACGGCAAACGGAACTCCAAGGTCCAAGAGACCACCAACACCACCACTGCAAACTAGCCACCCAACTGGCTACGGCTCAGAACCTGGGGTATTCCAAAAGAAAACAGAATACCTCAGCAAGCTAAACAAAGTAAAACTGCATGAAAGAGTCAACCAAAAGGGGAAAAGTACCTGTAAAACATGCAGTAGAAAGAGTCACAACTGCCCAAAACAGGACAACAAGAAAAGCACTACGTGCGAGGAAACAGCAACAACCCAGCCCAGGAACAACATCCTGTAGGGCCTACTAGGCTACCAAGAGCCCAAAGTGCTGCAAACTACCAAGGAAGAAACTTCTAACACCCTAAACTGTGGGAGGTGGTAGTAGAAAAATCAAACAACGAGGAACCGGATTGGAGGCAAACTCAGTCCCCCCATCCACCATGTCCAAGTCAACAAGCTCGAGGGTCTACATGTGAAAGCACAAGGGACCTTCCACCCACACATGCCCAGCCTGTACATGGAGCAAGAAAAACACGAGTGGCCTTGGCTAAATTACACAACTCCACCCCCATAAAGAGCTACAAACCACCACTACTACCCACGACCCACGATTCGGCCATTAGGAAAGAGAAACATGACCGACAAGGAAATTACAAATATAAACAAGGAGTTCACTCGGGAACGTAAATCGAGGAAAGAGAAAAAGAAAGTGTTGAAATGACTCAACACGACGTGGCGCTGGGTCCTCCCGACAGCGCATTGAGTGAGCTTCACCCACTCAACGTGCCACGCAAGGCGAACTATCACAACAATAACTCTTACCTTACTACCTTAACACTACACAAAACACTCATGCCCACCTAACCCGCGTATCGACGCCAGCTAAATACGGAGCGAAAGGAAATATTCAAAGCGCACGATCGGTGGCGCACGATTGGTGGTCGTGCGCGGTCATTGGTTGATGGTCGTGCGAAGTGAACCAGGGAAACCTAACAGAAAACCTAGCAACTGCGCACGATCAGTGTCGCACGACCACTGGTCGTGCGCACTGTTGCCAGCGCTCATGCGATTGCCGAGACAGAACTTTGGAAAATAAAAAGACAGCCGCGCACGAACAGAGGCACACGACCAGTGGTCGTGCGCCCTAACGGTTGATGACCGTGCACGGGTAACCTGTACCGTTGGGATTTCCCGGACGACACCGGAACGCGCACACGACCCACGCAACTACAGTAGCAGTAGGAAACTACCAACGACGCGCGCCACTACCATTCAAACTATGACTAATCATTCGAGACGGAAAAATAGGAGATAAAACGATAGAAACAATAGGCTTTAAACAAAAGAAAACAACTTGGCAAGGGCAAGAACACCACTTGCCTCGATTTCCGGCGAAGCTTGGTCGGCTTTCCCTCCTCTTCACGCTGCACTAGAAAGAGCAGCACCAAAAACTCACCTAACGAGCAAATCCGAACTTTAATGACAGAAACCTCAAAAACCAAAAATTCCAATCCCCCTAAAGCTCCACGAAAATCGAATTTCTTACCGTAGGAATGAAGGTCTCGACGAGAGCAATCCGAATCCACTCTCGGAATCGAATTCCGTCCACAAACGCTCCGGGAATCGGCGGTGGAAGGCAAGGCTCGGCGGTTTCTCCGTTTCCTCTCGTACAGGGGCGGCGGTTTCAAGTGGGGAAAATGATGATCCGGCTTAAATTTCTATCCTATATATATATATTAATATATAATAATATAATTAATTACAAAATTACATAAAGCACCAAACGACGCGAAAACCGAACTACCTCGGAATTCGACGAAATTCGCACTGTAGCTAAATACCCACGCTACGAACACAACGGCGAAGTCGAAATTAATTTTCGACGGACAGAACTCGAGTTATACCCAAATGAAGCCAAACACCAACATCCCCCCGAGAGGCCACACCGGGTCACCCAAAACGACTCGGCTTGCTAGGGAGATCTTGCCAACAGGCTACAGAATAGGGCACTCAGTTCTAAGGAGCTAAACCACACTCCACAAATGGCACAAGCCATGGAAACGTGTCATCGTAATGCCAAACGAGAATAAAAAATAAACGTAGAAAAATCGGGGGCGTTACAGTCACTCCCCCTAAAAGAAAGTTTCGTCCCGAAACTTTATGCACAACACTCCTACTAAAGAAGGAAAAGTAACCAATAGGAGTTACAAGAAGGGAAACATACCGATCAAATCAGGGAAACAGGTGAGGGTAAGCCCTCCTCATGGCCGACTCTAGCACCCAAGTCGCGCTCTCCAAATCCTGATTTTTCCATAGAACTTTCACCATCGGTATGGACTTCTTTCGCAGCACTCGCTCCTGAGTATCCAAAATACGAACCGGCACCTCAAAAAAAGAGAGGTTGGGCTCCAACTGGGGCACAACGTCCAAGACCTGCCCACTACTGCGCACACACTTCCGCAATTGGCTAACATGAAAAACATTATGAACTCCTGGGAAGTTTGCTGGCAAACCCAATCTATAAGCTGACACGCCAATCCGTTCCAAGATCTCGAACGGGCCCACATACCTTGGGTCCAATTTCCGATTCTTACCAAACCTCTTTACACTCACCATTGGGGAAACCTTAAGAAATACAAGGTCCCCTACTGAGAACTCCAAAGCAGACCTACACCGATTGGCGTTCTTTTCGTACCTCTCCTGAGCTATACGAAGCTTCTCCCGAATAAGCTTCACGGCGACTTCCATATCCTCCAGCGCATCAGGACCCAACAACGGCCTCTCACCAGCCTCGGCCCAAAACAACGGAGTCCTACAGCGCCTCCCATACAAGGCTTCGAACGGAGCCATCTGCAAACTTTCCTGATAACTGTTGTTGTAAGCAAATTCCATAAGTCGCAGCCGCTCATCCCACGCTCCGCCGTGGTCTAAAATATAACTTCGGATCATATCCTCAACAATCTGATTCACCGGCTC
The DNA here is from genome assembly GCA_039513925.1 of Platanthera zijinensis. Classification (NCBI taxonomy): domain Eukaryota; kingdom Viridiplantae; phylum Streptophyta; class Magnoliopsida; order Asparagales; family Orchidaceae; genus Platanthera; species Platanthera zijinensis. The sequence continues at coordinate 119,148,768 of CM077079.1, forward strand.
CGTCTGCCCATTGGTCTGTGGGTGGTACACAGTAGAATATCTCAGATCCGTACCCAAACCCTCCTGCAGACTCTGCCAAAAACGAGAAGTAAATCGGGAGTCTCGATCAGAAATGATGCTAACCGGCACACCGTGGAGTCGGATGACTTCATTCAAGTACAACTCCGCTATCTTCTTCATCGGGTAATCAATCTTATAAGGCACGAAGTGAGCACACTTCGTCAATCTATCCACTATAACCCAAACAGAATCAAATCCCCTCGGAGATTTTGGTAAGCCCGTAATGAAGTCCATAGATATACTCTCCCACTTCCAAGTCGGGATCTCTAACGGGGTCAACTTGCCACCAGGCCTTCCATGATCGGCCTTCATGCGCTTGCAAGTGTGGCACTCAGCAACAAATCGGGCTATATCACCTTTCATGCCATACCACCAGGCAATTTGCCTTAAGTCACGGTACATCTTCGTAGATCCTGGATGATAGGCAACGCTAGATCCATGAGCCTCACTGCAAATCATCCTCCTAATATCCCTAACCGCGGGAACGCAAAACCTGCCGCGGTACTTAAAAGTACCCGCATCATCGATAGCAAAATCTGGCAACTCTCCCTTCTCTGTCCTGATGAATAAGTGCAACAAATCCGGGTCGTCCTTCTGGTGCAGTCTGGTCAAAGAAATCCAGGACGGCTCTGCCACTGACAAACTACTCTGCAAACCACAGCATCCCACTGAAATATCCATAAGGAGGAACTCCTCAACTAACCGATCGGCGGAGAGGTTAAAGATCTTTCCCGTCTTTTGGCTCAGGGCGTCGGCCACCACATTGGCCTTGCCCGGATGATACTGGATTTCTACATCATAATCAGCCACATAGTCTAGCCACCGCCGCTGACGCAGATTCAACTCCTTCTGCGTGAACACGTACTTCAGGCTCTTGTGGTCAGTGAAGATCTTGCACTGAGCCCCATAAAGTAGGTGTCTCCACAGCTTCAACGCATAAATAACCGCTGCGAACTCAAGGTCATGCGTAGGATAATTCTTTTCATGAGTCTTCAGCTGCCTTGACCCATAGGCAATCACCTTCCCAACCTGCATTAATACGCATCCCAGACCTACAAGCGAAGCATCCACATATACATCATAAACCACACCCTCAATAGGCAGGGTCAGAACGGGGGCAGTGCACAATCTCTTCTTTAGCTCCAGAAAAGCCTCCTCGCACTTTTCGCTCCAAACAAATGCCACATTCTTCTGAGTCAGCTTGGTCAACGGTGCAGCTAGGGAAGAGAAACCCTCCACAAATCTTCTGTAATATCCAGCCAACCCTAAGAAACTCCTGATCTCCTTAGGCGTACTTGGCCTACTCCAATCCATCACTGCTGCAATCTTTTCTGGATCGACCGAGATCCCTTCCTTGCTCACCATGTGGCCTAGAAAAGAAACCTGAGGCAACCAAAATTCGCACTTGCTCAACTTGGCGAATAACTTATGGTTCCTCAACTCTGAAAGGACCAAACGCAAATGCTGCTCATGCTCCTCAGCACTACGAGAATAAACTAACACGTCATCAATGAAGACCACAACGAACTTGTCGAGGAAATCCTTGAACACCCTGTTCATCATATCCATGAAGGCTGATGGTGCGTTGGTCAGACCAAACGACATCACCAAAAACTCAAAGTGTCCATACCTCGATCTAAACGTAGTCCGTGGAATATCCGCCTCACGGATCCTGAGCTGATGATAACCAGAACGAAGATCGATCTTGGAGAACACCGTGCTACCGCGCAACTGGTCAAATAAATCATCGATCCTCGGCAGAGGGTATCTGTTCTTAATAGTGACCTTGTTCAATTCTCTATAGTCGATGCAAAGCCGCATCGACCCATCTTTCTTCTTTACAAACAAAACAGGAGCACCCCAAGGCGACGAACTCTGCCTGATAAAACCTTTAGCTAACAGCTCATCCAACTGACCTCGCAACTCCTCTAACTCACGAGGGGCCATCCGATATGGCGCCTTAGCAATAGGACGCGTACCCGGCTCCAAATCGATCACAAACTCCACATCCCGCTCGGGAGGAAGACCAGGAAGGTCATCAGGAAAAACATCGGCGAAACCACAAACAATAGGAATCTCCTCCAAGCGTGGTACGCTAACAGCGGTTTCAACCGCCGAGACTAAACAAGCACAACAACCAGAAAGAAACAACCTCTGAGCACATACCGCAGAGATGACAGTAGAATCCTGACACGGATCAGCATACACGCTGTCGGGCTGACCGTCGTCCCTGATGAAGTCCAAGCGCTTTCCTTTGCACTGAATGTCTACATCATACCTAGAGAGCCAGTCCATGCCCAGAATAACATCGAAGTCCTCCAGATCAATCATCTTCAGGTCCGCCTTCGCAAGAAAGTTCCCCAACAAAATAGGGCAATCCAAAATGCCCAAATCTGACAACACAGATTCACCAGAGGGAAACTTGACACGGAAGGAATCCCGAACACGATCTAAGGTCAACCGATGTCGCTCCACAAAGGCTCTAGCCACGAACGAGTGGGTAGCGCCGGAGTCAAACAGAACCCGCGCCCAGCGGTTCTTTACCTTAAATTTCCCTATAGGAGCATAGAAGACTAAGGAACTACCACAATAATATTGCAAACATTCTAGCAAATAGAACTACCAGGCTGGAAAAACAACAAACAACTAACCTGAGATGACCTGGGTCGAAGCCTGAGCCTCCTCGGAAGAGATCAGGTTCAGCTTCCCCTTTCCCTTGTCCACACGCTGAGGTGGAGGTAAAGCCTGTAACGGAACTGTAGGAAGAGCTGGCTGAAACTGAGGACACCTCGACTTGATGTGACCCTTCTGCCCACACTGAAAGTAGACTTTATCCTTGGTCCAACACTGGGCCGCATCATGGCCGGATCGCTTGCAAACGGAACAGGAGACATCTCTCCTAGGAGCACCCTGAATCGCATGAACCTGCTCCTTCCTCTGAGCTGCTGCCTTCTTGAAACATTTCTCGGCAGGGTGGCCTGACCGGCCACAGAAGCTGCACTCCACCTTGCCCCTCTTTCCCGTAGCCGCACCGGGTACCCGGGGTTTCTTCTCCTCCACCGACTTTCTCTTGTCCAACCTCATTTGCTGGCCTCTGCTCTTCGCGGTCTCAATAGCCTCCACCTTCAGAGCAGCCTCTACTACACCTGCATAAGTCTCTAACCCATAAGCACTGGTCAACTGCTGCACCTCGCTCCTCAAACCACCGAGAAATCGCTTAACTCGATCAGTCTCAACGCTGACCAATCCCGGGGCAAAACGGCTCAACTTGCTGAACTCTATCTCATACTCACCCACCGTGAGTTGCCTTTGCTTCAGATGGAGGAAGTCATTCATGAGGCGGTCACGCTCGACCGAAGGTAAGAACTTCCTCAACAGCATCTCCTTGAACACCTCCCAAGAGCATCCGGCTACCAAGCTCTCCTTCTCTCTCAGCCACCAACTCTTAGCCAAACCTTTAAGCTGATAGGCGGCTATCATCACCCTCTAATCATTCGCAATCCCTGAGTACGAGAACATCTCCTCCATGGAGATCAGCCAGTCTTCTATCACCATGAAATCTGCCTTCCCATCATAAGTGGGAGGACTCAGCCTCTAAAACTGCGAGATGAAGGCCATCTCTGCTGGCACCACCACTGGAGGTCTCAAGGGTGCAGGAGGAGGAGGAACAATTAACCCCCCTGCAGGGACTTGCACACCCTGAGTCTGACCTGCCACGACAGCCACCAAAGACTGAATCTGGGCTTGCACCTCTCCAACTGCCTGCCCATAGCTTCGCTACTCAGACGCAGACTCTCGATCACCGCATCGTTCTGAGCCCCAGATGACTCACCCTTAGACAGGGGAGTCGATCGAGTCGCAGGACGCCTTACCATTCTAAAATCATAACAACACAAATTAGACCCTAATACAACGTCTAGAACCAAATACAAGTACAGACAATACATATATAGATATAGACTTAAAGCTGCTAAACTTGCTCTGAGAGTTTATCTTTTTAACAAAATTTAGATGTTATGCCCTAACCTAGGATGGTTAACCACCACCTTACTAACTCTTGTGCCTAGATCGGGAATGCATGACTTTTATATTAATTTGAAAACTTATGTGTGTACATATGTCATCCTGCCAGTCTTTAGCATGGCACGTTGTGCTTATGCAATGTTATGATATGCATGTTTGTGTTATGCATTCTAAAAAGGCCCTAATGCATGTTATGAGCGGCGTACACATGAAAATGTTATGCATCCCATACTACATAACATTCTCATGCAACGAAAAAGAAAACGTGCTAGTCGTAGCTATGTGGTGAGGTTATGCATCCCATACTACATAACCCTCACATATTGCCCCTATGGTGGATCCATATACGAACACATATTATGCATCCCATACTACATAATATGCCCCGTATACTTCATGTTATGCTATGAGTGTAGTGTTCGTGCTTTTGCCAAGACTTGCTGATGACATATCGGTGTGTGAATGACATGATGCTGAACTACTAAAAGCAAACAAAGGAAGGTTGCTCAACAAACTTGTCAAGCAACCTCCCTCTGATACCAACTGTCACAACCCGCATTTTCTCCGAATTAAGAATTATCAGAGTAAGAGAAAACATGCGTCATGATGCCACGTCAAGCAGGGGATAACTGCTGACGCTCAGGCAAAACCAACTACCAACTTAATGAAAGAAAATCATGTGATTAATGATTAGAAAATCAGTTATATTTTAGAGACCGTATCCCTCGGCTCAGTGGATCACCTAGTCCACAAAAGAAAAACTATATTTATACGCTGCGGAAAAATACTTTATTTAGGTTTGACATCCTAAAGAGCACATAAGGGTCCCAAGAGAACCACTCATGCTATGCAAGACCCTACATTTAATTTATATAATATATTAGAAAACGGTCTTTATACGTGATTTGGAAAATAGTGAATACGTCTTATAAAACATGCTGATCATGAGCTTTATTTATAATAATAATTATAGTTTAAAAATAACTAGCAACCTAGCATAAAACCTTCTCAGAGCAAGTAGACTATCTCCAGAAAACGGTAGCAGCATAAGTAAATATATCCAGTACAAAGGTAAAAAACTACCAGTGAGCGCCAACAACCTGACACGAACCCACTGGCATATATGTATGTCTGTAAGAAAGTACTGAAAAAACTACCTCACCAACACGGCAAACGGAACTCCAAGGTCCAAGAGACCACCAACACCACCACTGCAAACTAGCCACCCAACTGGCTACGGCTCAGAACCTGGGATATTCCAAAAGAAAACAGAATACCTCAGCAAGCTAAACAAAGTAAAACTGCATGAAAGAGTCAACCAAAAGGGGAAAAGTACCTGTAAAATATACAGTAGAAAGAGTCACAACTGCCCAAAACAGGATAACAAGAAAAGCACTACGTGCGAGGAAACAACAACAACCCAGCCCAGGAACATCCTGCAGGGCCTACTAGGCTACCAAGAGCCCAAAGTGCTGCAAACTACCAAGGAAGAAACTTCTAACACCCTAAACTGTGGGAGGTGGTAGTAGCAAAATCAAACAACGAGGAACCGGATTGGAGGCAAACTCAGTCCCCCCATCCACCATGTCCAAGTCAACAAGCTCGAGGGTCTACACGTGAAAGCACAAGGGACCTTCCACCCACACATGCCCAACCCGTACCTGGAGCAAGAAAAACACGAGTGGCCTTGGCTAAATTACACAACTCCACCCCCATAAAGAGCTACAAACCACCACTACTACCCACGACCCACGATTCGGCCATTAGGAAAGAGAAACATGACCGACAAGGAAATTACAAATATAAACAAGGAGTTCACTCGGGAACGTAAATCGAGGAAAGAGAAAAAGAAAGTGTTGAAATGACTCAACACGACGTGGCGCTGGGTCCTCTCGACACCGCATTGAGTGAGCATCACCCACTCAACGTGCCACGCAAGGCGAACTATCACAACAATAACTCTTACCTTACTACCTTAACACTACACAAAACACTCATGCCCACCTAACCCGCGTATCGACGGCAGCTAAATACGGAGCGAAAGGAAATATTCAAAGCGCACGATCGGTGGCGCACGATCGGTGGTCGTGCGCGGTCATTGGTTGATGGTCATGCGAAGTGAACCAGGGAAACCTGACAGAAAACCTAGCAACTGCGCACGATCAGTGTCGCACGACCACTGGTCGTGCGCACTGTTGCCAGCGCTCGTGCGATTGCCGAGACAGAACTTTGGAAAATAAAAAGACAGCCGTGCACGAACAGAGGCACACGACCAGTGGTCGTGCGCCCTAACGGTTGATGACCGTGCTCGGGTAACCTGTACCGTTGGGATTTCCCGGACGACACTGGAACGCGCACACGACCCACGCAACTACAGTAGCAGTAGGAAACTACCAACGACGCGCGCCACTACCATTCAAACTATGACTAATCATTCGAGATGGAAAAATAGGAGATAAAACGATAGAAACAATAGGCTTTAAACAAAAGAAAACAACTTGGCAAGGGCAAGAACTTTACTTGCCTCGATTTCCGGCGAAGCTTGGTCGGCTTTCCCTCCTCTTCACGCTGCACTAGAAAGAGCAGCACCAAAAACTCACCTAACATGCAAATCCGAACTTTAATGGCGGAAACCTCAAAAACCAAAAATTCCAATCCCCCTAAAGCTCCACAAAAATCGAATTTCTTACCGTAGGAATGAAGGTCTCGACGAGAGCAATCCGAATCCACTCTCGGAATCGAATTCCGTCCACAAACGCTCCGGGAATCGGCGGTGGAAGGCAAGGCTCAGCGGTTTCTCCATTTCCTCTCGTACAGGGGCGGCGGTTTCAAGTGGGGAAGATGATGATCGGGCTTAAATTTCTATCCTATATATATATATATTAATATATAATAATATAATTAATTACAAAATTACATAAAGCACCAAAATGATGCGAAAACCGAACTACCTCGGAATTCGACGAAATTCGCACCGTAGCTAAATATCCACGCTACGAACACAACGGCGAAGTTGAAATTATTTTTCGACGAACATAACTCGAGTTATACCCAAATGAAGCCAAACACCAACATCCCCCCGAGAGGCCACACCGGGTCACCCAAAACGACTCGGCTTGCTAGGGAGATCTTGCCAACAGGCTACAGAATAGGGCACTCAGTTCTAAGGAGCTAAACCACACTCCACAAATGGCACAAGCCACGGAAACGGGTCATCGTAACGCCAAACGAGAATAAAAATAAACGCAGAAAAATCGGGGGCGTTACATCAGTCCCTTCCTAGGTGCGCTCTTCAGGTATCGAAGAATCGGATATACGACATCCAAGTGACCCTCCCTAGGGTCATGCATATATCGAGCTACCGCGCTTTTGAAAAATGATATGTCGGGATGGGTGTGACCTAGATAAATTGACTAACCTACCAGCCATGGTATCTTTCTCTATCAATTGGCTCTCCCACCTCTGCCCCAAGTTTGGTCTTCTGATCAATAGGAGAGACGACGGGCCTGCAACCCATCATACCTCCCTCTTTTAGTAGGTCCAACACATATTTCCTTTGCGATAGGACAATTCCTCATGCGCCGCAGGCTACCTCAATTCAAGGGAAGTATCGTAGCTGACCTAAGTCCTTCACTTTAAATTCCTCGCCCAAACTTTTCTTAAGATGAGCATTTTCATTCTCATCATCTCCCATGATGATCATATCATCCATATACACAACGAGTACTGTGATGTGAGCTGCATGCCTACTAAAGAATAGAGTGTGATCGACATTGGTCTGTTGATATCCAATGTCCATCATGGCTCTCCTGAGCCTGCCAAACTACGTTCGAGGGAACTGCTTTAGCCTATACAGAGACTTCTTGAGTTTACACATCTTTCCTGATGTTTCATGTCAAATCCTGATGGAACTTCCATGTACACCTTTTCCAACAAATCCTGATGAAGAAAGGCATTCTTTACGTCAAGATGACATAGTTTCCGCCCTCATTTGCTGCCAAGGATATCAGTGTCCGCACTGTGCTCAATTTTATGGAGGGTGCAAAGGTATCATCTTAGTCGATGTCATAAGTCTGACTGTATACCTTTCCTATCAGTCGGGCCTTGTAGCGCTCAATCCATCCTTTGCTACCATTTGCACTCAACAACTCTTTTGCCCAGTGGTAGCGACACAAGATCTCATGTTTTGTTCTTCTTTAATGATCCAAATTCTTCTAACATTGCAATTTTCCATCACGAATCCTCCTTAGACACCTGCCAACACTTAGGAATATAGACTATGTCCAAAGATGTAATAAACCCCCTATGTACAATTGAGATATGAAAATATGAAACATACTTAACAATATGATGAGGAAAGCCAAATCAATCAAGTGAGACCCTCGCATTCTTGCGAGTACTCCTTATCGGTATGGGAGTAAAAGTAGTGGGATGAGGAATTATATCACCTGTAGGTTCAGATGTTGAGGCGGAGTGAACTAGGATTGAGGTTGATGGAATCGATGTTGTAGGAGATGGAGTAGGCAGTGACAAGGAACTTAGCATGGGTGGCTCGGTGAACCTTGTAGTTTTACTTTGCTCCCTTCTTCTTGTATATACTCTTGGCTCCGCCTAGGTTCTAGGTCCACTTTTCCTAGATGCATTCTGCTCATGTACTGGTGTCACATTTAACTCCATGTTTCACAATAAGGAATAAGAGATACTTATTATTTGCTTCTCACTACTGTTGTTATCCCTCTCTTCTTGCCTCGTACTATCTATGATTAGCGAGTCCTCAAATGGCGAGTTTATTGGAGATGAATAATATGGTTCACGCTCATGGAATGTGACATCCATACTACCAAACAATCTTCTCTTCGCTGGGTTACAACATACATATTCCTTTTGGATAGTTGAATACCCAACAAAAATACTTCAGGGACCTTGAATCCAACTTTCCCACATTCAGTCTATTGTCTTGTACTAAATATACACATCAAAAGACTTAAGGGGAAGAGTATCACAAATTTTTCTCTTGATATCTCAATCGGATATTTCCCGTTCAAGACTCGCGAGGGCATCCAATTGATTAAATATGTTTCTGTCAGAAAAGCTTGCCCCCACAAATGCTTCGACACATCCATAAAAATCATCATACTCTGAGTTACTTCAATAAGGTGTCGGTTCTTGCGTTCAGCTACTCCATTCTGCTTTAGTGTGTATGAGCAAGTAGTTTGGTGTTGGATCCCATGAGAGGACAAGTACTGCTTAAATTCCCTATTAGTACTCTGTCCTATTGTCCGACTTTAACGCCTTCACCACTGCGTCACATTGTGTTTGAACCCCTTTATGGAAGTCATTGAAGTAGGCAAAGACATTACTTTTGTTTTTCATTAGGTATACCAAGTCATCAGTGAAAAACAATCAATAAAAGACATAAAATATTGAAATCCATTCACATTAGGTGTGGGACATGGTCCCCAGACATCAGAATGAACTAGATCAAATAAATTAGAACTCCTTCTAATGGAACTCGAGTAGGAGTTTCCGTTAAGCTTTCCCAGTTCACACGCATCACATACAAATCTTTCTTGATTGACCTTTTTAAACAAAAGTGAATACATTTGAATCAAAACCGAAAAATAAGGATGACCCAGACGCCTATAATGAAGTATTAGTTGGTCCTCCATGCTCCTTCCAACTCCTATAATATCCTCTATTAGTGTGGAAAGGGCTGAGTCCAAGATTCTCCTATCTAGGTACCAAGAGCCCTTATGCCACTTGTCAGTCCAAATTTTCCTGTCAGTCTCCTTCTCCTGGAAGATCACCTTTAGAAAATCATACAAGACAACACACTTTAGCTGAGATATAATGACACTAATAGATAACAGATTTATGAGAAATGAAGGGGCATCCAAAATATTGAACATAGTCAAAGTGTCGGTACATTGTACAGTACCCTTACCAACCACAGGTTGATCCATTCCATCGGCAGTTTGAATGTGTTCTGGGACTACAAAGGGGGCATATGAAGAAATTCCCCTACATTCCTAGTAACATATCGAGAGGCGTCTGAATCGACTATCCACTCTGGTGATCTAGTGATGGACATAGATGCAAGGGCACGTATATCACAAGTACATGTGCCTGAGTAAACAAAAGAGGCAATATTACCCCTAGATGCAGTTTGAGTGAGCTTGTCATCTATCATACCTTTCTGCATCCTTTGCATCAGCTGGTGGTATGCATCCAAAATCTCATGCTCCCTTGGGTGACCTATATCCGCAATACATTCCTCTGCAACATCCTCGCCCATCATAAAATTTGCCTGATAGCTTCCTTGTCCATCACCTGTACGAAATCCACGACCGCGCCCCCGGCCTCAAAACTTTCCTTGTCCACCTATAACCCTCTCTTTTGATGGCTTAGGGCAAGTCAGCCAGAGATCACCTATTTCACCACAATTATAACATTGTAGTGTCTAGTTCATGTATCCCTTGTACCCATGATTGGTTGTCGCTAGAGCCGATTTCCCTCCCGTAAGAGTGGGTCCACCTGACTGGAGCCTAATCCAGCTCTCCTCCAACATCATGGCTGAGATCGTTTCATCCAGGGAAGGAATATTTGGCTGAGCGAGCAACATCGCACAACTTTGCTCAAATGTTGGGTTTAAACCCCTCATAAAGTGCATAGTCATCCATTGAGCATCTCTCTCCCCTTTCGTGAATTCAGGATCTTTGCAGCATACGACTGGTAAGAAATAATCATAGTTTACCCATAGTCGCTCTAGATCTGCGACATACTCCTTGATCGAGCGATCCCCCTGGGTCACATTCTCAATCTCTCGTTCGATCTGAAACACACGCATGTTGTTGTTGACTCCCACATAGTGTAAGACCCCTTTTTTTTTCTTTTTAAACCACGGGGTCTTAGTCCCAAAACCACCGCTTTGTTGTAACACCTTCACGCCCGGGAAGGTTCACACCGTAAAACGCCGATCCTGCCGGCCATATCGATCACAGAAAAGTAGCAAGAGCATAGAGTACATTAAAAGAGAAACTCTAACACATATCCACAATAACCACATATAAAATAATAAATCTCCACGAATGGAGAGTCCACAACAATAATAATAAAGGTACTGTATATAAGGCTCATGCCCGATACATCAAATCCTCATTACAGTTCACTCATCGCGGAAGCAAAACTAAAACATCTACTAACGATTGGGACTCACTGTCCCATCTGTCTGAACTCCGATACTCGACTGTCCCGTCTTCAAGCATGCCATCCTCCAGGGCTGCACCTCCATGCTGGGCTCCACGATCCTCTAAAATAATGTGGTCCAAAAATAGTTAGTCTAAAAGACAAAGTCCTATCATCCCCTCCCCCTCCCCCATGGATCCTAGGCACAGAGCGGAGATAAGGAAAGGAGAGGTAATTAAGGTGGAGAATAACAAAGTAACAGGTGACGGCGGAACTAGTCTAGCAGTTCTAAGAGTATATGTGGCAGTAATGAAAGTATGAAAGACTGAACATATAATAAGTAACCTTAACTTATATGAAAACACATAAGCTAAGGGATCTTCTACAAGGCTCCTATCGTATAAAGAGTCTCATACCAATTTATACGATAGGGTGTCGGTTTTCAAGCAAGCAATATATATATCCATAGAATAGTAACCTTAGCATATAAGCATGCTCACGCAAGCTTATAAACTAAGGGGTCTTATTGCAGGGCCTATTGTATAAAGAGTCCCATACCAATTTATACAATAGGTGCCAAGGGTTAAATGCAATGATTATGCTATGTCATTCAAGTATGATATGATGTAAGTCATGCAAATGCAACACACCCACCCGACTCTGTGCATACAGACCTTTAGTTCTCCCTTTTTGGAGCCTAACCTCCCAGGATACCTCCATAGTGGAAAACGAAAGCGGTGGGTTGGACCTCTCCCACCTCTAAACTGGTAATTGCACTACCAGTAAGACCTATCATATGCCTCGATGCTGGTGCACAAAGCGGAGCTCCTACGTACTGTCACAACCCGCATTTTCTCCGAATTAAGAATTATCAGAGTAAGAGAAAACACGCGTCATGATGCCACGTCAAGCAGGGGATAACTGCTGACGCTCAGGCAAATCCAACTACAATCTTTATGCAAGAAAATCATGTGCTTAATGAATAAAAAATCAGTTATGTTTAGAGTCCGTATCCCTCGGCTCAGTGGACCATCTAGTCCACAAAAGAAAACTATATTTAAACGCTGCGGAAAAATACTTTGATTAGGTTTTACACCCTAAAGAGCGCATAAGGGTCCCAAGAGAACCACTCATACTATGCAAGACACTACACTTACTTTATATAATATATATGAGAAAACGATTTTTCATACGTGATTTGGAAAGTAGTGTTTTAAGTTTATAAAAAACATGCTGATCATGAGCTTCATTTATAATAGTAATTATAGTTTAAAAATAACTAGCAACCTAGCATAAAACCTTCTCAAAGCAAGTAGACTATCTCCAGAAAATAAATGGTAGCAGCAATAGTATATATCTAGTACAAGGTAAAAACTACTAGTGGGCGCCAACAACCTGACACGAACCCACCAGCACACATATATGTCTGTAAGAAAGTACTGAAAACAACCTCACAAACAAGGTAAACGAAACTCCAAAGTCCGGGAGTCCACCAACAACAACACCTCCAACTAGCCACCAGACTGGCTACAGCTCAGAACCTGGGGTATTCCAAAAGAAAACAGAATACCTCAGCAAGCAAAAATCAAGGTAAAAACAACTGCATGTAAGAGTCAACCAAAAGGACAAAGTAACTGAAAAACATGCAGAAGATAGAGTCACAACTGTCCAAAACAGGACCACAAGAAATGCACAACGTGCACAGAAACAGCAACGACCCAGCCCAGGAACCACATCCTGCAGGGCCTACTAGACTACCAAGAGCCAGAATGCTGCAACACTACCAAAGAAGAAACTTCTAACACCCTAAACTGCGGGAAGTGATAGTAGCAAAAACAACAACGAGGAACCGGATCGAAGACAAACGCAGTCCCCCAATCCACCATGTCCAAGTCAAAAGCTCGAGGGTCAACACGTGAAAACACAAGGGACCTTCCACCCGACATGCCCAGCCCGTACCTGGAGCAAGAAATCCATGGGTGGCCTTGGCTATATCACACAACTCCACCCCCATAAAGAGCTACAACCACCACTACTATCCACGACCTACGATTCGGCCTTTAGGAAAATAAGGAAAACGGCCGACAAGAAAAACCCAGAAATACAACTGGAAAACCACTCGGAAACGAAATACAAGGTAAAGGAAGAGTGTTGAAATAAACCAACACGACTAGGCGTTGAGTGAAACCCACTCAGTGCCTACCTAAACTTTGGCCTTGAGTGAGCTAGCCTCACTCGCCGCCAAAATTAAGTTACTACCCACAAACCCGCTAAATAAAACGGAGCTCGACGACAGTCGAACGACCAAGGCAGAAGGTCCAGAACTCAAGTAATTGCCTGCCACTTGAGTATCTAAACTCCCGCACTCGAAACCATCTAAATTTGCCTGGCAAGAGGAATTATACAAAGCGCACGATCAGTGACGCACGATCAGTGGTCGTGCGCACTCATCGGCTGATGATCGTGCGGAACGAACCTGGAAACCTGACAGAAAACCTAGCAACTGCGCACGATCAGTGTCGCACGATCAGTGGTCGTGCGCACTGATGTCAGCGCTCGTGCGATTGCCCGAGACAGAACTTTGGAAACTGAAATTTATACGCGCACGAACAGAGGCACACGACCAGTGGTCGTGCGCCCTAAAGGTTAATGACCGTGCGCGGCAAACCTGTACCGTTTGGAATTTTCCGAATGACACCGGAACGCGCACACGACTCACGCCACTGCAGTAGCAGTAGACAACTATCAACGTCGCACGCTACTACCGTATAAACTATGCCTAACCATTCGAATAATACCATAACGAAAGAAATTGGCAACCACACCCCCCTCCTAACTCTCCCTCTCGGCTACGCCCGAACCAGAGCATCAATCAAAATTAAAGGAAAACAACGGCTTCACGCCGACAATTTGGATTCCAAACATCACAACATAGGGGGGGTTTCAGTAGGAAGAACTAAGCCCTATAGTTAGCAAGAAAATGAGAACAACAAGGCCTCTAACCTGGGCTAACCGGGATTTCAATTTCATCAAATAAAATAAAAGAAAACACTTGGCAAGGGCAAGAATACCACTTGCCTCAAATCTCAGCGAAGCTTTGGACTGCTTTCCTCCTCTTCGCACGGATCAAGACGGCCGCAACACCTAGAACAAAACTCGGCCATTAATGGCGGAAAACTTCCAAAACTGAAAATTCCAATCCTTCCAAAACTCCACGAAAATCGAATTTCTTACCGCAGGAATGAAGGTCTCGACGAGAGCAATCCGTATCCACTCTCGGAATCGAATTCCGTCCACAAACGCTCCGGGAATCGGCGTCCGAAGGGAAGGCTCGGCGGTTATTTCTCTCGTACAAGGGGCGGCGGTTTCTATCGTGAGGAAGAAGATGATGAACGGCCTATTCTATTCATCCTATTATATATATATATATAATTATATAATTATATAATTAATTACAAAATTACATAAAGCACCAAATCGACGCGAAAACCGATTCACCTCGGAATTCGACGAAATTCGCACCGTAGCTAAATACCCACGCTACGAACACAACGGCGAAGTCGAAATTAACTTTCGACGAACAGAACTCGAGTTATGCCCAAACAAAGCCAAACACAAACATCCCCCCGAGAGGCCACACCGGGTCACCAAAACGACTCGGTTTGCTAGGGAGATCTTGCCAACAGGCTACCAACCAGGGCACTCAGTTCTAAGGAGCTAAACCATACTCCACACATGGCACAAGCCACGGATTCGCGTCATCGTAACGCCAAACGAGAATAAAAATAATCGCTGAAAAGACGGGGCGTTACAGTCACTCCCCCTAAAAGAAAGTTTCGTCCCGAAACTTTACGCACAACCCTCCTACAAAAGAAGGAAAAGTAACAAACAGACGATACAAAGGGAAACATACCGATCAAATCAGCGAAACAGGTGAGGGTACGCCCTCCTCATGGCCGACTCTAGCTCCCAAGTCGCGCTCTCCAAATCCTGATTTTTCCATAGAATTTTCACCATCGGTATGGACTTCTTTCGCAGCACACGCTCCTGAGTATCCAAAATACGAACTGGCACCTCAACAAAAGAGAGGCTGGGCTCTAACTGGGGCACAACATCCAAGAGTTGCCCACTGCTGCGCACACACTTCCGCAATTGGCTAACATGAAACACATTATGAACACCAGGGAAGTTCGATGGCAAATCCAATCTATATGCAGACACGCCAATCCGCTCCAAGACCTCAAACGGGCCCACATACCTTGGGTCCAATTTCCGATTTTTACCAAATCTCTTCACACCAACCATTGGAGAAACCTTGAGGTATACAAGATCCCCTACTGAAAATTCCAAAGCAGACCTACGCCGATTGGCGTTCTTTTCATACCTCTCCTGGGCTAAACGAAGCTTCTCCCGAATAAGCTTCACGGCGACTTCCATCTCTTCTAGAGCATCAGGACCCAACAAAGGCTTCTCACCAGCCTCAGCCCAAAACAACGGAGTCCTACAGCGCCTCCCATACAAGGCTTCGAACGGAGCCATCTGCAAGCTTTCCTGATAACTGTTATTGTAAGCAAATTCCATGAGTCGCAGACGCTCATCCCACGCTCCACCGTGGTCTAAAATATAGCACCGGATCATATCCTCAACAATCTGATTGACCCGCTCCGTCTGCCCATTGGTCTGAGGGTGGTACGCAGTAGAATACCTCAGATCCGTACCCAAACCCTCCTGCAGACTCTGCCAAAACGAGAAGTAAACCGGGAGTCTCGATCAGAAATGATGCTAACCGGCACACCGTGGAGTCGGATGACTTCAGACAAGTACAACTCCTCTATCTTCTTCATCGGGTAATCAATCTTATAAGGCACGAAGTGAGCACACTTCGTCAATCTATCCACTATAACCCAAACAGAATCAAACCCTCTCGGGGATTTTGGCAAACCCGTAATGAAGTCCATAGATATACTCTCCCACTTCCAAGCCGGGATATCTAGCGGAGTCAACTTACCACCAGGCCTTCCATGATCGGCCTTCACACGCTTGCAAGTGTGACACTCAGCAACATATCGGGCTATATCTCCTTTCATACCATACCACCAAGCAATTTGCTTTAAGTCACGGTACATCTTCGTAGATCCTGGATGGTAGGCAACGCTGGAACCATGAGCCTCACTGCAAATCATACTCTTAATGTCCCCAACAGCGGGAACGCAAAACCTGCCGCGGTACTTCAAAGTACCCGCATCATCAATAGAAAAATCTGGCAACTCTCCCTTCTCTGTCTTGGTAAAAAGGTGCAACAGATCCGGATCGTCCTTCTGATGCAATCTAGTCAAAGAAATCCAGGACGGCTCTTCCACTGATAAGCTACTCTGTAAACTATAGCATCCCACTGAAATATCCATAAGGAGGAACTCCTCGACTAATCGATCGGCGGAGAGGTTAAAGATCTTTCCCGTCTTTCGGCTCAGGGCGTCGGCCACCACATTGGCCTTGCCCGGATGATACTGGATTTCCACATCATAATCCGCCACATACTCAAGCCACCGCCGCTGACGCAGATTCAACTCCTTCTGCGTGAACACGTACTTCAGGCTCTTATGGTCAGTAAAAATCTTGCACTGAGCCCCATAAAGTAAGTGCCTCCACAACTTCAACGCATAGATAACCGCTGCAAACTCAAGGTCATGCGTAGGATAATTCCGCTCATGAGTTTTCAACTGCCTTGACCCATAAGCAATTACTTTTCCATCCTGCATTAATACGCATCCCAGACCTATATGCGAAGCATCCACATATACATCATAATCCACGCCCTCAGTAGGTAGGGTCAGAACGGGAGCAGTACACAATCTCCTCTTTAACTCCTGAAAAGCTTCTTCGCACTTCTCGCTCCAAACAAAAGCCACATTCTTCTGAGTCAGCTTGGTCAATGGTGCGGCTAGAGAAGAGAAACCCTCCACGAATCTCCTGTAATAGCCAGCCAACCCTAAGAAACTTCTGATCTCCTTAGGAGTATTCGGCCTACTCCAATCCGTCACTGCTGCAATCTTTTCTGGGTCAACCGAGATCCCATCCTTGTTCACCACGTGGCCTAGAAAAGAAACCTGAGGCAACCAAAATTCGCACTTGCTCAACTTGGCGAATAACTTGTGGTTCCTCAACTCTGATAGGACCAAATGCAAATGCTGCTCGTGCTCCTCAGTACTGCGAGAATAAACCAACACGTCATCAATGAAGACCACAACGAACTTGTCTAGGAAATCCTTGAACACCCGGTTCATCATATCCATGAAGGCTGATGGTGCGTTGGTCAGACCAAACGACATCACCAAAAACTCAAAGTGCCCATGCCTCGACCTAAACGCAGTCCGTGGAATATCTGCCTCACGGATCCTGAGCTGATGATAGCCCGAACGAAGATCGATCTTGGAGAACACCGTGCTACCACGCAACTGGTCAAATAAATCATCGATCCTCGGCAGAGGGTACCTGTTCTTGATAGTGACCTTGTTCAACTCTCTATAGTCGATGCAAAGCCGCATCGACCCATCTTTCTTCTTTACGAACAAAACAGGAGCACCCCAAGGCGACGAACTCTGCCTGATAAAACCTTTAGACAACAACGCATCTAACTGAATTCGCAACTCCTCTAACTCACGAGGGGCCATCCGGTACGGCGCCTTAGCAATAGGACGCGTACCCGGCTCCAAATCAATAACAAACTCCACATCCCGCTCAGGAGGGATACCAGGAAGGTCATCAGGAAAAACATCGGCGAAACCACGAACAATAGGAATCTCCTCCAAGCGTGGCACGCTAACAACGGTTCCAACCACCGAGACTAAACAAACACAACAATCAGAAAGAAACAATCTCTGAACACATACCGCAGAGAGAACAGGAGAATCCTGACACGGATCAGCATACACGCTGCCGGGCTGACCGTCGTCCCTGATGAAGTCCAAGCGCTTTCCCTTGCACTGAATGACCGCATCATACCGAGAGAGCCAGTCCATGCCCAAAATGACATCGAAGTCCTCTAGATCAATCATCTTCAGATCCGCCTTTGCAAGAAAATTCCCCAACAAAACCGGGCAATCCAAAATACCCAAATCTGACAATACAGATTCACCAGAGGGAAACTTGACACGGAAGGAATCCCGAACACGATCTAGAGACAACCGATGACGCTCCACAAAGGCTCTAGCCACGAACGAGTGGGTAGCGCCGGAGTCAAACAGAACACGCGCCCAGCGGTTCTTCACCTTAAATTTCCCTATAGGAACGCACAAAGCTAAGGAACTAGCACAACAGTACCACAAATAATCTAGCAACTAAACTACCAGGCTAGAAAGAAAAACAACCAACTACTAACCTGAGATCACCTGGGTCGAAGTCTGAGCCTCCTCGGAAGAAATCACGTTCAGCTTCCCTTTTCCCTTGTCCACATGCTGAGGTGGAGGCAAAGCCTGCAATGGAACTGCAGGAAGAGCTGACTGGACCTGAGGACACCTCGACTTAACGTGACCCTTCTGCCCACACTGATAGCAGACTCTAACCCTGGACCAACACTGGGCTACATCATGCCCGGATCGCTTGCAAACTGAACAGGAGACATCTCTCCCAGGAGCACCCTGAATAGCATGAACCTGCTCCTTCTTCTGAGCTGCCGCCTTCTTGAAACACCTCTCAACAGGATGGCCTGACCGGCCACAAAAACTGCACACCACCCTGCTCCTCTTTCCCGGAACAGCATCGGGTACCAGGGGTTTCTTCTCCTCTACCAACTTCCTCTTATCCTTCCTCAACTGCTGGCCTCTGCTCTTCGCCGTCTCAATGCCTCAACCTTAAGAGCAGCCTCTACAACTCCAGCATAAGTCACTGACCCATAAGCACTGGCCAACTGCTGCACCTCACTCCTCAAACCACCGAGGAATCGCTTAACTCGATCAGCCTCCACGCTGACCAATCCAGGGGCAAAACGGCTCAACTTACTAAACTCTATCTCATACTCACCCACCGTGAGCTGCCTTTGCTTCAGATAGAGGAAATCATTCATGAGGCGGTCACGCTCGACCGAGGGTAAGAACTTCCTCAACAGCATCTCCTTGAACACTTCCCAAGAGCATCCAGCCACTAAGCTCTCCTTCTCTCTCAGCCACCAACTCTTAGCCAATCCTTTAAGCTGATAGGCGGCTATCATCACCCTCTGATCATCTGCAATCCCTGAGTACGAGAACATCTCCTCCATGGAGATCAGCCAGTCGTCAATCACCATAAAATCTGCCTTCCATCATAAGTGGGAGGGCTCAGCCTCTGAAACTGCGAGATGAAGGCCATCTCTGATGGCACCACCACTGGAGGTCTCAAGGGTGCAGGAGGAGGAGGAACAGCTAACCCCCCTGCAGGAACTTGCGCACCCTGAGCCTGCCCTGCCACAACTGCTACCAAAGTCTGAATCTGGGCTTGCACTTCCTCCAACTGCCTCCCCATAGCTACGCTACTCTGGCGCAGACCCTCGATCACCGCATCGTTCTGAGCTCCAGAAGATTCACCCTCAGACAGGGGAGTCGATCGGGTCGCAGGACGCCTAGCCATCCTAAAAAAAAATCAATACAACGCAAATCAGAACCAAATCCCACGACTAGAACCGACTACCAGTACAGACAATACATATGTAGATATAGACTTAAAGCTGCTAAACTTGCTCTGAGAGTTTATCTTCTTCACAATAATTAGATGATATGCCCTATCCTAGGATGGTTAACCACCACCTCACTAACTCTTGTGCCTAGATCGGATGCATGAACTTATGTTAGTTTGAAAACTTATGTGTGTACATATGTCATCCTGCAAATCTTTAGCTCGGCGCGTTGTGCTTATGCAATGATATGATATGCATGATTATGCTATGCATTCTAAAAAAAGGCCCTAATGCATGATATGAGCGGCGTACACATGAAAATGTTATGCATCCCATACTACATAACATTTCCATGCAACGAAAAAGAAACGTGCTAGTCGCAGTCATGTGGTGAGGTTATGCATCCCATACTACATAACCCTCACATGTAGCCCCTATGGTGGATCCATATACGAACACATATTATGCATCCCATACTACATAATATGCCCCGTATACTTCATGTTATGCTATGAGTGTAGTGTTCGTGCCTTTGCCAAGACGTGCTGATGACATATCGGTGTGTGAATGACATGATGCTGAACTACTAACAGCATCTAAGGAAGGTTGCCCAACTAACTTGTCAAGCAACCTCCCTCTGATACCAACTGTCACAACCCGCATTTTCTCCGAATTAAGAATTATCAGAGTAAGAGAAAACACGCGTCATGATGCCACGTCAAGCAGGGGATAACTGCTGACGCTCAGGCAAATCCAACTACAATCTTTATGCAAGAAAATCATGTGCTTAATGAATAAAAATCAGTTATGTTTAGAGTCCGTATCCCTCGGCTCAGTGGACCATCTAGTCCACAAAAGAAAACTATATTTAAACGCCGCGGAAAAATACTTTGATTAGGTTTTACACCCTAAAGAGCGCATAAGGGTCCCAAGAGAACCACTCATACTATGCAAGACACTACACTTACTTTATATAATATATATGAGAAAACGATTTTTCATACGTGATTTGGAAAGTAGTGTTTTAAGTTTATAAAAAACATGCTGATCATGAGCTTCATTTATAATAGTAATTATAGTTTAAAAATAACTAGCAACCTAGCATAAAACCTTCTCAAAGCAAGTAGACTATCTCCAGAAAATAAATGGTAGCAGCAATAGTATATATCTAGTACAAGGTAAAAACTACTAGTGGGCGCCAACAACCTGACACGAACCCACCAGCACACATATATGTCTGTAAGAAAGTACTGAAAACAACCTCACAAACAAGGTAAACGAAACTCCAAAGTCCGAGAGTCCACCAACAACAACACCTCCAACTAGCCACCAGACTGGCTACAGCTCAGAACCTGGGGTATTCCAAAAGAAAACAGAATACCTCAGCAAGCAAAAATCAAGGTAAAAACAACTGCATGTAAGAGTCAACCAAAAGGACAAAGTAACTGAAAAACATGCAGAAGATAGAGTCACAACTGTCCAAAACAGGACCACAAGAAATGCACAACGTGCACAGAAACAGCAACGACCCAGCCCAGGAACCACATCCTGCAGGGCCTACTAGACTACCAAGAGCCAGAATGCTGCAACACTACCAAAGAAGAAACTTCTAACACCCTAAACTGCGGGAAGTGATAGTAGCAAAAACAACAACGAGGAACCGGATCGAAGACAAACGCAGTCCCCCAATCCACCATGTCCAAGTCAAAAGCTCGAGGGTCAACACGTGAAAACACAAGGGACCTTCCACCCGACATGCCCAGCCCGTACCTGGAGCAAGAAATCCATGGGTGGCCTTGGCTATATCACACAACTCCACCCCCATAAAGAGCTACAACCACCACTACTATCCACGACCTACGATTCGGCCTTTAGGAAAATAAGGAAAACGGCCGACAAGAAAAACCCAGAAACACAACTGGAAAACCACTCGGAAACGAAATACAAGGTAAAGGAAGAGTGTTGAAATAAACCAACACGACTAGGCGTTGAGTGAAACCCACTCAGTGCCTACCTAAACTTTGGCCTTGAGTGAGCTAGCCTCACTCGCCGCCAAAATTAAGTTACTACCCACAAACCCGCTAAATAAAACGGAGCTCGACGACAGTCGAACGACCAAGGCAGAAGGTCCAGAACTCAAGTAATTGCCTGCCACTTGAGTATCTAAACTCCCGCACTCGAAACCATCTAAATTCACCTGGCAAGAGGAATTATACAAAGCGCACGATCAGTGACGCACGATCAGTGGTCGTGCGCACTCATCGGCTGATGATCGTGCGGAACGAACCTGGAAACCTGACAGAAAACCTAGCAACTGCACACGATCAGTGTCGCACGATCAGTGGTCGTGCGCACTGATGTCAGCGCTCGTGCGATTGCCCGAGACAGAACTTTGGAAACTGAAATTTATACGCGCACGAACAGAGGCACACGACCAGTGGTCGTGCGCCCTAAAGGTTAATGACCGTGCGCGGCAAACCTGTACCGTTTGGAATTTTCCGAATGACACCGGAACGCGCACACGACTCACGCCACTGCAGTAGCAGTAGACAACTATCAACGTCGCACGCTACTACCGTATAAACTATGCCTAACCATTCGAATAATACCATAACGAAAGAAATTGGCAACCACACCCCCCTCCTAACTCTCCCTCTCGGCTACGCCCGAACCAGAGCATCAATCAAAATTAAAGGAAAACAACGGCTTCACGCCGACAATTTGGATTCCAAACATCACAACATAGGGGGGGTTTCAGTAGGAAGAACTAAGCCCTATAGTTAGCAAGAAAATGAGAACAACAAGGCCTCTAACCTGGGCTAACCGGGATTTCAATTTCATCAAATAAAATAAAAGAAAACACTTGGCAAGGGCAAGAATACCACTTGCCTCAAATCTCAGCGAAGCTTTGGACTGCTTTCCTCCTCTTCGCACGGATCAAGACGGCCGCAACACCTAGAACAAAACTCGGCCATTAATGGCGGAAAACTTCCAAAACTGAAAATTCCAATCCTTCCAAAACTCCACGAAAATCGAATTTCTTACCGCAGGAATGAAGGTCTCGACGAGAGCAATCCGTATCCACTCTCGGAATCGAATTCCGTCCACAAACGCTCCGGGAATCGGCGTCCGAAGGGAAGGCTCGACGGTTATTTCTCTCGTACAAGGGGCGGCGGTTTCTATCGTGAGGAAGAAGATGATGAACGGCCTATTCTATTCATCCTATTATATATATATATATATATAATTATATAATTATATAATTAATTACAAAATTACATAAAGCACCAAATCGACGCGAAAACCGATTCACCTCGGAATTCGACGAAATTCGCACCGTAGCTAAATACCCACGCTACGAACACAACGGCGAAGTCGAAATTAACTTTCGACGAACAGAACTCGAGTTATGCCCAAACAAAGCCAAACACAAACATCCCCCCGAGAGGCCACACCGGGTCACCAAAACGACTCGGTTTGCTAGGGAGATCTTGCCAACAGGCTACCAACCAGGGCACTCAGTTCTAAGGAGCTAAACCATACTCCACACATGGCACAAGCCACGGAATCGCGTCATCGTAATGCCAAACGAGAATAAAAATAATCGCTGAAAAGACGGGGCGTTACACGTACTCTTTGCTGGCTAGTCCACCAGACTTAATCTAGCAAAGTGCTAAACCGCACTTGCCGAGCCAACGTATTGGCGTCGGTGCATCGACCCTCCAACACCGAAGACACACCACCTTGTAATTTATGCACATGCAAACTAGATGTATCAACCACCGAGCCCAAGCTTCCTGGAATAACCCGTCAGTAACAACCAACAACCGAGCAAAAGCTCCCCGAACTAACCTGTCTGTCATAATTATCTACCGAGCCATCGGCTCGCCGAGCTAACCTTCCCATCACCAAAACCACCGAGCCTACCGCCCGTGTGACCCAACCTAACTTCTCAAGACACCAGGGTGTGTGAAAGTGAACCCCTAGTTATACTAGTTACTCTTAAACATTTATTACTCTTACGGCTTACGTTAACCTTGGACTGCCCAGGTCATTCCCCGTGAAGGGCTCTCAAAGGCACTAGGAACTACGATGGGCTGAAGCCCAAAGCTCCCTTTTGCAAGGCACTTAATATTATTGGTTAATACCCGATTCCTGATCCCTTTAATATTACTTTGGATCTAACCCTAGTGTGTTTTGACCCTCTCTCTCTCCCTCCATAGGAAAGACGATCTTTCGTCGATCCCGAGCACCACCTTATCCTAGTCAAACCAACCTTCTACTCATCCCAACTTCCATGGATGTACTCAATTTCACTTTAGCCAAACCAGCAAACCACTAACCCAATTCCATATACCCAATTCAACTGCTATCAGATTTTTTGTAGATTTACTACATGCAGACCACCCTATGCTATATGATGTAAATGATAGGAGGTATTCCAAATATTCATCCAATAACCCTAAGATAATTAATGGGGGCCTATCATGACATATTTAGTCTAAATCCAGAAACTTGGAATTTTCCTAATTAAACTAATATTTTATTTATTTTCCCTAAAAATCCAAATGCCCTAGTTTTGAATATGAAGTGGCTTTTATAGTCATGCAAAATGCTCCACAAAATTATGATAAATACTAGGAAGCTAATAGACAGTAAATTCAAATCTCCAAATTCTTTTGCAAGGTTTAGGCCACTGATCCAAATTTTAAATGTAAACACATATTTATCAATTAAAGAAATAAGTGATGCAAATAGACATCCAAAAATTATGAGAAAATTCAAGCATGACTGAAATGTTCTAAAAACACCCCTAACCAAGTTTCCAAATTTTCCAATGAATAATGAACTCTAATTTTAATTTTGTACAATATTCCTCTTTCATAAATTAATGAAATAACTACAAAAACTATACACCTAAAAATTATGATAAAATTTTATCATGAGAATATTGACCTAAGAACACTACTGAATAAGTTTCACAATTTTCTAACAAGAATTGTGCTCTGAATCTATTATTGAACATCTTTGCATATTTATAAGCTTGTGAGATAAGTACTGAAAATATACATCTAAAAATTATAATAAAATTCAAGTATAAGTATAATGACCTAAAACTTCTTCTGCCCAATTTTCATAATTTTCCAGTGAACAGTAAGATTATAATAAATAAATGACTATCAAGGGCTAATCCATGTACTACAAAGGAGGTGATAAACTAATTATTCCATAATTTCCAATAAAATTGCCAGAGTCTCAAGTTAATTGTAAGACTACACTACCCAAGTTTCACAACTTTTCACATAGTTTTGATGACCTAACTTACATGTATAATTTTTGTGCCCGAAGCTAGGGTTAGGGTTTTGAGGGGTTCAACAACCTCTAAATTCCATAATATTTTTACCAGAGGACCTTGACTTCCCTTGAGTACTCTCCACCAAGTTTCAAGTCATTTCAAGGTCACTTGACCCCTTGACCTTCAAACCCTAAGTTTGTCCACATAGGACCTACCCTAGTGTTCTAGGGATCCTCCCTTCTACTTCCACCCAATATCAGTTGATGGGGTATTTTATGTGCTAAATAGTCTGTGTGACAAGTTCTATCACCTTTGGATGAGGTTGGCCAACTCAAGAGCACTTAGGGCACTTAGCCCTAATTTGACCTAAAAGGGTCAATCTTTGCCTACACAAATACCCTATCAAATCAAAACCAAAAGGGGTGAAATTTTTACCAGAGCCTTATAATATCCCCCAAGATCACCCACCAAAATTTTGGGGATTTTTGAGGAGTATAAGACACCTAATTAATTTGTACATGATTTATTAAATTTTTCCAAAAACTATAAACAAAGTATCTCCAAAAATTTCTATATTTTGACAGGACCTAGGTATAGGTTAGAATGACTTGCTGTCCAAATTTCAAGTCATTTGGACAAGAGATGAAGTGGGCACACTCATTTTAATCTCTGACTAACCTTAGGTATAGACCCCACCAAAATGAGTGCCCTGGTCAAACCAGAAATCTAAATTGGTTCAAACTAATTTTAAATTAAAGTACACCCCTATAGATATAACATGGATGTTTACCATTTTTTTCACTAGAGGTCTCTAGTGATTTTTAATAATTAAAAATATTAAATACATTTCCTGTGACAGAAATCAAATGAAATGAATATTATCCTATGATTTAAAATGATTCCGCACGAATCTAGAAGCATATCCAGTGGCTCCTGGTCATCTTCAACCTCTAGCCGACGACCCTGATTCCTCCTTCGTGGGCCAACTTCAAGCCGCAGCTGCCGGCCACCAGGCCACCTCCCTAGCCGGCCACCAACTCCACCACCTCCGTCGAGGTGGTGGTTGTCGATTGGCGGCGGCACGACAGCCGGAGGGGCGGATTCCGGCGATCCCGATAGGTGGAATTTTTATGGAAAAATCGGGAAAACGTCTTTTTCGATCGGGCTCAATTAAGCCCGATTTTCATCCCTAATGATCCCTATGATCTACCCACAGAGAGAGGAGAAGGGGAGGACCTTATTGGAGGCTTGAAGTCGAGTTGATCGCCGGGTTGCCATGGTTGTGGTGCCGCCGATCGGGTTTCTGCAACAACACAGTGGGAAAACTCATCTCCTTCAGGTGAAGTGTGTAAATGACTCCTCTGAGTCCAGTGGTGCTTTTAAGATCACTAAAGGGGGAAGAGGAAGGGCCAAGCACCAATGTCCATTAATGGCCTTCAATGGAGCTTTCGACCAAGTGGGGGGGGGGGGGTGAACCTGGCTTGCAGTGGCCAGAAAATGGCTGGAAACTCCTCCTCTTCCCCAGAGGAGTTGAATCCAGCCATCAATGGTGTCCCTTGGCCTCTCTATGCCATGAATGGCTTATTCCTCCCCCTTTCTCTCTCCTCCATTAAAGGGTAAGGTGAGATCTCTCTCTCCTAGTCATCAAGGCTTACTTGCTCATCCCTTTAGCCTATTTTCAACAAAATAAACCATACCATCATATAATTCGGAGGTGGTTAGCCCAAATGGAAAAGTTCTTGAGCTTGGGTTAGCCCATTTGAGCTAAGTTTGACCTAACCTAGACTAGGGTTGACCTTGATCATTTTGACCTTTTGGGTTTACCCCAATGGGTCCTTAGTGACCCATTGGCCTCCCCTAAGGTCTAGGTAGGGCTTGGTAGGGTTGAATTGACACTTTGTGTAACACCTCCATCCGTCACATAGCATATAGCAGTAGGTCCGGTCGGGGCCCGACGCCATATACCACAGACAGACCTGTGGGTTACTCAATGAAACCATTCAACCAACACACACGTCCTACACAGAGCATCTAGTGGAAGTAAATTATTATGTTGCAAAGGAAAGAACCCAGCACAAGCACGAATGTCGACTAACAAAAACCCAGTAGGAATGAAGTACCAAATACATAAATGTACTGGCCTTATGACATTACAACAGTTCACTTAAATAAATAGTGTTTTACAAACTTCGGCTCGCAGGACGGCCACACATGATTAAAAGAAGTAAACAAACAAGGCCTTCGAAGGCCGGCTCAGCAACTAGGGCTTTGGCCCGCTATTTGCCGCTCGGCTCCGTAGCACCTGCAAGCACAAATCACCGCAACGGTGGAAAACAAGAATAACGGTCAGCTAAAGCTGACCAAATTATAATGATTCCGCCCCCAAACTCGGGGCGGCAAAGCTTCTTCCCTGCACTTGTATTAGTATAAACAAACAGGATTGCAAAAGTTTAATTTAAGTACACTTCACCACAGGTGTAGTCACACACGGCTGCACACCCCATGCTCTCAGGGAACTTACACGGTGGACTCGGTCCACCACCACCCCCGGGATGGCAATCTCGTTAGCAGTAAAGTATTCATGGCCGAAGCCGAAGACCCTCCCTCTATGCCATCAGCAGGCCACTAAACCGAACCACATAGAGCAGGTACGGTTTCACTCAACTCGCTGCTCATACTTCCACGACAATAAAAGTCATCGGCGCGAGCTAAGTTTCCCCGTAGCCCGTAAATCGATCGACCAAAGTGCATAACCCGGTTATGTACAAAGATGGCTCCCGGGCCACCAAAGATGGCAGAAACACGCATTTGCCCAGATTTCTAGGTGCACTTTGGGGTTAATCCCCAAGGATCCCTACTGCAATCTACCACGTAGAAACCCGAAAACACCCAAAGGCATGGAGTCTTCTCTGGCTAACAATGCATAACAAATCATCACCGATCCAGACCAACACATCCGGGTAGGCTTCACACACCATGCTTATGCCCGTACTTTGATTCCGGACTCTAATTAAGGGGGACTTTACATATCTACCCCAAGGAATACTGCAAACTCGCCGCACACTCGCAGGAGAGGGTTTTCCTATGCAAAAGAAAAAGAGCTTCACATACTCAAGATGAGAATCGTTACCCTAGCATTCCGCTTCGGCGCTATGGAAAACTAAGCGGATGAAAAGCACCGCGATGATCTTGCCTCCACAGATATGGGCTCGGTTTGCGATTTGGAGCTCCGAATCTCCTCCGGCGACCGAATCTCCCTCTTCCTTCTTCCTCCTTGCTCTCCCTTCTCTCTAGGATTTAGAAAGAGAATGACCAAAAGAATATGAGAGTTTAAACCCCCAATCCTGGCCTTAACCATAGCATGGAGAGGCCCTAGCCGTTAGATCCCAAAATAAGGAAACGAACGACCACAATTCGCCTTGAAAATAAACTTCCTGGGACGAACACGGCTTGCGACACGCCCATGTCCAAGGCCGTGTAACTCATTCACCGTCAAAACTATCGCGTCCCGAAAAGAACACGAGCACTCGATACGCCCGTGTTAGGCTTTACACGCCCATGTCATTCAATACACGCCCGTGTAGCTGGGCGTGTTCCTCAATCGACTCAGGACCAAAACGTCCAGAGCACGACACAGCCATATGACACTCCCGTGTCACATGCTGTGTGCTAGACACGCCCTAGGACACGCCCGTGTCCCAGGACATGTAGCTTCCTCAGCACAAACCCGCAAATCACCCGAGCAGGACACAGTCGTTGACATGCCCATGTCGCTGGCCGTGTGCCCTCACTCGATGCTCGTTGAGTGAAAAGCATTGAGCGCTGAAGCATCGAGTGGCTGACATGCCCCGGGACACGCCCGTGTCCCAGGCCGTGTTCATTGCCCCGACGACCATTGAATGCAATTTCGTCGACCACACGACCATCGCCGAACCCGAGCACGACACGCCCCTGGGACACGCCCGTGTCCAAAACCGTGTCACCTCCACCAAATCCCAGACTTGGCTCAAAACGCCACCCGTCCCTCTTTTGAGTTTCGGGGCGTTACAACTCTCTCCCTCTTAAACAAATTTCGTCCACGAAATTACCGAAAGGAAAAGATACACAAAACCAAAAGCGGTACTTGAGTGGAATAAATCTGGATACTCCTCAAGCATGGTCTACTCCTATTCCCAAGAGAGCTCGTCACGACAGCAATTGTCCCAACGGACCTTGACCATCCTTATATCCTTGTTAAGAAGTCGCTTGACTTCAGAGTCCTCAATACAAATGGGCTTGACCCTCGTCGTCAACCCTTCGTCCACCGGTACATGAACAAATGCGATCACTTGTGAAGGAGCTTGCACCGCCTTCCGCAACACTGATATGTGGAATATATCGTGTAGACCACTCAACTCCACCGATAGTTGTAGACGATAAGCCGCTTCGCTGATCCGCTCCAGAATCTCAAATGGACCAAGGTATCTCAGGCTCAGCTTCTTCAAGCATCGTACCCGGTACACACCCTTGAACGACTTTATCTTCAGATACACCCAATCGCCAACCGCGAACTCCACGTTCAGATGCTTGGCATTGTAGTATTTAGCTTGTCTATCCCGAGAGATCAACAAATGCTCTCGAATGGTTCGCACAAATGAAGTGGCGCTTTCCACCTCTTTCTTTTTGTACAACCTTGCCTCACCCATTTCTAGCCACGATAACGGTGTGCGACACTTTCTACCATATAGGGCCTCGAAGGGCGCCATTTGTATGCTCGCTTGGTAGCTATTGTTGTACGCAAACTCCACCAAATACAGATGGTCTTTCCATGACTTTCCGAAGTTCAAGACACACATGCGAAGCATGTCCTCCATCGTCCTATTGACCCTCTCGGTCTGCCCATCCGTCTGCGGATGAAAGGCTGTATTGAACTTCAACTTAGTCTCCAGCATTTGCTGCACCAACCTCATGTCATTGGACGTGAAACATCCATCTCTATCGCTTACGATGTTGCGGGGCACACCGTGAAGTCTAACAATGTTGTCCACGTAAAGCTTCGCCAGTTTCTCAACTTAATCATCCTTCCTATGCGGAATGAAGTGCGACACTTTTATCAACCGATCTACGATCACCCAGATGGCGTCGTTTCCCTTCTACGACCTTGTCAAACCATGCACAAAGTCCATCGAAATGTCGTTGAACTTCCACTCCGGAATAGGCAAAGACTTCAAGAAACCCCCTGGCTTTTGGCACTCTTCCTTCACTAAGGCACAAGTCTGACACTTAGCCACATACAGTGCCACATCATTATTGAGTCTTGGCCACAAGAAAAACTTCTTCAGATCTCGGTACATCTTCGTGCTCCTTGGGTGAATTGAGTACTTGGTATGATGAGCCTCGTACATCAACTCCACCCATAAATTACCCACATTTGGGATGCACAAACGATTGTCCTTCCTTAGCAGTCCATCTTCAACTATAAATTGGGAATTTTACCCATCCAAAGCTGCACCCATGATTTCCTTCATGTTGGTATCCAAATCCATAGCCTGTCGAATCCGATCAGCTATATCATACTGAACTTCCGTCTAGTTCAATAACGCTTCGGTGCTAGTCTGCTTATCAACACAACAGATCTCTAATGCCTCCAACTACCGAATTAACCGCTCATCATGAATCGACAACCAGTTAGCATGGGCGGGAGCCCTGCGACTCAACGCATCTGCAACTGTATTGACTTTCCCGGGCACATAATGAATTTTGAACGTATAGTCCCCCAGGAACTCCATCCACCTCCGCTGCCTCATGTTCAGATCCTTCTGATCCAACAGGTATTTCAGGCTCTTGTGGTCGGTATAAATATCGACCTTTACGCCGTATAAATAATGCCTCCTCAGCTTTAGCGTAAAAATCACGGCCGCTAACTCCAAGTCGTGGATCGGATAATTCCTTTCCACTATCAGCTGACGCGAGCCATACGCAATAACACTACCATGCTGTAACAACACGCAGCCCAAACCACTGCCTGAGGCATCGCTGTATATCTCAAAACCTTTGGTCCCACTCGGCGAACATAGCACTGGCGCCGTGGTCAACCGACTCCTCAACTCTTCGAACGATTGCGCGCACTCCTGCGTCCATACAAACTTCTGATCTTTCCTTGTCAATGTCGTGAGAGGTAGCGCTATCCGCAAGAAGTTTTATATGAAGCACCTGTAATAGCCGGCAAGCCCCAGAAAACTCCGGACTTCCTCTACCGTAGACAACACAGGCCACTCCCGTATCGCAGCTATCTTCCCTGGATCTACCGCAACCCCTTCACCACGGACTATGTGACCAAGGAACGCCACTGAAGACAACCAGAACTCGCATTTGGAGAACTTTGCGTATAGTTCGTTCCTCCTCATTGTCTCCAACACCAAATGCAGATGCTTGAAGTGATCTTCTTCGCACTGCAAGTACATAAATATGTCTTCGATAAATACGATCACAAAATTGTCTAAGTACTCCCTGAACGCTCTGTTCATCAGATCCATGAATACTGATGGCGCATTAGTCAGCCCAAACGGCATTATCGTAAACTCGAAATGCCCATACCTTGTGCTGAATGTTGTATTTGGGATATCACTCTCCCTTATCCTCAGCTGATAGTAGCCGAACTTAAGATCCAATTTTGAGTACACCGATGACCCGACTAACTGATCGAAAAGATCATCAATCCTTGGGATCGGGCACTTGTTCTTTTCCGTCAACTTGTTCAGCTCTCTATAATCGATACAGAGCCGCAAACTTACGTCCTTCTTATTGACAAAGAGGACCGGTGCGCTCCAAGGCGATGAACTTGGACGCACATAGCCCTGCTCCAACAACTCCTCTAGTTTAACCTTTGGCTCTGCCATCTCCTTAGGCGCTAACCTATAAGGAGAGCGTGACACAGGTTTGGCATCTAACACAAGCTCGATCGTGAAATCGATCTCCCGCAGAGGCGGAGCTCTGGGAAGATTGTCCGGGAACACGTCGGGGTACTCACATACTACTGGGATACTACCCAAAGTGGGCTTAAGCTTTACAGCCTCCACTAATGTAAAGAATAGCTCTGCGCCAGCACAAACTGCCTTGACCACCTGAAGAGCAGACATTAGCGTCTTGCTCGACCCCTTCAGTCCCGCAAACGTTGTCTCCTGGCCAGCACGCAGCTTGACTTCGTTACGGTTGCAATCTATGTATGCCTTCTGCTCCGAAAGCCAATCCATACCGAAGATGACGTCAAACTCTACTAGCGGCAGCAACGGTGCTAGCAAGTCGAACTCCTGACTTCCAATACGGATCTTTACGACACATACTCTGTCCGCACGCATAGAACACCCATTCGGCAGCAACACGTCCAATTTTTCCTTCGCAATCGAAGAAGGGACTCCGATTCGCGATATGAAACCTTGGGACAAAAAGGAGTGCGAAGCTCCCGTATCGAATAGTGCTCTTGCCGGACTATCGCAAATAAGAACAAAGCTTATACAAACAGTAATAAGCTAATAAGCACTAGGTAACAGTATTTAAAGCTAACTTGCTAACAATTTCAACCGTACCTGTCACCACGTCTGGCTGTTTGATGGCCTCCTGCTGGCCCAGATTATAGACTCTTGGTTGAGTCGGAGCATAGTGGGATGCAGTTGACTCCACCGCCTTGCCCTTTTCTTCGTAGGTTGCTCAGGCTTTCTCTCGGACTTTGTACGTCCGCTCCGAAAATCTCGGACATAGAGCCCTGGCTTTCCACAAGTATAACATGCACCCGGGGTTCGACCTTTAGTCTCCCCAGAAGAACCCGAAGAAGGGGCTGGGCCCGAAGCCCTAGCCTTTTTATTCCATTTGCGGAACACCGATTTTGAGGAATTCGGCCTTTTGAACTCCGACCCCTTCTCGTTAGAGTCCTTCTTAGCCTGTACGTTCTTCATGTCTTTTTCCAAAGACCGGGTCATGTTGACCAAGGTCAGGAAACCCTGCGCCATATGCCCCGAAAGTAACAGTCTTAAATCATCTCTCAGACCTTCGGAGAACCGGTTCGTCTTGCGCTCCTCATCAGCGAAGGTAGTGCCTGCATACCGAACTAAATGAGTAAACTCGTGGAGATACTCATCCACAGTACCATCTCCTTGAACCAACTTCTAGAACTCATTTTCCAAAGATATCCTCTGAGCCAAGGGGAGGTAGCGAGCCAAGAACAGTCTTGAAAATTTCTCTATTGAGACGTCAGTAAGCTGTCTACCCCTCAGATGGTGTAGCTCCAAGGTTTCCCACCATAGTCTTGCATCACCATCCAACAAGAACGTGCAATTGTGGTTTTCTTACACTCTTCCGTCTCAGTAGCTTTCATCACTCTCTTGACTCTGGAGAGCAAATCATCTGCTTGGGTTGGGGTTCTCATCCCCGAGAACACTAGATTATTTAAGCCCATAATGTGCTTTAGTTGTTTCTCCGTTGCTCTATTAGGAAACACTGGCTCCACTATAACCTGCTCCACTCACCTTGGCTCCGCTGCTTGGAGCGGTACTTGCTCTACAGTACGGGATGGCTGTTGCACCTGTCTCACAGTCTGCGCGTTAATCATCGCAAACACTGCCTCCGCTACCAATCGTATTGTCTCAGCCGAAGGAGGTTTTGCCGACGCATCATTTGGTGCGCTACTCGCCTTAGAAACTGGACATTCTGATGGCCCCGCACCACTCTTGGTCACCTATAGTCGTACAAAACACCGATAAGCGACCAAACAACATT
Source organism: Platanthera zijinensis (assembly GCA_039513925.1). Classification (NCBI taxonomy): domain Eukaryota; kingdom Viridiplantae; phylum Streptophyta; class Magnoliopsida; order Asparagales; family Orchidaceae; genus Platanthera; species Platanthera zijinensis. Next base: position 119,182,730 of record CM077079.1, read on the forward strand.
GCAAAAAGCAATTATAGGAACACGCAGGTTCCTCAAACATGTGTATTTTCATTCCTAAGTTGACATGAATGGGTTATTTTCATGTTATAATGATGACGCACACACATGTGCTCACCACCCATTAAAGTGAATTCGTCCATGAATTCATTTAAGTCTGACCGAAACCGGTAGTCTGATACCAAATTATAACACTCCTATCCGTCACATAGCATGTAGCAGTAGGTCCGGACGGGGCCCGATGCCATATACCACGGACAGACCGGTGGGTTACTCAATGAAACCGTTCAACCAACACACACGTCCTACACAGAGCATATAGCGGAAGTAAATTATTATGTTGCAAAGGAAAGAACACAACACAAGCACGAATATACACTAACAAAAAACCATAAGGAATGAAGTACAAAATACACAAATGTACTGGCCTTATGACCTTACAACAGTTCACTTAAAAAAATAGTGTTTTACAAACTTCGGCTCGCAGGCCAGCCACACATGATTTAAATAAGTAAAAAAACAAGGCCTTCGAGGGCCGACTAAGCAACTTAGGCTTTGGACTGCTATTTTCCGCTCGGCTCCGCAGCACCTGCAAGCACAAATCTCTGCAATGGCGGCAAATAATAATAACAGTTAGCTAAAGCTGACCAAATTATAACGATTCCCCCCCCCCAAACTAGGGGCGGCAAAGCTTCTTCCCTGCACTTATATTAGTATAAACAAACAGGATTGCGAAAGTACAATTTAAGCACACTTCACCACAAGTGTAGGCACACACGGCTGCACACCCCGTGCTCTCAGGGCACTTACACGGTGGACTCGGTCAACCACCTCCCCCGGGACGGCAATCTCGTGAGCAATAAAGTCTTCATGGCCAAAGCCGAAGACCCTCCCTCTATGCCATCGACAGGCCACTAAACCGAACCACATAGAGCAGGTACAGTTTCACTCAACTTACTGCTCACACTGCCACGACAATAAAAGTCATCGGCGCGAGCTAAGTTTCCCCGTAGCCCGTAAATAAATCGACCAAAGTACATAACCCGGTTATGTACAAAGATTGCTCCCGGGCCACCAAAGATGGCAGAATCACGCTTTTGCCCAGATTTTCGGGTACACCTTGGGGTTAATCCTCAAGGATCCCTACTGTAATCTACCACGTAGAAACCCGAAAACACCCAAAGCCACGGAGTCTTCTCCGGCTAACAATGCATAGCAAATCATCACCGATCCAGACCAACACGTCCGGGTAGGCTTCACGCACCATGCATATGCCCGTAATTCATTTCCGGACTCTAAACAAGGGGGACTTTATATATCTACCCCAAGGAATACCGCAAACTCGTCGCACACTCGCGAGAGAGGGTTTTCCTATGCAAAAGAAGAAGAGCTTCACATGCTCAAGATGAGAATCGTTACCCTAGCGTTCCTCTTCGGCGCCATGGAAAACTATGCGGATGAAAAGCACCGCGATGATCTTGCCACCGCAGATCTGGGCTCGGTTTGCGATTTGGCGCTCTGAATCTCCTCCGGTGACCGGATCTCGCTCTTCCTTCTTCCTCCTTACTCTCCCTTCTCTCTAGGATTTAGAAAGAGAATGGAAAAAGTAATATGAGAGTTTAAACCCCAATCCCTGCCTTAACACTAGCATGGAGAGGCCTGAGCCGTTAGAACCCAAAATAAGGAAACGAATGGCCACGATTTGCCCTGAAAATAAACTTCCTGGGCCGAACACGGCTTGCGACACGCCTTTGTCCAAGGCCGTGTAACTCATTCGGCATCAAAACCGTCGCGTCCCGAAAAAAACACAGGCACTCGACACGCCCGTGTCAGGCTTGACACGTCCGTGTCATTCAGTACACGCCCGTGTCAGGCTTGACACGCCGTGTCAGGCTTGACACGCCCGTGTCATTCAGTACACGCCTGTGTAGCTGGGCATGTTACTCAATCGACTCAGGACCAAAACGTCCAGAGAACGACACGGCCATATGACACGCCCGTGTCACATGCCGTGTGCTAGACACGCCCGTGTCCCAGGCCGTATAGCTTCCTTAACACAAACCCGCAAATCACCCGAGCAAGACACGGCCATGGACACGCCCGTATCGCAGGCCATTTGCCCTCACTCGATGCTCGTTGAGTGAAAAGAGTTGAGTGTTGAGGCGTTGAGTGGCTGACACGCCCTGGGACAAGCCCGTGTCCCAGGCCATGTTCACTGCCCCGACGACCGTTGACTGCAATTTCGTCGACCACACGACCATCGCCGAACCCGAGCACGACACGCCCATGGGACACGCCCGTGTCCCAGGCCATGTCACCTCCACCAAATCCCAGAGTTGGCTCAAAACACCACCCGTCCCTCTTTTGAGTTTCGGGGCATTATACTTTGGGGGTCACTTGACCCTTAGGAAGGGTACTTTGACCAAGTTAGGGCTAGAGTTGACTTTGGTCAACATGACCATTTGGGTTGACCCCAAGGGGTCCTTGGTGACCCTTTGACTTCACCTTAGGTCTAGGAAGACCTAGGTAGGGTCAGTTGGGCTCCTTAGGGGCACATTTCCCTTAGTTAGGGTACCTTGCCCTGTCTAGGACTAGGATGATCCTAGGTCAACTTGGCCACCCAGAGTTGACTCCAATGGACCCTTAGGGCCTTTCAATAGATTGGTGAGGTTGTGGTGGGGTCTTGGAGTCATGGTGAAGCCCCATGATCATCCCATCCTAGTTTTTAGAAGTCTACTATTTACAGACCATAGTGATCTCACCTATATTCCTAGGTCCACTTGGTCTTCCTAAGGTTTTATCATTACCTAGTCATGACAAAACCACTCCTAGGGGTCTAGTTGTCTGAGTGATGTTACACATAGAGCCTCTGCAACTTCCCCCATACCTCGCTTACAGTCTCCATGCCATCTACCATGAGAGTGATAGAAGCGACCATTGTGTTTAGAAGCCATGCGTGCAACAGACTGTGTGTAGTCTTTCATTCATTGTACCCATCAGAGTCTTTCTCTGGATCCTTTTTGACCATCAGATAATCCTTCAAGTTCCTTCAGGAGAGTGCTCTTTTTACCCGACGCGACCAACTTAAGTATGTAGCTGGTCCATCGAGCTTCAGCTTTAAAGGTGGAAGATCAAGCTTTAAAACATGCGACAGTGACTGTGAATACCTCACCTTCCGACATCCGCAGATACTCAAAGAATACTTTTAGGTCCGCCTCCAACATCTTGATGACTAATTTATCCATGTGCGAATGAATTTCTCCAGAAAACGCGCACTGAGAAGTTTAAGCACTCGACCAATCTCACAGCGCAAGAAAAGCCGCTCCAAGGATCCTTCTCTACACCCAACAACTATGTCGTAGATCCGTTGTGGCTTCTCTGTGCCGTGCAATCGACCTATATGCATGAAGATCAACCGCGAAGACTCCCGCAATCAACCTCCACGCACAAAACAAAATTTCACCGCGCTCCTACTCCGACAACCTACTGCACTCCTATGATGCACGATGCGCCACACTCCCGTGTGCGCTGTCGCACTCCTGTGATGTGCGATGCCACACTGCTTCCTGACACACCCCAGCAAGAAGGAAAAATCTGTCACGATACATAGTGCTTCACTCCGTCGCGGTCCTCTGAGCTGTGCGCTGCCGTAATGTCGCGAAGAAGATGCTTCTCCATGCACTGATGATGATGCTCCCTGCACCGTGCGATCTGCATGCTTTCGCAATCGTGCAAGGAAGATGTCGCTTCTTTGTCGGGGTCGGGGCAACCTGCGCGCACTTCTTCCGGTGTTGCCGAGACTCTGTCGGTACTTCCACACTGTGCTAAACTCCTCCCATGCGCAAAACTCTGTGTGGTACTTCCCGTGCTCTACTCCTGTCGGCGGTCTCCGACACACAGCTCCTCCGAGCACAACTCTGTCTGCACCCCGCAACTCCTTCCCATCGCTTCTCCCTACCGCAATGCGCGATACTTCTCCCGCGATCCTATTGTGTCACTTCTCCCTTCTTCACAGCAAATATCAAGCGCCACCGCACTACATCAGCGAGCAAGAAGACCAGCGCGATACCGCTTCTTGCGTGACTATCCTTCTCTCAGAAATGTCGTGCCCACTATTTATCTCCCCCTGTGCTCTCCTTTGTCAGATCCTGTGATTTGTCACACTTTAGGATGTCGCACTCCGCAATCTGTGTAACACCCCAAAATCCCAAAATTGAGTTCAGGATGGGCAACACTACCTAGGACACGGGCGTGTCCCAAGCTGTGTCCTGCTCTGCTTATTCAAGTGTGATTTTTAATCTCGAGAGTGTCTTGAGTGAGGCACACGGCCTGGGATATGGGCGTGCCCCAGGCCGTGTCCTTCTCTGTGTCGTCTCAAGTACACAACGAAATGCACTCAACGTTTGTCGAGAGGGTACACGTCATATGACACGGGCATGTCAGAGGTCGTGTACTCCTCGGGTTTTGGCTAGGTTTGTGTGGCGTATTGAATACGGGCTAGACACGGGCGTGTACACAGCCGTGTCTAGGCACACGGCCTGTGACACGGGCGTGCCACAGGGCCGTGTCCTCTGGAATTTTCCAGGGTATTAAGGCCTGGTGAACACGGCCTGGACATGGGCATGTCCGAAGCCGTGTCAGTGCACACGGCCTGTGACACGGGCATGTCACGTGGTTGTATCCTATTATGGATAAGTCAGTTTGTGTACCGCTTAAGATACACGGCCTGTGATACGGGCATGTCACAAGCCGTGTCAGCCCAAAAAAAAGAATTTTTAGGGCGATTTATTGCCGTTCATTTCCTTCAGATGGGATCTAAGGGTCCAAGCTTCTCCATGCTGACTTATGTCCATGACTTGAGAGTTATCTCTCATTCAAAGCTTGGCTATTATATTTCTAAAAGAATAGAGAGAAGGGAGAGCAAGGATGAAGAAGAGAAGAGATCTGGCCGCCGGTGGAGCTTCAGCATTCGGAATTGTGAGCCGAGTCCAGATTTGTGTAGGAGAGAGCGTTGCGGTGCTTGCTATCCAGCTAGAATTCCATGGCTACCAAGAGATCTTCAAGGGTAATGATCTTCCTTCTTGGACATGTGAAGTCCTCGTTTTGGCATGTCTGTGGATTTCCCCCACCAAAAAGTGGTTGTTGAGGGATTTCCTTGGGTTGATTATTTTAATCCCCAGTCTTGCATATAGATCCGGAATTGTGTAGTACGGAATATGCATGTTGTGTGAAGCCCATCTAGACAGGTTGGTCTGGATTGGTTGTGTTGTATTTTGCGCACCGGATAAGACTCCGCGTATAAACATGTAGTTTGTGGAGTCGATGGGTTATACCTGTGAAGGGTAGTAACAGGAAGTACTAGAATGAAATTCCAGGAAAATACCCGCGTGATTCTTGTGCTGTATTCCATGTTTGGGTGAGTCTTGGTGCAATAAGTGAGTTCTACTGAACCAGCCAAGCGACCACGAGGAATGCTGGCATTATCTCCCCTTTTGGATTGTGAAGCCAGTCCTTGGTGGAAAGTGTGGCTATGGTGAGCTGTGTGCTCTTAAAAAAACTTAGTGCCGAACAGGAAAGGTGAAACCGACCTATGCCTGTAAATTGGCCATGAGTACTTCGGTATTCGATGATGGCATGGAGACTTGAGCAACGGGGGGTGGGGGTGGGGGTGGCTAATTTGTACCTTCGTTATGTCTGACCGACTGGTAGACCTAGTTATTGGTCTCGTTGGAGCGCATAATAAGAGTCTTAGGCTTGCACGCCATTAAGACTAAATGCTCAATACCGTTGGTTTTCGAACCTTGAACGGTGGTAGGACCCTGGTTCGCCGGTACACCAAGAATGTGCCTTGAAGTGCATGGATCATCGGACCGCGTGGCCGACGGTTGTGATATGTTGATTGTGTGTGAGTGCACATTGTATGATATATCTGCTTGTGAAAGTATGCCTGCAGGGAAGGAATACCACTTCCCCGAGAAAGGGGTAGGTTCGTTATAAATTAGTAAGCTGAATGCTGATCGTTGCTTTGTTTGCCGCCAAAATGGTGGGATGTCTCTGTGCAGGTGCTGGTGAGCCGAGCGGGAAATAAAGGGCTTTAGCCCCTGCTGCTACTGCTGGCCCTCAAAGGCTGAGCAAAGTCTTTTGTTATGTTCATGTGTGGCTGGCCTGCGCACCGATGTTTGTAATCCACACTTGTAAAGCGTAACTGTAAGGCCTTAAGGCCAAACTCTTGAGTATGTGTTGTTCATTCCTTCATTTGTTCTATGTAAATGTGGTTGTTTATATATAATGGACATTCATGGTTTGAGTTCAGTTTTAACATTAAATTCTTCCGATAGTATGCTCCGTGTTAGGACGCGTACCTGTTTTGATATTAACTTGTGACCTCGCCGCTTGTTTGTGGCATATAGTGTGGGGCCCCGGCCGGACCTTCTATTATATATTATTTAATGGATGGAGTCATTACATTTTGGTATCAACTTGTCTCAGTATTCCTCTTTTTAATTCATGGTCGAATTCTTTTGTGGGGTGGTGAGCACGTGCCAGTGCGACCCGCAATAACATTAATGAACTCTAGAATGTCCACTAAGGAAAGTAAATACTCCTGTTTGAGGAACCTGCACGTTCCTGTATTATTGTGATTGCTTGTGCAAGGTCGCTAAAGTGTTTCTTGTTCACCTATAGGTGACTCATAGTGCTGCTGGGCAATCAGAGCCCAATCATTCTGATGAGAGTGCGATACCAGCTGAGGTGCCCACACCTCCTCCTTCTGCAAAAACAGTCCTCTTAGTTGCTGAGGCGCTATTTGCCATGATTCATACACAGCCTATTGGGCAAGCAAAGCCGGCAGCGGTACTAGAACAGGTTACTATAAGACCAGAACCTATTGAGGCTATTGATCCTCGAGAAGATGAGTGGCAGTTGAAGCATTTTATGAGCTTCAATCCTCCGACGTTTACGGGTGTGGGAACCCCAGTACAAGCGGAAGATTGGTTGTCGGGCGACAAGCATATATTGATGGCGATAAGGACAGAGAAGATCAGAAGGTCAACTTGGCCATCTTCTTGTTGGAAGGAGAGGCTGTAACGCCCCAATTCGCGCTACGCCCCTCGTCCGCGCTTTTAAGTCAGGAGAGATGATCTGGGCTCAGGGAGTGCTGATAGTTAGGCTTACACTTGTGTAAAGGAAGAGAAGTCAGTCTAGAGTAGGACACAGGTAGTGATACGGGCGTGTACATACCCGTGTAGTGCTCTGGTACCTGGGTCGGAAATTTGTGGAGTTTCCAGAGAAGGACACGGGTAGTGACACGGGGGTGTCCCTACCCGTGTGTATGTGGAAACAAGTAGAGGCACGGGCGTGTACCCTACCCGTGTGTGTAACTCACATCATCGATCATGTGTCCCGAGAAGGACACGGGTAGAGACACAGGCGTGTCCATACCGGTGTACAATGTGTCCAAGAGTTTCCTGAGCAGGACACGGGTAGAGACATGGGCGTGTCCCTACCCGTGTGTATATCTCCAGGAAGCCGGCCGTGTATCCCGAGCAGGACATGGGTAGAACACGGGAATGCACACGGCCATGTCGCTTGACACGGGTAGTGCACACGGGCGTGTCCCTACCTGTATTTTTGTCCAAACGACACTCTAACCATCGACGATGCTTCACCCGAGCAGGACACGGGTAGGGACACGGGCGTCTCCCTACCCGTGTTTGTCCTATATATATAGGATATCTGAAACTTTGGCCATTTTTCATCCTCTTCCCAAGCATTTTCTGTGGAGAGACTGGTGCTGGAGAAATCTTCATCCCATGAAGAACCATCGCCGCCGAGGAGAAGAAGATGCCGCCGCGAAGGGTGATGAGATCCATGGACGGAAATGGTGGAAACGCCAGAAATGAGGTGAGCTTCCTCCCATCTCCCTTGGTGCTAGATCTCTAGTTATTCCAAGGCGAGATATCGACTCAAAAGAGTTTTGATGTGTGAGATGAAGATTTCTAGGAAGAGGACATACTAGGACTTGTGTTCTAGGGTTTAGTCATCTTCAACCTCTCCTTCCTTCAATGTGATGATGGGGGATTGTCTCATGAAGTGAAATGGCCTTATGAGGGTGAATAAGGAGGAGGAATTTCTGGTTGTGATTTTGGAAGATAGGCTAGAGGAGGAAGACGAACCGATGCCATTCGTTCCACCTTAAGATGCGTGCATAAATCTGCTTTATGCGCGCAGCGATCTTCGTGGCCATTTTCAGATATGAAACGACCAGATCTGGGCTTTTGACTAAACACGAAATTCGTAGCCCATGGAAATACCTTGCAAACAAGTGGTTACATGTCTACGTGCGAAGTATGTAGCCATGGAAAAGTCTGATAGAAAGGGATGGTTGCCAAGCTAAGTATGCAGAATCTGTATTCTGTACGCAACAAACTTGAAGCCGATTACAAGCGTGATATAGCTAGATCTGGGCTTTTGACTAAACACAAAAGTCATAGCCCTTGGAAATACCTTTCCAACGAAGGGTTGAACGTTTTCAATGGATTCTTGTAGCACCCGAAATCTCCATTTGAAGTTCTGTACTTTACTCATTTCTTGCACATTTTGTTCTTTGGTTTAAGTAAATCCATGATAGGAGTTGGTAGAGGGTTTGTTGTGAGTTGTTGGATAGATCCTTTATAATCAAGTGGCAAAGTGAAACGTACTTGAACGAAATGATTTGGTTGATAGATCCTTAAGTGAACTAGTGGGTAGACGTGTTGGATTGTATAGATAACAAGTTATGCGAACCGGTAAGATGAGCATGATACTAACAATGCGATGAATATTGTGTAGAAGGGGATTGAATAAGGTTAGTGCAATAAAATGTGGAAGGGTTGATAGTGCGTGAGTGTTTGCCGCACTTGATCGATTGTGTTGATAAGGGACTCGGTGAGGAGACCTTGTGAGCTATTTAGCTCGAAATGTGAGATTGCATGCGGTGTGAGTCGACAAGTCGTGTCGTAATCCTAGGTTAAGGATAGTGTGGCAGGTCTACGGGCTCGCCAGTCATCACATCGATGGGAGTTGATGGTTAGACCTTGGGTGGTTGGGCTTGGTCCTCTGTGCTCATTCCCAGGGCTCCTTCCGTGCCAAGTGAACGGTTGGGCTTTGTCCTCGTGCTTTTTCCGAGGCTCCTTCCGGGTCACATCATAGGCCAGTTCGTGGCTTGGTTCTCAGTGCACATCTACCCGAGATTTTTGCTGTGTTGTAGTACGCGTGTGAGCTCCACTGTTGTGTTCTTAGCATTGAGGCGTACGGAGGCCTAGGCTAGGTAGTGTGGAGACCAGCCTTATAGTGGAGATGCCCACTCTACTGTAACCGTCTGGTCACGATGGATGATGCCTGAGAGGTTAGCTACCTACTCAAAAAGTGTGAACTAAGAGTCTGTGTCGACACAATAATTGCTTGTGTGTGATCATGGGTGAGTCAGTGTTTAGCAATCATGGCATTGCATTACATCGCATACACAAGATCCTCATCGTATAAGTTTGTATGAGCACTCTTATACGATGAGTTACTTTACTGTTGAGCCGAACCTCAACTTATATGTCTGTATAGAAATTCATATAAGTTGAGTTACTTTCTATTATAGCTTTACTCTTTCATACTCTGTTGTAGATGATAGAACTGCTAGGGCAATTGGTTTGCTCATTTATTGTGCTGCTATATACATACATTATTTACTGATCACTCTATACCACCTGTTTGTACTATTTCTTTATATACATATATTGTACCATGTTACTTTCTCCGCTCGGTGCCGAGGAGTCGCCGGGGGAGCGGATGTATGCGACAGCCACTTAGTCGTTATGAATAACGGTTGCTACGTCATCCTTTTTAGGAGGAAACCCGGCAGATGGAGTAGCAGCAGGATTTGCAGCAGGACAGCCAGGCCAATACGAAAGGGCCTGAAGGGACGATACAGTCGTTACCGTCGGTTACTGATGTGAGTTTTTGAGAGACTTTTGATGTAGCCCCTTTTGGGCAAGTTGACTAGTACTCCGATACTTTGGAAGCTTGATGAAGCTTCTTTATTTGTTGTACTTTTGGACTAATTATATGCTTTTTGTGGATTTTGACTTCTGATTTTTATTTTGTTTTGGTTGGCATGATTGATATTGGTAAAGGGCGCCAGAATAGGCGTCTTGTTGTACAGGCTAGCCTGAGTGCTAGCGCTACCGCAACGCGGCTGTTCTGGGCATAAGACTCCCCCTGAGCCATGTTTTGTGTTCCGGGAGGGGGGGGTCTTACAAATGGTATCAGCTTGCTACGATCCTGAATTAGAGAATCCATTTAACAATGGTGCCACCCCTAATCGATTAGTCTGTTTGGTGACAAACTGACTTAGCGGAAGCAGTGGTGTGCCCATATGTAATTCACACTAAGTATGTCCAACTTTGACCTTAAGATTAGCCAACCTGACCTTAGGTTTGTATTCTACGTGTAGATCCCAGTGCACGTTGAGCCAGTGGGGGGCACTCCAACCCCATCCATACCCACACAGTTTCAGCAATCGGAGCTAGGGCAGACGCTCACAGCTATCTTAGATGCCTTTAGATCTCAACAAGCCCCCGTATAATAAAAGGCTCCGGGCTCCAATTGGGTGAGAACTTTCCGAGCTCTCTCCCCTACTGCCTACCTTTGGAAGGAGCCGACAGTGCGTACGGAGGAATGGCTCGACACTGTGCAAGAACAGCTGGCAGTAATTAGATGTCCAAGCAACATGGCTGTGACCCAAGTAGTGACCCTCCTAGAACTGCATGCCAAGAGTTGGTGGAAGTCCCTCATGGGCTCCACCTTTCAAGGGCGAGTGTATACGGAGATCAGCTTGAATGAGTTCTCGGGAGCCTTTTTGGAACACTTCATTCCCTCGTCTACTCGAGATGAACTCGAATAGAGATTCTTACAGCTAAAGCAAGGATCCAAGTCAGTGATGGAGTACCAGCGGGAGTTTCAGCATCAGGCTAGATTTGCTGACTCCTATGAGTTGGATGACAGAGGATATGCAAAAAGGTTCTACAAAGGCTTGCAAGACCCCCTGAGGCAAGCCATTTTGTTTATAGCGGACTCCAGCCTGACGGAAATTATTGACATGGAGAAGAGGCTAGAAGTAGACCACTTGGGAAGTGGAAAAAGACTGCATAGGGTATGATGGAAGCTGGCCCTAGCAATAGAAGGAGACACGACTTTGGAGGAGGAAGAGGACATCAGAGAGGTGGCAGGCGTTTCCACCGAAATTATAGAGTGGAGTACCTGGTTCCACAGCCGCCAGCATTGCCTTCACCACCACAGCCTCAACAATTTCAGCAACCTGGAGGGCGGCAGGAGCGAGTGTGCTTCGAATGCAACAAACCGGGCCATATTCGACGCTACTTCTCGAACCTGTTTGGAAATGTTCCTCTTGCTCTCCCTCTCGCAGCTCCTCGATGGAGGGGGCATATGCGTGGTCTAGGATGAGGACTGTGAGGAGGAAACCTCGACCCCGCTCGGAATCAGGTGTACGCATTGGCCTTGACACAGGAGCGGAACCCTTAGGAGGTGATTGCAGGTATGTAGCAGTTAGTTATCACATTTTCATTATTAATCTTAAACTTTCTTAAGAGATACTAGATATCTAGCCTTAAGCATTGCAATTGGTACTTAGGCACCGTGGTGGTCGGCAGGAAACTAGCATATACATTATTCGATACCGGTGCCTCACACTCGTTTGTGTCTGCGGAATTCATTAAAGACTAGAAGGAGTGCAATACTTCACTGGTATTGCTCGAAGAGTACGCCTCCCAGACGGCTCAGTGATGACTGCAACCGCCATGTGCGAATTGGAGATACTCATTGGGGGAAAGACCTTTGATACCCCTGCCACAGTTTTGAGAATACCAGAATTCGATCTCATTCTGGGCATGAAATGGCTGGATTGGCACTATGCAAGAATTGTCTGCGCAGAGAAGCGAATTTACTTGAGACATGGAGACACTAATGTCATCTTTCAAGGTATAAAATTCACGCCTCGTTTGTTATCATCTTCAATTCAGGCCTTGAAAGCTCACATGAGAGGGGATGAAGTGTACATGATATGTTTTGAATTGAAAGAGAAGAAAATAGATATGAAGGACGTGCGAGTGGTGCAAGATTTTCCCAAGGTATTTCCTGAGAAATTACCAGGATTACCCCCGCATAGAGAGGTGGATTTTCAAATTAAGCTAGTACAAGGAGCTAAGCCTGTCTCCAGGACCCCTTACCGGATGGCCACGAAGGAACTCACAAAGTTTAGAGTTCAGTTGCAGGAGTTGATAGAATCAGGGTTTGTTCGCCCCAGCTCATCACCTTGGGGAGCCCCTATTTCTTTTGTTAAGAAGAAGGATGGAACCTTGCGATTATGTATAGACTATCGGGATCTCAACCGACTGACGGTACGGAACACCTATCCGCTACCTCGGATCGATTAGTTGTTTGACCAATTGGTAGGAGCGCATTGGTTTTTCAAATTGGATTTGTGCTCGGGGTATTATCAGTTGAGAATACAGGAGGAGTACATTCACAAAACGGCCTTTATCTCAAGGTACGGATTGTAAGAGTTCACTGTGATGCTGTTTAGCTCACAAATGCCCCTTCATCTTTCATGAGCTTGATGAACAAAGTGTTCGAGCCTTATTTAGATATCTTCGTCATCGTTTTGATCGATGCCATTTTGGTATACTCTAAGACGGAGGAAGAGCATATCGAACATCTGACCTAGGTACAGAAGAAGCTAAAAGAGCACGTCTTGTTTTCCAAGTTCAGCAAGTGCGAATTTTGGCTCCAAGAGGTTGCCTTCTTGGGCAGTGTGATCAGTGGGGCTGGGATAGCTGTGGATCCGGCTAAAGTGCATGCCGTGAAGGAGTGGTCACCCTTGAAGTCAGCGGCCGATGTGCGAAGCTTCCTTGGACTTTTCGGGTACTATCGCAAGTATGTAAAAGGCTTCTCAATGATCGTCCTTCCACTTACTACGCTGACAAAGAAAGGTGTGCCGTATGAGTGGACACCCCAGTGTGAAGCTGCGTTTCAGGAACTGAAGGACCGACTTACATCCGCACCCATCCTAGCCCTTCCATCCAGGAAGGACGGATTTCAAGTTTGCACTGACACGTCGTATCAAGGAATGAGAGTGGTATTGATGCAGCGCGGGCATGTGATTGCATATGCTCAAGACAGCTGAAGAAACATGAAATCAACTACTCGGTACATGATCTAGAATTGGGAGCGGTGGTGTTCGCCTTGAAGACTTTGAGACACTATCTATATGACATCCACTACGAAATCTTTTCAGACCACAAGAATCAAAAGTACGTCCATACACAGAATTAATTGTATTTTAGACAGCGGCGGGGGCTAGAGTTTTTATGTGATTATGAATTCACTTTGAACTACCACCCTGGAAAAGCAAATTCTGTGGCTGATGCTTTGAGCAGAAAGTTACTAGAATCGAACTCGGAGTCTCGATTTATGAGAATGGAGTTTGACCGGATGCTCGAAGAGATGGAGATCACCCTGGTATATAAAGACTAATCAGAAGGGTATATAGAGTACTTAACCGCGATGAGCATAGTCTGTGATATTCGAGACCGAATCCGGGCAGAGCAAGGAAAGGATGCGGCTCTGGCCCTAGCAATCAAGTCAATTGAAGATGGGACAACTGATGAGTACTCCCTAAAAGACGGCCTCGTCCATCTCCGCGGCCGGCTTTACATTCCCAAGGGTGGTAAAATTCGGGAAGACATCTTGAGAGAGGCACACTGCACTCAATATTCCGTGCATCCTTGGATTGCCAAGATGTATGCCTACCTGTGAAAGACCATGTGTTGTACGGAAATGAAGAGGGACGTCCGATATTTTTTTACGCATTACGAGGCCTGTCAAAGGGTGAAGGCAGAATGCAGGATCCCCGGTGGATTATTACAGTCGTTGCCCATCCCTGAGTGGAAGTTTGAGGATGTCTCCATGGAATTTGTCCACGGTTTTCCCCGCTCACCCTCAGGGAATGATTCAGTATGGGTGATCGTTGACCTCCTGATGAAGGTAGCCCGATTTATTCCTATGAAGAAAGAAGCTCATGTAGATGTTTTTGTACGCCTCTTTATGGAGCAGTTCGTACGGTATCATGGTGTGTCAAAGACAATTATTTCTGACCAGGATGGTCGGTTTGCCTCTAAGGAATAGAGGGCCGTACAGGCATACCTGGGTTCATGTCTTACCTTTAGCACAACATTCCATCCTCAGACGGACGGGCAGTCTGAGAGAACTATCAGAACATTGGAGGACCTATTGAGACTGTGTGTATTGGATAGAGGAGAGCTGTGTGAAAGGCTCTTACCCCTGGTGGAATTTTCATATAACAACAGTCATCAGGCCAGTATCGGGATGGATCCCCATGAAGACCTTTACGGAAGAAGGTGTAGAACCCCCTTGTCATGGGTACAAGATGAGGACCCGAAGGTTTTGGGTATTGAATACATCGATGATACAGATGCAGTGGTTTGGCTAATATGGGACCGCATGCTTGAGGCTCAAAGTCGGCAGACTAAATACTATAATGCAAAGCACATGGTGGTAGAATTTTAAGTGGGTGACAAAGTGTTCCTGAAGATTCGGCCGATGCATGGAGTGTCACGGGTACGTGGTATAAAGAAGCTCAGCCCAATGTATGTTGGGCCTTACACTATATTGGAAAAGATTGGCCCTTTGGCTTACCGGTTGGAGTTTCCACCGGAGCTGGATAATCTTCATGACGTATTCCATGTGTCGTCACTCTGGAAGGCGCTGTTGCGGCCCGATCAACATATTCCCACCATTGATGGAGAAGTAGCGACCGATAGATCTGTACGATTAGAGCTGGTGCGGATAGTATACAACGAGACAAGGATTTTGCGCCGCAAGAGGGTTCCTTTGGTAAAGGTGTTGTGGTCTAATCATGGGAAGGAGGAGTATACATGGGAGCCGGTGGACTTGATGCAAAAGCGCTACCCGGAGTTGTTTCCTTCAGGTAAAAATTTAAAAGCATGTTTTAATTTATTTTTCACGCTTTCCTCACCCCATAGCCTTAGCCTGATTTCAGGGACGAAATCTTTTATTTTGTTTATTGGATTTGTAACGTCCCAATTCACGCTAGGCCCCTCGTGCGCTCTTTTGAGTCAGGAGAGACGATTTGGGCTCAGGGAGTGCTGACAGCTAGGCTTACACTTGTGTAATGGAAGAGAAGTCAGACCAGAGTAGGACACGGGTAATGACACGGGCGTGTCCATACCCGTGTGGTGCTCTAGTATCTGGGTCGGAAATTTGTGGAGTTTCCAGGGAATGACACAGGTAGTGACACAGGCGTGTCCCTACCCGTGTGTATGTAGACACGGGTAGAGACATGGGCGTGTCCCCTACCCGTGTGTGTAACTGACATCGTCAATCGTGTGTCCCTCGCAGGACAAGGGTAGAGACACGGGCATGTCCCTACCCATGTACAATGTGTCAAAGAGTTTCCCGAGAAGGACACGGGTAGAGACACGGGCTTGTCCCTATCCGTGTGCATATCTCCAAGAATCCGGCCGTGTCTCCCGAGCAGGACACGGGCAGAATACGGTCATACACATGGCCGTGTCGCTTGACACGGGTAGTGGACACGGGCGTGTCCCTACCCGTGTTTATCTCCAAACGACACTCTAACCGTCGACGACGCTTCACCCGAGCAGGACACGGGTAGGGACACGGGCGTGTCCCTACCCGTGTTGGTCCTATATATATAGGATTTCTAAAACTTTGGCTGTTTTTCATCCTCTTCCCAATCATTTTCTATGGAGAGACTAGTACTGGAGCAATCTTCATCCCGTTAAGAACCATCACCACCGAGGAGAAGAAGATGTCTCCGCAAAGGGTGACGAGATCCATGGCCAGAAATGGTGGAAACGCCAGAAATGAGGTGAGCTTCCTCCCCTCTCCCTTGGTGCTAGATCTCTAGTTATTCCTAGGTGAGATATTGACTCAAAAGAGTCTTGATGTGTGAGATGAAGATTTCTAGGAAGAGGCCATACTAGGACTTGTGTTCTAGGGTTTAGTCATCTTCAACCTCTCCTTCCTAAATGTGATGATGGGGATGGTCTCGTGAAGAGAAATGGCCTTATGATGGTGAATAAGGGAGGAGGAATTTCTGGTTGTGATTTGGGAAGATCAGCTAGAGGAGGAAGACGAACCGATGTCGTTCGTTCCGCCTTAAGATGCACGCAGAAATCTGCTTTCTGCGCGCAGCGATCTTCGTGGCCATTTTCAGATATGAAACGGCCAGATATGGGCTTTTGAATAAACACGAAAGTCGAAGCCCATGGAAATACCTTTACAACGAGTGGTTACACGTCTTTGTGTAAAGTCTGTAGCAACAGAAAAGTATGATCGAAAGGGATGGTTGCCAAACTAAGTGTGCATAATCAGTATTCTATACGCAGCAAACTTGAAGCCAATTATAAGCATGATCCGTCCAGATCTGGGCTTTTGACTAAACACGAAAGTCTTAGCCCTTTGAAATGCCTTTCAAACGAAGGGTTAAACGTTTTCACCGGATTCCTGTAGCACCCGGAATCTCCGTTTGATGTTCTGTACTTTACTCATTTCTTGCACATTTTGTTCTCAGGTTTAAGTAAATCCATGATAGCAGTTGGTAGAGGGTTTGATGTGAGATGTTGGATAGATCCTTTTTAATCAAATGACAAAGTGAAACATACTTGAACGAAATGATTTGGTTGATAGATCCTTAAGTGAACTAGTTGGTAGACGAGTTGGATTGTATAGACAACAAGTTATGTGAACCGATAAGATGAGCTTAATACTAGCAATGCGATGAATATTGTGTAGAAGAGGATTGAATAAGGTTAGTGCATGAAAATGTGGAAAGGTTGATAATGCGTGAGTGTTTGCCGCACTTGATCGATTGTGTTGATAAGGGACTCGGTGAGGAGCCCTTGTGAGCTTTTGAGCTTGAAATATGAGATGGCATGCGGTGTGAGTCGACACGTGGTGTCGTAATCCTGTGTTAAGGATAGTGTGGCAGGTCTACGGGCTCGCCAGTCGTCACACCGATGGGAGTTGACGGTTAGACCTTGGGCGGTTGGGCTTGGTCCTCGGTGCTCATTCCCAGGGCTCCATCCGTGCCAAGTGAACGGTTGGGATTGGTCCTCGTGTTTTTCCGAGGCTACTTCCGGGTCATATAATAGGCCAGTTCGGGGCTTGGTTCTCGGTGCACATCTACCTGAGACTCCCGCTGAGCTGTAGTACGCATGTGAGCTCTGCTGTTATGTTCTTTGCATTGAGGCATACAGAGGCCTATGCCAGGTAGCGTGGAGACCAACTTAGTAGTGGAGAGGCTTGCTCTACTGTCACCGTCTGACCACGACGGATGATGCCTGAGAGGTTAGCTACCTACTCAAAAAGTAGGAACTAAGAGTCTGTGTCAACATAACAATTGCTTGTGCGTGATCATGGGTGAGTCAGTGCATAGCATTCATAGCATTGCATTACATCGCATACACAAGATCCTCATCGTATAAGTTTGTATGGGCACTCTTATATGATGAGTTACTTTAATATTGAGCCGAACATCAACTTATATGTCTGTATGGGCATTTATATAAGTTGAGTTACTTTCTGTTGTAGCTTTACTCTTTCATAGTCTGCTTTAGATGGTAGAACTTATAGGGCAATTGGTTTGCTCATTTATTGTGCTGCTATATACATACATTATTTACTGATCACTCTATACCACTTGTTTGTACTATTGCTTTATATCATATATTGTACCATGTTCCTTTCTCCGCTCGGTGCCGAGGAGTCAACGGAGGAGCGGATATGACAGCCACTTAGTCCTTATGACAAATGGTTTCTACGTCTTCCTTTTTAGGAGGAAACCCCGTAGACGGAGCAGCAGCAGGTTTTGCAGCATGACAACCAAGCCAGGACGGAAAGGACGGTACGGTCATTACCATCCGTGACTGATGTGAGTTTTTGAGAGACTTTTGATGTAGCCCCTTTTGGGCAAGTTTACTCATACTCTGATACTTTGGAAGCTTGATGAAGCTTCTTTATTTGCTGTACTTTTGGACTAATTATATGTTTTTTGTGAATTTTGACTTTTGATTTTTCTTCTAGTTGGGTTGGCATGATTGATATTGGTAAAGGCCGGCAGAATAGGCGTCTTGTAGTACAAGCTAGCTTGAGTGCTAGCATTACCGCAAGGAGACTATTCTGGGCATAAGACTCCCACCGAGCCGTGTTTTGTGTTTCGGGAGGGGGGTATTACAGAGGCTTGGTTGTGGTGGGATTAGATAGAGTTGCATCACCTAGCGGGCAGGCAATTAACAAAAGTCTCGATTGAGGAGTTTTCGCGACTCTTTTTGGCAAAGCACCTACTAGCGGCAAAACGCATCGCCATGGAAAATGAGCTCCAACATCTAATGCAAGGTGAAAGTAGTGTGGATACTTACTTGCACAAGTTAACAAGGTTGGGCCGTTATGTGGGGTCTATCTTCGCTGATGAATAACGGAAAACCAATATGTTCTACGAAGGGTTGCGGGATGAGTTGAGATTCCTGCTCTCGAGCTCGTTGAACCAAGGATTTCAGGCGTTGGTTGATACTGCTTGTATGCTGGAAAGTGATATGAAACAGGTGCAAGGAAAGAGGGACTTGGCTATGACGAAGTCTGAGTTCAAAGTGCCCCGTCCTGGAAAATCAAACTACCAAAAGAAGTGGAGCAAGAGAGCCAAATATTCTGGACAGGCCCCTTCTTCTGTTGCATCGGGAGCAACGTCAAAGCAAGAGTCTCGTACCTGCTTTACATGTGGCAAAGTGGAACATATAGCCCGTGATTGTTGGGTTGGTCCGCCAAAGGTGGAAAAGAAGACGAGAGCGTCTTATGCTGAGAAGGGAAAAGTAGAGGTGGAGTCCTTTGCATCCCAAGCGCAGCCCCGAGTCTATAATCTTGGCCAGCAAGAGGCCATAAAGCAAAGTGACATCATCACAGGTACGAGTTAAGATAATTATTGCTTTTTATATTGCATACCTTGTGTGTAGCTTGTGTATGATGTGTTTATCTTAGGCTTTGTCCTGATTCAGAACAACCCGGCGAGAACACTATTTAATATGGGTGCTTCGCACTCGTTTATGTCTAAGAACTCCGTAGCTTGAATTGAAGTACCTAGTCATGTGATGACAAATAGTGTTAAGGTGGTATTACCGAATTGATTTTTGATGCTTGCGGATAGAGCTTGCAATGTGGCAGTTAAACTTGGAAGTCGGGATTTCTGCTTGAGCACATCTATACTACCGATATCAGAATTTGATGTGATCTTTGGTATGGACTAGCTTTTAGAGCAGCGTGCCTTTTTTGATTGCAATTCAAAGGAGATCACACTGGGCAAGAATACTGAGCTTGAGACTAAGTTCGCTGGTATGCGAGGAGTAGATGGGACCTTGATGTTTGCTCTCCAAGTCGTCAATGCTGTTCAGAAGGGCGCAAAGTTATTCTTCACGCTTATTCAGGCTGTTGAGCCAAGGGCCAGTGTGAATCATGTTCCGATTATGTCGGAGTTTGCCAATGTGTTTCCTAAGGATCTTCCTAGGTTACCACCCCAGCGGGAGATCGACTTTTCTATTTAGTTGGTGCGAGGTGCGAAACCTGTGGCCCGCTCGCCATATTGCGTAGCGCCAAAGGAAATGGCAGAACTGAAAGTTTAGTTTCAAGAGTTGCTAGAACAGGGTTATATACGCCCAAGTATGTCACCTTGGAGCGCACCTGTTCTGCTTGTGAAAAAGAAGGATGGTAGTTTACGGTTGTGTATTGACTATCGTGAATTGAATAAGCTGACAGAGAAAAAAAGTATCTGATTCCACGGGTAGATGACTTGTTCGATCAGCTCGCGGGATCAACCGTCTATTCTAAATTGGATTTAAAATCATGATATTATCAATTGAGGATTTGGGAAAGTGACATTCCCAAGACAGCATTTGGAACACGCTACGGTCATTATGAGTTCACTGTAATGCCGTTTGGGCTATGTAATGCGCCATCGGTATTCATGGATCTAATGCACCGAACGTTCCGAGAGTACTTGGACGTATTTGTGATAGTATTCATTAATGATATCTTGGTGTACTCTTAATCTGAAGCTGATCATGCGAACCATTTACGCTTGGTGTTACATACCCTGCGGTGAAATAAGCTCTATGCCAATTTCTCAAAGTGTGAATTTTGGCTGTCGACAGTGGCTTTTCTTGGCCACGTGGTAAGTGGAGTGGACATATCAGTGGATCTGTCAAAGATAAGTGTCATACGAGAGTGGCCAGTGTTGTCTTCGGTGGCCGAAGTCATGACTTTCCTTGGGCTGGCAAGCTACTACAGACATTTTTGTGGAAAACTTCTCACGGATCGCTTTGCCTCTTACCACATTAACGGGGAAGGATCAGAAGTTCGTTTGGATGCTAGAGTGCGCGCGAGCTTTTGAAGATCTAAAAATTCGTTTGAATACGGCGCCTGTTTTAACATCGCCATGTGGTACAGACGACTATGAGATTTACAGTGATGCTTCAGAGAGCGACTTAGGCTGCGTTCTTCTGCAGTTTGGCAAGGTGATTGCTTATGGCTCACTCCAGCTGAAAGTGCATTAGCGGAATTATCCTGTCCATGACTTGGAGCTGATGGCGATGATCTTTGCACTTAAATTGTGGCGACACTATCTATATGGTGTAAAAGTGTAACACCCCAAAAAGGCCCCAAAAGACTCAACTTGAATTTTGAGTAGCAGGCTGGTAGACACGGCCTGGGACACGGGCGTGTCCCAGGGCGTGTCGGGGTACACGGCCTGGGACACGGGCGTGTCCCAGGGCGTGTTCGACTTAAATCTCAAAATTGGCCTATTCGGGTCAGAGCTGTACACGGCCGTGAACACGGCCATGAACACGGGCGTGTCAGGCTGGACACGGGCGTGTCGGCTGCCGTGTTCCGACCCGTGTACTGGTTTTAGGAGCCGTTGGGTGCCGTGTAGCAGGGGACACGGGCGTGTCTCAAGACTGACACGGGCGTGTCAGGTTCGACACGGGCGTGTCGAGCCCCGTGTTGTTCAGTCGGTTCCAAACCGCGTGTGCCGCTTAAGGGTACACGGCCTGTGACACGGGCGTGTCACAGGCCGTGTCAGGCAAAATTTGGTTTCTTGGGCAGATCTCGGCCGTTCGTTTCCTTCTATTTGGATCATGTGATCCATAGCACTTCCAGCCTCTTTAAGGCCGTGGATTGAGTTGAAAGCTCATTCCACTTAGCCTTTCTTCATAAGAAGAGGAGAGCTTGGAGGAGGAGGAGGAGGAGGCCGGTGGAGCTTCGTCGAGCCGAATAGAGAGCCGAGAGCAGCGTTGCGGAGGCAAGGCCGCTGCGGTGGTTTCCATCCGGCTAGTTTTCTATGGCGCCGAAGCGATCGTCAAGGGTAACGATCTTTCTTCCTTGGGCAGGTGAAGCCCTTTGTTTTGCATGTGCATGGGATCCTCCATCAAGAGATGGAAACGCGGAAGTGATTCCAGCAGTTGAGTCTGCATCTAGAGCCGGAAGTCTGTAGTACGGCATAGGCATGCTGTGTGAAGCCCATCCAGACGTATGTCGGGATTGGTGATGTTTATATTGCGATCCGGAGAAGACTCCGTGTATGCATCGTTTAGCCTGCGGAGATGGTGAGGACGATGTGTTTGGTGTATAGGATGCTTTGTATAGCTCCTTTGGTTGTATGCTTGTAAGAGCTGGTTGATGGAGTGCGGACACCTCTGAGTGGGTGGGTGCGTGAGGTCTTCAACAGGGGTTTGGAGGCTTATGCCCATTCTACCAAGTGGCGATGAACACCTCTGAGTGGGTGGGTGCGAGAGGTCTTCAACAGGGGTTTGGAGGCTTATGCCCATTCCAACAAGTGGCAAGGTTAAGATCGGGTGAGCGGTCGATTGGTAGCAAAGCAGCAGGGCGAATTCCCTAGGCTTGTTACACTACGGGGGTAGGTCGACTGATAGTGCTCACGGGTTTTGGTGTGGTGCGTACCTCTGAGTGAGACGGGTGCGTGAGGTCTTCAACAAGGGTTTGGAGGCTTATGCCCGCCTACCAAGTGCAAACCATGAAAGGTGCCCTGAGTGCACGGAGCGCCTGGCATTGAGGCCGGCGTTTGTGATGTTGGATGTATGTGCTTTATATGTTGAAATTGCTATACATGCAGGGAAGAAACCACTGCCCCGGGTAAGGGGTGGGGTCGTTATAATTGGTCAGCTGAATGCTGACCGTTGCTTTGTTTATCACCCTTGGGGTGGACGTCCTTATGCAGGTGTTGCGGGCTGATGGATTGAGCGGGCAAAAGCCCAAGCTGCTGGTAGGCCCTTGAAGGCCGTGCGAAGTGTTGAATTTCATGTGTGGCCGGCCTGCGTGCCGATGTATGAAATTATATGTGTTGTAAAGAGTAACTTGTAAGGCCGTAAGGCCGTGTGCGGTGTGAGATGTAAACATTCCTGGTTATCTATATAAATGTGATATTTATATATATTAGTGGACATTCAATGGCTTGAGTTCTTGCACTTAATAAGCTTCCGCTAGAATGCTCTGAGTTAGGACTCGTTTGGTTTGGTATTATCCTGTGACCTCACCGTCTGTTTGTGGCATATAGTGTGGGGCCCCGGCCGGACCTTCTACTATACGTCATTTAACGGATGGGGTCGTTACATTTTGGTATCAGCGCTTTTGTCGGTCTTCCCTTCCGAATTCGTGGTCGAATTCTTTTGTGGGGTGGCGAGCACGTGTTCGTGCGACCTGCTGTAACGCTAATGAACTCAAGAATGTCCACTAGGAATGTGTGTGTGTGTGTCTTTTCGGTGAGTTTGCCGTATTACCATGGAAAGTAATGCTATCTTGTTCACCTATAGGTGACGAGGAGTGGAGCTGGGCAGTCGGAGCCCCAGCGTTCGGATGAGAGTGCGGCACCACCTGAGGTGCCTACACCTCCCCCTTCTGCGGAAACGGTGCGCTTAGTTGCGGAGATGATCTTTGCTATGCTTCAGGCACAACCTTTTGGACAAGCGAGGCCCGTTGTGGCGCCAGTGCACGTTGGTGCGAGGCAAGAGCATGTTGAGGTTGGTGCGAGGCAAGAGCATGTTGAGGTTCCGGTTGCTGTGCAAGCAGCGGACGAGCAACTTAAGCACTTTATGGAATTTAATCCGCCTACGTTTGTCGGGGCAACGTCTCCAACAGAGGCCGAGGATTGGCTCTCTCGAGTGAAAAGAATCCTGGCTGCGCTCAGGATTAGTGAGGAGCAGAAAGTCCCGTTAGCCACTTTCCTCCTGGAAGGAGAGGCGAGGCTTTGGTGGGATGAGATCGAGTTGCACCAGTTGGACGGTAGAGATCTGGGCGACATATCGATGGACGAATTCTCTAGATTGTTTTGGGCGAAATATTTGCCAATGGCGCAGAGAATTGCCATGGAAAATGAATTCCAACGTCTGGTACAGGGTGATAAGACCGTGGACGATTACCTGCATGAGTTTACCAAGCTCGGTCGTTATGCGGGGTCGACGTTTGCGGACCAGGCGCGGAAGACAAATAGGTTCTATGAAGGGCTGCGTGATGAGCTGAGGTTGGCTCTCCCGAGTTCAGTGAACCAAGGATTCCAAGCATTGGTGCATACCGCTAGTGCGCTAGAGAAGGATTTGAAGCGGGTGCGGGAGAAGAAGATCGTAGCGGTGGAAAAGTCCGACTTCAAAGTTCCGCCATCCGAGCAGTCCGAGTTCAGGAAACGTGATAAGAAGCGGTTCAGGCCTGCTGAACAAACTTCTTCAGATGTTGCATCAGGAGCAACGTTTGGGCAAGAACGGGTTGAGCCGCGGACATGTTTCATTTGTGGGAGGCCAGGACATATCGCGCGATTTTGCTGGAATGGTGCGGCCAAGGGTGAAAGAAAGTCAGGTGCGTCGTATGACGAGAAGGGTAAAGCTGTGGTAGAGTCGTCTGCATCGCGGGCGCAACCGCGAATATACACTCTTGAGATGCAGGAGCCGCAAAGCTCAAATCAAGCAGAACAGCAAATCCGTGCTTTGGACTTGATGGAGGCCGCTAGACGGATTCTGCGAGATGCGGAGAAGCCGAAATAAAGTGGAGTGTGCACTTTATTTTGTTGTCTGTTGTATGTTTGTATGTTTTTCTGTTTGGGTCAAACAGTGTGGTGGTACGATTCCATGGGGCGAGCCAAGCTGTGGCCTCTGAACTCTAAACCTGGATCGTTTTGGGTTGTATCGCAACAGCGTGGTTGTGTTGATACTTGTGCGTTGCGCTAAATTTCGGGACGAAATTTCTATAAGGAGAGGAGGGTTGTAACACCCCAAAAAGGCCCCAAAAGACTCAACTTGAATTTTGAGTAGCAGGCTGGTAGACACGGCCTGGGACACGGGCGTGTCCCAGGGCGTGTCGGGGTACACGGCCTGGGACACGGGCGTGTCCCAGGGCGTGTTCGACTTAAATCTCAAAATTGGCCTATTCGGGTCAGAGCTGTACACGGCCGTGAACACGGCCATGAACACGGGCGTGTCAGGCTGGACACGGGCGTGTCGGCTGCCGTGTTCCGACCCGTGTACTGGTTTTAGGAGCCGTTGGGTGCCGTGTAGCAGGGGACACGGGCGTGTCTCAAGACTGACACGGGCGTGTCAGGTTCGACACGGGCGTGTCGAGCCCCGTGTTGTTCAGTCGGTTCCAAACCGCGTGTGCCGCTTAAGGGTACACGGCCTGTGACACGGGCGTGTCACAGGCCGTGTCAGGCAAAATTTGGTTTCTTGGGCAGATCTCGGCCGTTCGTTTCCTTCTATTTGGATCATGTGATCCATAGCACTTCCAGCCTCTTTAAGGCCGTGGATTGAGTTGAAAGCTCATTCCACTTAGCCTTTCTTCATAAGAAGAGGAGAGCTTGGAGGAGGAGGAGGAGGAGGCCGGTGGAGCTTCGTCGAGCCGAATAGAGAGCCGAGAGCAGCGTTGCGGAGGCAAGGCCGCTGCGGTGGTTTCCATCCGGCTAGTTTTCTATGGCGCCGAAGCGATCGTCAAGGGTAACGATCTTTCTTCCTTGGGCAGGTGAAGCCCTTTGTTTTGCATGTGCATGGGATCCTCCATCAAGAGATGGAAACGCGGAAGTGATTCCAGCAGTTGAGTCTGCATCTAGAGCCGGAAGTCTGTAGTACGGCATAGGCATGCTGTGTGAAGCCCATCCAGACGTATGTCGGGATTGGTGATGTTTATATTGCGATCCGGAGAAGACTCCGTGTATGCATCGTTTAGCCTGCGGAGATGGTGAGGACGATGTGTTTGGTGTATAGGATGCTTTGTATAGCTCCTTTGGTTGTATGCTTGTAAGAGCTGGTTGATGGAGTGCGGACACCTCTGAGTGGGTGGGTGCGTGAGGTCTTCAACAGGGGTTTGGAGGCTTATGCCCATTCTACCAAGTGGCGATGAACACCTCTGAGTGGGTGGGTGCGAGAGGTCTTCAACAGGGGTTTGGAGGCTTATGCCCATTCCAACAAGTGGCAAGGTTAAGATCGGGTGAGCGGTCGATTGGTAGCAAAGCAGCAGGGCGAATTCCCTAGGCTTGTTACACTACGGGGGTAGGTCGACTGATAGTGCTCACGGGTTTTGGTGTGGTGCGTACCTCTGAGTGAGACGGGTGCGTGAGGTCTTCAACAAGGGTTTGGAGGCTTATGCCCGCCTACCAAGTGCAAACCATGAAAGGTGCCCTGAGTGCACGGAGCGCCTGGCATTGAGGCCGGCGTTTGTGATGTTGGATGTATGTGCTTTATATGTTGAAATTGCTATACATGCAGGGAAGAAACCACTGCCCCGGGTAAGGGGTGGGGTCGTTATAATTGGTCAGCTGAATGCTGACCGTTGCTTTGTTTATCACCCTTGGGGTGGACGTCCTTATGCAGGTGTTGCGGGCTGATGGATTGAGCGGGCAAAAGCCCAAGCTGCTGGTAGGCCCTTGAAGGCCGTGCGAAGTGTTGAATTTCATGTGTGGCCGGCCTGCGTGCCGATGTATGAAATTATATGTGTTGTAAAGAGTAACTTGTAAGGCCGTAAGGCCGTGTGCGGTGTGAGATGTAAACATTCCTGGTTATCTATATAAATGTGATATTTATATATATTAGTGGACATTCAATGGCTTGAGTTCTTGCACTTAATAAGCTTCCGCTAGAATGCTCTGAGTTAGGACTCGTTTGGTTTGGTATTATCCTGTGACCTCACCGTCTGTTTGTGGCATATAGTGTGGGGCCCCGGCCGGACCTTCTACTATACGTCATTTAACGGATGGGGTCGTTACAAAAAGTTGATATATTTACAGATCTTAAGAGCCTAAAATACCTATTGGATCAGAAGGATCTCAATATGCGACAACGGAGGTGGATGGAGTTCCTAGGGGACTACACCTTTGATATCCATTATACTCCATGTTGGAACACCCTAGTTTGGATTTGGGTCAGGATCACTATGTCTTTAGGACTATTAGATTGACCCATCAATGTATAGCTAAGGGTCATAGGATGTGCTAAGTCAGAGGCTCTCAGAGAATTAAGAAATCAGCCAAGAGAAATCAGTCAGAGAAGAATTCAAAATTCAACCTAGGCGTCGAGCTCAGATCGACGAGATGTTCAGGCATCAAGCTAAGATCGACGATCTTTGAGCTCAGGTCCACGAGGCGTCGAACTCTGTTCGAAGATCTCCGAGCTCAGACTAACGTTTTCTGTCTCAGACCAGCTCCAATATCTCTGAGCTCAGATCGACGATAGTTGAGCTCAGATCGATGATCATCCTGTTAAGATCGACGATTTCTTCCATCACACTGAACGCAAGTTCCCACGCAGATTTTCAGGATATTCTTGGTCCAATCAAAGTGAGCTGTTCATATTCCAACAAAGCTTTATTACAGGACAGTTACAAGAATGCAGTTATGGAGATTATAGCCGTTGGAGTAACTAAGAGGCAGCAGTAATAAATGCAAGAATTCAAATGACCATTGGCTCCTATCAGAATATATACACAAAGTTACAGAGGAACAAAGATAAGAAGAGAGAGAGAATAGCAGAGAGGAGAAAGTAGTACAGGAATCAGAGTTCCAGGAAGAACTCAACATCACCTGTACAGCCAGTGCTCTTCTCAGATCTACTGTTCAAGGAAGCCTAAAGAGACAACTACTCTACATCAGTCTGAAGGCTTACTGGAAGATCAACATCATCAAGGCTTCATCATTCACACTCCAAGACAACTCACATTTCAGCCTTTGCTGAAATCATCATTTGTTGGAGCAGTCATACATTGAAGACCTATCACCCTATGCAAAGCTCTCCTTCCTGAATAATTGCAAATCTCAGAGGGAGATTTGACAACATCATCAAAATCCACTTGTGCTTCTCTTTTATTGTTGAACAGAGAAGACAACATCAACTCTCCCTTCCCCACTGTAAAAGGGTTCTTGAACTCCCTTCAAAAGTTCTGCTTGGTTTCTGAGACCTTGTCAAAACTCAGTGGTGGCAAGACACCTGATCAAAAAATCCAGTTTGGTTTTTGAGCACCTTATCAAAAGCTCATTGGTTCCCAGGACACCTGATCAACTCTTCCTACAGTGGATTCCTACCTAGGGTGGTAGAAGAGTGGACTACCCAAGTTTAGGGGAACCACTATAAAATTCTTATGTCGTCTGGCTTGCCTTTATTTCTTTTCTTTATTATTCTTGTTGTGTGTTTGCTCTAATCTCTAGGATAGATCTCACTTTCAATTGGTATCAGAGGGAGGTTGGTTATTCAACAACTAGATCTTAACTAGTTTGGTTGTTTATACAGGCTAACACCTGAACCAAAAGATCTCTCTTGATCCATCCTAGTTAGATTAATCACTTTGTTTTTCACATAACAAGAATATGGAATTTTCTAGCACCAGACCTCCTAAGTGCAATATAAACAAATTTGCACTTTCGAAGACAAGAATTAAGTCATTTATGGACAATATTGATGAAGAAATATTTTATGCCATTATGACAGGTCTCCCAACCTCAGCAAAATAACTAAAAGGGCAAGACTAGCTGATGACAGAGCCATGAATATCCTAGCACAATTATTATCTGATGACTTGTTCCAGGAAGTTGTTGAATGCTCAATAGGTAAGGAGATATGGGATTCTCTTCATCAAATGGCTTCTGAACCAGTGGATGGAACAATAGAAAGAAGCCACAACATCATATTTGAAGAAGGAGAATCAGTATCCCTAGATGTCATTTCGGATGTATCAGATGATGAATCATCATTTGAAGATGAAGAGGAGGAAGCAAGGGCCAAAAAATTCTGCTTAATGGCCATCGATACTTCTTGCAGCAGTTTAAAGTCTAAACAAACAGAAGGAAAATCAAAACCTAAAGAGGATCAGGTATTATATAACTTTGTTTTCAGTTCAATTAACTTAAAACTTCAATTTTGCTGCCAAGATTCAATAAAACCTGAGAAGGAAACAAAACTTCTCAGAGGAATATTTTCAGAATATATTCAAAGGAAGAAGAAACATTTTAATCGACGAAATGAGTTCAAATCGTCGAACTCAGTCTGCTCTATCATAAATCGGATTTATAATTATAAGGATAAACTATTTAAAATATTTTCAAATCCTTTTCCTATTTGGAATAAATTTATTAGGAAACATCTTTTCTTAGGGCTGCTTCTATCCTTTTGATATCTAGTTCAAAATTATGTTAGAATTTCTGTATGAGAATTCTCTGTTAGATAACTTTATATTTCTTATAGATCTTTTTCTAAATTCATCTAGATTGAGTCCTCTACTCTAGTTGTATTGGTCAGCAGTGATCATGGCACTGAGTTTGGATCTCTTCTGATGAAAAGAAATTCTATAGGAAAAAAGATATCAGACTTTATTTTTCAGATTCAGAATCATAATAAAATTTGCATGACAAATATCATTTTTATGCTAACATATCCTTTTCAAGGAGAGAGCAATCTCTACCATAGCTTTCTACAGGTACCATCTACAAAAGGAAGCTAGATAACTCAATCAAAATCCTATTTTTAAAGTCATCCCAGCCTCCTCCAGTCACAGTTACTGCATCAACATAGAGGGAGTTTTGTAAAGCCAACAGTAGTCAGTTTTAACAGCAACAGAAGACAGCAATGCAAAGCTTTTTCTTTTTATATCTTATGCTTTGGAATATTTATTGTAATATATTTATTTTCATGTAAATAGTAATCCTAACCCAAATAGGGGGAGATTGTTGGAACACCCTAGTTTGGATTTGGGTCAGGATCACTATGCCTTTAGGACTATTAGATTGACCCATCAATGTATAGCTAAGGGTCATAGGATATGCTAAGTCAGAGGCTTTAAGAGATTTAAGAAATCAGCCAAGAGAAATCAGTCAGAGAAGAATTCAGAATTCAACCTTGGCGTCGAGCTCAGATCGACGAGATGTTCAGGCGTCGAGCTGAGATCGACGATCTCTGAGCTCAGGTACACGAGGCGTCGAACTCCGTTTGACAATCTCCGAGCTTAGATCGACGTTTTCTATCCTAGACCAGCTCCAATATCTCTGAGCTCAGATCGACGATAGTTGAGCTCATATCGACGATCATCCTGTTGAGATCAACGATTTCTGCCATCACACTGAACGCAAGTTCCCAGGCAGATTTTCAGGATATTCTTGGTCCAATCAAAGTGAGTTGTTCATATTCCAACACAGCTTTATTACATGACAGTTACAAGAATGCAGTTATGGAGATTATAGCTGTTGGAGTAACTAAGAGCCAGCAGTAATAAATGCAAGAATTCAAATGACCATTGGCTCCTATCAGAATATATACACAAAGTTACAGAGGAACAAAGATAAGAAGAGAGAGAGAACCGCAGAGAGGAGAAAGTAGTACAGGAATTAGAGTTCTAGGAAGAACTCAGCATCACCTGTACATCCAGTTCTCTTCTCAAATCTATTTTTCCAGGAAGCCTAAGAGACAACTACTCTACATTAGTCTGAAGGCTTACTGGAAGATCAACATCATCAAGGCTTCATCATTCACACTCCAACACAACTCACATTTCAGCCTTTGCTGAAATCATCATTTGCTGGAGCAGTAATACATTGAAGGCCCATTGATGAGTTGTAAATATACCTATATTTTCGTATTTTATTTAAGTTGTTTTTGTTTATTTTTGTCTATTTTTGTTTGTTTAATTTAATAAAATACTTCTTTTTTGTAATTTTTATTTCTAACTTAATCTTTTTTATTTTCTATAATTTTTGCAGGAAAAATTATTTTTCTGACCTGTCACGCCCGTGACCATGCCCGCCACGGGCGTGTTAGGTAATCAAACGCCTTCTGCCAGTCGACACTCAACGATTTCACTGTTCAACAATCAACGCCGTCCTGACACGCCCTAGTCACGCCCGTGTCCAAGACCAGTCACGTCCGTGTTCGATGTCGACACTAAACGCTTCGTCAACTGTCAACGCTGCCGACATCGAGCTGCCAACTGTCCAAGTCACGCCCCCAGTCACGCCTGTGACTGACGCATGTCACGCCCGTGACATGGAGCGTGACCGCCACGTTTTCAGCCGAAGTCAACATTCCAATCAAATCACCCGATCAGCTCATGTACAGTAGTGACACGCCCCCTTGTCACGCCCTAGTCACGGGCATGACCAACCTGAAAAATTTGTCTATAAATAAAAGCTTTCAGAGAGTTTTTTCTGTCCACTTTTTGGTCCATTTTGCTAAGGTGTTATGCTTCCCAAATATATTCCAAATGCTATGTAAGGGAAATTTCTCCCCCTCACCTTAGCTTTTATTATTTTTTTTGTCTTGTAACTTGTTCTTTTAATTAATAAAACGTGTTTTTCTTCTCTTTATACGTGTTTGGAATGGATCTAAGCAACTCTCCCTTTAGCAATCTTATTTCTTTTCTTTTATGTTTTATGTTTTCATCTTTATAAGCATTTTAACTCGCTTAGTTTAGGTTTTCTCGTAATTTACTAGCCGTTATGCCGCCCGTTTATTTTCTTACACCGCACTTCTTTAGATTTAGATTTCTATTTTTAGGTTTGTTTTCATTCTTATAGGTTTATAAAAAATGGTTTAAAAAGTGTGTTTTTATTTTCTTTAACTTAGAACTGTTTAGGATCGTAAAAACTTTTCGTTCTTTTTAGTTTTATTCCACTTTTTATCCATTTCTATAAAGTTATAAGAATGAAAAAGTAGTTGTAATAATTTTTCGCTCACTTCATTTTAGCTTTTTATTTTCAAAACTTTTTACCTGTTTAATTTTTATTTTCTCTTTTTATGCATTTCTACCGCATTCTAGCGGTAGAAATGCAGTTGTTTTTATTTTTCGAGCACTTCATTTTTTCGTTTATTTGCAAAACTTTTTTACCCGTTTAATTTTTATTTTCACTCTTTATGCATTTCTACCGCATTCTAGCGGTAGAAATGCAGTCGTTTTAATTTTTCCCCAACTTCACATTTGTTTTTATTTGCAAAACCTTTCGCTCTGGTTAATTTTTATTTTCACTTTTTATGCATTTCTACTGCATTCTAGCGGTAGAAATGAAGTTGTTTTAATTTTTCAGTCACTTTGCTTTTTCTTATTTTTGCAAGTGTGTGTGCGTGTATGAGTTAGTTTTATAACTTTATTTCAATTTTAGTAGAGTGTGTGTATGCATTTATTTCTGCCTACTCGTTAAGAGTTAAATGACGCTCTGCTTTCATTTCCCGCCCACTCATTTGAGTGGGACTTGTCTTTTTATTGCTTTCATTTTCTTCCTACTCACTTGAGTAGGAAAACTTTGTGTGTGCGTGTGTGTGTTTAAATTTATGTAGAGTGCATGTGTGTGTTTTACTTTCAAGTAGAGTGCGTGCGTGTATGAGATAAATTTACCCCCGCCCACTCATTTGAGCCGGGATTCGCATTTACTGCTTTCTTCAGCCCTACTCGTTTGAGTAGGACTCGCAATTTTCTGCTTTATTTTCTGCTTTATTTCCTGCTTTATTTGCAGCTTTCTTTTATCGCTTTCTAGCATAAGTGTCCCCATTCCGATGAGTGGCTAACTGCCTTTAGCCCTCAATATCGAAGAGCATTGGGACAGACAAGATAGCTTTAAATAATTGAAGGTCCTGTTTTTCAGTTTAATTAAATTTCTTAAGGTTTGCCCCGGGTTAACGACGCGTAGGACCGCATATCGATGTGCGGGCTCTATTTTTGTTATCCATACGCAACGCCGAGAGGCCGTGCGTATGGACCGATCACCCTTGGGTAAAGAGAGCTCCACGCTAACCCTCAAGAGAGGAGGTGCGTGACTCTACCGGATTGGGTTCCCCACCCAATAGCGGGGTTCTTAGCGTAATGCGGGTGTTAAGAGGAATCCTTCGTCGGTCTAGCGATCGTTCGAATAGTCTTAGCGTTCAAGTGAGCGATAGTCCTAGAGATAAGTGAGCTCATTCCTATGGAACCTCCACGGCCGAGTCTCCGCCTTAATTAATTTGAAATTTAGGATCTCTTTTTATTAAAAGTTATTTTAGTTCAATTCACTTTTTGATAGCATCGCGCTAAGTTGGTCATCGGCTTTCTGCACTTCATTTTCTTCTTTATTTATATTTCCTGCATTTTTCATGTTTTATTATTATTATGCTTTAAATATAATTTGTTTGCCATTTTCATTTTTAAAACCAACACTAAATATTATCGGTAAAATAATAGGCTTTCAGGGAAAGAGTAGAAATAGCTAAGCCGGCCCCGAGAACAATACGACCCCAATATTCCACACCGGAATATCCTGTACTACACACGATAGGTGCACTTGCCAACCTTTCGTTAAAACTCATTTCAACCGCCCTTTTTTATAAATAAATAAAATCACTTTCATTTTATCTTTTTTCCTTTAAAAATAAAAGGCGGGTTTTAAGCATCACCTATCACCCTATGCAAAGCGTACCTATCGAAATGCAGTATAGGAAGTGTCGTATTGCGATTCGGGGCATGTTGAGTACTTGTACTAACAAGGAAAAAAACAATTATTTTATCGAGCGGAAAAGTTGGTTTGATTATAATAGTTAATAAAACTAAAGTTGATGCTAAAGAGAAATTCAATTATGAGGAAGCTAGCACTTGATCTGGAATCCCCTTGGATTAAAATAAATCTTCTTGAAAAATAATGAAATGCGAGTTCTTAATTATACTCACTGGACCGTGGAGGTTCCTAAAGTATAGAAGCGTCTCTCTCGAGCTCATGCTTCTAACTAACCTTAGGTTGATCGATTAAGACCTCTCGGCCAGTCGAAACCCCTAAGCTTGCTTTATGCGGTGAACCCCACTATTGGATTTGACTCCAATCCAGAAGATTTACGTCGTCCTCTCTCGAGGAGTGCATTCAACTCCTTTTATCTTTGAGTGATCTCCTCGTATCCGCAACCTCTCGGTCATTTAGGATACAGATCTTAGATCGAAGATCATATCCGTGTAATATGAATTCGATGAAATAAAAATCAAAGATAAATCTTAGTGAGTAATATTAAGAATAGGACAATTGATAAAAATGAGAAGATTTTATTTTATTCCAAGGTTCATCATGATCAAGTGCTAAAAGAAAATTAGCTACTCATCATGATTATGGAATTACAAAGTAGAGTAGGAAAAAACATGATTGAAATGAAAAAAACTAAAATTAAAGTTACAACAAAGATAATCTAGGCTAGGAAATGGAAATTACAGAAAATAAAATAGCAAAATAGAAAATTACAACTCCCAAAATTCCCACCTTGGATATCTGAAGCTGTCTGGAATTTATAGAAAAAGTTTTTGGATGGTCACGCCCGAGGTCACGCCCGTGACCTAGGGCGTATCAAGTTTGGAACCGTCGTCTTGAAACCCCGGGAACGTTGGAGTAGAAATCGCCAAAATCTGATAACTGATGGGTCACGCCCCTAGGTCACGCCCGTGACCTAGGGTGTGTCAAGGCTGTTTCTTGAAAACGGCGGGAAGCTGAAAACGGCGGGAGTAAAATTGGTCTTCAAGGAGGTGTCACGCTCCCTAGTCACGCCCGTGACTAGGGGTGTGTCAAGCTGGAATGGCTTCTGGCGGCAACGGCTAGAACGGAGGAGTAATTAACTGGAAATGCCCGTAACATGCCCTGGGTCACGCCCGTGACCCAGGCGTGTCATGTTAATCCGACGTGGTAACGTCACAACGGCAATTAATCAGCTGGCACGCCCCGTGTAAAGGGTACACGGGCGTGTCATAGATCGACACGGGTGTGTCTGGGCCGGTCGACGATCTTCAAGCGCGGTTCGGCGATCTTCTACAGCAGACTGGATTTTTTTGTGTCACACCCCTGTGTCACGCCCAGGTAGGGCGTGTTACAGGGCGTGTCTAGGCAGAAAACTTAAAATCTCCATTTTTGCTCCAAATAGTCTGTAGATCAGCCCTGCAAGATTAAAAATTATTTTATTAGAACAAATAAGTATAAAATATAAAAACTAGTTAATTATAACTTAATATTATAAAATAGATATATAATATCTAACTATCAATATAAAATATTAAATAAAAAGATAGAAATAATTAGAGTTATCAAATACCCCCATACTTATCTGTTTGCTAGTCCCGAGCAAACAACTTCCTATAGGGAGTTGAAAAATTTTAAATGCTAGATGAGAAAATTGAACCTAAGTAGTAAAATGCGAAGTCTTATGCCTATGCTTGTAGCTATTTTTGTAGAAAGACTTACTCAGTATACAAATTAGGTTTTTATTTTTCATAAAATGCGTTTTCACTATTATTTTTACTTTTAAAATGAAAACTCCGGTAAATCTTAAAATTTTATTTAGGGAGAGTGTAGCGTGTATACTAAGATAACATTGCACAAACGAAGATTAAGATATCCTCCAAAGAAATCCATCAATGTCGATGGCCATAGGCTTGCCCTTTCACACTCTCGCCACGGCACTAGTCTAACTTATAAACATAAATCAATAGGGCTTGATTAGGTTGAAATGTAGGCTTAGGTTTTTGGTGAGTGTGGTCAAAGATAAAAATGATGGCTTAGTCACACCAAAACCTAGAGTAATCTTTTACATAAAAATTTGCTATGGCTTTAAGAACACAGCCAAATTCCTATTTCTTTTGTTTCTTTTCTTATTTTTTATTTTTTTTAACTCTCTCATCATATTGAAATTTTTTTCTACCTTTTCATTTTTTTAATGATAATTTTTTTTCTTTATTTTGAAGAGGAGAGAAAAATAAATCAACTTTTTTATTTTATAAGAAAAGAGCCACCAAAAATAAAAGGCTCCTAATCACTCACAAACCATGTTTGTATATTTATTTTCAAGTTGGTCTTAGGTGTGCAATTAGGTTGCTTTTTAGGCTTTGGTAAAATGTTTGGTGGAGCTAAAATAAAGGAATAGGGAAATAGGCTCAAAAATGGTTTAAAAAAGATAAAATTTTTAGGTACGGGTACAAAAGCTCAAACTGGCCAAAAGAAGTGCCTAAATCATATTTATGCTAATGAGTCTAACTTTTGCAAAGTCTTGAGAATAGTTAGAGGGCAAGTTCTAGACATCGAAAAAGAATACCTCTCTCTTGGTCTGCGAAATATCTCTCTAGCAAACTTCTTCTTACTCACCTAAATTATTTTAAAGTTTTATCTGTATTCAAAATTTAAGTAAAATAAAACATTTCCACGCATTTAGAAAAATGAAAATCTAATTATATGCTGAATATTTAAATCTACATAAAATTCTACTTACATGTGCATTTGACTAGAAACACAGCATGACCAACAGTTTTACTCCAAAATTCAAAATTCAATTAAAAACATTAAAATTCTCTAAACGCTATAAACAAGTTGAATACTTGAAATTTTGCATGTGAATAAATATGAAAATAACGACTTCTCTAATTAAAAATTAAACCTAATTTTTTGTGTTATTTCTTCGACTTCCCGAGGTATACCCTGTGAAGGGCTCTCAACGGTATTATGAGGTAAGATGGGGTGATATCCCAAACGTCCCTTTCTAAGAAATTTAAATTTCGATTTTCTAATTTTTTTTTCTTTTTTAATTTTGTAATTTTTTTTTGAAAAAAAAAATTCAAGAAAGAAAACAAAAATACTTTTTTGAAATTTTTGATATAAAATTTTTTTAATTTTAATTTTTTTTTAGAAATTTTTTTTTGTTTTTTTTTTTTTTTTGGAAAATTTTGTATGTTTTGCTTGAGAAATATCTCTCCCCCATACTTAAACAATACATTGTCCCCAATGTAAAATAAAAATGAAGAATTAAAAAAAGACTTTCCTGAGAATATCGAACCAGCATCAAAAGATACCTATAAAAAAGTAGCAAAACAAAACATAATATTTTATATTTTTTTGTGTTTGATTTTTTTTCATAATAAAAACAAATACATGAAAATAAAACAAAGATACAGATACAGATACAAATAGGTGACCCTCTACAAGTCCAAAGAAATGAAAAGGCGGCTACTCCTGGTCAGAAGCATCCTCGTGCCCCTGATAGAAAGTCCGCATGTTTGCGAACTCGCGAGTAATATGCGCCATGAAGGAAGCATGGTTTCGCTCGAGCACGGCCAAGCGCGCATCAAAAGAAGCGAAGCGACCGTCAAAATGGGGTTTATGCGAGTATGCAGCAATCAAAATTGCTAGTCCCAATAATTTGGAGGATCGGGCACTAGAGCAGAGTGCAGCGGTGGTGGAGGAATCTAGGGGGAATGATGAGTACCGCTGGGACCGGCACCATGATCAAGATCAAGATCCCCTACACCAACTAACGGGGGAATAGCCTCAAACTCGCCGTCGCGTCGGCGAGCTAAACCAAGAGCCTGAAGGGTCAGGAACTGAAGAGGCTGCGGCGTTTGCATGCAAGTGAGCCGCGGAAGAGCAGCCCACACGTCGGTCTGCTTGGCGAGGAAAGTGATGAAATTCTCGTCGTGCACCGCTCCCAATCTTACATTTTTGGCCTGGTGACGAAAGAAAATGGCGAGCATGTAACTAAGGTTTAGTGGGACTCGGTAAAACATACTATACAAGTATAGTAAGTCCGCTTGAGTCACCACGCCGTGGCTATTGCCGCGTCCGGAAAGAGTGAAAGTGAGAAGGTTGTGTAGAATGCGCAAAGCGGGGGAGATGAGGTGGCTACCCTTAGATTTCTTTGGGGGTGTAGGGGGCGACGTCATTACTAATTTCCGACCAAAAAGTGGGGAGGCTGAAGTAGGGAGGGAAATCAGTTTTTAGGTCGAGGTAGGCGGGGGAAGTGGAAAAGGCCTCCGAGCAAAAGCTCATAGCGACATTGAGTTGGTGGATGGTGAGCTGGTGCATCATCCCGCCCATGCGAAAGGTGATGAAATCATCTTGCGCTGCCCACCAGAACTCAAAAGAAGCCAAGAACTCAATGGTGAGTTCGAGGAAAGCAGGCTCAAAAATGGAGAAGAGGGGAGCCCATCCCGCAGTGGATAGAAATCCCTTAACTAGCTCTGCCGCTCCGAAAGTGGCAAGGATGACCCAGTCCAAAATGCGGAAAACGCCAAACGGTTTGGCGCGCAGTCGTTCGCTCCTGTCTTATTGGGTGGCGTTGTCGAAAAGGAGCATTGCCTCCGCCGAGGCAGGATCGGCGGGGTGCTCGGAGGAAGATGCGAAGGAACGAGCGTGGTGGCGGGGCATTGTGAGAAATAGGGAAGGAATTCAGCCACAAGGAGGAAAGAAAAGAATGTTTGAAGGGTGGAGGTATGAAGAGAAAAGAAAGGGAAAATGCCTTTTTATAGGTGTTTTCGGGTCAGTCACGCCCCCTGTCATGCCCGTGACATAGGGCATGATAAGCTCGGGTTTAACGTGGAAGGAATCCGAGGCAGACTGCCTCGAATTCGGGGGTCACGCCCCAGAGTCACGCCCGTGACTCCCAGAGTCACGCCCGTGACTCTGGGCGTGTAAATGCAATTCTAGGGAAGCGCGGGAATCCGAGGCGCTGGCCTCAGATTCTGCTGTCACGCCCCTTAGTCACGCCCGTGACTATGGGGCGTGTCAGTCAAATCTGACCCGTTGCAGAGGATCCAAGGTAGACCAGGTCAATGCCTCGGATACCTACAACACGTGAGGGTCACGCCCGTGACCAAGAAGGCCACGCCTGTGTTACATCCGAATGACGGGGGGGGAACCGAGGGAGGAGGGACCTCCCGCCGGCTTAGCAAAACACATCCTGGACACGCCCGTGACCCATGGGTCACGCCCGTGACAGAGGCGTGTACGAAATTTTTTTCTATTTTTTTATTTTTTATAAATAGTTTCTATTTTTGTTTTTGGATTTTTTTTGTTTTTGTTTTTTATTATTATGGTAAAGAGCCAAATAAAAATAAATTAAAAATTACCGACTTGAAGAAATACTTAGATTTGACGTTCATCCCCAACCGATCGTCATGCGCCGATGTCCTTCAAATCTGTAAAAACTTTAAAAAGAAAATTAAAATAAAAAGAAAGGATAGCCATGGGATGCCTCCCACGAGCGCTTTGTATATGGTCATTGAGCTCGACCATAGTAATGCGAGCGATCTAGGGATTGGACAACATTATGTTTTCTAATTTTTCGTTAATATTATCACCGGCAAAAAATAACTTTAGCCGGTGCCCATTCACTTTAAAGTTGCCTTTTTCCGGGTGTGAAATAAGTACCGTCCCGTAAGGCCAAACCTCCTTTACGACAAAGGGGCCGGACCAACGGGACTTAAGTTTACCTGGAAATAAGCGTAAGCGCGAGTTATATAAAAGGACTTGGTCTCCCGGTTTAATGTCCTTTGGGTGCTTAATTTTCTTATCATGATGAAATTTGGTGCGCTCCTTATAAAGTTTATCACTCTCATAAGCGAGGGAGCGCCACTCATCGAGCTCGTTAAGTTGGAATTTACGGAGCTCGGAGGACAATTTTTCATCAAGATTTAAAAATTTAAGTGCCCAAAAGGCACAATGTTCAAGATCAACCGGTAAGTGGCATGCTTTCCCATAGACCAATCGATACGGCGTACAACCGATAGCGGTCTTGTACGCGGTCTGATAAGCCCATAGAGCATCATCAAGCTTGACCGACCAATCTTTCCTATTAGTAGAAACCGTTTTTCCAGTATACGTTTAATTTCACGGTTAACTACTTCTACCTGGCCACTTGTTTGAGGGTGATAGGGGGTGGCTAACCTATGTGTAACCCCGTATTTGTATAATACTTTAGCAAATTGTGCGTTACAAAAGTGGGTGCCCCAATCACTAACTATTGCCGGCGGTGCTCCAAATAGTGAAAATAGTTTTTTTTAAGAAGTCGAGTCACGACTTGTGCATCTTTAGTGGGAAGGGCTTGGCTTCCGCCCACCGTGACACGTAGTTGACTGCTACCAAAATATATTTATTTCCATAGGAAATTGGTAGTGGTCCGACAAAGTCGATCCCCCATAAATCAAAAACTTCTATTTCTAAAAATAAATTTAAAGGCATTTCATCACGGCGGGAAATATTACCTGAGCGGTTGCATTGTTCACAATGACTTACATGGGCGTGAGCATCCTTGAAGATGCTTGGCCAATAGAAGCCTGCTTCAAGAACTTTCTGAACCGTCCGATTAGCTTTATAGTGCCCACCGGCGGGCCCATCGTGAAAATGTTTTAAAATTTCTGCACCCTCCTCGTGAGAAACACACCTCCGCACTACTTGGTTCGCGCAAATTCGGAAGAGAAATGGATCCTCCCAAAAATAATTTTTCAAATCGGAAAAGAATTTCTTCTTTTCTTGATAAGAAAAACCATTCGGGAGGAATCTTGCAACAAGAAAGTTTGCAAAATCGGCGAACCAAGGAGTGGGGAGAGTGATTACCTTATGCATAGAGAGGAGTCGCTCCTCGGGAAATGTATCATCGATGTCCTCCTCTTTGAGCTCCTCTGAATTGGGGTTCTCCAACCGAGAAAGATGATTCGCTGCTAGATTTTCCGCTCCTCTTTTATCCCGAATCTCCAAGTCAAATTCTTGGAGAAGCAATACCCACCTAATCAATCGAGGCTTTGCATCTGTTTTGGTTAGTAGATAACGCAAAGCCAAATGATCGGTAAAAACAATAACTTTGGATAAAGTAAGGTAAGAATGAAATTTATAAAAGGCAAAAATTACGGCAAGAAGTTCTTTTTCGGTGGTTGTATAATTTTCTTGTGCGGTGGTTAGTGTTTTGCTCGCATAATATATCGGATGAAAATTTTTATTGATGCGTTGTCCTAAGACCGCACCAACGACAAAACTACTAGCATCGCACATAATTATAAAAGGAAGTTCCCAATTGGGAGCTATCACGATTGGTGCGTTTATCAATTTTTTTTT
Organism: Platanthera zijinensis; assembly: GCA_039513925.1. NCBI lineage: Eukaryota > Viridiplantae > Streptophyta > Magnoliopsida > Asparagales > Orchidaceae > Platanthera > Platanthera zijinensis. Next base: position 119,223,219 of record CM077079.1, read on the forward strand.
AATAAGAGAAAAAGCGCGCAAACAATCTTCATCAAAAATAAAAGGCGCATCTTTTTCTAATAAGTGTGTAAGGGGCTTAGTGATTTTATAAAAATCTTTAATAAACCGGCGATAGAAACTGGCATGCCCCAAAAAACTATGAACGGCCTTAACATTTGTGGGGGGAGGTAATTTTTCTATATTTTCAATTTTTGCTTTATCTACCTCTATACCCTTGCTAGAAATTTTATGGCCTAAGACCAAACCTTCCCGCACCATAAAATGGCACTTCTCCCAGTTCAAGACTAGGTTCGTGTCCTCACATCTTTGGAGAACACGGGAATGATTTGCTAAACATAAATCAAATGAATCTCCAAAAACGGAGAAATCGTCCATGAAAACCTCCATGATATCCTCCACTAGTTCATCAAAGATCGCTAGCATACACCTTTGGAAGGTTGCCGGCGCATTGCATAAACCAAAGGGCATCCTTCGATAGGAGAAGGTGCTAAACGGACAAGTGAAGGTTGTTTTCTCTTGGTATTCGGGCGCGATTGGGATTTGGAAATATCCCGAGAGACCGTCAAGAAAACAATGAAACGAGTTCCCGGATAACCATTCAAGGATTTGGTCAATGAACGGCAAAGGAAAATGATCCTTTCGGGTTGCATCATTTAATTTACGGTAGTTGATGCAAACCCTCCATCCGGTAACGGTTCGAGTAGGAATTAATTCATTTTTATCATTAGGAACTACCGTTAATCCTCCTTTCTTAGGCACCACTTGGACCGAAATCACCCAATAGCTATCCGACATCGGATAGATGATGCCCGCATCTAATTATTTAATTACCTTGGCCTTGACTACCTCCTTCATGTTAGGATTTAGCTGGCGTTGAGGTTGAATAGTTTTGTGAGCGTGTTCTTCCAATAAAATTTTATGGGTGCAAAAGGAGGGATTAATCCCTTTCAAATCCGTGATCTTCCACGCAATTGCGCGGTGATGAAGTTTTAAAATATTAGATAATTTAATTTTTTCATCATCGGTCAAGTAGGCCGACACAATAACAGGAAGTTTAGAATCCTCCGCTAAAAATAAATATTCTAAATGATCAGGCAATTGTTTTAATTCTAGAGTGGGAGGTTCATCATAAGAAGTTTTCAAACGATCACTACCAATTTCCAAAATTTCAAAAGTAGGTGTGTGAGTGATCAAATCCTTATCACTATTTTCATAAGCAATTAAATCTAAATTTTCAAAATATGTGTTATGATCAATTGAAGATAAAGAATGTTAAGAAAAAGGAATGAAGACTTCTTCGGGAGAAGCCTCTAAATAGTAACATGAGTCGTCATTGGAGAGCGAATTTTTCAAAGACGTGTCAATAGTAAAGGTAACTTCTTCATCTCTGACTCTAAGGAGAAGTTTACCGTTACTAACGTCTATAACTGCGCGCGAGGTGGCGAGAAATGGACGACCGAGAATGAGTGGTACCTCGGTTTCCTCTTCGATGTCTGAGATGACAAAATCTACCGGAAAGATAAATTTGTCAACTTTGAAAAGCACATCCTCAATAATACCCATCGGATATCGTATAGACCGATCCGCCAATTGAATGCTCATTCTTGTGGGTTTAGGTTCTCCTAAACCAAATTTCTTAACTAAAGAATAAGGCATTAAATTTATTGAGGCACCTAAATCGGCTAACGCACGTTTTACTAATAAATCGCCAAATGAATAAGGTATAGAGAAACTACCCAGATCAGGTAATTTCTTAGGCAATTTATTAAGTAAAACCGCCGAGCACTCCGTGTTCAATTGAACCGTGCAGATATCCTCAAGTTTCTTTTTATTTGATAAAAGAACCTTGAGGTACTTAGCATATTTCGGCGTTTGTGCTATCACTTTGCATAACGGTAAATTTATTTGGATTTGTTTAAACATATCTAAAAAATTACCGTGATGCTCATCTATCCGGTCTTTTTGCATTCTAGACGGATAGGGAAGAGGCGGTTGTTAAGCTTGTGGTTTAGTATAATTAGAAGGCTTAGATGGAGGAGAAGATAAAGAAATTGGTACATCCATGTCAACCGAAATTGGGGAAGTAGTTGTTACCTCCTTCCCGCTCCGTAGAGTTATGGCTTTGGCTTGCTCCCTTGGGTTGGGCTCCGTATTTCCCGGTAGCGCTCCTTGCTGTCGATCGGAGAGCATCTTTGCAATTTGCCCAATTTGAGTCTCCAAATTACGAAGAGATCCGGTGAGATTCCGGATATTGGCATCATTTGTACTCGTATATTTGGCGAACAACTCCTCGAGATTAGGAGCTTTTGGAGCTTGTGGTGGAAAATATCCTGGTGGGATTAGGTTGGTGGGCGAGCCGCGTTCCCTGGATTACTCTAAGAGAAGGTGGGGGTGATTCCTTATACTCGGGGGATAGGTATTACCAAAATTATGACCCGGATTATAAGGTGGCCGATTCGGATTACCCATGTTTTATACATGCTCTGCAATAGTAGAAGGCTCCCAAAATTGGGGCTCACAGAAAGGCATAGACGAGGAAGCAGTCATCTCGTTCATCTCTTTTTGCATCTTCTCCATCTGGAGAGATAAATTAGAAATCGTATCTATTTCGTACATCCCGGCCGGTGTAGGTTGACGAGACCGAGGTGTACTCCATTGATATGTATTCATGGACATACCTTCTATAAGCTCTTGGGCGGTCGCCGGTGTTTTGTTATTTAACATTCCACCGGCGGCTGAATCGATATGTTTCCTCGTTTGAGAGTTGAGGCCATTATAGAAGGTTTGCACTTGCAACCAATCGGGGATTGCATGATGCGGACAACTGCGAAGTAATTCCTTAAATCGCTCCCAAGTGTCATATAACATTTCCGTATCAACTTGGGAGAAATAAGTAATATCATTGCGCAATTTGGCCGTCTTAGCGGGCGGAAAATATTTCGTGAGAAATTTTTCCGTCATCTCGGCCCATGTAGTGATTGAGCCTCTTGGTAGAGTACCCAACCACTGCTTAGCTTTGGTGCGCAATGTAAAAGGAAAAAAGCCTTTACCGGATGGCATCATCCGAAACCCCGTTAATTTTAAAAGTATCACATATTTCTAAAAAATTAGAAATATGTGTGTTTGGGTCCTCATCTTGAAGCCCATCAAATTGTACTGATTGTTGTACAATTTGTATGATGCTTGGCTTCAATTCAAAATTATTGTTCGCAATAGCGGGTCGAACAATACTTGAATTCTGCTCATCCAAATTTGGCCGGAAATAATAGGACATAGTCCGTTCTTCGGCCATATTTGGATTTTGATTACCCAAATTAAAAGAAAATTTAAAAGAAGGGGAAGATGAAGAAGAAGAAGACGTAGATGAAGAAGAAGAAGAAAAAGTGTTACCTACGGATTCCTCAACCAAATCTGGAGAATTGAGGTCACGGAGTCTTAGGCGTCGCCGTAAGCTTTGCTCGATCTACGGATCCAAATCAAATAGATTTGACGGATTCTCTCGGGTCATACACAAAAACAAAACAAAAAGATAAAAGTTTTAAGATTTAAAAATTTATAAAATAAAATTTCCCGGACTTCCCAAGGGCTACCCAGTGACGGGTTTGCAAGGTACTAGGCGATATTGCGGGATGAAAACCCGGTACGGCCCTTTCGCAAGAAATTTTAAATATAAAAATTTAAAGATAAAACTTTTGAAAGAAAAAGTTTTTTTTTTGAAATAAAAAAAGAAAATGATAAAACTAATAGATCCTTGCTTTTAAAATATCAATAAAGAAAAGTCCCCGGCAATGGCGCCAAAAACTTGATGGAGATTTTCTAACAGTTAAATTACATCCAAACTAGAATCTCGATTAGGCAAGCGTACCTATCGAAATGCAGTATAGGAAGTGTCGTATTGCGATTCGGGGCCTGTTGAGTACTTGTATTCACAAGGAAAAAAATAATTATTTTATCAAGCGGAAAAGTTGGTTTGATTATACAAGTTAATAATACTAAAGTTGATGCTAAAGAGAAATTCAATTATGAGGAAGCTAGCACTCTATCTAGAATCCCCTTGGACTAAAATAAATCTTCTTGAAAAATAATGAAATGCGAGTTCTTAATTATACTCACTCGACCATGGAGGTTCCTAAAGTATAGAAGTGTCTCTCTCGAGCTCATGCTTCTAAATAACCTTAGGTTGATCGATTACGACCTCTCAGCCAGTCGAAACCCCTAAGCTTGCTTTATGCGGTGAACCCCACTATTGGATTTGACTCCAATCCGGAAGATTTACGTCGTCCTCTCTCGAGGAGTGCATTCAACTCCTTTTATCTTTGAGTGATCTCCTCATATCCGCAACCTCTCGGTCATTTAGGATACAGATTTTAGATCAAAGATCATATCCGCGTAATATAAATTCAATGAAATAAAAATCAAAGATAAATCATAGTGAGTAATATTAAGAACAAGACAATTGATAAAAATGAGAAGATTTTATTTTATTCCAAGGTTCATCATGATCAAGTGCTAAAAGAAAATTAGCTACTCATCATGATTACGGAATTACAAAGTAGAGTAGGAAAAACATGATTGAAATGAAAACAACTAAAATTAAAGTTACAACAAAGATAATCTAGGCTAGGAAATGGAAATTACAGAAAATAAAATAGCAAAATAGAAAAGTACAACTCCCAAAATTCCCACCACAGACATCTGAAGCTGTCTGGAATTTATAGAAAAAGTTTCTGGATGGTCACGCCCGAGGTCACGCCCGTGACCTAGGGCGTGTCAGGTTCGGAACCATCGTCTTGAAGTCCCAGGAATGTTAGAGGAGAAACCACCAAAAGCTGTTAACTAACGGGTCACGCCCCTAGGTAATGCCCGTGACATAGGGCGTGTCGTGGCTGTTTCTGGAAAACGGAGAGAAGCTGAAAACGGCGGGAGTAAAATTGGTCTTTAAGGAGGTGTCACGCCCCCTAGTCACGCCCGTGACTAGGGGCGTGTCAAGCTGGAACGACTTCTTGCGGCAATGACTGGAACGGAGGAGTAATTAACTGGAAATGCCCGTGACATGCCCTGGGTCACGCCCGTGACCCAGGCGTGTCATGTTAATCCGACGTGGCAACGTCACAACGACAATTAATCAGTTGGCATGCCCCATGTAATGGGTACACGGGCGTGTCATAGATCGACACGGGCGTGTCTGGGCCGGTCAACGATCTTCAGGCGTGGTTCGACGATCTTCTATAGTAGACTGGATTTTTTTGTGTCATACCCCTGTGTCATGCCTAGGTAGGGCGTGTTACAGGGCGTGTTAAGGCAAAAAACTTAAAATCTCCATTTTTGCTCCAAATAGTCTGTAGATCAGCCCTGCAAGATTAAAAATTATTTTATTAGAACAAATAAGTATAAAATATAAAAACTTGTTAATTATAACTTAATATTATAAAATAGATATATAATATCTAACTGTGAATATAAAATATTAAATAAAAAGATAGAAATAATTAGAGCTATCAGTAAGTTAATTGAAGAGTTGATGTATGAGGCTCACTTTACAAAATACTCAATTCACCCAGGGAGTACAAGGACATGAAAAAATTATTATGGTGGACAAGGGTAAAGAAAGACATAGCACATTATGTGGCTCAATGTCAAACATGTGCCTTGGTGAAGGCGGAATGCCAGAATCCCGGAGGTTTCATGAAGTCGCTACCTATTCCGGAATGGAAGTTCGATGATATTTCGATGGATTTCATGCACGGGTTGCCGAGATCTCAACGCAGGAATAATTCGGTTTGGGTTATCGTAGACCGGTTGACTAAAGTGTCTCACTTCCTATCGAACAAGAGGGACAATTCAGTGGAAGTCTTGGCGAAACTCTATGTTGAGCAGATTGTACGATTGTACGGTGTTCCTCGTAGCATCGTAAGTGACCGTGATGGGCGATTCACTTCGAATGATTGGAGGATAATCCATCGGTTGTTGGGAACAAAGTTATCATACAGTACGGCCTTTCATCCCAAAATGGATGGCCAAACTGATAGGACCAACATAACGATGGAGGACATGCTCCGAATGTGTGCCTTGGATTTTTGAAAGAGGTGGGAAAATTACCTTTATATGACAGAGTTTGCCTATAATAATAGCTACCAAGCGAGTATCGATATGGCACTTTTTGAAGCTTTCTATTGTCAGAAATTTCGTACACCGTTAGCTTGGGCAAAAACAGGTGAATCTAAACTTTATGGGCATAAAGAAGTCGAAGAAGCTACTTCGACGATACGCTCTATTTGGGAGAGGCTACTAATAGCCCAATATAGACAAGCCAAATACTATAACGCCAAGCACCGAAACATTGAGTTTTTGTGGGCGATTGGGTCTACTTGAAGATAAAACCCTTCAAAGGTGTATCCAGTATTCGGCGTCTGAAAAAGTTAAGTCTGAGATATCTTGGTCCGTTTGAAGTGGTAGAGCGAGTTGGGGAAGCTGCCTATCGGCTAGCTTTTTCGGCAGAATTGAGTGGATTGCATGATGTGTTCCACATATCAGTTCTTCGAAAAGCCGTGAAAGATCCAGCTTAAGTGATTGTAAACGATTGTGTACCAGTCAAAAATTTGCGCTAATGACGAAGGTTAGGCCCATTCAGATCGAAGATAGAGCCGACAAATAGTTGTTGAACAAGATAATCGGGATGGTCAAGGTCCGGTGGGACAACTGTGGCCGAGAGGAGCTAACATGGGAGCAAGAGCAGACCATGCGGGCTGAATTTCCCGAGCTATTTGTGTAAATTGTTGTATAGTGCGTGTCAAGTTATATCAAACTTTTGTGAAGTTGTAATATCTTGATTGTTGTTTTTACTTACTGTGTGTAAATTTCGGGACAAAATTTATAGTAAGGAGGGGAGGGTTGTAACACCCCAAAATCCAAAAAATGAGTTCAGGCTGGGCAACACGGCCTAGGACACGAGCGTGTCCCAAGCAGTGTCCTGCTCTGCTTACTCGAGTGTGATTTTTGGTCTCGAGAGTGTCTCGAGTGAGGCACACGGCCTGGGACACGAGTGTGTCCTAAGCCATGTCCTTCTCTGTGTCATCTCGAGTACTCTACGAAATGCACTCGACATTGGTCAAGAGGGTACACGGCCTGCGACACGGGCGTGTCAGAGGTCGTGTACTCCTCGGGTTTTGGCCAGGTTTGTGCAGCCTATTGAACACGGGCTGGACACGGGCGTGTCCGCATCCATGTCTAGGCACACGGCCTGTGACATGGGCGTGTCACAGGGCCGTATCCTTTTCTTGAATTGTCCAGGGTATTGAGGCCTGGTGAACTCGGCCTGGACACGGGCGTGTCCGAAGCCGTGTCAGTGAACACGGCCTGTGACACGGGCATGTGAAAGTGAGGATAATATCTAGCTTACTATAGAGGGGGGGGGGGTGAATAGAGTATATTAAAATAATTTACAATTTAAAACTGTAAAGCAGTGGAAGACTTGATTTACTTATATGTGTAATATTCTAGCAGAAAAGTAAACACTAAAGCAGTAAGAAAACAGAATCACACAACACACAGCAAAGCAAAATGCACAGTAAACCAGATGAAACAAGGAGCTATAGTTGTTCCCTAACAACCTGGGTACATCCACTCTTCTACCACCCTAGGTAGGAATCCACTACAGGAATAGTTGATCAGGTGTCCTGGGCACAAATGAGCTTTTGATAAGGTGCTCAAAAACTAAACCTAGATTTTTTGATAAGGTGTCTTGCCACCACTGAGTTTTGACAAGGTCTCAAAAACCAGCCACAAAACTTTTGAAGGGAGTTTTGAGAAACCCTTTTACAGAAGGAATAAAGAAAGACAAAAAGGTTGAGTTGTTCTTCTCTGTCAACAATCTTAGAGAAGATAAGTGGAAGATGTTGTCAAAGCTCCCCCTGAGATCTGTAAGGGTTCAGGAAGATGAGCTTTGCTTAGGGTGATAGGCCTTTAGTTGCTTCAGATCTCCAGCAATAGATGATTTCAGCAGATGCTGAAATCTGTGATGTCTGGAGTCCTTGATGAAGCAGCTTTTGAACACTTGATGCTTGAAGGAGTATAATAGCAGATGATCTCCTTCACAGTAATGTTCCTTGTGTTCTTGAAGAATTCTAACTCAGTAATTCTATAAACTTTTGTCTACTGAGTCTATTCCAGAAGATGAATTCTTGATGAACCAATATTTCTTGTTCTCTCTTCTGTAATCTTTTTCAAATCTTGTCAGTTCTCTATATCTTTTTCAAAATGACTCTCTAGGGAGTATATCAGATTCTGACTTCTTGATAGCCGTTAATCTGTCATAAATGACTACCTTAACTGATATCTACCTCTAGAGGAAAGTCCTTGAGAAACATTCCAATTAGTCTTCCTTGAAACTTGCTCCAGATTGATTGAAACGGCTACAAAATCCTTTTCCATAAATGCTGAAAATAAGTCTGAATGAATTCCATAACTGTCCTGAATTTGAATCCTGAAATCGTTGATCTTCAGAAAAAAAACGTCGATCTGAGCTCAACGATCGTCGAGCTGAGCTCAGAGATTAAACTTAGACTGAAAACAGAAATCATCGATCTGATCTCGAAGATCGTCGAACGGAGTTCGACGCCTCATTGAACTGAGCTAAGAGATAGTCGAACTGAGTTCGACGTTTCGTCAACCTGAGCTCGACGAGAATTATCCTAGTCTTCAGCATTGAATCCTAATCTTTAGAAGGTCTTGAGGGCAGCTTTCAAACCTAAATACTAACCCTAAGACTCATTGTAATTGACCCATCAGACTATACAGCAAGGTCAAAACAAATTCCTAAGCACAAAGTGATCCTTACCCAAATTAGTAATAGGATGTTCCAACAATCTCCCCCTATTTGAGTTAGGATGACTATTTACAAGACAAATAGGAAATAATAAGCATACATCAGAAATAAAAAATAAAACAGAAACAACAATGCAGATAACATATGTTGATCATTGCAGAAACACAGCAGGAATCATAGAATCAGTCAGAAGTAGATATGAGTATCATCTTACACAAATTACTCATTGCCCTTTTTGAAAAGAATTTCTCGTTGGGATTGAGGGCTTCCTTCTTAGATCTTCTATCATCATCTGCACCAAAGGAGGTTTGAGATTTTGGCCTTGGAACAACAGCCTCAGGATGCAGCTTTATGTAGCTCTCAGGATCAAAGAATTTTCTTGAAGCATATCTTTCTAATTCTTTCTTCCTCTGCTCTGATTGGGTTGTTATATTGGAGGTATCTCTGCCTTGCTCTCTTCCTTTCTTGATCTGATCCAATGCAGCCAATTCTTTCATTCCAACAGTCAAGGAGAGTGGATTGTTTTCAGGGTCTTCAAAAGGAACTAAAGGTTCATATCTGTTTATTATCACTGAATCATCTGAAGGAATTCTTGTAGCAACAGTTTCTTTTAGCTTGTAAGGGAAAGGACCAGAGGTTGAGTCAATAGGACCTTGTACTTCCCTTTGGTATGGATGTTGCCTAGAGTAACCTATGTAGTCTCTTTGACTTCCTCTATACTGTCCTCTTCTTAACTGATAACCTCTTTGATAATGTCCTCTTGGTTGATATCTCTATGAAGATTGGGAGGAGCTATGTTTTCCAACAGATCCAGACTGAGAAGCAGATCCTCCACCAGTACCTGCATCTGGAGGAGGAGGAGGAGGATAGAAGTGTGAAGATCCTTTATCATATTTATCTAGCTTTCTCTTTTTCTTCATTTCTTTGAGATGGTTCTTAGAATACTGCATCCATGGTTCAGAAATAGGGCAGTCATGAAGAATATAGTAGGGGATATTATTGTCATCTTTAACTTTCTTAGGAGGTACCCTCATCATTGCCTTGCTTCTAGCTTTCCTCTTCCTTGCAATAGTTGTAGAGGAGTCATCAGAATCAGTTTGGAATTGGTCACTATCTGAGCTTTGAGGATTGTCATATAACTCATCAATCCTTTTGATGTAATCTTGTTGTTGCTTTGACTTTTCAGGAGAGATAATAGCAGCAGCAGCAGCAACAGTGATAGAAGCAGTAGAAATTGAGGCAGTAGGAGCAGCAGATATAGAAATTTCAGTAGCAGGTTCTTCAATATGAACAGCAGACTCATCAGCAGCACTATCAGAACAAACAATATCAACAGCAGCAGCAGCATCCATAACATCAGCAGAAAGAACTTGTTCCATAGCCTTGATATATGCAGTAATTTGGCTGGGCTCACATCTAGCAACTGGCATAATGGCCTTAGTCAGATCTTCTACTCCCTGAGCTTGTAAACAACTGAAGTGAAGATTGTCAAAATCTGATGACAGTGACCTGAGGTCCACTGCTAGTACAGGAGTTGAAGCTGGAACTGAAGCTGTCTCTGGTAAGAATTTCTTTGAAACAACATGTACTATCTCTTCTTCATATGGCATCTCCCCCTGCCTTAATTCAGTTGGAACTGGATCAAGGGACCCCATAGAAGGGATTTCCTATAGAGGAGAAATAGAAGATAGTCCGGCAGACAGCTCCTGGATGGATTTCAGGAGTGGAGCCATGGAGGTCTCTAATAGGGCTACTAGCTTGGGAGCCAGCATCCCATAAAGCTTGTCTGCTAGGGCAAGAATATCTACTTGCGCAAGTGAGACTGAGATAGTTAGTGAGGGAGCTACAGAATTAGTGATAGAAGTGGTGGATGGTAGGATGGATGGTTGAGAGATTGGAATTATGGAGATAAAAGATAGTGGTGTGGAGATGGATGGGGTGAAAGATGGTTGGGCAAGTATGTCATGGAGTAGTTGTTGGTATGAGGAGGATGATTGAGGCTCAAGAGGTGAGGAGGGGGAATCATCCATGTAGGAATCATCCATGAGGTTAATGATGGAAGGGAAGAGGAAATGTCAATGGATGGATAATAGTGAAGGGGATGGAGTTGCTCTACTATGGTGGATGGAGGAGGTGAAGGAATTGAAAGAGGAGAGGAAATGATGATGGGGGAAGAGAATTAGGTAGTGATGGTGGTTGTGGAAGTGGAGGTAGAAACAATAGGTGGAGAAGGAGGAGATGAGGAAGCAGGCAACTCTTCTAAGTGGGCAGTTGCCTGTGGGGGAGTGACTGTATCAGTCCTTGTGCCTGAAGTAGTGACAGCAGCAGGACCTCTACTTTGCTTGGTAATCTGCCTGTCCCATTTGCCAAAAAAGGCACAGGTCAGCCTCTTGGAGGCATTTATGTGCATCCCACTAGACAACAACAATTCAGGGCACCTGGAATGCATGAATAGCCCTATGATCTTCCAAAAATTTACAAGACTTTTGTTCACCTTCTTTTTGATCATGTCAAAGAAAATCTCTCTCTAGTTTAAATGTTTCTTTTCCACAATTGCTCCCATCAAGCAGAATTGATACCTAGAGATGGTATCATGTGCAGAGTGTTTTACCAATGACACTTTCCCCACAATATCAGTAAGAAATCTATACTCAATTAATAAATTTTTTTCAGCAATTTGTTAGGGTTAGTGGCAGAATGTCCCATTCTATCTAACATAGTTGCAAACTCCTCTCTAGATAGCTCAATATAATCATTTCCAGTACTTAATTGAAAGACATCAGTTAAGAGAGCAGGTGTTAGGGATACCTGAGTCCCGACTATAGTACCAACAATTGTATTCTGATCCAGATTATGCGTCATATATACCCATTCCTTGATCTCATCAGCAGTAATTTTCATCCTTGTGGTCATTATCTGCACTAACTGTTGTTCTCTGAATAAGTCCAGAATATCTTTGAAAACCTGGTCACTGCCCTCGAATGAGTCCATGTCTATGTAAAAACCTATGTCAAATTTCATCTTGGCAAGGGCGGCAACAGACACTGCCATTGTATACCTGCAAAAATGAACAAACAGGACTAAGTGCAGAAGAGTTTGGAGGGAAAGAAAAAGTTTGTAGAGAGTATGACAGCGCAAAAGAAGAACGACGGCCGAAAAAAGATTTTTATATTAGGGTTCGACGCCGGAAAGGAAAGATCGTTGAACTCCGTTCGACGATCTGGGCTTCTAGGGGAATCTGAAAGGTCTTCAACACCGTCGATCTCCGTTCAACGATATTGGAGAGCATCGAGCTCTGCTCGACGATCGCTGACCAGAAAGAAGATAGCCTAGCGCTATCTGAAAGCGCTGAACTCCGGTCGACGCTTTCAGAAAGTGTCGATCCCCATTCGATGATCTTGGGGAAAAACGTCGAGCGTAGTTCAGAGACTAAAAACAGCCTACAGACACTAGAAAAAACAAGTTTTTAGCCTAGTCTTGGTCTGTTTTAAGAGTTTAAAATCTTGGGTTTTATTTTAAACTTCCTCCATCTAACATTCCTAACTGATTTAGGAAGAAGGTATGTTTCTTTTCATCCAATGGTTTGGTGAAAATATCTCCCCTTTGCAAATCAGTGGGGATATATTGAATTTAAATTTTATTTTTCTCAACATTGTCTCTTAAGAAGTGATGCCTAATCTCTATATGTTTTGTCCTTCTATGGAGGACTGGATTTTGTGCTATAGAAATAGCACTGGTATTATCACAAAAAAATTTTGACCCTTCTAAGTTGTAACCATAGTCTAGGAGCTGGTTTTGAATCCACAAAATCTGTGAGCAACAACTGCCTGCTGCCATGTATTCAGCTTCAGCAGTTGAAGTGGACACAGATGTTTGTTTCTTACAGAACCAGGAGACAAGTCTATCACTAAGAAATTGACAAGTTCCACTGGTGCTTTTCCTGTCTACTCTACATCAAGCATAATCAGCATCTGAAAATCCAGTTAATTCAAATCCTGAGTCTTTTGAATACCAAAGACCTACATTTGGACAGCTTTTTACATACCTAAGAATCCTCTTAACTAATGTAAGGTGTGACTCGTTAGGGCTTACTTGGAACCTAGCACATATACATGTAGCAAACTTTATATCAGGTCTACTAGCTGTAAGGTACAATAGAGAGCCAATCATTGCCCTATATGTTGTCTGATCAACATGTTTTCCATGTTCATTAGCATCTAATACAACATTAGTAGGCATAGGTGTTTTCATACAAGATGCTTCAGACATACCAAATTTCATAACCAGTTCTTTTGCATACTTGGTTTGAGAAATAAATATGCCTTCAGCATGTTGTTTGACTTGCAATCCTAGAAAGAAGGAAAGCTCACCCATGCTACTCATTTCAAATTTTGAATGCATTAGTTTAGAGAACTTTTTGCACAAATTTGAATCAGTAGATCCAAATATAATATCATCTACATATATTTGCACTAGTAGGGTATGGGACTTATGGGTTCTAATGAAAAGAGTTTGGTCTACTCTATCCCTTATAAAATCATTTTTCATAAGAAAGCATGCTAAGGTCTCATACCATGCTCTAGGAGCTTGCTTGAGACCATATAATGCTTTATGCAATTTGAAAACATGGTCAAGATAAGTTGAAGAGATAAAATCTGGGGGTTGTCTAACATAGACTTCTTCTTTGATGTCTCCATTGAGAAATGCAATCTTCAGATCCATTTGGTAGACCTTGAATCCTTTGTGAGCTACATAAGCTAGGAATATTCTTATGGCCTCTAACCTTGCAACTGGTGCAAAGGTATGGTCATAGTCTATTCCTTCCTCTTGAGAGTATCCTTGAGCAACTAGCCTTGCCTTGTTTCTTACAATAACTCCTTGATCATCCAATTTGTTCCTGAACACCCACTTAGTTCAATCAATGGATTGATCCTTAGGCCTTGGCACTAGTTCCCAAACTTTATTCCTCTAAAATTGATGTAGTTCCTCTTGCATAGCAATGATCCAATGTGGATCTTGTTCTGCATCTTGAATGGATTGAGGCTCAACTTGAGATAGAAAGCAAGTGTTCATAAGGTTCTGGTTGACCTGATTTCTTGTTTGCACACCAGCTGAGATGTTTCCAATCACTTAAGAGATTGGATGATCTCTTGTTGTTACTAAATCAACAGGGGGTGTTGATTGTTCACCAACCTGTGTTGTTATTTCCTCTTGTGGAACAACAACTGGCTCTTCAAGATGGTTCTCTCCAAGATGTTGAGTACTAAGATGTTGAGTATTTTCTTCATCTTCACTGATTTCTCCTCTTTGTTGGGTAGGTGAATGTGTTGAATCCTTCTCTGCAATATGCAACCTTTCCAAATTTTTTGAAAGAGAGTTTACCTACAAGAGTTCTATGGTAGAAGTATTCTTATCCTTGTAAAACATTTTAGTCTCATCAAAAGATACATGAACAGATTCTTCAATTTTAAGAGAAGTTTTATTATAAACCCTATAAGCTTTACTGATCATAGAGTATCCCAGAAACACTCCTTCATCAGCTTTAGCTTGAAATTTTGCTATATACTTCTTGTCATTATTGTGAATATAACAAATGCAACCAAAAATTTTAAAATAGTCTACTTTAGGTTTCTTCCATTTGAGCAATTCATAGGGATTCTTGCCCTTCAGTTTATGTATCAAACTTCTGTTCAACACATAGTTGGAGGTGTTCACTGCCTCTGCCAAAAAAGATAGAGGGAGGTGAGCATCTGTCAACAATGTGGTGGCAGATTAAATAAGGGTTCTATTTTTCCTTTCAGCTACCCCATTTTGTTGAGGAGTTCTAGGAGCTGAGAAAGTGTGCCTCATCCCTTCACTCTGACAGAACTCTTGCATAAGAAGAGAATCAAACTCTGTCTCATGATCACTTCTGATCAGGGCAATGTGAGTATTGAACTCAATCTGTATACATTTGAGAAAATCTGTCAAACATTTAAAGTTATCAGACTTCTTTCTCAGAAAGAATACCCAAGTGAATCTAGAGAAGTCATCTATAATCACTAAAGTGTAAGATTTCTATCCTAAGCTTTGTAATGTAATGGGTCCAAAAAGATCCATGTGTAACAGATACAAAATCCTAGGTAAATCACTCTTATAAAGTGACTTAAAACTATTTTTAGTTTGCTTGCCTAATTAACAAGCCTTGCCGAGTCTTTCCTTCTTATAGGGGCCAGAAGGTAGTCCTCTAACAAGGTTGTCCTTGGATAGCCTAGCAATGGTTATAAGGTTTATATGTCCTAGTCTCTTATGCAAAAGATCATTTTGTTTGCAAACTGAATTAAATAAACAGATATCTATATTGGTTGAAAGGAAATCTACAAGATAAATGTTACCTTTCCTTTTACCTGTTAACACTATTGTATTATCCTCTGACTTGATCTTACATAAGGATTTGTTGAATATCACTTGATAGCCTTCATCACAGAGTTGACTGATGCTGATTAAATTGTGCTTCAGTCCTTCCACATAAGCCATCTTCTTTAATGTGACTGAGCCAATCTGAACAGCACCATATCCTTTTGTTTGACCAAAGTTTGAATCACCAAATATCACTTTGGGTCAAGGTTTGGTTTTTAAGGATGTTAGATTCTCCTTGTTCCCTGTCATGTGCTTTGAGCACCCACTATCCAGATACCATTGTTGGTTCATTGATGGATAGGTCTTCACCTGCACATAAACAATTTATATGTTTTTGACCCAGTTTACCTTGGGTCTAGGTTGATAACCTTTAAACTCAGAAATAAAATACTTCCCTGGAGGACTCTTATATCCTTCAGGATGGTATCTCCTAGGAGGTATTATCCATTCAGTATAAGGGTTGAAGCTTTGGGATGTAGGACTTCTAGGATTGATTTTAGATTTACCTCTGAAAGATTGTTCAAAGCTCTGAGCTTCGTTCGACGACCGTCGAGCTGAGTTCGACGATCTTAGTTCAGATCGTTGAGCTCCGTTCGAAGATCGACTATGCCAGAGATCAGAGTTCATAGGTCGTCGACCTGAGTTCGATGATTCAGCCTGAGATCGCCGAGCTCTGTTCGACGATCGTCGACCTCTGTTCGACGTTTTCTATTAAACTTTATTTTTCTTAAGTAAATCAGGATTCTTCCTAGCCACCTGTACAACTTCCTTTCCTTTATCTGAAATAAATTTAATTGGAGTAGTTAATACTATAGGTTGGCTGGATGAAGCACCCAAGCCTTGTGTACTATTAAATCTTGAGTTCACTGTACTTGTGATGTCCATCAGTTTGATGCTTCTCCCATTAAGTGATTCTTCAAACTTCTTTGCCTGGGATAGTTCACTTTTTAGTGAAGCTATCTCCTCCCTACAGCATTCTAGCTCCTTAGAAAGTTTGAGATTATCTGACTTTAAAGTGCTATGTTCAGATAATTGATTTCTTAGAGAGTTGGTCTCTTTCTCAGACTTCAGCAGGTCTAAACAAAGTGCTTTAAATTCAAATTTAAAGTCCTCTGAATTAAAATCAAAGGAATCTATTACCTGAACTTCTTCATCTTCATGTTAAGATTCTGATTCTGATTCATGTTCTTCAGAAGAATTATGTTGGGAGGCATTGATAGCCATCATGAAGAACTCCTTCTCTTCAGCATCATCTTCATCATCACTTGAGCTTGATGAAGCCTCTGACTCTTCTTCAGTTTCACTCCAGGTTTCTGCTACAAATTCCTTCCTTGTATGTTTACTTTTGCTGGAGGAGGATTTGTTGTAATTGTTTTCCCTGGAGTCCTTATCTCTTCTTCTTTATTTTCTGTCCTTTTTATCCTTGTTCTTGTTTTCTAGACAATCAGGCACAATGTGGCCTGGTTTCATGCATCCAAAACAGATTATTTCTTTGTTATTCGATTTATCATACCTTGGGTTCTCATGCCCTCTGGATGACCTCTTTCTCAAATCTTTCCTGGCCATCTTATAGAATCTCTTGGCCAGTAAGCTCATTAATTCTTCATTGCCTGTGACCTTATCTTAAGGCTGATCTTCTATAGCTTTGAAAGCTATGGTCTTCTCCTTTCTGATGGCTGGAGAAGCAGTCTTTTGCTCTTCTTCCCTATTCTTGATGAGCAGCTCATAAGATTTGAGCTTGCCCAAAAGAGCCTCTATTGTGATCTCACTTAGGCTTCTGGCATCCTTGATTGGCCAGATTCTTGAATCCCAAGTGTTGGGGAAGCACATTAGGATTTTGTCATTTAGTTCAGTGAGTGAGATCTCCTTGTCCAATGTTCTTAATTCACTGACAATTAGGCTGAGCCTATTGTACATAACAGCAACTGGGTATGTTTCTCCTTTCTTGAAGTTCTCATACTGGGATATGAGATGGGATCTTCTGTCCTTCCTTTCATCAGCAAGTCCAGATACAATCTCAGAAAGCTTATCCCATATATCTTTTGCTGAACTGCATTCAGCCACCTTTTGGAATATCTCATCAGACGTAGTCTGAGCAAGGATATTCATAGCCTTTGCATCTGCAACTTTCCATTTCTTTATTTATGCATCTGTTCCTGAGGGAGGTGGAACAACACTTGTACTTGTAATTACTGGGAGTCTTGGACACACTGTCAAAACAGAATTAAATCTGTCCTCATTAATAGAATTCATGTAAAGCCTAATCCTTGCCTTCCAAAGTGCAAACTTAGAAAGGTTGCACACTGGATCTCTGGTGCTTGCATAATCTTTGTTCTGTGCCATGGTTTTGTAAGAAAATAAATATAATACAAATAATAATAACCCTCTATAAAAGATTGATCTTATCAAAGATCTTTTGGTTCAGGTGTTAGCCTGTTAAACCAATATGTTGAAGATTCAGTTGTTGAGTAACCAACCTCCCTCTGATACCAATTGAAAGTGAGGATAAGATCTAGCTTACTCTAGAGGGGGGGTGAATAGAGTATATTAAAATAATTTACAATTTAAAACTGTAAAGCAGTGGAAGACTTGATTTACTTATATATGTAATGTGCTAGCAGAAAAGTAAACAATAAAGCAATAAGAAAACAGAAATACACTGCACACATCAAAGAAAAATGCACAGCAAACCAGATGACACAAGGAGCTATAGTGATTCCCCAACAACCTGGGTACATCCACTCTTCTACCACCCTAGGTAGGAATCCACAGCAGGAATAGTTGATCAGGTGTACCGGTCACCAATGAGCTTTTGATAATGTGCTCAAAAACCAAACCTAGATTTTTTGATAAGGTGTCTTGCCACCACTGAGTTTTGACAAGGTCTCAGAAACTGGCACAAAACTTTTGAAGGGAGTTTTGAGAAACCCTTTTATAGAAGGAATAAAGAAAGACAAAAAGGTTGAGTTGTTCTTCTCTGTCAACAATCTTAGAGAAGACAAGTGGAAGATGTTGTCAAATCTCCCCCTGAGATCTGTAAGGGTTCAGGAAGATGAGCTTTGCTTAGGGTGATCGGCCTTCAGTTGCTTCAGATCTCCAGCAATAGATGATTTCAGCAGATGCTGAAATATGTGATGTCTGGAGTCCTTGATGAAGCATCTTTTCAACACTTGATGCTTGAAGGAGAAGAATAGCAGATGATCTCCTTCACAGTAATGTTCCTTGTGTTCTTGAAGAATTCTGACTCAGTAATTCTGTAAACTTTTGTCTACTGAGTCTATTCTAGAAGATGAATTCTTGATGAACCAATATTTCTTTTTCTCTCTTCTGTAATCTTTTTCAAATCTTGTCAGTTCTCTATATCTTTTTCAAAATGACTCTATAGGGAGTATATCAGATTCTGACTTCTTGATAGCCGTTAATCTGTCATAAATGACTACCTTAACTGATATCTGCCTCTAGAGGAAAGTCCTTGAGAAACATTCAAATTAGTCTTCCTTGAAACGTGCTCCAGATTGATTGAAACGGCTACAAAATCCTTTGCCATAAATGCTGAAAATAAGTCTGAATGAATTACATAACTGTCCTGAATTTGAATCCTGGAATTATCGATCTTCAGAAAAAAAAACGTCGATCTGAGCTCAACGATCGTCGAGCTGAGCTCAGAGATTGAACTTAGACTGAAAATATAAATCGACGATCTGAACTCGAAGATCGTCGAACGGAGTTCGAAGCCTCATTGAACTGAGCTCAGAGATAGTCAAACTGAGTTCGACGTTTCGTTGACCTGAGCTCGACGAGAATTGTCCTAGTCTTCCGCACTGAATCCTGATCTTTAGAAGGTCTTGAGGGCAGCTTTCAAACCTAAGTACTAACCCTAAGACTCATTCTAATTGACCCATCAGACTATACAACAAGGTCAAAAAAAGTCCCTAAGTACATAGTGATCCTTACCCAAATTAGTAATAGGGTGTTCCAACAGCATGCCATATGGCCATGTCCTGTTCTGGATAAGTAATTTTGTGTACCGCTTAAGGAACACGGTCTGTGACACGGGCGTGTCACAAGTTGTGTCAGTCCAAAAAATAGAATTTTCAGGGCGATTTGTGGTCGTTCATTTCCTTCAGATTTGATCTAAGGGTCCAAGCTTCTCCCTACTGTGTTAAGTCCAGGACTTGAGAGTTATCTCTCATTCAAATCTTGGTTATTCTCTTTCTAAAAGAATAGAGAGAAGGGAGAGCAAGGAGGAAGAAGAGAAGAGATCCGGCCGCTGGTGGAGCTTCAGCGTTCGGAATTGCGAGCCGAGTCCAGATTTGTGTAGGCGAGAGCGTTGCGGCTCTTGCTATGTAGTTAGAATTCCATGGCTACCAAGAGATCGTCAAGGGTAACAATCTTCCTTCTTGGACATGTGAAGTCCTCATTTTGGCATGTCTGTGGATTTCCCCCACCAAAAGGTGGCTGTTGAGAGATTTCCTTGGGTTGATTCTTGTAATCCCCAATTTTGCATATAGATCCAGAAGTGTGTAGTACGGAATAGACATGTTGTGTGAAGCCCATCTGGACAGGTTGGTTTGGATTGGTGATGTTGCATTTTGCGCACAGGAGAAGACTCTGTATATAAACGTGTAGTTTGTGGAGTCGATGGGTTATACCTGTGAAGGGTAGTAACAGGAAGTACTGGAATGAAATTCCAGGAAAATACCCGTGTGATTCCTGTGTTGTATGCTATGTTTGGGTGAGTCTGGGTGCAGAAAGTGAGTTCTACTGAACCCGCCAAGAGAACGCGAGGAACGCTGACATTATCTCCCCTTTTTGGATTGTGAAGCCAGTCCTTGGTGGACAGTGTGGCTATTGTGAGCTGTGTGCTCTTAAAAATGCTTAGTGCCGAATAGGAAAGGTGAAACTGACTCGCGCCTGTAAATTGGCCATGAGTACATTGGTATTCGATGATGGCATGGCGACTTGAGCAACAGGGGGGTGGCTGATATGTACCTGCGTTATGTCTGACCGACCGGTAGACCTAGTTATTGGTCTCGTTGGCGCGCATAATGAGAGTCTTGGAGCTACGTGCCATTAAGACTAAATGTTCAATACCATTGGGGTTCAGACCTTGAACGGTGGTGGGACCCTGGTTCGCCGGTACACCAAGAATGTTCCCTGTGTGCACGGATCGTCGGGCCGCGTGGCTAACGGTTGTGATATGTTGATTGTGCGTGAGTGCACATTGAATGATATATCTGCTTGTGAAAGCTATGCCTGTAGGGAAGGAATACCACTGCCCAGGGAAAGGGGTAGGGTCATTATAAATTGGTCAGCTGAATGCTGACCGTTGCTTTGTTTGCCACCAAAATGGTGGGATGACCCTGTGCAGGTGCTGGAGAGCCGAGCGGGAAATAAAGGGCTAAAGCCCCTGCTGCTACTGCTGCTGGCCCTCGAAGGTTGAGCAAAGGCTTTTATTATGTTCATGTGTAGCCGGCCTGCGCGCCGATGTTTGTAATCCGCACTTGTAAAGTGTAACTATAAGGCCTTAAGGCCAAACTCTTGAGTATGTGTTGTACATTCCTTCGTTTGTATATATAAATGTGGTTGTTTATATATAGTGGACATTCATGGTTTGAGTTCAGTTTTAACAGTATAAGCTTCCGCTAGTATGCTCTGTGTTAGGACGCGTACCTGTTTTCTTATTAACCCGTGACCTCGCCGCCTTTTGTGGCATATAGTGTGGGGCCCCGACCGGACCTTCTATTATATGTTATTTAATGGATGGAGTCATTATAATCTGCTGTTGCGCCGCCTTCGGTAGGAGGAGGAGAAATCTCGATCACTGTCAGAAAAAGGAAATAAACGTGATTTGGGGGAAAAACCTATAATCTTGCAATCTTTTATTTCTTTCCGAACCTAGCTCTGATACCAAGTAGAAAATTAAAGAAATAAAATATTTATTATTCTCACAAAAGTTGTCTTTACATCAATACATATCTCCCCTATATATACACACAAGAGGGAGACCTAAAATTATAAACTGAGATATGGGACTAATCCAAAAAGGAGGAGATGTGCTAATGGCACACCAATCTAAGTTATTTGCACACCAAATACCAACACATTTATGATATTTAAATGAACTAATTGATGGAATTTCTAGCTATTCAAGCATAGTACTTCGCAAAGCAAGACCAATGAGAGAAAAATCATCAAGTTACATTCCGTTGGATGAAAATGAGGCTTCAGAATTAGGGTTGAAGTGCTAATTACAATGAAAATGACCTCAAATTTTCATTGCAAGGTCTCAATTCCGTCCAAACGAACAGTACATCGTAATTTTTACATCCATTGAAGATTAAGGTCACTAGAAATTTCACTTGGAGAGTAAGGCTCCGTTTGGGGGGAGGCTTTTTTCCACCGGTCAAGTGGTTATGACTGCATGAATCAGACAATACCGGTTCATGCGGTCGTAACCACTTGACCGGTGAAAATAAGTCCTCCCAAACGGAGCCTAAGACATGACAAATTGTGAGTTCCATATAATATTTTTGATGAACTCCATATACACCCATTAATTAGGAATGCTATATATATCCAACTAGCAATCAACAACTACTTGCATATGATCCTATCTATTAACCTTAATGATTCAAAGAGAAATCATGCAAAAACTATTTCTTAAAATCAGCACACAGAACCTAGTATAGTCATTATAATTAAAAGTAAATAATTATCTAAATAGACAAAAGGTAATATTTGTGCAGAAATATTGCCCTGAAGAACAAGTATTAAAAGGTTTTGAGTTGTAAATATATCCACAGGTATGTTGTTCCCAAATCATCAATACCCTAAGCCCTAATCCAATGTTTGAATTACCAACATTTTAGAAACTATGAAAGAGACAAATATAGACTTGGGTATCATGAATAATAAGGGAATATTCCTTTAACAAAGTTTAGAGGGATCAAGTGAGTAAAACTTCAGCTGCATTGAATAAAAATTAGAGAGTATATACACACACACACTGGTGCAAACTAGGAAAAATCAGTGCTAAAGGGAATCGGTGGTAAGGAGAGGGAGAAGTAGAGGGAAATAAAAGAAGAGGGAATTAGGGTTAGGAGAGAATAGAAAGCATAACATTAATCCAAGATGCCTGAAACACAAGCATATACTAGTGGGGTACAAAAGTAGCGCATAACAGTTCGCCGAAAATAAATGCTAAAAATAAATAAATACTAATATTGAACGGCTAAGGCGCGATCTCCTCCGTGGACTCGGAGGGGTCGTGCATTGTATGCGCCCGTTTTTTGTTAGACTCACCATGAGGGCTCGACATCGTGTAGCTCCGTAACAATGTCACCGTCTGAAAAAATGTGCCTTGTCCTTAAGGGAGTAATCGACAAACTGGCGGCAGAAATCATCCTTGGGCTGCCAAGTCATGTCAGAGTCGGGGCCACTTGTCCAAGATACGAGATTTGGAGAAGCCAGATGACACATCATGTTTATTTATCATAAGTGGTGTATATCATTGACAAAAGGGTTATGAATTCTCCAAATAGGGGGAGATTGTTGGGTATATTGGAAAATGTGTACCTGATTTGGAGAAGCCTCACTTAGATAAATGATATACATCAAGGTGTATTTGATGTTATTTTGAGTTTATATGTGCAGGATAAGTATTGGCTAAAATGTAGGAAAAAGTTTCTTAGTCCATGGGTCGACACCAGAGAAAACTGTGTCGACACTTCAACAAGTTTGTGTCGACACTTCAGCAAGTTTGTGTCGACACTTGGGAAAGGGTGTGTCGACACACAGAATAGATAGTCGACATAAACTGTGTCAACACCCGGAGACTGTGTCGACACACAGAAGTAGAGTCGACATCAACTGTGTCGACACCTGGAGGCAGTGTCGACACACAGAATTCTTAGTCTACAATAACTGTGTCGACACACAGGACTTGTGTCTACACACAGCAGAGTTTCAACATAGTTGATTGTTGTAGAGTGAAGAAGTGATTGTGTCGACACAAATAATTAGTGTCAACACATTCTCAAGATACAGTGTCAAGAAGCTGTGTCGATATCAAGGCAGCTAAGTCGACATCACCAAAGTCTGTGTCGACACTTAAGTCACTTGTGTAGACACATATTGACAAATTGTCTCAACACATAATGACAGTCAGTCTCGACGCTTTGCTGACAGAGACAAAGACTCAAGAACTGTTTGAGGACTTGACAGCTGTGAGTTACAACAACTTTAATGAAGCTGTCAGACTTGTCAGAAGTTAGTTAAAAACCAGATCAGCCGGTTACCATAGATGAAGTCTATATATAGATGGATTCATAAGAATAAATATAGAGGAATTGACATACAACTAACACAACTATTGTGAGATTGATCTTTGATCAAGAAAGTGCAAGTCACAGAACAAGATCTTCGTGAGAAGATCTAAGAAGACATTCTGAAGTGTTCATCCACTAAGATTTTGTCTAAGGAGAATTCATTCTAGAATTCAGAAGAAACTTCAGAAGGTTTGGGGAGAGAGAGCTCCAGCTGTTTTTGAGGTCAAGAAGGAGACAATCACAAGTCTCTTAAGAAGTAGATCCAGAACTAATCTACTAAGAAGATCCAGATCCATATCTGGAATCCAAGAAGGAAGCTGGCAGTCAGTCAACTTCAAGGAAGATCAACCCAACTAAGTTCAGATTCAAGAAGCTTTGACAAAAGCTAAGAACAGGTTGATTTCAGTCTTCAGTTTCATCAAGAAGCTGATCAAGAATTCTCTTATCCTTTCTCTCTCAACAAGGGTAAGAGACCATCAAATTACTTATCAAATTCTGTAGGATCTTTTCAAAGATCTGAGTTGTAAGCCTATGTTATAAAGGCTGAGTGTAGGAGATTTTGATCTCTGAGTTGTAGGCCTTCTGGCAAGGCTGAGGTAAGGCTGATTGAGCCTGAGTGTAGGATAATTGGTTCTCTGAGTTGAAGGCCTTGTGGCAAGGCTGAGGTAGGGCTGTTTGCCTGAGTTGTAGGAACCTTATAGGGTTCTGAGTTGTAGGAACCTTTAAGGTTCTGAGCTGTAAGATCTGTGGATCTGAGAAGAAGGAAGAAGTTAGGCCGAATCTAGCACACTGCTAGATAGGTGAAGGGGGAAAGTGGACGTACCCAGACCTTGGGGAACCACTATAAATCTATGTGCAATCTTTGATGCTTGTGTTATTTTAGATTATGTGATTGTATGTGTTGTGTTAGCTGTAGAGATATGTGATTTATATTAAAGAATTGAAGTTCATTTCTGCCTTAAGTTAAAACAAGGATAAGAACCTATTCACCCCCCCCCCCCCTCTTGGTGTTTAGGTTGTCTTGAAGTTAAAACTATCAAGTGGTATCAGAGGGAGGTTGCTTAAAGAAGGACTTAACAGTCTGAGTTAGATCCCAAAGGCAGAATCAAGAATCAAGAAAATGTGTTCTGGAGAAAATCACAAGGAACTAGGTTCTATGAAATTACCCATTTGTAGGAAGAAGATATTTGGAATATGGAAAGAAAGGATCAGGTTATTTATGGAGGCTTCTGATCAAAGGATCTATATTACATATAAAGAAGGTCCATATATTCCAATGAAGGTGTCTGCTCTAGATGCAAACCAAAGAACTCCCAAGGATTTTTTTTGAGATGACAAAGGATGAGATTATCCTGGCAACTATGGATAAAAGAGCCCAGAATATCATAGTAAGTTCCATAGATGATTCAACCTTTCAGAATTTTATTCACTGCAAGACCTCCAATGAAATGTGGGACACCTTGATAGTCTACATGGAGGGATCTGAAGAAGTTAGACAAGATAGAAAGTCTATGCTAAATCAGGAGTATGAAAGCTTCAGACAAGGGAAGTTAGATAGCATATCTGAGTGCTATAAGAAGTTCTATAGAATAGTAAATGAGTTGATGTCTTATGGAAGGGTCTTCAGTATATATGAACTGAATGACAAATTCCTAAGATCCTTGACAAAGGATTGGGACGCCAAGATTTGTGCCATTAGGGAAGTGGCCAAGCTTGCAGATATTTCACCTCCAACTTTATTTGGAAAGTTACTGTCTTATGAAATGCAACTAATGACTAGAAAAGAGGAAGAAAGAAATGCAAAAGGGGAGCATAGAGAAAAGTCTGTGGCCTTCAAGATTGAAGCCACTAGAAAGAATAGGAGGATGTCTCCATCACCTCCTAGGGAAGTTGCTGAAATTACCTCAGATAATTCAGACAACCAAAATTCAGATAACAGTTATTCAGATACAGATTTTGCTTCCTTTATAAGACAATTTCAGAGATTCTTGAAGAAGAAGCAGTGGAAATCTAGGCCCTTCACATCTCAGCCAGTTGATTATTATTATCAAAAGAGAAAGTCATCAAGGAAGGACATGAGCAGGTCAAAGCCTAGCAAATCTACAACATCAAATTTAGTTTTCTATTGCTGTAATAAGCCTGGACATGTTGTGGCTGAATGTCCTGACAAAAGAAAGGAGTCTGCTGATAAAAGAAAGAATCAACAAAAGAGCAAGAAGGAGAAATCCTTTGTTGCTAAGAAGGAGAAGAGCTTGACATACCAATCAACTTCAGAGTCTGAATCTGAAGCTGAGGCATACATTGGTCTTTATGCAGCTGATGAAGAAGAAGAAGAAGAGTTTATGCAATTGCTGAACTCTATCTATGATCAAGAAGACCATCAGTGTATGGGACTGATGGCTGTATCAGAAGAAGACAAGTGCTAGGATCAGCCTGGTCCTAGTAAGGTACAATGTATTTCTAGAAATTCTGATTCTAGCACTGGTACAGAGTAAGCTACATCTGCATCAAGTGATGTGCATGGGTCTGAATCTGAAGGAGATATTCATCAACTGATAGATGAATATGGGGACTTGTTGCAAGCACTAAAGAAAAGAAAGAACCTGGCCAAAACTCAGGCTAAGGAAATTGTAGATCTTAAGATGGCTTCATCTGGTTTAGAGAAAGAGTTGGATCAAAAATTGAATGAGATTGCCAAGCTAAAAAATATAAATGTTATTCAGATGGGCACAATCACATACAAAAATGATCTAATTAAAAGTTTGGAAGTCAAACTTCAAAAGGAGAAAGATTTGGTGGCTAGTTATTCCAAGCCAAAATCAGTTTTACCTTTAATAGATGAGTTTGTGGCTCAAAAGGGTAAGGCTGGAATAGGCTTTAATGGTAACACCAGGGCTGTCCAATTCAAGAGAAAAGGCAAAGCCTCAGTCCAGCCACTGAATTTTAAAGTCCCTGTAGTTTTTAGAAAGGTGCATGAGCCTTCAACAAGTATGACTTTGAGAATACTCAAGGTCATAGTAAGACTGAAGTTCTGAATGGCAAGAGTGCTTATGTAAATAAGGCAACCCATGTTCATAAACCTCATGTTTGTGAGAATTCAGTGGGTGTAGCTGCAGCAGTACAAGCACAATACAAGATATTTGATGTCAATCAGACAACCAAGAATGTATCTAAAAATAAATACAACAAGTATGAGTGTTGGTGTTGTGGCAAGATAGGTCATTATGCTAAGGATTGCTGGCACAACACTAGTGTCAGGAAGAACAACAGTCTACCTATTAGAAGAGCTGCAGGTAGATTTGGTAAGCATGAAGCTAACCTGAACCAAGGACCCAAGACTTACTTGGGTTCTAAGGGAAAGTAATTCTTTGTTGCAGGTGAGTCCAAGTGACCATACTCCTATATGGTACTTGGACAGTAGATGTTCCAGGCACATGACTGGAACAAAGGGATTGCTGAAGGAGCACTTGTCTATCATAAATGGGCCTAAAGTGATCTTTGGTGGCTCTGAAAAAGGCATCATCAAAGTATTTGGTAACATCTCTAGTAACCAGATTACTATCACTCAAGTGGCCTATGTGAAGGGTTTGAAACACAACCTTATAAGCATAAGTCAGCTGAGTGATCTAGGATATGACATTTCATTTGTTAAGAATGGATATCATATCAAAAGGTCAAGTGATCAAAAGATCATTTTGACAGGATATAGAAAGAGGAATGTGTTCTGTCTCAATTTTGAGTGTGAGAACAAAGGTTCTCCTATTTGTCTTGTAGCTGATGAGAGAGCTTCTCATTGTGTCAAATGGCACAAGAGGCTGGCCCATCTTAACTACAAAACAATTGGCCAACTTTTTAGCAAAGAGTTAGAAAGGAATGGTCCTCAAGTTAAGTGTATAAAGGAAGGGATATGTTCAGCTTATCAAAAGGGCAAGCATACAAAATCCTCCTTTCATAGCCTTGAAAACAAGGATTCAGTGAGGTGTCTATACCTCTTACATATGGATCTTTTTGGTCCTATTCCAGTTCATTGTCTAGGTAGGAAGGTCTACACTTTTGTGGTAGTAGATGACTATTCTAGATATTCCTGGGTGTTCTTTCTGAGACATAAATCAGAAACCCCAAGTGTTTTACATAGTTTTGTCAAACAAATTCAGAATGAACTGGACAGTATAGTGATCAAAATCAGAAGTGACCATGGCACTGAATTTCAATCTGAAAGTATGACAAGACTGTGTGAAGAATTTGGGATTTTCCAAAAGTTATCCTCACCTAGAACATCACAGCAAAATGGTATTGCTGAAAGGAAGAATAGAACATTGATTGAGGTTGGTAGAACTCTATTGAGTGACACTTCTCTCCCAGAATATTTCTGGGCTGAGGTAGTAAATACTGCATGTCATGTGATCAACAGGGCTTCTATCACCAAATGCCACAAAAAGACTCCCTATGAGATCATGAAAGGTAGAAAACAAAATTTATCCTATTTTTGGATCGTTGGTTGCAAGTGCTATATCCTTAATAATGGCAAGTCTTATCTAACTAAGTTTACTGCCAAATCCCAAGATGGGATATTTGTTGGGTACAGCAACAATAGTAAGGCTTATAGAGTCTACAACTTGATTACTCAAGTTGTAGAAGAATCTGTACATGTTGTATTTGATGAAACTAGATTAATCAACAGTGAGTTGCCTTGTAGTTCATGCAGTCCAACAAGTATAAATGAGAAAATGGACAAGCTTTCCATTGCAGAAGATTCAACTGTAGATCAACAAATGGAAAATGGTGGCTACTGTCCAGGGGGAGTACAGGACTCTCTAGATACTGAAGTACATCAAGAGGTTCAACATATTGAAGAGACTGGAGGTGTTCAACAAGAAGACAGTCTACCTCCAGCTGTTAGACACTTAAAGGATCATCCAGCAAATCAGATAATTGGTAATCTAAGACATGGAGTGCAAACCAGAAGCAGGAACTTGAACACAGTGCTATGCTCAAGCTTCCTATCTCAACTGGAGCCAAAGAAATTTGAAGAAGCTATCCTAGACCCACATTAGATTAATGCTATGCAAGAGGAGGTGAATCAATTCAGAAGATGCAAGGTCTGGGAGTTAGTTCCTAAACCAAGAGACCACAACATCATTAGAACAAAGTGGATCTTTAGGAACAAACTGGATGAGAATGGAATCATTGTAAAGAACAAAGCAAGACTTGTTGTAAAAGGATACAGGTAGGAAGAGGGTATTGACTTTGATCAAACCTTTGCCCCAGTAGCAAGACTGGAAGCAATTAGAATGTTCCTTGCCTATGCAGCATATCAAGGATTCAAAGTATTCCAAATGGATGTAAAATCAACATTCCTGAATGGAAATCTAAAAGAAGAAATCTATGTAGAGCAGCCCTAAGGTTTTGTAGATTCTCTCAAACCTGATAATGTTTATAGACTTAGGAAAGCTTTGTATGTGTTAAAGCAAGTCCCAAGGGCTTGGTATAAAACCCTGTCTACTTTCCTTATTGAGAAAAAATTCTCAAGAGGGAAAATAGACAAAACTCTATTCCTAAGGGAATCCAAAGGTAAGATAATCTTAGTTCAGATTTATGTAGATGACATAATTTTTGGATCTACTGAAAACAACCTTTGCAAGAAGTTTGTGAAACTTATGAAAGGGAAGTTTGAAATGTGCAGTATTGGGGAACTTAAGTTCATCTTGGGACTCCAAGTAAGACAGACTGATGATGGGTTGACCATATCCCAGTCTAAGTTCACCAAGGAGTTAATTAAGAAGTATGGTATGGAATCATCCTCCACCATGAGAACTCCTATGGGAACAAGTATGCATATATGCAAAGATGATGCAAGTAAACCTGTAGATGAGTCTTTGTATAGAGGAATAATTGACTCTCTACTATATCTCACTGCTAGTAGATCAGATATTATGTATGCAACATGTGTCTGTGCTAGGTACCAATCATACCCAAAAGAATCTCATTACACTGCAGTAAAAAGGATTTTGAGATACCTAAAGGGCACACCTAATCTAGGCCTTTGGCACCCTAGGAATGGAGATTTTCTACTAACAGGCTATTCAGATGCAGACTTTGCAGGTTGTAAAGAAGATAGGAAAAGTACTACAGGTACATGTCAATTTCTAGGAGGAAGATTGATATCTTGGAGCAGTAAGAAGCAAATTAGTGTTGCAATATCCACAGCTGAGTCTGAATATATGGCAGCAGGAAGTTGCTGTGCACAGCTGTTATGGATTCAACACCAGCTAGAAAACTATGGTATTCAGGTAAGTAGAACACCTTTGTTTTGTGATTCTACTAGTGCTATTTCTATTGCAAATAATCCTGTTTCACATAGTAGGACTAAGCATATAGAAATACGATACCATTTTCTTAGAGAACATGTAGAGAAAGAGGACATCTCACTAGAGTTTGTTAAGACAAATTATCAAATTACAGATGTATTTACTAAGCCTCTAGATGAAACTAAATTCAATAGATTTAAAATTGAATTAGGAATGTTGACCATATGTTAGATTAACATAAGTGGCTAAGTAAAATTGTGTTTACACATTCAGTAATAATGTGTCGACACAGAGGATTTGTGTCGACAATTCAGGGAAATTATGTCGAGACAGTATCGTAGTGTCGACACCTAAGGGATAGTGTGTCGACACATCCAGAAAAGTAGTGCCGACACAACCAGAGTAATGGTGTCGACACTTCCAGAAATTGTGTTGACATTTGCAATAAGAGTCGACACAGAATTTCTGATGGTCTAGTTTGTATGTCCAGTGTCGACATATCATCAATTGATGTCGACACATAGTAGTCATCGCCGTGGTCGAAATAACAGAAGTATGTGTCGACACTTTCCAACAGTGTCGACACATTTAGACAGTTTTTGCCCTCCTTTTGAACTCCTTTGTTTGAAAGGGTATAAATAGGTCGAGAACATATTATGTCGACACGCTCACCATATTTTCGAGACTAAACCCTGGTGTCGACAAACTCTCTTCTCTTAATTCGAGATTTCTCTCCATACCAATGACGCCAAAGATTGAAGATAACATTAATGAAGGCTACGAGCTGGTGCGCAATGCTTTTGATGATGCGGCGACAGAGATTAAAGAGGTCATTACCCAAGTTACTGATTCTGGGTTAGAGTTTCTTGTTTCTTAACCTACAAAGATCTTGAAGAAAGAAGTATTTGAATTCTATGCAGCTGCAACAGTGGATTCCACAGGACTGAAGATTAAATCGACAGTTTATGGTAATAGAGTCAAACTCACTCTAAAAAGTTTAAGAAAGATTCTTCACCTACCAAGAATTCAGGAAGAAGAAGAGGTCCCAGCCTCAAAGACAAGGGAGGCACTTCAGTGGTGTGGATTGGATCCAACCATAAAGATTGGAGCAGCCATAAATAGAAAAGGGATGAATCAACAAGGAGAGTTTCTATCTGAAGTGGTAGGGAAGGTGATTTTGTGTAAACCAGGAGGACATGATAGGCTCTCTGCCTATATGTTCAGTCTGATGACCAGGATAATCTACAAGATAAACACAGATTGGTCTGCAGTTTTGTTTGACAAGATAAAGGAAGGAATCAAGAAGCCTAATTTGGCTAGATTAATGAGTTTATACCTGGCTGGAGCAATTCCAGAGGTAATGCATCAGCTTCCAGGATCTAAAATAAATTATATGAGAAGGATGGACATCAGGATAATATCCAGATGGGATAGGGTTCTATCTAAGGACACACCTGATTTGGATACCCACGAGACCGCAGCAAATTCACCAGTACATGACATTATAGAGATAGCACAAGTGCAGAAGGACACAGTTAGTGCACAAGTGTAGGGGGATCTTGAAAGTGTACAAATATAGGACAATACTGAGAATGCACAAGTGCAGGGGGAGTAAGTTACTGCACAGTTGCAGGGGAGAAACATTCTGCACAAGGACAAAGAGAATAACACTTTCACTTGGCAAGTGAAATGCGTTCATAATCTATTCTTGAAACACCTCATGTCAACAGTCCAGCACTAGATGTGATCATGGAGGATACATCTGTAGTTGTTGATGCTCCCGAGATAGCCGTATCACCAGTTTACAATCAACAAGAGTTCACTCTGGAAGAGTTGTTTCCTGACATTGAGGGAGCAGCAGATAAAGAAAAGGAAGTAAGGATTGAGGGGGAGCAAGCAGACATTGAGGGGGAGCAAGTTAACCTTTAGATGGTGGAACTTAGGACTGAAAAGGAGATGCCTTATAGTCCTAAAGAAAGAGTAAATATTGACAGTTCCACTGATTCAGGGGATGAGGAGATAGCAAGTGTAAAGAAAAGAAAACAGGTGGTTTTTAAGAGGAGAAGCCAGAACTATAAGAAGGCTTTGCAAGCTACTACTTCACAACATGCCCCTGAGACTGATTACAGAAAAATTTTAGTTGATTTACAAGTGAAATTTGATGAGCAGAGATTGGCTCTTGAAAAATATGTGGATGAAAGACATAAGGCTCTTCAATTTGATCTAGCCCAAGACATAAAGTCAATCAGATTTGAGGTCAACCAGAATAAGAAAGAAATGATAGATTGCTTTCACAAGGGGGGGCAATGCTATAGTCTTTCTAGCAAAGCAACAAGCTGAAATCAAGAAATAAGTGGATGATATTGCTGTCAAACAAGGCTATGTCCTTGAAAATCAAATAAGAATGAATGACAATCTGACTTAATCTCACAGTAAGATAGTCACTGAAGTAAGAAAAACAGTTATTGAAATGACTGAATCAAGAAATAAGGAGAAAGAAGAATTTGATAAGAAGCTACAGGAAGCTTTGGATTTCTTTAAAATAGCTATTACTACTTCTCAGCAAACAATTTCTGATAAGCTTCAAAAGTTAAAGCCATTTTTTAAAGATGGAATCAATTACTTAGATGGGCAAATCTGATTTCAAAAAGAAGATTTGAGAGATCATGTGACCAGAGAAATCATAAAGGGGGAGAGGGTGATAGTATATGCTGGCTTTTATCATGCCAAATGGGTAACAAACAGCATTAGAGCCACTCTAGGATATCCACCCTTATGTGATGATGATAATGTGGCTGAGTCAGGTGTGTAACCACCTCTACTTGATGGTGATCAACCTGAGGTTTCCCAAGTTATTTACCCCCCAGTAAATCTTGAGATGATACATCAAAAAGTTCAGTCTATGTACAACCCTCCACAACATGTTACTAATGTTATTATTGAAAAGGTAGATATGCCAGAAGCTGGTGTGCAAGCTCAGCAAGATGCTCAATTATCATAGAAGAGATTTAGAGAGCAGGCAGAGTTAAAACCTGATTTTGAGCAATGAAGCCCCACATCTAAAAATGTCATATTAACTGCCTGGAAAATTGTCAAAGACAGAGTTCATGAAAGGGGTAAATGGTATAATGAGCAGGAGTGGCAGAAGTATGAGGCAAGGAAGGAGGTCATAGTTCAATATAGAAGAAATGCCAAGTTTGGGAAGCTACCTCCTGATGCACAGGAACCTAGCAAGTATTTCCCTAAGCCTTTTCATTACTTTGAAAGTCAAAGGATTATGGTTGAAGCTCAAAAGAAGGCTAATTTGAAAGGCAAGAAGCTTATTGAAGATATAGAACCTTCTGTGCTAGCTCAGATTAAATCCAGAAAAGGAATAGTCATCAAGGAGCAAGCCCAGCCTTAGTTTAGTTTTACTAGATGTTTCTAGAACTATATAATTCTTAGTTTTAAAGAAATCTATGTAATCAGTGTTAAGAGACTTTTTAATATAATAAACAAAACCATGTTCCATGTTCATTTAGTTTGCATCCTTATTCTGTGATGTGATTTTGATATTTATTTTGTTTATAAGTTACCCTGTTAAAAATGCTTATACACATCATGTTTATTTATCATAAGTGGTGTATATCATTGACAAAAGGGTTATGACTTCTCCAAATAGGGGGAGATTGTTGGGTACATTGGAAAATGTGTACCTGATTTGGAGAAGCCTCACTTAGATAAATGATATACATCAAGGTGTATTTGATGTTATTTTGAGTTTATATGTGAAGGATAAGTATTGGCTAAAATGTAGGAAAAAGTTTCTAAGTCCATGGGTCGACACCAGAGAAAACTGTGTCGACACTTCAGCAAGTTTGTGTCGACGCTTCAGCAAGTTTGTGTCGACACTTGGGAAAGGCTGTGTCGACACATAGAATAGATAGTCGACATCAACTGTGTCAACACCCGGAGACTGTGTCGACACACAGAAGTAGAGTCGACATCAACTGTGTTGACACCTGGAGGCAGTGTCGACACACAGAATTCTTAGTCTACAACAACTGTGTCGACACACAGGACTTGTGTCTACACACAGCAGAGTTTCAACATAGTTGATTGCTGTAGAGTGAAGAAGTGATTGTGTCGACACAAATAATCAGTGTCAACACATTCTCAAGATACAGTGTCAAGAAGCTGTGTCGATATCAAGGCAGCTAAGTCGACATCACCAAAGTCTGTGTCGATACTTAAGTCACTTGTGTAGACACATATTGACAAATTGTCTCAATAGATAATGACAGTCAGTCTCGACGCTTTGCTGACAGAGACAAAGGCTCAAGAATTGTTTGAGGACTTGACAGCTGTGAGTTACAACAACTTTAATGAAGCTGTCAGACTTATCAGAAGTTAGTTAGAAACCGGATCAGCCGGTTACCATGGATGAAGTCTATATATAGATGGATTCATAAGAATAAATATAGAGGAATTGACATACAACTAACACAACTATTGTGAGATTGATCTTTGATCAAGAAAGTGCAAGTCACAGAATAAGATCTTCGTGAGAAGATCTAAGAATACATTCTGAAGTGTTCATCCACTCAGATTTTATCTAAGGAGAATTCATTCCAGAATTCAGAAGAAACTTCAGAAGGTTTGGGGAGAGAGAGCTCCAGCTATTTTTGAGGTCAAGAAGGAGACAATCACAAGTCTCTTAAGAAGTAGATCCAGAACTAATCTACTAAGAAGATCCAGATCCATATCTGGAATCCAAGAAGGAAGCTGGCAGTCAGTCAACTTCAAGGGAGATCAACCCAACTAAGTTCAGATTCAAGAAGCTTTGAAGAAAGCTAAGAACAGGTTAATTTCAGTCTTTAGTTTCATCAAGAAGCTGATCAAGAATTCTCTATCCTTTCTCTCTCAACAAGGGTAATAGACCATCAAATTACTAATCAAATTCTGTAGGATCTTTTCAAAGATCTGAGTTGTAAGCCTATGTTATAAAGGCTGAGTGTAAGAGATTTTGATCTCTGAGTTGTAGGACTTCTGGCAAGGCTGAGGTAAGGCTAATTGAGCCTGAGTCTAGGAGAATTAGTTCTCTGAGTTATAGGCCTTGTGGCAACCCTGAGGTAGGGCTGTTAGCCTGAGTTCTAGAAACCTTATAGGATTCTGAGTTGTAAGAACCTTTAGGGTTCTGAGCTGTAAGATCTGTGGACCTGAGAAGAAGGAAGAAGTTAGGCCAAATCTAGCACACTGCTAGATAGGTGAAGGGGGAAAGTGGATGTACCCAGACCTTGGGGAATAACTATAAATCTATGTGCAATCTGTGATGCTTGTGTTATTTTAGATTCTGTGATTGTATGTGTTGTATTAGCTGTAGAGATATCTGATTTATATTAAAGAACTGAAGTTAAATTCTGCCTTAAGTTAAAACAAGGATAAGAACCTATTGACCCCCCCCCCCCTCTTGGTGTTTAGGTTGTCTTGAAGTTAAAACTATTACTCCTCTGATGTGTGGTCCCCCCGGATATGGCATCTATGATGAAGGATCGAGGCGGGGTTGTAGGGCACCTCTTCTTAGTGAACCAAGTTGCCTGGTAAGTGATTCGTGGTGGCATGCTCGCCCTATAACACCTCCCCTATAATGACCGTATAATATGGGTTCGGCCGGGGCCCCACAACATACAGACACCACAGTTTAAGCATTATAAGATGATATAAAATTCCCTAACTCAAAACTCAGTCCAAACACAGCAGAAACAAAAGGACAAGACTAGAAGTTATCAACTAACATATGAGTATCAAAACAGCTTTAAGGCCTTACAATAATTAAGAGTTCTAGAATCAATCAATAACATTAAATTTCAACGTGTATAAACACTCCTAGGCTACCTCGGCATGCAAGTCAGAAATATAGTGCATAAAGCATCACATTCCACAAAATAGAGTTATTACACAACATGAAACACTTTATGAGGCTTAGGCCTTTTGGCCGGTGAGCTTGCTCCTGCTTGCGATCCTAGCCCTGTAAAAATTGGTTGTAACGTGTGTCAACAAAGGCTTACCTCAACTGTGTAACCAACACATCTCCTCCCGGCCGTCCCTAGCGGACCCCGAGGCACTCCATCACACTGCAGGTCAGCACTTCGCATGCAAATATACATGTACATTGAAAGTAGTAAAAAAGATTTGGATGTCTCATACAACAAACATGTTTCTATGTTGCGCATATAATAAAATGGGGTCTATAATGCAGCATGTATGAAAACCTTGGCCTCACCCAAGGCACCCTAAAGCGTATGCTTCTAACACTTCATCAATTAGGTTCTTCCAATTTTCCCCATTGGCGTTCAAACCGCAATCACAAGGGTACTTCCAATTTCCCTTCGGCGTTCAAGCTGCAAACATACGGGTGCTCTAATTTCCCCTAATGGCATACAAGCCGCCACACAGAACTCTTGACAAGGCCCCAATCGCTCGTGAGTCTTAAAACTCAGGATTGCCTACAAGATCTGACTTATCTCGTGGGGATTCCGCCACAAACACAAAACAACCGATACTAAGAACCCTTGCTAGACTCCACCCGTTCATGACGACCCAGGTCTGGCTCCAAAATCGGGACAAAGTCCACTGAAGGAGACCCAGCGGGACCTAGCTTGTATTGTCCGAGCTTGTCCAAAGCTTGGCGTTCTTGTCAGTTCCATAGAATGGGACTTGTCTCGTCGGGACACTCTCCTCACGTGACTTTGCAAAGTCATGGGCAAGCTAGCCGGCCACAGAGACAAACCACGCCTTAGCACATCACAATCCCAAGCCTTTCCCGCCCAAATCCACCGTTCGTACCGTAACATTCCCGTGCCCCAAATAAACCATCTACCGTCACAACGGAGCTAACTTTGTATGGTTCCGATTACGTGTACTCGCGCGGAATAATGAGGACATACAATATCACAAACGGCTGTTGAAATTTGTTATAGCGGAAGACGGGAAACCAGGCGCAGGAACACTAAACTTATCCGAGCCCAAATAAACCAGATGCAAACCAGAAGAGAAAGAATCTTGTACTAAACAATATTTACAAGGCGAGATATACATGGCGAGACATGATTCGCCAAAGTAACCAAAGGGAAACCAGAAAAAATTACAAGGCAAATCTAACCATGCGGACTCAAGGAGATAGCCATCGATTCTACTGCTGCACTACTGAGTCCACAAAATCGCCAGGTATCCAGACCGGAAACAAAGCCACGCGGACTTCTCATTATTCCAATGTAAGAAGTAACTCTACTCGCCGATCAGCAAGCCTCCTAACGTCAAGGTCGCCTAGCCGCCTGACCGCACGATCTGCTGCTTCCGAACTGAACAGGATGTCACAAGCGGATAGCTTATGGAATCGGGAAATAGTTGCAGAAGAGAGACCGCCTAATCGCAACCCACGACCTGCTGTTAACTGCTGTTTGCTATCCGTAGAGTCCACACTATCCCTGACCGCAGTCAGAACCAAGTACTGGCCTTCAAGCGCTATCCGCACAACCTGCACAGCAAAACCTGATCAAGCTTCTCAAACCGCGCAGATATGAAAATCCAGTCCGCAGCAACTATCCACAAGTTCACTTATAGTTCATTCGCTTATCATTGATGTGAAAGGGGGTCCTATTTATAGGCACGATGAGGAGTGTGGTCACTTCCCTAGCCGATAGAATAACCGCCCCTATCCCGCAGCAAGAACCAAGTGTATTCACAAGCCGCGGATATACATCCAGTCTGCCACGACCTATCCCGGATAGCCAATCTGCCAAGTAGCATCACCAAGGCCAGATAACAACCTCTATCCGCCTTGTCACCAAAGGCTTAGCCAGGACGCTGCAACCAGCCGAACTCTGCAGCAACATCTTGTCCGCCTATCAGCGGACACCGCTCCAGTCCGCGCACCCTGCGGACTCACCTCGAGTCTGCGTACCCCAAGCTCACAACCAAGGCACATGGCACTACTGCCGAGCTTGGCAGACTGAGACGCAATCCACGCTAACTGCGCGATCTCGACGAACTGATCCAAACCTGTACTTGGTACAGAACCAACCAAATCCACACCACCAGCCACAAGGGCCAGTCCGCGCTTACTGGCGGACACTGAAAACAGTTCGCAAAACCCGGCGACCTTC
Organism: Platanthera zijinensis; assembly: GCA_039513925.1. Taxonomy (NCBI): domain Eukaryota; kingdom Viridiplantae; phylum Streptophyta; class Magnoliopsida; order Asparagales; family Orchidaceae; genus Platanthera; species Platanthera zijinensis. Next base: position 119,261,224 of record CM077079.1, read on the forward strand.
AGATCCAGTCCGCTCTAACCAGCGATCCCTGTGACTTCCACTAGCCGCACTACAAGAGCTAGACCAAGGCATCTTCCATGCCGGTCTGCCGAGCTCTAGTCCAGTCCGCATCTTGCCGGACTCCGCGGATAAAGAAGCTATCTGCCCGGTTACCTTCTGGGACCAAACTGCTGGCTGAGCATAAGCCGGCCTGGCTGGCCGCCGCCTCTGTCCGCACAGTCCGTGCGAATAGACAGCCCAGGCCGCCAAAGAACAAGCTGACCGCAATAGCTCCGCCGACCTGGCTAACCGCCAGTCCTGTCCGTATAGGCCTTGCGGACAAGTCACCCAATCACCCGCTTTCACTTCACCATTTTAAATACTCCCCCTTAATGTGAGAAGTGGTGAGCAACCCCAACAGTTCCCGTAACCTTGCACCTGGTCCTTCTAATAGCACCTTCGAGAAGATGTCTGAGACATAGTCCCCGTCCCGCATATCCTGGACCATGAGGAATTCCTCCAGCATCTCCCAAAAGGAGCCATGCTTCCCTTTGCCTTCTTCTTCAGCCTCGACCTCCACTTGTACATCACAGGAGTATCACAAACAATCTTTGGCACAAGTCCCCAAGCCTCGTCTCCTCCGAGAGTAGTCACCTCCTCATCCTTGGCATCAATCACCTCCTTAACTCCAGTAGTGTCGTCACAGCAAGAAGACCCTTGCTCGATCTGAGGGCCTGCGAGAAAACATGAGACCAAGCTCACTGTGTTTCCTCCACAATATCAAACTGGTGGGTTGATGGCCCTCTTCGATCTCCAAAGAGTCTGATGACGGCTAACCACCTCCGTTGCTCCTGAACAACCTCTATTCCCGGGCAAATCTGGAACAATGCTCTCCTTGCTTCCTAAACAAGAAGCCACCGTACTAGAACCAGAAGCACCTAGAGCAACGCTCCCCCTGCTACCTAAACTAGAAACCACCACTCTTGAACAAGAATTGCTCGGAACATCGCTCCCCTTCCTACCTTAACAAGAAGCACCTGGAGCAATGCTTCCCCTGCTTCCTGAACCAGAAACAACCGTCTTCGAACCAGAAGCATATAGAGCATCACTCCCCCTACTTCCTGACCCAGAAGTCTCTGACCCGGAGCTAGATAAACCTGGAGCTCTTGGTGATACAGGCAGCTCCATATGAACCTTTGCAGCAGCCTCTTCCAGCCCACCATCTAACCTGCTCACCTCTAGCTCCTCATCTGAGCTACCCCAATATGACGTTAGCTTATCGAAGACAACGTCTCTCGATACGATGAACTTCTTCATCGCAGGATCAATACATCTCCATGTCCTCTTCTGCTCATCATACCCAACAAAGACTGGTTTCGACTTGAGAGCATTTGGAGTGTGTACAAAGCATGTAGATCCAAACACACGAAGGTGCTTCACACTGGGCTTTATCCTGAACATTAGCTCATACGGAGTCTTCGTGTTGATCGGACTCAGAGGCATCCGATTGATGACATGTGCCGCGCAGGTTATCCCTTCTGCCAAAAAAGCTTCAGGAATGCCTTTGCACAGAAGCCAATACATGCAGGTCTCCGTCAAAACACGGATCTTCTGATCTGCTACTCAACTTTATTTTTGAGTATGTCTACAAGAGAGCTCCCTTTAGATTCCGTGCTTCCTGAAAAAGTTTGAGAACACGGTTGAGTCGAACTCACCTCCGTTGCACGTTCTTAACTTCTTGATACACAGACCAAGCTGGCCCTCCACAAGCTTCTTGAAATCCATTAACAACCGGAATGTGTTCGAATTCTCCCTCATGAAGTACACCAAAGTATACCTCAAGTAGTCATCAACCAATATCAGTATGTACCTACTGCCTCTAAGACTGGCAGTGATAGTTGATCCCACCAGATCACCATGGATAACCTCTAATGGTACCTTACACCTAGACTGCGCCTTATCAAACGTAAAGCGATAAACTTCATCGTGTTGACATCCCGCGTAAGCTTGACCGTCGCCGAAGGATGACATTTTAGGAAAGCCTCTCACAAGGCATCTTACCGCCATTGCTTTCAGCTTGTCCATCCCCACGTGCCCCATTCTTTCATGCCAGATAGATGCACTATCACTGGCCTTCAACCGATCATCATCAGAACTTGTTGATGACTCAACCAATTCCTTCCCTTTGCTCCCTACATGAGCGACGTTCACCGAGTGCAAGACAACCTTACACTCCTTCTTGAGGTGACCAGGCTACTTGTATTTATAACACCTTGGTCCTCCCTTCCTCTTCCCATCACACCTAGGAGAAACACTCCTCTCATGCTGATTAGAAGTAGAGGGACCAACCTCTGTATCCACCTTCACCTCCTTGTTGAACAACCCATCAAGGGAAGTTCAAATCTTCGTAGCTGACCTACATCCACCGATGTGATTCAAGAGTTTCGATGAGATCACCTACTTGAGAATAAACTCCGCTTTTGCGTTTGTCTTCTTCCAAGCTCTCATCACTTAAGCATTGCTAGCAGTATCCTCTTGCCTTTCATCTCTACAAACAACCTCCCAGAGGTCCTCGCCAAGAGGATAGCATTCCATACATGACTTCCACTTAACAAAGTTAGTCAATGTAAGAAGTTCCATCCAAGATTCCTTACAAAACCACCATCCATTGCAATTAACCCTGGTTCACTTAGACTCACAGAAGCACTAAAGAAAACTACCGGTTGATCCACTACACAAGACACTGTTCCCTTAGATACCATGTTGAAATTTTATATAGCGAAATACGGGAAACCAGGCGCAGGAACAATCAACCTATCCGAGCCCAGATGCAAACCAGAAGAGCAAGAATCTTGTACTAAACAATCTTTATAAGGCGAGACATACATGGCAAGACATGATTCTCTAAAGTAACTAAAGGGAAACCAGAAACAATTACAAGGCAAATCTAACCGCGCGGACTCAAGGAGATAGCCGCCGGTTCTACTGTTGCACTACTGAGTCTGCAAAAACCGCCAGGTCGCCAGACCGCAAACCAAGCCAGGCGGACTGCCCGTTATTCCAATGAAAGAAGTAACTCTACTCACCGATCAGTAAGCCTCCTAACCGCAAGGTCGCCTAGCCACCTGACTGCATGATCTGCTGCTGCCGAACTGAATAGGGTGCTAGAAGCGGACATCTTATTGAACTGGGAAAATAGTTGCAGAAGAGAGACCGCCTAATCGCAACCCGCAACCTGCTATTAACTGCTGGTTGCTATCTACAGAGTCCGCACTATCCCTAGCCGCAGTCAGAACCAAGTCCTGGCCTTCCAGCGCTATCCGCACAACCTGATCAAGCTTCTCAAACTCTGCGGATACGAAAATCCAGTCCACAACAACTATCCACAAATTCACTTACAGTTCATTCGTTTATCATTGATGTGATAGGGGGCCTATTTATAGACACGATGAGGAGTGTGGTCACCGCCCTAGTTGATAGGATAACCGCCCCATCCCGCAGCAAGAACCAAGTGTATCCGTAAGTGACGGATACACATCTAGTCCGCCGCGACCTATCCCGGATAGCCAATCCGCCAAGTATCATTACCAAGGCCGGACAGTAAAATCTATCCTCCTTATTGCCAAAGGCCTAGCGAGGACGCCGCCACCAGCCGAACTCTATAACAACATCTTGTCCGCCTATCAGCTGACACTGCTCCAGTCCGTGCGCCCTGCGGACTCACCTCCAGTCCGCATACCTCAAGATCGCAACCAAGGCACATGGCACTACTACCGAGCTTGGAAGACTGAGATGCAGTCCGCGCTAACTGCGCGATCTCGTCAGACTGAGCCAAACCTGGACTTGGTTTAGAACCAACCAAATCCACACCACTGGCCACAAGGGCCAGTCCGCGCTTACTGGCAGACACTGGAAACAGTCTGCCAAACCTGGCGACCTCCAGATCCAGTCCGCTCTAACTGGCGATCCCTGCGACTTCCACCAGCCACACTACCAGAGCTAGACCAAGGCATCTGCCATGCCGGTCTGCTGAGCTCTAGTCCAGTCCGCATCTTGCCGGACTCCGCGGATAAAGAAGCTATCCGCCCGGTTACCTTCTGGGACCAAACCGCTGGATGAGGATAAGCCGGCCTGGCTGGCCGCTGCATCTGTCCGCACATTCCGCACGAACAGACAACCCAGGCCATGAAAGAATAAGCTGACCGTAATAGCTCCGCCGACCTGGCTAACCGCCAGTCCTGGCCGCATAGGCCGCGCGGACAGGTCACCTAATCACCCACTTTCACTTCACCATTTTCAACAACGATGTCTTACCGCTAACAGATTTTTTACAAAATCCTTAAGTATCGCTATGCAACATCACCGAGTCGGACTAACGTTCGTGACTACGGCTTCACCCAAAACGCCTAATCCACTAACAAAGCAGATTTCTAGAGCAAAATTATGTCGGGGATGGATACAATCGACCCGGGGCTCCTCTTGAACCAAGGCAACCTGAATCCCTCTCATTTGAGAGATATGGTTCCTAGAATGCTTGAAAGAAAGCAAGAAAAGAATAGATGTCATGCACGCATCCTAAAACCGAGAGGAGATGTAACATCCCATTTCCGGCTAGACCCCTAGGAGTCGGTATGCCATGACAAAGCCCTAAAAAACCCAAGAATTGAAGTCCATCGGCCCAGATTTCGGGTCACGGGTTGGTCACGCCCGTGACTGATTCATCACGGTCGTGACCTAGGGCGTGACCCCCTCGACGATCGTCGGTCTCAGGAAAACGATCGTCGAACGAAGAAATTGCAATCCGTCCTGTCACGCCCGTGACCAATATGTCACGCCTGTGACCTAGGGCGTGACCCCCTTCGACGATTGTCGATCCTAGGAAGACGATCGGCGAGCGTAGAATTTGCATCAGGGGCCTGTCACGCCCTTGACTGATATGTCATGCCCGTGACCTAGGGCGTGACCCCTTCAACAATCGTCGATCTCAGGAAGACGATCGGCGAATGCAGAATCTGCAACCCGGGCCTGTCATGCCCGTGAACGATATGTCACGCCCGTGAACTAGGGCGTGACCCTCCTTTCGACGATCGTTGGTCTCAGGTAGACGATCAGCGAGCTATAAATATAACACCCAGCTCTGTCACGCCCGTGACCTACGTGTCACGCCCGTGACAAAGGCCGAAACGTCAGCCAGGCTGGAAATTTCTGTAACCCAAGCCATAATTAATTCTGATTATGGGAAGTTACACCAGGAGTAATTATGGGCCGTTTTCTTCTCTAATTACTTAATTAAAATGAGGAAGTATTGATCCAATAGGAAATCGCCACCTGGATTAGTCATTTCATCTTCCACCTTTTCCTCTCCCTCCACCGTAACCGAAATATTATTAAGAGAGAGAGCATTCATGGCCATGAATGCTTTACCCTTTCTCCTCCCTACTTGGAGATCAATAAAAGCCCCCTTAGAGCAAGGTGAGAAGGTTACACTCTTGGCCAAATGGATTCAGATTATTGTTTTTTCTGTAGGAGAAGTTCGGGAACGCCACCACCGCGTCATGAAAAATCCGACGTTCATCTCGCCTCCAAACCGTGAACAAGGTCCTCCTCTACTTCTTCTTTTGTGAGTAGATCTTAGGATCTTAGAAAGGAGTTCGTCCTCAACGGAGCCAAACCTATCTCAAATTTTCATGGATAAACCATGAAAAATACATTTTTCGGGTACGCTGGAAACCGCCACCTCCGGTGGCCAAATCACCGCCGACCGATAGCCATCGCCTCGACGGAGGTGGTGGTGGTGGTGGATGGCCAGGGAAGTGACCGGACGGCCGGCGACAGATCACGGAAGAGCTACAGGGAATATATATTTCTGAGTTCAGTTCTCTGTTCTGTAGAAGATGAACAGTAAAAGCCTTTTTATTATTTAAAAAATTATATAAATAATTTATATAGAAAAGGTACATTAAATGGGCATATTTTGATGCTGTAAAACGAGGCACTTAGAAGCCAATTTAGGAAAAATGGCCAGTCACGAAAGTTGTATTCCTTCGAGTCTATATTAGTTTAAAATTAATTTCAACTCGTTTGGGATAAGCGGTTTGACCGCAGCACCCGTTTTAGTGGAGGATGTACCTAGAGTTGGGCAGGAACTAAAATGAATGCCCATGCTTCATACCTTCTTCAAATGACCTGAAATTTGGGAGGGAGGTTGTCCTTAGCCATACCTAAAGGCTGTCCAAAAATGGGAATTTTTGGAGAGACTTTGCCTAAAGTTTTTGGTTTTAATTTAATAAAGTTAGAGTAATATATTTAAGTACTCAAATGACCTCCAAACCCTCCCAAATTTTTGTGAGTGGTCCCTGGCTATAAAACCTAGTTCTGTACAAAATTCCAACTCATTTTGATGAGTTTTGGATAGGAAGTCACCTATTCTTGACTAGGCTTTAATGAGGTAATTTTGAGTAAAAAGTGCACTAAGAGGTTGGAACGGTCAAATCACCTCAACAGAAACTGATATTTTGGTCACTGACTTAGAGGGGTTATTATAACCCACTTGGAGAAAATGGTGTGGTTTAGGGTTGGTTTACCCTAGGATCCAAACTCAAACCATAAATAGAGGGTTTTGAGAGTTGTGAAGGACATGGGGGCAATTGCTCTCGTATTGCCTTGAAATTCTGTAGAGTTGACTTTAGCATGATAAGAATCATCTGGATGGAATCTTGGAGGATTCAGAGACAGGTAGATACCTCAAAACCCTAATCTAAGCTTTAGGGTAAAATACTAATTAAGAACAATCTGTCACTAAACATTATCTAAAGGCTGTGAGACTCGGGTAGAGTAAGTCTTAGGGCGGGTAGAACCTATGACAATTTTATTGGAATTTTATGATGTCTATTTCCAGCACTTCATTTGTAATGATTGTTATACCCCTAATTGATGTTTTAATTAATTGAATCTTTCTGTTCATTGAAACCCCATGAAATCTTGAAAGTAAAAGTTTTAGGACAGAATGGTTGCTCCCGAATTTTTGTATAATTTTTAGTTGAGTAAATTGAGTACTTCCTTCACAAATATTAAAAAGGGGTTTTATGCTTTGAAAATTAATTATGGATGATATTGTTGCTGGAAAATTATGAAACTTGGTCAATGCTATTTTTAAGGTTGTACCTGCATAATAGAATTAATTTATAATTTTTGAATGGATATACTCTGTACTTGGATCATAAATAATGGAAGGTAAAAAATATTGCTTAAATAGTTTTAGTGCCTTTTTGATGCTATAAAAATTTTGATACCTTGGATTTACCATATTGAGATAGCAAAGTATTTATAATAATTTTGTTGGACATCTTGCATGAGTACTTAGGGTAGTTCATGTTCAAATCGGTAGCCCGCGGAATTTTTTAGGAAAATTAATTAAATGCCAGATAAATTAGGAAAATTATAGTTTTCTGATTATAGGCTAATCATATCATGATATACCTACAGTAAATAAGTTAGGGCATTTGGATGTGTATTGGATCATTTCCTAACAGGTTCGACATATAGTCTAGGTTGGTCTGCATATAACAAATTATTAAATTGCAATAAGACATGATCTGGGATAGTTGTTGGAGTTAGTCATTTTGTCTAGGTGGATAGGTGTGGATGATTTTGTAATAGAATGATATGAAGAGTAGTGAGAAGTGGTGATGGCTAGAGTTAAGAGGTGCTCGGGTTCGACGAAAGATCGTCTTTCCCGAAGAGAGAAAGGTTAAAAATCACCCTAGGTTAGTCTATCATAATATTAGAAGGGAATGGGTAAAGGGAATCAACCAATAACAATAAGTGCCTTGCGAAAGGGAATGATGGGCTTCAGCTACCATCATAGTTCCTAGTGCCCTTTGAGAGCCCTTCACAGGGAATACCGGGGGCAGTCTTGGGTTAACGTAAACTGTATTAACAAACTGATAAGAGTAACTTAGTAATTAGGGTTGCACATTTCACAAACACTGTAGCATAGGAAGATGGTTGGGAGCTTCGGCTCGGTTGGTTAAGATACGGACAGAATGGTCCGGGGAGCTTCAGCTCGGTTGGTTAAGAGACGGACAGAATGGTCCGAGGAGCTTTGGCTCGATTGGTTTGATACGTTAAACTTGCATGTGCATAAAAGGAAAGAAAATTAAGGTGGTGGGTCTTCGGTATTAGAGGGTCGATGCACTGACGCCAATACACTAACTCGACAGGTGTGGTTAGCACTTCGCTAACAGAAGTTCGGTGCGCTAGCCGGCAAGAGTACGCTGGAGTCCGCTTCGTGCACCAAGCGTTGAGGCATACGATAGGTCTTACCGGTAGTGCTTTACTTGTTTAGAGGTGGGAGAGGCCCAACCCATCGCTTCCGTCTGCCACTACGGAGGTATCCTGGGAGGTAATGGCTCCGAAAGGGGGAACTAAAGGTCTGTGTGCACAGAGTCGGGTGTATGAGTTGCACTTGCATGTTCCATCATACCCACTTGCATGTCATAGCATAATCGATTCATTTAACCCTGACACCTAAAGTATAAGTGGAATGGGATGCTTATACATTAGGACCTGCAAAATGACCCCTTGGTCTATAAGCTTGTGTGGGCAAGTTTATAAATTTAAGTTAAATTCTATATATATATGCTGCTGTTTGATAACCGACACCCCAACATATAAGTGGTATGGGACACTTTATATGATGTGAGCCTTGTAGAAGATCCCTTGGCTTATGCGCTTCTGCACATAAGTTAAGGTTTCTTTTTCTACTTTCTGTTTCTGTCATATTTATTATAGAATTGCTAGATTAGTTCTGCTGCCACATGTTCTTTTGAGTTAATCTCCACCCACATGTCCTTCCCTTTCATCCTCTCCGCTCGGTACCTAGGAGCCATGGGGGAAGGGGTAGGGGATGATAGGGCTTAGTCTTTATGACTAACAGTTTTCGAACCGCATCATTTTAGGGGATTGCGGAGCCCAGCACAGGGGTGCAGTCCCAGAGACCGGTGCGCTAAAAGATGGGGCAGTCTAGCTCCGGAGTTCATACAGCAGGGACCGTGAGTGTCGACCTTGAGTAGATGTTTGTTTATGCTTCCGTATAAGTTACCTGTAGTGAGGATTATGATGTACCAGGCATAAGCCCGTATTTTAGTACTCTGATGTATTATTTTGTGGACACTCCCCTCGTGGAGACTTTCTTTTTCTGTATATGTGATATGCATGGGGACTTACTTGTTTTCATTTACTGTGCTACCTTTCTGTGATCGAATTGGCCGGCAGAATCGGGGCTTTGTGGTGATGACCCTTCACGGCGTGAAGGTGTCACCGCAAAGTGGCGGTTCTGGGCCTAAGACCCCAGTGTTTAGAAAAGAAAAAAGGGGGTCTTACAAGTGGTATCAGAGGGAAACATTGATCTGAAAAAGGTAGCAGTCCACTAACCCTGGGTCACCCCCGCTCGAGTTTAGTTTGGGGACAAACTAAGCAGCGGAAGCAGTGGTGTGCCCATATGGGGATCACATATAAATTGTCCACTTTTAGTAAAGATTGAACGTTTTCTTAGTATGGGTTTTGTTATGTAGCCTCCAGCACAGCCTACGCCACAAGGTGGAGCTCAACAGGCTCAAGATGTTGCACCACCTCCACCGGTGCCCACTCCTTTCCTTCAGTCAGACATGGGACAGACTCTGACAGCCATTCTGGAGGCTTTCAGGGCCAAGCAGGTTCTGGTACCGCAGCCAAACCCGGGGGCCAACTGGTTGGGCATCTTCCAAGGACTTTCTCCCCCGTCCTACTTGGGGACAGAGTCGGTGGTTCAGATGGAAGAGTGGCTGGATATTATGTACGAGATACTAACCGGGATACGGTGTCCCTGGGAGGAGAGGGTGGCTCTGGTTGTCTCTTGCCTGGAGTCCCATGCCAAGAGGTGGTGGAAGATGCTACTGGACACGACGTTTGCCGTTAGGGAGGTTGCGGAAGTTACCTGGGATGAGTTCAGGGTCGCGCTGCTAGAGAATTTTGTTCCGTAGTCGGCCAGGGATGAGTTGGAGGAGCGGTTCTTACAGCTGAAGCAGGGCACCCACACTGTGGTTGAGTACCATCGAGAGTTCGACCATTTGGCTCGATATGCAGATTCTTACCACCTGGATAAAGGAGGGTACATCAAGAGGTTCTATAAGGGCCTGCAGGAGGACTTGAGGGAGGCTTTATTGTTTGTATCCGATGGGCCTATCTCCTGAATTTTGGAGATGGCAAAGAGGATCGAGGCTGATTGGCACACCACACGGGGCCGGAAGCGGCAAGCGAAGGATCAGGGCCGGAGAGCCAGAAATGACCAGCGGCGAGGTGCTATACCAGAGGGGAGAAGGATAGAGGACCAGCCTCGTAAGGAAGTGAGGAAGGAGCCGAGGGAGCAGGTGATATTTGCCCCTCAACCTCTTCGGATGCAGGAGATGCCGAGACCCGGGGGAATGGCGTATCCCCCACCAGAGTGCTTCCATTGTCATCAGATTGGGCACCTCCGGAGGAACTGCCCCATGAGGGGGCACCACCTCCAGCACCACAGGGTGGCCCAATTGCTCAGCATTTTGGAGGCCGAGGACGCAGTCGAGGTCGTGGATACCAGGGGGGAGATCGTAGATAGGAAAGGGAGCAGGTGTATTCTTTGTAACTTGCGCAGCCTCGGAACCCAGAGCAAGTCATAGCAGGTATAGTCTTCATCAGCGGCAAGCCTGCCCGCACGCTTTTCGATACTGGAGCTACTCACTCCTTTGTATCGGAGACGTTCGTAGAAGTTCTGGATGACATGGAGCGATTCAAGGGCTCGAAGATGAGGGTGCGACTACCTGATGGATCTGAACTGCTTACCTCAGACCACTACAACATGGAGGCAGAAATTTGTGGAAAGGCGTTCGAGGCTCTAGCGACGATTTTGTAGCTGACGGACTACGATCTGATCCTGGGCATGGCATGGCTGCACTAGAACCATGCCCTGATTGATTGCCAAGCGAAGAGGATCACCGTGAGACACAGGGACTCTTTCATTGTCATTGAAGGTATAAGACCTGCCTCTCGTATACTCTTATCTTCGGTACAGGCCATTAAGGCCCATCTACAGGGAGAGGAGGTCTATCAGATTCTATTTGAGATGGCAGAAGTAAAGGAGTCTGTGACAGATATCCCGGTGGCGCGAGATTTCGCTGACATCTTTCCAGAGAAACTGCTATGACTACCTTCGCACCGAGAGTAGGAATTCTAGATACAGTTTGTGTCGGGGGCCAAGCCGGCATCTAGGGCCCCTTATCGGATGGACCCGAAAGAGTTGACAGAGTTCCGAAGTCAGTTGCAGGAACTAGTAGAGGCAGGATTTGTCCGGCCAAGCTCTTCACCGTGGGGAGCCCCGGTGCTATTCGTCAAGAAGAAGGACGGAAGTCTCCGCTTATGTATTGATTATCGAGCGCTGAACAGTCTAACGGTTCGGAATACATACCCGCTAGCACGGATTGAGGAGTTATTTGATCAACTGGAGGGAGCACACTTCTTCTAGAAACTTGACTTGAGGTCAGGTTATTACCAACTATGGATTCGAGAGGAGGACATTCCGAAGACCGCCTTCAGTAGTAGATACGGACTGTACGAGTTTACAGTGATGCCCTTCGGGCTCACAAATGCACCTTCAGCATTTATAAGCCTCATGAACAGAGTATTCGAGGAGTACTTGGATGTATTCGTCATCGTATTTATTGACGACATCCTCATCTACTCAAGGACGGAGGAGGAGTATACACGACACCTAATATTTACTCTACAGAGACTACGGGAGCATCAGATGTACGCGAAGTTCAGCAAATGCCAGTTTTGGATAAAGGAGGTGGCCTTCTTAGGTCATATTATTAGCGGTGCTGGGTTGGTAGTAGACCCGGCAAAGATTCAGGCAGTGCGGGGCTGGCCGCCGTTGAAGACAGCCACGAATGTACGGAGCTTTTTGGGACTGTCGGATATTACCGGAAATTCGTCGAAGGATTTTCTCGGATTGCACTCCCTCTTACATCCCTGACGAAGAAGGAGACCCCTTTCGTTTGGACACCATAGTGCGAAGCAGCCTTCGTGGAGTTGAAAGGTCGGCTTACCTCGGCTCCCATTCTCGCTCTTCCGTCGGGAAGGGAGGGATTCCAGGTGTACACAGACGCCTCCTACCAGGGGATGGGTGCCATTCTGATGTAGAACGGGCACATGATAGCCTACGCCTCCCGAAAGCTGAAGATACACGAGAAGAACTACACGGTGCATGATCTAGAGATGGGTGCAGTGATCTTTGCTCTGAAGATTTGGCGACACTACCTTTACGGGGTTCACTGTGACATCTTTTCAGATCACAAAAATTTGAAATACGTGGACACGCAGAAGGAACTTAACATCAGACAGAGACGTTGGGTGGAGTTCCTATCGGATTACCAGTACACCATGCACTACCATCCCGGAAGGCGAATGTGGTGGCAGATGCTTTGAGTCGGAGAGGAGATACCTAAGGAAAGGGACCACACCTTATGTCCATGGAGCTAGTCCGGTCCTTCAGAGATATACAGATATCCCTGGTATCCGAGAATGATCCAGAGCTGTATAGGGAGTATCTAGCATCGATGGTTTCAATAGATGATATTCGGGACCGCATCCGGGACGGGCAGAGGACAGATGCATGAGCAGAGCCGATAATCCAAGCCTTGGAGGAGGGTTCGACGGGAGATTATTCCTTGAGAGATGGATTTCTATGTTTTAGAGGCAGGGTCTATATACCCGCAAGCGGCCGGATTCGAGAGGATATCGTGACGGAGGCACATTGTAGCAGATATTCTATATACCCAGGGATCACCAAGATGATGGCAGACTTAAAGAAGATGATGTTTTGGCCAGGGATGAAGAAGGACATTACATACTTTGTGACTCATTACGAGGCATTCCAGTTGGTGAAGGCATAGTGCAGGAACCCCGCTGGATTGCTACAACCACTCCTGGTGCCGGAGTGGAAATTTGAGGACATCGCGATGGATTTTATTTATGGACTCCCCCGATCACGGACTGGAAACGACTTGATTTGGGTAATCGTCGATCGATTGACGAAGGTGGCAAGATTCATTCCGATCAGGAAGGATGACTCTGTGGGAGTACTAGTGCGGAGATTTGTGGAGCAGTTCGTTCGATATCATGGGGTTCCCAAGACGATCGTGTCAGATCGGGATGGTCGGTTCACTTCTAGGGAATGGTGATCCGTGCAGGCTTACTTAGGCACGCGATTGACCTTCAGTACCGCATTCCATCCCCAGACGGATGGGCAGACGGAACACACCAATCATACGCTGGAAGATCTTCTGAGGCTATGCATTTTTGACCGCGGGTAACCATGGGAGAAGCTCTTACCCCTGGTCGAGTTCTCCTATAACAACAGCTACCAGTCCAGCATCAGGATGGAGCCTTACGAAGCCTTGTATGGAAGAAGATGCAGGACCCCGCTTTCTTGGATTCAGGACGAGGATCCGAAGGCGTTGGGATCAGATTTTGTTGAAGACACCGAGGCTCAGGTTAGACTGATCAGAGATAGGATGTTAGAGGCGCAGAGTAGATAGGCTAAGTACTATGACGCCCGACATCGTCAGGTGGAGTTTCAGGTGGGGACCGAGTGTTTTTGAAGATCTGGCCCATGCATGGAGTTTCACGGGTGCGCGGTCGGAGAAAGAAGCTCAGCCCTAGGTATATGGGCCCTTATAGGATCCTGGAGCGGATCGGGGCCCTAGCTTACAGGCTGGAGTTGCCACCAGAGCTGGCAGCTCTGCACGACGTCTTCCACATTTCTTCGCTGAGAAGGGCTCTACTATGCCCGGAACAGCAGATTTTGACCACCGAAGGGCCGGTAGCTTTAGACCGATCTGTTCACTTGGAGCCGGTTCGGATCGATGACAAAGGAGTACGGATCTTGCGCCGCAAGAAGGTCCCCTTAGTCAAGGTTCTGTGGAGGAACCATGGTTAAGAGGAGCACACCTAGGAACTGTAGGACCTGATGAGGCAAAAATACCCAGAGTTGTTCAGTCAGGTATACCTCACCACCTCTCGGTATACTATAAATTACCTTCTTGTATTGAACCAGTAGGACTAGATAAGGGAAATTGAAAACCTAGGCATACGCAGGAAAGTATGGGCTAATCTTTTGTTTATTGGGGAGATTGCCTTCGTTTATCGAACAAGTAAATCTTGCTTCGACTCAATAGGAAAACCATACGGGATGTTACAAGTTTATCTAATTTCGGTAGAAATCCCTGTAGGCTCAACCTCAATTTCGGGGACGAAATTTTTGTTTTGTTTATTGGGATTTGTAACATCCCATTTCCGGCTAGACCCCTAGGAGTCGGTCTGCCATGATAAAGCCCTAGGAAACCCAAGAATCGAAGTCCATCGGCCCAAGTTTTGGGTCACGGGTTGGTCACACTCGTGACCGATTCGTCACGCCCGTGACCTAGGGGGTGACTCCCTCGACGATCATCGGTCTTAGGAAGACGATTGTCAAACGAAGAAATTACAACCCGGCCTGTCACGCTCGTGACCAATATGTCATGCCCGTGACTTAGGGTGTGACCCCCTTCGACGATCGTCGATCCCAGGAAGACAATCGGCGAGCGCAAAATTTTCATCAGGGGCCTGTCACGCCCGTGACCTTGGGCGTGACCCCTTCGACGATCGTCGATCTCAGGAAGATGATCAACGAACGCAGAATCTGCAACCCGGGCCTGTCATGCCCGTGACAGATATGTCACGCCCGTGACCTAGGGCGTGACCCTCCTTTCGACGATCGTTGGTCTCAGGTAGACGATCAGCGAGCTCAAAATATACCACCCAGCTCTGTCACACCCGTGACCTACGTGTCACGCCCGTGACAAAGGCCGAAACGTCAGCCAGGCTGGAAATTTCTGTAACCCAAGCCATAATTAATTCTGATTATGGGAAGTTACACAAGGAGTAATTATGGGTTGTTTTCTTCTCTAATTACTTAATTAAAATGAGGAAGTATTGATCCAATAGGAAATCTCAACCTGGATTAGTCATTTCATCTTCCACCTTTTCCTCTCCCTCCACCGTAACGGAAATATTATTAAGAGAGAGAGCATTCATGGCCATGAATGCTTTACCCTTTCCCCTCCCCACTTGGAGATCTATAAAATCCCCCTTAGAGCAAGGTGAGAAGGTTACACTCTTGGCCAAACGGATTCAGATTATTGTTCTTGCTGTAGGAGAAGTTCGGGAATGCCACCACCGCGTGATAGATTCTGACTATCATAATTGTAATCATGTCCACTGTTTTCTACCTCTTTACTCAAGTAATTGCGCAAAATAGTTGAGAATTGGTATTGTCATGAATAGTAGAGCATAGGTTAGAGTCTTTACTATTTTATGTATTGAACTCCCCACTTACTACGTCATTTATCTAATGCAGGTACGACTAACCAGTGGAACTAAAAGTCTTGGAGCAAACAGGGGAGTTGACGGGACCTGGAGGGCTGATCAAAGCAGAAGAATTGGTCGAACACGGGTAGGAAAACGCCCGTGTGCCTACCCGTGTTCTGTCCTTGCTGAAACGATTTGTCCACACGGGTTTGAACACGCCCGTGTGTCCAGACCGTGTCCTTTTCGGGACAAATTGAAGAATTAAATCCGGCCTACCCGTGTCCGAAGAACATGAAGAACAACACGGCCGTGTTCTCCAACACGGCCGTGTCAGTACCCGTGTCATCCAACACGGCCCATGACCAAACACGTCTGCTTGTGTGGAACTGCCTTGGAACTGCCGACACGGCCTGCAACACGACCGTGTCGGAACCCGTGTTCGACCATGTTTGCTATGAGACTATAAAAACCTGGAGAAAAATTATGTTCTAGACTTTTGGATCGTTTTTGTTTGGAGATTTTCTGGAGAACGAAAGTGGAGCACCCAAGAGAAGGAAGGCTTGAAGGAGATATTCGTATGCATTTATTCTTCAATTTATCTCATTTAATCTTGTATCTCTCTTGGTAATCCAACTTTATTTATCTTTTAATTTTCCTGAACAATGTGTTTGAACAAATTAGTAATCATGTATCTTCTTGTTTTAATCAATTTCATGATATTTTGTTCGTATATGGGTTTGCAAACATTGAGGATTATCCTTGTTATGAATGATTATTTACTTTTACATGAATTCCAAATGTCTAGATTGAGAAATTGGATTCTTTGGATGATGGTTAAATCTTCATATTTATGTGTTATTTCTCTTTGTAATCTAAAATTCATGATCGAGAGATATGTTTCTTGGAAAATTAGAATACGAAATGATGGAATTATGGTATTTTAGAGATAAAGTTCCATGAATCTATGTAGTAGATAGGGTATTTCATTCAATGCAAATTTGAGTATTGTAAATCGTTCGAGAGAAGATTTACTTAACTTAGATTTAAATTTCAAATTGCTCGAGAGAGAATTTGATAATTAGTTTAACCCTTTACAATACAATGAATTTGATAGTTTTGTTATTTCATGATTACACAAAATGATGATGTTCATTGAATGCCTTTAACTTTCGGCTTGAAATTATTTTTGTAACTCTCCAATACAATTTCTATCCAAGTAGTCATAGTTAGGATTAATCTATGATCATCACCGCGTCATGACAATCCGACGTTCATCTCGCCTCCAAACCGCGAACAAGGTCCTCCTCTACTTCTTCTTTTGTGGGTAGATCTTAGGATCTTAGAAAGGAGTTTGTGCTCAACGGAGCTGAACCTATCTCAAGTTTTCATGGAGAAACCATGAAAAATACATTTTTCGGGTACGCCAAAAACCGCCACCTCCGGCGGCCAAATCACCGCCGACCGATAGCCATCGCCTCGACGGAGGTGGTGGTGGTGGTGGATGGCCAGGGAAGTGACCGGACGACCGACGACGGATCACAAAAGAGCTACAGGAAATATATATTTCTGAGTTCAGTTCTCTGTTCTGTAGAAGATGAACCATAAAAGCCTTTTTATTATTTAAAAAATTATGTAAATAATTTATATAGAAAAGGTACATTAAATGGGCATATTTTGATGCTGCAAAACGAGGCACTTAGAGGCCGATTTAGGAAAAATGACCAGTCACAAAAGTTGTAGTCCTTTGAGTCTATATTAGTTTAAAATTGATTTCAACTCGTACTGGTAAGCGGTTTGACCGCAACACCCGTTTTAGTAGAGGCTGTACCTAGAGTTGGGCAGGACCTGTAATTTATTTAAGTGGTCAAATGACCTCCAAACGCTCCCAAATTTTGGTGAGTGGTCCCTGGCTATAAAACCTAGTTCTGTACAAAATTCCAACTCATTTTGATGAGTTTTGGATTGGAAGTCACCTATTCTTGACTAGGCATTAATGAGGTAATTTTGAGTAAAAAGTGCACTAAGAGGTTGGAACGGTCAAATCACCTCAACAGAGGCTGATATTTTGGCCACTGACTTAGAGGGGTTATTATAACCCACTTGGAGAAAATGGTGTGGTTTAGGGATGGTTTACCCTAGGATCCAAACTCAAACCCTAAATGGAGGGTTTTGAGGGTTGTGAACGACATTGGGGCAATTGCTCACGTATTGCCTTGAAATTCTGTAGAGTTGACGTTAGCATGATAAGAATCATCTGGATGGAATCCTTGAGGATTTGGAGACAGGTAGATACCTCAAAACCCTAATCTCAGCTTTAGAGTAAAATACTAATTAAGCACAATCTGTAAATAAACATTATCTAAAGGCTGTGAAACTCGGGTAGAGTAAGTCTTGGGGCAGGTAGAACCTATGAAAATTTTATTGGAATTTCATTATGTCTATTTCCAGCACTTCATTTGTAACGTTTGTTATAGCCCTAATTGATGTTTTAATTAATTGAATCTTTCTGTTCATTGAAACCCATGAAATCTTGGAAGTAAAAGTTTTAGGACAGAATGGTTTCTCCTGAATTTTTGTATAATTTTTAGTTTAGTAAATCGAGTACTTCCTTCACAAATGTTAAAAAGGGGTTTTATGCTTTGAGAATTAATTATGAATGATATTGTTGCAGGAAATTTATGAAACTTGGTCAATGCTATTTTTAAGGTTGTACCTGCATAATAGAATTAATTTAAAATTTTTGGATGGATATACTCTGTACTTGGATCATAAATAATAGAAGGTAGAAAATATTGCTAAAATGGTTTTAGTGGCATTTTGATGCTACAAAAATTGTGATACCTTGAATTTACCATATTGAGATAGCAAAGTATTTATAATAATTTTGTTAGACATCTTGCATGAGTACTTAGGGTAGTTCATGTTCAAACCGGTAGCCCACAGAATTTTTGAGGAAAATTAATTAAATGCTAGATAAATTAAGAAAATTATAGTTTTCTGATTATAGGCTAATCATATCATGATATACCTCCAGTAAATAAGTTAGGGCATTTGGATGTGTATTGGATCATTTCCTAACCGGTTCGACATATAGTCTAGGTTGGTCTGCATATAGCAAATTGTTAAATTACAATAGGACATGATCTGGGATAGTTGTTGGAGTTAGTCATTTTGTCTGGGTGGATATGTGTGGATGATTTTGTAATAGAATGATTTGAAGAGTAGTGAGAAGTGGTGATGGCTAGAGTTAAGAGGTGCTCGGGTTCGACGAAAGATCGTCTTTCTCGAAGAGAGGAAGGTTAAAAATCACCCTAGGTTAGTCTATCGTAATATGAGAAGGGAATGGGTAAAGGGAATCAACCAATAACAATAAGTGCCTTGCGAAAGGGAACGATGGGCTTCAGCTACCATCATAGTTCCTAGTGCCCTTTGAGAGCCCTTCATAGGGAATACCGGGGGCAGTCCTGGGTTAACGTAAACTGTATTAACAAACTGATAAGAATAACTTAGTAATTAGGGTTGCACGTTTCAGAAACACTGTAGCACAGGAAGATTGTTGGGAGCTTCGGCTCAGTTGGTTAAGAGACGGACAGAATGGTCCGGGGAGCTTCGGCTCGGTTGGTTACGAGACGGACAGAATGGTCCGGGGAGCTTTGGCTTGATTGGTTTGATACGTTAAACTTGCATGTGCATAAAAGGAAATAAAATTAAGGTGGTGGGTCTTCGGTATTGGAGGGTCAATGCACCGACGCCAATACGCTGACTCGGCAAGTGTGGTTAGCACTTCGCCAACAGAAGTCCGGTGCGCCAGCCGGCAGGAGTACGTAGGAGTCCGCTTCGTGCACCAAGCGTTAAGGCATACGATAGGTCTGACCGGTTGTGCTTTACTAGTTTAGAGGTGGGCGAGGCCCAACCCACCGCTTCCGTCTGCCACTACGGAGGTATCCTGGGAGGTAACGGCTCCGAAGGGGGAACTAAAGGTCTGTGTGCACAGAGTCGGGTGTGTGAGTTGCACTTGCATGTTCCATCATACCCACTTGCATGTCATAGCATAATCGATTCATTTAACCCTGAAACCTAAAGTATAAGTGGAATGGGACGCTTATACATTAGGACCTGCAAAACGACCCCTTGGTCTATAAGCTTGTGTGGGCAAGTTTATAAATTAAGGTTAAATTCTATATATATATGCTGCTATTTGATAACCGACACCCCAACGTATAAGTGGTATGGGACACTTTATACGATGGGAGCCTTGCAGAAGATCCCTTGGCTTATGCGCTTTCGCACATAAGTTAAGGTTACTTTTCCTACTTTCTGTTTCTGTCATATTAATTATAGAATTGCTAGATTAGTTCTGCTGCCACGTGTTCTTTTGAATTAATCTCCACCCACATGTCCTTCCCATTCTTCCTCTCCACTCAGTACCTAGGAGCCATGGGGGAAGGGGTAGGGGATGATAGGGCTTAGTCTTTATGACTAACGGTTTTCGAACCGCATAATTTTAGGGGATCGCGGAGCCCAGCACAGGGGAGCAGTCCCAGAGACCGGTGCTCTTTGAGATGGGGCAGTCTAGCTCCGGAGTTCATACAGCCGGGACCGTGAGTCTCGACCTTAAGTAGATGTTTGTTTATGCTTCCGCATGAGTGACCTGTAGTGAGGATTATGATGTACTGGGCATAAGCCCGTATTTTAGTACTCTGATGTATTATTTTGTGGACACTCCCCTCGTGGAGACTTTTGTTTTCTGTATATGTGATATGCTTGTGGACTTACTTGTTTTCATTTACTGTGCTACCTTTCTGTGATCGAATTGGCCGGCAGAATCGGCGCTTTGTGGGGATGACCCTTTAGGGCGTGAAGGTGTCACCGCAAAGTGGCGGTTCTGTGCCTAAGACCCCGGTGTTTAGAAAAGAAAAAAAAGGGGGGTCTTACAGGAGAAATGTCATTACCTTATATCCCATCTTCCTCGCTATGGAATCCTTGCCTTGCACGGATGAAAATGAGTGCCTCAAGGTCCTCTCCACGGATCTGGACTCGAATTAACGATCGGGGATATGAATCTGCGTCAATGGCAGAAGAAAGCTCTCTTCTTCCTCCTCCCACTCTCTCTCTCAAAAACCCTAACTCCCACTTCTCAAATGAGAAAAATGAGGGGAAACAATCGTTCAGCCCTATAAAAGCACTCTGGAGGGAGATTCTTGGGCCTTAGGATCAAAACCTAAATGAAATCGGATGGCTAAAAAGCCAAACAACGGAATTTCTTCCATCCACTACCGCCAGACGGTAACTACCTACCGCCGAGCGGTAGTTTCCCGAGCGCTCGACCAGAAAATAATGTCGCGCTAATGTCGGCGATAGAACTAATGATATGTGATAGCTCACTGAATGCCACTACTCAACATCACCGCTCAACGCCCACCTCTCAACGCACTCAACGCTAAGCTATCATCACGCGGTAGATAGCTAATGCACGCGCTAGCACTCAACACTCTCAACGCCAACCCTGGAGTTACCGCCATGCGGTAGTTAACTTCCACCAAGCGATAGCCCTCTTAGCACTCGACGAACGGAATTCATCTAGCTATCAACCCCTTACAAAACAAGGCTACCTCCGGGCGATAGCTACTACCGCCGCGCGGTAGCTTCCAGAGATCCAAGCTCTGGAATACTAGGGTGTTACAACTCCTCCCCCCCCCCTTAGAAGAATTTCGTCCTTGAAATTAAGCATGCACTCAAACCAAAAGCATACCTGAAGTAAACAAGTTATGGGAAGTCCTCTCACATTGCTTGCCCATGTTCCTAAGAGAACTCGTCTCGGCCGAAGTTGTTCTAATGCACTTTCACGAGCTTAACTTCTTTGTTCCGTAATTGCCAAACTTCTGCATCCTCTATGGTTACTGAGCGGACTTTCGTCCCCAAGTCCTCTTCGACCGGCACCACTGCCGACTCGACCACAGCACTTGCCTCTACCAAGGCTTTCCTCAAGACGGAGACATGGAAGACATAATGTAATCCACTCAGCTCTGTAGACAATGTTAACTGGTAAGCGGCTTCTCCATTGCGTTCTGTAATTTTGAACGACCCCAAAAACTTCGGACTCAACTTCTTGAGTCATCGAATTTGCGAAATGCCTTTGAACGGCTTAATCTTACGCTAGACCCAGTCGCCTACCGTGAACTCCACATTCCCGTGGCGAGCGTTGAAATACTTCTCTTGCCGATCCTGAGCAACCTTCAAGCGCTCCTGAATGGTCCGAACCAACTCACAAGCATCAGTCACCACCTCTTTTCCCAAATGTTTTGTGTCTCTCGCCTCTGCCAAAGACATCAGTGTTTGACACCGCCTTCCATACAAAGCTTTATATGGCGCCATCTTTATACTTGCCTGGTAACTGTTGTTTTAGGCAAACTCCACCATGAAGAGCTGTTCTTCCCACTTCTTTCCAAAATCGAGGTTACATATTCTCAGTATATCCTCCATTGTACGGTTCGTTCTTTCTATTTGTCCATCGGTTTGAGGATGGAACGTCGTACTGAACTTGTGCTTTGTGCCCAAGCTCTTCTGTACCAATCTCCATCGCGATCACTAATGATACTCTTCAGAATCCCATGCAACCGCACAATGTTGCGAACATAAAGTTCTACCAGCTTTTCCATACTATCCTCTTTCCGATTTGGGATTAAGTGAGCCACTTTGGTTAAGCGGTCCACAATCACCCAAATCGCATCATTCCCTGCTGCGACTTAGGTAATCTATGCACAAAGTCCATGAAGATGTCATCAAGTTTCAACTCGAGGATAGAAGAGGCTTCAGGAACCCGCCCGGCTTCTGACACTCGGCCTTCACTAAGGCACAAGTTTGGCACCAACTCACGTACAAAGATACATCCCGCTTCAAACAAGGCCACCAAAAGGATTTCTTCATATCCAAGTACATCTTTGTACTGCCCGGGTGAATGGAGTACTTCGCAAAATGAACCTCAACATCAATTCCTCATGATGCTTGCCGAACTGCGGTACATATTCCCTTCCGCCCTTCCTCAGGATCCCATCAGTCATCTCCCAGGCGCTACCTTCGCCCTTTTGAGCTTCCACCATAAATGGCTGGAACTCTACGTGCAAACTAGTTGCTTCCTGGACACGATCAGATAAGTCATTTTGCAACTCAACCTAGTTCAACCGAGCCATGATAGACTCGCCCCTTACTACACACTCAATGGCAAGGGACTCCCAGTCCCGCACCAACCGCTCATCCTGAGCTACGATCCAACTCCCTTGTCCAGAGTATTTCCTACTCAAGGCATCTGCCACCACGTTGGCTCTGCCTGGCGTATATTGAATCGCCACGTCGTAGTCCCCGAGGAACTTGACCCATCTACGCTACTGAATGTTCAAATCCTTTTGATCCAGAAGATACTTCAAGCTTTTGTGATCCGTGAAGATTTCCACCTTCGCACCATACATATAGTGCCACCATAACTTCAACGCAAATATTACTGCCGCTAGTTCCAATTCATGTGCAGGGTAATTCCTCTCATGAGGTTTCAAATACCTAGACCCAAAGTCAATCACCTTGCCATGTTGCACTAACACGCAACCCAATTCGCAACCTGATGCGTCTCTGAAAATCTGAAATCCTTCAGTCCCTTTAGGAAGACTTAGGATTGGAGTTGTCATCAGCTTTTCCCTCAAGGTGTTAAACTCTTGACTACACTCCCGAGTCCACATAAACTTATAGTCCTTACGAGTCAGAGTAGTGAGGGGCAGATCTATCCAGGAAATTTTTTCACAAACCGTCTATAGTACCCGGCTAGTCTAAGAAAATTCCTGACTTTCGCCACGGTGCTCAGAACTGGCCAATCTCTGATGGCCTCAACTTTTGCTGGATCTACCACCACCCATCACCGGTAATCACAAGGCCCAAAAATGCAACTTTTTCTAACCAGAACTCACATTCCGAGAACTTTGCATAATGCTGGTTCTCTCTCAAAGTCTGTAATACCACTCGAGAATGAGCCTCATGCTCTGCCTCTATTTTGGAGTAGACCAAAATATCGTCAATAAAGACAACTACAACAAATCCATGAATACTGATGGCGCGTTCGTCAACCAAAACGACATCACTGAGAACTCGAAGCGACCATACCTCGTACCAAAAGCTTTCTTGGGTATGTACTCATCTCAAATCCGCAACTTATAGTATCCTGACTTCAAGTCCAACTTAGTACACCACTGACCCCACCAACTGATCGAACAGGTCATCTATCCGTAAAATTGAATACTTATTCTTGACGGTCAGTTTATTCAACTCTCGGTAGTCTATGCACAGCCGCATACTACAATCTTTTTTCTTCACAAAAACCACTGGTGTGATCCATGACGAAGAACTGGGTAAAATATTCCCCTGCTCCAACAGTTCCTGCAGCTATACATTGAGTTCGGCCAACTCCTTTGGTGCCATCCTAAAAGAAGGACGTGAAACCAACCTAGCCTCTAACACTAACTCAATCGAGAAACCAATCTCCTGTCGAGGAGGTACTCCAGTAAGCTCCTCAGGAAACACGTCCTCGAATTCTGCCACTATCGGCACTTCTCCAAGTGATAAATTTGAAAGGCGAACTTCCAACAATGCTACAAGAGCTACTCCTCCCTGGTTGACTGCTCACAACAACTGCATGGCCGAAATCAGGGAACAGGCCACTCCACTAAGAACCTCAAATATAACTTATGTCTTTCCCTCGCTTGTTAGGGGCAATACCTTTTACAAATAGTCAATACTAGCACGCTGCTCTACAAGCCAGTCCATCGACCAAGATCACATCAAATTCAGCCAACAGTAGAACCACTGCTATCAGTCCAAAATCAACTCCTCCTAGACTCCAACCAATATGCCCTCTCATCCTGGTGGTCATGAAGGACCCATTAGGCATGCACACCCTAAGCTCTTCGTCCGTCGAATATGGTTTGACTCCAATTCTCTGGATAAAGCTTTTCGCAAGAAAAGAATGTGACGTACCTATATCGAACAATACCCTAGCGGGGTAACCGAAAACTAGCACAAAGCCTGTCACCATATCGGGTTGGCGGATTGCTTCCTGTTGTCCAAGGTTGTACGCCCTTGGATGCACGGGTTGGAAATGCAAAGCGCTCGACTCCACCATCTTTCCCTTCTCCACCGCACTGCGCCCGGAGCGCACCGACTGCTCTTGCCTTGGATCCTGCTCAGTGTCACCTTCAGTGCAAAAACGAGTTATGTGTCCTTTCTTGCCACATTTGTAGCACGATGGTTGTCCCTTGAAGCTAGACCCCCCTACGTTGTACTTCTCTTCTCCCAATTCTTATAGGGATGGGGTTTATTTTTCCACCTACTTCCTTCATATTTTCCTTGTGATTGAGAAGGCTTTCCTTCTCCCAGTTTGGCTGCAAAACCCTTCCGACGTTGGGTTCGCTCCATATCACTCTCCAACGTCCTAGCGGCCTAGATCAACTCGTTGAAGCCCGATTTCTTCATAGCTATGAGGGGTTGTCTCAAATTCTCCTGCAATCCATGATAAAAGAGTTTGTCCCTCTCCTCATCATCTGTTATGGTCGTTCCAGCATATTGACCTAAACGAGTGAACTCCTGGACGTACTATTCCACTGTCTTGTCCCGCTGCACCAAGTGTAGAAATTGTCTTTGAAGGGCCAATCTTGTCGACGAAGGGATATACTTCTTCAAGAAGGCATTCCCGAACTTCTCTTTTCGCAAAACTTAGACACTAGGACACTCACAGTCCCGCGATACTCCTATGTGGATAACTTCTTAATGTGATCCGATTATGACATTCGACCACGAATCCTTACCTTGGACACAAACCTCCCTTTGATACCAAATTATAACACCTCCCCTATAATGACTGTATAATATGGGTCCAGCCGGGGCCCCACAACATACAGACATCACAGCTTAAGCATTAAAAGATGATATAAACTACCCAACTCAAAACTCAGACCAAACACAGCGGAAATAAAAGAACAAGACTAGAAGTTATCCACTAACATATGAGTATCAAAATGGCCTTAAGGCCTTACAATAAATAAGAGTTCTAGACTTAATCAATAACATCAAATGTCAATGTGCATAAGCACTCCTAGGCTACCTCAGCATGCAAGCCGGAAACATAGTGCATAAAACATCACATTGCACAAAACAGAGTTATTACACAACATGAAACACTTCATGAGGCTTAGGCCTTTTTGTCCGGTGAGGTTGATCCTGCTTGTGATCCTAGCCCTATAAATATTGGTTGTACTATTTGAAACGAACAAGAACAAACTGGAAGTTGATTAACAGAAATTTTATTATCCAAAAAATGTGTCTATTACAAAGGTATGACCTCCCTTTTATAGAATGGAGGAAGAGAGAGAATACAAACTAGAGATGTGGGACGAAAAAATTACAGGACTAAGCGACTATACAAAAAACAACCCTCATTAGTCGCGCGGTTAGATGAGAAGGGCTAACCGCTCGGCTACCACAAGAGAGAGAGAGAAGTCGCCATGGGAGACCGCTAGACTGCCCAGTCTCAAGGTCGCCTGCGACAAACCTCTAGACCGCTAAGACTCCATACAACAACAAGCCAGCAACCAAACCGCTGAAGGGGAAATGCCAGACCGCGCAGTCTTCAACCCGCCAAACCGCACGGTCACTAACTCCAACACTCCCCCTCAAGCTGGAGCATATATATCGATCATGCCCAGCTTGTCGCAAATATGAAGAAACGAGACGGATACTGGCTTGGTGAAGATGTACGCCAGCTCTTTATCAGAAGTTACGAAGGGAGTGCAAATTTGTTCCTTCAAAATCACTTCACAAATGAAATGAAAGTTTACCTCAATGTGCTTGGTTCTTTCATAGAAGACCGGATTTTTGGAGATGTATATGGCCGCCTTGTTATCACAAAACATGGGTAGAGGATGGTTGTAGACCTCTCCTAAATCCATCATGAGAGCCCGTAACCACTTTAACTCACAAGTGGTCGACGCCAAACTACGATACTCCGCTTCTTCACTGGACCTGGAAACAACAGACTGCTTCTTGCTCTTCCAGCTCACCATATTTCCCCCAACAAAGGTGCAAAAACTCGAGGTGGACTTGCGATCCCCTTTATCATCAGCATAACTCGTATCTGAGTATGCTTCAACCCTTAGATGATGATTCTTCTGAAAGAGTAATCCTTTCATAGGCGCTGCTTTGACATACTCCAAGATCCGCAAGGCGGACTGTAGATGACACTCCCTAGGAGCTACATGAATTGGCTCACCTTGCCCACCGCATAGGAAATGTCGGGCCTGGTCACTATGAGATATATGAGCTTAATAACCAGACGCCTGTATCGCGTAATATCTGAAAGAGGAGGAGAATCATCTGTCAAGGTTTTGTCTTCTCTAGTTGCCATGGGGCATTGGGCAGGTTTTGCTTAAGTCAACCCTGCCTCTTTTAATAGATCAAGAGCATACTTATGCTGAGAGAAGACTAAGGAGTTGGGCTTCCGAGAGATTTTGATCCCCAGAAAGTACTTCAGAGGGCCATATCTTTCGTGACCAGATGTTGACGAAGATGCCGCTTTATCAAGGGTACCCCTTCCTGGTCATCTTCAGTGAGAAGAATATCATCTACGTACACAGCAAGAACTACAAGTCCTGAGAAGGTTTTGCGAATGAAGAGCGAGTGATCGGTAGAGCTTCGCGCAAAACCCACGGCCGCAACGATGCCGCAAGACTTGTCAAACCAAGCTCGAGGGCTCTGCTTGAGGCCATAGATTGCCATATTCAGCCGGTATACACGTGTCTCCCCCTGAGCAACATACCCAAGAGGTTGCTCCATGTAGAAGGACTCCTGAAGATCATCATAAAGGAAGGCATTCTTGACATCCAGCTAGGAAATAGGCCAATCTCTATTGACCGCCACAAAGAGGTGAACCCGGATAGTGCTGAGACGAGATACGGGAGAGAAGGTGTCAAAGTAATCAACCCCATAGGTCTGAGTAAAGCCCTTAGCAATAAGGCGAGCCTTATAACGATCCACATGGCCGTCCGGGAGAAATTTGACCACAAAGACCCAGCGGAAGCCTACAACATCTGTACCGAAGGGAGGAGGAACAAGAGTCCAGGTACCCCGCTCAATGAGGGTTGCCATTTCCTCATCCATGGTCGTCTTCCAATGAGGAATAACAAGAGCCTCCTGGTAGGAATGCGGTGTGGCAGTGGCAGAGATAGCCAGTGCAAAGGCCCTGCGAGAAGAGGTAAGATGATCATATGAAACAACAACAACAAGGGGGTGCAGGGTATACGTCCGCACCCCTTTGCGAAGAGCAATAGGAAGATCCAGGTCGGCGGGTCCCTCGACATCCGGAGCATCTGTGGCGGAGAGAGCTGGCCCGGGAGTAGAGGGCGACGACGTCGGAGAGGAGGGAGACAATGGCGGAAAAGAGGGAGAGAGAGGTGGAGGGAGAGGAGTGGACGGAGACGGTGTAGGAGGTGAGGCCGCAGTAGAAGACAAGGGGACGAAGGGGACAACAGGAGTATCAGAAGTCGAAGGAAGAAGAGAGGAGTCATCTGAGAAGTAGGAGACATTCTCGGAGAAGGTGACGTCAGTGGAGACGAACTGCTTACGAAGAATAGTGTCAAAGCAACAATAGCCTTTCTGAGTTGTGGAGTACCCCAGAAAGATGCATTTGGTGGAGCGAGGGGAGAGCTTATCACGGGTGGAAGATGGAGCATGCACAAAGGCAGTATACCCAAAGATCCGGAGAGGGAGAGCAAAAGGCTCATTGCCGGGATACAGAATGGAGAATGGGGTATGCCCGTGGAGTACCATGGAGGGAATGTGATTGATGAGGTAGCAGGCAAGGAGAACAACATAGCACCAATAGGAGCGAGGAACATGCATCTGGGTCATCAAGGTGCGAGCGATATCGAGGAGGTGACGGTTTTTGCATTCTGCTACCCCATTTTGCTGGGAGGTATAAACACAGCTAGTCTAATGAATAATGGCATGTTGCACACAGAAAGAGGAAAAAACATGAGTCAGATATTCTTTAGCATTATCTGAGCGAAATGTTTTAATACAAACACCAAATTGAGTTTTAATTAATTGAAAAAAAGAGAGACATACATCAAAAAGTTCAGAGCGATCTCGTAAGAGATACACCCAAGTATATCTAGAAAAATCATCAATAAAGGTAACAAAATAAGTACTACCCCGACCAATGGTGAGGGTAGGAGCAGGTCCCCAGACATCGGAGTGGACTAGATCAAACGGACGGGTAGAACCCCGACCTTACTTCGGCGGGAAGGAGGAACGGTGATGCTTTCAAAGCTGACAAGCGTCATAGTTGAGAGGAGTACTGGAAGGAGGGAGGTGGGGCAGAAGCTAACGTAGAAGCCGTGGAGGAGGATGACCGAGGCGGAGATGCCACTAGAGATGATCCGTACAAGAAGAGGAGAAGACGGACAAGGCGGAAATGTTGTCGAGGAAGTAGAGGCCGCCTTTCTCAGTCCCAGTAGCAATCGTCCGTTGGGAGCTCAGATCCTGAAAAGAACAAGAAGTCGGAGCAAACATCACAGAGCACTGAAGCTGCTTGCATAAAGAGGTAACCGACAATAAATTGCACGGAAACATGGGCACATAGAGAGTGTCCGCTAGGCGAAGAGATGGAGTAATATGAACCACTCCCGACCCATGAACCAGGGAGGGAGAACCGTCTGCAACGAGGACCGGGGGCAACCGATCATGCTGTTCGAGGAGAGAGAAGCACTGAGGATTGCCCGTCATGTGATTAGTCGCACCATAGTCGATAAGCCATTTACCTTGAGTCACCACATGGGCACTACCTGATGATGTGACCACGGAGGCAGACGACTTGGAAGAGGAGACGGAAGAGTCACCCGAGGGGAGAAGATGGGGATGCTTCATCCAGCAACAATCCACAGTATGGCCGGTGCGGCCACAGTGAGAGCAGAGGTAGCGGGAAGGAGCACGTCTGCCGGACTGGTGACTGCGGCTACCAGAGCAACTCTGCTGAGTTTTGTGAGCATAGTTGTCAGGTGGAGGAGGAGCGGGCAGAAGAGGGCGCTTAAGGAGCGAGGTGACAGTGGCGATGCGGGCAGCGGTGGAATCTAAGGTAGGAGATTCCGCCTCACCTAGAATTTGCAGGCGGATCATATCATAAGTATCAGGAAGCCGCAGAAGATAACATACAACAAGAAACTCCTGGAAGTGCTTTTGTTCTTGAGACAAATATGTAGAAAAGTCGAGATTCTGAAGAATCTCAGCCCCGGAGCCATAACCTGTTGGTAGGAAGCAATGGGAGACAAGGTAGGACGGGCAAAGAGGTCCGCATACAACGTATAGATGCGGGACGTCTGAGCCCCCTTGGAGTACAGAGCAGCAAGATGAAGCCAAGCTGCCTTGACCGTCTCATCATGACGGATGACGGGAATACATTCATCGGATAGGTTGTTAGCTAGCCAAGTACGCACAAGCGCATCGCTCGCATCCCAATCATCAAATAGAGGGGAAGTGGGAGGAGGAGGGTCATCAACGAGATGGTGGCATTTGCATTGCAAGCAAAGGAGAAAGGTGAAGGAGACACTCAAATCCGGGTAATTGGAGCAGACAAGCTTGGAAATGGTGCCAAGGTTCCAGGAAGGAGTAGGAGGAAGAGCTGGAGGCGGATTGGAGACAGGAGTGGTGGTAGTAGAAGCATCATAAAAAGCCAAAGGAGAAAAACAAGGAAGCCGCACGGTTAGGAGACAAGCCGCACAAACAGGGAGAAATCACGGCAGCTAGAAGAAAGAGAGATGCAGCGGTCACAGTGTTAGACACTAGCGGCAAGAAAAACCACGACCAAGCCGCAAAACCAAGCAGAGGGAAAGAATTAGAGCTGCTAGAAAGCAACCCACACGAACAGAAGGATGAGAAAATCGCACGAACAGAAAGGAGTCCGCGAGAAAACAAACAGGGTGTGTGAGAAAAACAGAGGTCGCACAAAGAGGTCGAGCACAGAGAGGGAAGCGATAAGAAGAAGAGAAAAGATACCGCGCAAACAAACAACAAGAGAGGAATAGGCCGCGCGGATAGAAAGAGGAACCGAATCAGGCGGAAAAGATCGAGTCCTCTGATACCATGTTAGAAACGAATAAGAACAAATCAGAAGTGGATTAATAGAAATTTTATTATCCAAAAAATTTGTCTGTTACAAAGGTATGGCCTCCCTTTTATAGAATGGAGGAAAAGTGAGAGAATACAAACTAGAGATGTGGGACTAAAAAATTAAAGGACTAAGCAACTATACAAAAAATAACCTACACAAGCCGCGCGGTTAGATGAGAAGGGCTAACCGCTCGGCTACCACCAGAGAGAGAGAGAAGTCGCCATGGGAGACCGCTAGACTGCCTAGTGATGTAGGCTTATCCTTTTTGGGCGTTATGGTGATCGACGTAACTAACGCAACGCTCTCCGACAACCCTCCCTCCACGCTCAAGCCTTAAATGCAGCAACGACACAATTTGTATTTCAATATTCAGAGATTATGGAGGGTTCGCAAAGCCCTTCAAGATAATACCAAGGCGATAGGCCAAGGTCCTCTCAAGCGAAAAGAACCCATACAGTTCGATCGAGCATTGTTGTACCAAAAGAGAATCCACCGAAAACAAAAGATTCGGACAAGGGTGGTTCTCTCCCAACAAAATAAAACGAGGGCCGCAAGGCTTCACGCACTTAAATGGAAAAAGAAAACACCAACAAGATCTATGAAGAAATTAACCACGAAAATTCAAGCGTTTCACAAGCCATGCAACACGCATATGCCACAAGATCTATCAAGAGGGAAAATCATAGAGTATAAGATATTTTCGTTACCCAATGGAATGGAGGATTCTGATTACTCTATACTTGGTTCGACCTTCAACGGCTCCACCAGAGTCACGCCGGATGGCGAGGAACTTGTCCTCCTTTATTTCTTTACGCCGGGGGTTTAAGAATCCACAAAAGCAAGCCTCTTGCCTTGGCCAAATTTCTTCAACGAGGGGGTTGATCGGTTTTTGGTGAGGGGGAAGGTGGTGGTCGGGTTTGTATTTAGGAGGATAGCCGGCCTTTGATTGGTTGATGAAGGGGTCGGTTTTGGGAGAGGTATTGAAGGCTTTGGTCAAATATTGGAAAGGACGAGGAAGAGGTAGAGAGGGGGGAAAGAAAGGGGGAGGCCGAAATTTTGGAGAGGAGGAGAGGAGGAGGAGGAAATGAATTTTCCAAGAGGGGAAGAGAGAGGAGGGGGGGGGGGAATTCAAATTTTGAATCCTTGGTTTTCAATTTTTCATTCTCTACTTAATCCTTCATGAAAAGTCCTATATATAGGCTACACCACTTAATCTCCACCATACAATATTAAATCACTCATGATGGCTAATGACACCCATCATGTCATAATAAAACAATAATTAAAGACATTAAATAAAGATAGCAATTGATGGTTATAGGCACCCATCATACATGAAATTAAATAACATTGCAAAATAAAATAATAATAAAACAAAACATAACATAAAAAGTGACTTAATAATTAATAATAATTTATTAATAATTATTACTAATTATTAATATATTGGTTTGCGCCACGGGAGGATATTTTTGCGTCGCTCCACTTGGTCGTCACGGCGCTGCAAGTCTTTATCTGGAGGCGGAGAAATATCATCCGTAAGCACGCCGTCATCGTCTTCAACATGTTGAGGGTCGTCGTCTCCATCAATCCTCCCCCGCTCAAAAGTACTTATTACCGATGAGTAGATCTTATTGTACAGGTGCGGGAAAGCATCATCCATTAGAACCACAAAGTGGCATACATCACCACTAGGAGAGGAGGGCACAACAATCTGGAGTATCCTATCATGCAAAAATATGTTCCTAGGGAACCTTGGAAACGCATTAGGCAATAAAGGAAAACAAAATTCATCATCAACAACCAACGTACCTCTAGTGAAGACCGATGAAGATAGCGATCCAAGCATAAACTCACTACCCAGACCCAAAGAGAACAAAGTGGAAAATATATACGGAAAGGTAGATATTTTAAGTGTCATAGAAGCATGAAGCGTAAAATATGAAACGATGAAAATAAAAGCTATGCCCCAATCAGTGGAAAATTCTAAAAGAAATATCATATTTCCAAACTCCCTTAAGATTCGCAAAGGATGGACTTGCTGATTCGTTAATATTTTTAAGGTGCCCGAGGGCATCCGTTTAGGGGTGAGACAAGCCAAAACCAAATCATCCACATAACGGTGGGAGACTCTCCGATACAAACTAGCAAGTAATTTAAAGGACGCATTTTGAATAATTAAGATGTTAAGAATGCGCCTAATTAAATTAAAACCGTTAGGGGTGAACCCATGTGCAACATAACTTGAGTAAACAGTAGAAAATAACGGGACTAAGTCTAGTGGCACGGGTACTTTAAATTCATTAACAATTTTCGTGGAGTGCAACGTCGAAGTTTTAAATTAAGATTTAAATTTTGATTTAAAAATTTCACAAAGAAATGCCTGCGGAAAACGCTTATCATCTACTATAGAGTTGGACGCTTTCGGATTTGAAAGGTAGTGTGGGAGACACAACTCAATATACCCAACTACGTTCACTAATGTGTGCATGCACGGATCATCAAAAGGCGGAGGATAAATGCAAGCGATCGGGCTTGTCAAATAATTATGTCTAGGGGACGCCACATCAAAACGTACCATCGCCATGGAATCACTAGCAGTCCAAAACGAAGCCTTACCCAATGCCAAGCGGTCAGATGAACGGTCCATCCTATGAGCAACATAGTCAGATCTATGAAAAGTAGTGGAAAGAACGAATGCGACAACTAACAATTCGCTCACACACATCCGTCTGGGTAAGTCTAACGGGGGAGCTGGATAAGTAAACATATCCAGATATCTCGGGATAGAAATGACAAGCTCGTTCCCTAACAAGTCATCTAATCGAGTCAAGTGAACCGGAGGAGGAGTCGACATGGTCGATTCCGGAGAAGGAACTAAATCATGCTCACAGTCAAAACATGGATTTAACGTCCAAGAAAAACCCTCCGAGTGCAAGCCATCAAAATCAAAGGAAAAATCAAACAGTAGATTCGTCCTTACCGAAAACTCAGCCGGATCGTCATCATCTAACTCACTATCAGATAAACATTCATCACGGGGTGACTCTACCAACTCAGCCGACATGTATTCCAACCCACTAGATAATTCATCCAAATCAGAATCTGTATTGGTCTCAAAAGTAGGCAAAATCGTACTCGACAAAATTTCTAATCCATTTTGGGCTTCTGGCGGGGGAGCTAACATCAAAGAAATGTCTATCGGTTCTTCAGTGCTACCGTCATCCACAAATAGCCTTCCCACACAGGGTAAATCTTCCAAAACATCACATCCTTCGCTAACCAAATCTTTCCACGAAGTAGGTACATTGTCTAAATAAGGATGGAGGGTTGGGCAAATCGAATCTTGGGGAGAATCTAAATTAGTATGACCCTCAAGCAACGATGATAGTATCAATGAACTATATCCCGGATGTGCACCACTAAGATTATCCCAAGATAAACATCCATCCCAAGGTGACTCGTCCAACACCGTTGAAACATCTACCAATTCCGGATCAATCATTATCATATTTTTATCCTCACTCGCACTAATCCGACTGGATTTATCTAACGGGGTAACTAAATAAATGGGCACCTTAATATGTTCCGGGCTAGAAGGAACTAGCTCGTGTTCTAGCGGGTCATCACCTAAATTTGTAATAGGTAAGCTTTCAACATAGGGTTACTCAGCCGAAATGTCTTCTGAGTCAGGGTCATTAGAAGACTCTATAACTATCAAGGGAGACGCCTCAAAAACATTGCCGAAAGGAAGAGGAGATGGTTCCTCAGTGGATAAATCCTCATCAAGGTCACTAGGGTAACCAATCTCCTCATCGTCACTCAAATCGCCAGTGTATTCAGCCTTGTCCTCAGTGACGGGCACAGTCCTAGACACCGCCTCTGTCTCAAAAGGAGAGTAAACGAATGATTCAGGAAGTTTGGGGAGAGACTTAATAGGGCCTAAGGGCGTAATCGGGGTAGGATGCTCAATAGAGCTAAGATCAAGTGTGCCACTTGACACATATGTCATAATCATTTGCCTACCTTTACGGGTAGGATTACTCTCACCCCGCGGGCTCATGGCAGTCCTAGTAGTCATATGTACAGAACTCGGGATAGGGGACCTCATTGTTTCCCTTCCTCTATAGGTGGGTGCAGGTACGCTAGGGGTAGCTCTACCAACCTGGGGAAAGGATCTATCTTGGGATAATATGTCACTCCTATGATCCAGCTTGGTTCTAGTGCAATAACAATACTTGCTATCGGATGTCGGGCTAGTGCTAAGGCGGTAGGGGGATTCAAATTTCTCTGAGAGAATTCTTCGCATGTGCGGCCAAGCATAAGGATAGCTACCAGCACCGTGCTCTTTCTCTTCGTTAAGCCAAAACTCGCGGGCTCGACCTCTTAACCGCTCTCGGACTACACTAACCTTTTGGTATTCGCCCAATTGGTTATATTCGAAATAGGTTTCTATCCCCTCAAGCCAATATCTAAAATAATTAGGATCCCCATAACCATCATAGGAAAAAATATTAGTGTGTAGATAAGTCAGGGGACAATTGGAAGCGTTAACGTCGAAAGCCATTTCAGTGTGAACCGGAGCAGACACTCGATCCGAATTTTGTGCGAATACAAAGAAAATGGTACCTGAACAACTAATTCTAGGAAAGATAGAATTGTTCCCGCTTAGCCACTAAGGTTATAATTATATAAAATATATTTTCTTTTTGGAAAAAATATGAGGATTATTAAATTTTTTTTTTGAATTTGACTGAAAAATAAGAAATTTACACCGCTATGGGCAGACCACAATTTTTTTGTTTTTGTAAATTTTCAACTAAACGAACAAGAAATGTGCGCGCCTACGTGCAAATAAAAGGGGAGGGTGACAATTAAGAAATTGACGTAAACCTCCCTCTGATACCAAATTGATGTAGGCTTATCCTTTTTGGGCGTTATGGTGATCGATGTAACTAACGCAACGCTCTCCGACAACCCTCCCGCCATGCTCAAGCCTTAAACGCAGCAATGACACAATTTGTATTTAAATATTCAGAGATTACGGAGGGTTCTCAAAGCTTTTCAAGATAATACCAAGGCGATGGGTCAAGGTCCTCTCAAGCGAAAAGAACTCACACAGTTCGATCGAGCGTTGTTGTACCAAAAGAGAATCCACCGAAAACAAAAGATTCGGACAAGGGTGGTTCTCTACCAACAAAATAAAATGAGAGCTGCCACGCATCACAAACTTAAACGGAAAAAGAAAACACCAACAAGATCTATGTAGAAATTAACCACGAAAATTCAAGCGTTTCACAAGCCACGCAACACCCATATGCCACAAGATCTATCAAGAGGGAAAATCATAGAGTAGAAGATATTTTCGTTACCCAATCAGAATGGAGGATTCTGATTACTCTCTACTTGGTTCGACCTTCAACGGCTCCACCGGAGTCACGCCGGATGGCGAGGAACTTGTCCTCCTTCGTCGCTTCACGTCGGGGTTTAAGAATCCACAAAAGCAAGCCTCTTGCCTTGGCCGAATTTCTTCAAGGAGGGGGTTGATCGGTTTTTGGTGAGGGGGAAGGTGGTGGTCGGGTTTGTACTGAGGAGGATAGCCGGCCTTGGTGTGGTTGATGAAGGGGTCGGGTTTGGGAGAGGTATTGAAGGCTTTGGTCAAATATTGGAAAGGAGGAGGAGGAGGTAGAGAGGGGGGAAAGAAAGGGGGAGTCCGAAATTTTGGAGACGAGGAGGAGGAAATGAATTTTCCAAGAGGGGAAGAGAGAGGAGGGGGGAATTCAAATTTTGAATCCTTTGTTTTTAATTTTTCATTCTCTACTCAATCCTTCATGAAAAGGCCTATATATAGGCTACACCACTTAATCTCCACCATACAATATTAAATCACTCATGATGGCTAATGGCACCCATCATGTCATAATAAAACAATAATTAAAGACATTAAATAAAGATAGCAATTGATGGTTATAGGCACCCATCATACATGAAATTAAATAACATTGCAAAATAAAATAATAATAAAACAAAACATAAAAAGTGACTTAATAATTAATAATAATTTATTAATAATTATTATTAATTATTAATACATTGGTTTCCGCCGCGGGAGGATATTTTGGCGTCGCTCAACATGGTCATCACGACGCCGCAAGTCTTTATCTGGAGGCAGAGAATATCATCCGTAAGCACACCGTCATCATCTTCAACATGTTGAGAGCTGTCATCTCCATCACACAGTCTCAAATTCGCTTGCGACAAACCGCTAGACCGCTCAGACTCCACATAGCAACAACCCAGCAACCAAACTGTTGAAGGGAAACCGCCAGATCGCGCGGTCTTCAACCCGCTAGGACAGACCGACAGACTGTCCGGTCACCAACTCCAACATGTAACATGGGTCATCAAAGGCTGACCTTAACTGTGTAACCAACACATCTCCTCCCAGCCGTCCCTAGCGGACTCCGGAGCACTCCATCACCCAGCAGGTCAGCACTTCGTATGCAAATATACATGTACATTGAAAGTAGTAAAACAGGTTTGGATGTCTCTTACAACAAACATGTTTCTATGTTGAGCATATAATAAAAAGGGGCATATAATGCAGCATGTATGCAAACCTGGGATTCACCCAAGGCACCGTAAAGCGTATGCTTCTGACATATTATAAATTAGGTACTTCCAATTTTCCCCATCGACATTCAAGACGCAATCACAAGGGTACTTATAATTTCCCCTTCGGCGTTCAAGCCACAACATACAGGTACTCTAATTTCCCCTAACGACATACAAGCCACCACACAGAACTCATGCCAAGGCCCCACCCGCTCGTGGGTCTTAAAACCCGGGCTTGCTTGCAAGCTCTGACTTCTCTCGTCAGGATTCCGCCACAAACACAAAACAGTTGATAGTAAGAATCAATGCTAGACTCCACCCGTTCGTGACGACCCAGGCTCGACTCCAAAATTTGGACCAATTCCACCGAAGGAGACACAGCGGGACCCAACTGGTATCGTCCGAGCTTGTCCAAAGCTTGGAATTCTTGTCAGTTCCATAGAAGGGGACTTGTCTCGCCGGGACACTCTCCACACATGACTTTTCAATGTCACGGGCTAGCCAGCCGGCCGCAGAGACAAACCACGCCTTAGCACATCACAATCCCAAAACTTTCCCGCCCAAATTCACTGTTCGTACTATAACGTTCTCGTTCCCCAAGGAAACTATCTACCATCACAACAGAGCTAAACTTGTCCGGTTCTGATTACGCGTACTCGCGCGGAATAAAGAGGACATACAACATCATAAATGGCGTCTTACCGCTAACAGATTTCTTACAAAATCCTTAAGGCTCGCTATGCAACATCACCGAGTTGGACTAACGGTCGCGACTACGGCTTCACCCAAAATGCCTAATCCACTAACGAAGAGGACTTCTAGTGCAAAATCATGTCGGGGACGGACACAATCGATCTGGTCGCTCCTCTTGAACCAAGGCAACCTGAATCCCTCTCATTTGAGAGATCTGGTGCCTAGAATGCTTGAAAGAAAGCAAGAAAAGAATAGATGTCATGCACACATCCTAAAACCGAGTGGAGAAATGTCATTACCTTATGAACTGTCTTCCTTGCCATGGAATCCTTGCCTTGTATGGATGAAAATGAGCGCCTCCAAGTGCTCTCCACGGATCTAGACTCAGATGAACGATCGGGGCTCTGAAGCTCTGTCAATGGCGGAAGAAAGCTCTCTTCTTCCTCCTCCCACTCTCTCTCAAAAACCCTAACTCTCACTTCTCAAATGAGAAAAATGAGGGGAAACAACCATTCAGCGCTATAAAAGCACTCTGGAGGGAGAGTCTTGGGCCTTTAGATCAAAAACAAATTGAAATCAGATGACTAAAAAGCCAAATGATGGAACTACTTCCGTCTGCTACCGCCAACAGTAACTACCTACCGTCGAGCGATAGTTTCCCGAGCGTTCAGCTAGAAAATAATGTTGCGCTAACACCGATGGTAGAACTAACGCTGTGCGGTAGCTCACTCAATGCCACCACTAAACGCCACCACTCAACGCCAGCCTCTCAACTTACTCACTTCCAAGCTATCGCCGCATGGTAGATAGATAATGCGCGCACTAGCACTCAACGCCAACCCTGGAGATACTGCCATACGGTAGTTAACTTCCGTCGAGCGATAACCCTCTCAGCACTCGACGAACGGCTTTTGTCGAGCTGTCTACACCCGACGAAATAAGGCTACCACCGGGCGATAGCTACTACCACCTCACTGTAGCTTCTAGAGATCCAAGCTCTAGAATACCGGGGTATTACACACCCACCACGCATTGTAGTTGCGAGACATAGAAGACTGGATGGATGCGGATCCCACTTAGGAAGCACAGGCGGTAAGAGACCACCCCATTGCGGGCGAGGATCTCAAAGGTCCCGAAGAATCAGAGTGTCAATTTAGTGCATGGTTGGAGGGCCACCAAAATCTATCAGTAGGGATTGAGCTTGATGGAAACTTTTTCCCCTGCCGCGAAGGAGAGGTTAAAAAGTTTCCTGTTGGAAAAGAGACCATCTTTTGTTGAGTTCGTCGTATATGGTGCTTTAGATGATCCAGAATGGTGTCCATATCGCGAAGAGCGATTGTCAGGCTCTCCTCCTGGCACTCCCCTGGGAGGTGGTGGACAATGGATGGTGGAGGCCGACCATAAACTACCTCGAATGGGGTAGTGTGGACACTCTGGTGGTCAGCAGTGTTGTAAGAATACTCGGCCCATCCGAGCCACTTGGCCCAGCTACGGGGTTGCTCCCACCATAAAGCAATGGAGGTATGTCTCCGGATATCGGTTGAGGACCTCCGATTGGCCATAGGTCTTCGGGTGGTACATCGTGCTCATGCGATGGCGGGTGCCCTGCACGCGGAATAATGTAGTCCAAAAGGTAATCAAGAAAAGTGGGTCACGGTAACTCACGCTCGACCGGAGAAACACGTGGAGGCGCAAGACCCCCTGGAAGAAGTTGTCAGTCATTGTAGTAGTAGTGTATGGATTGCGGAGGGGGGGGGGGGTGAAATGGGCATACTTCGAGAGCCGATCCACCACGACAATGATACAGTCATGTTCCTGTGAGCGAGGCAGTCGAGGGATGAAGACCATGGCGACGTCGTCCCAAATGCGGTCAGGAATAGGGAGAGGCTGAAGTAGACCACCCAAAAAATGGCCGCATACTTGTCCTTATGGTAGATGAGGCATGCGGCAACGAATGCTTTGTCTAGATGGAACTTGTGTTCGACTAGTAGAGCGAGGCTGTCAGCCGACGGTACGTCTGGTAGGTGCCTTCGCATCCCCCAAATGGGGATGCGTGGAACTCAGCCAACAAAAGCGGGATGCTCAGAGAGGTGGGGGAAAGGACGAGGCGGTAAGCGACCAAGGAGTAAGGTGGTCGGGCGGCGACATCAGTGAGGAGTGCGGTCTGAATCTCATAGAGCACCGTGTTTGCTTCGACTTCCCATTGGAGGGCATCTGCATCCTCCTAGACCAGTCGGGAGATGGCCACTAGTATGGTATTGCAAGAGAGAGCGTCAGCCACGCGGTTGGCCTTCCCCGACCAGAACTTGATGCTGAAATCATAGCTCAGGATCTTGGCCACCCACACTTGTTGGGCGAGAGTTGAAATCTTCTGTTGTAGGAGGTAGCAGAGGCTGTGGTGATCAGTGCATACCACAAACCGATGACCCAGGAGGTAGTAGCGCTAATGCTGAATTGCGAGGACGAGGCCCATGAGCTCATTCTCGTATGCAGAGCAGCTTCGGATGGTGTCAGAGAACGCGTGGCTGAAATAGAACACAGGTCGACCGAACTGCCTAAGAACGATTCCCACACTAACGTCCGATGCATCGCACTCCACTAGGAAAGATTGGGAGAAATCCGGGATGATTAACATCAGGGCCCGTACTAAAGCCTGCTAAAGAACGAAAAAAGCTGCGGAGGCCACCTCCGACCACTCAAAGGGGCCCTCATCATATTTATTCAGGAGCTGGGTGAGGGGTCGGGCCATCGTGTCATACCCCTAGATGAATCGAAGGTAGTACTCGGTCAGCCCAAGGAATCTGCGAACATCACAGAGGGATAATGGTGTTGGACAGTGGATGACCGCCTCAATCTTATCGCTATCTATTGCGAGCCCTACAACGAAAATGGTGTGGCCCAGGTAGTATACCTCAGGAACTCCAAAAGAACACTTTGTCAGGTGGAGCTTGAGGCGGTGGTGTCGGAGAGTGGAAAAATTCTGGCGAGCTTGTTGCATGTGCTCCTGTCAAGAACATATGTAGACCAAAATGTCATTACAAAAACAAGTACGTGTTGGCAAACTACTGGGCAAAAGAAATCATTTATCGTGGCCTAGAAGGTGGCTGGCGCATTGGGCAAGCCAAATGGCATAACAAGGAACTCGTAATGGCCATCATGCATCCAGAAAGCTGTTTTGGTGACGTTGGCATGCAGAACGCAAATCTGGTGGTAACATCCATGGAGTTCCAACTTGGTGAAAATAGTGGCGTCGTTGAGCTCATTCAAAAGCTCCAGAATCACCAGGATTGGGTACTTGTCTGGAACATTGGCTTTGTTGAGCTCCCAATAGTACAAGAAGAAATGTAAGCTGTTATCCTTCTTCCTTACTAGGAGGACCGGGCTAGAGAAAGGGGTCGCACTGGGGCGAATGAGGCCCCCCATCAGCATGTCACATACAAACCGCTCGATCTCGTCCTTCTACACATGCCCATAGCAATACGATTGGACCAAGACTATCGTTACGCCGGGCTATAGAGGAATGGCATAGTCATGCGATAAAGCCATGGTCAAGCTGAATAGTGCAGAAAAAAGGTCCACATGGTAGCCACGCCGAGAAATTGATGTCCGTAATCCTCTGGATTGTGCAAAAAGACACATGGGAGCGAAGTAAGGTGACATTGTAAAGCCCTCGATTTTTTTCTGCGATTATTTAATTCTCGTTTGGCGTTAAGTCGACGCGTTTTCTTTGCTTGTGCCATCTGTGGAGTGTGGTCTTAACTCCTTAGAACTGAGTGGCCTATTTTATAGCCTATTGGCAAGATCTCCCTAGCAAGCCGAGTAGTTTTGGGTGACCCGGTGTGGCCTCTTGGGGGATGCTTGTGTTTTGGATTCAGGTGGGTATAACTCGAGTTCTTTTCGTCGAAAGTTAATTTCGACTTTGTTGTTGCGTTCGTAGCATGGGTATTTAGTTACGATTCGAATTTCGTTGAATTCCGAGGTAGTTCGATTTTCGAGTCGTTTTGGGTGTGCTATTAGTAAAAACAAATTGCAAATTTCTTAGCTTAAGTGAACCGGCAGTTTAGGCAGCGGTTAGGGCCGAATAGGCGTGTCTATTTATTTTAAAAAAGCCTTAATCAGTAGATGGCGGGCCCACTCTTCTTCTTCTTCCCGAGACTGAACCCGCCTCTCCTGTACGCGGAGAAACCGCCGACCTGCTACCCTTCGGACGGCGATTCCGGGATCGTTTGTGGACGGAATTCAATTCCAAAAGCGAATTTGGGTTGCTCTCTCTTAGACCTACGTTTCTACAGTAAGAGATTTGATTTTCGTGGAGTTTTTAGGAGGCCCGAAATTCTGGTTTTTGCACTTTTCCGCCATTAAAGTTCGAGATTTTTCTGTTAGGGTGTTGCTGCTGCTGGTGTCGTGTGAGATAAGGGAAAACTGACCAAGCTTCGTCGGTAATCGAGGCAAGTGGTCCTTGCACTTACAGTTTTGATTTTTTCCCCCCTCTTAGGTTAGCCCTAGGATAGAAGCCTAGCTTTTCTCTTTTTGCTTGTTAAACTTTGTGCTTCAGTTTCCCTTTATGAGCCCCCCTCCTTGTGCTGTTTTCGCTCAACCCGCTGGTTGTTTTCACCATTTTGACTCCAGATTTTCAGTTCTGGTTTGGTGCTTTTGCGGGTGGAGCCGAGAGAGAGAGAGGAGGTTTTTGTGGTAGTGCTCTGGTTAGAACCAGTCTTGGTAGGCTCTCGGTATTTGGTGTTGAGTGTGGTGCACACACTCAAAACCAAAAGGCGCCCGGGATTTTGCGTTGAGTGTGGTGCACACACTCAAAGCCATAGTTTGGTCTTTTCTTTTGCGGCTAAGTAGTGAGGCGACTGAGTTAGAAATTTGTCTAAGTCAAAATCGACGGGAATCACTAAGTTATTCTTGACGATTTCGACGAGTATCGTCAGTGATTCCTGCCGATTCAGCGAGAATCAATCTTGATTCCCGCTGATTCGGCGAGAATCAATCTGGATTCCCGCCGATTCGGCAATAATCAATCTTGATTCCCGCCGATTCGGCGAGAACCAGTCGGCTTTCCCGCCGACCTTTTCCTATTGGTTTTGGTTTAGGGTTTTCCTGCGGTAAAGTGCTAAGGCGTTGAGTGAGTAGACCTCACTCAACGCCATAGCTGTTTTGGTGTTTAGTGAGGATAGCTCACTCAACGCCACTACCTCTTTAGCTGTTTTGGCGTTGAGTGAGGTTAGCTCACTCAACGCAAGAGTTTTCTTGTGGGAGGCGTTGAGTGAGAGAACCTCACTCAATGTCATGGCTGTTTTGGCGTTGAGTGAGGTTATCTCACTCAACGCCAGAGTTGTTCTTGCGGAGGGCATTGAGTGAGTGAACCTCACTCAACGCCATGGTGTTTTCTAGCGCTGAGTGAGGCTGACTCACTCAACGCCAAGGTCTGGTTAGGCGTTGAGTGAGTGGGGCTCACTCAACGCCAAGCCGTGTTGAGTCATCTCAACGCTTTTCCCTTACCTTGATTTCTTCCCCTGAGTGAAGTTCTTGATGTTGATGTTCCTTGTCGGCTATGTTTTCTTTCCCAAAGGCCGAATCGTGGGTCATGGTTAGTAGTGGTGGTTTGAAGCTCTTATGGGGGGTGTTGTGTAATTTAGCCGTGACCACCCTTTTCTTTTATCTTGCTCCAGATATGGGCTGGGCAAGGGGGTGGGATGTCCCTAGTGCTTTTACATGTAGACCCCTGAGCTTGGTTTCTTGGAAATAGTGGTTGGGGGACTGAGTTTGCCTCCAACCCGGATCCGCGATGTTTTTGCTACTACCATCTCCCACAACTTAGGGTGTTAGACATTTCTTCCTTAGTAGATTACAGCATTTAGGCTCATAATAGCCTTGTTGACTCTGCAGCTTTTGGGCAGAGCTACTGTTGTGTCCTCTCACTTAGTGCTCTTTCTTTTGCCTTGCCTTCGGCAGTTATGACTGTTACTGCTTTGTTTTCCTCTTTTACTTATCTTCTGATTTACTCTTTCGAGCAGTTTTCTAGTTTTGCTTGCTGAGGTATTCTTTCTTCTTTGAATGCCTCAGGTTCTGGATAGTAGTTGCTCTGACGGCTAGTGGTGATGTGCTGTTGCTGGTGGTCTCTGGTGCTTTTTAGATCAGTTCCTTATTTCGCGAGGTAGTTTTGATGTGTTTTTTTACAGACATACATACTCATCAGTGGGTTCGTGTCAGTTTGTTGGCGCCCACTGGTAGTTTTTACCTTGATACTAGATATGTTATTTTTGCTGCTACCTTTATTGAAGATAGTCTGCTTGCTCTTGGGATGATTTATGTTAGGTTGCTAGTTACTTT
This sequence comes from Platanthera zijinensis, assembly GCA_039513925.1. Classification (NCBI taxonomy): domain Eukaryota; kingdom Viridiplantae; phylum Streptophyta; class Magnoliopsida; order Asparagales; family Orchidaceae; genus Platanthera; species Platanthera zijinensis. Next base: position 119,305,469 of record CM077079.1, read on the forward strand.
TAAACCTAAATACACTATTATAAGTATTACTCATAATCAGCATGTTTTATAATACTCGTCACTATTTTTTCAAACAACGTAAAAAGATCATTTTCTTATATATAGTATAAATTAAAAGTAGTTTCCTACATAGTATAAGTTGTCCTCTGGGGACACTTATTCACTCTTTTAGGTTGTCAAACCTGAATAGAGTATTTTTTTTCCGCAGCGTATAAGTATAGTTTTTAAACTGCAGACTAGGTGATCCACCGAGCCGACGGATATGGCCTTTAAAAAATATAACTGATTTTCTATTCATTTAACTCATAAAGTCTCATAAAGTATAGTTGATAGTGGTTTGCCTGAGCGTCAACAGTTATCCCCTGCTCGACGTGGCATCATGACACGTGTTTTCTCCTACTCTGATAATTCATTTTCCTCGGAGAAAACGCGGGTTGTGATAGTTTGTATCAGAGGGAGGTTGCTTGACAAGTTAGTCGGGCAACCTTCCCTTTTGATTGCATTAGTAGTTCAGTATCATGTCATTCACACACCGATATGTCATCAGCACGTCTTGGCAAAAGCACGAACACTACACTCATAGCATAACATAAAGTATACGGGGCATATTATGTAGTATGGGATGCATAATATGTGTTCGTATATGGATCCACCATAGGGGCAACATGTGAGGGTTATGTAGTATGGGATGCATAACCTCACCACATGGCTGTGACTTGCTTGTTTTCTTTTCGTTGCATGAAAATGTTATGTAGTATGGGATGCATAATATTTTCATGTGTGCGCCGCTCATAACATGCATTAGGGCATTTTTCTAATGCATAACACAAACATGCATAACATAACATTGCATAAGCACAACGTGCCAAGCTAAAGACTGGCAGGATGACATATGTACACACATAATTTTTGAGTCAAAAATAATAAAAAGTCATGCATTCCCGATTTAGGCACAAGAGTTAGTATGGTGGTGGTTAACCATCCTAGGTTAAGGCATGACATCAATTCTTGTAAAAATAAACTCCCAGAGAAGGTTTAGCAGCTTTAAGTACATATTTATGTATGTATTGTCTGTACTTGTAGTTAGTTGCAGCTGTCGTACTAGGATCTGACTAAGGTTGTTATGACTTTAGGATGGCGAGACGCCCTTCGATTAGATCGACCCCCCTATCTGAGGGTGAGTCATCTGGAGCGCAGAATGATGCGGTGATCGAGAGCTTGCGGCAAAGTAGCGATTCCTTGAGCAGGAAGTTGGTGGAGGTGCGTGCCCAGATCCAGTCTTTGGTGGCAGTTGTGGTAGGACAGACTCAAGGAGTGCAAGGCCCTGTAGGGGGGATTGCTGTTCCACCTCCTCCTGCACCCCTGAGACCTCAAGTGGTGGTGCCAGCGGAGATGGCATTCATCTCGCAGTTTAAGAGACTTAGCCCTCCTACGTATGATGGGAAGGCAAAATTTATGGTCATAGAAGATTGGCTGATCTCCATGGAGAAGATGTTCTCATACTCTGGTATTGCAGACGATCAGAGAGTGATGATAGCCGCCTATCATCTTAAGGGTTGTGCTAAGAGTTGGTGGCTTAGATAAAAGGAGAGCTTGGTAGCTGGTTGCTCTTGGGAAATGTTCAAGGAAATGCTGTTGAGGAAGTTCTTGCCCTCAATCGAGCGTGACCGTCTTATGAATGACTTCCTCCACCTGAAGCAAAGACAACTCACGGTTGGTGAGTATGAGATAGAGTTCAGCAAGTTGAGCCGGTTTGCTCCTAGGTTGGTGAGTGTTGAGGCTGATCGAGTCAAGCGGTTTCTTAGTGGCTTGAGGAGCGAGGTGCAGTAGTTGACCAGTGCTTATGGATCGGAGACCAATGCAGGGGTAGTGGATGCTGCTCTAAAGGTGGAGGCTATCGAGACCACAAGGAGCAGAGGCCAACAAATGAGGAAGGACAAGAGGAAGTTCGTCGAGGAGAAGAAACCCCAGGTACCCGATACTGCATCGGGAAAGAAGAGCAAGGTGGTGTGTAGTTTCTGTGGCCGGTCGGGCCACCCTGTCGAGAGGTGTTTTAAGAAGGCAGCATCTCAGAAAAAGGAGTAGGTTTATGCGATTCAGGGTGCTCCTAGGAGGGATGTCTCCTGTTCTATCTGCAAGAGACCCGGGCATGTTTCTGCCCAGTGCTGGTCCAATGATAAAGTCTGCTATCAGTGTGGGCAGAAGGGTCACATCAAGTCTAGGTGTCCTCAGGTCCAGCCTTCTCTTCATGTAGTTCCACTTCAGGCGCTACCTCTGCCTCAACATGTTGACAAGGGTAAAGGAAAGCTGAACGTGATCTCTTTAGAGGAGGCCCAAGCTTCGACTCAGGTCATCTCAGGTTAGTTGTTTCTTTTTCCAGCTTGAAAGTTTTATTTGTTAGAATGATTACAGTGTTTTTTTGGTAGATCCTTAGTTGTGTATACTCCTATTGGGAAATTTAAGGTGAAGAACCATTGGGCGCGCGTTCTATTCGAATCTTGCGCTACCCACTCATTCGTGGCTAGAGCCTTTGTGGAGCGACATCGGTTAACTCTAAATCGAGTTCGGGATACCTTCCGCGTCAAGTTCCCTTCTTGTGAATCTGTGCTATCAGATTTGGGCATTCTAGATTGCCCTGTTTTGTTAGGGGATTTTCTTGCGAGGGCAGACTTGAAGATTATTTACCTGGAGGACTTCGATGACATTCTGGGCATGGGCTGGCTGTCTAAGTATAATGCAGTCATTCAGAGCAAAGGGAAGGGCTTGGACTTCATCAAGGACAATGGTCAGCCGGGAAGCGTGTATGTTGATCCGTGCCAAGATTATCCTGTCATTTCTGTGGTATGTGCTCAAAAGTTATTTCCTTCTGGTTGTTTTGCTTGTTTAGTCTCGGTGGTTGGGACCGCTGTTAGTATACCGCTCTTAGAGGAGATTCCCGTTGTTCACGGTTTCGCTGATGTGTTTCATGATGACCTTCCTTTTCTTCCTCCTGATCGGGATGTCGAATTTGTGATTGATTTGGAACCGGGTACGCGTCCTATTGCTAAGGCGCCGTACCGGATGGCCCCTCGTGAGCTAAAGGAGTTGTGAGTCCAGTTAGATGAGTTGTTGGCTAAAGGGTTTATCAGGCAGAGTTCGTCGCCTTGGGGTGCTCCTGTTCTATTGTTGAAGAAGAAGGAGTGGTCGATGCGGCTTTGCATCGACTACAGGGAGTTTAACAAAGTCACTATTAAGAACATGTACCCCCCGCCCAGGATCGATGACTTTTTTTACCAGTTGCGCGGTAGCACGGTGTTCTCTAAGATCGATCTTCGTTCTGGCTATCACCAGCTTAGGATCCGTGAGGCAGATATTCCACGGACTGCGTTTAAATCGAGGCATGGACATTTTGAGTTCTTGGTGATGTCGTTTGGTCTGACCAACGTACCATCAGCTTTCATGGATATGATGAACCGGGTGTTCAAGGATTTCCTCGACAAGTTTGTTGTGGTTTTCATCGATGACGTGCTGGTCTATTCTCGTAACGCTGAGGAGCATTAGAACCATCTGCGCTTTGTTCTATCGGAGTTGAGGAATCACAAGTTATTCGCCAAGTTGAGCAAGTGCGAATTTTGGTTGCCTCAGGTCTCGTTTATGGGCCACGTGGTGAATAAGGATGGGATCTCGGTTGACCCGGAAAAGATCGCAGCAGTGATGGATTGGAGTAGGCCGGGCACGCCCAAGGAGATCAGGAGCTTTCTAGGGTTTGCCGGCTACTACATGATGTTCGTGGAGGGTATCTCTACCCTAGCTGCATCTTTGACCAAGTTGACTCAGAAGAACGCGGCCTTTGTTTTGAGCGAGCAGTGCGAAAAAGCCTTCCTGGAGCTAAAGAACAGATTGTGCACTGCTCCTGTCCTGACCCTACCTATTGAGGGTGTGGATTATGATGTGTACGTGGATGCTTCGCATGTTGGTTTAGGTTGCGTGTTGATGCAGGTTGGAAAAGTGATTGCGTATGGGTCAAGGCATTTAAAGACTCATGATAGAAATTACCCTACACATGACCTTGAGTTTGCAGCGGTGATTTATGCATTGAAGATGTGGAGGCATCTACTTTATGGGGCTTAGTGCAAGATCTTCACTGATCACAAGAGCCTGAAGTATGTGTTCACGCAGAAGGAGTTGAATCTGCGCCAGTGTCGGTGGCTAGAGTGTGTGGCCGATTATGATGTAGATATCCAGTATCATCCAGGCAAGGCCAATGTTGTGGCCGACGCCCTGATTCAGAAGACGGGGAATATCTTTAATCTCTCCACCGATCGTTTAGTGGAAGAGTTCCTCCTTATGGATATCTCAGTGGGATGCTGCGACATGAAGAGTAGTTTGGCAGTGGCAGAGCCATCCTGGATTTCCCTTACTAGGTTGCACCAGAAGGACGATCCGGACCTGCTGCACTTATACCTCAGGACTGAGAGAGGGGAGTTGCAGGATTTTTCCATCGATGATGCGGGTACTTTGAAGTACTGCGGCAGATTTTGCATCCCCGCCGTTGGGGACATCAAGGGTACGGTATGCAAAGAGGCTCATGGATCCAGTGTTGCCTACCATCCAGGATCTACGAAGATGTATCATGATTTGAAGCAAATTGCCTGGTGGTGTGGGATGAAAAGTGATATAGCCCGATTTGTTGTTGAGTGCCACACTTGCAAGCGTGTGAAGGCCGATCACGGAAGGCCTGGTGGCAAGTTAACTTTGTTAGAGATCCCGACTTTGAAGTGGGAAAGTATTTATATGGACTTCATCACGGGCTTACTGAAATCTCCAAGGGGATTTGATTCTGTTTGGGTTATAGTGGATAGATTGACGAAGTGTGATCACTTCGTGCCGTATAAGATTGACTACCCGATGAAGAAGATAGCAGAGTTGTACTTGAATGAGGTCATCAGATTGTACGGTGTGCCTGTTAGCATCATTTCCGATCGAGATTCTCGGTTTACTTCTCGCTTTTGGCAGAGTCTGCAGGATGGGTACCGATCTGAGGTATTCGACTGCTTACCACCCACAGACAAATGGGCAGACAGAGCGGGTGAACCAGATAGTTTAGGATATGATCAGATGCTACATTCTAGACCACGATGGAGCGTGGGATGAGCGATTGTGACTTATGGAGTTTGCATACAACAACAGTTATCAAGAAAGTTTGCAAATGGCTCCGTTTGAAGCGTTGTATGGGAGGCGCTGCAGAACTCCCTTGTTTTGGGCTGAGGCAGATGAGAGACCCTTGTTGGGCCCGGATGCGCTCGAGGAGATGGAAGTCGCAGTGAAGCTTATTCGAGAAAAGCTTCGTTTAGCTCAGGAGAGATACGAGAAGGATGCCAATCAGCGTAGGTCAGACTTAGAGTTTTCTGTAGGGGACCTCGTGTTTCTTAAGGTTTCCCCGATGGTTGGAGTTAATAGGTTCGGTAAGAATTGGAAATTGGACCCGAGGTATGTGGGCCCATTTAAGATTGTTGAACGGATTGGCGTGTCAGCTTATAGGTTGGATTTGCCAGCAAACTTCCCAGGTGTTCATAATGTATTTCACGTAAGCCAATTGCGGAAGTGTGTGCGCAGTAGTGGGAAAGTCTTGGATGTTGTGCCTCAGTTGGAGCCTAATCTCTCTTTTATTGAAGTGCCGGTCCGCATATTGGATACTCAAGATCGGGTGCTGCGAAGGAAGTCCATCCCGATGGTCAAAGTTCTATGGCAGAATCAGGGTTTGGAAAGCGAGACTTGGGAGTTAGAGTCGGCTATGAGGGAGGCTCACCCTCAACTATTTCCCTGATTAGGTTGGTTTGTTTTCTTCTTGTAATGTTTGGCTCGTTACTTTTCCTTCTATAGTAGAAGTGTTGTACGTAAAGTTTCGAGACAAAACTTTCTTTTAGGGGGAGTGACTGTAACGCCCCCGATTTTTTCTGCGATTATTTAATTCTCGTTTGGCGTTACGTCGACGCATTTTCTTGGCTTGTGCCATCTGTGGAGTGTGGTCTTAACTCTTTAGAACTGAGTGGCCTATTTTGTAGCCTATTGGCAAGATCTCCCTAGCAAGCTGAGTCGTTTTGCGTGACCCAGTTGGCCTCTCGGAGGATGCTTGTGTTTTGGCTTTGGGTGGGTATAACTCGAGTTCTGTTCGTCAAAAGTTAATTTCGACTTCGCCGTTGCGTTTGTAGCATGGGTATTTAGCTACGGTGCAAATTTCGTCGAATTCCGAGGTAGTTTGGTTTTCGAGTCGTTTTGGGTGTGCTATTAGTAAAAACAAATTGGAAATTTCTTAGCTTAAGTGAACCGGCAGTTTAGGTAGCGGTTAGCGCCGAATAGGCGTGTATTTTTATTTTAAAAAAGCCTTAATCAGTAGATGGCGGGCCCACTCTTCTTCTTCTTCCCGAGACCGAACCCGCCTCTCCTGTACGCGGAAAAACAGCAGAGAAACCGCCGACCTGCTACCCTTCGGACGGCGATTCCGGGAGCGTTTGTGGACGGAATTCAATTCCGAAAGCAGATTTGGGTTGCTCTCTCTTAGACCTACGTTTCTACGAAAAGAGATTTGATTTTCGTGGAGTTTTTAGGAAGCCCGAAATTCTGGTTTTGGCCCTTTTCCGCCATTAAAGTTCGAGATTTTTATGTTAGGGTATTGCTGCTGCTGGTGCCGTGTGAAGATAAGGGAAAACCGACCAAGCTTCTTTGAAAATCGAGGCAAGTGGTCCTTGCACTTGCAGTTTTGATTTTTTTCCCCCTCTTAGGTTATCCCTAGGATAGAAGCCTAGCTTTTCTCTTTTTGCTTGTTAAACTTTGTGCTTCAGTTTCCCTTTATGAGCCCCCCTCCTCGTGATTTTTTTGTTCAACCCGCTGGTTGTTTTCACCATTTTGACTCCAAATTTTAAGTTCTGGTTTGGTGCTTTTGCAGGTGGAGCCGAGAGAGAGAGAGAGGAGGTTTCTGTGGTAGTGCTCTGGTTAGAACCAGTCTTGGTAGGCTCTCGGGATTTGGTGTTGAGTCTGGTACACACACTCAAAACCAAAAGCCGCCCGGGATTTGGCGTTGAGTGTGGTGCACACACTCAAAGCCACAGTTTGGTCTGTTCTTTTGCGGCTAAGTAGTGAGGCGACAGAGTTAGAAATTCATCTAAGTCAAAATCGACTGGAATCACTAAGTGATTCTCGCCGATTTCAACGAGTATCATCAGTGATTCCCGCCGATTCGACGAGAATCAATCTGGATTCCCGCCAATTCGGCGAGAATCAATCTGGATTCCCGCCGATTCGGCGAGAATCAATCTGGATTCCCGCCGATTCGGCGAGAACCAGTCAGCTTTCCCTCCGACCTTTTCCTGTTGGTGTTGGTTTAGGGTTTTCCTGCGGTAAAGTGCTAAGGCGTTGAGTGAGTAGACCTCACTCAACGTCGTAGCTGTTTTGGCGTTGAGTGAGGATAGCTCACTCAACGCCAATGCCTCTTTAGCTATTTTGGCATTGAGTGAGGTTAGCTCACTCAACGCCAGAGTTTTATTTCGGGAGGCGTTGAGTGAGAGAACCTCACTCAACGCCATGGCTGTTTTGGCATTGAGTGAGGTTAGCTCACTACACGCCAGAGTTGTTCTTACGGAGGGCGTTGAGTGAGTGAACTTCACTCAACTCCAAGGTGGTTTCTGACGCTGAGTGAGGCTGACTCACTCAACACCAAGGTCTGGTTAGGCGTTGAGTGAGTGGGGCTCACTCAACGCCAAGTCGTGTTGAGTCATCTCAACACTTTTCCCTTACCTTTATTTCTTCCCCCGAGTGAAGTTCTTGATGTTGATGTTCCTTGTCGGCTATGTTTTCTTTCCCAAAGGCCGAATCGTGGGACGTGGTTAGTAGTGGTGGTTTGAAGCTCTTATGGGGGGGGGTATTGTATAATTTAGCCGTGGCCACCCTTTTCTTTTATCTTGCTCCAGGTACGGGCTGGGCAAGGGGGTGGGAGGTCCCTAGTTCTTTCACATGTAGACCCCTGAGCTTGGTTTCTTGGAAATAGTGGTTGGGGACTGAGTTTGCCTCCAACCCGGATCCGCGATGTTTTTGCTACTACCACCTCCCACAGCTTAGGGTGTTAGACATTTCTTCCTTGGTAGATTACAGCATTTAGGTTCATGATAGCCTTGTTGACTCTGCAGCTTTTGGGCAGAGCTACTGTTGTGTCCTCGCACTCAGTGCTCTTTATTTTTGCCTTGCCTTGGGCAGTTGTGACTGTTACTGCTTTGTTTTCCTCTTTTACTTATCTTCTGATGTACTCTTTCGAGCTGTTTTCTAGTTTTGCTTGCTCAGGTATTCTTTCTTCTTTGAATGCCTCAGGTTCTGGATAGTACCCGCTCTGACGGCTAGTGGTGTTTTGCTGTTGCTGGTGGTCTCTGGTGCTTTTGATATATGTTCCTTGTTTTGCGAGGTAGTTTTGATGAGTTTTTCTTACAGACATACATACTCGTCAGTGGGGTTCGTGTCAGTTTGTTGGCGCCCACTGGTAGTTTTTACATTGATACTAGATATGTTACTTTTTGTTGCTACCTTTATTGGAGATAGTCTTCTTGCTCTTGGGATGATTTATGTTAGGTTGCTAGTTACTTTTAAACCTAAATACACTATTATAAGTATTACTCATAATCAACATGTTTTATAAAACTCGTCACTATTTTTTTCAAACAACGTAAAAAGATCATTTTCTTATATATAGTATAAATTAAAAGTAGGGTCTTGCATAGTATAAGTTGTCCTCTAGGGACACTTATGCACTCTTTTTGGATATCAAACCTGAATAAAGTATTTTTTTCCCGCAGCGTATAAGTATAGTTTTTAAACTGTGGACTAGGTTAGCCACCGAGCCGAGGGATATGGCCTTTAAAAAATATAACTGATTTTCTATTCATTTAACTCATAAATTTTCATAAAGTATAGTTGATAGCAGTTTGCCTGAGCGTCGATAGTTATCCCCTGCTAGACGTGGCATCATGACGCGTGTTTTCTCCTACTCTGATAATTCGTTTTCCTCGGTGAAAATGCGGGTTGTGACAGACATCCCCCACAAGGCAGCACTCCCGACCGTCAAGGAGGAACCATATCATCATAGTACACCAGTTGACCCGGACGTCGCTCAGTGTGCTGAGCTATGCGATGCTCAATATGGTGTCTATGCCGCAAAGGCCTAAAATGAAGAAGTCTCACATCACTAAGCATGTACCCACACAGAGAGAGATGACCAGGTAGCATACCTGGAGCGAACGACGACGACCATTGCCAAAGCTTACAGTAAAGTCCGGGGACTGCTCCATTGGAAGGTGGAGCTATTGGGCCAGTCAGGAGGAAAAGAAATTATGGCTCGCCATACTGTCTTGCATGACAACAATGTGGCGGTCATCGAAACTAATCACTAGCTTCATGGTCTGAGGCCCGAAAATGCTACCCAAAAAAAAACAAGAAAACTCCAAGAGGTGGGTAGAAGCGTCTGCAAAGTCCTCGGGGTTATCTTCCTCGAGAAATTCAATGTTCTCGAAATCCGCTAAAGTCTCATCTGGATTAAAGTCCCTGATGATGGTGCAAAATATCTAGACAACTCAAGTGTGGGTGAGGGAGTAGGGCTGACGGCAGCGAAAGCATAACCCCTTTTGGTGGAGATCGTCAAACTCACGGGTGGAGAAGCATTGTAGGGGAGCCGGTAGGCCAGTTCGAGTCATCCGAGGGAGCCGAGGTGGAGGAGGTTCTGTAGGAGTGGTTTGTCACGTACGTCCCACCTGCTGAATGTCGCCTCCCATAAGTGGTCGCCGAGGAGACAAATTCGCCTCCACCAGCTGAGCCATGTTGAGTGTCTCCAAAGCTGTCTCAGGATGGTGTATGTGGAGCCGGGAGCGGATATTAGGCAAGATTCCCTACATGAAGAAACTGAGGTATTTATCCAGCGGTAAGCCGGGAACATGGGTGACTAGGGAGATAAACTAATCAATGTATTCGCCCAGTGCGTTGGTCCGACGAACCCCTTCGATCACGGATTAATAATAGCAATTGTCGTAGTGGAGAACCATCTCCTGTTTGATCTCTGCCCAAGATATGGCTGGGTTGGACTGCCGAAGCCATCGGGCCCAATGGAGTGCGGAGCCGTCGAGTCCTACGACAACGATGAAGACTTAATCCTACTCCAGGGTATGGTGGAGGTCGAAATACTATTTTGCTTTGGCGATCCAGCCAATTGGGCCAACACCGAAAAAGTCAGGAAGATCCAAGGCAAGGGCGGAGCGCCCCGCAAGAGTCAGTGTCGAGGAGTCTCTTGTGGTAGGGAGAGGTGCCACCATGAGGATGGACGTGCCGACGAGAGTTCACGCAGAGCCGTTCGTGGATGAGGCTCCGGAGGGTTGGAGGTCGTCGATCTTAACGTGAAGGGTGAGAAAGGATGAGTGTATGGAGGCGACAAGGGATTTTTGGGAATCGACGCGGTGGAGGAGGGCCTCGGTTGATACCTTTGGTGGCGGATCAACGGTGGAGCGGGTAGATGGAGCCATCGCAGAGGGCGTGGGGTTGTAGAGCCGCGGGGGACGGCGGCGAAGCCGCGGGCTGGGGAGGAGAGATCCAGTGGCGCAGGGTCGCACAGGTCGTGGCGAGCATGGAATGTCACGGTCGCGAGATGCACGTGACGTGTCCTCGGGGGTCGATGGGGATGCACGTGCGGGAGGGCTTGCTAGGTTGGCAGTAGCAGGACTCCAGCAGCATTTAGCAGGAGGGATGGCAAGGTCAGACTAGTTGGTGTGAATTAAACTAGGGAAAACCAGTGCTAGAGGGAACTGGCGGTAAGGAGATGGAGAAGGAGAGGGAAAAAAGAGGAGAGAGATTTAGGGTTAGGAGAGAATAGAAAACATAACATGAATCCAAGATGTCTGAAACACAAGATGGCACTCCCCATTTATATTAGTGGGGTGCAAAAGAGGCGCATAACTGTTCGCCAAAAATAAATGCTGAAAATAAATAAATACTAAAAATGAACGGCTAAGCTGCGATCTCCTCCGTGGCCTCGGAGGGATCGTGTGATATACACGCCCATCATGTGTAGACTTGTCATGGGGGCTCGACATCGCGTGGCTCCGTAACACACACACATGCTATTACTAATTATTAGATAAGGTGTATGAGCTTCAAGTTTTAAAAAAGTAAATCTTTAGGAGTAGGATGGCTATTAAGCAGTGACATTGAAGGCAATATAAAAAATATTGGATGAAGCAAAAGAATTATCAGTCCAGTAGGCGCATATAAGAGCGAGCACAAAGTTTGGATAGGCTATCAGAATTTACATTTGATAGCACTGCTCATGAATTCCCATGTTTTGATGTTGAAATTAAATGTGATCTTGAATTTTCAAATATATAACAGAATAGCCTCAGGTGATGTTGATTTTGTCTTTTGATGGTCAGTCTTTACAAGTCATGTATATTAGGACTGTCGGGCTGGTTCAGGACCAGTCTTTTAAAAGACCGGTCATTTGACCTACCAGTCCCGAACCGGTCCCGTTCAAACTGGTCCCGATCCAGCACTGATTTTCCTCCTCTTGAGGAGGACCGTCTGGGACCGGAGGACCGGTCCCGAACCGGTGCTAACCGGTCCTTTTTATTTTTATATTTAAAAAATAAATTATAAAACAATATTTCGGTCTTTTATCTCAAGTTTAATTACAATTAAAGCAATACCTATTTCAAGTTTAATTTTAAAACTAGATGATAAATTATAAAACTTGAGATTTCAAACAGAGCAACACCTATTTCATTACAACTTACAAGTGAGATGATCGATCCTTTATCAAAGACCGGTCTTTAACCGGTCTTTTACCGGTCCCGGTCCAGGACCGATCTTTGATAAAATAAGAGGGACCAATTGGGCCCCCTAGGATCGGACCGATCCTAACAGGGACTTGTCCCAACCGGGACCAGTCCCTAGCAGGTCCCATCTGGACCTGTTAGGACCGTTTTTTTTGTGCACGCCTACTCTTACCGAAAAAAGAAAGAATGCCCAATAGAATTACCACACATTAACCTTGTAATCATTACTATTCACGAAGAGTAATGGAAATTAAACCTTCTAATTTAATTCATTTGTGCAAGAATAAGAGGATGGAAGTAGAGCAACGAAACAAGATGGATAGAAGGTTTGAGAACTCATTTAATTCATTGATTAATTTGCTGATACAATGCTGTTTTATAGTGCAGGAAATGGGAAATCAACGGTCATACAATTAAGAGTAAAAAAGAGCATTAAGCATACATTTAATATCAGAAATTTAACAGGCAACGTGACTCAACATTTTATCTTCTACTCAACGCTTTATCTTCTACGCAACACTTTTACTGTGGACAAGTTTGTTCATCTTCTAATATTCCCCCTTGAACCGGCGGTCCGGTTACTTTGAGTTCAATTTTGAGCTTCATAAACAGGCTGCGGTTCAATAGCTTGGTAAATATGTCGGCGACCTGTAGCTCCAACGAGCAATGTTCCAGACATGCTTCTCTGTTCTCTATCTTCTCTCTAAAGAAGTGGTATTTAATTGCGATGTGCTTGCTGCGGTTGTGGAACCCCGGATTTTTCGACAGTGCTATGGAGGAGCTGTTGTCGCATTTAAGCGATATTGCCTTCTTCTTCCTTTCTTAAGTAAACTCTTCTATCTTCCCCTTCATCCAGATACCTTCGCAAATTGCAAAAGTAATACTCATATACTCTGTTTCAGTTGTGGATAGGGCTACAGTTTGTTGCTTCCTCGACCTCCAAGAAACTGGGTTTGATCCATAAAAGAACACGTAACCCTCGGTGCTTCTTCGGTCATCTTGAGAGCCTCCCCAATCCGCATCGCACTAGCTTGTGAGCAATGGGTTGAGATCCCTGGTGTAGATGATTTTGTGGGTGACTGTCCCTTTTATGTATCTTAGAACTCGCTTGGCTGTCTCTATATGCTCTTTGGTCGGCGAGCTCATAAACCTGGATAAGAGATTAATAGAAAGCTCAAGATTGGGTCTTGAGTTAGTTAGATAAATCAAAGAACCAATTATACTTATATATGCATCTTCATCTATTTTTTCATCTCCTTCTTTTTACTTTCTTAGCTTCACATTTGTGTACATGAGGGTATGACAGGGATTGCAGTCAGACATTTTGAACTTCTTGAGTACTACACTGACATATTACTCTTGGGAGAGGTAGAAAGAGCCTTGAATCTGCGTGATCTCCATACCTAGAAAGAATTTTAGATACCCAAGATCTGACATTTCATACTTCTCCTTCATTCTAGTTTTAAAGATCTGAATTGCACTCTCTGATCCTCTAGTGATCAGTAGATCATCCACATAGAGGCACACTATAGTTCTGCTACCATTGGATTCAAATTTTATAAACATGGAAGGTTCGAGCTTGCTTGCGGTGAGGCCTTCCTGTTTGAAATATGCAGATATATTTGAGTGTCAGGCACGAGTTTCAATCCATATAGTTCCTTATGATGTTTGTAAACTTGATTTTTCTTTCCCCCTTTATATATACCCCTCTGACTGATCAACATAGACTTCTTAGGATATGGTGTCATTCAAAAAGGCTGATTTCACATCAAGATGATGAATAAGATAATAGTTACTTGCTGCAATGGAAAGTAGAAGCCGGATGGAGTCCATTCGAGCTACTGGGGAAAACGTTTCTTCGTAGTCCCTTCCAAATTTCTGGGTGTATCCTTTAGCCACAATTCTTGCTTTATGCTTCACTATGTTCCCCTTTTCATCATGTTTAAGTTTATAAATCCATTTTAGGCCTATGACAGGTTTGTCTGGTGGTTTTGGGACTAAGCTCAAAGTATTGTTTCTTTCAACAACACTTATCTCATGATCCATGGCTATTTTCCATTCCTTTTGTTGTGCTGCTTCCTAATAAGAGATTGGTGTTGAGTGGAACATAGCTATGCTTGTGTTCTCATAGATTTCTTGCGGCGACAGAGTGCGGATGGGCGATGATGACCTTAGTGAGTCAGGAGTTTGAATCAGCTCTGCATTTTCATGAGCTGGGGGTCCTGCATCACTTGGAGGGGGTTTGATGTAGGGTAGGCTGTGCCGTGAATTCTTAGGATGCAAGCTAGTGATGTGGAGGGGTGGACTCACTCAACCCTAGACCGATATGAGACGACAGGACTTAGTCAGGCGACTAGATTAATAACTTGCAACAAACATTATAATAGAGCGGCGCATTTAGCTTTAGAAGAATATGCAATTTTCTTTTAGGCGCGTTAGGCAATAGCTTTCCTCCGCACGGAGGGCTAGGCTAAGCACGCGGCGAATTTGAGCGTCCTGCACGTTAGGAAATCCACAGGCAAACGAGAAAGAACTATAATTCCATTAAAGCATAAGTTCCACAACATAAACAATGTTTTCATAACCAAATAACAACTAACAGTGCAAATCACAAGAGAAACAAAATCTGAAATAAACGTGGGCTGCAATGATTTTGGAAAACTGAAATGATGGAGGTAAAGTGGAGTTTCCGGGTGGTGAAGACTAGATCGGGTGAAGCGAAGTGGTTCCACGGAGGGGTGACGTTGCGGGGCTGCGGGTAGGGGAAGGATGAGGGCCGAAGAGGCGGTTTGGGGCTGGATCCGGAAGGACCCGTCCAGATCTGGACAGATCTCGGAGTGGGGGGTTTTGGGAGGAGGCGGGCTGTCGGGTAGCAAGTAGGAGCGGGCTGGGTGGAGCAGGGGAGGGCCGGCTGGATGTTGCAGGGAGGTATTGCGGTGGTGGTGATGTAGGGAAGGCGGCGGGCTGTCGGATCGCAGGTAGGGGTGGGCTGAGCGGAGCAGGGAAGGGGGTGGCTCGATGTTGCAGGAAGGTTGCAGGTTGGGGCTGCAGAGGGTGATGCGGCTGCTGGAGGCAGGGGAAGGGGCTGGCGGCTGGAGATGGGGAAGGAGGTAGACAATAAGGAATGATACTTACCCAAGGAGTCGGCACCGCGGAATGATCACCGGAAACAAGGAAGAAGATCTCTCCAATATTTCAGCAATGTGGAAAAAGCTGCAGCCAACGTTTATTTATAGAGAAATAAAATTAGGGCAACCAAAGATGAACGGCTATGATTGGCCGTCGATCCCGGCGCCAAAGCAACGCTAAATATAATACGAAATACAACATGCTATATATGAAACTTAATCAGAACGACGAGCCGGACGCAGCCACGGTGGCGGATCGGCGATCGGGTCACGCCCTCCTGCGAGAATACACGAACGTGGGGTCCACCCTGCGCCGTGTCGTGACGGATGGTCCCCCATCAGGGTTTAATTGGAGCTTAGCTGTGGTGCAGGTGCCTTGACTCACCGTGCTGTCTTATGCCCAAATCCAATTGTCTTCCTCATGTAAACTAACTTGTCTCTTTTTTCTTTGAGCAAATGCGCAAAGACAATGCATCCAAAAGTTCTTAAGTGCCCCATTTCAGGCTTTTTGCTGTTTAACATTTCATAAGGAGTGGACTTTTTACTGACCTTATTTGGAACTCTGTTTAGGATATTCACAATAGTATCTGTTGCTTCTCCCCAAAAATGCTTTGGCATGCCTTTGTGTAGTAGTATGGTTCGTACCATCTCCAAAATTATTCGATTACGACGTTCTACTACACTGTTTTGTTGGGGAGATCCTGGAGCAGTGAGCTCATGTCTGATTCCATGACCTGAGCAAAAGTGTTTAAACGTGTGTGACACGAATTATCCTCTATTATCACATCTTATTGTCATGATATTTCTTTCCAACTTCTTCTCAATCTCTCTTTTGAACTGAATGAACTTGGAGAATTTTTCGGATTTTTGCTCTAGCCGGAATAGCCACATATACCTGCTTAAATCATCAACAATAAGGAGAAAGTACCTCTTACCTACAACAGTGGGAGTTGTGGATGGTCCCCATAAGTCAGAATGCAGAAGGTCAAGCGACTTGGAGCACCTTTGATAAGAAGGAGGGAAGGGCAGACGATGTGATTTTCTAGTGGCGCAGGTGTTATAGGAGCAATGATGAACCTTGAGTTCAGGTAGACCATTTGCAAGCTTGTTTTAAATTAAGTTTTACATAGATTGGAAATTGAGAAGCCCCAAGCGATTGTGCCACATCATTACGATATCAGTTGTGTGTTGTAAGGTGGTAAGAGCAGCAGATTGTACTGGTTCCAGGTAGAGGGAGAAGACTTTGTTCTTGGACATTTTTGTGGACGCCACCTGCTTGTCAGAAGGATCAAAAATTTGGCATAAATTAGATTTAAAGACAACTGAGTACCCATTGGTCATCATTTGGCCGACGCTTAGTAGGTTCTGAGCTAATAAAGGTACATATTGCACGTTTGAAATCACTTTGCTTCTTCCCTCTTTATCTCTGACTGTGATGCTCCCAATGCCTTCAATCGTCTTGGATTTTACATCTCCAAGGTACACAAAGGAATTTGTATTTTGATCTAAGTGAATAAATAGGCTTATCTCATTTTTCATACAGTGATGTTTTATATTGCCTCTTTATATTTACTTTTCTGATAGAAATTACCTTTTTATTCCCTTGGTAGATTTTTCAGAGGGTATCCCATGCAACTTTTGATGTTTTGGCACCCATGATTCTTTGGAAAACATTGGTTGAGATGGCTTGTTGGATGAGTAGCAGTGCCAAGGAGTTCTTTTGCTTCTCCTTTGGGTATTCTGGCTTCCTCTCCTTCTTTCACCTTCTCTCTTGGGTCAGGTCTAGGTCCATTTTGGACAACCTTCCATAGATCTTAGGACTCTAGTAGAGTCTCCATCTTGACCGCCCAGTGATCATATAGCTCTCCATTGAATAAGGGAAGGTGTTGTGACAGGAATGCGGTATTGTTGGTAGATGATGAGCCCATGAGAGCCAAGAGAAATGGATGGTGATTAAAGTCGAATAAGGCTCAGGATAACATGCTATAATACCACTAATGGAAATTAAACCTTCTAATTTAATTCATTTGTGAAGGAATAAGAGGATGGAAGTAGAGCAATGAAACAGGATGGATAGAAGGTTTGAGAACTCATTTCATTCATTGAATAATTTCCTGATATAGTGATGTTTTATAGTGCAGGAAATGTGAAATCAACGGTCATACAATTAAGAGTAATAAACAGCATTAAGCATACATTTAATATCAGAATTTTAACAGGCAACGTGACTCTCAACCCTTTATCTTCTACTAAACGCTTTTACTGTGGACCGTTGGTTCATCTTCTAATAAAGAGGATGTTTAAGGGAAACATTTCTTCTTCTTTGCAAATAATATTCATCACTCGGCTTTGCCAAGAAAATGTGATAATACGAAAGTTAGGTGGTTTGATAGCATTGTCTACTGTCTCTTGGGCGAGGGATTATTCCAATCGCATGCGCGGACCATCTGGGTGATCTCAGGCCAGTTCCAAGAACTTCAACTCTTGGGCAGCTCAGTGTCAACCTCATTTGATAATTTTATCTCAACTATTTGGAGATTGATTTTATGAATTCTCATTTTTCATTCATGTCAAGTGTTGTACAAAATATTAAACCTACGTTATCTTGGGTCTACCACTTGTAATACTTAGGGTTCATTTAGCGAGGCGTTTGGAGGCCGCGTTTGTGGCAAACGCCGTCGCAAGGAGAGTAACCAAATGCCCGGCGGTGGCGTTTGCTGTGTCTCCACCTGCCATCCCTTGTGGATGGAGCAATCCTCAGCGTTTCCAACGGCGGCCTCCTCTCTCCGGTTCGAAGAGCGGCCCGACTCCTTCCCTGTCTCCACCCGCCGCGCCAAATGAAGCCTTAATTCTTGACACAAACTTTGGCTTTGTTTGCCATGGTGGTGGCGGTCGTGAATGTGGTGGTCATGAACTGTCATTCATGAATGCCCGACATCACAAAAAAAATTCATGCAGTTTATGCTCAAAACTAGTATATTTTCTTGCTGACGGTCATAATCTTTGTCTTATCAAACATACATTTTATGATAATGATGTTTTTGATCAAATCTTATTGGAGCAAATAAGTCATGCCAACCCAAATATCTACAAGACTACTTAGTAATTTTTTTAACCATCACTTCATATGCCCATACAACCTAAGTCTTTGTACATTCAATAGATGACAGTATGTCACTCCAATAAAATAAATAATGCATACTTATTCAATACAAACTAATTTTTAGTATTATATAATTTATGTCATAATGATAAGTCCTAAATAATTTTAATAAGTGATCCATATTAAAGCCTAAAAGAAAAGAAAAATCATGTTTAAATTTCCTCCAATGTACGATCCTCTTCCCACGTAAAAAGAAGCTCATCGGAAGCACCCAATAGTCTCGCCGATCCGTCCCAGCCACGTGGATGTTAATCATCAAGAGCTCCATTGAACCTCATATGTGTAGAGAGGAATGGGGGCAATCCTAGGTGGTGACAAGCCTCTTTTTAAACCCCCTCTCTCCATGGATTTCTCTGTAACAACGTGTGGAGTAATTTTTCCGTACGAATAGCGTTCTCTTCTCTGGGAGCGGATGAGATACAAGCCGCCCAGCTTTAAATCCAACATCGGTTCTTTACCTAAATAAAAATAAAAAAAACAAACCTAACTCAAACTTTAAAGACCCATCAGACTGCTCCTGTGCTAGCCATGCTCCTTCCTCTGAGAATGGGTAGCGCAGGAAATTTTTTTTTGCAACCTGTGAGAGATTACCCTAGTGGTCCAAACTGCAAGCCCAAGCATTCATCAAACTTTTTAAGGTCCAAAGGCCATGATCAGATTCCAATGCATGTGAGTTCTCTTTATTGGTCAATGATTGTTGTTGCGGTCAACTCAACCCTCCTGGTAGATAGGTTTAAACTAGGCCGTCTTTGTCTGTGGAGAGATCGAGCGCGCACACAATCACAGACTAAGAAGAAGCACACAAGGCAATTTTAACATGAAAAAACCCCTCAACTGAATAAAAAACAATGTGACCGATACGGTGTCGGTCAAACATCACTATTGGCAGAAGTTTACAGATTATCTAGAGAATCGAGGGCGACAGGCCTCTCTTCGTTACAGCTTTGAGATAGGAGATGGAAGAGTGCTCGGTGGGCGATAGACCGACTCACGCGAAGCTGATTCATTTCTATTCTATGATGGAGACGAGCATTCCAAGAAGCAGCTAGGCTGGCGAACTTCGTGGTGGAGCGCACAGAGACGCGCTGACGATGACTTTAGTGGCATCGCGCACGTAGGAGGGCTTGCAGAATGGTGTGTTCTTCTTAGGAGCGTCGTGGACTTAAACAAATTCTCGGGTGGCCCGACTGGTGGATGAGGCTCGTAAGAGGATTTCTACAGAGCTTTGACTTGAGGAAAAAGAAAGTTGGGGGAGAGAAAGTTAGAAATGAGGGGGAGGGGGGGTCCTGGGGCCTTTATATAGGCTACAAGAGGTGATTATGGTGTTTACACGGCTATCCGCACACAGTAACCAACCAAAATTACTAATTGAAGTCCGCATTCAATATAATTTCAGGCGTATATTATTCCCATAATTTTGCTATATGTAGGTCATTAATTAATAAATAATATTCCCCACTAATTATGAGGGTTAGTGACTAGTTACGATGGTGGTTATTCTCCTAACGAATGGTGGCGATTGTGAAATGATGATCGGACGGTGGTGAAGGCTAGCAATGAGCGGGCGATCAACTTGGAGGCGATCGGCCATCGGAGGAGGATTCGCGGCTGGTGGAATGGTCGTCCGCGGTGGGAGAGGACGCGGCCGCTGGAGTTGGCTTCGGGGAGGGGAGGCAACCGTTCGTCCGCCCTTGCGGGTGGAGCGTTGTGGCAATGGGGAGGGGCGGCCGCACGACAGCCTCCCCTCTCCGCAGCCGCCTCCCACGGCCGCGTCCTCTCCCACCGCGGCCGACCATTCCACCGGCCACGACTCCTCCTCCGGTAGACAATCACCGCCAAGTTGACCTCCCGCTCCTAGCTAGCCTTCACCACCTCGGGAGGCCGCCCTTGCAGGCAACGTACCGCGACCGTGGGGATTAGCGGTCGCCGTGCGATCTCCTTCGCTAGTGGTGCCCCGCGATAGCGGGAGGAGTCCACGGGGAGGGGCACCCGCGACGCGGTCGCCCTTGCTTCGACAGGGACGGTCGGGCATGGGTCTCCCGATGCCGACGACCGTGGCGGTTGATGGGACTGTGAGGGTGCAGGTAGTGGGATCGGTGCGCAGAGAATCTAGCATGGCATTCGCATGAGCGGTAGTCAACTCCATGATCCCACTAAGTTTGTGGGAATCATGAGGGGTGGTCAATTGGCACCCCTTTTTCTTTAAATTTTAGGATGGCCTCATCATATTCCCCCAAAATTTTCGATTCATAGAGTCGGAGCCTGAGAAGAGTGAGGATTATCAAGGATCTTCTTCTATGGCGATCATGGTGCGGATGAATGGAGAGGTTCCTCCGGGAGTGACTGGCGACGATGCACGTGTTAATTTAAGTTGTAAAACATTAGGTTGTGAAAATGATGTGCAGCGGGAGGAATTCGCGACGGTGAAGGTGCGCAGAGGCGGAGGCACGCAGAGGGGGAGGCACGCGGAGGGGGAGCGATGCAGAGGTGGAGGTGCACCAAAGCAGAGACGTGCGAGCCCATATGTGCGGGCATCTGCGCGCACAGGCCCCCACGCCCTTGGGAGACGGTGCGACATTGGGGATGCGCTTGCCCGCGGGCGCCCGGGTTTACACGCATCTGAGTGTGCGCGCACCTGCGCGTGTTCTCAGGTGTGCACATTCCCGGGTGCGCGCACCTGGGCGCATGTACTTGCGCGCTGACCGGACCACACGTTTCGGGCGCTCGCATTCAGGGCATGCGCGCTCTGGGAGAGCGGACCTGAGCTCGCACCGGGGATGCGCACACTTGAGCGTGCGTGCTTGTGCCCCTCTGGGCATGTACGCCTGTGTTTTTTGTGTTAGTGTTACCATTGTGATCTAGAAGTGTTCAAACAGGTATTCTCACTTCCAACGCCATATGAGCCTATGAGGTCGCACATAAGAGTATTGGAGAAGTTAGAAAGGTTTGTGTTGGCATTGCTCATATGTTATATGAGTGAAAGGCCAAGCCTGTGACATTCTAGATTTGGACCTATATTGTGAATATAGATGACCAAGTGAGTTGTTAGAAGACTAAAGGGTAATTCGTCGAAAGGTATCTTGTTGTTTCGAAGAATCTGTTTGAATTCGTCGAGTATACTCTTGATATCTCGACAAATTGGAATTTGATTCGTCGAGCATACTTTTGACCTCTTGATGAATTGGACTTGGATTCGTCGAGTATTCTCTTAATGATTCGACGAATTAGTCTGTCTGAATTCGTCGAGTATTCTCGTGTTGTCTCGACGAATGGATCCTTTATTCGCTGTATATACACTTGTCATCTCAACGAATGTTGTTAACTCCGGTTTGATTATTTAAGTCTGATTTTAGCTAGGTTTGTGGATAACGACTGTTTCTGTATATATATAGATGAGATAACTATTTTCTTGGAATACGCTTAACCTAATCTATTGAGATCGTGAGTACGACTTCTTCTTCCCTGACAGAACTGTTCTGCAACCTAGAAGTCGCAGCCGTCGATCCGTTGTTGCTGACCATTTCGACCTTTTGCCGTCGTTCGAAATTGTTTCCCAAGCTTCGTGTTCATCACCGCCGCCTCTCCTTTAACGGATCTAGCAATTTGTGGAGACGTTAAGGTCATTCGTTCTTCAAACCTAGATCTTGTGTGACATGTATCTAAGGGTTCTTCTTGCTCATGTTGATACCCATAGAGGCGTTGATACACTTCTATGCTCAGATCTCTAGCCGCAAGTGTTCGTCGGACTTCCTTGGATCATCTTGGTTGATTAGTGACTTAATCCCGCTAAGGTATACTTTTATTAAAATTTGTTTTTACTTCTTGATCAATGATTATTACAAGATCCATTTCTCTTTGGGTTTTCTTGATTTATATTCCGCTACACACATATGATCTACATCTCCTAGTAAAACCCAACATTTTGGGCATGCGAGCGCTTAGGCGTGCACCCTTGTGCATAATTAGGTGCTCGTGCTTGCGCGTCTTTGGTTTTTTGCGCAGTTTTTCATGTATGTGACCAGTTTACACATGCTTGTGCACGGGGGGGGGGGGGGGGGGGGCTCCAAGGCGCGATTATCACACTCTTGGGATGCCATTGATTCTTAGTCATAGGTGATTATTTTTGGTAACATTTGTTTTGTAGATCTCGAAGCGCAACGCGCAAGGCCGCCTGATGCGGTTGCGCTCCACACTTACCGCCGAACAAATTGCGGTTTGGAGAAAAAAATACGAAATAGCTGTTGATCTTGAAGTGAGGATTCCTCATATTGAAGAAAGAGTTCAGAAGGTTAGTTGATGGTATGCGAGACAATATTACGGTCAAGATTACGATTTTCATCTTGCGAGGAGGTGATTGTCATTTTACAGTTTTGCGGGTCCCTCTGTCGCAATTTACTTCGCTAGGGATGACACACTTTATTGGGTTAGTTACATTCTTTAGAGAGCAAGACTCGAGATTTTCCTTGGATTTGTTCAGAGACTGGTGCAAGGTTCACGTGGATAGTGGTGACCGTGTTGAGATCTACAACAATAAGAGTTGGCTTGACTTTGAGAGTCGGACAAATCGCCGCCATGTCAACACTCTGTTTGGTTATGTACGAAATTTCTAGTGTCTTCCCGGAGCTTTGGAATCCTCTACCTGATCGTTTTCATCGCCAAATGGGATGAGAAGTGGACTTCTCTCTCGTGTTAGGATTTATAGAGTTACGGGAGCTGGCGAATTGTTTGTTCAGCATTTCTTTGTTTGTAGAGGAGAAATGACTGCGGTTATGCGAACTTTCGGCCGATTCTTAGCGTGTAGAAGAGGAATTTTTGCTCCGTGATTGGAAAAGAAAGCTTGTTCTGAAGGGTACTAGTGATGCAGATGCGGAGCCTCATCCTTTATTCAGGCAGAGAGTTTTTCAAACTGAGGAGGTTCCTCAAGATTAGGATGCACCAGCTGATCCGGAGATTAAGGTGTTGGATTCTTTTGTCCCCCCCCCCCCGAGTCCTTCATTCAGAGCTTTCTTCACCCAACTATCTTCTTCTTTGGAGGTGATGATCGATATTGTAAGTGAGCTCTCTTTTTTTTGGTTTTTGAATTGATTACTTTATGCAATTCTGACCTTCTCCTTTTTTCTTGAAGATTAAAGCTCAGGCTCATATAGAATTTACATGGAACGACCATTATGTGAGTTTGAAAATGGATACTTGACTATTCAGGAGAAACTCTGTGTGGTGGAGAGTTCACTGGCTGACTTAAAGAAGGAGCATGATCGAGATATATCTTGATTTTGATAGATTGGCTCGAAGTTGAAGGCAGAGCTTAAGGATACTTAGACAGTGCTGACGATGGAAAATTTTTAGTGGTGAACACTGCGCAGTTGCTGAAGACTACTCAGGAGGAGGCTTCTCGTTGGAGATCGAGCTTCGAAGACTGAGGTAGAGCGACTTTCCTTAGAGGATCGAGTGTTAGAGCGGAAGGCTGCTGGGCTTGCTGAATATATGGACTCCTTGGACTATATGCGCAATCGTTGCTTGATTGGAGAGGAGATCTGCACGGAGGTCTTGACTAGAGAGATAAAGCCCTAGATGGAGGATATTTGCGAGGTCGCCGTTAGGCATGGAGTGCAAAAGGCTCTTAAGATGTTGTCCATGAGGCTTGGGTGTGATGTCTCCAGTCTTGGCTTTGATGACCTTTCTAATAATGGTGACTCAGGTTCTGATTCTGATGTAGACGTAGTCGGCAAGTAGTAGTATTAACTTTACTTGTTTGTGTTCCCTTTGTCAGTTTAGTTTGTATTGTGTCGTTGTTCTATGATGGTTTTGTATCTGTCTTTGTACTTTTGCACTTGTACTTTGTATACTCCTTTGACTATATGTATGCTGCTTTTATGTGTTTTTTGAATTGCCTTTGCAGTTATCCTTCTAACGTTGAGCTTTTCTCTGATGTTGAGCTTGTGAGGTATTGTCATCATTATTTTGAGTGTGTCCACATTGCTGTTTGGTTGACTGTAGAAGGACATAACCCAGTAGCGTCTTAACCTTTGAACTAAGGTATCTGTAAGGGGGCGGGCCCTGGCAGTGTTGTGACCTACCGTGGGGAAGAAGGGCACATATTCGATCTGGGGAAGTGATAGGTCAATTGAAGATGATGAGGGGTAGGCCCTACCAGTCGTTTGCTGATTATGCTGCTGAAGTACAAACCTTTGGACCGAGGCGAAGAGTGAGTTCTTCTTTCCAAGTAGCGAGAGTTCGCAGGAGCGAAGCATGCTGCCAAGAGGCAGGTGTTATGAGCGCACTATATTAGGGAAGGTGTTGTGAGCGTGCATCTCGGAGACAGGTGCTGTTAATGAGCATGATGTATGGGAGTACGTGTTGTGAGTGCGCTTTCTGAAGGCAAGTGTTGTTAATGAGCGCGCTGCACGAGGGTAGGTGATGTGAGTGAGCTGCCCAAAGGTAGGTGTTGTGAGTGCGCTGCCCTAAGACAGGTGCTATTAATGAGCGTGCTGCACAAGAGCAGGTGTTGTAAGCACACCGTCGGAAGGCAGATGATGTTAATAAGTGAGCTGTCCAAAGTCAGGTGTTGTGAGAGCGCTGGTCAAAGGCAGATGCTGTGAGCGCGCTTCCCGAAGCTAGTGTTGTTAATGAGCGTGTTTCGCGAGCGCATGTGTTGTGAGCACGCTGCCCGGAGACAAGTGTCGTTAATGAGCAAGCTTCACGAGGGCAGGTGTTGTGAGCGCGCTATTGGAGGACAGATGTTGTTAATGAGCGTGCTGCACGAGCGCATATACTGTGAGCGCACTGCCTGAAGGTGATATGCGAAATAAGTATATGTATTACATGCAAGTGCACACATCGAATCAAGTAATATAATGTGAATATAGATCGTTCACATGGAGAGGTATTAGATTTAGTGCTTGCAAATACCAATGGTGTCTTTTCTTTAAATCCAAGTAAGCTAAGAATGATGATGTTATAATTATTGAAAACTACAAATAAAAATTCTTAGTTAAAAATAAACTGCAATTACTTGAGGAAATACTTTTGTATCAATTGAAAAACTAATCCTGTATCATGATTTCCTAAGTCTAGTGCAATGAATATGTGAATGTAACGTTGTGATAATGCGTAGTGAATCGCCTTGCAATGATTTTTAAATAGAGTTCCGTATATTTTGATATCAAAAATCCCTAGTCCTTTATTTCCCCTTGGGTGAAATAAGAACTTCTTGAAAAACAAAAACCAAAGCTGCTAACATCAAGAAGAAATTTCTTTCTCCCTTCAAATGCTATACAGAAATTAAGACGTATTTGCGCAACTCCTCTCTCGATTTATGGAGCGCAGTAAAAAAGCGAAACCTTGGCCAAATGTTTCAAAATAAAGATAATGAATTCGATAAAGGACATTCACCAAATAATCACAAAGAGAAAATTAGATAATATTCATCACACAAGACCAAGCACTCTCACAATACAAGATTAAAAGAAATGAGTTCATGGCGATAGAGGAAACACACAAAACGTTTGGAGAGATATTACAATACACAATGAAATTGATAATTAAACACTACAGGATTCTCCTTTTGAAGTCGCTCACTTGATCCGCCTGGAGACCCGTCTTCCTTGCTCTAGCCGCCCCCTTCAATGGAGGATTTTGAAAACCCTAGAAGAAGAACTCCTTCCCTTTCCAAAGATTCTTTTTTTAACACTAGAATAATCCTTTAATAAAAACATCCAGCCCCCACCCCAAAGGATGCCTCCCATTTTTGCAAACGACACCATTTTTGCAAATGATGCCATTTTTTAATTTTAAAATTTTAAATTCGTCAAGATGTTGCAACTTTTTTTCCAAAGGTTGCAACCTTTTTTCCTGGTCATGATATTTGGGCAGATTTTGATTCTCCAAGCATATTTTTGTTGCCATTTCTTGCAATAACACATTGGAAAAACATCGGATTTGCCATAAATCAAAAAAATATGAATTTATTTCCATTTTTATTTCATTTATATTTGTTTTAAGCATTTATAATGAATATTAAATTCAATAATTGGGCTAGATAACTTTTTTTTGAGAATGTATCACACATCCTCGCTTAAACCTTTGCTAGTCCCAAACAAAGACAATTCCAATCATCGAAATTGAGTAAGAGGATGAAATCAAAATATAAAACTCTCATGATCCTTCTTCTCAAAAATAATTAAAGAAAGCTTATTCAAGAGTTTTGATTTAACCAATAAAGGACTTTTCAAACACTAACAGTTCAAAATAATCAAATATTCATTAGCTTGATCAAAGATAAATCTCAATTAAAATTTCTAGTGTGGTGTGTGATATTCTTTAAAATCATTGACTCCCATAAATTTTTCTCATTGAACTTCCTCAATAACTAAGAAAGAATGAGAATAAGTCAAGTCTTTTACTTAACCTCTACTAGAGTTAGTTGTTTAATTTGTGACGAAAATATGAGGACTTGCGGTGGAAATGACTCTGGCTTGTTTAGAAATAAATTACAATAGAGAAAGGTATTTTCGTAGTTAATATACTTAATAACTCCCTAAACTAGGTGGTTCATTTTTCAATTGTTATAATTTTAGTCCATAGTTGAGATCATTCCAAGTAAGTGTACACACACTTAGGCCACATATCATTTTGACATTTTTACATTTGTTTTTAAATCGTAGTTGGGATCATTCCAATTATGAATATACATACCTAGGCCGCATATCATTATGACACATTCTTTTTTATCCTTTTTTTATAAAGTCATAGTAGGGATCATTCCAAGTAAGTGTACACACACTTAGGCCACAGATCACTCTGGCTCACAAATTTTTTTTTTATTAATCACCCATAATTGAAAAGTTATTAAGAAATTACTATTAGGAATGTGGGGAAATTTTGCATAGTAATCAAAGGTTCAAGCTCAAAGGATAGTGGAATCAAATATAGGTAGCGAGACATGCAATTGATCAAAGGGAAGTTCAATCATTCTTTCAAATTAAATAGTCATCTCAAAACTTCGGTTTAATTCTCCAACTCGGTTCTTGCTCGCTCTTTCGTCATTATTTTTAGAAGTCAATAAAAAATTATTTTTAGGAAAGAAATTCTTTTAAAAGATATTGTGGTTAACAAAAAATGCTTAATAGAGCTTTTATCCATCTTACTAACTTCAAATCAAAGGTATGAATTTTTAAGATTGACTCTCCTACCAAACAACAATCATTAAACAGTTTTGAGTAACTCATTTGTTAATTATATCAAGAAGTATGATCAACCATTATTTTTATAAAAGTTTACTCCTCACCCAATTAGTGGGGATTATACCACCTTCACCTCCACACTTTTTCCCTTTGTTAGTCCTTAGCAAAGAGACTTCAATACCCAAGAATTTTTTTTAAAACATATTCTCACTAATTAACACAAAAGGGAAGGACAAAAAGAGACTTGAAATCTAAATACTCCCCTGAAAATCGGAGTGTCCGCATACTTGTTCATTACTTTCTCGATGATGTGCCCAATTTACTCTATTATGGAATGTCCTTTAGTAATCCTAGACATGTTTTGTAGCATGTAAAATGTATATCTTGGACATATATAAAGGTTAAAACACAAAATGTAGTTTTGTCTAATTCTATGTATATAATAAAAAACCATCAAAATGACAGAAGTATAGCAGGATCATGTAGATTAAGACACTATCATTTTGCCATTCTAATAATACTCCACAGTAGTAAGTCTACATCACTATAGGCGTCATAAGATAAACAATACACTCATAATATAATACAATACTATAACATGACACACCAAGTATAATAAGAAAAATAATTTCAATTTTATGTCAGCTTGAAGGTAGACACAATAAGAGTGTCTCGTAATAATCAACATACAGAGCATCACCATATCTTATGAGCATATCACAAAGTACAATAAAAATAATGCACCACAATAAATCATGTCCAACAATCATAATATAATAAGCATAAAGTCTCACCATCCTAAAGGGCCAACACATTAAGTCAAATTTATTATGTATACTAATCAACCACAGAAAATTGGGATTTCATTCAAAGTAATAATCATTCGGGGAAAGATATAGGTGAGATGAAACCATGAGTGATCACTGTAACACCATGATACAAACAAAATAATCAAAAATTTCTCGAGCATTGTAACAGACTATCACCATATGTAGCATAACACAAAATATAATGTACAAAAAGATAAGCCTATCACCACTAGTTAGTCCCACCAAATATTAAACACAAAATAGAAATGAAAAATAGAACTATGTTATTCATTGTCACCTTCGGCAGCCTCCCCCTCGATCTCATCATCCTCTTCCTCTCTATCTTGACCTTGTTTAATAACCAGCTCAACGAGATCGACTCTCGACCAGTCGCTATCTAGCAGGTATCACTCCTTATCAAACAAGGACTGGAGATGGTAGGTTAGCTCTTCGACTGAGATCTTGGCCTTGAGCAACAACTTTTCTAGACACTTATGTAGCGCCTCGAATCGAGCTTAAAAGTAGAGGTGCTCACATCTCTAGTATACTTTCAAATACTCTATGTTCTCCGTAATTTGGTCGAGGTTGCCCCGTCCGTAGACTCTCCAATGTCAATGTCATTAGGGCCGGTCACTGATGGATTTGAATAGGTATACATATTACATGCAAGTGCACGCGTTGAATCAAGTAATATAATGTGAATAGAGATCGTTCTCATAGAGAGGTGTTAAATTTTGTGCTTGCAAATACCAGTTGTGTCTTTTCTTTAAATCCAAGTAACCTAAGAATGATGAGGTTATAATTATTAAAAACTACAAATGAAAATTCTTAATTAAAAATAAACTATAATTACTTGAGGAAATACTTTTATTAATTTGAAAACTAATCTTGTATCATGATTTCCTAAGTCTAGTGCAATGAAAATGTGAATGCAATATTGTGAGAATACGTAATGAATTGCCTTGCAATGATTATTAAATAGAGATCCGTATCTCTCGATATCGGAAATCCCTAGTCCTCTATTTCCCCTTGGGTGAAATAAGAACCGCTTAAAGAACAAAAACCAAAGTTGCTAACATCAAGAGAAAATCTTTTTCTCCTTTCAAATGCTATATCGAAATTATTGCTTACGCAACTGCTCTCTTGATTTATGGAGCGCAGTGAAAAGGTTAAACCTTGGCCAAAAGTTTCAAAATAAAGATCATGAATTCGATAAAGGACATTCACACCACAATCACAAAGAGAAAATTATATAATATTCATCACACAAGACCAATTACTCTCACAATACAAGATTAAAAGGAATTAGTTCATGGAGACGGTGGAAACACACAAAATGTTTGAAGAGATCTTACAATACAAGATGGAATTGAAAATTAAACGCTGCAGGATTCTCCTTTCGAAGTCACTCGCTCAATCTTCCCAGAGATCCGTCATCTTCCTTGCTCTAGCCGCCCCCTTCAATGGAGAATTTTGAAAACCCTAGATGAAGAACTCTCCCCCTTTTCCAAGGATTCTCCTCTTTAACTCCAGAATAATCCGTTATTAAAAACGTCAAGCCCCCTACCCAAAGGATGCCACCTTCAATTTTTTAAAATGACGCCATTTTTTTAATTTTTAAATTTTAATTCATCAAGATGTTGCAACCTTTTTTCTCCGGAGGTTGCAATCTTTTTTCAGGTCATGATATTTGGGCAGATTTTTGGTTCTCCAAGCAGATTTCTTTGGCGTTTCTCGCAATAATACATTGGAAAAAGACCGAATTAGTCACAAATCAAATAAATATTAATTTACTTCCATTTTTAATTTAAACTTATTTTAAGCATTTATAACGAATATTAAGCCCAAAAATTGGGCTAGATAACTTATTTTTGGAAAGTTATCACAAATCCACACTTAAACCTTTGCTAGTCTCTATCAAAGATAATTCCAGTCATCGAAATTGAGTGAGAGGATATAGTCAAAATATAAAACTCCCATGATCTTTCTTCTCAAAAATAATTAAAGAAAACCTACTCAAGAATTTTGATTTAACCATTGAGGACTTGTCAAACATTAATGGTTCAAAATAATCAAATAATCAAATATTCATTTTTTTGATGAAAGATAAAGCTCAATTAAACTTTCTAGAGTGGTGTGTGCTATCCATTAAAATCATTGACTCCCATAAATTTTTCTCATCGAACTTCTTCAATAACTAAGAAAGAATGAGAATAAGTCGAGTCTTTGACTTAACCTCCACTTGAGTTAGCAGTTTAATTTGATAAGAAAATATGAGGAATTGCGGTGGAAATGGCTCTGGCTTAGTAAGAACTAAATTATGATAGTGAAAGGTATTTCCCTAGTTAATATACTTAGTAACTCATAAAACTATGGAGTTCATTTTTCAATTGTCATAATTTTAGTCCATAGTTGGGATCATTTCAAGTAGGTGTACACACACTTAGGCCACATATCACTATGACATTTTTACATTTTTTTAAACTATAGTTGGGATCATTCCAAGTATGAATATACATACCTAGGCCGCATATCAATATGACACATTCTTTTTTTTATCTTTTTTATAAAGTCATAGAAGGGATCGTTCCAAGTAGGTGTACACACACTTAAGCCACATATTACTATGACTCACACAATTTTCTTTTATCAATCACCCATAGTTGAAAAGTTAATAGGAAATTACAACTAGGAATGCGGGGAAATTATACATGGTAATCAAAGGTTCAAGCTCAAAGGATTGTGGGTGATCAAATCAAATATAGGCAGTGAGATACAAAATTGATCAAAGGGAAGTCCTAATCATTGTTAGAAATTAAAGAGCCATCTCAACTCTTTGATTTAATTCTCCAACTCAGTTTTTGCTCACCCTTCCGTCATTATTTTTAGATGAAAAAAAATTATTTTTTGGAAGAAAATTCTTTGAAAGGATATTGTGGTTAACAAAAAATACTTAAAAGATCTTTTACTCATCCTAATACTTCAAATCAAATGTATGAACTCTTAAGATTGACTCTCCTACAAAACAACAATCATCAAATAGTCTTGAGTAACTCATTTGTTAATTATATTGAGAATTAAGATCAACCATTATTGTTATAAAAGTTCACTCCTCACCAAATTAGTGGGGATTATACCACCCCCACCTCCACACTTTTGCCCTTTTCTAGCCCCTAGCAAAGAGACTTTAATACCTAAGAAATTCTTTTTAAACATATTCTCACTAATTAACACATAAAGAGGAAAAAAAGAGACTTGAAATTTAAATACTCCTCTGAAAATTGGAGTATCTGCATAATTGTCCATTACTTTCTTGATGATGTACCCAATTTACTCTGTTATGGAATGTCCTTCAGCAATCCTAGCCATGTGTTATAGCATGTAAAACATATATCTTGGACATATATAAAGGTTAAAGCACAAAATGTAGTTTTGTCCAATTCTACGTATATCATCAAAAACCATCAAAAATGACAGAAGCATAGCAGGATCCTGTAGATTAAGACACTACCATTTTGCCATTCTAATAATACTATAGATTATTAAATCTACATAACTGCAGGCATCATAAGAATAACCATACCCTCATAATATCATACTATAATATAACATGACACACCTAACATAATAGAAAAACAATTTCAATTTTAGGTCAGCCTTAAGGTAAACACAGTAAGAGTGTCTTGCAATAATCAACATATAAAGCATCACCTTATCATATGTGCATATCATAAAGTTCAATAAAAATAATGCATCACAATAAATCATGTCTAGGAATCCTCACATATAAACTCTCACCATCCTAAAGGGCTAAGACATTAAGTCCAATTTATTATATGAACTACTCAACCACATAATATCAGAATTTAATTTAAAGTAATAATACTATAGGGCAAGATATACGTGAGATGAAACCATGAGCGTACAATGTAACACAATGATACAAAAAAATAATCAAGAAGTTCTCAAGCATAGTAACAGACTATCATCATATGTAGCGTAGCACACAATATAATGTCAAAAAGATAAATCTATCACCACCAGTTAGTCCCACCAAATATCAAACACAAAATAGAAATGAAAAAACGAGCAATGATATTCCTTGTCACCTTTGGCAGCCTCCCCCTTGATCTCGTCATCCTCTTCCTCGCTATCATGACCTTATTTCTTAACTAGCTCAACGAGATCGACTCTCGACCAGTCGTTGTCTAGGAGGTATCCCTCCTTATCAAACTGGGACTGAAGACGGTAGGTCTGCTCTTTGATTGGGATATTGGCCTTGAGCAGTAACTTTTCTAGAATTTTATGTAGCACCTCGAATCAGGCTTCAAAGTATAGGTGCTCACATCTCTGGTATGCTTTCAAATACTCTATGTTCTCTGTAATCAGGTCGAGGCTACCCCCATCCGTAGACTCTCCAATATCAATATCAATAGGGTCGGCCATTGATGGCTTTTTGGGATAATCATCTCCCTACCACATCAACCTCGCCTGCCTCTTCTACTTCTCCCCAGACTCTACTGCCACCTTAATATTCACTTCCACAACTGTCTCGTTAATATGATGCTCCACCAGGGTTACCAAATCTCCTTCGCCTTGCTCCATGCTAGCCATTAAACACAACTCTGTTATTGTGGTTGGGAACCAAATTTGACGCACTAATTCTTCCTTTATTTTTAGCTTGATGTGCTCATAATAAATCTTTCCCACATTGACTCTTATTCCCTTCAGGATGCAGTTGATGAGAGTGATCCTGTCAAGAGTGATATTATTCGAATGTCACGTAGGCATAATGCTTGCGTTGATGAAGAGGAGCTACACTTTGGCTTCCTTCATTAGAGAAATCGATCTCAGCGCCTTCTTAGACTATCATGACTATTCGGAATCGGGTACGCTACAGACCACGGCTACCATGTCGGAAAGTGACATCATTGCTTGAATCTTTTTGTAGTTGTCCCCAATTTCATCATCCAACCCAAACAAACCATTGATTGCAGCTAGGTAAAAATCCACATATTGTCCTCTCACGAGTACTCTCTCCCCATCTCTATCTCTTGCATTTGCATAAAATTAATACACCCAAGGAGAGATGGCTTCAGTTCATTGGTGACATAGAGCTTCCCACTGTACAACCATGATCTAGTCAGCATATGGAATACTCCAGGCGCACCTCTCCATCTTGAAACCCAGCTCAAAAATGAAAGGAACGGATTAGGTAGCTTCAAAATGATGGCGGGCCTACTCATCTATGAACTTGACCCTCTTGCGAGAAACTTCCTTCCCCTTTCCCTTCTCTTTTCTCTTAGACGGCATAGCCTAAACCAGGAAGATAAAAAATCTAACATTCAAGAGGATGGAACACTCCAAACACAGATCTTGTAAAGAAAAGGAAGAGAAAGTGTGTGTTACCTTACAAGAGTCGAAAATCTAGGTCTGGAAAGACGGTAACTGCATCTGTTGCTAGTTGTGTATGCTGCCACCCGCTGCTTCCTTCTCTTTCTCACTCAGATGACATAGCTTAAAGCAAGGAGACTCTCAGCACTAATGAGGGGGAAAGTATCTCCTACAAACATTATTTCATGGAGAGAAAGATGACCTCCAGTAAGTCCCAAATCCAAGCCTGTGGAAGTTTTATCCGCTTTCGCCACAGTTCATAGAACTCACTGCTTTGCTCACAATAACGTCGGTTGCCACTCATGTGCTACGCAATTGCCGCTCACCGCTCCACTTGCGATGTCGTCGGTTGTTCTCTCCCATGCCCTAGAATGCAGGTGGAAAAAAATGAGGAGGCTTTTGGCCTGGACGCAACTTGGGGGAGATAATAAATTCGGGCGGTTTTATTAGGGATGATTTTGGGTTAATTAAGCATAAGTCAGATTGGAGAGAAGTTTAAACCATTTTAGCATTTTAACATAAGCAATCCGGGCTAACAACGGAATAAATAGCATGTCGGTTCAGTTGAACCCATCTCGCAAGGCTTCACGATGCTTTACTTAAAGAGCGGGCAACAATAAAATGGTCACAACCTCGATTTTTCTGTGTTACAACAATTCAAAATTGTTCCAAAAACTGCGCCGATTCAGTTGAACCGTGCCTAGAGATTTTTTCAGTGCTTATTCTCTATAGCCAACAAGAAAAAATAAGGTTGTAACCTTGATTTTCTAGGTTGCGACAACCAAGATTATACTAATAAATCCCCTCCACAAGTGGTCTCCTCCAGATTACAACTACTCGAAAAATACTCACTTAACAGATAATGTAATTTTACTTTTTTTTAATATAACTATTAATATAAATAAATATATAAAATGATGGGTTGCCTCCTATCTACTGCCTAATTTATCGTCTCAGCAAGAAGGTACTTAACTATAGAAGCGTCAAACACGACACCACTCGGTCGTTATCACCTCTCATATACAATTTCAGTCTCTCTCCATTCACGTTAAACTCAGTTCTGTCGCTCTCATTTAGAATAGTCACCGCACCATAAGGATGTACATCTTTCACCTTAAACGGACCCGACCAACACGATTTAAGCTTTCCGGGAAATAATCTTAAGCGAGAATTAAACAACAACACTAGTTGGCCCGACTCGAACTATTTTTCCTTCCAACGTTAGTCGTGCCACTTCTTTGTCCTTTATTTATAAAGTTTAGAATTCTCATAAGCTTGCATCCTGATTTCCTCCAATTCATTTAATTGCAAAAATCTCTTTTTTGCTTGCGTCTTGAAAGTCATAATTGATTCTCTTTATTGCCCAGTATGCATAATGCTCAAGCTCTAGAGGTAGGTGACAAGCTTTTTTATTAAACAAGCCTCTATGGGGTTAATCCAATCGGGGTTTTGAAAATAGTGTGGTAAGCCCATAATGTATCGTTCAACCTTTGGGACCAATCTTTACAATTTGTGTTCACCGTCTTTTTTAGGATCTTTTTAATTTCTCTATTTGATACTTCTACTAACCCGTTTGACTGTGGGTGGTAAGCTAATGCAACCTTGTGTGTCGCCCCATATTTCCTTAGTAGTGAAGCAAATTGGGAGTTGCAGAATTGACTCCCTCCATCGCTAATAATCGCTCTCGGTACCCCGAATCGATGAAATTTTTAATTTTTCAGAAAAATCAGGACTACTTTAGCATCATTTTTAATTGTGGAGACGACATCTATCCACTTAGATCCATAGTCAAAGACTAATAGAATATACAAATTTCTATTTGAGTTCACGAATGGACCCATAGAATCTATGCCCCACACATCAAATAATTCAACTTCTAACATGATATTCATGGGCATTGCATCATTATTTCATATGTTCCCCACTCATTGGCATCTATCACACTCTTTAACAAAGACATTTGAAACCCGGAATTGGTTAGGCCAAAAGAATCCGGCCTCTAACACCTTCATGGCTGTCCTAGTGCCCATGAAATGACCTTCATATGGCGAGTTATGACATTTTTCTAAAATTGCTCTAATTTCTCCCTCGGGGACACAACGTCTTACGACTCCACCCGCGCCAATCTTAAACAGATAAGGGTTGTCCCACAGATATGAATGCACCTGGTGTAAGAAATTTTTTTCTTTGTTGATAAGTTAATTCAAAGGGCATAATATTGCTCACTAGATTGTTTATAAAATCTGCATATGAGGGAATTGTACCTTCAGATATAACTAATAACCACTCGTCGAGAAACCTCTGATCAACCTCAGAATACAATGATGGATGTGAACACTCAATTCTAGACAAATGATCTGCTACATGGTTCTTCATTCCTTTTCTAACTTTAATTTCTACATAAAACTCTTGTAAGAGCAGTAACCAATGAATCAAGCATGTTTTTGAATCTTTCTTCTCCATCAGATAATGAATCACAGCGTGATCGATGTACACTATTACCTTTGTACACAGGAGATACGACATAAACTTCTCGAATGCAAAGAGTACTACTAATAATTCTTTTTCGGTGGTAGTGTAGTTGACTTGGGCATCTATTATAGTTTTTTTAGCATAAGCTATCATGTGGAATACCTTACCCCGCACTTGACCCAAAAAAACTCCCACATCATAATCAATTGCATCACACATCAAGACAAATGGTTCTTCCCACTCCGGAGTCACTACAATAGGTGTAGTGGTCAGATGGTTCTTTAGTTCATCAAAAGCTTTTAGACACTCGTCACTAAAATAAAAATTTAAGTCTTTCTCAAGTAGTCCACTCAATGGCTTGACTATTTTTGTTGTCTTTAGTAAATCTACGATAGAAATTGGCGTGACCTAAGATGTTTCACAACATCTTCATATTTTTAGGTGGTGGTAGCTTTTCTATTACATCTAATTTCGCTTTGTCTACTCCTAACCAATTCCAAGAAAATGGGGGCCCAACACAATTCCCTCACACACCATGAAGTGTTGTTTCTCCTAATTCAACACAAGATTAGTCTCTAAACAACTTCCAAGCTCATTTTCTAAACACACTAAGCAAGCTTCAAATGATTTGCCAAAGATAGAGAAATCGTCCATAAAAATCTCAATGTCCTGGTCCATAATGTTAGAGAAAATAACAATCATTCAACGTTGAAAGGTAGCAGGTGTGTTACACTACCCAAAGGGCATTCTCCTAAATGCTAAGGTTTCGTATGGATAAGTGAACGTGGTCTTCTCTTGATCTACGAGGTCGATGGTAATTTGGTTGTAACCAGAGTACCCATCCAGAAAATAGAAGAAGTCATTCCCCTCCAATTTTTCTAAGACTTGGCAATGGATGGGTAGAGGAAAATGATCCTTTCATGTGGCTTTATTTATCTTCCTATAGTCCATACAAATTTGCCACCCAGTGATCGTCCTAGTGGAAACCAACTCATTCTTCTCATTCCTCACTATTGGCATCCCCCTTTCTTTGGTACACACTGCATAGGTGAAACCCAAGGACTATCCGAGATGGGATATATGATTCTTGCGTCTAGCCACTTAATAATTTTCTTCTTAACTACCTCTTTCATAGGTTGTAATGCCCCTAATTTTCCATGGTTTATTTAAAACCCCTTTAGTGACGTATTTTGACGTCAGGGCATTACATTGGCGCGTAGTTGGTGGGTAGCATTGTCTCAGCATGACTTTTGCTTGTTGGTATACAAGGTTTTGGTTAGGGAGAATTAGCTTGGTTAATTTCTCCTGTGTTTTGATATTCCCTTGCGAGTCGGGGTTCGTTTTGGAACACGACGGAGCATTTTTTGGATATTTGATTTTTAGACTTCGGGGAGTGTTTACCCAAGTTTTGTTTGTCAGATTTTGATTTTGACTTTGCCGTTAGATTCATATCATCGATATTTAGCTACGGTGTGATTTTCGTAGAAATCCGAGTTAGTGCGAGTTTTGGTCATTTGGAAGTTTTAATTATAATAATAATATTATATTATTTGTTCCATATAAATAGCCTTGCGATAAGACGGAAACCGTATTCATTATCTTCTTCCCCAAACCGTCGGACTGTTTTTGCGGAAGGACGTGAGCGGAGGACCTTGCAAAGATTTCGGCCGTTGATTGTAGGAGCTCCGGAGCATGAAATCGTCGTCGGAGAGTAGATCCGGTTAGCCCTCACCAAGATCTACGTTTATACGGTGAATTTTTCTCATTTCATGGATTTTTCGATGTTAGGGTACGCAATTTTGACTTCCTCTCATCTCGAAAAGTTTCAGGTTTTGCTGCTTACGTTTTCTTGCGGCCAGATCCTCAAGGAGGAGCGTTGTGTGGCCGAATTTCGGCCGGATCGAGGCAAGTGGTGACTTTTTCTCCTTTCCAAGTTTTCTTTTCATAGTGTATTTACCTCTTCTATCCTTTCCTCCTTAGTATTTACGAGTAACGTTAGGTTTGGCCCCTGCTGATCTACTAGACAATATAGTTTTTTGGCCAAGTTTAGCCTAGTTGATTTTGTAGATGATAGCAGGGTGAATCCATGGATTATGGGATTAATCTAGTAAGGTATTTCTGTCATACTTGACTATTAGACTAGGATAATCTGTTGAGTATAGAACTGTTGACTTAAGACAAATTTTCATTGTATAATAGATAACTTTAGTTTAAATTCATCGAATATGGGTAGGTAGAATTCTTCAGATATAGGTTGAGATTGGTCAAGTAAAATTCAGCAAGTATCAGTAGGACTAGAATCAAATTCGTCGAGTATTCGCTGTAATTTCGTCAGGTAATGCTTGGCAATGAGTGAAATAGCATTGATTGTAGTCTAGGCGTTGAGTGGTCTGTGAGACTAAGTCAAAAGCGTTGAGTACGTTTAGTGTACGCAACGCGGCGTTGAGTGAAGCCTTGGCGTTGAGTGAAGCCTTGGGGTTGAGTGAAGCCT
The DNA here is from genome assembly GCA_039513925.1 of Platanthera zijinensis. Taxonomy (NCBI): domain Eukaryota; kingdom Viridiplantae; phylum Streptophyta; class Magnoliopsida; order Asparagales; family Orchidaceae; genus Platanthera; species Platanthera zijinensis. The sequence goes on from CM077079.1 coordinate 119,343,945, forward strand.
TGGCGTTGAGTGTTCTACGAGACTAAATAAAAATCGTTGAGTGCGTTGAGTGTACTCAACACGGCATTGAGTGAAACCTTGGCATTGAGTGAAGCCTTAGCATTGAGTGATCTGTAAGACTAAGTCAAAAGCGCCGTGTAGACTAAATGCGGTGTCGAGTGAAGGTAATGCACTGAGTAAAACTGTTTGGCATTGAGTGCGTTAAAAGCACTCAATGCGGCGTTGAGTGTAGGCCAAGTGGTATCATCGGCCTTTTAGAAGACTAAAATGCCCGATCTTAGCGATTGTTTGTCCTGTAAGATAGGACGCGTCTCTATTGTTGCCAAGGTGGGATAACCTGCTATATTTTTAGAAGCAGCTTGACAACTAAGATCCGGAGGATACAAGATCGTGGAAGGATGGTGGACTCGATTGTGTCCTATAGGACCCCCCCCCCCACCCCGAGGATCATTTCCCTTCGCTTGTACACTGGCCTTGGTAGCTAGGAGTCAGAGCTGGAAGCGATCTCCACGGTCAGATTGGAAAACGAGTCTTCGACTTGTTTCTCCTAAATAGCCCAGGCAGGACGATGGAAAGATGCTTCAGGATTTAAGCATCCTTGTAAGACCGAGCCCATGTATTGACGGTCGAGATCATCTACCCCCTTGTATGTCGACCTAGCTACTCCTGATTTCATCTCTCCTCTAACTAGAAGAACTATCAGGAACAGGTCTGGACACCAACCTCCTAACTTGATGGAGAGAAGATTGTCGTCTCTTTGGAATTTCCTTCGTCTTAAAAAATATTAGTGCATTTAATTCTTTGGCTATCTACTGAGCAACATGGCAAACCACTTCAGCACTAATAAAAGTCCTCAAGTCTTGGAGTTATTGTAGTCTGAGTCCTTGCACGAGCTCCTCTCCAGCATATCGGCTACCAACCCTCTCGGGTGAGATAGATTCCTCGTGTGTGTTGTTGACGTAATCCGAGTCCCCTGTACGAGCTTCCCTTCTGCAAGCCGACTACGAGCTCAACCCATGTCGACCCATCTCCAGTTGAGCTCGGCTTATGTATGATGTTGCCTACACCTCCAGTTGAGCGCGAATCCTGAGAGTTGTCAACCAATCTCCAATTAAGCTCAACTCCTTTAAGATGTTGCTTCCACCTCTAGTAAAGCGCGACTCCTAAGAGATGTCGAACCATCTCCATTTGAGCTCGGCTCCTGTAAGATGTTTCCTCCACCTCCAGTTGAGCGCGACTCCCGAGAGCTATCAACCAATCTCCAGGTTAGCTCGGCTCCTATAAGATGTTGCCTCCACCTTCAGTTGAGCGCGGCTCCTAAGTTGTCGACCCATCTCCAGTTGAGCTCAGTTCCTGTAAGATGTAGCCTCAACCTCCAGTTGAGCTTGGCTCCTACTATGTGTCGACCTATGTTTTCCACCTCTAGTTGAGTTTTATCCTGCCAAGTGTTTACTATATTCTTTGATGCAGATAAGTTATCCTCCTATAAGGTATGTAGAGTTGTCACTTAAAATCGAAAACCGCAAACCGAACCGGAACAGCAAAGAACCAGACCTAACCGTTTGCAAATTATTTGGGTTCCGATTTAAATTTTGGAACCGTGAACAACATTGGTCTGGGTGTGGTTCTTATATATTATTATCCGGACCGGAACCGGAACCGGAACCGCAACATACAAGTCTCAAGCGGTTTCAAGATTTTTAGACCCGATCCGAACCGGACCGAAGTAAAACCGAACCGCAACCCGTTTATTATTATTATTATTATTTTATAATTTATCTATAATATTTATACTTACTATCATGAGTGAAGCCGGTGCAGTTTGAACGTAAACAACAATCGCACTAAAGGGGGTCGATTTTGGACCGAACAAAACTTCACCGCATAAAAACCGTATGGTATGCTTTGACATTGTTGTGGTTTTGAGTCAATTTTTGCAATCCATTTTTTATTTTTATACAGTTATATAATATATTTTCAATTTTACTTACATATTTTTTTGAAATATTTTATTTAAAAAATATAGAAGATATACAACTACTATTTATTAGTAATTATGAAAGACAACTAATTGTAGACGATTGTTGCGGTTGAGCATATCGACGAGACGTGTGCAAGCCAACTAGAATTCGTGGAAAGTGTACACACGTAGGAAGACAATTGATACTATCCCACTGATCGTGGAAAAGACCGTCGAGAAGTGGACAACATAATTATTTCTATTTCGATGTTGTTTTGAGTTATACTAATTGCAACTTGCTTTTATTTCATTCCGCCAAGTTTGATTTTGGTTTTAGTTGGAACTGATTGGAACCGGACCGAATCTTATGGAACCAGACCGAACCGATAGTGGCCGGTTTGGTTTTGTTCATATTGAACGGTAACCGGAACCGTTGACACGACGGTTCCAAAAATTAAGCTGGAACCGAAACCAGAACCGGAACCGGTCAAATCAAATAAGGTTTTGGTTCTAATTTGAAGAACCGTTACATTAGTGGTTCGGTTCATGGATTTAGTAGAACCAGAACCGTGACAGCTTAAAAGGTATGCGACCATATAGGAATGAGCATCAATGGGTTAGCATGCGACTGCGACTATATAGGTGCGAGCAACAACTTACGAGTAGACAGGGCAATTTAATCGCGAGTATTGGATACGTGATTATGAGCGGCATCAACGCGCGAGTAAGTTCATGACGTGCTCTCAACTTCTTCGCGCCTATGAGCCTAAACAAGTGACATAAACATGTGAGTAAGCTCATGACGAGCTCTCAACCTCTCCGCGCCTATGTGCCTAGCGAGTATCGTTAACAAGCGAGCATGCGAGTATACAAGTAAAAGAAGATAGGGTCGAAGAACTCTTGTATTAATGTATCTAGTATTATAAGGCTGTTACAAAAATTTCCAAGTTATACAGTTTTCTTTACAAGTTTAGATGCAGAAGGTCGCCGATCGATTATGATTCATCATCGCCAATATCGGGCTTATACTCCTCATCTCCAATATTGAAGTCTTCCTCATCATAGGTTTCTTCCTCATCGTCCTCATCATTGCTGTTATCACTCTCTCCACTATTTTTGTCGCTGTCGCTAGAGCCAGAAGTTGAAAATACGTTTTGTAGTTTAAACTACAAGGGTAATTATAAGTTTTTATTATAAAAATCATGTTTTTAAAGCTTTATTTTGACCTCTTTTTGTATATATATTAATGTCACTAATGTTTTCCCTTTTCTTTGAAGGTTTTGCAATTTTTTCGCAATTTCGTCGAGCTCAACCAAGTTCGTCGAGCTCATCCTATTTCGTCGAGCTCAGCCAGTTCGTCGAGCTCGCCATAATTCGTCGACCTCAGCATTCGTCAAACGCATCTTCTACGTTCGACGAATGGTTCCTTCAGCCCCAGTTCGTCGAGCTCGCTAGAATTCATCGACCTCAGCGTTCGTCGACCTCCCCTCCATCTTCTGCATTCGACGAACTCCACCAATTTCGTCGAGCTCCGCTTTCATTTTGCGTTCGATGAACGTCTCCAATTTCATCGAGCTCAGCCGTTCGTCGACCTCGCCTTCAATTCAATTTCATCGACCTCCCGTCCACTTTCTGCATTCGACGTTCGTCGACCACGCCTTCATTCTGCGTTCAACGAATGTCTCCAATTTCGTCGAGCTCCGCCTTCATTCTGCGTTCGACGAACGCCTCCAATTTCGTCGAGCTAAGCCGTTCGTCGACCTCGCCTTCAGTTCAAAGTTCGTCGACCTCCCATCCACTTTCTATATTCGACGTTCATCGACCTCGCCTTCAGCCAATTTCATCGAGCTCTGCCTTCATTCTGCGTTCGACAAACTCCTCCAATTTCGTCGAGCTCCGCCTTCATTCTGCGTTCGACAAACGTCAACAATTTTTTCGAGCTCAGCCGTTCGTCGACCTCTCCTTTAGTTCAAAGTTCATCGAACTCCCATCCACTTTCTACATTCGACGTTCATCGACCTCGCCTTCAGCCAATTTCATCGAGCTCCGCCTTCATTTTGTGTTTGACAAACTCCTCCAATTTCGTCGACCTCGCCTTTAGTTCAAATTCGTCGACCTCCCATCCACCTTCTCTTTTCTCCATTCGTCGAGCTCTCCCTCCTTCTCCTCTGATTTCGTCGAGCCCTCTCTCTTTCTTTTGTCGAGCTTACCTGCTGCCAGAGGACAAGTCCGCTTTTTCACAAAAGCCTGCTGCTGCCATAAATGCACGTCACCCGTACCGAGGCAATCATCATTTCTCACAAAAATCCGTACCAAGGTCAACTCCCATGCATGGCTAGATGCATGGGCATTTACTCCTCCTTGAAGAATCTATAAATAGAGCCCCTCCCCTTGTGTAAAAAAATATAGAATTTTGGGAGAGGGGAAGTGCTGCAATTTTCAGTTCTTTCTTATTGTTCTTCCTCTCTCCTTTTCTCATTTTAGTTTTTCTTAGTTTAGTTTCAGTTTTACTCTTCTGTAATAATTTTTGAATTTCTTTTGTAGTTTACTTTTAGTGCTAGCTTAGGTTTTCATTTCCTACAAGTGTAATATTTTATATTTCAAGTTGTAGCTCTCTGTTTGAATTAATATAAAGCTTGTTTACTTTTACTTGTCTCTAGTTTATTTCCATGCACTCCTATTCATCTCTCTTCCAACACTTCACCATGAGTAACTAATCCTCCTTGTACTCGATCTTGATGATCTGAGGTTCAAGTTGATAATGTTATGATGCTCTAGTTTGCTTTTTCTTTGTAAGGTTTAGACCTTGATTTACTCTTGATTAATCGTGTTTGGAGATATATCATCGATATATATTTTCCCTCTTTGTTTCCACTCTTAACTAGCCGAGAGGCTCGTAGTTTGGAGTGAACACTCAAGAGTAAAGAGAGTTGCACGCACCCCTCGAGAGAGGCAGACGTTAAATCTCTCGGATTGGAGTGAAATCCAATAGCGAGGTTCAATGCGTAAAGCGAGCTTTAGGCCTCCGATTTGGATGAGAGTTCGATCGGACCTTCATAAACTCAGGTGGGCATGACTTCGAGGGAAGCGTGTTTATGCTTTACGAACCTCCACGGTCAAGGTCCTTTGCCTTATTAAGTTAGAGTTTATTATCGCATTTTTGATCGACTTAGGCCGAGGTGATTCTCGATCGAGTGCTTTTCTTTATCATGGTTTAACCCCTCGTTTTAATCGCTAGTTGTGGCCTCTCTGATTAAGTACAAGTGCTTTTCTTTATGAAAGTAGTCTCTTCTTTTTATTTAGTTAATAACCCTAAAAGTTTCTTCGATAAGATAATTGTCTTCGTGTGAGTAAGATTACTCAATGGTTCCTGGATTTTAATATGACACTTGTGTCCCCTAGCTACAATTCGATAGGTATACCAGTCTAGTTGGATTGCTAGTTTAGCTCTTTTTCTCTTCACGATTAGCAGACACAAAGTTTTTGGCGCTGTTGCCGGGGACTCAACTCTTGTTGATAATTCAAAAACACAAACCTATTACTTTTATCACTTCTCTTTCTCACCCTCTTTCTTAAAAAATAAAACATTCAAAAAAATATTAATGCTTTTAATAGTAACCCACATCACAATTTTTCTACACTACCTAACTCTCTCGAAAAGGGCAATGTGCCTTAAATACTACTATCTTGTCTAGTACCTTGCGAACCTTTTATCGGGTAGTCCTTGGGAAGTTCGGGAGTTAAAACATTAAAAAAATCTATTCGAAAAAAGTAACTCTTTTTCTAGTTTATTTTTCTCTTTCTACATCTTCTCTTCTGCAAGTGCATGACCCGCTAAAATCCGTCGCTTATTTTTGACTTGGACCACGAAATTGAGTGTACTCTTCGGAGAAGATCGCAATTTCAAGGCCCTACTCTCCAAATACCGGTTGAGGATTCCGAATCTATTTATAGTACAAGTATGGAAGAACCCAATATAGAGGAAGCCATGTATAGGCCTATGTTCGATTATGCACGGCCGAATCTAGAGGGTACATAATCAAGCATAGTTCTCCCTGCTATAGCTAATAATAATTTTGAACTTAAGCCTAGCATAATTCAAATGGTGAAGCAGTATGTGCAATATAACGGACTTCAAGATGAAGATCTGAACGCGCATATAGCTAGCTTTCTTGAGATTTGTGACACCTTCAAGATCAATGGTGTTACAAATGATGCTATTAGTCTTAGACTATTCCCTTTCTCCCTAAGAACCAAGGCTAAGTAATGGATAAACACTCTACCGAAAAACAACATCACCACTTGGGATCAACTAACAAAAAAATTTCTAGCGAAGAATTTTCCGCCAGCTAAAACCACAAAACTTAGGAACGATATTTCTGCCTTTGGACAAATAGATTCTGAAACCTTATATGAAACCTGGGAAAGATTTAAAGAACTCTTAAGACGATGCCCCCATCACTCGCTGCCTGTATGGTTGCTGGTGCAGACGTTTTATAACGGGCTAAATCAAAACACTAAGCAAATGATAGACACAGCTTCCGGTGGTACCTTAAACCAAAAAATCCCAGAAGCAGCTCCTGAACTTTTTGAGGAATGTGCCTCGGTCACGCCCAAACTAACCTACAGGTATCTTTGAAGTAGATAACGTCTCCCAGCTAGCTCTGCAAGTGGAAGTATTAAGTAAAAAGATAATTGAGATGACTGCTGCCTCCGCCCCTCAGGTATGGGAATCTGCAACTCCTACTCCTGAACAATTTGATTTTGTTAATAATATGCCTAGAAATGCTTTTCATAATTTTTCTGCTACTAATTTTCCCTCTCCGAGTTTCCCTTTTCCGAATAGTTATAATCCCGCTTTACAGAACCACCCGAACTTTTCGTGGAGAAATCCATCGAATGCAATGCGTCTGCCACCAGCTCCTCAGAATTTTCCAAAACCTCCAAGTTTGGAGGAAATGTTTTCAAAATATATGAATATTAATGACGCTACTATAAGAACCCTTGCCGGAAGCGTTAAAAGTTTAGAGAATCATGTAGGACAACTCGCAAACATTATTTCTGAGCGACCTGCCGGGTCTCTTCCTGCCAACACCGAGCCCAACCCGAGAGAGCAAGCGAAAGCTATAACTCTTCGGAGTGGGAAGAAAGTTTTTGGTATGGTTAGCGAAGAGACTGAGTCAAGCTCCGCCCCCATTTTAAAAATCAACCCTCCACCGAGAAATTTTTTATCATTTCACCCTCTAATGAAGAAGAAGTTATCACTCCTCTCTCTATTGTAGAAAAAGATCTCACTCCACCACCCATCTTTAAAAATAATCCAACTCTACCATACCCTTCCGAACTTAACAAGCAACGTCAGGATGATCAATACTCCAGCTTCCTAGAAATATTTAAGCAAATCCAAGTAAATCTACCCTTCCACGAAGTAATCTCCCAAATGCCAAAGTACACTAAGTTCCTAAAAGACCTCCTTACAAATAAGAAAAAGTTATAGAACTTATCGCACATCACACTAAATGTTGAGTGCTCTGCGGTCTTGACAAACGGTTTACCAAAGAAGATCAGTGATCCGGGTAGTTTTTCTATACTGTGTGTCTTTGGTGATCTTTTTGTCAAGCACGCATTGGCCGACTTAGGTGCGAGTATCAACCTGATGCCCCTTTCGTTATTCAAGAAGTTAGGAATTGGTAGCCTCAACCCCACACGCATGAGTATCAAGCTCGCAGATAGATCAGTTAAGTACCCGATAGGAATTGTGGAAGATGTCTTAGTTAAAGTCGACAAATTCATCTTCCTGGTGGATTTATTCATATTGGACATCGAAGAAGACGTCGAGGTTCCCATGATCCTTGGATGACCCTTCCTTGCGACCTCCAGAGCTATCCTTGACATAAATAATGGTAAGCTCTTCCTACGAGTAAGCGACAATTAATTGACCTTCTCTATAACCCCCCTCAATGAAGAATACCCTAGAGAATGGCGACTCCAATTTTTTCTTAGATGCCTTAGGTGAAGAATCTTCCTATTGCCTTTCCGTAAGTGAAAATAAAATTTTTTATTTTGTCCTTCCTCTACTCTTCCAATTGAATCTCTGCAAGAAGCCTCCATAGCCACAAGCTCCACCCCTTTCAATTTTTCGTATAAAGAAAAATTCTACAAAGACATTGTTTTTGAAAAAGAAAGAATTTCCAAAACATCATATGTAGAATCCCCTACCCTAGAATAAAAGGAACTACCCGAACATCTTAGGTATGCCTTCTTAAAAAAGGACTCCAAGCTACTAGTAATTATTTCGGCCTACCTAACTGAAGTGTAAAATGATTAGCTCCTACTAGTGTTACGTAAACATCGCCGAGCTATTTCCTGGCAGATACCCGATATCAGAGGCATATGCCCATCTTTCTGCACCCACAAAATCCTAATGGAAGATAATTCACACAATTCAATCCAACCTCAGCGCCGTATAAATCCGAACATGAAAGTAGTTAAGGGCGAGGTTATGAAGTTGTTAGATGCAGGAATTATCTATCATATTTCTGATAGTAAGTGGGTTTGTCCAGTCCAGGTAGTGCAAAAGAAGGGAGGGATAACTATAGTTAGTAGTTAGAATAAAGACTTAATCCCGACACGGATGGTGACGAGGTGGCGAATGTGTATTGACTGTCGTAAGTTAAATTACGTCACCCGCAAGGACTACTTCCCCTTGTCGTGCATCGATAAAATCTTAGAGAGATTATCCGACCACAACTTTTATTGTTTTATCGATGGTTTCTCAGGGTACTTTCAAATCATCATCTCCCTCGAGGACTAGGAGAAAACTACGTTTACTTGTCCTTTCATCACCTTCTCTTACCGAAGAATGTCGTTTGGGTTGTGCAATGCGCCAACTACATTCCAGCGATGTATGCTCGCTATCTTCGACAAGTACATAGAAAACATTATTGAGATGTTTATGGATGATTTCTCTGTGTTCAGCGATGCTTTTATAGTTGTTTAGAAAACTTTGAAAAAGTCATAGAAAGATGCGAAGAAACTAACCTTGCCCTAAATTGGGAAAAATGCCATTTTCTGGTAAGGGAAGGGTTAGTTTTGTGTCATAAGATTTCTGCGAGAGAAATTGAAGTACACATAGCTACAATAGAAGTTATCGAGAAGCTGTCGCCGCCTACGAATGTTAAAGCTATAAGAAGTTTCCTATGACATGCTGGCTTCTACCACCGCTTCATAAAAGACTTCTCCAAAATCACCAAACCCCTTACTCATCTTTTGGAAAAAGATGCCCAATTTATTTTTGATGACCATTGTCTATCTGCCTTAAAATTAATATAAGAAAAGTTAATTAATGCCCCTATTATGATAGCTCTGGTGTTGGACCTCCCCTTTGAAATAATGTGCGATTGGAGTAGTTTCGCGGTGGGAGCCATACTAGGACAATGAATATCTAAAAACTTCCACCCTATCTATTATGCAAGTAAAACACTTACATCGACACAAGAGAATTATACCACAACCGAGAAGGAGCTCCTAGCTGTTGTTTTTGCTTTTTATAAATTCTGTCCATATATTACGCTTTACAAAAATATCATTTTTACGGACCACTCGGCCCTCAAGTATCTTCTTGCTAAGACGGATGTCAAGCCGCACCTGATTCGTCGGGTCTTACTCCTCCAGGAGTTTTACTTAGAAATCTGTGATAAGCAAGTAGCCGAGAATTTGGTTGCTGACCATCTTTCACGATTAGATAATCCGTATATAGAAAAATTAGATGAAAAATCTTTTAATGACTTCTTCCCTAATGAGAAGCTGCTTTTAATTAACACATCCCCCACTCCTTGGTTTGCACACATATCCAACTATTTAGTGGCTCGTGTACTCACAAAATATTTCTCCTGTCAACAAAAGAAGAAATTCTTTTCTGAGTTGAGGAACTATTTTTGGGAGGACCCACATCTTTTCATAGTCTGTGCGGACCAAGTGATAAGGAGATGTGTCTCTTTTGACGAAGGATTAGATATTTTAAAACACTTACATGAAGGACCGATTGGTGGTCACTATCAAGCTGCTCGCACTGCTCACAAAGAGTTTTGCATTGGTTTTTAATGGCCTAGCCTGTTTAAAGACGCGCAAGCTTTTGTGAGTAGGTATGATAGTTGCCAACGGTCGGGAAATATTTCTAATAGAAATGAAATACCGCAAAATTATTTCCTAGAGTGCGAAGTTTTGGACCTCTGGGGAATTGATTTTGTTGGCCCTCTTCCTTCTAGCTTCGGAAACAAATACATTGTAGTTGCTATCGATTATGTTTCACGATGGGCTGAAGCCCAATCACTTCCTACTAACAACGTCTGAGTCGTAATTATGTTTTTGAAAAGATTATTTTCTCGATTCGGTACGCCATGAGCCATCGTTAGATATAGGGGTTCACATTTTTGTAACGTGCAGTTTTCCAAAACTATTATAAAATACGGCGTTACGCATAAGCTTTCAATTGCCTACCACCCTCAAACTAACAGACAAGTCAAAGTAGTGAACAGAGAGCATAAAAGAATTTTAGAAAAGACTGTTTCCACCTCTAGAAAAGACTGGTCAACCAAATTAGATGATGCTCTATGGGCCTACCAAACAGCGTACAAAACTTCCATCGGATGTACGCCGTATCTGTTGGTTTATGGAAAATAGTGTCATTTACCCGTAGAATTAGAATACTGCTCTTTTTGGGCCTTACCTTTTTTAAATTTCGATCCCCACTATGTCGGCGTCCTTAGAAAATTTCAACTTAACGAACTCGACGAGTGACGCTCTTACGCATACGAAAATAAAAAATTTTATAAAGAGCGGACGAAACCTTTTCACAACAAGCAGCTAAGGCACCCAAAAACCATCAAGCTGGGCGACCAAATTCTTTTATATAATTTGCATTTTCATTTATTTCCTGGCAAACTAAAGTCACGATGGTCTGGGTCGTTTACTATTAAAGAAGTTTTTCTGTATGGAACGATTTTAATTTCACACCATGATAAGGGTGAGTTCAAAGTGAATGAGCAGCGTCTTAAGCTTTATTTTTGTGGTGATGTCAGTCCAAACTGTATTAATTATTCTGCATGATCCGAACTTTAACTAGCTTAAGACTTTTTATTTTTGTTAAAAACTTTAAATATTATTTTGGACAATATTATTTTGGACAATAAACTTTTGGACAATATTATTTTGTTGAATTGAGCTCAAATGATGTTTTAAACAAAGAGCGCTCTTGGGAGGCAACCCATGTTTTTTTCCTGTTTTCTTTATTTTACGCTTTTTGCCCCGGACGGCTCCGAAAAGCTGAAGCCTCTGCGATCGTCTGCTCCAGCACTGTAGAATATATCACGAAGTACAAATAAGACATTTTATGAAGTTCCAAAGCGCAAGCATGGGCGAGCGGCATCACACAACCTTCCATGACTCCCAAATCCGGGGAAGTACCTGTTTTCAATTATGTACTTTTTATTTCCATTTTAATTTTTCTCTCTCCTTCCCCTCTTTTCTCTATTGAAGACAACGTCCATTTTAAGCTTGGCAGAGGATTTCCTCCATGTCTTTTCTTTATTTTGTTTCTTTGAAGAAAAAAATCAATCAAAATTAAAAAAAATTTAGTGCTTTCCCCTTTTTCTTCTTAAAGAAAAATCTCTAAAAAAATATAATATCTTTAAAAATCCAAAAAAAGAGAATATTTCAAAATAAAAAAAATTATTATGTTATTTGTTTTTACTTTAATAATTTAAATGAATTTTGGTATTTCATTAGTCCCACCTTGTTTTTTGTTTTGTTTTTCTCAAAATTTTCTATAACAATTTAGCTAATTATAATCTTTCTAATCGTTCTTTTTAATTATACTTCACAAGTAAAATGTTGGCCATACTGTGTTCATAATTCACGGTAGCATGTTAATGTGAAATGTTTTTCTAAAACTCACATTTTTATTATGGTTTTCGTTCTTTATTTTCTTTACTTTCTCGAAAATCTTTCATCCACTATTTTCCTTTTCATTTTTGGATAATTTTTGTAATGTCAACTTTTGATTATCGTAGTAGATGTGAATGATCTAAGTCGCTTATTATTTCTATTTTCAAGAAAATTTCATTAGTCTTCATTTATTATCTAGGATTTGCTTTTTGAAATTTTTCAAAGCTTATGTGAAAGTGAAGGGATAGATCACACTAACTTTAGGGGCGGGGGGGGGGGGGTAAATAGAGTATTAAAAACTTTTGATTAATTTTTATAGCGGATTAATAAAATAAGTGATATCTATATGTAATAGGAAGAAATAAAACAAGAAAATCACAACACAGAAAAACAACAAGTAGAGCAACCAGACGACACAAAACTTTTACAGTGGTTCCCCTAAAACTTGGGTACATCCACTCTTCTACCACCCTGGTTAGAATCCACTACAGGTTTATGATCAGGTGCCCTGCCACCACAGGTTTTTTCTCAGGTTCCCTGTCACCACAAGATCTATTTCAAGGGAGATCTGACAACCCATTGAGCTTTTGACCAGGTGCCCAAAAACCAAACCAAGTCTTTTGATCAGGAGACTTGACAACCAAAGGATAACTTTTGAAGGGATTTAAAAACCCTTTTACAGTAAGGAAAAGAAAATGATGATGTCTTCTCTTTCTCAATAATCTGAGAAGACTCGTGGATTTTCTGTTGTTGTCAAAGCTCCCCCTGAGATGTAGAATTGTTCAGGAGAAAGAGAGCTTTGCTCAGGGTATAGGCCTTTAGACTGCTTGAAGATCTTCAGGGAACTTTCAGAAAGAAGTTGATGATTTTGTTTTTTGAGATTCCGGAAGCAAAAGTGTATGTCTGACTGCTTGGTTATCACTGTGTTATTATTCTCTATATTACTTCTTCTCTGTATATGTTTGACTAGAAGAAGAAAACCCTATATATTACTTGCAGATTTTTTTCATTTTAATTTTGAATTCCTTTTCCTTGATAGACTATGGAAAATCTTGGAGTTGAACGGCTAGAAAATGTCTTAAATGAATTTCCTCAACTGTCCCAGTAAATAAGTCAAGTAATAACTCTGTGAAAACCATAATTAATGCTGCCATGGAACGGCTATATTCTTAAGAATATTGAGCATTAATTACCAGAGCATTACAGACATATAATATAATTAGAAATACTTTTGCCTTAGTCAAACTGAAATCATTAGAGAATAGTCGAACTGAACCTGGGAGGAAATAGTCGAACTCAGCAAACTTTCGTCGACCTGAGATCCAAATTAATTGAACTGAGAATTCTCTTTTGTCGAGCTGAGCCCCAAGATCGTCGAACAGAAAAAGTACTTGCTAAACAGAGCACAAAGTTCGTCGAACTGAGAAGGCACTTCGTCGAGCTGAGAATCTGATATAAGCTCACAGATCATTGATCCTAGCTGGACTTTTGTCGAGCTTAACTCGGAGAAGGAACTCTGAGTTCATCGATATTAGATCGACGATCGTTGAGCTGAGTTCAGATATCATCGAACGCCTTTTCTGTTTCTTAGAAAACTGCTTTTCTCTAGAGGTCTTCAGTCTCTAAGTCTTCTAAAGGGAGAACCAATCAACCTAGGTTTGTGACTTGACCTAACACTGATAAAATCTTATGACCCTAGACTATACATGTTGGGTCATCTAATAATCCTAATAGTGAACCAAGCCCAAATCAACCCTAAGCACAAGTGGGTTTCCAACAATCTCCCCCTATTTAGGTGAGGTCACTATGAATAACAATAAAAGAAAAATCACAAAGCATAAAATAATATCTGGCAAAATTATAAAGTTTCAGCAGATATAAACAGAAGTGCCTTATGATATATTTACAACAAATAAATGTTAAAGTCCAAAAACAGAAATGAAAAACTGTCAAACCCTTTTTGAATCATCCTGTGAAGTTCTAGTAGAAGGTTTGGTAAAAATAATTTCTCTATTGGGATCCATTGCTTGCTGTTTTGACATCTTCATATCTTCCTCTCCAAGAATTGTCACAGAAGCAGCTCTGGGTACAACTGCTTCAAGATGTAAAGATATGTAAGTATCAACATTAAAAAGGTTATGTACCTGGTATTTGTCCAGCTCTTTCTTTCTGTATGAAGACATTGTAGTATACTGGGAAATATCATGTCCTTCTTCCTTAGCTTTTCTGATTTGAGAGAGTCTTATAAGCTCTTTAAACCTAGCCATCCTGGAATTTAGATCCATTTCTGGATCACACATTGGAGATAGAGGCCTTTCTGGACTAGATTTGTCTTTCTGAATATCTTGATCTTTCTACAGGCTGCTTTGATTGTCAGACTGTTGTTATTGTTTTATCTGAGACTGAGTATCTAATCTAGAGGGTCATTCTATGATGCTTTGAGTTTATCTAGATTGATAGGAGTGAGAAGCATATCTTTGACTTTGAGAAATATTGCCTGAAGATCCAGTTGTAGGAGGAGGAGGACCTCTGCTGAATTGAGGTGGAGGAGAGTTTCTCTTTCTCTTCTTCCTTGCTTTTATTTCATACTTAGAATATCTCATCGAGTTGGGAGTGTTTGGAGTTAGAGTAATGTTATGTAGAATGTAATAGGGAGTGTCAGTAGTGGGAGAGGGTTTAGGAGAAGCCTTGGGTGGAACTTCTTTCTTGAATTTTCTCTTTTTAGAACTGGAATCTTTTTAGTCATCTGATTCTTCTTCATCATCATCATCAGATTCATTGGCAGGATTATAATAAAGAGCATTGATCTGTTTATGCATTTCATCAGAAAATATTGGATGAGCTTTTGGCTGTATGGCTTCAGCCTGAGGTTGTACTTGAACTTCTGGTTCAGTAACATCTGTGTCCATATCTTGAAACATAACTTCATCAAGATCTGGCATGGGGTACTCAGCCCAATGAAAAATTGGAGGAGAAAAAGCCTTTGGCACTAAGTTTTTTGTTTCTATAACATTTTCACTAACTAAGAAACTTGTACTTAGTTATTCCAAAACTACAGGACTAATTGGTGCTGTATAACAGACTATGGCTTTAGAAGAAACATAAGTTGTATCAACAACTGGTATATTACTACTATAAACTGTATCAAAATAATGAAGCAAAGAAAGAATATCAACTGAGGGATTTATAATGAAGTCACCAATAGTATTTATTACTGCATCAACTGGCTCTTCTGCTAAACAAAGCATCTCAGAATCATCATCAAGAATTTCAATAATCTCTGGAATTTCTGCTGCTGCTGCTGGAGGAGTTTCTTCATAGAACATCTACCCCTGCCTGGTTTCAGAGAGTCCTGAACCCAGGCCCCCAGATGAAGAAGGGACAGAGGGGGAGGAATCAAGTTGAGCAGATAGAAGAGAGATAGAAGTAGCTAGAGGGGAAAAAACCTCATCTATTAGCTTCTTAAGAGAGGGAGTGATGAATTTAAGAAGATCTTTAGCAATGTCAGAGAAATTTAGATAGAGGGGTTCAGGAGTAGATGAGGTGTAGGAGGATTGGAAACCACAATTAGAACAGACAGAGAATCCTTGAGGGAAGTCTATTTGTTGGAATTCTGGGAATGTGGATGGAAGATTTGATTGAGGGATTTAATCTGGTAATTGATCCTGAAGAGGGGAATATTGTGGAGATGGTTGAGGAGATGGAGATGATAGCAGATTGAAATTTGGTTGGGTAGAGGTGGATGGAATGTCATTAAGATGAGATGGAATTGGAGATTGAGGAGGTGGAGATGGTGGTGTATCCTCAGAAATTTGAATTGGTGATGGTGATTGTGATGGTGAGACTGGAGGAGTGGAGGTAAGAGGTTGTTGAAGTGGAGTTGATGAAGGAAATATTGAATGAGGTGGAGATGGAGGAGGAGTAGGAGCTTCATGTGGGGTTGGAGAAGTGGCTGTTTTAGCCCTTGTGTCCTCTAAAGCAATCCTGGAAGAGGAAGCCCTGGAGGGCTTAGGGATAGTCCTCTCCCATCTGCCAAATAAGACAAAGGTAAGCCTCTTAGAGGCATTAATGAAAATGGTCTTTGAGACCAATAACTCTAGAACCTTTGCCTGGAGAAAAATTTCCAGAATCCTTCCAAACTAACAACCTTCTTACTAATTTTCTTGTTGATTAAATCAAATAGAATTCCTCCCCAGTTCACTGATTTCTTGTTAACTAAGGCACACATCAAATGAAATTGTTGCCTGGAAATATGATCATGAGCAGAGTGTTTTCCTAACAACACTTTGCCAACAATATCTGCCAAGAATCTATATTCTATAGATAGATTTTTCTTAAGGAGGTTGTTAGGGTTTCTTGCAGTATGACCTAACCTTTCTAGCATTTCATCAAATTCACAGCTAGATAAATCTATTTCATCTTACCATTAACAAACTCAAAAAACTTCAGTCAAAATTTCTGGAGAGAGAGGAACCTGATGTCTTGAAATCGTTCTAACAAGAACTGGAGTTTCCTGAATCTTTGATGTGAAAACCCATTCTTTTATCTCTGTTACTGGAAGTTTTATCCTGGTTGTCATAAGTTTTCGTAAATGTTGAGTCTCAAAAAGCTGTAGGATATTCTTGAAGACTTGATCTGAATGGCTGAAGGAATCGATGTCAATATCGAAGCCGACATCGAATTTCATTCCAGAGAGAGTCGCCGCCAAAATTACCATTACCTGCAAGAGCAAAAGATCAAGAGCAAAAGAACTGGAAAGCGCGGGATGGAGTTCGATGAAAACCATATTATAAGTTTTCAGAAGGTGAAATGGCCAACTCCTTCCTACGAAAAAGAAAAGCTTCGAACTCAGGTCGACGAAAAAAATTCTATGAGGAAATAATAGCGTCGATCTCAGTTTGAAGAGGGGGAAATAGTTCGTCATTCTCAGGTCGACGAAATATTTTCTGAAGCAAGATCGTCGATCTCCGTTCGACAAAAATGACTTCACAAAGAGATTTCATCAATTTTAGGTCGACGAAAATTCTCAAGAAGAGTACACAGATCGTCGATCTCCGTTTAACGAAATGTGATTAATTCTTCAACAGAAATCAAATTAAACTTCCCCATTAATCATACCTAGCTAATTCAAGAAGAATAGATGTTTCTTTTCATCCAACGTTTTGGTGAAGATGTCTGCTCTTTGTAAATCAGTAGAGAAAAAGACAAGATTAATCTTATTTTTGTCCACACAATCTCTAATGAAATGATGTCTAATTTCTATATGCTTGGTCCTACTATGATGGACTGGATTTAGTGCAATGGAAATTGCACTGGTACTATCACAAAATATAGTTAAATTATTTAGATTGAAACAATAATCCAGGAGTTGGTTTTAAATCCACAAAATTTGTGAACAACAACTGCCAGCTGTTATATATTCAGCTTCAGCAGTTGAAGTTGACACAGATGTCTGTTTCTTACAAAACTAAGACACAAGCCTATCACCAAGGAACTAGCATGTTCCTGATGTCCTTTCCCTGTCAACTCTACATCCAGCAAAGTCAGCATCTGAAAATCCTGTTAATTTAAATTCTGACTCAGTTGGATACCATAGTCCTAGATTTGGACAACCCTTTATATATCTCAAAATTCTTTTTAGGAAAATAAGGTGAGATTTTTTAGGGTTCACTTGGAACCTAGCACAAAGATATATAGCAAATATTTTATATTGCCTACTAGCTGTGAGATACAACAAGGACCCAACAATAGTCCTATATGTTTTCTGATTAGCTGGTTTGCCCTGTTCATCAGAATCAATCACAACATTGGAAGCCATGGGTGTTTTCATAGATGAGGCATTAAACATCCCAAATCTCTTAACTAGGTCCTTAGCATATTTAGACTGGGAGATGAAAATGCCATCAGGGGATTGCTTCACTTGAAGACCAAGGAAGTAGGAAAGCTCACCCATGTTACTCATTTCAAACTTGGAATACATCAGGTCAGAAAACCTTTTGCATAGTTTGGAATCAGTAAAGCCAAAAATGATGTCATCTACATATATTTGTACCAGCAAAATTTTATCTTTATGATGCCTAAAAAATAAAGTTCTATCTACAATGCCCCTAGTGAACTTATGCTCTAAAAGAAAGCTAGCTAGGGTCTCATACTAAGCTCTTGGAGCTTGCTTTAAACCATAAAGAGCTTTATGCAATTTAAAAACAAAGGAGAGATGAGTTGGAGAGATAAAACCTGGTGGTTGCTCCACATTGACTTCTTCTTTGAGTTCACCATTGATAAAGTCACTCTTGACATCCATTTGATAGACTTTGAATTTCTTGAATGTTGCATTGGCAAGAAATATCATGATAGCTTCCATCCTTGCAACAGGGGCAAAGGTCTGATCATAATCAATTCCTTCCTCCTGAGAATAGCCTTGAGCTACCATCCTTGCATCCAATTTTCCCTGAAAACCCATTTAGTTCCAATGACTAGGTAGTCTTTGGATCTTGGAACTAAATCCCAAACTCTGCATCTCTCAAATTGAATGAGCTCCTCTTGCATTACAATAATCCAGTGGGGATCTTGCTCTGTATCTTTTATGGATTGATGTTCAATCTGAGATATGAAGAAAGCATGCATCAAATCTTGGTTGAGTTGATGCTTTCTTTGCACACCAACTGATATGTCTCTAATCACTTGAGATATGGGATGACCTCTAAGTGTGACAAGATCAGTAGGAGGTGTTGGTTCATCAATAGCTTGGGGAATTAATTTCTCTTGTGGAATTAGGTTAGCTGTTGTTGGTTCAACTGTTCCAATAATTTCTTTTTTACTCTCTTCATCAACCTGTGGAGAGGGATGCAATGTAACCTCTTGGGTGAGGTTTAAGTCATCCAATTTCTCACACATAGGGGGTACCTGCAAAGTATCTCTTGTAGAAGAAACCTTCTCCTTGTAATACATGTTAGCTTCATCAAAAGTTATATTTACAGATTCTTCCATTTTTAAGGTTTATTTATTAAATAGCCTATAAGCTTTGCTGACTTGGGAATATTCAAGAAAAATTCCCTCTACATCTTTGGCTTCAAACTTTCAAAGATGTTTCTTATTGTTATTGTGAATGTAATATTTACAACCAAATACTCTAAAATAATCTATCTTAGGTTGCTTCCCTTTGAGCAATTCATAGGGAGTCTTACCCTTAAGTTTATGTATTAAACTTCTATTCAGAACATAATTTGTTGTGCTTATAGCCACTGCCCAAAAGGATAGGGGCAAATAAGCATATGCAAGCAATGTCCATGCAGCTTCAATTAGGGTTCTATTTTTCCTTTTTGCTACCCCATTTTGGTTGAGGAGTTCTAGGACTAGAGAAGTAATGCCTAATACCTTCCTTCTCACAAAATTCTATCATAAGAAGATATTCAAACTCAATGCTATGATCACTTATAATCAATGCAACTTGAGTAGAGTACTCAATCTTTATGCTCCTAAGAAAGTCTGTAAGAAATTTAAAGTTATCCGACTAGTTATAACATCTCATTTCCAGCTATACCCCTTGGAGTGATTTGTCATGACTAAGTCATGACGAAACCCTAAGAATCCCAAGAAGACCAAGTGAGCTTAGGCATGAAGGTGGAGATCACCATGGTATGCAAATAGTAGAATTCTAAACACTAGTTTAGGATGACCATAGGGCTTCACCATGACTCCATGAACCCACCACAATATCCCTAAACTATTGGAAGGTCCATTAGAGCCCTAAGGGTCATTTGAAATCAACCCAAAGTGGTCAATTTGACCTAAGACCACCATAGGCCTAAATTGGGCAAGGTGCCCTAACTAAGGGCAATGTGCCCCTAATATGCCCAACCAACCCTACCTAAGTCACCAAGGACCCATTGGGGACAACCCAAGAGGCTAAGTTGACCCAAGTCAACTCTAGCCCCAACGTGGTCAAAGTGCCCTTACTAAGGGTCAAGTGACCTCCAAGGTGCCAATTCAACCATACCCAACCATACCTAGACCTTAGGGGAAGCCAATGGGTCACCAAGGACCCATTGGGGTCAGCCCAAATGATCAATTTGACCAAGGTCAACTTAATCCTTGAAATAGGTCAAATTAGCCTAAATGGGCTAACCCAAGCTCAAACCCATTTCCCCCACTTGGGCTAACCTCATTATTATTATTCATATGGGTTATGGGTTTCCAATAGGCTAGGGAGATGAACAAATTCGGCCTTGATGACTAGGAGAGAGAAAACTCCATTTTACCCTTTAATGGAGGAGAGAGAAAGTGGTTTAAAGGGGCCATTCATGGACAAGGGAGACCAAGGGCCTCTCCATTTGATTCCAAGGGCTGAATATATTCTTCCTCATCAGTTTTGAGGAGTTTAATAACCATAACCAGCCATAAAAGTGGCTGAATTTAATTTCTCCCATAAGGAAGAGAGAGAAAGAGGGGAAAGAAAGCCATTAATGGCCATGGGAGAGCAAGAGTTCCTCTCCAATTGATTCCTGATGGGTACCCCTTAATTTATAAGGAATTATGATAACTCCCGCGCACCGGATCGTAACTCCCGCGCACCGGATCGTAACTCCCGCGCACCGGACCGTAAATCCCGCGCAACGGATCGTAACTCCCGCGCACCGGATCGTGACTCCCGCGCACCGGATCGTAACTCCCGCGCACCGGATTGTAACTCCCCCGAACCAAATCACAACCGTCGCCGCCACCATATTTATAGGCGGGCGGCGGCCGGTGGCCGGCCTCCCATGTCCGGCCGCCCCCCTTGGTGGTCGGCCGCCCCAATACGGCCGACGGCCGCGACCGACCGCCCGGGGCCGGATGCCCCCTTGCGACCGGCGACCGGGGCCGACCACCTCCTTGTTGGCCGACCGCCCCCTTGCGGTCGGCTACCGCATCCGGCCGTCCGGGGCCGGCCACCTACTTGCGGGCCTGCCGCCCCCTTGTGGCCGGCGGCCGCGGCCGGCGGCCGTGGCCGGCCGTCCGGGGCCGGCCGCCTCCTTGCGGGCCGGCAGCCCCCTTGCGGTCGGCGGCCGCGACCGGCCGTCCGGGGCCAGCCGCCCCCCTTGCGGCCAGTGGCCGCGGCCGGCCCCCCCTTGCAGCCAGCCGCCTCCTCCCTCGGGCGGCCATCGGCCGACGCTCCTCCTCCGACTACCGCCGTGGGTCGGCCTTTTCTCCACAGTTCGATCATGGCGAACCATTATGGCCCTCCGATCGCCACAAGTGATCGTGGCCCTTCGATCTGCGATTAACCACCGTAACCACCCTAACCACCTCGGAAACCCTATATAAGCACCCCTGATAGTTCATTTGAGGGGATCTGGCTTCATTCTCTCCTTCGCTTTCTCTCTCTTCGTTCCTACTTTTTCCTAGAGCTTCTCTCTCTATTAACCTCCTCCTCTCCTCTTTCACTCACTAACTTGGCAGGTTCTCCCGCGAACGCCGCCCAGAGAAGGAAGAAAGAGAAGTGCCAGTGAAGGTAGCCCTCCTCAGTCCGAGGCATAGAGCGCAGGCATCCTGCGACGCGCGAGCCAGAAGAGAAAGCGCTCAAGAAAGACGCACGTCAAAGTGCACGGACTCCTAAGCGGTGGCTTGTCACCCAAGGAGAGCTCTCTCAACTCCCCAGTATTTGTAACGAGGCCCGGCCTGTCGCCCTCGCTTTTTCTTTACAAGAGCGCTGTAACAGAGACAGATAGTGGAGTTTGGCTGGCACACACCTGACCACGTGGTTTTTCCCCTTTCCGGGGTTTTTCACGTCAAAGTTGTGTGTGTATATTTTCTCTGTTTATACTGTGACTATATGCATACTCAATCGCCTGGGGCTAAGACGGACCGATCTGGAACCGGTCTACCGAGGGCATTGAGAGAACCGCAATAGTTTGGCGCCGTCTGTGGTAAGTATTCCCAGCAAGCGAGAGAAGACTCAAAAGTTTGTAAGAGCGAGACAGTATGGCCGGAAAGAGCACCCGAACTACTAGGGGGTCGATCAGGCGTGAGCAGGAGGATCAAGACGCGTCGCAGTCTCTAGCAAACGCGCCACTGTAAGAGGACGTCGCAGCACCTGGGGCGGCGCTGCTCGAGAACGTGGCGCCCCTGCCAGACATTTGGGTTGAGATGCTCGCCCTCTTGAGACAACTCGCAAGCCCCCACGTGCCCGTATGGGTCCCAATTCAGGAAAATCTACCAGTACCACCAGCAGAATGCCAGAGGGCCGTAGAAGAAGAATCCGAGTCGTTAAGGCACGACAGCGTCGAGCATCCCGTTCACCACATCAGGATGGCGAGAATCGCCCCTCTCCTCAGCAATCAGCAGTAGCCGTTCCCAGTAGAGCCAGGTGCTGGAATGACTCGTGAAGCATTCCGCGAAATGTTCGAAGAAGAGTTTGGACCAGTCGGCCGACGAGCAATGGCGACGCGACGCCCCGCTCGGGGGGCATCACCCTTGGCCCCTGAAGTACTGGCCTATCCCATCCCTCAGGGATTCAAGATCCCCCACGTCGAAACATACGACGGAGTGGACGATCCTTGGGAGCAAATCAACCACTTCTACACGATCCTCCACCTATGCAACGCCCCCGATGAACTTCTTTGTCAGGTCTTCCTAATGGAGACGACGACCCTCAACAAGTTGAAGACGAAGACGGCATGCTTACGGAAGTTATCTCTTCGCCTCCAAGTAAATATTTGCGGCGCCGTGACGATCGTGTGGAGCGACGCCAAAAGATCCGCCCGCGATGCAAACCAATCTAATGATAGCTTAATTAAATCATTTTTATGTTTCTTTAATTTGCAATGTTTATGGCAATGTTTATGCCATGTTGTGTTTTAATTTAATGTGTGTTGTTTTTATTTATTTATTATGGGCTGCAAATAGCCGAACTCTTGATGTAGCCTATATATAGGCAAGTATGTTTTCATTATGGATTATTGAATGAGAAAATATTGAAACCCTAATTTTTCCCCCTCTTGAGATTCCTCTTTTCCCACTCCTTGGCCGAACTCCTCCTTTCCTCCCTCTCCTTGGCCGCCGGCCATCCTCTCCTCCCTTCCTCCTTCTTGGATCCTATTCTCCTCCCTCCTTCCCTCTTCTACTTGCAAAACTGAGCCCCCCACTTCCTCTACAAGAAAAGCCGACCACTTGCAACCTCTCATAGCCACCGGCCTCCTCCTCCACCACCGCCCGAGCCCCCCTTTCATCATCAAACCTGACCACCACCTCTCCTCCACAAAACCGATCTCATCCCTCTAAGGCAAAATCCGACCACCTCACATATCATCTTCCCAAAAACCGACCACCCCCATACCCTACCAAAACCAACCCCTCTTCTCCATCCCTTGCAACCCAACCTAAAGTCTTTTTCCACCATTGGGGAAAACCCGGCCAAGGCAAGAAGATTTCCCCTTGAGGATCTCCGACACCGGCGTGAAGCGATAAGGGCGAGCAAGATTTTCATCTCCTTCCGGCATGACTCCGGCGGAGCCGTTGAGGGACGATATAAGTAGAGAGTAATCGGAATCACCCATTCCGATTGGGTAACGAATCCTTCCTACCTCTCGTGTGATTTCATTTCTTAGATTAAGTCTTGTCGTGGATTATCTTTGGTGTTTTTTTAGATAACCTTGAATGGTATCGTGGATTTCGTTGCATGCTTTGTAATTCCCTTTATTATCGTTTTATATTTGAGAAGGTTTGACGAACCTTGTTTGGCTTTTATTGGGAGAGATCTACCCATTCTGAATCGTACTTTTTCGGTAGAACTCCTTTGGTACAACACCGCTCGGTCGGACCAAATATTGGTCCTTTTAGCTCGATCGAACATTGGCCTTATAGCCCTTGTTGGATCCAAACCGGATTGGCTACCCGTATGCTAGCATAAAATTGATGGACTTAATTGTGTGGTGTTGCGTAGAGCGATTGTGCGAGTGTAGGGATTGGATCGAAGAGTGACGTGGCGTTGGACCGTAGTTTTATTCGGTGTGAAACGTGCAAGCCTACATCACTTCTCTACCACCCTCAAGGGGCAGGCCCGCACATGGTTCCATTCCCTCCGAGAGGGGTCAATCAGAAACTTTCCCCAACTGAGCCAGCAATTCCTTGATCAGTTCGTGGCCAATCGCAGAATAGCAAAGGATCCATCCCACCTCTCCGGCATACGACAGAGTGAAACCGAGACCTTGAAAGAGTTTTTCCGCCGATTTACTACAGAAGCTAGACAGATCCCTGGTGTAGACCTAGAACTCCTTCGAGGAGTTTTCCTCGGGGGACTCCGACCAGGCAGATTCTATTCCGCTCTAATGTGGGATACGGTCCCCAGTTATGTAGATCTGGTACACCGGGTGGAAGCTCAAATAGCCACAGACGAGGCCCTTGAGGCCCACCGTCGACTGTTTGAAGGAGGCCTAAAGTGGCAGAAGCAGCAGGAGCAGCCCTCCGGAAGACGAGCAGAGAGGCGCGACGAGAACCATCGCATCGAGCATTGCAATCAGGAGCCCCGGAGAGGCCATGATTACGGGCCTCCCTGGACTTACACCCCTCTCAACACCACTCGCGTTAATGTCCTATATGCCATTCAGGGCGATCCGACGCTCCAGAGGCCAAGGGCGCTCCCGCCCAATTCAAGGGATGATCTGTATAAGTACTGCTACTTCCATCGAGCAACCGGGCACACTACTGAAGAGTGTGTAAAGTTTAAAGATGGGATAGAGTGCCTTGTTCGACAGGAAATAATCGGGTGTTTTCTACAAGGATGTGTGCGAGAGCAGCATAGGGGCTCGCCTGCGCAGAGAGAACCTCCACCTGCGCATCAAGAAGCGCAGGGGGGCAGACAGGTCGTCGGGATTATGGAAGTCATCTTCGGCTTTCCCTTTCCCACGGTCAACTCCATCGCCGCTCCCCAAGAGGACAAGGTTGTTGGAATCATCCCCACCATTAGCTTCAGCGAGGAGGACCTCCAGGGCCTCCGCACACCACATCAGGACCCGCTAGTTATTGTAGCAGAAATCAGCAACCCCAGCTTTCGCGTAAAGTGAATTCTGGTGGATAACGACAGCTCAGTAAATGTTATATTCATGACTGCGTTAACCAGTATGGAAATCCAAAGGCAGAATCTTCATCCAGCATCAGACCCCATCTACGGCTTCATCGGGGCGCCCGTGTCCGTGGAAGGCACCCTCACCCTTGCAGTGACACTAGGAGAATTTCCAAGGCAGGTCTCCCACGACGTGCAATTTGTGGCGATCGATACAGAATCGCCATACAACGCGATTTTTGGTCGGCCCCTCCAAACAGCTTTCCAGGCAGTCCCATCAATTCCGCACCTCGTAATGAAGTTTGTCACGCCTGCGGGGGATGGGGTCGTCAGGGGTAGCCAGGATATGGCACAATCATGTTATCTGTACCAAGCACGGTCGGAGGTCGTCTCAGGAACCAACATCTACCGTATCTAACAGGTCGCTCTGGAGAAGGGCCAGAACCTAGGAGAACGTAACTCCTAAAAACTTTTCTCTATATCAAACTACCTAAAGACAACTATAAAGTCGCGAGGATAACCCTCGTGCACAAACTATCATGCTTACTGCTTTTTCTGCTTTCATACTAACTCTTGCCATGCAGCAAACACGTCAGAAGCACATATCGTCCCTCAGACCCCCCTGAGGCCAGGATTGATTGTTCCACAAAGCGGTCCGGGACCCATCGACATGCGACCCACTTGGCGGGTTGGAATCCGTCATCATGCAATGACACGACCAGGCTAAATAAAAAACCAAACAACTCATCTCTTTACCTTTATATACTGTGATTACGATATCACTAACTCCTAAAACTTGCAGGATCGATTTGGAATCCGTCCCCTGGGGTCCGACGAGCAACTGTAGCACGATTGTCTCGATCCCCCTGGTACGGCTCAAGGGTTCGCCCTTCACCCGTCCAGTGGATTGCGACGTCGTAGGGAATGAGCACCCCCGGTTGACCGCGACCCATAGCGCGTCAGCCTCGGCCTGGCAACTGGTCGCGATGTGGCCTGGGGACCGAATACCAAGTCTCACGCAGACTGTAGCACGGTGGCCTCGACCTTTCTCTTATGGCAGAAATGCTCACTCTTCTCCTTAGGAGCGGGTAACAACATCGTTAGGGACCAGCTCCCTCAGTTGTGCGCAGCCCACAACACGATATCCTCGACCTCACTCCACCAGCGCAAGGACCCGGCCTTCGCTACGTAGTAGGTTGCGACGTTGTCCGGGTCTTCGGGGCCACGCCTCACAAATTATAGGGTCCATCAGCTGCTCGCGGGGGTTCTAATCGACCATGTCCTCTTGACGACAAGAGTCCGGGGATTATGACTCTTCACCTGCATCCGAAGCTCGATGCCCTGCCATCCTGGGAAAGCCCCCACGATCAGTGTAATTACAACCTCAGGGTCCATCAGCTGCTCGCGGGGGTTCGAATCGACCATGTCCTCCTGCCGACAATAGGCCGAGGATTATGACTCTTCACCTGCATCCGAAGTCTGATGCCCCACCCTCGCAGGGCCTGCCCCCCTCGCGACTGGTGATTAACTAAGCTACAATCGCAACAAAATCGGGTTCCGGCCCAGCAAAATCCACATCTTAACCAACCACAGCTACACTATGGCGCGATGGCTTCACTCTCTCTGGCGCGGTTCAGGGGTGCACCCTTCGTCTGCCCAGCGGTTTGCGACATCACCGGGGACCAGTTCCCCAAATTGTGCGTTGCCAACAGCGCGATGTCCTCAGCCTAGCAACAGGTTGCGGAGTCGCCAAAGGGACTAAAACGTTGAGTACCCCGCAGACTGTAACACGGCGGCTTCGACCTTACTCTCATGGTGGCAAGGCTCTCCCTTCTCCTACGAAGTAGGTCGCGACGTCTTCAGGAGCCAGCTCCCTTAGTTTTGTGCAGCTCGCAGCGCGATGGTCTCAGCTTCTCTACCCTGGTACTAGGGGACGCCCTCCGCCTCGTAGTAAGTTGCGACGTCGTCAGGGTCTGTGGGTTAAATCCCCTCTAGTGCAACCGAGTTCACCGTAACTCGCAGGGGTTCGAACGAACATGAACTCCCCCTAACAATAGGTTGGAGCTCTCATAACTCTTCACCCCCATCCAGAGCAAATAATCTTCCACCGCTCAGGGCATGCCCCTCACAGTTGGTGGTTGGCCAAGACAACAATCAGCCACCACAATCAGAAGCAAAAGCTGTAACATCCCATTTCCGGCTAGACCCCTAGGAGTCGGATGGTCGTGACAGAACCCTAGGAAGCCCAAAAATTGAAATAAATCGACCGAGATTTTGGGTCACGGGTTGGTCACGCCCGTGATCGACCCGTCACGCCCGTGACCTAGGGCGTGACTCCTTCGACGATCGTCGATCTCAGGGAGACGATCGTCGGGCGCAGAATTTTCAGCCCGGCCCTGTCATGCCCGTGACCAAGGTGTCACGCCCGTAACCTAGGGCGTGACCACCCTTCGACGACCGTCGATCTCAGTTCGACGATCGTCGACCTCAGAATTTGCCATTCGGGCATGTCACGCCCGTGACCAAGGTGTCACGCCCGTGACCTAGGGCGTGACCACCCTTCGACGACCGTCGATCTCAGTTCGACAGTCGTCGACCTCAGAATTTGCCATTCGGGCATGTCACGCCTGTGACCCAGGTGTCACGCCCATGACCAGGGGTGTGACCCCCCCTTCGGTGATCGTTGATCTCAGCGCGACGATCGCCGAGCGCAGAATTTGCCTCATGACCCTGTCACTCCCATGACCTAGGTGACACGCCCGTGACCTGGGGCGTGACTCCTTCGACGATCGTGGATCTCCGTGAGACGATCGTCGAACTTGCTGCCCGGGCATGTCACGCCCGTGACCCAGGTGTCACGCCTGTGACCTAGGGCGTGACACCCTTCGGCGATCGTCGATCTCAGCGAGACGATCGCCGATCGCATAATTTACATCTTGACCCTGTCACGCCCGTGACTAAGGTGTCACGCCCGTGACCTAGGGCGTGACCACCCTTCGACGACCGTCGATCTCAGTTCGACGATCGTCGACCCCAGAATTGGCCACCCGGGCCTGTCACGCCCGTGACCTATGTGTCACGCCCGTGACATTGACCAAAACGACGGTTCAGGCCCGAAATTATTCTAACACGCGTGGTAATAAATGCTGGTGTGGGAAGTTACACCAGGAGTAATTACGAGCCGTTTTTCCTTCTGTAATTATATAATAAAGGAGGAAGTGTTGGTCCAATAGTAATCGCCACCTGGCAAACACCTATTCATATTCCACCGTTTCTTATCCTTTCACTGTAACCGAAAGGTTATTAAGAGGAGCCTTCATGACCATTAAGGCTTTATCCTTTCACCTCCCCACTTGCTGACTTATAAAAGACCCCTTAGAGCAAGATGAGAAGGTTACACTCTTGACCAAACGGACTCAGATCTTTGTACCTTGTTGCAGGAGAAGTTCAGCAATGCCAACACCGCGCCATGGCACCCCGTCGTTCATCTCGCCTCCAAACCGCGAACAAGGTCCTCCTCTGCTTCTTCTTTCATGCGTAGATCTTAGGATTCTTAGAAAGGAAGTTCGTGCTCAACGGAGCCGGACCTATCTCTCGTTTTCATGGAAAACCACAAAAAAAATGTATTTTTGAGTTCGCCGGAAACCGCCACCTCCGGCGGCCAAACCACCGCCGACCGAGAGCCATCACCTCAACGGAGGTGGTGGTGGTGGTGGCCGGCCAGGCAAGTGACCGGACGACCGGTGACGGTTCACGAAAGAGCTACAGGATATATGAGTTTCTGTGTTCTGGTTTTCGGGTTCTGTAGAAGATGACCAGTAAAAGCTGTTTATAATATATAAAATTATGTAAATAATTTGTAAGGAAAATATACTTAGATGAGCACCTTTTGATGCTGCAAAACGAGGCACTTAGATGCCGATTTAGGAAAAAATACCAGTCACAAAAGTTGTAGCCCTTCGAGTCTAGTTTAATTTAAAATTGATTTCAACCCGTTTTGGTAAGCGGTACGACCGCAGCACCCGTTTTAGTGGGGGCTGTACCTAGAGTTGGGCAGAAATTAAAATGGATGCCCACTCTTCGTCCCTTGTCCAAATGACCTGAAATTTGGGCAGGGGGTTAACCTTAGCTATACCTAAAGGCAGACCAAAAATGGGATTTTTTGGAGATACTTTGCCTAAAGTTTTTGTTTTAATTTAATTAAGTTAGAGAAATTTATTTAAATTGTCAAATGATCTCCAAACCCTCCCAAATTTTGGTGAGTGGTCCCTGGCTATAAAACCTAGATCTGTACAAAATTCCAACTAGTTTGGAGGAGTTTTGGGTAGGAAATCTTCTACCCTTAACTAGGCATTAATGAGACATCTTTTAGTAAAAAGTGCACTAAGAGTTTGGAAAGGTCAAATCACCTCAACAGAGGCTGATATTCTGACCTCTGACTTAGAAGGGTGTTATAACCTGCTTGGAGAAAGATGGTGAGGTTTAGGGTTGATTTACCCTAGGATCCAAGCTCAAACCCTAAATGAAGGGTTTTGAGGGTTGTGAAGGATATGGGGGCAATTGCTCTTGTATTGCCTTGAAACTCTGTAGAGTTGACAAAATCTTGATAGGAATCGTCTGGATGGAATCTTGGAGAATTTGGAGACAAGTAGATACCTTAAAACCCTAACCTTAGTTTTAGGATAAAATATCAAATAGGAAGAATCAGTCACTAAACCTTACTTAAAAGCTGTGAAATTCGGGAAGAGCGAGTTTTGGATCAGGTAAAACTTATAGCAATTTTATTGGAATTTTACGTTGATTATTGCTAGCACTTCATTTGTAAAGCTTGCTATGGCCTTAAATGATGTTTTAATTATTTAGAAATTTCTGTTCATTGAAACCTCATTAAATCTTGGAGGTAAATGTTTTAGGTCAGAATAGTTTCCCCTGAATTTTTTTATGATTTTTAGTTGAGTAAATCTAGTACTTCATTCACAGATGTTAGAAAGGAGTTTTATGATTTAAAAATTAATTATGGATGATATACTTGCTGGAAAATTATGAAACCTGGTTAATGTTATTTTGAAAACCTTGTTTGCTTAGTATAATTAATTTACAATTTTTGGATGGATATTTTCTGTACTTGATTCATAAATAACAAAACATAGTAAATATTGCTAAAATAGTTTTGTTGCCCTTTTGATAATAGAAAAATTATGATACTTTGGATTTACCCTATTGAGATAACCTACTAATTATTATAAA
Organism: Platanthera zijinensis; assembly: GCA_039513925.1. NCBI lineage: Eukaryota > Viridiplantae > Streptophyta > Magnoliopsida > Asparagales > Orchidaceae > Platanthera > Platanthera zijinensis. The sequence continues at coordinate 119,374,136 of CM077079.1, forward strand.
TTTTCTGGACATCTTGCATGAGAATTTAGGGTAGTTCATGTTCAAACCGGTAGCCCTTGGGATTTTTGGGGAAATTAATTAAATGCCAGATAAATTAGGAAAATTACCTCATTCTGGATTTAGGCCATTTATATCATGATAAGTCTCCAGTAAATTATTGAGGGCATTTGGATGAGTTTTGGGATCGTTGCATAACCGGTTCGTCATATAGTTTAGGTCGGTCTGCATATAGCAATTTGTGAGTTGCAATAGGACATGATCCGAGGAAGTCATTGGAGTTAATCATTTGTCTGGGTGGACAATTGCGGAGGAAATCGCAATAGGAAGATATGAAGAGTAGAGAGAAGTAGTGATAGCTACAGATAAGAGGTGCTCGGGTACGACGAAAGATCGTCCACCCCGGTGGGAATGGAAGAGTCTTAATACTTTAGGGTTAGATCTAAAGTAACTAAAAGGGGATCGGGTTAAGGGAGATCAACCAACAACAATTAGTGCCTTGCAAAAGGGAACTTCGGGCCGTAATGCCGCCGTCTTGGTTCCTAGTGCCCCTTGAGAGCCCTTCACGGGGTATGCCGGGGGCAGTCCTGGGCTAACGTAAACTGTAATAACAAATCGACAAGAGTAACTTAGTAACTAGGGCTGCACCTTTCAAAAACACTGTTGGCACAGGAAGTTTGATGAGAGCTTCGGCTCAGTTGGTTAAGAGACGGACGGGATGGTCCGGGGAGCTTCGGCTCGGTTGGTTTGGAGACGGACGTTTTGGTCCGGGGAGCTTCGGCTCGGCTTTTGTGTGTTTACGATTAAACTTGCATGTGCATAAAAAGGAATGAAAATTAAGGTGGTGGGTCTTCGGTATTAGAGGGTCGATGCACCGATGCCAATACGCTGACTCGGCAAGTGTGGTTAGCACTTTGCCAACAGAAGTCCGGTGCGCCAGCCGGCAAGATTACGCAGGCGTCCGCTTAGTGCACCAAGCGTTGAGGCATACAATAGGTCTGACCGGTAGTGCTTTACTGGTTTAGAGGTGGGCGAGGCCCAACCCACCGCTTCCGTCTGCCACTACGGAGGTATCCTGGGAGGTAACGACTCCGAAAGGGGGAACTAAAGGTCTGTGTGCACAGAGTTGGGTGTGTGAGTTGCACTTGCATGTTTCATCATACCCACTTACATGACATAGCATAATCGATTCATTTAACCCTGACACCTAAAGTATAAGTGGTATGGGACGCTTATACATTAGGACCTGCAAAAAGACCCCTTGGTCTATAAGCTTGTGTGGGCAAGTTTATAAATTAAGGTTAATTTCAATATAAAAATATGATGTTGTTGATAACCGACACCCCAACGTATAGGTGGTATGGGACACTCTATACAATGGGAGCCTCGCAGAAGATCCCTTGGCTTATGAGCTTTCGCACATAAGTTAAGGTTACCTTTCTTATTTTCTGTTTCTGTCATATTATTATAGAATTACTAGATTAGTTCCGCTATCATTTGTTTCTTGATTAAATCTCAACTTTCATGTCCTTCCCTTTCTTCCTCTCCGCTCGGTACCTAGGAGCCATGGGGGAAGGGGGAGGGGATGATAGGGATTAGTCTTTATGACTAACGGTTTTCGAACCATATCATATTAGGGGATCGCGGAGCCCAGCATGGAGGAGCAGCTCAGGACGCCGGTACGCTTGGAGATGGGGAAGTCTAGCACTGGAGTCCAGACTGCAGGGACCGTGAGTCCTGACCTTTAGTAGAGTTTTAGTTTTGCTTCCGCATTGAGTGATTTTGTAGTGAGGACTTGATGTACCGGGCATGAGCCCTTATATTTCTAGTATCATTGTACTCTGATGTTTTCTGTGGACACTCCCTTCGTGGAGTTTATATACATGTGATTTATTATTGTGGACTGCATTTCTCTTACTTCAATTGTTGTGCTACCTTTCTGTGATCGAATTGGCCGGCAGAATCGGCGCCTTGTGGTGATGACCCTTCAGGACGTGAAGGTGTCACCGCAAAGCGGCGAATCTGGGCCTAAGACCCCGGGTTTTAAAAAGAAAAAAAGGGGGGGGGGTCTTACAAGTGGTATCAGAGGGAACATCGATCAGAAGAAAGTAGCAGTCCACAAACCATAGGTCACCCCCGCGCGAGTTTAGTTTGGGGACAAACTAAGCAGCGGTAGCAGTGGTGTGCCCATATGGGGATCACATATAAATTGTCCATCTTTATGTAATATTTGAACGTTTTCTCAGTATGTGTTTTTGTTACGCAGCCTCCAGCACAGCCTATGCCACAAGGTGGAGTTCAACAGGCTCAGGATGTTGCACCACCCCCACCGGTCCCCACTCCTTTCCTTCAGTCAGACATGGGACAGACTCTGACTGCCATCCTAGAGGCTTTCAGGGCCCAGCAGGTTCCGGTCCCGCAGCCAAATCCGGGGACCAACTGGCTGAGCATCTTCCGGGGTCTTTCTCCCCCGTCCTATTTGGTGATAGAGTCGGCAGTTCGGACGGAAGAGTGGCTGGATATCATGTATGAGATGCTGATCGGGATACGGTGTCCCTGAGAGGAGAGGGTGGCTCTGGTTGTCTCTTGCCCGGAGTCCCATGCAAAGAGGTGGTGGAAGACGTTGTTGGACACGACATTTGCCAATAGGGAGGTTGCGGAGGTTACATGGGAGGAGTTCAGTGCCGCGCTGCTAGAGCATTTCGTTCCGCAGTCGGCTAGGGATGAGTTGGAGGAGCGGTTTTTACAGTTGAAGCAGGGCACCCAAACGGTGGTGGAGTACCATCGGGAGTTCGACCATCTGGCTCGATACGCAGATTCCTACCAGCTGGACGAAGCAGGGTATATTAGGAGGTTCTATAAGGGCCTGCGGGAGGACTTGAGGGAGGCTTTGTTGTTTGTATCTAACGGGTCTATCTCCCGGATTTTGGAAATGGCAAAAAGGATTGAGGCAGATTGGCACACCACCCGGGGCCGAAAGTGTCCAGCAGAGGATCAGGGACGGAGAGGTAGAAATGACCAGCGGTGAGGTGCTGTACCAGAGGGGAGGAGGACAGAGGACCAGCCTCGTCAGGATATGAGGCAGGAGCCGACGGAACAGGTGATATTGGCACCTCAACCTCTTCGGATGCAGGAGATGCCGAGACCCGGGGGAATGGCGTATCCCCCACCAGAGTGCTTCCTTTGTCATCAGATTGGGCACATTCGGAGGAACTGCCCCATGAGGGGGGCACCACCTCCAGCACCATAGGTCGGCCCCCCAGCTCAGCATTACGAAGGCCGAGGACGCGGCCGCGGTCGAGGATACCAGGAGGGAGACCATAGACAGGGAAGAGAGCAGGTATATGCTTTGGACCTTGCGCAGCCTCGGAATCCGGAGCAGGTCATAGCAGGTACGCCGCAATGCTTCTTTATTTTCATAGAATTTCCCTTTAAATGGTTAAAACTTTGAATCGCACTAGATAGATTAGCAAGGAAAGTAAAACTCACTATAGAACCCTAAGACATCTAATCACCCCAGGTATAGTCTTCATCAGTGGCAAGCCAGCCCGCACGCTATTCGATACTGGAGCTACTCACTCCTTTGTGTCGGAGACGTTCGTAGAAGGACTGGAAGGCGTGGAGCGATTCACAGGCTCGAGGATGAGGGTGCGACTACCGGATGGATCTGAACTCCTTACCACGGATCACTGCAATATGGAGGCAGAAATTGGTTGAAAGGCATTCGAGGCTCCAGCGACGATTTTGAAGCTGACGGACTACGACTTGATCCTGGGCATGGTATGGCTGCACTGGAACCATGCCCAGATTGACTGCCAGGCAAAGAGGATCACCGTGAGACACGGGGACTCTTTCATTGTCATCGAAGGTATAAGATCTGCCTCTCGTATACTCTTATCTTCGGTACAGGCCGTTAAGGCCCATCTGCAGGGAGAGGAGGTCTATAAGATTCTTTTTGAGATGGCGGAAGTTAAGGAGTCAGTGACAGACATTCCGGTGGTGCGAGATTTCACTGACATATTTCCAGAGAAACTGCCAGGACTACCTCCACACCGAGAGCAGGACTTTCAGATACAGCTTGTGCCGGGGGCCAAGCCGGCATCTAGGGCCCCTTATCGGATGGCCCCGAAGGAGTTGGCAGAGTTTCGGACTCAGTTGCAGGAATTGGTTGAGGCAGGATTTGTTAGAACGAGTTCCTCGCCATGGGGAGCCCCGGTCCTATTCGTGAAGAAGAAGGATGGGACACTTCGCCTGTGTATCGATTATCGAGCACTAAACAGGCTGACCGTCCGGAATACCTACCCACTCCCACGGATAGACGAATTGTTCGACCAGCTGGAGGGTGCCCATTATTTCTCGAAGCTGGACTTGAGGTCAGGATACTACCAGCTATAGATCCAGGAGGAGGATATCCCGAAGACGGCCTTCAGTAGCAGATATGGCCTGTATGAGTTCACCGTGATGCCCATCGGGCTCACGAATGCTCCGTCAGCGTTCATGAGTCTCATGAACCGGGTTTTTGAGGCCTACCTGGATGTGTTCGTCATAGTATTCATAGACGACATCCTGATCTACTCTAGGACGGAGGAGGAGCACACTCGGCATCTGGCACTGACTTTGGAAAGGTTACGGGAGCATCGCCTTTATGCGAAATTCAGCAAGTGTCAGTTTTGGTTGAAGGAGGTGGCTTTCCTAGGCCACATTATCAGCGGAGCCGGGTTGGCGGTGGATCCAGCAAAGATTCAGGCAGTCCGTGATTGGCCGCAGTTAAAGACAGCCACCGATGTACGAAGTTTCTTGGGACTTGCCGGGTATTACCGGAAGTTCGTGGAGGGGTTCTCTCAAATTTACCTCCCACTCACGTCTTTGACGAAAAAGGAGGCACCTTTCGTTTGGACCCCGCAGTGCCAGGCGGTTTTCCAGGAGCTGAAGGACCGACTCATCTCAGCCCCTATTCTGGCCCTCCCATCTGGAAAGGAAGGATTCCAGGTGTATACCGACGCATTATACCAGGGAATGGGAGCAGTGCTGATGCAGAACGGACACGTCATATCATATGCCTCCCGCCAGCTGAAGACCCATGAGAAGAACTACCCAGTGCACGACCTTGAGATGGGAGCGGTCGTTTTTGCTCTGAAGGTCTGGCGCCATTATCTTTAGGGAGTCCACTGCGACATCTACTCCGACCACAAGAACCTGAAATACGTGGACACACAGAAGGAGCTGAATATCAGGCAGAGGCGTTGGGTGGAGTTCTTAGCAGATTATCAGTATGAGATGCACTACCATCCAGGGAAGGCAAACGTGGTGGCTGACGCGTTGAGCCGGAGAGCTGCCACTTCTGAAGCTGGGCCCCAGGTTATGTCCATGGAGCTAGTACGGTCATTCAGAGATATGCAGATATCCCTAGTGTCTGAGGATGATCCAGAGCTGTATAGGGAGTATATGGCATCGATAGTGGCCATAGATGATATTCGGGATCGCATTCGGGACGGACAGAGGACAGATGCATGGGCAGAGCCGATGTTCCGAGCCTTGGAGGAGGGTTCGACAGGAGATTATTCTCTGAGAGATGGATTGCTACATTTCAGAGGCATAGTATATATACCCGCAGGAGGCCAGATCCGAGAGGATATTATGACGGAGGCGCATTGCAGCCGGTACTCTGTGCACCCGGGGATCACAAAGATGACCGCTGATCTGTAGAAGATGATGTTTTGGTCGGGCATGAAGAAGGACATTACGTACTTCGTGACCCATTGTGAGGCGTGTCAGTTGGTGAAGGCGGAGTGCAGGAACCCCGCAGGACTGTTGCAGCCAGTCCCGGTGCCGGAGTGGAAGTTTGATGATATAGCTATGGATTTTATACATGGTCTTCCCCGGTCTCGGGCGGGGAACGACTCGATCTGGGTGATTGTTGATCGGTTGACGAAGGTGGCCCGATTTATACCGTTCAGGAAGGATGACTCGGTGGGAGTGCTGGTACGGAAGTTCGTGGAGCAGTATATCCGATATCATGGCGTGCCCCGGACGATAGTGTCGGACCGCGATGGACGGTTTACATCCAGGGAGTGGCGGTCAGTGCAGGCATACCTGGGCACCCGATTGACTTTTAGCACGGCCTTACACCCTCAAACAGACGGGCAGACAGAGCGCACCAACCGGACCTTGGAGGATTTACTACGACTGTGTATATTGGACCGAGGGGAGCCGTGGGAGAAGATGTTACCGTTGGTCGAGTTCTCCTATAACAATAGCTACCAGTCCAGCATCAGGATGGCGCCTTATGAAGCCTTGTATGGAAGAAAATGTAGGACCCCGCTTTCTTGGGTTCAAGACGAGGACCCGAAGGTGTTGGGATCAGATTTTGTTGAAGACACCGAGGCACAGGTGAGACTGATCAGAGATAGGATGTTGGAGGCGCAGAGCAGACAAGCTAAGTACTATGAAGCCCGACATCGTCAGGTGGAGTTTCAGGTAGGGGACCGAGTGTTCTTGAAGATCCGACCCATGCACGGAGTCTCACGAGTGCGCGGTCGGAGGAAGAAGCTCAGTCCTAGGTATATGGGCCCTTACCGGATCCTGGAGCGGATCGGACCCCTAGCCTATAGGCTAGAGTTGCCACCAGAGCTGGCAGCTCTACACGACGTCTTCCACATTTCTTCGCTGAGAAGGGCTCTACTACGCCCGGAGCAGCAGATTTTGACCACCGAAGGGCCGGTAGCTTCAGACCGATCTGTTCACTTGGAGCCGGTCCGGATCGACGACAAAGGAGTATGGATCTTGCGCCGCAAGAAGATCCCCTTAGTCAAGGTTCTGTGGAGAAACCACGGTCAGGAGGAGCACACCTGGGAACCGCAGGACCTGATGAGGCAAAAATACCCAGAGTTGTTCAGTCAGGTATACCTCACCACATCTTGGTATACTATAAATTACCTTCTTGTACAAAACCGGTAAGATTAGATAAGGAAAATTGAGAACCTAGGCATGCGCAGGAAAGTAGGGGCTAATCTTTTGTTTATTGGGGAGATTGTCTTCGTTTATCAAACAATTAGTCGCTTGAACCCAATAGAAAAATCGTATGGGATGTTACAAGTTTAATTTATTCCGATAGAAATCCTCGTAGGCTCAACCTCAATTTCGGGGACGAAATTTTTGTTTTATTTATTGGGATTTGTAACATCCCATTTCCGGCTAGACCCCTAGGAGTCGGATGGTCGTGACAGAACCCTAGGAAGCCCAAAAATTGAGATAAATCGACCGAGATTTCGGGTCACGGGTTGGTCACGCCCGTGACCGACCCGTCACGCCCGTGACCTAGGGCGTGACTCCTTCGACGATCGTCGATCTCAGGGAGACGATCGTCGGGCGCAAAATTTTCAGCCCGGCCCTGTCACGCCCGTGACCAAGGTGTCACGCCCGTGACCTAGGGCGTGACCACCCTTCGACGACCGTCGATCTCAGTTCGACGATCGTCGACCTCAGAATTTGCCATTCGGGCATGACACGCCCGTGACCAAGGTGTCACGCCCGTGACCTAGGGCGTGACCACCCTTCGACGACCGTCGATCTCAGTTCGACGGTCGTCGACCTCAGAATTTGCAATTCGGGCATGTCACGCCCATGACCCAGGTGTCATGCCCGTGACCATGGGCGTGACCCCCCCTTCGATGATCGTTGATCTCAGCGCGACGAACGCCGAGCACGGAATTTGCCTCATGACCCTGTCAAGCCCGTGACCCAGGTGACATGCCTGTGACCTAGGGCGTGACTCCTTCGACGATCGTGGATCTCTGTGAGACGATCGTCAAACTTGCTGCCCGGGCATGTCACGCCCATGACCCAGGTGTCACGCCCGTGACCTAGGGCGTGACCCCCTTCGGCGATCGTCGATCTCAACGAGACGATCGCCGATCGCGTAATTTACATCTTGACCCTGTCACGCCTGTGTCCAAGGTGTCACGCCAGTGACCTAGGGCATGACCACCCTTCGACGACCGTCGATCTCAGTTCGACAATCGTCGACCCCAGAATTGGCCACCTGGGCCTGTCACGCCCGTGACATTGACCGAAACGACGGTTCAGGCCCGAAATTAACACGCGTGGTAATAAATGCTGGTGTGGGAAGTTACACCAGGAGTAATTACGGGCCGTTTTTCCTTCTGTAATTATATAATAAAGGAGCAAGTGTTAGTCCAATAGGAATCGCCACCTGGCAAACACCTATTCATCTTCCACCGTTTCTTATCCTTTCACTGTAACCGAAAGGTTATTAAGAGGAGCCTTCATGACCATTAAGGCTTTACCCTTTCACCTCCTCACTTGCTGACTTATAAAAGACCCCTTAGATCAAGATGAGAAGGTTACACTCTTGACCAAATGGACTCAGATCTTTGTACCTTGCTGCAGGAGAAGTTCAGCAACGCCACCACCGCGCCATGGCACCCCGTCGTTCATCTCGCCTCCAAACCGCGAACAAGGTCCTTCTCTGCTTCTTCTTTCATGGGTAAATCTTAGGATTGTTAGAAAGGAAGTTCGTGCTCAACGGAGCCGGACCTATATCTCGTTTTCATGGAAAACCACAAAAAAATGTATTTTTGAGTTCGCCGGAAACCGCCACCTCCGACGGCCAAACCACCGCCGACCGAGAGCCATCGCCTCAACGGGGTGGTGGTGGTGGTGGCCGGCCAGGGAAGTGACCGGACGACCGGTGATGGTTCGCGAAAGAGCTACAGGATATATGAGTTTCTGTGTTCTGGTTTTCGGGTTCTGTAGAAGATGAACAGTAAAAGCTGTTTATAATATATAAAATTATGTAAATAATTTGTAAGGAAAATATACTTAGATGATCACCTTTTTGATGCTGCAAAACGAGGCACTTAGAGGCCGATTTAGAAAAAAATACCAGTCACAAAAGTTGTAGCCCTTCGAGTCTAGTTTAATTTAAAATTGATTTCAACCCGTTTGGGTAAGCGGTACGACCGCAGCACCCGTTTTAGTGGGGGCTATACCTAGAGTTGGGCAGAAATTAAAATGGATGCCCACTCTTCGTCCCTTGTCCAAATGACCTGAAATTTGGGCAAGGGGTTAACCTTAGCTATACCTAAAGGCAGACCAAAAATGGGATTTTTTGGAGATAATTTGCCTAAAGTTTTTGTTTTAATTTAATTAAGTTAGAGAAATTTATTTAAATGGTCAAATGACCTCCAAACCCTCCCAAATTTTGGTGAGTGGTCCCTGGCTATAAAACCTAGATCTGTACAAAATTCCAACTAGTTTGGAGGAGTTTTGGGTAGGAAATCATCTACCCTTAACTAGGCATTAGTGAGACATCTTTTAGTAAAAAGTGCACTAAGAGTTTGGAAAGGTCAAATCACCTCAACAGAGGCTGATATTCTGACCTCTGACTTAGAAGGGTGTTATAACCTGCTTGGAGAAAAATGGTGAGGTTTAGGGTTGATTTACCTAGGATCCAAGCTCAAACCCTAATTGAAGGGTTTTGAGGGTTGTGAAGGACATGGGGGCAATTGCTCTTGTATTGCCTTGAAACTCTGTAGAGTTGATAAAAGCTTGATAGGAATCGTCTGGATGGAATCTTGGAGAATTTGGAGACAAGTAGATACCTTAAAACCCTAACCTTAGTTTTAGGATAAAATATCAAATAGGAAGAATCAGTCACTAAACCTTACTTAAAAGCTGTGAAATTCGGGTAGAGCGAGTTTTGGATCAGGTAGAACTTATAGCAATTTTACTGGAATTTTACGTTGATTATTGCTAGCACTTCATTTGTAAAGCTTGCTATGGCCTTAAATAATGTTTTAATTATTTAGAAATTTCTGTTCATTGAAACCTCATGAAATCTTGGAGGTAAATGTATTAGGTCAGAATAGTTTCCCCTGAATTTTTGTATGATTTTTAGTTGAGTAAATCTAGTACTTCATTTACAGATGTTAGAAAGGGGTTTTATGGTTTAAAAATTAATTATGGATAATATACTTGCTGGAAAATTATGAAACCTGACCAATGTTATTTTGAAGGCCTTGTCTGCTTAGTATAATTAATTTACAATTTTTGGATGGATATTTTCTGTACTTGATTCATAAATAACAAAACATAGTAAATATTGCTAAAATAGTTTTGTTGTCGTTTTGATGATAGAAAAATTATGATACTTTGGATTTACCCTATTGAGATAACCTACTAATTATTATAAATTTTCTGGACATCTTGCATGAGAATTTAGGGTAGTTCATGTTCAAACCGGTAGCCCTTGGGATTTTTGGGGAAATTAATTAAATGCTAGATAAATTAGGAAAATTTCCTCATTCTGGATTTAGGCCATTTATATCATGATAAGTCTCCAGTAAATAATTGAGGGCATTTGGATGAGTTTTGGGATCGTTGCATAACCGGTTCGTCATATAGTCTAGGTCAGTCTGCATATAGCAATTTGTGAGTTGCAATAGGACATGATCCGAGGAAGTCATTGGAGTTAATCATTTGTCTGGGTGGACAATTGCGGAGGAAATCGCAATAGGAAGATATGAAGAGTAGAGAGAAGTAGTGATAGCTAGAGATAAGAGGTGCTCGGGTACGACGAAAGATCGTCCACCCCGGTGGGAATGGAAGAGTCTTAATACTCTAGGGTTAGATCTAAAGTAACTAAAAGGGGATCGGGTTAAGGGAGATCAACCAACAACAATAAGTGCCTTGCGAAAGGGAACTTCGGGCCGTAATGCCGCCGTCTTGGTTCCTAGTGCCCCTTGAGAGCCCTTCACGGGGTATGCCGGTGGCAGTCCTGGGCTAACGTAAACTGTAATAACAAACCGACAAGAGTAACTTAGTAACTAGGGCTGAACCTTTCACAAACAATGTTGGCACAGGAAGATTGATGAGAGCTTTGGCTCAGTTGGTTAAGAGATGGACGGGATGGTCCGGGGAGCTTCGGCTTGGTTGGTTTGGAGACGGACGTTTTGGTCCAGGGAGCTTCGGCTCGGCTTTTGTGTGTTTACGATTAAACTTGCATGTGCATAAAAAGGAATGAAAATTAAGGTGGCGGGTCTTCGGTATTGGAGGGTCGATGCACCGACGCCAATACGCTGACTCGGCAAGTGTGGTTAGCACTTTGCCAACAGAAGTCCGGTGCGCCAGCCGGCAAGAGTACGCAGGCGTCCGCTTAGTGCACAAAGCGTTGAGGCATACGATAGGTCTGACCGGTAGTGCTTTACTGGTTTAGAGGTGGGAGAGGCCCAACCCACCGCTTCCGTCTGCCACTACGGAGGTATCCTGGGAGGTAACGGCTCCGAAAGGGGGAACTAAAGGTCTGTGTGCACAGAGTCGGGTGTGTGAGTTGCACTTGCATGTTTCATCATACCTACTTGCATGACATAGCATAATCGATTCATTTAACCCTGACACCTAAAGTATAAGTGGTATGGGACGCTTATACATTAGGACCTGCAAAACCACGCCTTGGTCTATAAGCTTGTGTGGGCAAGTTTATAAATTAAGGTTAATTTCAATATAAAAATATGCTGTTGTTGATAACCGACACCCCAACGTATAGGTGGTATGGGACACTCTATACGATGGGAGCCTTGCAGAAGATCCCTTGGCTTATGCGCTTTCGCACATAAGTTAAGGTTACCTTTCTGATTTTCTGTTTCTGTCATATTATTATAGAATTGCTAGATTAGTTCTGCTGCCATTTGTTTCTTGATTAAATCTCCACTTTCATGTCCTTCCCTTTCTTCCTCTCCGCTCGGTACCTAGGAGCCATGGGGGAAGGGGTAGCGGATGATAGGGCTTAGTCTTTATGACTAACGGTTTTCGAACCATATCATATTAGGGGATCGCGGAGCCCAGCATGGAGGAGCAGCTCAGGAGGCCGGTACGCTTGGAGATGGGGCAGTCTAGCACTGGAGTCCAGACTGCAGAGACCGTGAGTCTTGACCTTTAGTAGAGTTTTAGTTTTGCTTCCGCATTGAGTGATTTTGTAGTGAGGACTTGATGTACCGGGCATGAGCCCTTATATTTCTAGTATCATTGTTCTCTGATGTTTTCTGTGGACACTCCCTTCATGGAGTTTATATACATGTGATTTATTATTGTGGACTGCATTTCTCTTACTTCAATTGTTGTGCTACCTTTCTGTGATCGAATTGGCCGGCAGAATCGGCGCCTTATGGTGATGACCCTTCAGGACGTGAAGGTGTCACCGCAAAGCGGCGAATCTGGGCCTAAGACCCCGGGTTTTAAAAAGAAAAAAAAGGGTGTCTTACAAAAGCAGTGACAAGCACTCGGCAAACATATCAAGTACAAAGGTACAGACTGAGAAAGTACAAAGGTACAAATCAACGGAGACAAGCCCACCAGTACAAAGAAGTAAATTTATACAAATCAGCAAAAAGCATCAAAGAGATGTAGCTGTCACTCAGCGGCCACGCCCTCCTCAGTATCGGAACCATCCTCCTCTGACAAATCCTCAAGACCGAGGCTGGCAACATCGCATCCCTGCTTCCGGGAAACCATCCGAAGGGTCTTCTCCATCCTCTGGTAGAATGCGACTTCTCACAAGTCCTCCATCTGTGGATCCACCTCCTGAGTACACACCTCCTCGCGGACCTCCTCCGAGATCAGACACCGGTCTCGCATGTAATCCATAGAGTCCCGGTACTCTTCCAGACCAGCCGCCTTCAGCTCAACCTCCCGCTCCGTGGAGAAAAGACGCATCACCTCCGCTCTGGATAGCTCCAGCTCAGTCTGAGCTTCATCTAGAAGATGCAAAGTCTCCTCCGCAGCCGTCTTCTCAGCCCTGTGCACAGCTTTGGCATCCTCTAGTTCGCATCGTAGCTTGGACCCAATCTGCCTAAGTTGCAAAATATCGTGCTCTCGTCGCCCCTTCAGATCCGAAAGGGCACTCTTCGCCTCCCCGAGCTCACCCTGAAGGGCCATGTAGCCGTCCTTCAGGCTCACGTAGTGGTCATTCCACGTAAGCGCAATGTTCTCCTGAGTCTCCAACTGCAAAAGAAAAGGGACAAGTCAGAAAAACTTTCCTCAAAAGCCGCCACTCAAAAGTTGAGATCGCACATACCGCATGGTTCATCGCCTCCAAAGAAGAGGATACCCTCTTTCCTTTCACCACCTTCCGCACCGTAACCCGTGCTGGGGAGGCTTGGGGGCAGAGGACCCCAGGACCTCAAGATCCGCGTCACCCGGCTCGCCTCTGACTCCAGAGCCGCAAGGGGCAGCCCCCTCCAAAAGAACATCCTGTCGCGGCAGGAGGCTAGAACCCGCCTCCTCAGCTCCGCGGCCTCAAAACACTAGCTTCTTCTTCCTATCACGCGAGAGTGGGATGGCCGCAGTACGTCCCGAATCAATAGACAACCCGCATAACAGCAGGCGCTTCTCATCAACGAAAGTAGAGATGTTGTACAAGATGTTCCCCAGCTCTCGGGGCTCTGCAAAACCAAGGACGAGAGTAAACTCCCTCTTGTGTCCCCTAGAATGTCGGGAACGGTCCGGAAGCGCGTTCCACACCTCTGGCAATCCACTTGGGTTCCTGACATATCCGAAAAAAGCATTCCCGTGGCGACGGTCCTCCCGGGTCTCAAATTCCAGCCACCGCTTATTGCTGAGGACTTCCACGCCGCCCCCTCCATCGGCGCGCACCTCACACAAATCCTTGAAAATATCCAAGGAAAACCTCGATCCACGCTCGCGAAAGAATACGATCAACCCCATGATCCGCGTCGTCCCAAGAGGGGTAAACTGCGACACAGGAACGCCGCAGAACTTCAGAATCTCGGCAACTTCCTCGCAAGCTGGAAGGCGAAAACCGCACCGAAGTGACGATTCACAAAGAGTCATCCAGCCTCGCGGAGGGTTTTGCACCCGCTCTTCAGGACTAGGGATCCGCGCCTCCAAATCGAGGGGCAGGTTGAAGCGCCTCCTCCATATATCCACATGCTCGAGGGAGAGACTCGAACGCAGCCGCATAGGACGGCTCTGCACACCCCGCTCGGAAACCTGAAAGAACAAAAAAGTAAGGTCAGAAAAGCGAGTTCGAGCACGCGTTACGCCCACACATACGAGCCATACATGTACGCCAAGAGCGTGCAAAATCATCCCGCGCATGCCGCCGAGCCACTCGTATGCAGAGCGATCGCACCCCGCGCGTCCCGCGCGCGATTTCAGCCCCACGCGCACCCGCGCACGGTGTTAGCCCCGCACGCAACCGCGCGGGCTATCGCGCGCGGGTGCAGCCGCGCGCGCTATCGCCGGCGGGTGCAGCCGCGCGCGCTATCGCGCGCGGGTGAAGCCCCGCGCGCACCCACACGCGCGGCGCCAGCCCCGCTCAACCCCGTGCGGGCGCAGCCCCGTGCGCACCCGCGCGCGGGCGCAGCCCCGCGCGCACCCGCTCGCGGGCACCCGCGCGTGGGGTCAGCCCCTCCGGCCTCGCCCGGTGCCCGGACCTTCTCTTCGATCGAATTCTTACCTTAACACAGTCGCCGTCGCCGCCCATTTCGGTGTTAGCACCCGTTCCAACCATCGCCCCCTAGCCCCGTCATAAAGAAAAATTCCTGTGCTTGTCGTTCGCTCCAAGACGACAGGATTTTGGGGGCAAATGATGGGTACCCCTTATTTTATATGGAATTATGATAACTCCCGTGCACCGGATCGTAACTCCCGCGCACCGGATCGTAACTCCCGCGCGCCGGATCATAACTCCCGTGCCCCGGATCGTAACTCCAGCGCACCGGATCGTGACTCCCGCGCACCGGATCGTAACTCCCGCGCACCAGATCGTAACTCCCCCACACCAAATCGCAACCGTCGCCGCCGCCATCTTTACGGGCGGGCGGCGGCCGGTGGCCGGCCTCCCATGGCCGGTCGCCCCCCTTGGCGGTCGGCCTCCCCCATATGGCCGGCGGCCACGGCCGACCGCACCCTTGTGACCGGCGGCCGCGGTCGGCCACCCCCTTGTGACCGGCGGCCGCGGTCGGCCGTCTGGGGCCGGCCGCATCCTTGCAGGCCGGCCTCCCCCTTGCGACTGGCGGCTGCGGCCGGCCGTCCGGGGCCGGCCGCCTCCTTGCAGGCCGGCCGCCCCCTTGCAGCCGGCCGTCCGGGGCCAGCCGCCTCCTTACGGGCCGGCCGCCACCTTGCGGTCGGCGGCTGCGGCTGGCCATCCGGGGCCGGCCGCCCCCCTTGTGGCGGGTTGCTGCGGCCGGCACCCCCTTGCGGTCGGCCGCCTCCTCCCTCGGGCGGCCATCGGCTGACACGCCTCCTTCGACCACCGTCGTGGGTCGGCCTTTTCTCCACCGTCCGATCATGGCGGACCATCATGGCCCCCCGATCGCCACAAGTGATCGTGGCCCTCCGATCTGCGATTAACCACCGTAACCACCCTAACCACCTCGGAAACCCTATATAATAACCCCTGATAGTTCATTTTTGGGGATCCAACTTCATTCTCTCCTTCGCTTTCTCTCTCTTCGTTCTTACATTTTCCCAGAGCTTCTCTCTCTATTAACCTCCTCCTCTCCTCTTTACTCACAAACTTGGCAGGTTCTCCCGCGAACACCGCCTAGAGAAGGAAGGAAGCGAAGTGCCAGTGAAGGCAACCCTCCTCAGTCCGAGGCATAGAGCACATGCATCCTGCGACGCGCGAGCCAGAAGAGCAAGCGCTCAAGAAAAGCCACACGTCAAAGTGCACGGACTCCTAAGCGGTGGCCTGTCACCCATGGAGAGCTCTCTCAACTCCCTAGTATTTGTAACGAAGCGCGGCCTGTTGCCCACGCTTTCTCTTGACAAGAGCACTATAATAGAGACAGATAGTGGAGTTTGGCTGGCACAGACCCGACCACGTGGTTTTTTCCCCTTTCCGGGGTTTTCCACGTCAAAGTTGTGTGTGTATATTTTCTCTATTTCTACTGTGACTGTGTGCGTACTCAATCGCCCGGGGCTTAGATGGACCAATCTAGAACCGGTCTACTGAGGGCATTGAGAGAACCGCAACAATTCCAAAGCCTTGATTCATCTTCCCCTCATTATTTAGAGGAGACCAAGGGTTTTCCTCAGCCTCTAGGTGGCTGAATATAAGGGATATGCCATGGCCGAATTTCACCTTTCATGGCCATAAATGGCTTTGAAGCCATGACCCTTCCTCTCCCCCCATTTCAACCTTTTAAAAGCTCCCCTAGGCCAAGAGCATTCGTTTCCACCATCCCACTAAAGAAAACGAGGGATTTCACGGGGTTGTTGTAAAGCATCGAAAAGCTCCACCACCGGCCATGGCGCACCACCACCAAACCCGTCGGCAAGCACGGTTAAAGGTCCTCCTCTATTCCTTCTTCTATAGATAAATCTTAGGAATCAAATAGGAGAGAAATCGGGCTCAAATGAGCCGGATCGTGTGACCAAAATTTCAGATTTTTCATTGTTTTTATACCACTCGGGTTCGCCGGAAACCGCCCCTCCGGCGGCCGTGCCGCCGCCCGACGATAGCCCCCACCTCAACGAAGGTGGTGGCGGTGGTGGCCGGCTAGGGAGATGGCTGGGTGGCCGGGAAAAAGGGCTGGAATACGCTCTAGGTCGGGCTAATCACAGCCCTTGGCTGGAGGAAGAAGATGACCAGGAGGCATTGGATCTGCTTCAAGATTCGTGCTGGATCATGTTTATTAAATTCTGAATTTTCTATCCTGTTTACTGGACTCTTTTAAATTAAATATTAAAATTACTTAGGCCCTTCTACAAAAAATGTGGCCAATCTCAAAGTTGTAGCCCGTGAGGTCTAGGTATTTTTTTAAATTTGTTTGAACCCATTTGGGTAAGTGGTTTGACCGCAGCACCCATTTTGGTGGGGTCTATACAAAGGCTTGACCAGAACTTGGTTTGAGTTCCCCCACCAATCCAGCCATCCAAATGACTTGAAATTTTGGATGGGGGTCACTATTAACAATACCTAAAAGATATCCAAAAATGGGAATTTTTGGAGAACTTTTTTCTATAGTTTTTGTATTAATTTAATAATCCATGAATAAATTAATTAGGTGTTCTTAACATCTCAAAACTCCCCCATATTTGGGTGGGTGGTCTTATAGGGCATTCTAGAGCTCTGGTAAAAATTTAATCTCATTTGGAGATGTTATGATTAGGTATTGACCCAACCCTTGGTATACTCTTATAGGGTTATTTAGATCAAAGTGCTCTTTTTGGTGTTTGAGTGGTCAAATCCCCTCAACAGAGGCTGATAGTTTGGCCACTGATTTTATATGGCATGTAGCACCCTCCAATGGGATTTGGGGTGGTTTGGGGTAGGGTATCCCTAGAAACCTACGGTAGTCTCTTTTGTGGAGATTTTTTGGGTATGAAGGTCTTGGGGTCAAATGACCTTGGAATGACTTGAGACTTGGTGGAAGGGATCATAGGGTGGCTCTGGTCCTCTGGTTGAAGTTGTATTGAATTTATAATCCTTTAACTCCCTCATATTCCTAATCCTAGTTTAGGGCACAAACCCAAAGTTGGGTTTAGGCAATCAAAACACCTCACCATAACTTGAAACTTGGGCAGGGTATTTCTCTGATAAAAAGAGTCCTAAAATAATTTTGGTGGAATTTTTGGGCTAATAAATTCAGTACTTCCTTAATAATCCTAATTATATCCTTAAATTTATTTGGCTTGTTATGATATTTCTATCAACAGAAAAGTTGTGAAATTTAGTATTTGGAAGTTTTACATCATGGTAATTCCTTCTGTATTTTTATTGGAATTTTTAGATCATTATTTTAAGTACTTGTTTCATACATTATGAATTGTGGATTTCTGATCCAAAATAGATATAGAGCCCAATATTGCTATGAAAATTATGAAACCTAGTCAGTGAGTGTTTTATGTTATTGTATTGGCTCTGCAATTTTCTCATAATTTTTAGGCAATTGAACACAGTACTTACTTCACAAGTCTGTAAATTTGGAAGTTTACATTTAATTAGATTCAGAGCCACTCATATGTGAGAAAAATTGTAAAACTTTGTTACTGTTGATTTTAGATCATTATAAAACTTCTGGAATTTTCTTATAATTACTAGATGAGTTTTTACAGTACTTGCTTCATTAACCAATGGTTATGGAATTAATGGTTATAAATTAAAATTAGGGGCTATTGTTCATTGAAAAATTTGGAAAATACTTCTAGAGTGTTTTTAGGCCATGATAAACTTACTAGATTTTTATTATAATTTTTAGAACAATATTGCTGGCCTTTGCTTCTTAAAATGGTAATATTGACTTTATGTTCTAAATTGGGGATTTGGGGCCTAAACAATTCTGAAAATTCTTAGACCTCTGATTTGCAGTAGAAATGTTACCTAGTATTTATCATAATTTTTTGGTGATTTTTTTCTGATTTGAGAGTGCATTTCATGTTCAAAGTAGGGCATTCAGATTCTTAGGTTGATTAGATTAAATGCCCAAATAATTAAGAAAATTATGAAACTCTGGAGTTAGTCTAAATAGGTCATGGTAGACTCCCAGAAATTGTTATGGATCTGTTGGATGAGTAAATGGAGTACCTCTTAGTGGGAGCACCATGTAGCTTAGCACGGTCTGCATATAGTACCTAGAACTCAAATAGGCTAGCTCGGAGAGCTTAAACACACTTAGGGGAGTCACACTGAAATAAAAGAGAGGATTGGTCATGGGTAGAAATCAATAATATTAAGTGCCTTGTGAAAGGGAGCTTTGGGCTTCAGCCTATCGTAGTTCATAGTTCCCTCGAGAACCCTTCACGGGGTATGCCTTGGGCAGTCTTGGGCTAATATAAACCATAGGAATAATAAACGTTAAAGAGTAACTAGTATAATTAGGGGTTCACTTTCACACACCTCGGTGTCTCGGGAAGATAGGGTGACTAGGATGTTCGGGCGGTAGGCTCGGTGGTTGTGGAAATGGGAAGGGTAGCCCGGTGAGCCGATGGCTCGGTAGATATTTTTGACGGGCAGGATAGCCCGGGGAGCTTTGGCACGGTTTGTTGCTGTAACGGACAGAATAGTCACGGGAGCTTTGGCTCGGTGGATAATACATTAATATTACATGTGCATAAGATATAAGGTGGTGGGTCTTCGGTATTGGAGAGTCGTCGCACTGACACAAATATATTGGCTCGGCAAGTGTGGTTTTGCACTTCGCCAAATAAAGTCCGGTGCGCCAGCCGACAAGAGTAGGCAGGAGTCTGCTTAGTACACCAGCGTTGAGGTGTACGATAGGTCTGACTGGTAGTGTTTATACCGGTTTAGAGGTGGGCAAGGCCCAACCCACCGCTTCCGTTTTCTACTACGGAGGTATCCTGGGAGGTTAGGCTCCAGAAAGGGGGAACTAAAGGTCTGTGTACACAGTGTCGGGTGGGTGAGTTGCACTTGCATGATCACATCATAACATATTTGCATGTCATAGCATCATCATTGCATCAACCACTGACACCTATTGTATAAAGTGGTATGGGACGCTTTATACAATAGGCCCTACAAAACGACCCCTTAGCTTATAGGCTTGCGTGAGCATGCTTATAAGTTATGGTTATTTTTCTATGATAAATATTGTTTGCTTATAAACCGACACCTCATCGTATAAATTGGTATGAGACTTTTTATACGATGGGAGCCTTGTATAAGATCCTTTAGCTTTTGTGTTTTCATATAAGTGAAGGTTACATATTTCATGTTCTATCTTTTATACTTTTATTACAGCTACTTATACTCATTGAACTGCTAGATTAGTTCCGTCGCCACCTGCTTACATTTGTTACTCTCCACATTCATAGCTTCCCTTTCCTTCTCCCCACTCAGTGCCTAGGAGCCATGGGGGAGGGGTGGGGGATGATAGGACTTAGTCTTTTAGACTAACGGTTTTCGAACCACATCATTTAGGGGATCGAGCATTAGGAGCATCAGCACTGGAAGGACAGGGAGGTAGGACATGAGGAGCAGATGTTGCGCACAACCACTACTTCACGACGACGGGTCAAGGATGGATTTCTGTTTGCTTCCGCTTAGATGTTGAGAGTTGCGAGAGTGTTTATAGTGAGGACTTGATGTATTGGGTAGAAGCCCTTCTTTTGTACTCTGATTATTATTATTATGGACTCTCCCTTCGTGGAGATTTATTTTATATACATGTGACTCTTGTGGACTTGTTTTATATTTACTTATGCTACTGTTTTGCGATCAATTTGGCCGGCAGGATCGGCATTTTGTAGTGACAACCTTCCCGGGCGTGAAGGTGTCACCGCGAAGCGGCAGTTCTGGGCCTAAGACCCCAGTGGTTTAAAAATAAAAAAAGGGTCTTACAAGTGGTATCAGAGGAAACCTCGATCACAAAAGTAGAAGTCCACTAACCCTGGGTCACTCCCACGTGAGCTTTGTTTGAGGACAAACTAGCAGTGGAATCAGTGGTGTGCCCATAAGGGAAATCACATGTAAAAGTCTACTTCATCAGTAATTGGAATTCTTCTTTGTAGCTTGCGGCAAACCCTGCCCCCAGCAGAAAACACCTCTAGCTGCGAAAATCTCATCTTAATTCTCTAGTCAAAGCATTAGACTTAACCCACTAGGACTCAAAACTAACCACGACAACTTATAGTATGTGTTGGGTACATTGGAAAATGTGTACCAGATTTGGAGAAGCCACAACTTAGTCAATGGTATGCATCAATTTATATTTGATAGAAGTTTGAGTTTCATTGTGCAGGTTTAAGAAATTGAAGAAAAATTTTCTAAGTACAAGTGTCGACACTTATGAAGAAACTGTGTCGACACTTATGAAGAAACTGTGTCGACAATCAGGGAACTTGTGTCGACACACAGGCAAATTGTGTCGACACTTATGAAGAACTTGTGTCGACACCCAGAATTTGTGCAAACACTTATGAAGAAGCTGTGTCGACACTCAAAGCTATGTCGACACCCAAGAAACCAGCTGTGTCGACATCCAGAATTGTGTCATCATCTGAAGAAGGATTTGTGCCGACACTTAAAACTGAAGCTGTGTCGACACTTAGTAGATATATCGACACCTGAAGCAATTGTGTCGACACACAGGACTTGTGTCGACACACTAACTCTCAAAAGGCTGTGTCGAGTTTAGAAGTAATTGTGTTGACACACAGGACTTGTGTCGACACACACTCAATGCCATTTGACAAACACTGAACGCCAACTATCTGCAACAGATATGTCGAGATAAGGAGCTGTTGTGTCGACACACAGGACTTGTGTCGACACATACAACAAAAGCAGTGTCGAGAAGCAGAAGTATAACTGTGTTGACACTTGATGTAATTGTGTCAACACCATGAAGACTTGTGTCGACACTTAGTCTATATGTGTCGACACATGTAAAGCATTCTGCTGAGTGTTGTGTGCTGAGTTGAAAAGACATTGAAGAACCTGGTGACGTGACTGGTGACTTGACAGCTGTCATAACTAATTGCTCTGACACCACTGTCAGAATTGTCAGATGTTTGTTATAAACTGGATCAGCCGGTAACCATGGAGCAAGCTCTATATAAGAGATAGATCGGAATCAACAAGAGGTATCGAATCAATAAGAAGAATTCTAACATATCAAAGGTTGTCTGCAAGAATGATTCAGAGTTCAATCTGAATTTATAGAAGAAGCTGACTAAGGATCAACTTCAACATCAAGAGAAGATCCACCTTATTTTGTTCTAATCAAGAAGCTTTGAAAAGCAAAGTTAGGTTGGATCAGAAAGATCAGTCTATACAAGAACTGATCAAGAAGACAACATCAACAGAGAAATCTAGCTTGTGAAGTTTTCAGTTACTCTTTACTCACAAATTCTTGTAGGATCTATTGTTAGATCTGAGATTGTAAGCCTAAAATTATAAAGGTTGAGGCAGGGCTGTGTGTCTGAGGTAGGACTTGTGGAAAGTCTGAGTTGTAAGCCTAATTATAAAGGTTGAGGTAGGGCTGAGGCCTGAGGTAGGATTCTCGGGAAGAATATGAGGTAGGACTTGTGTAAAGTCTGAGGTGTAGGAACCATCTTGGGTTCTTAGATTGTAAGATCTGCGGATCCAAGCCAGTGGAGGGAAGTTTAGCTGATCCAGTTATCTGCATGATAGGCGAAGGGGGAAAGTGGATGTACCCATATCTTGGGGAACCACTATAGATCTGGTGCATTCTGTGTTGTGTTTATTTTCTGTAGATTGATTAATCTATGGTGAAAGAAGTCATATAACTGTTTGCCAAAAAAATTAAAAAGACACAAAAAGATTAGAACCTATTCACCCCCCTCTAGGTGTTTAGGCTCTTGAAATAAAGTCTTTCAAGTGGTATCAGAGGGAGGTTACTCAAAGTTTGACCTAACAGCCAGAGTATTTCTCCAAGGAAAATAACAGATAACAAGAATGGGTTCAAGTGAAAATCAAAAGGAATTTGGATCTATGAAATTGCCCATATGCAGGAAAGAATCTTTTGGCATTTGGAAAGAAAGGGTCAGACTGTTTATGGAAGCATCTGATCCAAGAATTTATATCACAATATAGGAAGGCTCCTTCATCCTAATGAAGGTATCAGTTCTTGATGCAAGCTTTTAAACTCCGAAGAGTTATTCAGAGATGACTAAGGATGAAATCATCTTGGCTACATTAGATAAAAGAGCTCATAATATAAATGTAAGTGCTATAGATGATGCAACATTACAGAATCTTATGCACTGTAAAACTTCCAAATAAATGTGGGATACATTGATTGTCAATATGGAAGGCACAGAAGAAGTCAGAGAGGACAGAAAGTCTATGCTGAATCAGGAGTATGAGAGCTTTAGGCAGACTAAAACTGATAGCATAGCTGAATTCTATAAAAAGTTTTTCAGAATAGTGAATGAACTGATGACATATGGAAGAGTCTTCAGTACTTATGAACTGAATGGCAAGTTTCTTAGGTCCCTAACAAAGGATTGGGACACTAAGATATGTGTTATCAGGGAAGTGGCCAAACTGGCTGACACACCTCCACCTACACTTTTTGGAAAACTGCTTTCATATAAAATGCAGCTTACTGCTAGGAAAGAGGAAGAGAAGGGCACCAGATCTGAACATAAAGAAAAGTCAGTAGCCTTCAAGGCTGAGGGCTCAAGGAAGGGTAGGAGAAAATCTCCTTCTCCACCTAGAAGGTGTACTGAAGCAGAAGGAGTTCCTGAAACTAGTACATTAGATAGTCACACATCTGATGAAGAATTTGCTGCCTTCACAAGATAATTCTAAAGGTTCATCAAGAAAAAGAAATGGAGAACCAGGCCTTCATCAACATCCTATTCCAAGGATGAATACTATAGGAAGAAGAAAACACCTAAGGGGGAAAAGTATGCTTCTAAACCTGGTAAACAATCTAATTCCAAGATTTTGTGGTATTGCTGCAATAGGTCTGGGCATGTCATAGCTGACTGTCCTGACAAAAGAAAGGAGTCAAAGGATAAGAAGAAGAAGCTGGTCAAAGGCAAGAAGGAGAAGTCTCTAGTGGCTCAGAAGGAGAAGAGTTGGATAGACTCTTCATCTTCAGAATCAGGAGAAGAAGTGGCAGAAGCATATGTTGGACTCTTCTCAATAGAAGAGGATTCTGGGGAACTAGAATTCCTACAGATGCTGGACTCCATAAATGGAGTGGAAGAATATTGTTGTAAAGGGCTGATGGCACAATCTGAAGAAGAACTGTGAGAGGATCAGCCTGGACCAAGTAAGATAAACAATTCTTCCCCAGTCTGAGATTACTTTACTAGATCAGAATCAGAAGCACCTGCTTCAAAAGAAGTTGATGGATCTGAGTCTGAGGGGGATATTCACCAACTCATTGATGCGTATGGTGGGTTGTTGCATGCCCTAAAGAAGAGCAAGTTTCTTATTAAAGAGCAGGCCAAAGAGATTGAGTCTCTTAAATTGGCTGCAGTAGATTCAACAAAACTGCTGGATAAAAAACTGAATGAGGTTGCCAAATTGAAGAACATTATAGTTATTCAGATGGGCATAATCTCATTCAAAGAGAATCATATCAAGAAACTGGAGGTAAAACTCCAGCAAGAGAGATAGCTAGTGGCTAAATTCTCCAAGCCAAAATCAGTCTTACCTTTGATAGATAATTTTGTTTCACAAAAAGGGAAGACTGGTCTAGGCTTTAAGGGAAGAACTAGGGCTACCAATTCTCATAGAAAAAGTAAAGCCACAGTTCAGCCTCTAGCTGTTAATCCCCCTATTTTCTTTAAGAAGGTAGTGAATCCTACTAACAGGTATGATCATGACATTACACATGGTCACTGTGAGCATGAAAATTTCATGAGCAAGGGTGTTAATGTCAATAGACCAATCTATAGGCATGCCCATCATATTCAAGAGGAGTTCTTGAAGAATGTTGTTCCAGCACCAGCACTTAATAAGTCTACTAGCAACAAAGTACGAAGGCCTGTACATAAGAATAGGTATAATAGGTTTGAGTGTTGGTGTTGTGGCATGGTGGGCCACTTTGCCATGGATTGCTGGTTTAACTTAAGTGTTAAAACAAAAGGTAGGATTCATGTTAGATCAGTTACAGGATTTCAAACTAACAAGGACCTAGGACCCACTAGCAAGTTGGGTTCTAAGGGTAAGTGATTATTTATTGCAGGTGAATCCAAGTGATCATACCCCTATATGGTACTTGGATAGTGCTTGTTCCAAACACATGACTGGAACCAGGAGAATGTTAAGGGACTATGTGCCCATAGAGAATGGACCCAAAGTAATCTTTGGTGGATCACAAAAGGGAATCATAAAAGAATTTGGTAACATCTCTTGTGATTCAATTACTATCACAAAAGTGGCTTATGTAAAGGGTTTAAAACATAACCTGATTAGCATAAGTCAACTTAGTGATCTAGGCTATGATATTTCTTTCCTCAAAGGGGAGTGCTTAGTAAAAAGGTCAAGTGATCAAGAGATCATTTTGACTGGCACTAGGAAAGGAAATGTATATGTCCTTAACCTAGATTGTGAGTCTAACAGCTCACTTATTTATTTGGTTACTGGAGAGAAAGCTTCTCTATGTGTCAAATGACACAAGAGGCTAGCTCATCTGAACTATAAGTAAATAGGACTGCTGTTCAACATGGGATTAGTGAGGAATGGTCCTCAAGTTAAGTGCATAAAAGAGGGTGTGTGTTCTGCTTGCCAAAAAGGCAAGCATGCTAAGTCCTCTTTTTAGTCACTTGACATCAAAGATTCAAAGACATGTTTGTATCTCATGCATATGGATTTGTTTGGTCCTATTCCAGTTCATAGTCTTGGTAGGAAAGCATACACTTGTTGTTGTGGATGACTATTCTAGATTTACATGAGTTTTCTTCTTGAGGCAGAAATCTGAAACTCCAACTGTTTTCCAGTCTTTTGTCAGACAAATATAGAATGAATACAACAGTCTAATGGTCAAAATTAGAAGTGATAATGGAACTGAATTTCAGTCTGAATGTATGACAAAATTCTGTGAAGAACTTGGGATTCATCAGGAATTCTCTTCACCAAGAACTCCTCAGCAAAATGGTGTTGCTGAAAGAAAGAATAGGACTCTAATTGAGGCCAGTAGAACTCTACTGAATGACACTACTCTCCCTGAATACTTCTGGGCTGAGGTAGTAAATACTGCATGTCATGTGCTCAATAGAGCCTCCATCAATAAGAAACATAAGATGACTCCCTACCAGATTTTGAAAGGCAGAAAACCAAACATATCTTATTTCAGAATCTTTGGTTGTAAGTATTTTGTACTAGTCAATGGTAAACACTACCAAACTAAGTTTGCTGCCAAATCCCTAGAAGGGATATTTGTTGGGTACAGTAACCAAAGTAGAGCATACAGAATCTACAACTTGACTACTCAAGTTGTAGAAGAATCTGTGCATGTTGTATTTGATGAGTCAATGTTTATTAACAATGAATTTTCTAGTTCTTCAGTTTGTTCTACAGGTCTAATAGATAAGCTGGACAAGCTGACCATCAATGAAGATGTTCCTACTAAACTGGATGAGGATAAAGATGTCAGCTATCCAGGGGGAGACCATGTCCCTCTGGGTGAAGAAGAAAATGTGGAGCATCAAGATGAGGAAACTGGAGATAGCCATAATGCTGACAGAATTCCTCCAGCAAGGAGACACCTGAAGGATCATCCAGCTCCCCAGATCATTGGTGATGCAAGTCAGGGTGTTCTAACAAGGAGCAGGAGCATGAACACAGTTCTATGTTCTAGCTTCTTGTCTCAGATAGAACCCAGGAAGATTGAAGAAGCAATGCAAGACACCAACTAGATTGATGCAATGCAAGAAGAGCTCAGTCAGTTCAAAAGGTGTAAGGTCTGGGAATTGGTGCCAAAACCTAAGGATCACAACATAATAGGAACTAAGTGGATCTACAGGAACAAGCTTGATGAGAATGGCACTATAGTCAAGAACAAGGCTAGACTGGTAGCAAAAGGCTACAGGCAAGAGGAAGGTATTGGTTTTGATCAAACCTTTTCTCTAGTGAAAAGGCTGGAGGCTATAAGGCTGTTCTTGGCCTATGCTGCCTTTCAAGGGTTCAAAGTATATCAGATGGATGTGAAATCAACATTTCTGAATGGTGATTTAAAAGAAGAAGTCTATGTAGAACAACCCTCAGGTTTTGTAGACTCTCACTTTCCTGATTATGTATATAGGCTTAAGAAAGTACTATATGGTTTGATGCAACCTCCAAGGGCTTGGTATGAAACCTTATCTGCCTTCCTCATTGAGAATAAATTCTCTAGAGGAAAGATAGACAAAACTCTATTCTATAGGGAATCAAAAGGCAAGATAATACTAGTCCAGATATATGTGGATGACATTATCTTTGGTTCAACTGAAAACAACCTTTGTAGGAAGTTTGCCAAACTTATGCAAGGGAAGTTTTAGATGAGCAGTATGAGTGAGCTGAAGTTCTTTTTGGGACTTCAAGTTAGACAGAATTAGAGTGGGTTGTCCATTTCCCAGTCTAAGTTCACCAAGGAGTTAATTAAGAAGTATGGTTTGGACTCAGCTTCTACTATGAAAACTCCAATGAGAACAAGTATGCCTATATGCAAAGATGAAGCAGGGAAACCTGTTGATAAGTCTTTGTATAGAGGGATAATTTGCTCCCTACTATACTTGACTGCTAGTAGACCTGACATCATGTATGCAACATGTGTCTGTGCTAGGTATCAAGCAAGCCCTAAGGAATCTCATTATACTGCAGTTAAGAGAATATTGAGATATCTTAAGGGCACACCTAATCTAAGCCTTTGGTACCCTAAGAATAGAGATTTTCTATTAACTGGTTTCTCAGATGCAGATTTTGTTGGATACAAAGAAGATAGAAAAAGTACCATAGGAACCTGTCAATTCCTTGGTGGGAGGCTGGTGTCATGGAGCAGCAAGAAGCAAACCAGTGTAGCTATATCAAAGGCTGAATCAGAGTATATAGCTGTTGTGCACAATTGATGTGGATAAAGCATCAACTAGAAGATTATGAC
Organism: Platanthera zijinensis; assembly: GCA_039513925.1. Taxonomy (NCBI): domain Eukaryota; kingdom Viridiplantae; phylum Streptophyta; class Magnoliopsida; order Asparagales; family Orchidaceae; genus Platanthera; species Platanthera zijinensis. Next base: position 119,401,696 of record CM077079.1, read on the forward strand.
ATCTAGGTATGTAGAATTCCACTATTTTGTGATTCTACAAGTGATATTTCTATTGCTAAGAATCTTGTATCACACATTAGGACCAAGCATATACAAATGAAGTTTCATTTTATCAGAGAATATGTAGAGAAAGAAAATATTAATCTAGAGTTTGTAAAAACTGATAATTAAATAGCTGATATTTTTACAAAACCTCTGGATGAAACTAAATTCAATAATTTCAAAATTGAATTAGGTATGTTGAACCTAAAATAGGTTAACACAAGTTTCCATTAGTAGCATATGTAAGCACCAAATTTCTATTGAAATTTGGCTAAGTACAAAGCTTGTGTCGACTCAAGAAAGTTGTGTCGACACACTCAGTATGCTGTGTCGATATAGAAAAAGGATGTGTCGATACAGAAATAGTATCTGTGTCGACAGAAGAATAGGTGTCGACACAACCTTGTCGAGACTATATGTCGAGTGGATAGTTGTGTCGACACGAAAAGTTGGTGTGGACACAACTCTGTCGATACTAAAGTGGTTAGTATCGACACAAACACAAGTATGTCAACAAAGACTCAAGTATGTCAACACATAAATGTGTCGACTTAAAATACGTTTTGTCGACTTAGACATTAGTATGTCGACACATAGTCGTGTCGACTTAACTTAAGTTCTGTCAAGACCAAAGTCATTTTTGTCGACACAAAAACTGATTTGCCGACTTAGGCCCGACTTTTGACCTGCCCTTGACACAAGTACTATAAATAGGTGAATCCAAAATTTGGTCGACTACGCTATCAGAATTTTTGAATCTACACCTTTTGTCGACATAGACCTTCTCTTCTCCTCCAGCACTTACGTCAATGGCGCCACACCAAGAAGATAAGGTTAATGAAGGTTATGAACTGGTTTGCGAAGGGTTCACGACTGCTTCTGATGAAATTCAGGGAATTATTGCCCTAATTTCTGAAAATGGATTAGAATTTTTTGTCTCTGAACCGACTAAAATATGGAAAAAGGAAGTCATGGAGTTCTACTCAACCGCTATAATGGAATCTGAAGGAAAGAAAATCAAGGCATCTATTCAAGATACCCGGGTGAAGCTCACTTTGAAAACTATCAGGAAAGCACTACATCTTCCTTTGATCAAGGATACAAATGAAATAACTCCTTCCCAGATAACTGAAGCTTTAAGCTAGTGTGGACAAAGTGATTGGATCATCTATCAATAGAAAAGGGATGAATTCCCAAGGAAAATTTCTTTCAGAAGTTGTGGGTAAAGTGATTATCTGCCAGACTGGTGGACATGATAGGATTTCTACCCACATGTTCAATCTTATGGTGAGGGTTATATTCAAGATAAACACAGACTGGGCAGCAGTGGTGTTTGATAAAATTCAAGAAGGAATTAAGAAACCTAACTTGGGAAGGATCCTCAGTTTATGGTTAACATCAGTAATTCCAGATGTTCTGAAACAAGCAAATGGCTCTAAGATAAATCACATGAGGAAAATGGATGTGAGAATACTGTCAAGATGGGACAGAGTTCTGACCAAGGAAGTCCCTGCTCCCAAGGAGCAAACTAAGAAAGACAAGAAAAAAAGAAAGTTGTTGTACAGGCTGACTCCTCCAGTGATTCTGAGGAGGAAGTGGTCTTTAGTTTTTATGAAGACCAGCACCAATAGGATGATCATGATCAAGTAAAGGACAGTGAGCCCTAGGAGCAACAAGTTGACTCCAATCCAGGGGGAGAAAACTTAGAACAAGAAACTGAGCTGCCTGCCTATAAGGGAGGTATTGATGTTGCTGTCTTAGACAGTTACTTAGCTGCATATACAATCATGGATGTAGTATCTGAAATCAACACTGCAGCTGAAGAAATTGATAAGACAGATGCTCAAAATGAGCTAGTAAGTATCTTCTCCACAGTCTAGTGATATATGATGGGATTCTCCTCAAAAATTGTTCTAGGGGACACTTTTGTTTACACAAAAAAATCTTTCAAGTGGTATTAGTCTTTTATGTAATACTTTAAAAACTAATATTATTCCTTTTGTACAGATACAGCAGGAATTTACAATGGAAGAATTGTTTCCTCATCCTACTCAAGATAGGACTGAGGGGGAGCATATTGAGAAAGGAAAAGATATTCCAAGGACTGAGAGGGAGTTATCAAAGGATACTGAGGAGGATTACCCAGCTGAAAAGAATACTGTTAATACTAAAAGTGCAACTGAATCTTCTAAAGATGAAGAAGCCACATTGGCTAAGAAAAGAAAGCTGACTGTGTTAAAGAAAAAGAGTTCTGGATATAAGAAGGCTTTACAAAAGGGAACATCACCATCTACATCAAGTATGGACTTCTGTTCTTTACTGGTCCAGATGCAGATAAAATTAGATAATCAAAGACAAACAATAGAGAAATATGTGGATGAAACTCATAAGGAGTTACAATTTCAGTTGGCCCAGGACATCAAATTTATTAGGTTTGAAGTAAATCAGAATAAGAAGGAGATGATAGATTGCTTCCATAAAGAAGGTAATGTTGTGGTGTTCCTAGCCAAGCAACAGCAAGATATCAAAGCTACAGTGGATGAAATTGAAGTGAAGTAAGGCTATGTACTGGAGAATCAGATCAGAATGAATGAAAACCTTAAGGATTCACATCATGCCATATTAACAAAGCTCACTGATTCTAGCACTGCTCTGAAGGCTAAAATCTTTAAGCAAATCCAGGAAGATATATCTGCTGTCAAAGCCACATTTCAAGACTCTCAGGAGAAGATTAAAACCTTCCTGACAAAATTCAAAGCTTATTTTGAAGAGGGAACTGAATATGTAGCTGATCATGTCTGATTCCAGAAAGAAGATTTAAGAGATCATGTTACAAGAGAATTCATAAAGGGGGAGAGATTACTAGTCAAAGCCAGCTCTGACCATGCTAAATGGACTTGCAATAGCATCAGAGCTACTCTTGGATATCCTCCTCTCTGTGATGATGATAATGTAGTAGAGTCTGGGATACAACCTGCACATTTTGAAGGTGATCAGCCTGAAGTTGCTCAGGTGATCTACCACCCAGCTGATTTTGAGATGGTTCAAGAAGAAGTGATGAAAATGTATAGTCCTCCACCATAGACACAAAATGTAATTCTGGAAAAGGTTGAAATGTTAGAAGCTGCATTAAAAGCTTAGAAGGAAGCTCAACTTTCCAAGAATAGATTCAGAGAGCAGGCTGAGCTGAAGCCAGATTTTGAGCAGTGGAGCCAACCTTCTAGAAACATCATACTTACTGCCTGGAAAGCTGTAAAGGATAAAACCCATGACAGGGGTAAGTGGTATTCTGAACAAGAGTGGAATAAATATCAAGCAAGACAAGAAGCAATCCTTCAACATAGAAGAAGTGCTAAGGCTGGGAAGCTACCTTCTAATGCTCAAGAGCCAAGCAAGTACTTCACTAAACCTTTCCACTATTTTGAAAGACAGAAGATCAAGGCTGAACAATTAAAGAAGAAAGCTCTAAAAGGGAAAAAGCTAGCTGAGGATGTTGAACCTTCTATGCAAACTAAAATCAAGTCTAGCAAAGAAATAGTTATTAAGGAGCTTAGTCAGTAATAGGATTGATTGGTTTATGTAATAGAACAATGTACTAATTTGTTTATTTTGTTCTATAAAAAATTCATGTAAACCAAAGTTTTACTGATTAATGAAATCTGTTTCAGTATTAAGTGTTTGTTGTTTACAATGATTATGTGATAACCTGCTCTGAAATGTTTTTACATCTATTTATAATTTTGTTTTATCTTAAGAGATGTATATCTTTGACTAAGGGTTATGACTTCTCCAAATATGGGGAGATTGTTGGGTACATTGGAAAATGTGTACCAGATTTGGAGAAACCACAACTTATTCAATGGTATGCATCAATTTGTATTTGATAAAAGTTTGAGTTTCATTATGCAGGTTTAAGAATTTGAAGAAAAATTTTCTAAGTACAAGTGTCGACACTTGTGAAGAAACTGTGTCGACAATCAGGGAACTTGTGTCGACACACCTGCAAATTGTGTCGACACTTATGAAGAACTTGTGTCGACACCCAGAATTTGTGTCGACACTTATGAAGAAGCTGTGTCGACACTCAAAGCTATGTCGACACCCAAGAAAGCAGCTGTGTCGACATCCAGAATTGTGTCGACATCTGAAGAAGGATTTGTGTCGACACTTAAAACTGAAGCTGTATCAACACTCAGTATATATATCGACACCTGAAGCAATTGTGTCGACACACAGGACTTGTGTCGACACACCAACTCTCAAAAGGCTGTGTTGAGTTCAGAAGTAATTTTGTCGACACGCAGGACTTGTGTCGACACACACTCAACACAATTTGACAAACACTCAACGCAAACTGTCTGCAACAGAAATGTCAAGACAAGGAGCTGTTATGTCGACACACAGGAGTTGTGTCGACACATACAACAAAAGCAGTGTCGAGAAGAAGAAGTATAACTGTGTCGACACTTGGAGTAATTGTGTCGACACCATGAAGACTTGTGCCGACACTTAGTCTATATGTGTCGACACATGTGAAGCAGTCTGCTGAGTGTTGGGTGCTGAGTTTAAAAGACATTGAAGAACCTGGTGACGTGACTGGTGATTTGACAGCTTTCATAACTAACCGGTATGATACCACTGTCAGAACTGTCAGAAGTCTGTTATAAACTAGATCAGCCGGTAACCATGGAGTAAGCTCTATATAAGAGACAGATCGGAATCAACAAGAGGTATCGAATCAATAAGAAGAATTCTAACAGATCAAGGGATATCTGCAAGAAAGATTAAGAGTTCAATCTGAATTTATAGAAGAAGCTGACTGAGGATCAACTTCAACATCAAAAGAAGATCCACCTTATTTTGTTCTAATCAAGAAGCTTTGAAAAGCTAAGTTAGGTAGGATTAGAAGGATCAGTCAATACAAGAACTGATCAAGAAGACAACATAAATAAAGAAATCTAGCTGGTGAAGTTTTAAGTTACTCTTTACTCACAAATTCTTGTAGGATCTAGTGTTAGATCTGAGATTATAAGCCTAAAATTATAAAGGCTGAGGTAGGGCTGTGTGCCTGAGGTAGGACTTGTGTAAAGTCTGAGTTGTAAGCCTAATTATAAAGGCTGAGGTTGGGTTGAGGCCCGAGGTAGGATTCTGGGGAAGAATCTGAGGTAGGACTTGTGTAGAGTCTGAGGTGTAGGAACCATCTTGGGTTCTGAGATTGTAAGATCTGCAGATCCGAGCAAGTGGAACGAAGTTAGGCTAAATCCAGTTATCTTCTGGTTAGGCGAAGGCGGAAAGTGGATGTACCCATATCTTGGGGAACCACTATAGATCTGGTGCATTCTGTCTTGTGTTTATTTTGTGTAGATTGATTAATCTGTGGTGAAAGAAGTCATATAACAGTTTGCCTAAAAAATTAAAAAGACACACAAAGATTAGAACCTATTCACCCCCCCCCCCTCTAGGTGTTTAGGCTCTTAAAAAAAAGTCTTTCAGTATGCCCTAGTCAAAAATAGACCTTGGTTAAGGTAAGGAGATACCCAAAGAGAATAAAGGAGGAGTTTAACACGAGAATGACTACCTAAGACATAAACTCAGGTGTCCCTACTGTCCCAATCAAGGATTACTCAAATTGGTAGGCGGCCTTAAGGAGAATTAAGGCCAATAATCTATTAGCAGAATGGCAGAGGTCATTTTATCTCGACCGTCTTACCATTAAAAAATTACCTGGAAGCAACCACCGAGACAAACACTGAGAGTCGGATAGGAAATAAAGTTCGGAAGATACCCATTTGGGATTGGGAACATTTTGACCCCGATAAGGTCGTCGTAAATGTGACTCATAGAGTTTAAAGTATGGAGTATATTGATGAGTTTCAGGGTGGAACCCCAAGTCGAAGATTGATGCCCTAGGGATTGTGCACCCAGCTAGGACTGATATAGCATTGTAATATCAAAGATACTTAGCCCAAGGTAGGTAGGGGCTTATCTTTTGTTTATTGGGGGCTTACCTTTTGTTTAATTGGGGACTTGTCCTTTGTTTATTGGATGAATTAGAATTGACTTGGGTTTCCTTAGACATAATTTAAAAAATGAGGCATAACAAACAAAGTGAGATTGAAGTCGATATAATTCGACGTTATTCGGGAGAAGATAAGATTTTGTAAAAACATGTTTGGAATGATGACCTGTAGCATTACCAAGACAATGACTTGGTGATAAGACGAGGATTAACTATGATCACAAAAAATTAGATGATGGGTAACAAGATTCAGGATATCTGAGAAGGTAAAAATTTAATCGCTATGATGTATCACCGGAAGTATGGTGTATCTCAGAACATGTATCTTCTCAGAGTGAAGAAAGAGGCACAATTATCATGCACTGCCCGAGTTAGATTAGAAGTTCGAGGGTATAATTCGGGATTTTTATACACAGGATTCCTCATCCCCACTTCGGGCATAATTATAAAGGGAACATCGAGGATAAACTGGCCGAGGAAGCTAGGGTCACCCCGACCCGAAAGAAAACTCCCGTAGTTGTTTCATGAAGTTTGGGAGTAGAAGTTCGTTATCATGGAATACTTAAGGTGATCATGTCGAATCAGGATGGATAGTGTACGTCCAAGGAGAAAAGGTTAGTCCAGGCTTATCTGGACTCTCAGCCGACATTCAACATAACTCTCCACCCACGTATGGAGGTACAGGATTCCACTATCATGGATCTAGGACGAGGATCCAAAGGCACTCGACTCGGAATTTATGAAGAACCCAGACACCTGGGTGTGACTAATTCAAGATAAAATGCTGGAGGCCCAGAGCAGACAAGCCAAATATTACGATGCGCGACATTGCCAAGTAGAGTCTCTAGATGGAGACCATGATTCCTGAAGATACGTCTGGTGCATAGAGTCTCGCGGGTATGCGGGCAGAAGAAGCTCAGTCCATGGAATATGGGGTGTTACAGGATCCGGGAGCAGATCGGTCCATTGGCTTACAGGCTGGAGCTACCACTTGAGTTAGCGGGTTTGCACGATGTATTCCACATCTCCTTTCTCAGGAAGGCTCTACTACGGCCGAAACAACAGGTTCTTGGCATAGATGGCTCGACAGATTTTGATCAATCGGTAACAAGATGAGCCGGTTAGGATAGATGACACAGCGGTGAGGGTCTTGCGGCACAAGAAGGTCCCACTGGTCAAGGTCTCCGGGTAAAGTATACATTCAACTTCCTATTGGATGTTACAAGCAGTTACCCTCAGTAGAAACCCCGCAGGCCAAACTTGAATTTCGAGGATGAATTTTTTGTTTTGTTTATTAGAATTTGTAACATCCCATTTCCATCTAGACCCCTAGGAGTGGTTTTGTCATGACTAAGTCATGACAAAACCCTAAGCAGCCCAAGAAGACCAAGTGAGCTTAGGCATGAAGGTGGAGATCAGCATGGTCTGCAAATAGTAGAATTCTAAACACTAGTTTAGGATGACCATAGGGCTTCACCATGACTCCATGACCCCACCAACATATCCTTAAACTATTAGAAGGTCCATTAGAGCACTAAGGGTCCATTGAAATCAACCCAAAGTAGTCAAATTGACCTAAGACCACCATAGACCTAAATTGGGCAAGGTGCTCTAACTAAGGGAAATGTGCCCCTAATATGCCCAACCAACCCTACCTAAGTCTTCCTAGACCTTAAGTGAGGTCAATGGGTCACCAAAGACCCATTGGGGACAACCCAAGAGGCTAAGTTGACCCAAGTGAACTCTAGCACCAAAGTGGTCAAAGTGCCCTTACTAAGGGTCAAGTGGCCTCCAAGGTGCCAAGTCAACAATACCCAACCCTACCTAGACCTTAGGGGAATCCAATGGGTCACCAAGGACCCATTGGGGTCAACCCAAATTGTCAATTTGACCAAGGTCAACTCAATCCTTGAAATAGGTCAAATTAGCCTAAATGAGCTTACCCAAGCTGAAACCCATTTCCCCCACTTGGGCTAACCTCATTATTATTATTCATATAGGTTATGGGCTGCCAATAGGCTAGGGAGATGAACAAATTCGGCCTTGATGACTAGGAGAGAGAAAACTCCATTTTACCCTTTAATGGAGGAGAGAGAAAGTGGTTTAAAGGGGCCATTCATGGCCAAGGGAGACCAAGGGCCTCTCCATTTGATTCCAAGGGCTGAATATATTCTCCCACATCAGTTTTGAGGAGTTTAATAACCATAACCAGCCATAAAAGTGGCTGAATTTAATTTCTCCCATAAGGAAGAGAGAGAAAGAGGGGAGAGAAAGCCATTAATGGCCATGGGAGAGCAAGAGTTCCTCACCAATTGATTCCAAAGCCTTGATTCATCTTCACCTCATTATTTAGAGGAGAACAAGGGTTTTCCTCAGCCTCTAGGTGGCTAAATACAAGGGATATGTCATGGCCGAATTTCACCTTTCATGGACATAAATGGCTTTGAAGCCATGACCCTTCCTCTCCCCCATTTCAACCTTTTAAAAGCTCCCCTAGGCCAAGAGCATTCGTTTCCACCATCCCACTAAAGAAAATTAGGGAGTTCACGAGGTTGTTGTAAAGCATCAGAAAGCTCCACCACTGGCCATGGCGCACCACCACCAAACCCGTCGGCAAGCACGGTTAAAGGTCCTCCTCTACTCCTTCTTCTATGGATAGATCTTTGGAATCAAATAGGAGAGAAATCGGGCTCAAACGAGATGGATCGTGTGAGCAAAATTTCAGATATTTCATGGTTTTTATACCACTCGGGTTCGCCAGAAACAGCCCCTCCGGCGGCCGTGCCGCCTCCCGGCGATAGCCCCCACCTCAACGAAGGTGGTGGCGGTGGTGGCCGGCCAGGGTGGTGGCTGGGTGGCTTGGAAAAAGGGCTAGAATACGGTCTAGGTCGGGCTAATCACAGCCCTTGGCCTGAGGAAGAAGATGACCAGGAGGCGTTGGATCAGCTTCAAGATTCGTGCTTGATCATGTTTCTTAAATTCTGAATTTTCTGTCCTGTTTACTGAACTTTTTTAAATTAAATATTAAAATTACTTAGGCCCTCCTACAGAAAATGTGTCCAATACCAAAGTTTTAGCCCGTGAAGTCTAGTTTATTCTAAAATTTGATTGAACCCATTTGAATATGTGGCTTGACCGCAGCACCCATTTTGGTGGGTTCTATACATAGGCTTGACTAGAACTTGGTTTTAGTGCCCCCACCAATCCAGCCTTCCAAATGACTTGAAATTTTGTATGGAGGTCACTATTAACTATACCTAGAACATATCCAAAAATTGAAATTTTTGAAAAACTATTTTCTATAGTTTTTGTAAAAATTTAATAATCCATGAATAAATTAATTATGTGTTCTAAACATCTCAAAACTCTCCCACATTTCGGTGGGTGGTCTTAGAGGGCATGTTAGGGCTCTGGTAAAAATTTAATCTCATTTGGAGATGTTTTGATTAGTTATTGACCCAACCCTAGGTATACCCTTATAGGGTTATTTAGGTCAAAGTGCTCTTTTTGGTGTTTTAGTGGTCAAATCCCCTCAACAGAGGCTGATATTTTGGCCACTAATTTTATATGGCATGTAGCACCCTAAAATGGGATTTGGGGTAGTTTGGGGTAGGATATCCCTAGAACCCCAGGGTTGGCCCTTTTATGGAGATTTTTAGGGTATGAAGGTCTTAGGGTCAAATGACCTTGGAATGATTTGATACTTGGTGGAAGGGATCATAGGGTGGCTCTGGTCCTCTGGTTGAAGTTTTATTAAATTTTGAAGTCTTTAACCCCCTTCATATTCCTAATCCTAGTTTAGGGCACAAACCCAATAGTTGGGTTTAGGCAATCAAAACACCTCACCATAACTTGAAACTTGGGCAGGGTATTTCACTAGTAAAAAGAGTCCTAAAATAATTTTGGTGGAATTTTAGGGCTGATAAAATCAGTACTTCCTTAATAATCTTAATTGTATCCTTAAATTATTTTTGCTTGTTATAATATTTTAGGCCATAGAAAAGTTGTGAAATTTAGTATTTCGAAGTTTTACATCATGATAATTCCCTCTGTATTTTTATTGGAATTTTTTGATGATTATTTTAAGTACTTGTTTCATACAATATGAATTGTGGATTTATGTTCAAAAATAGATATAAAGCTCAATATTGCTATGAAAATTATGAAACTTGGTCATTAAGTTTTTTATGTTATTATGTTGGCTTTGGAATTTTGTTATAATTTTAGGTTATTAAAAACAGTACTTCACAAGGCTATAAATTTTGAAGTTTACATTTAATTATATTCAGAGCCCCTCATGTGTGAGAAAATTGTAAAACATGGTTATTGTTGATTTTTGATCATTATCAGTCTTCTGGAATTTTCTTATAATTACTAGATTAGTTTTTATAGTACTTGCTTCATTAACTAATAGTTATGGAAATAATGGTTATAAATTAAAATTAGGGGCTACTGTTCACTGGATAATTGGGAAAATACTTCTAGAGTGTTTTAAGGCCATGTTAAACTTACTGATTTTTTATTATTATTTTTAGAACAATATTGCTGGCCTTTGCTTCTTAAAATGGTAATATTGACTTTATGTTCTAAATTGTGGATTTGGGGCCTAAACAATTCTGAAAATTCTTAGACCTTGGATTTGGTGTAGAAATGTTACCTAGTATTTATCTTAATTTTTTGGTGATTTGTTTCTGATTTGAAAGTGCATTTCATGTTCAAATTATGGCATTCAGAGTCTTAGGTTAATTAGATTAAATGCCCAAATAATTAGGAAAATTAAGAAACTCCTGAGTTAGTCTAAATAGGTCATGGTAGACTCCCAGAAATTATTATGGATCTTTTGGATGAGTAAATGGAGTACCCCTTAGTGGGAGCACCATGTAGCTTAACACGGTCTGCATATAGTACATAGAACTGAAATAGGCTAGCTCGGAGAGCTTAAACACACTTAGGGGAGTCACACTGAAATAAAAGAGAGAATTGGTCATGGGTAGAAATCAATAATATTAAGTGCCTTGCGAAAGGGAGCTTTGCGCTTCAACCCATCGTAGTTCCTAGTTCCCTCGAGAACCCTTCACGGGGTATGCCTTGGGCAGTCCTGGGCTAATGTAAACCATAGGAATAATAAATGTTAAAGAGTAACTAGTATAATTAGGGGTTAACTTTCATAAACCACGGTGTCTCGGGAAGATAGGGTGAAAAGGATGTTCGGGCGGTAGGCTCGGTTGTTGTGGAAATGGGAAGGGTAGCCCGGTGAGCCGATGGGTCGGTCGATATTTGTGATGGGAAGGATAGCCCGGGGAGCTTTGTCACGGTTTGTGGCTGTGACAGACGAAATAGTCCGGGGAGCTTTGGCTCAGTGGATAATACATTAATATTGCATGTGCATAAGATATAAGGTAGTGGGTCTTCGGTATTGGAGAGTCTTCGCACATACACCAATACGTTGGCTCGGCAAGTGTGGTTTTGCACTTCGCCAAATTAAGTCTGGTGTGCCAGACGGCAAGAGTACGCAGGAGTCCGCTTAGTGAACCAGCGTTGAGGCGTACGATAGGTCTGACTGGTAGTGTTGATACCGGTTTAGAGGTGGGTGAGGCCCAACCCACCGCTTCCGTTTGCCACTACGGAGGTATCCTGGGAGGTTAGGCTCCAGAAAGGGGGAACTAAAGGTCTGTGTATACAGAGTCGGGTGGGTGAGTTGCACTTGCATGATCACATCATAACATATTTGCATGTCATAGCATCATCATTGCATCAACCCCTGACACCTATTGTATAAAGTGGTATGGGACGCTTTATACAATAGGACCTACAAAACGACCCCTTAGCTTATAGGCTTGCGTGAGCATGCTTATAAGTTATGGTTATTTTCCTATAATAAATATTGTTTGCTTGTAAACCGACACCTCATTGTATAAATTGGTATGGGAATTTTTATACGATGGGAGCCTTGTAGAAGATCCTTTAGCTTATGTGTTTTCATATAAGTTAAGGTTACATATTTCATGTTCTTTCTTTCGTACTTTTATTACTGCTGCTTATACTCATAGAACTGCTAGATTAGTTCCGTCTCCACCTGCTTACATTTGTTACTCTCCACCTTCATAGCTTTCCTTTCCTTCTCCCACCCCGGTGCCTAGGATCCATGGGGGAGGGGTGGGGGATTATAGGACTTAGTCTTTTAAACTAACGGTTTTCGAACCACATCATTTAGGGGATCGAACATTAGGAGCATCAGCACTGGAAAAACAAGGAGGTAGGACATCAGGAGAAGTTGCTGCGCACAACCACTACTATATGGCGACGGGACAAGGATAGACTTCAGTTTGCTTCCGCTTAGATTTTGAGAGTTGCGAGAGTGTTTGTAGTGAGGACTTGATTTATTGGGTAGAAGCCCTTCTTTTGTACTTTGATTATTATTATTATGGACTCTCCCTTCGTGGAGATTTATTTTATATGCCTGTGACTCTGGTGAACTTATTTTATATTTACTTATGCTACTATTTTGCGATCGATTTGACCAGCAGGATCGGCGTTTTGTAGTGACGACCTTCCCGGGCGTGAAGGTGTCACCGCAAAGCGGCGATTTTGGGCCTAAGAGACCGGTGGTTTATAAAGAAAAAAAGGGGTCTTACACTTGTTTCTCAGAAAGAACACCTAAGTGAATCTAGAGAAGTCATCTACAATAACTAGAGTGTAAGATTTCCCTCACATACTTTGTACAATAATGGGTCCAAAAAGATCCATATGAAGAAAATACAAGATTCTGGGTGAATCATTCTTATTAATTGATTTAAAACTATTTTTAGTTTGCTGGTCTAACTGACAAGCCCTGTAGAGACTTTCCTTTTTATAGGGGCTAGAAGGAAATCCTCTAACAAGGTTGTCCCTTGATAGTTTAGCAATATTTATTAAGTTTACATGTCCTAGTCTTTTATGTCATAATTTATTTGTATTACTAATCTGGTTAAATAAGCAAATCTCTGAACTTGCTGACTTAAAATTTACTACATATATGTTGCCTGTTCTAGTTCCTGTTAAAACAATTTCCTTTGAACTAGAAGAAATAATGCATAAAGACTTGTTAAAGGTTACATGATAACCTTCATCACATAACTGACTTATGGATATCAGGTTATGCTTGAGACCACTCACATAGGCTACTTTCCTGAAGGTGACAGCTCCAACTTTAACATTTCAATATCCTTTTGTTTGGCCACAGTTAGAGTCTCCAAAGATCAACTTTGATACAAGCTTTGACTTATAATCAGTTAGATTTCCCTTGCTGCCTGTCATATGCTTTGAACAACCACTATCTAGGTACCATTGTTGCTCTATGGTAGGATAATCCATCACTTGCCTGAAAATAGATTAGGTGTTCTTGACCCTGGTATCCTTGGGTCCTTGATTCTTCTCAAATTTATAACTAGAAATATAAGAATAATCAGGTTGGTCTTTATATCCAAAGGGGTGAAATCTTCTAGGTGGAATTATCCACTGGGTAAAGGGATTAACAAGTTTTGGTTTCTGATACTTAGTTTGATCGAAATTGAAATTTATGTTTTGAAAATTTGAGGTCGACGAATTTAGATAAGTACGTTGAGCTTAGGTCGACGAAAAGTATTTATGTCATTGATCTGGTTCACAGAATGATAATGCTCATTTTCTGCGTTCCACGATCGTCGATCTCTGTTCGACGAAATATATTGATTTCGTCGAGCACCCATTGTTGAGTAATCATACCCAATTTCTGGGTTCAAAGTTCGTCGATCGTCGTTCGACGCATAATACTGATTTCGTCGATCTAAGTTCGACGAAATTTATTGAACATTATTTTTATGATATTTTTTATGTTTCTTTGATTTGTTATTTAGTAAGATTTCAGTATTTTTATCTGTAAGTTGTAAAACTTCTTTTCCTTTTTCTTTAACAAAGATGGATTTTATGGGGGTTGATAAAATATTTTTCTGAAGAATAGGAGGCTGACTTGATGAAGCACCCAGACCCAATTTGCTATTTAATCTAGCATTGACTATGCTTGTGATGTCCATCAATTTGATACTTCTCCCATTAAGGGATTCTTCAAATTGTTTTGCCTCATTTAGTTTAGTTTTTAATGAAATAATTTGTTCTGAAGCTAAGTCTAATTCATCTTTTAGTTTGATGTTTTCAGAAAACAAATTGTCATATTCAATTTGCTTTTCTCTGAGAAGTTTGATTTCCTTCTCAAATTTAATTAAGTCATTACATAGAAGTTTGAATTCAGTTTTAAATTCATCAGAAGTGAAATCAAAAGAAGTTATTACCTAGTCCTCAATTCTTAAGCTTCTGAGTGGCTGCATGATGAATCTAATACCATCAAGTAGATTTCTCTGGCTTTTGCCTCTTCTTCATGCTCACTAGAACTGGTTGAAGTTTCTTCTTCTGATTCACTCCAGGTCTCAGCCACAAATCCCTTCTCCTTCTTCTTGTATTTGTTGGAGGAGGGCTTGCTTGAGTGCTTCTTTTACTCTTTCTCTTTTCTCTTGTCCTACTTTTGAGCCTCTGGACATTCTGGGAGAATGTGTCCCGGCTTCCTGCATCCATAGCAGATAATTTCCTTGGTAGGAGTCTTGTCATACCTTGACTTGTCCTCATTTCTAGTGACCTTTTGAAGTCCTTCTTAGCCATTTTGTAGAATCTTCTAGCTAATAGACTCATTAGCTCTTCATTGGCAGGTAGAGCTTCTGATTCTTTTTATGCCTTGAAGGCAATACTTTGTTCCTTCCTTCCTGAGGTAGAAGTCTTTGGTTCAGCTGCTTCCCTGGTTTTGATAAGCTGCTCATAAGATTTGAGTTTGCCTAACAATGACTCAGTAGAAATCTCATTTAGGCTTCTGACTTCCTTGATTGGCCAGATCCTAGAATCCCATGTACTGGGGAAGCACATAAGAATCTTATCATTAATCTCTGTTAATGAGATGTTCTTGTTTAGGTTTTTTAGCTCATTAATGATCAGGCTGAGTCTGTTGTATATATCTACAACTGACTCTGCCTCTTCCTTCTTGAAGTTCTCATATTATGAAATGAGAAGAGATCTCCTATCTTTCCTTTCATCAGTAGATCCTGCTACCATTGCATTTAGTGAGTCCCAAACAGCCTTTACTGAAGTACACTCAGCAACCTTCTGAAATATGTCATCAGACATGGTTTGGGTCGGAATGTTCATGGCCCTGGCACCAGCAATCTTAGCTTTCTTCTGAGCATCAGTCCACTCAGGTGGTGGAACTGCACTGGTACTTGTAGTTTCCACCGGTAGTGGGGGACCTGTCAAAATAGATTTATAATTATCTTCATCAATTGAATTCCTATACAGCTTAATCATTGCCTTCCAATGTGCAAACTTGTTAAGATTGCAAACTAGAGGTCTGGTGCTTGAGTACTCCTTATTTTATGTCATGATGTATAGGGACACTAGAGTAAATGGGATCTATCAAAGATCTTTTGGTTCAGGTTTTAGCCTGTGAAACCAAACAACCTAATACCTTTGATACCAATTGAAAGTGAAGGGATAGATCACACAAACTCTAGTGTGGGGGGGGGGGGGGGTGAATAAAGCATTTAAAACTTTTGATTAATTTTTATAGCAGGTTAATAAAATAAGTAATATCTATATGTAATAGGCAGAAATAAAACAAGAAAATCACAGCACAGAAAAATAATAAGTAGAGGAACCAGACGACACAAAGATTTTATAGTGGTTCCCTTAAAACTTGGGTACATCCACTCTTCTACCACCCTGGTAGGAATCAACTACAGGTTTTTGATCAGGTGCCCTGCCACAATAGGTTTTTTCTCAGGTTCCCTGTCACCACAAGATCTATTTCAAGGGAGATTTGACAACCCTTTGAGTTTTTGACCAGGTGTTGGGTACATTGGAAAATGTGTACCTGATTTGAAGAAGTCCAACTTAGCTCAATGATATACATCAAGGTGTATTTGATGTTGTTTTGAGTTGACATGTGCAGGTGAAGAAGTGTTAAAGAATGTAGAAAAATATTCTAAGTCCATGTGTCGACACCTGATGAAACAGTGTTGACACTTCAGAATATTTGTGTCGACACTTGAAGGAAGCTGTGTCGACACAGAGAAAGATAGTCGACCACATTTGTGTCGACACTGGGAAGCAGTGTCGACTCACAGGAAGATAGTTGACCACATTTATGTCAACACTAGGAAGCAGTGTCGACTAACTAAAAGATAGTCGACCACGTTTGTGTCGACACTGGGAGGCTGTGTCGACACAATGAGACAGAGTCGACACATTTTGGCAGAGTCAACAATTGATGTATCGACACCTGAAGGCAGTGTCGACACATACTGAGTTCTGAATCTACAACAACTGTGTCGACACACAGGACTTGTGTCGACACACTGCAAAGTCAAGACCAAGTTATTTTCTGAAGAAAGATGAAGTGTTGAGTCGACATAAATTCTCTGTGTCGACTCATTCTCAAAATAAAGTTCTGAAGAAGCTGTGTCGACTTAAAGGCAAACTTGTCGACATCATCAAAGGCTGTGTCGACACCAAAGTTACTTGTGTCGACACATATAGACAGTTGGTCTCGACACTTCCTGACAGTCTGTCTCAACACTTTGCTAACCAATACTAAGGCACAGGATCTGTTTGAAGACTTGACAGCTGTGGGTTGCAGCCAGTTAACTGATGTTGTCAGACTTGTCAGAAGACAGTTATAAACCGGATCAGTCGGTTACCATTAAGAAGGTCTATAAATAGACAGATTCAGAGAGAAGAAAACAGATTAAACTTTGGCAATCAAATTGAGAAATCAAATCAAGAAGGAGTAGTACACTAAAGAAGATCTTCATCAGAAGATCTAAGAAGACGATCTCAGGATCGATCTAAGAAGAGTTCTAACCAGAATTCAGAAGTATCATCAAAGGTGTTGGATAGAGAGGGATCCACCCATTTTGAAGAAGAAGAAGGAAGCCATCAGTGGTTTCTCAAGAAGCTGTTTGGAAATCAACTCAGCTAAGTTCAGATTCAAGAAGCTTTGAAGAAAGCTCAGATTCAGTTGATTTCATCAGCTGATCAAGAATTGTCTTGTCATCTTCTCTCTCAACAAAGGCAAGGCATTAAAACTTCTTTTCTAAATTTCTGTAGGATCTGTTTTACACAGATCTGAGTTGTAAGCCTGTGATATAAAGGCTGAGTGTAGGAGAGTTGATCTCTGAGTGGTAGGGCTGTTTGCCTGAGTGTAGGAGAAGATTCTTCTCTGAGTTGTAGGCCTTGTGGTTAGGCTGAGGTAGGGCTGTTGTGCCTGAGTTGTAGGAACCTATCCAGGTTCTGAGCTGTAGGATCTGAGGATCTGAGAATAGTGGAAGTTTGGCCGAATCTAGCATACTGCTAGATAGGTGAAGGGGGAAAGTGGATGTACCCAAACCTTGGGGAACCACTATAAAACATTGTGCAATCTGTGATGATTAAATTTCTGTGATGGCTGTGCTGGTTGTTTTAATTTTGTGATTGAATTCTGTCTAAAAGTATAAACAAGCAATTAGAACCTATTCACCCCCCCCCCTCTAGGTGTTTAGGTTGTCTTGAAAGTAAAACTATCAAGTGGTATCAGAGGGAGGTTCCTCAAAAAGGACTTAACAGTCTGAGGTAGATCTGAAAGGCAGAATCAAGATTCAAGAAGATGGGTTCTGGAGAGAATCATAAGGAGCTAGGGTCTATGAAATTACCCATATGCAAGAAGGAAATCTTTGGAATTTGGAAAGAAAGAGTCAGATTATTCATGGAGGCATCTGACCCAAGAATATACATCACAGTACAGGAAGGCCCCTTCATTCCAAAGAAAGTATCAGAGCTTGATGCAAATATCCAAACTCCAAAGAGTTATTCTGAAATGACCAAGTGAAAGTGAAGGGATAGATACTACTCTAGAGGGGGGGTGAATAGAGTTATCAAATTTTGCACAGACAGAACTTAATAGTCTACCCAACTCCCTTGGAGTGAAGTGCGGAATGAAAAGATTATAGATATTGATTTAACCTTAAAGCCTAACACAAGTGATGTGTACAAACTCAAGTTAACTGTAATTATAGTTAAGCTTGGAAAACCCAAATCAGCAACAAGCAACCTAGTTATATCTAATCACAGCCACAATACAGGAATTAAACAATGGAATCCAGACGACACAAGGAAATTTATAGTGGTTCCCCAAACAACTTGGGTACGTCCACTCTTCTACCCACACGGTAGGAATCCACTCAGGATTTTGATCAGGTGCCCTGCCACCAATAGGATCTGTTTCAGGTAGATCCAGAAACCCTTTAAACTTTTGATCAGGTGTCTAAAAACCAAGCACAGGTTTTTGATCAGGTGCCCTGCCACCAAGGGATACTTTTGAAGGGAGTAATAACCCTGTACAGGAGGGGGAAGAAGGTTAAGATGTCTTCTCTATTTTACAAAGATTAGAGAAGCACAAAGACTTGCACTGAGCTAGAATGCTCTAAAGAATCAAGGCTCCCCCTGGCTCAAAGATGTCCAGGTAAAGTCTTGCTTCAGTGCAGAAAACTCTTCAGAAAGTTCTGAAGGAAAAGCTACAGAAAGAAAATAAATAATAAAATCAAAGATCTTCAAGCAGCTATCTTCTTCTTCTTCTTCTTCAAAGGAACTCTGAGTTTGAACTTCCTGAAAGCAGGAGAACTCAGGTGAAGAAGAGATGAAGATCTTAACACTTCTCAGTTAGATGGAAATTGCTGAGAGCAGAAAACTTTTTCTTGATGAAGGCTTGAGAGCTTGAATGAACAACTGGTTAGCTATTAGCTAGCTTGAATCCTTCTTCAAAGGGTCCTTTTTATAATCATCAGCAAGCAACGGCTCTCTTCCATTTGAATTATTTGTCTTCTTCTGAGCCTTGAGACCTGGGCTGTAAATATCAAGAAGACAGAAACATCTCTGCAGCAAAACATTCTATAAAAGGAATAAACCTCTTTCTAAGAAGCTGCAGGCTTAAATCAAATAACAGAAGGACTAAATAAAGTCACATCAGAAATAATCTCTTTATAGCAAAAAGAAGACTTTTCAGTCTAACGGCTATAAAGGGCTGACAATAGATAAAGTAGTTTATAATGACAGCTAATAAGACAAACAACTTTATCTTAAAAAGATTTGACTCAGGCAAAAGAGATGGAGCAAATATTGCCTGGTAATTTTATCATACAGCTTAAAATAATGTGCCAGAAAATGTATTAATTAATTAAATATAATAAATAAATACAAAATACAACGGCAGACAGAAAACGTCGAACGACCCTCGAAGATCGTCGAACGACGCACGGAGATTGTCGAACTATCGGGCAGATAGTCGAACGATCCAGATAGTCGACCTATCGAAGAAGATAGTCGAACTACCCCGACAGATAGTCGAACTATCAGAACAGATAGTCGAACTATCAGATAGTCGATCTATCTAGGACAGATAGTCGAACTATCAAGCGCACAGAGATAGTCGACCTATCAAGCAGATAGTCGACCTACCTCAGAAAACAGATAGTCGATCTATCAACAGATAGTCGAACTATCAAAACAAACCAGATAGTCGATCTATCAGCAGATAGTCGAACTACCAGATAGTCGAACTATCAGGACAGATAGTCGAACTATCAAAGACAACAGATAGTCGAACTATCAACAGATAGTCGAACTATCAAGACGAAACAGATAGTCGATCTATCGACAGATAGTCGAACTATCAAAGCGAAACAGATAGTCGATCTATCAACAGATAGTCGAACTATCAAATAGTCGATCTATCAGAACAGATAGTCGAACTACCTCGCCAAGCAGATAGTCGAACTATCAACGCAGACAAAGCGTCGACCAACTGATAGACGATCGTCGATCAGCCGATAGACGATAGTCGAGCGGCGTTCGACTATCGTCGAACGAAAAACTACTTAACCAAATTCTCAATCTGGAAAAGTGAGAACTCTACAGCTAGACTCCTAACCATTGACCATAAGTATTTCTTGGGTCAAGGGGCACAAAGGAGAGGACTAAACTCAAATCAAAACTAGGGTACCAACAATCTCCCCCTATTTGAGTTAAGTCTCTCAACATCTAAAACATAAAACTAGCTAAAGAGCAATAAAATAATACAGTAAATAGTTAATAATTAACTAGCAAATTATCAAACAGATAAACAAATATAGCACAGCAGTTAATCAAACTATGGATCAACAGAGTCAGGCTTAGAAACAGAAGAGCTAGAAACAAAAGAGATTTTCCTTAAAGGATCATCAGATTCTTTCTTTGACAGTTTCAGGTCCTGCGCACCAATGATCTTCAGTTCTGTAGCTCTTGGGACTACTACTTCAGGATGCTTTTCCATATATTTTGATGGATCAAAAATCTAAGGATTAACCTGGAACTTTTCAAACTCTTTCTTTCTGTAAGCTGACATGGTAGTTAGACCAGTCGTATCTTTTCCTTCTGCTCTAGCTTTTCTTATTTGAGCTGCTCCTACTAGTTCTTGAAAGCGAGCCATCCTAAAGTTAGGATCGAGCTCAGGATTTTCATACACAGGCTCAGGAGAAGCAGCATCAGCTATTTTATCTTGAATAACTAGATAAGACATTAGAGGCAAACTTAGCAGAGAGGTTCTTGCTAGATATTTTAGAACAAAGTAAACTATTTACCTTTTGAGACAATTTCCTCAGACTGAACTGGAGTTGGAGATGGAATTCTCTTCTTTGGAGAAGGAGGTGGGGAAAAGGTTGGTCTTTGAACCACAGTCTCCTTCATTTGTCTTTGAGAACCATAAAATGATTTGCCTTGCGAGCTTTGATAACCTTGTCTTGGCTGGGGCTGAAAAGAAGCAGATCTTCCAGAAGAGGCAGCAGGATTAGCTGATAAGTTCCCAGAGGCTCCTGCACCTGGAGGAGGAGGAGGACCTCTGGGAGTCCATCTTGAGACAGGACTATCATACCTCTTAGTTCTTTTTCTTTCTTTCTGCTGATTCTTTGAAAACCTCATCCAGTGCTGAAATTCCTTGGATTTAGGGTCAATGCCCTTCAAAATATAATAGGGAGTATCATTATCCTTACTAGGAGGAGGAGGAGCAGCTTTTCTTTTCTTTGAGGC
Source organism: Platanthera zijinensis (assembly GCA_039513925.1). Classification (NCBI taxonomy): domain Eukaryota; kingdom Viridiplantae; phylum Streptophyta; class Magnoliopsida; order Asparagales; family Orchidaceae; genus Platanthera; species Platanthera zijinensis. The sequence goes on from CM077079.1 coordinate 119,422,907, forward strand.
AGCTTTCTTTCTCTTTGACTTCTCAGAAACATCAGAATCATCATCATCATCAGAATGAGATGAGGGAGGATTTTCATAAGGATCATAGGCTTATGAAACAGCCTTTTCTTTAAGCTTCAGAGTAGATTTTTCTCTTTCCTCTTCCATGGCATCCAGAGCCAGAAGGGAATCTAAGTCCAACCCTAGAGAGTCATCCCAGATGGTTGACTTTTCAATTTGCAGATCTTTTTCTTTCTCTTTTAAAGATTGTACTCTTAAATCCCAGGCAGCTCTTGCTTGAGCTTCTTCCAAATTCAGAACAGGAGAGTCATCCTTGACTTTATCTTGATTCTCAGATTCATCCTCTCTATCATCTAAAAAGGATTCCAATTCAGGATCTACTTGAGTATCAGGAGCACTTGGATCAGCTTCAGAAACAACTGCTACGATCTGAGTAGTTAGATCTTCTCTAATAACATCTGTAGAATTATGAATACATATCTGCTAAATAAGCGATAATCATTCCCTCAAGGTATTCACAAACTATCAAATTAATCGACTCATCAACAAAACGAATGAAAGAGTTACCTTCATACTTAACCATCTCCCATGATTCATTCAGATATGAAGTTATAATTCCTTCTAGGAATCTAGCAATCACAGGAGAGGTAAGATCTTCTAAGCAGACTTTAACTGCAATCTCAGATAGCAAGATTCCATCTGCTATTTCCTTATCAGACAAAACTGGAGCTATTTCTTTCTCAGCAGGAGCAGATTCTTCCTGGGCAGTCATTACAGCATCTGGAACTATTTCTATCTCAGCTTGAGCAGATTCTTCCTGGGCAGACATGACTGTATCTTTTATAGCTGGAGGGGAGGCAGGATGGTCTGAGGCATCTTCATGGAACATCTCCCCCTGCCTGATTTCAGTGGATACTGAAACCAGGCCCATTGAGGAAGATGGCTCAGCAGATTTTGAAAGGGATTTGATGGAGGTAGATAAGATATCAATGGAGGCTGCAAGGGGAGCGATTGCCTCTTCAATCATGGTTTTGATTGAGGGGGTAATCAGCTCCACAATGCGGGAGATAAGCTCAGGAGAGATCTCAAAAGATGAAGAATGTGAAGTGGATGGAGCTACAGCAGATATGGTAGTGGTGCAGGGAAGAGAAATGGTGTGGACAGGGGACCGAGCAAGAGATGGAGCAGGTGATGGAGCAGGAGAGTTAATTGGGGAATGATCTGGGGAATGAACGGGAGAGACAGGAGGAGTAGGAATTCTCTCTGATCCTAACAAATCAAAGCTAGGAGCAGATATCCTAGCCAGATGAGCAGGTAGAGGAGAAGCTGGAGGGGAAAGAGGAACAACCGTAGTTGTTTCTGGAGCAGCAGAGGAAGAAGGTCGTACTTCAGCTGAAGTTGATGGAACTTCAACTGAGGCAGACAGCAATGCAGAGGAGGAGGAAGGAAGAGCTGAGCCAGCTTCAACATGGTGAGGAGTGACTGATTCAGTCCTTGTGTCCTCAGATGTTGCTGGAGCAGGTTTCACAAACGTTCTCTTCCACTTAGAGAACAAGTTGGGATCCATCTTCTTGCTCGCATTGATTGTTGTTGCAGTTGAACTCAGCAGCTGGGGGTATTTTTCTTTAAGGAAGATTCCAATGACCCTTCCTAGGGTGACTTCCTTCTTACCAGTCTTTTTCCTGATTAAATCAAACACAACTGCTGCCCAATCGATCCTTTTTCGATTAACAATCGCACACATGAGTGCGAATTGCTGCCTTGTTATATTGTCGTGGGCAGAGTACTTACCCAGGAGTACTTTTCCTACTAACTCAGCCAGAAACTTGATTTTGAAAGGAAAATTCACTTTGAGCAGCTTCGTGGGAATGCCCTCAGCATGTCCCAGCTCAACTAGCATTCTTCCGAATTCCTGAGCATCTTGCTCATAATCCTCGTCACCATTAACTAATCCAAAAACATCAGATAAAACGGCCGGAGTCAGGATTACCTCTTCTCCGCCGATGGTACCAGTCATCGATTCGTCTGTGGAAGACGACGTGAAAGCCCATTCTTTGATTTCTGGAATGTTGATCTTAATCCTTGCAGACATTAATTTCTCTAAACCCTGATCCCGGCACAGCTGTAGAACTTCTACGATTCCTGCATCGCAGCTGCTGAATGCGTCGAAATCCACGCTAAATCCTGCATCAAACTTCACGACGGCTAGAACTGCTGGGGAAACCGCCATTGATTTGCTGGAGAAAGCTCGAGAAAGCTGCAGAGAACGAAGAAGACGAAACGCCCGGAAATCGCAAGCGGGAAAGCAGAATGCGAAAGGGCACGCTCCGTCGACGATAAAACACAAGATCTTTGAACCTAGGTCGACTATCGGCTTTATATTAGACCGGGAATAGTCGATCTATTAAAAAGATACTTGACCCGATAGTCGAACGGCCGTTCGACGATCGGCTCAAAAGCAGAGTAGTCGAACCATCGTTCGGCTATTTCTGGCTTCACAAGCAACAAGTGTCGTCGTTCAGAGATCGACGATGAGCTCAACCTGTTTGACGATGGTCGAACGTCGATCGACGATCTTCAAACAGATAAGCTATCATTAACCAGAGGTCGACGATAGGCTTAATCCGTTCGACGATCTTCGATCATCGTTCGACGATCTTCAAGCGGAGTTCAACATAGGCAGATATAGTCACACTTAGTCTCGTCCATTAATCATGCCTAGTTGAACTAAAAAGAACAGATGCTTCTGTTCATCTAAAGGCTTGGTGAATATATCACCTCTCTGAAACTCAGTGGATATGAACTCAAGACAGATCTTGTTCTTTTCCACACAATCTCTCAGGAAATGGTGCCTAATCTCAATGTGCTTGGTTCTAGAGTGGTGCACTGGATTTTGTGCAATTGAGATAGCACTGGTACTATCACACATGATCTTGGTGTTCTTGTGTGAGTAACCATAATCCACAAGCTGGTTTTGAATCCACAGGATCTGTGAACAACAACTGGCAGCTGCTATATATTCAGCCTCTGCAGTTGAAGTTGAGACAGAAGCCTGCTTCTTACAGAACCAAGAGACCAATCTCTCTCCCAGGAACTGGCAAGTTCCTGAGGTGCTCTTCCTGTCAACTCTGCAACCAGCATAATCAGAATCAGAATATCCAATTAATTCAAATTCTGACTCAGCTGGGTACCAAAGTCCTAGATCTGGACATCCTTTCAGGTATCTCAGGATTCTCTTTAGAAGAATCAGATGAGATTCCTTGGGGTTGACCTGGAATCTAGCACAAAGGCATGTAGCAAACATTATATCTGGCCTACTTGCAGTTAGATATAATAGGGAACCAACAATGGCCCTATAATTCTTTTGATCAACTGGCTTGCCGTGATCATCAGAATCAATAACTACATTAGTAGCCATGGGTGTAGGCATTGCTGAAGCATTAGCCATCCCAAATTTCTTTACCAATTCCTTGGCATATTTGGATTGGGAGATGAAGATACCATCAGCATCTTGCTTAACTTGGAGACCAAGAAAGTAAGACAGCACACCCATGCTACTCATCTCAAACTTGGAATGCATCAAGTTGGAAAACTTTTTGCACAGTTTGGGATCAGTGGAGCCAAAAATAATATCATCTACATACACCTGAACTAACAGGATTGTGTCCTTGTGATGCTTGACGAAAAGGGTTCTATCAACTACTCCCCTAGTAAAGTTGTGCTCTAACAGGAAACTAGCTAAGGTCTCATACCAGGCCCTAGGAGCTTTCTTTAGTCCATAAAGAGCTTTCTGCAACTTAAAAACATGAGAAGGCTGAGTTGAAGAAACAAACCCTGGTGGTTGTTCAACAAACACCTCTTCCTTAAGCTCACCATTTAGGAATGCACTTTTGACATCCATTTGGAACACCTTAAACTTCATGAAGGCTACATAGGCCAAGAAGATCCTTATTGCTTCTAGCCTTGCAACAGGAGCAAAGGTTTGGTCATAGTCTATACCTTCCTCCTGTCTGTAGCCCTGAGCTACAAGCCTAGCTTTATTCCTTACTATAATTCCATTTGCATCTAACTTGTTTCTATACACCCACTTGGTGCCTATGATCAGTTGGTCTTTAGGTCTTGGAACCAAAGTCCAAACTTTACATCTCTCAAACTGATTGAGCTCCTCTTGCATTGCAATGATCCAGTGGGGATCTAGCTCTGCATCTTTAAAGGTGAGGGGCTCAACCTGTGAGAGGAAACAAGCATGCATCACATCCTGTCTTAATTGGTGTCTTGTTTGCACACCAGCTGATATGTCTCCAATCACTTGAGATGTGGGATGATCTCTAAGTGTGACAATATCAGCAGGTGGGATGTGATCTTCAGCAACAGTTGGGATTAATTCCTCAGGAGGAATTTGATCTACTGTTGGTGGAACAACAACAGCTTCAACAGCTTCAGCAATGTCTTCATCACTGTCTGATTCAGTGATCTGAAGAGTTGATAGTTGAAGAATTTCTTGAGGGGCATCAGGTACCTGCAAAGAACTGGAGGAAGGAGAATTTTCCTTCTCCTTGTAAAACATCTGAGACTCATCAAAAGTCACATGCACAGATTCTTCTATCTTACAGGTAGACTTGTTATAAACCCTATAAGCTTTGCTTACTTGGGAATATCCAAGCATGATTCCCATTGAAGCTTTTGCTTCAAATTTTCTAATATATTCTTTATTATTATTATGAATATAAACAATACAGCCAAAAACTCTAAAGTAATTAATTTTTGGTTTCTTTCCTTTAAGCAACTCATAAGGAGTTTTACACTTAAGTTTGTGTATCAAACTTTTATTCAAGACATAGTTGGCTGTACTAACAGCTTCTGCCCAATAGGATAGAGGCATGTGAGCATCTGCCAATAATGTACTAGCAGCTTCAATTAGTGTTCTATTCTTCCTTTCAACTACCCCATTTTTTTGGGGAGTTCTAGGAGCTGAGAAGCTATGTTTGATACCTTCTCTCTCACAGAATTCTTGCATGAGAAGAGAGTCAAACTCAGTACCATGATCACTTCTGATCAAGGCCACATGAGTAGAGTACTCAGTCTGCACACATAATAGAAAGTCTGTAAGGGCTTTGAAGTTATCAGACTTAGTTCTCAAAAAGAAAACCCAACTGAACCTAGAGAAGTCATCTACAATTACTAAAGTGTAATACTTCCCTCCTAAACTCTGTACATTTATTGGGCCAAAAAGGTCCAAATGTAATAAATACAGGATTCTAGGAGAATCACTTTTATTTACAGATTTAAAAGAATTCTTGGTTTGCTTGCCTAGCTGACAAGCCTTGCATAGGCTCTCCTTCTTGTAGGGGCAAGAAGGTAAACCTCTAACAAGGTTGTGCTTAGATAACCTAGATATATTTTTAAGGTTTACATGACTAAGCCTTTTATGCCATAGGGAATTATTATTAAGGGTTACTTCATTAAACAGGCAGATTTCAGAATGAGATGAATTGAAATCTACTAAATAAATATTACCTATTCTAATACCTACTAAAACAACATTATTATTTAAAGTAATATTGCAAGAGAAATTAGAAAATGAAACCTGGTAGCCAGCATCACATAGCTGGCTGACTGAAATCAGATTATGCTTCAGTCCATTGACATAAGCAACTCTCTTGAAAGTAACTGCTCCAATTGTGATCTTGCCATAGCCTTCTGTCTGACCACAGCTGGAGTCTCCAAAGATAACCTTTGGGCCGATCTTAGCTTTGAACTTTGACAGTAGATCTTTATTTCCTGTCATATGCTTAGAGCATCCACTATCCAAATACCACTTATTTTGAGTGATTGGATAGGCCTTCACCTGCAAGACAATTATTTAGACAGAGTGGACCCAGGTAACCTTGGGTCCCTTGTTTTTCACATAAGAAAAACTGGAAATATATGAGAATGCAGGCTGAGGGTGATAGCCTAGTGGGTGAGATCTCCTAGGTGGGATTCTCCATGCAGATGATGGGTCAACAAACCTAGGGTTTCTATTCTCATTTAGGTTTCTATGGAATTGATTATGATTTTGAAAATCATATTGAAATCGTCGATCGACGTTCGACGATGGGCGCTCAGATCGTCGAGCTTCGTTCGACCATGGAGCTTCCGATCGTCGAGCGGCGTTCGACGCTCTTTGCATTTCTTTAAAGAACTTCTTTCTCTTTTCTCTCTTAGCTTTATTTAAGGTTTTATTAACCAGATTTACTTGCTCAGTGTTCTTCTTTCCACTAGCTGAAATGAAGTTCACTGGAGTTGAAAGATTATTTTTAAGAAGGACTGGGGGTTCACTAGGAGAAGCTCCTAAGCCTAGTTTATCATTTCCTGACCTAGTGTTAGTCATGCTGGTAATTTCTAACAGCTTAAGGCTTCTACCATTATGGGATTCTTCTAATCTCTTAGACTTAGCTAACTCTATTTTAAGAAATTTAATTTCTTCACTACAAGTAGTGAGATCTTCCTTTAACCTAATGTTTTCAGAGGCTATTGATTCTGAGTCAGCTAACCTATTTCTAAGTTCTTTTATTTCCTTTTCTGAGCTAATTAAATCTAAACATAAAGATTTAAATTCTAATTTAAATTCTTCTGAAGTAAAATCATAAGAAGAAAGTACCTCATCTTCAGTAGGCATCTCTTCATCAGAATCAGAACTCTCTGCTGCAGAGTGGTTGCTGCAGGCGTCTATTGCCATTAGGCAAACTTCTTTTGCCTTCTTCTCTTCCTCATCTTCACTGGAGCTTGATGAGGAGGATTCTTCATCAGAATCACTCCAGGTTTCAGCAATGAAACCTCTCTCCTTCTTCTTGTTTTTGTAGGAGGATGGCTTGGAGTGCTTCCTGTGTTGTTCCTTTTCTTTTCTCTTTTCTTTGTTCTTCTCCTCTGGACATTCTGGCAAAATATGTCCAGGCTTCCTGCAACCATAACAAATGATTTCTTTAGCAGGAGAGCGATCATACCTTGGTTTGTCTTCATAGCGTGAAGACTTCTTTCTGAACTCCTTTCTTCCCATCTTGAGAAATCTTTTGGCAAACAATGCCATAAGTTCCTCATTAGATTGGCTGCCTTCAGAGACATCTGCAGCCTTAAGAGCTAGAGATTGCTCTTTTCTTGTTGGAGTGGGGGTCTTGGCTTCAGCTTCTGCTTCTCTGGTCTTCAGCACTTGCTCAAAAGACTTGAGCTTGCCAAGAAGAGCTTCAGTTGAGATCTCATTAGTACTTCTGGCTTCCTTGATGGGCCAGATTCTTAGATCCCATGTGCTAAGGAAGCACATAAGAATCTTATCATTGACCTCTGTCAATGATATGTCCTTGTCCAGGGTCCTCAGCTCATTGATGATTAAGCTGAGCCTGGTGTACATAGCTTCAACTGATTCAGCATCAGTTTTCTTGAAGTTCTCATACTGTGAGATCAGGTTGGACCTTCTATCCTTCCTTTCATCAGCTGAACTAGCTACAATCTGGTTCAGTGTGTCCCACATGGCCTTTGCTGAGGAGCAGTCAGCCACCTTCTGGAACACCTCATCAGACATTGTCTGAGCCAGTATGTTCATTGCCTTGGCATCTGCAATTTTGGCCTTCTTGTATTCATCATTGTAGTCTGGAGGAGGCACTGCACTCATATCAGATGATGAGGTAGTGGCAGCAGCAGGTGCTCTTGGGGGACCTGACAAAATAGAAGCAAAGATGCTTTCATCAATAGAGTTCATATATAATTTAATCCTTGCCTTCCAGATGCCAAAATTTGCTAAGTTGCATGCTGGAGGTCTGGTGCTAGAATAATCCTTGGACTGGGCCATGATAGTGAATATCTATAAGCTCTTGGTATCTATCAGGATCTTGTGACTTAGGTGTTAGCCTATACAGTCAGTCAACCTCCCTCTGATACCAATTGAAAGTGAAGGGATAGATACTACTCTAGAGGGGGGGTGAATAGAGTTATCAAATTTTGCACAGACAGAACTTAATAGTCTACCCAACTCCCTTGGAGTGAAGTGCGGAATGAAAAGATTATAGATATTGATTTAACCTTAAAGCCTAACACAAGTGATGTGTACAAACTCAAGTTAACTGTAATTACAGTTAAGCTTGGAAAACCCTAATCAGCAACTAGCAACCTAGTTATATCTAATCACAGCCACAATACAGGAATTAAACAATGGAATCCAGACAACACAAGGAAATTTATAGTGGTTCCCCAAACAACTTGGGTACGTCCACACTTCTACCCACACGGTAGGAATCCACTCAGGTTTTTGATCAGGTGCCCTGCCACCAACAGGATCTGTTTCAGGTAGATCCAGAAACCCTTTAGACTTTTGATCAGGTGTCTAAAAACCAAGCACAGGTTTTTGATCAGGTGCCCTGCCACAAAGGGATACTTTTGAAGGGAGTAATAACCCTGTACAGGAGGGGGAAGAAGGTTAAGATGTCTTCTCTATTTTACAAAGATTAGAGAAGCACAAAGACTTGCACTGAGCTAGAATGCTCTAAAGAATCAAGGCTCCCCCTGGCTCAAAGATGTCCCAGGTGAAGTCTTGCTTCAGTGCAGAAAACTCTTCAGAAAGTTCTGAAGGAAAAGCTACAGAAAGAAAATAAATAATAAAATCAAAGATCTTCAAGCAGCTATCTTCTTCTTCTTCTTCAAAGGAACTCTGAGTTTGAACTTCCTGAAAGCAGGAGAACTCAGGTGAAGAAGAGATGAAGATCTTAACACTTCTCAGTTAGATGGAAATTGCTGAGAGCAGAAAACTTTTTCTTGATGAAGGCTTGAGAGCTTGAATGAACAACTGGTTAGCTATTAGCTAGCTTGAATCCTTCTTCAAAGGGTCCTTTTTATAATCATCAGCAAGCAACGGCTCTCTTCCATTTGAATTATTTGTCTTCTTCTGAGCCTTGAGACCTGGGCTGTAAATATCAAGAAGACAGAAACATCTCTGCAGCAAAACATTCTATAAAAGGAATAAACCTCTTTCTAAGAAGCTGCAGGCTTAAATCAAATAACAGAAGGACTAAATAAAGTCACATCAGAAATAATCTCTTTATAGCAAAAAGAAGACTTTTCAGTCTAACGGCTATAAAGGGCTGACAATAGATAAAGTAGTTTATAATGACAGCTAATAAGACAAACAACTTTATCTTAAAAAGATTTGACTCAGGCAAAAGAGATGGAGCAAATATTGCCTGGTAATTTTATCATACAGCTTAAAATAATGTGCCAGAAAATGTATTAATTAATTAAATATAATAAATAAATACAAAATACAACGGCAGACAGAAAACGTCGAACGACACTCGAAGATCGTCGAACGACGCACGGAGATCGTCGAACTATCGGGCAGATAGTCGAACGATCCAGATAGTCGACCTATCGAAGAAGATAGTCGAACTACCCCGGCAGATAGTCGAACTATCAGAACAGATAGTCGAACTATCAGATAGTCGATCTATCTAGGACAGATAGTCGAACTATCAAGCGCACAGAGATAGTCGACCTATCAAGCAGATAGTCGACCTACCTCAGAAAACAGATAGTCGATCTATCAAAAGATAGTCGAACTATCAAAACAAACCAGATAGTCGATCTATCAGCAGATAGTCGAACTACCAGATAGTCGAACTATCAGGACAGATAGTCGAACTATCAAAGACAACAGATAGTCGAACTATCAACAGATAGTCGAACTATCAAGACGAAACAGATAGTCGATCTATCGACAGATAGTCGAACTATCAAAGCGAAACAGATAGTCGATCTATCAACAGATAGTCGAACTATCAAATAGTCGATCTATCAGAACAGATAGTCGAACTACCTCGCCAAGCAGATAGTCGAGCTATCAACAGATAGTCGAACTATCAACGCAGACAAAGCGTCGACCAACTGATAGACGATCGTCGATCAGCAGATAGACGATAGTCGAGCGGCGTTCGACTATCGTCGAACGAAAAACTACTTAACCAAATTCTCAATCTGGAAAAGTGAGAACTCTATAGCTAGACTCCTAACCATTGACCATAAGTATTTCTTGGGTCAAGGGGCACAAAGGAGAGGACTAAACTCAAATCAAAACTAGGGTACCAACACCAAGAATGAAATCATTTTGGCAACCATGGATAAAAGAGCACAGAACATTATTGTAAGTGCCATAGATGATTCAACATTTCAGAATCTGATTCACTGCAAGACCTCCAAAGAAATGTGGGACACATTGATTGTCTACATGGAGGGATCAGAAGAAGTAAGGCAGGACATGAAATCTATGCTCAATCAGGAATATGAAAGTTTTAGATAAGGAAAATCTGATAGCATAACTGAGTGCTATAAGAAATTCTATAGAATTGTGAATGAGCTAATGTCCTATGGAAGAGTCTTCAGTACTTATGAACTGAATGACAAATTCTTGAGATCCTTAACAAAGGATTGGGACACAAAGATCTGTGCCATAAGAGAAGTGGCTAAATTGGCAGAGATCTCTCCTCCCACCTTGTTTGGAAAGCTGATATCCTATGAAATGCAACTTTTTGTGAGGAAGGAGGAGGAAAAGAATTCAAGAGGAGAGCATAGAGAAAAGACTGTGGCATTCAATGCAGAAGCCACCAGAAAGAATAGGAGGATATCACCATCCCCTCCTAAGGAAATTGCAGAAGTCAGTTCTGAAAATTCAGATGATCAGGGTTCAGAAAGCTGTGATTCAGATGCAGACTTTGCTGCATTCACAAGGCAATTCCAAAGGTTTTTGAAGAAGAAGCAGTGGAAGTCTAAGCCCTCCACTTCACAGTAAGTTGATGACTATTATCAGAAGAAAAAGTCATCAAGGAAAGAAAAGAGCAGATCAAAGCCTAGCAAAGCCACTACTTCAAAGATTGTCTGCTATTGTTGCAATAGGCCTGGACATGTAGTGGCTGACTGTCCTGATAAGAGAAAGGAGTCTTCAGACAAGAAGAAGACTCATCAAAAGGGCAAGAAGGAGAAATCCTTTGTTGCAAAGAAGGATAAGAGCCTAACAAATTAGTCAACTTCAGAGTCAGAATCTGAAGCAGGAGCATATATTGGACTATATGATGTATCTGAAGAAGAGGAGTTTCTGCAGTTGCTAGACTCCATCAATGAACAAGAGGATCATCAGTGCATGGGACTGATGGCAGGATCAGAAGAGGACATATGCCAGAATCAGTCTAGTCCTAATAAGGTACAATGTCCTTCTATGAAATCTGTTTGTAGTACTAGTACAGAATCAGCTACATCTGCATCAAGTGATGTAGATGCATCTGAATCTGAAGGAAATGTCTATCAATTGATAGATAAGTATGGGGACTTGTTGTAGGCCCTTAAGAAAAGTAAGAACCTGGTTAAATCTCAGGCTCATGAAATTGCTGAATTAAGGGTAGCTGCAACTGTGTTAGAGAAAGTAATTGATCAACAGTTAAATGAAATTGCCAAGCTGAAGAATATAACTATTATTCAGATGGGCACAATTAATTATACCAATGATCAAGTGAAGAGTCTGGAGGCCAGACTAAGAATAGAAAAAGATTTAGTGGCTAGTTACTCTAAGCCAAAGTCTGTCTTACCCTTGATTGATGAATTTGTGAATCAAAAGGGTAAGGCAGGATTAGGATTCAAAGGTAACTCCAGGGCTGGCCGTTTCAAGAGGAAAGGCAAAGCTCCTGTCAAGCCACTGAACTTTTCAGTCCCTATTAAGTTTAGAAAGGTGCAAGTGCCTTCTAATCAATATGATCATGAAAATATTCATGGTCATATTAAGACTAATGTTCTGAAAAACAAAGGTGTAAATGCCAAAAGGCTACCCATGTTCATAAACCCAATGGTTATAAAAAATCAGTGGGTGAAGCTGTTGCAGCACCAACAATGGACAGAAATTATTTTGTCAAGGAAGTATCTAGATCTAGATACAACAAGTTTGAATGTTGGTGCTGTGGCAAGAGAAGCCATTTTGCACTAGACTGCTGGTATAACACAAGTGTTAGAAAGAACAATAGTCTACCTGTTAGAAGAGATAATGATAGCTTTGTTTATGCTAACTTGAACCAAGGACCCAAGACTTGCTTGGGTTCTAAGGGAAAGTAAATCTGTGTTGCAGGTGTATCCAAGTAGTCATGCCCCTATATGGTACTTGGATAGTGGTTGTTCCAGGCACATGACTGGAACAAAGGGGCTGTTGAAGGAGTATTCATCTGTCAAAGATGGACCTAAAGTGATCTTTGGTGGATCTGAAAAAGGAGTCATCAAAGGGTTTGGTAACATTTCTTCTAACCTAATTATTATCACCCAAGTGGCTTATGTAAAAGGTTTGAAACATAATCTAATAAGCATAAGCCAGCTGAGTGATTTAGGATATGACATTTCATTTGTTAAGGATGGATGTCATATCAAAAGGTCAAGTGATCAAGAGATCATTTTGACTGGGTATAGGAAGAGAAATGTATATTGTCTTAATTTTGTATGTGAGAATAAGGCTTCTCCCATCTGTCTTGTAGCTGATGACAATGCTTCTCATTGTGTTAAATGGCACAAGAGATTGGCTCATCTTAACTACAAGACAATTGGCCAACTCTTTATCAAAGAGTTAGTGAGGAATGGTCCTCAAGTTAAGTGTATGAAGGAAGGGATATGCTCAGCTTATCAAAAGGGCAAGCAGACAAAATCCTCCTTTCAAAGCCTTGAAAACAAGGATTCTGTGAGGTGCTTATACCTCTTGCATATGGATCTTTTTGGTCCTATGCCAGTTCATAGTCTAGGTAGGAAGATCTACACTTTTGTGGTTGTAGATGACTATTCTAGATTTACATGGGTGTTCTTTCTGAGACAGAAATCTGGAACCCCAAGTGTCTTACTTAATTTTGTAAAGCAAATTCAGAATGAACTGAATAGTATAGTGGTCAAAATCAGAAGTGACCATAGTACTGAGTTTCAATCTGAAAGCATGACAAAGTTATGTAAAGACTTTGGGATTTTCCAAGAGTTTTCCTCATCAAGAACACCTCAGCAAAATGGAATTGCTGAAAGAAAGAATAGAACATTAATTGAAGCTGGTAGAACTCTATTGAGTGACACCTCTCTACCAGAATATTTCTGGGCTGAGGCAGTAAACACTGCTTGTCATGTGATCAATAGGGCTTCTATCACCAAGAGCCACAAAAAGACTCCCTATGAGATTATGAAAGGTAGAAAACCAAATCTATCCTACTTCAGAATCTTTGGTTGCAAATGCTATATGCTTAACAATGGTAAGTCATATTTGACTAAGTTTGCTGCCAAATCCCAGGATGGGATATTTGTTGGGTACAACACAAATAGTAAGGCCTATAGAATCTTCAACTTGACTACACAAGTTGTTGAAGAATCTGTGCATGTTGTGTTTGATGAAACAAGATTAATCAACTGTGAGTTGTCTTGTATATCAAATGACTCAACAGGTATAAGCAAAAGAATGGACATGCTCTCCATTGCTGAAGCTTCAAGGGAAGTTGGAGTATTGGAAAATGAAGGCTATTGTCCAAGGGGAGTACAAGATTCAATAGAAGATGAAGAAAACCAAGAGGTTCAGCATAATGAAGGAGCTGGAAATGTTCAACTAGAAGGGAATCTTCCTCCAGCTACAAGACATTTAAGAGACCATCCAGCAGATCAGATAATAGGTGATCCAAGACAGGGAGTACAGACTAGAAGCAGAAGTCAAAGCACAGTTCTGCATTCAAGTTTCCTGTCACAAATGGAGCCTAAGAAGTTTGAAGAAGCCATCCAAGACCAGCACTGGACTGATGCTATGCAAGAGGAGCTGAATCAATTCAGAAGGTGCAATGTATGGGAGCTTGTTCCTAAACCAAGAGGCCACAATATAATTGGGACAAAATGGATCTATAGGAACAAGTTGGATGAGAGTGGAGTAATAGTGAAAAATAAAGAAAGATTGGTTGCTAAAGGATACAGGCAGGAAGAAGGGATTGACTTTGATCAAACCTTTGCCCTAGTAGCAAGGCTGGAGGCAATAAGAATGTTTCTTGCCTATGCAGCCTATCAAGACTTCAAGGTATACCAGATGGATGTGAAGTCAGCATTTCTGAATGGTGATCTTAAAGAAGAAGTATATGTAGAGCAGCCATCAGGTTTTGTAGATCCTCTTAAACCTAATTATGTTTATAAGCTTAGAAAAGCTTTGTATGGGTTAAAGCAAGCCCCAAGGGCTTGGTATGAAACCCTGTCTACTTTCCTTATTGAGAATAAATTCTCAAGAGGAAAAATAGACAAAACTCTATTCCTTAGGGAATCCAAAGGCAAGATCATCTTAGTTCAGATCTATGTTGATGACATAATCTTTGGATCTACTGAAAACAACCTTTGTAAAAAGTTTGCCAAACTTATGCAAGGGAAGTTTGAGATGAGCAGTATGGGGGAACTGAAGTTCTTCTTGGGACTCCAAGTAAGACAGACTGATGATGGCTTGTCCATATCCCAGTCAAAGTTTACCAAAGAATTAATTAAGAAGTATGGTATGGAGTCATCCTCCATCATGAGAACTCCAATGGGAACAAGTATGCCTATATGCAAAGATGATGCAGGTAAACCTGTTGATGAGACTTTGTATAGAGGAATAATTGGTTCTCTACTATATCTCACAGCTAGTAGACCAGATATTATGTATGCTACATGTGTCTGTGCTAGGTACCAAGCCTGTCCTAAAGAGTCTCATTATACTGCAGTCAAAAGGATTCTGAGATATCTTAAGGGCACACATAATCTAGGCCTTTGGTACCCTAGGAATAGAGATTTTCTACTAACAGGTTATTCAGATGCAGACTTTGCAGGCTGTAGAGAGGATAGGAAGAGTACAACAGGTACTTGTCAATTCTTGGGAGGAAGATTGATATCTTGGAGTAGTAAGAAGCAGACCAGTGTGGCTATATCTACAGCTGAGTCAGAATATGTTGCTGCTGGCAGCTGCTGTGCACAACTATTGTGGATACAGCATCAGCTTAAAGATTATGGTATTCAAGTAAGTAGAACACCTCTTTTGTGTGATTCTAAGAGTGCAATTTCTATTGCTAATAATCATGTTTCTCATAGTAGAACTAAGCATATAGAAATTAAATACCATTTTCTTAGAGATCATGTAGAAAGAGAAGACATCACATTGGAATTTGTTAAAATAGATTATCAAATAGCAGATGTATTCACTAAGCCTCTGGATGAAACAAAATTCAATAAATTTAAAATTGAATTAGGTATGCTGACCATTGATTAGATTATTAACAAACTATTAAGTGGTATCAACAAATTATCAACAAACTTACAAATAACATATTAGATTATCAAATGGTCTCAAGTGGTGTTGACAGAAACAGAAAGTGGCTAAGTAAAATAGTGTCGACACATTCAGTGATAATGTGTCGACTCAGTGAAGTAATGTCGACAAGTCAGAAATATTGTGTCGACACAGAGAATATGTGTCGACACTTAAGAATTAAATTGTCGACTTATCCAGGAATGTAGTGTCGACTTCACCAGAATAGTGATGTCGACACTTACAAATTTTGTGTCGACACTTATCCTAAGAGTCGACACAGATTTTCTGATACTCTACTATATCTCTCAGGTGTCGACATATCCACAATTGGTGTCGACACATAGTAGACAGATTTGTTGTCGAGACAATAGAAGTTTGTGTCGACACATTCCATCTGTGTCGACACATATAGACTGTTTTTGCCCGCCTTTTGATCTTCTTTCAATAGAAGGTATAAATAGGTCAAGTACTTATTCAGTCGACACGCTTACAAGGTTTTCGAGACTGAAACCCTGTGTCAACTTTCTCTCTCTCTCTCTCTCTTCTCTTAAGCTTTCTCACCTGAACAATGGCGCCGAAGATTGAAGACAACGTCAATGAAGGTTATGAGTTGGTAAGGAATGCCTTTGTCGAAGCCCCGACAGATGTTCAACGAGTTATCACTCTTATTTCCGAATCTGGATTAGAGTTTTTAGTATCTGAACCTTCTAAGATATGGAAGAAGGAGGTGCATGAATTCTTTAACTCTGCATCAATAGGTTCAGATATTCTCAAGATCAAGTCCACTGTTCATGGGTCGCTAGTGAAGATTACCCCAAGAAGTCTAAGGAAGATTCTACATTTACCAATAATTGAGAATGAAGAAGAAGTCCCTGCTTCTAAGTCAAGGGAGGCTATCCAATGGTGCGGATTGGATCCCACCCTGAAAATTGGAGCTGCGTTCAACAGGAAAGGGATGAATCAGCACGGGAAGTTTTTGTCTGAAGTAGTTGGCAAGGTGATTCTGTGCAAACTAGGCGGACATGATTGGATTTCGGCCTATATGTTCTGCCTAATGACCAGAATTGTGTTTACAATTCCAACTGATTGGTCAGCTATAATCTTTGAAAAGATCAAGGAAGGAATAAAGAAGCCAAATATGGCTAGAATTATGAGTTTATATCTGAATGGAGTGATCCCTGAGGTAATACAACACCTGCCAGGAACAAAGATCAATCACATGAGAAAGATGGACATGAGATTGTTTTCTAGGTGGGATAGGG
Organism: Platanthera zijinensis; assembly: GCA_039513925.1. NCBI lineage: Eukaryota > Viridiplantae > Streptophyta > Magnoliopsida > Asparagales > Orchidaceae > Platanthera > Platanthera zijinensis. The sequence continues at coordinate 119,439,503 of CM077079.1, forward strand.
TGCTGTCTAAGGATGTGCCTGATGAGAGCAGGCAGGACACCCCAGTGAAATCCTCTTCTCATGCTCAAGATACTGAGCAGCTTCAAGAAGAACAAGAAAGGAAGCAGGAAGAAGATCACCCTGCGTCTACTCCAGCCCTGCAAGACACTATACCTGCATAGATGCAGGGGGAGCAAGCTCATTCTCCTGCCCAGAATGATTCTACTCCTAACCAGGTACAGTTGCAGGGGGAGCTGGTGTATTTTCTTATAAAAGATATTTCTAATATTTCAATTTCTGCACAGGTGCAGGGGGAGCAAGTGTACTCACCTGCCCAGGACATTGCCAATACTGAACAAGTACAGGGGGAGAAGATGTTAGACCCAGTGCAAGAGGCAGTACAAATTGATATCTCCAAAGATCTGAATATAGAAGATCCAATTGATACATCTTATGTTCAAGCTCAGAAGGAATATACTCTAGATGAGTTATTTCCTAATATTGATGTTGCTACTGATAGAGTAGAAGAGGGGCAAGATATTGAGAAAGCCCTTGACATGGAGATAGAAATTGTGAAAGAGCAAGTAGTTGAGGAGGAGTCTGTGCATGTTGAGGCTGAACAACATGGCACTGAGATAGATATTCATCCACCTCCTCAAGAAAGAGTTCAAATTGATAGTTCATCTGAATCTGAGACTAAAGAAGCCAGAATGGCTAAGAAGAGAAAACTTGTTGTTTTCAAGAGAACGAGCAAAGGTTATAAGCAGGCTCTACAGACTACAACTCAACAATCCCATTCTGAATTTAATTATAACAAGTTTATGGTTGATTTGCAAGTAAAGCTAGATGAACATAGATTGGCAGTTGAAAAATATGTTGATGAGAGCAATAAATCTCTTCAATTTGACTTGGCTCAAGACATTAAGTCTATTAGATTTGAAGTGAATATGAACAAAAAGGAAATGACAGATTGCTTCCACAAAGGAGGTAATGCTGTAGTATTCTTGGCTAAACAACAGCAGTCCATTATTACCAAGGCAGATGATATAGCACTGAAGCAAGGCTATGTTCTTACCAATCAGATAAACATGAATGCAAATCTTGAAGACTCTCACAATGTGATTCTTAATGAGTTGAAAAAGACTACTACTGAAGGGCAAACTGAAGCTAGAGCAAAAGAGATGGAAGAATTTGATAAGAAACTTCAAGATGCAATTGAATCAGTTAAAACTGCTATCACTACCTCTCAAAAGGACATATCTGACAAGCTTCAAAAGTTAAAACCATTTTTTAAAGAGGGTGTGAATTATCTGGATGGCCAGATCAGATTTCAGAAGGAAGATCTAAGAGATCATATTACCAGAGAAGCCATAAAGGGGGAGAGGTTGTTAGTTCATGCTAGCTCAGAGCACACCAAATGGGTGACAAATAGTATTCGAGCCACATTGGGATATCCACCTTTGTGTGATGATGCTATGGTGGTTGAGTCAGGAATACAAACAGATCTACTTGAAGGCAATCAACCTGAGGTTGCCCAAGTCATTTACCCTCCTCCAGATTTTGATATGATTGATCAGCAAGTTCAAGATATGTATAGCCCTCCAAAGGAGGTTAACAGGGTTGTTATTGAGAAAGTGGATAAGCTTGAGGCCAATTTGAAAGAACAGTAAGATGCTCTACTATCCAAGAAGAGATTTAGAGAGCAGGCTGAACTTAGGCCAGATTTTGAGCAGTGGAGCCCTACTTCAAGAAATATTATACTAACTGCATGGAAGGCTGTAAAGGACAAAGAACATGAAAGAGGAAAGTGGTATAATGAAATAGAATGGCAAAAATTTGAAGCTAGGCAGGAATCCATAGTACAGTTCAGGAGAAAAGCCAAGATGGGAAGGCTGCCACCAGATGCTCAGGAGCCAAGCAAGTACTTTCCAAAGCCCTTTCATTACTTTGAAAGGCAAAGGCTCAAGGAAGAAGCAAAGAAGAAAGCTGAGCTAAAAGGCAAGAAGCCAGCTGAAGTTGTTGAAGCTCCTGTGAAGGCTCAAATCCAATCTGGCAAAGGAATTGTCATAAAAGAGCCTGATCAGTCTTAGTTTTAAGTTCTTTCAAATATGTTTTATAATGTTTTGATTAAATCATTCAATGTAAAACTCTGTAATCAAACATTATCAAGTTATAAACAAAATTTTGTTCGGAATCACATATTCATGTTCACTCTGTGTTGAATTGTTAATGTTTTGTTTATAAAGTATTCCTGTAATGTCATACATCATCATTTTTTTTATAAATGGTGTATATCATTGGCTCTAAGGGTTATGACTTCTCTAAATAGGGGGAGATTGTTGGGTACATTGGAAAATGTGTACCTGATTTGAAGAAGTCCAACTTAGCTCAATGATATACATCAAGGTGTATTTGATGTTGTTTTGAGTTGACATGTGCAGGTGAAGAAGTGTTAAAGAATGCAGAAAAATATTCTAAGTCCATGTGTCGACACCTGAAGAAACAGTGTTGACACTTCAGAATATTTGTGTCGACACTTGAAGGAAGCTGTGTCGACACAGAGAAAGATAGTCGACCACATTTGTGTCGACACTGGGAAGCAGTGTCGACTCACAGGAAGATAGTCGACCACATTTATATCAACACTGGGAAGCAGTGTCGACTAACTAAAAGATAGTCGACCATGTTTGTGTCGACACTGGGAGGCTGTGTCGACACAATGAGACAGAGTCGACACATTTTGGCAGAGTCAACAATTGATGTGTCGACACCTGAAGGCAGTGTCGACACATACTGAGTTCTGAATCTACAACAACTGTGTCGACACACAGGACTTGTGTCGACACACTGCAAAGTCAAGACCAAGTTATTTTCTGAAGAAAGATGAAGTGTTGAGTCGACATAAATTCTCTGTGTCGACTCATTCTCAAAATAAAGTTCTGAAGAAGCTGTGTTGACTTAAAGGCAAACTTGTCGACATCATCAAAGGCTGTGTTGACACCAAAGTTACTTGTGTCGACACATATAGACAGTTGGTCTCGACACTTCCTGACAGTCTATCTCAACACTTTGCTGACCAAGACTAAGGCACAGGATCTGTTTGAAGACTTGACAGCTGTGGGTTGCAGCTAGTTAACTGATGTTGTCAGACTTGTCAGAAGACAGTTATAAACCGGATCAGCCGATTACCATTAAGGTCTATAAATAGACAGATTCAGAGAGAAGAAAACAGATTAAACTTTGGCAATCAAATTGAGAAATCAAATCAAGGAGTAGTACACTAAAGAAGATCTTCATCAGAAGATCTAAGAAGACGATCTCAGGATCGATCTAAGAAGAGTTCTAACCAGAATTCAGAAGTATCATCAAAGGTGTTGGATAGAGAGGGATCCACCCATTTTGAAGAAGAAGAAGGAAGCCATCAGTGGTTTCTCAAGAAGCTATTTGGAAATCAACTCAGCTAAGTTCAGATTCAAGAAGCTTTGAAGAAAGCTCAGATTCAGTTGATTTCATCAGCTGATCAAGAATTGTCTTGTCATCTTCTCTCTCAACAAAGGCAAGGCATTAAAACTTCTTTTCTAAATTTCTGTAGGATCTGTTTTACACAGATCTGAGTTGTAAGCCTGTGATATAAAGGCTGAGTGTAGGAGAGTTGATCTCTGAGTGGTAGGGCTATTTGACTGAGTGTAGGAGAAGGTTCTTCTCTGAGTTGTAGGCCTTGTGAATAGGCTGCGGTAGGGCTGTTGTGCCTGAGTTGTAGGAACCTATCCAGGTTCTGAGCTGTAGGATCTGAGGATCTGAGAATAGTGGAAGTTTGGCCGAATCTAGCATACTGCTAGATAGGTGAAGGGGGAAAGTGGATGTACCCAAACCTTGGGGAACCACTATAAAACATTGTGCAATCTGTGATGATTAAATTTCTGTGATGGCTGTGCTGGTTGTTTTAATTTTGTGATTGAATTCTGTCTAAAAGTATAAACAAGCAATTAGAAACTATTCACCCCCCCCTCTAGGTGTTTAGGTTGTCTTGAAAGTAAAACTATCACCAGGTGCCCCAAAACCAAACCAAGTCTTTTGATCAAGAGACTTGACAACCAAAGGATAACTTTTGAAGGGAGTTAAAAACACGTTTATAGTAAGGAAAAGAAAATGACGATGTCTTCTCTTTCTCAATAATCTGAGAAAACTAGTGGATTTTCTGTTATTTTCAATGCTCCCCCTGAGATGTAGAATTGTTTAGGAGAAAGAGAGCTTTGCTCAGGGTGTAGGCCTTCAAACAACTTGAAGATCTTCAAAGAACTTTCAGACAGAAGTTGATGATTTTGTCTCTTGAAATTCCTGAAGTAAAAGTGTATGTCTGACTGCTTGGTTATCTCTGTGTTATTATTCTCTGTATTACTTCTTCTCTGTATATGTTTGACTAGAAGAAGAAAACCCTATATATTACTTGTAGATTTTTTTCATTTGAATTTTGAATTCCTTTTCCTTGATAGACTGCAAGAAAATCTAGGAGTTGAACGGCTAGAAAATGTTTTAAATGAATTTCCTCTACTGTCCCAGTAAATAAGTCAAGTAATAACTCTGTGAAAACCAAAATTAATATTGTCATGAATGGCAATATTCATAAGAATATTGAGCATTATTTACCAGAGCATTACAGACATATAATATAATTAGAAATTATTTTGCCTTAGTCAAACTGAAATCATTAAAGAATAGTCAAACAAAACTTGGGAGGAAATAGTTAAACTCAGCAAACTTTCGTCGACCAGAGATCCAAATTCGTCGAACTGAGAATTCTCTTACATCTAGCTGAGCTCCAAGATCGTCGACAAGAAAAAGTACTTGCCAAACAGAGCTCCAAGTTCGTCGAACTGAGAAAGCACTTCGCCGAGCTGAGAATCTGATATAAGCTCACAGATCATCGATCTCAGCTGGACTTTCGTCGAGCTCAACTCAAAGAAGGAACTCTGAGTTCGTCGAGCTGAGTTCAGCTATCGTCGAATGCCTTTTCTGTCTCTTAGAAAACTACTTTTCTCTGGAGGTCTTAAGTATCTAAGTCTTCTGAAGGGAGAACCAATCAATCTAGGTTTGTTGACTTGACCTGACACTGATAAAAACCTATGACCCTAGACTATACATGTTGGGTCATCTAATAATCCTAATAGTGAACCTAGCCCAAATCAACCATTAACACAGGTGGGGTTCCAACATTATGTTTTAGATAAATTTTAAAACATGAAAATGATTTAGGCCATTTTTGTTTTCGTTTGAGTCTTCTTACCAACCTAAAATTTTTTATCCCTAGTTAGCCACTTTTGAGTCTTTTTCCGAATTCAATTGATAACTCTACTTATCATTTCATTTTTCACCCAAGCCAAAATTTTCAACCTATCATATCACATTAACTTTTGAGTTTCATAAAATTTCTTGTTATGATAGGGTTGTTTTGTGAATTTTGGAGAAATTTAAGAAAAAATTTGCTAAAAAGAAATTTTTAATTTTGTGGCCAATTTCAAAATGGAAAAGAAGAAGAAGAAAAAAAAAGAAATGAAAATGGAAAAGAAAGAGGAAAAAAAGAATATTTTATTTATGATGATAATTTTGAAACTCTTTATTTTGGTTTGTGTGATTTTTGAGTCTCTTTATTTATCTTTGAATTCCACTCCTAATCATAATCATAAACAAAAGTTTCGGTCCTAATAAGTCTTTTTGATTCATATTTTTGAATTTTATTTTTTAGCTAAGTAAAGAAGAAAAGAAAAATAGTAAAGTTTTGGATTTAAATTTAGATTTTTGTTATTTGATTGATATAGTTATAATGTGTCTCTTGGATCAAGTAACAACTCAATGCGTTTTTTTCATTTTGTTGCTTTGCTTAAATTTATTTAAAGAATTTTGTTAAAATATTGGATGATTTATTTTTATTAGTAAAGTTTATAAATTGTTAAACCATGTTTAAATAATTGTTTTAGGTTTACGTTTCACCTTCTCCCTACTTAGCATTTTGCATAGTACTTGTGTTAGCATAATTAGAATTTTCCTAATTAGTCACTTTTATGTTAGCTAGTTTTTATATTTTTGCTTGAGGACAAGCAAAGCTTAAGTTTGGGGAAGTTTGATAATATGTTTTGTAGTTTAAACTACTAGGGTAATTACAAGTTTTTATTATAAAAATTATGTTTTTAAAACTTTATTTTGACCTTTTTTTGTATATATATTAATGTCACTAATGTTTTCTCTTTTCTTTACGGGTTTGCAGTTTTTTCGCCATTTCGTCGAGCTCAGCCCATTTCGTCGAGCTCAGCAATTTCGTTGAGCTCAGCCAAGTTCATCGAGCTCAGCCTGTTTTGTCGAGCTCAGCCTGTTCGTCGAGCTCGCCAGAATTCGTCGACCTCAACATTAGACGAATGCATCTTCTGCGTTCGACGAGCGGTTCCTTCAACCCCAGTTCGTCGAGCTTGCTAGAATTCGTCGACCTCAGTGTTCGTCGACCTACCCTCTACCTTCTGTGTTCGACAAACTCTGCCAATTTCGTCGAGCTCCTCCTTCATTCTGCGTTCGACGAACGTCTCCAATTTTGTCGAGCTCAGCCGTTCGTCGACCTCGCCTTCAGTTCAATTTCGTCGACCTCTCGTCCACTTTTTGCGTTCGACGTTCGTCGACCTCGCCTTCATTATGCGTTCGATGAAAATCTCCAATTTTGTCGAGCTCTGCCTTCATTCTGCGTTCGACGAACGTCTCCAATTTTATCGAGCTCAGCCGCTCGTGTACCTCACTTTCAGTTAAAAGTTCGTCGACCTCCCATCCACTTTCTGCGTTCAACGTTCGTCGACCTCGCCTTCAGCCAATTTCGTCGAGATCCATCTTCATTCTCCGTTCGACGAACTCCGATAATTTATTCGAGCTCCGACTTCATTCTTCATTCAACAAACGTTTCCAATTTTGTCAAGCTCAGCCATTCGTTGACCTCGCCTTCAGTTCAAAGTTCGTCGACCTCCTGTCCACTTTCTGTGTTCGATGTTCGTCGACCTCGCCTTCAGCTATTTCGTCGTGCTCCACCTTCATTTTGCGTTCGACGAACTCCTCCAATTTTGTCGACCTCGCCTTAAGTTCAAATTCATTGACCTCCCATCCACCTTCTCTTTTCTCCATTCATCGAGCTCCCCCTCCTTCTCCTCTAATTTCATCGAGCCCCTTCCCCTTCTTTCGTCCTGCTTACCTGCTGTCAGAGGACAAGTCCCTCTTTTCACAAAAGTCTGCTACCGCCATAAATGCACATCACACATACCGAGGCAATCATCATTTCCCACCAGAATTCGTACAAAGGTCAACTCCCGTGCATGGCTGGATGCATGCGCATTTCCTTCTCCTTGAAGAATCTATAAATAGAGCCCCTCCCCTTGTGTAAAAAAATATAGAATTTTTTGAGAGGGGAAGTGTTGCCATTTTCAGTTCTTCCTTATTGTTCTTCCTCTCACCAATTCTCATTTCAGTTTTTCTTTTTTTAGTTTAAGTTTTACTCTTATGTAATAGTTCTTGAATTTCTTTTGTAGTTTACTTTTAGTGCTAGCTTAGTTTTTCATTTCCTGCAAATGTAATATTTTATATTTCAAGTTGTAGCTCTCTGTTTGAATTAATTTAAAGCCTGTTTTGTTGGAGCAAAAATTGACCTCAACGAATGTTCAAAACAGGGGTGCAGCCAACACCTACTTCTCTCAAGCCACGCCCCTTGACTGGTTGCTAACGGCCTAGGACTGACCCAAAGCCTCAGCAGGGAGGTCTCACCTCACACCCGGAAGATCTCTGAGAGCTTCCCCTCCAAAGCCAAAAGCTGGGCTAGGAGCTCCTATGAAAGCACTAGAGATTCAAAGAAAAAATGAGAGTATGGTTTCTAAGGAGCCCTTATGGGTCTATTTATAGCCTTCTGCTGACCTAAAATTACTGAAGTACCCCTGGCCAGTCTGCCAATAGCCAAATCCCGCTGTCTAGAAAGCATTAAACACAGCCCCCTGGGGGTATAAGGGTAATTTTACCTAATGGTAATTAAGTCATTTTACCCCAGACCCTAGGCCCCACTCGGCGAGAACTCTATGTCGAGAACCCTCTCGCCTTCATTTGGCGGGAGCTAAAAAGGAGTGTTGAAAGTCTCAAGCTGAGCAGGCTCCCGCCTTCTACGAGACGCAATCCTTCTCGCCTCTAGCTGACCGACGATGAACGCTCTCGCCCATTTCTAAGTGGGAGCTCCTATAATCTTGACAGTGTCGCTGCTGGACGCGACATTGAGTGAGTAGAGCTCACCCAACGCCCTTGGTGCTTACCATAACGTTGAGTGAGTGGAGCTCACCCAACGCCCTTACTGCTGACTATGGCGTTGAGTGAGTGGAGTTCACTCCACGCGGCGTTGAAACCACTCAACGCCTTCTCGCTCGCTTCTGGTCATGGGCAGGATCTCGCCTGCTCCTAGGCGAGAGCTCCTCCAGCGCGAAAGCTCTTCTGGTCTTCAGGTCCAAGCTAGCCAGAGGCTTGTCCAACCCAGCGAATATTGGTTGTACACAATCCCCGATCTTTTTAAGCTAGCTCTGCGCTCGAAAAGATACGTCCAACCCATGAATATTCATTGGGCACGTGTCACTTCCTGCAAAGAGAATCTATTGGTGGGCCCTGACGCGGTTATATATATGCGTTGATAGACGACCGTAAATCTGCCCCTGATCATTGTTGCTCTCCTGGGATTTCGCGCGACCTCGCGATGCGCCCCAAACAAGCTGGCAAGCCACTCTCGCAGAAACTTCAGGACCGTATAAAGGCGGTGTAGGCGCGAGCCCTCGCCAAAAGCGCCCTAGTGGCTCGTTGGCTGGCAAGAGAGGCACCCGCTGTGGAACCTCCGCCATCGTCGAAAGAGAAGAAGAAGAAGAAGGCGAAAAAGATCCATCGGGACCCCTCGCAAGAACACCGAGCCTCTCCAACTCCATCCCCAAGCCGTGCGGCTGATCCTCTTCTGCTACAGAGGGTATGTCTCGCAGACTAGCGGACTGCTATACTTAAGAGTTTGACGCTGATCCTTTCTTGGCAGGTGGTCCCGTAAGGTGGTACTGGGCTCCCGCCAGTACCACCAAACCCATCGATGTCTCGCCTACCTGAGGATCAACCATAGGATCCGGAAGGGGCTCCTGCCGAAAGTTCGGGACCTGCAGGTAGCCCCTCCTCTCTTTTGCCCATTTTTTGGTCACTCTAACCCTTGGGTGGGACTCTCGCAGCGCCTGCTTCCGCCTGCCCGGGTCTTACCTTGCAGGGAACTGACGTAGGGGTTGCCCCTCGTGATGATCCAGCAGCTAATCCCCACATATTCGCAGAGGAGGCTCCTGTCGACCCATCCTTGATGCCGGAGGCCGACCCTTCCGTGAGGGAGCGCGACCCTCCTCAGACTTCGGGCCCGGCAGAGGTTACGGTGCACGAGATCTTCCATCCGGGCCATTGAAATCCACTCAATCTCCTGTTCGGGAGGGACGTCGAGGGAGAGCCCGAGCCTTCCCGCCTTCCACCGGCCGACGGCTCTCTCCATGCTGCAGGTACGCCACACGACGCTACTGCTTTTACCCTATTCTCGCACTGACCTCTAGATTGTCTTCTCAGGAGATCTGGACCTGTGATCGAGAGCTGACGAGGATGAGGATGATGAAGGAGATCAGGAGGAGGAGGATGGCGACAGCTCCCCCTTCCCTTCTTCTGACGAAATTGAAGGAATCCTGATCGGCGCGGGAAGCGCGAGAAGGCGGGGTAAGAGGGTCGCGGTCATCCTCTCCAAACTCACGCGGCGGGAGTGGGCCCAGGCTTACGCGGCGATAGAGTTTCGCAGGTCGGTGGAGCAAAGGTTTGAGGCCCTGGAGCGAGATTACTTCCTTAGCGAGACGGAGCGGCCGGGCGGCCCTACTGCGGGATCTTCTCTTGGGAGGTGCCTTGCGCAGATACGAGACCAAGCTCGCCGGATCAATCTAGGGTGCACCGTACTCTCCTCCTACTTCAACCCGCTGGCGCCTCCGAGGACCCGACAGTAAGAGCGAGGACGCTTGCGCTTGGAGCCTTATTGATTCCTGATATCCCGCCCCTTCTTGCCTATGGCCTTCCCTTCTTGTCATATACCCTGTCTTTTAATTTAATATTGAACCTTGGACTGCTTGTAACCTTGTGAACTGCTTTCATTAGTTAACTGTTATTGTTACTGATATTATCTTAGGTCTCTCCTAGCGATAACGTTCTTTGCTTCCGCATCAATCATGCCATGCGATTCTAACAGCTCTTTTGCGCGAACTAGGGTTGTCGATCAGTCACTGCCAATTCGGGAGGGGAACCGAGGCACCGCTGACCTAGGGCGTGACAACTGTACCTCCACCGCCCTTTCTGGTAAAATCATCATTTATCACGGCTTCCTATAAATAGGTGGATCCACTCACCACATTTATTTCCCTGGTCCGGAACCTTCACTTTTCTTCTTTTTGCTCTCGCGTTCTGCCGAGAACATCTTGCTTTTGCCTCCCTTCCCTTTCTTCTCGGCTGGTCTTTCCCTCTCGCCTCCTCTCTTGCAACTTCGCCTTCGAATTATTTAGACACAATGCCAGGCGAGAACGAGGGATGCTCTAATTGTGCAGAAGCATTCCGGAAGCACCAATTTCCGCTGTGCCGTCTGACCCTGGAGGAGTATCGACTGATTACCTCCCGATATATTCCTGCCAGCTTCGCCGCGAGAAACCCAGGAAATAACGACTGGGTGAACACCTCACGAGAGGGGGAGCTCGCGATCCCCCTCGAACACTTCGAGGTGGTCTTTCGCCTCCCTCTTTGGCCAGAGATGCGCCTGGCCCTCCGCTACTATGGGGTCGTTCCCGCGCAGCTGAATCCAAACTCGATCGCCATCCTTGTTGCATTCATCTTCTACATGCGATCCGAGAGGATAGAGTTCAACCTTTCGATCTTCCAGAAGCTATTTACCTTCCGTACGAAGGGAGGAGTCGTCTTCTTCTCTCGGCAGCTGCTCAAGACAATCGGTCTCGCCAACAAGCATCATCACTGGGGTGAAAAGTTTGTCTTCGTATCTGGTGACTTCGGGAACGTTCCACTTGCGCCAATCTAGTATGAGGATGCCGCCTACAAGCTGCCAGCCCTCGGGTCCCGCGAGAGCGCGCTCATCGAATTATTTGGGACCAAGGAGTTTGACGTCCTCTTCCTTAGGCAAGACGTCGGCTCTCTTCCCCCCGTTCTTCCTGGCAAAAGTGAGATCTCGTCTTTTCTTTCTTTTGTCCGGTAAACACGTCTCACCTCAATGCTGAGTGTTACCGTGTTGTCCTTGTAGGAGAGCGGGAGATCCCCTTGCGCCAGCCCTTCCCCGAGACGCAAGATGCTGAGGTCCAGACTACGAGAGATCCGTTGGCTCTCGCGAAGTCTGCGGCCCACGCTTGCCGGGACGAGCTAGCTCCGCCTCCGCCGTATGGTGCCGAGAAGCGAAAACCCAGCGACTTTTCATCTCAGCGGATGAAGAGGCCGAAACCGTCTGCTGCCGAGAAGGGGAAGTCTAAGGTGCCTTCGCCCGCCCGACCTCTCCCGTCAGGCCGGTCCTTCGCAGAGATTTTAGCGGCGGTCAGCGAGAGAAGGTACGTTACAAAGAGCAGTGTTGGGGCCCCTGCCGAGAACCCTCCGGCCACGATCGAAACGGGTGAGAGGTGGGCGCCGAGCCAGCGGCTGCTGAGAGCTCTGCCAAGCTCCCGCCCAAGCCAATGCCGAAGGGGCACAGGAACTTTGGTTTAGGCGTGAAGTGCCTTGATGTGGAAGGGAGCCCCTTGCTACAATGGGACCCGGAGGCCAACCGAATATCCCTCTCGATACTTCTCCCAAGCTGGGCAAAGCGTGACGAGGTCACCAGTGAGGCCTTCGCGCTGGGCTATGGCCTCTATAGCCGGGAGTTCGCGGGCCTGTACGATAACCTGCCCACTCGCCTCCTCGCTTTTGACTCCATCTGGGCCCTGATGCGTGGGCTCGAGCTTGCGCATATGTGTTCTCGTCGAAGCATCACAATCGACCAGAACTTACTCGATATGTACAAGGCGAGAGTGGAAGCTGTGGCTCGGGCAGTGGAACTGAAGACTGAGCTAGAGAACGCCCAGCGCCTTCTGTCCCTGCGCCCGGCAGAGGAGGTATGCGAGACACTTTCTGACATTCGTTCTTACCTATGAGATACATACCATCATTCTTGTCACAACCCGCATTTTCTCCGAATTAAGAATTATCAGAGTAAGAGAAAACACACGTCATGATGCCACGTCAAGCATGGGATAACTGCTGACGCTCAGGCAAAACCAACTACCAACTTAATGAAAGAAAATCATGTGATTAATGATTAGAAAATCAGTTATATTTTAGAGACCGTATCCCTCGACTCAGTGGATCACCTAGTCCACAAAAGAAAAACTATATTTATACGCTGCGGAAAAATACTTTATTTAGGTTTGACATCCTAAAGAGCACATAAGGGTCCCAAGAGAACCACTCATGTTATGCAAGACCATACATTTAATTTATATAATATATAAGAAAACGGTCTTTATACGTGATTTGGAAAAATAGTGATTACGCTTTATAAAACATGCTGATCATGAGCTTTATTTATAATAATAATTATAGTTTAAAAGTAACTAGCAACCTAGCATAAAACCTTCTCAGAGCAAGTAGACTATCTCCAGAAAACGGTAGCAGCATAAGTAAATATATCCAGTACAAAGGTAAAAACTACCAGTGAGCGCCAACAACCTGACACGAACCCACTGGCATATATGTATGTCTGTAAGAAAGTACTGAAAAAAAACTACCTCACCAACACGGCAAACGGAACTCCAAGGTCCAAGAGACCACCAACACCACCACTGCAAACTAGCCACCTAACTGGCTACGGCTCAGAACCTGGGGTATTCCAAAAGAAAACAGAATACCTCAGCAAGCTAAACAAAGTAAAACTGCATGAAAGAGTCAACCAAAAGGGGAAGAAAATACCAGTAAGACATGCAGTAGAAAGAGTCACAACTGCCCAAAACAGGACAACAAGAAAAGCACTACGTGTGAGGAAACAGCAACAACCCAGCCCAGGAACAACATCCTGCAGGGCCTACTAGGCTACCAAGAGCCCAAAGTGCTGCAAACTACCAAGGAAGAAACTTCTAACACCCTAAACTGTGGGAGGTGGTAGTAGCAAAATCAAACAATGAGGAACCGGATTTGAGGCAAACTCAGTCCCCCCATCCACCATGTCCAAGTCAACAAGCTCGAGGGTCTACACGTGAAAGCACAAGGGACCTTCCACCCACACATGCCCAGCCCGTACCTGGAGCAAGAAAAACACGAGTGGCCTTGGCTAAATTACACAACTCCACCCCCATAAAGAGCTACAAACCACCACTACTACCCACGACCCACGATTCGGCCATTAGGAAAGAGAAACATGACCGACAAGGAAATTACAAATATAAACAAGAAATTCACTCGAGAACGTAAATCGAGGAAAGAGAAAAAGAAAGTGTTGAAATGACTCAACACGACGTGGCGCTGGGTCCTCTCGACACCGCATTGAGTGAGCTTCACCCACTCAACGTGCCACGCAAGGCGAACTATCACAACAATAACTCTTACCTTACTACCTTAATACTACACAAAACACTCATGCCCACCTAACCCGCGTATCGACGCCAGCTAAATACGGAGCGAAAGGAAATATTCAAAGCGCACGATCGGTGGCGCACGATCGGTGGTCGTGCGCGGTCATTGATTGATGGTCGTGCGAAGTGAACCTGGGAAACCTGACAGAAAACCTAGCAACTGCGCACGATCAGTGTCGCACGACCACTGGTCGTGCGCACTGTTGCCAGCGCTCGTGCGATTGCCGAGACAGAACTTTGGAAAATAAAAAGACAGCCGCGCACGAACAGAGGCACACAACCAGTGGTCGTGCGCCCTAACGGTTGATGACCGTGCGCGGTTAACCTGTACCGTTGGGATTTCCCCGGACGACACCGGATCGCGCACACGACCCACGCAACTACAGTAGCACTAGGAAACTACCAACGACGCACGCCACTACCATTCAAACTATGACTAATCATCCGAGACGGAAAAAATAGGAGATAAAACGATAGAAACAATAGGCTTTAAACAAAAGAAAACAACTTGGCAAGGGCAAGAACACCACTTGCCTCGATTTCCGGTGAAGCTTGGTCGGCTTTCCCTCCTCTTCACGCTGCACTAGAAAGAGCAGCACCAAAAACTCACCTAACAAGCAAATCCGAACTTTAATGGCGGAAACCTCAAAAACCAAAAATTCCAATCCCCCTAAAGCTCCACGAAAATCGAATTTCTTACCGTAGGAATGAAGGTCTCGACGAGAGCAATCCGAATCCACTCTCGGAATCGAATTCCGTCCACAAACGCTCCGGGAATCGGCGGTGGAAGGCAAGGCTCGGCGGTTTCCCGTTTTCCTCTCGTACAGGGGCGGCGGTTATTTGGAGAAGATGATGATCGGGCCTTTTTCTATTCTATATATATATATATATATATATATATATATAATATATAATAATATATTTTATTACAAAATTACATAAAGCACCAAAACGACGCGAAAACCGAACTACCTCGGAATTCGACGAAATTTGCACCGTAGCTAAATACCCATGCTACGAACACAACGGCGAAGTCGAAATTAATTTTCGACGAACAGAACTCGAGTTATAACCAAATAAAGCCAAACACCAACATCCCCCCGAGAGGCCACACCGGGTCACCCAAAACGACTCGGCTTGCTTGGGAGATCTTGCCAACAGGCTACAAAATAGGGCACTCAGTTCTAAGGAGCTAAACCACACTCCACAAATGGCACAAGCCACGGAAACGCGTCATCGTAACGCCAAACGAGAATAAAAATAAACGCAGAAAAATCGGGGGCGTTACAGTCACTCCCCCTAAAAGAAAGTTTCGTCCCGAAACTTTACGCACAACACTCCTACTAAAGAAGGAAAAGTAACCAATAGGAGTTACAAGAAGGGAAACATACCGATCAAATCAGGGAAACAGGTGAGGGTAAGCCCTCCTCATGGCCGACTCTAGCTCCCAAGTCGCGCTCTCCAAATCCTGATTTTTCCACAGAACATTCACCATCGGTATGGACTTCTTTCGTAACACTCGCTCCTGAGTATCCAAAATACGAACCGGCACCTCAACAAAAGAGAGGTTGGGCTCCAACTGGGGCACAGCGTCCAAGACCTGCCCACTACTGCGCACACACTTCCGCAATTGGCTAACATGAAAAACATTATGAACTCCTGGGAAGTTTGTTGGCAAACCCAATCTATAAGCTGACACGCCAACCCGTTCCAAGATCTCGAACGGGCCCACATACCTTGGGTCCAACTTCCGATTCTTACCAAATCTCTTAACACCCACCATTGGGGAAACCTTAAGAAATACAAGGTCCCCTACAGAGAACTCCAAAGCAGACCTACGCCGATTGGCGTTCTTTTCGTACCTCTCCTGAGCTATACGAAGCTTCTCCCGAATAAGCTTCACGGCGACTTCCATATCCTCCAGCGCATCAGGACCCAACAACGGCCTCTCACCAGCCTCGGCCCAAAACAACGGAGTCCTACAGCGCCTCCCATACAAGGCTTCGAACTGAGCCATCTGCAAACTTTCCTGATAACTGTTGTTGTAAGCAAATTCCATAAGTCGTAGCCGCTCATCCCACGCTCCGCCGTGGTCTAAAATATAGCATCGGATCATATCCTCAACAATCTGATTCACCCGCTCCGTCTGCCCATTGGTCTGTGGGTGGTATGCGGTAGAATATCTCAGATCCGTACCCAAACCCTCCTGCAGACTCTGCCAAAAACGAGAAGTAAACCGGGAGTCTCGATCAGAAAAGATGCTAACCGGCACACCGTGGAGTCGGATGACTTCATTCAAGTACAACTCCGCTATCTTCTTCATCGGGTAATCAATCTTATAAGGCACGAAGTGAGCACACTTCGTCAATCTATCCACTATAACCCAAACAGAATCAAATCCCCTCGGAGATCTTGGTAAGCCCGTAATGAAGTCCATAGATATACTCTCCCACTTCCAAGTCGGGATCTCTAACGGGGTCAACTTGCCACCAGGCCTTCCATGATCGGCCTTCACGCGCTTGCAAGTGTGGCACTCAGCAACAAATCGGGCTATATCACCTTTCATGCCATACCACCAGGCAATTTGCCTTAAGTCACGGTACATCTTCGTAGATCCTGGATGATAGGCAATGCTAAATCCATGAGCCTCACTGCAAATCATCCTCCTAATATCCTTAACCGCGGGAACGCAAAACCTGCCGCGGTACTTCAAAGTACCCGCATCATCGATAGAAAAATCTGGCAACTCTCCCTTCTCTGTCCTGATGAACAAGTGCAACAGATCCGGGTCATCCTTCTGGTGCAGTCTGGTCAAAGAAATCCAGGACGGCTCTGCCACTGACAAACTACTCTGCAAACCACAGCATCCCACTGAAATATCCATAAGGAGGAACTCCTCAACTAATCGATCGGCGGAGAGGTTAAAGATCTTTCCCGTCTTTCGGCTCAGGGCGTCGGCCACCACATTGGCCATGCCCGGATGATACTGGATTTCTACATCATAATCAGCCACATACTCTAGCCACCGTCGTTGGCGCAGATTCAACTCCTTCTGCGTGAACACGTACTTCAGGCTCTTGTGGTCAGTGAAGATCTTGCACTGAGCCCCATAAAGTAGGTGTCTCCACAGCTTCAACGCATAAATAACCGCTGCGAACTCAAGGTCATGCGTAGGATAATTCTTCTCATGAGTCTTCAGTTTCCTTGACCCATAGGCAATCACCTTCCCAACCTGCATTAATACGCATCCCAGACCTACAAGCAAAGAATCCACATATACATCATAATCCACACCCTCAGTAGGCAGGGTCAGAACGGGGGCAGTGCACAATCTCTTCTTTAGCTCCAGAAAAGCCTCCTCGCACTTTTCGCTCCAAGCAAATGCCACATTCTTCTGAGTCAGCTTGGTCAGCGGTGCAGCTAGGGAAGAGAAACCCTCCACAAATCTTCTGTAATATCCAGCCAACCCTAAGAAACTCCTGATCTCCTTAGGCGTACTCGGCCTACTACAATCCATCACTGCTGCAATCTTTTCTGGATCGACCGAGATCCCTTCCTTGCTCACCACGTGGCCTAGAAAAGAAACCTGAGGCAACCAAAATTCGCACTTGCTCAACTTGGCGAATAACTTATGGTTCCTCAACTCTGATAGGACCAAACGCAAATGCTGCTCATGCTCCTCAGCACTACGAGAATAAACTAACACGTCATCAATGAAGACCACAACGAACTTGTCGAGGAAATCCTTGAACACCCTGTTCATCATATCCATGAAGGCTGATGGTGCGTTGGTCAGACCAAACGACATCACCAAAAACTCAAAGTGTCCATGCCTCGATCTAAACGCAGTCCGTGGAATATCCGCCTCACGGATCCTGAGCTGATGATAACCAGAACGAAGATCGATCTTGGAGAACACCGTGCTACCACGCAACTGGTCAAATAAATCATTGATCCTCGGCAGAGGGTATCTGTTCTTAATAGTGACCTTGTTCAATTCTCTATAGTCGATGCAAAGCCGCATCGACCCATCTTTCTTCTTTACAAACAAAACAGGAGCACCCCAAGGCGACGAACTCTGCCTGATAAAACCTTTAGCCAACAGCTCATCCATCTGACCTTGCAACTCCTCTAACTCACGAGGGGGCATCCGGTACGGCACCTTAGCAATAGGACGCGTACCCGGCTCCAAATCGATCACAAACTCAACATCCCGCTCGGGAGGAAGACCAGGAAGGTCATCAGGAAAAACATCGGCGAAACCACAAACAATAGGAATCTCCTCAAAGCGTGGTACGCTAACAGCGGTTTCAACCGCCGAGACTAAACAAGCACAACAACCAGAAAGAAACAACCTCTGAGCACATACCGCAGAGATGACAGGAGAATCCTGACACGGATCAGCATACACGCTGCCGGGCTGACCGTCGTCCCTGATGAAGTCCAAGCGCTTTCCTTTGCACTGAATGACTACATCATACCTAGAGAGCCAGTCCATGCCCAGAATAACATCGAAGTCCTCCAGATCAATCATCTTCAGGTCCGCCTTCGCAAGGAAGTTCCCCAACAAAACAGGGCAATCCAAAATGCCCAAATCTGACAACACAGATTCACTAGAGGGAAACTTGACACGGAAGGAATCCCGAACACGATCTAAGGTCAACCGATGTCGCTCCACAAAGGCTCTAGCCACGAACGAGTGGGTAGCGTCGTAGTCAAACAGAACCCGCGCCCAACGGTTCTTTACCTTAAATTTCCCTATAGGAGCATAGAAAACTAAGGAACTACCACAACAATACTGCAAACATTCTAGCAAATAGAACTACCAGGCTAGAAAAACAACAAACAACTAACCTGAGATGACCTGGGTCGAAGCCTGAGCCTCCTCGGAAGAGATCACGTTCAGCTTCCCCTTTCCCTTGTCCACACGCTGAGGTGGAGGTAAAGCATGTAACAGAACTGCAGGAAGAGCTGGCTGAAACTGAGGGCACCTCGACTTGATGTGACCCTTCTGCCCACACTGAAAGCAGACTTTATCCTTAGTCCAACACTGGGTCGCATCATGGCCGGATCGCTTGCAAACAGAACAGGAGACATCTCTCCTAGGAGCACCCTGAATCGCATGAACCAGCTCCTTCCTCTGAGCTGCTGCCTTCTTGAAACATTTCTCAGCAGGGTGGCCTGACCGGCCACAGAAGCTGCACTCCACCTTGCCCCTCTTTCCCGAAGCCGCACCGGGTACCTGGGGTTTCTTCTCCTCCACCGACTTTCTCTTGTCCAACCTCATTTGCTGGCCTCTGCTCTTCGCGGTCTCAATAGCCTCCACCTTCAGAGCAGCCTCTACTACACCTGCATAAGTCTCTGACCCATAAGCACTGGTCAACTGCTGCACCTCGCTCCTCAAACCACCGAGAAATCGCTTAACTCGATCAGCCTCAACGCTGACCAATCCAGGGGCAAAACGGCTCAACTTGCTGAACTCTATCTCATACTCACCCACCGTGAGTTGCCTTTGCTTCAGATGGAGGAAGTCGTTCATGAGGCGGTCACGCTCGACCGAGGGTAAGAACTTCCTCAACAGCATCTCCTTGAACACCTCCCAAGAGCATCCGGCTACCAAGCTCTCCTTCTCTCTCAGCCACTAACTCTTAGCCAAACCTTTAAGCTGATAGGCGGCTATCATCACCCTCTGATCATCTGCAATCCCTGAGTACGAGAACATCTCCTCCATGGAGATCAGCCAGTCGTCTATCACCATGAAATCTGCCTTCCCATCATAAGTGGGAGGGCTCAGCCTCTGAAACTGCGAGATGAAGGCCATCTCTGCTGGCACCAGCACTGGAGGTCTCAAGGGTGCAGGAGGAGGAGGAACAGCTAACCCCCCCCCCCCCCCCCCCCGCAGGGACTTGCACACCCTAAGTCTGCCCTGCCACGACCGCCACCAAAGACTAAATCTGGGCTTGCACCTCCTCCAACTGCCTGCCCATAGCTTCGCTACTCAGACGCAGACTCTCGATCACCGCATCGTTCTGAGCCCCAGATGACTCACCCTCAAACAGGGGAGTCGATCGAGTCGCAGGACGCCTTGCCATTCTAAAATCATAACAACACAAATTAGACCCTACTACATCGTCTAGAACCAAATACAAGTACAGACAATACATATATAGATATAGACTTAAAGCTGCTAAACTTGCTCTGAGAGTATCTTTTTTTTTAACAAAAGTTAGATGTTATGCCCTAACCTAAGATGGTTAACCACCACCTTAATAACTCTTGTGCCTAGATCGGGAATGCATGACTTTTATATTAATTTGAAAACTTATGTGTGTACATATGTCATCCTGCAAATCTTTAGCTTGGCACGTTGTGCTTATGCAATGATATGTTATGCATGATGGTGTTATGCATTCTAAAAAGGCCCTAATGCATGTTATGAGCGGCGTACACATGAAAATGTTATGCATCCCATACTACATAACATTCTCATGCAACGAAAAAGAAAATGTGCTAGTCGCAGCTATGTGGTGAGGTTATGCATCCCATACTACATAACCCTCACATATTGCCCCTATGGTGGATCCATATACGAACACATATTATGCATCCCATACTACATAATATGCCCCGTATACTTCATGTTATGCTATGAGTGTAGTAATCGTGCTTTTTCCAAGACGTGCTGATGACATATCGGTGTGTAAATGACATGATGCTGAACTACTAAAAAGCAAACAAAGGAAGGTTGCTCAACTAACTTGTCAAGCAACCTCCCTCTGATACCAACTGTCACAACCCGCATTTTCTCCGAATTAAGAATTATCAGAGTAAGAGAAAACACGCGTCATGATGCCACGTCAAGCAGGGGATAACTGCTGACGCTCAGGCAAAACCAACTACCAACTTAATGAAAGAAAATCATGTGATTAATGATTAGAAAATCAGTTATATTTTAGAGACCGTATCCCTCGGCTCAGTGGATCACCTAGTCCACAAAAGAAAAACTATATTTATACGCTGCGGAAAAATACTTTATTTAGGTTTGACATCCTAAAGAGCACATAAGGGTCCCAAGAGAACCACTCATGCTATGCAAGACCCTACATTTAATTTATATAATATATAAGAAAACGGTCTTTATACGTGATTTGGAAAAATAGTGATTACGCTTTATAAAACATGCTGATCATGAGCTTTATTTATAATAATAATTATAGTTTAAAAGTAACTAGCAACCTAGCATAAAACCTTCTCAGAGCAAGTAGACTATCTCCAGAAAATGGTAGCAGCATAAGTAAATATATCCAGTACAAAGGTAAAAACTACCAGTGAACGCCAACAACCTGACACGAACCCACTGGCATATATGTATGTCTGTAAGAAAGTACTGAAAAAAACTACCTCACCAACACGGCAAACGGAACTCCAAGGTCCAAGAGACCACCAACACCACCACTGCAAACTAGCCACCCAACTGGCTACGGCTCAGAACCTGGGGTATTCCAAAAGAAAACAGAATACCTCAGCAAGCTAAACAAAGTAAAACTGCATGAAAGAGTCAACCAAAAGGGGAAGAAAATACCAGTAAGACATGCAGTAGAAAGAGTCACAACTGCCCAAAACAGGACAACAAGAAAAGCACTACGTGCGAGGAAACAGCAACAACCCAGCCCAGGAACAACATCCTGCAGGGCCTACTAGGCTACCAAGAGCCCAAAGTGCTACAAACTACCAAGGAAGAAACTTCTAACACCCTAAACTGTGGGAGGTGGTAGTAGCAAAATCAAATAACGAGGAACCGGATTAGAGGCAAACTCAGTCCCCCCATCCACCATGTCCAAGTCAACAAGCTCGAGGGTCTACACGTGAAAGCACAAGGGACCTTCCACCCACACATGCCCAGCCCGTACCTGGAGCAAGAAAAACACGAGTGGCCTTGGCTAAATTACACAACTCCACCCCCATAAAGAGCTACAAACCACCACTACTACCCACGACCCACGATTCGGCCATTAGGAAAGAGAAACATGACCGACAAGGAAATTACAAATATAAACAAGAAATTCACTCGGGAACGTAAATCGAGGAAAGAGAAAAAGAAAGTGTTGAAATGACTCAACACGACGTGGCGCTGGGTCCTCTCGACACCGCATTGAGTGAGCTTCACCCACTCAACGTGCCACGCAAGGCGAACTATCACAACAATAACTCTTACCTTACTACCTTAATACTACACAAAACACTCATGCCCACCTAACCCGCGTATCGACGCCAGCTAAATACGGAGCGAAAGGAAATATTCAAAGCGCACGATCGGTGGCGCACGATCGGTGGTCGTGCGCTGTCATTGATTGATGGTCGTGCGAAGTGAACCTGGGAAACCTGACAGAAAACCTAGCAACTGCGCACGATTAGTGTCGCACGACCACTGGTCGTGCGCACTGTTGGCAGCGCTCGTGCGATTGCCGAGACAGAACTTTGGAAAATAAAAAGACAGCCGCGCACGAACAGAGGCACACGACCAATGGTCGTGCGCCCTAACGGTTGATGACCGTGCGCGATTAACCTGTACCGTTGGGATTTCCCCGGACGACACCGGATCGCGCACACGACCCACACAACTACAGTAGCACTAGGAAACTACCAACGACGCACGCCACTACCATTCAAACTATGACTAATCATCCGAGACGGAAAAAATAGGAGATAAAACGATAGAAACAATAGGCTTTAAACAAAAGAAAACAACTTGGAAAGGGCAAGAACACCACTTGCCTCGATTTCCGGTGAAGCTTGGTCGGCTTTCCCTCCTCTTCACGCTGCACTAGAAAGAGCAGCACTAAAAACTCACCTAACAAGCAAATCCGAACATTAATGGCGGAAACCTCAAAAACCAAAAATTCCAATCCCCCTAAAGCTCCACAAAAATCGAATTTCTTACCGTAGGAATGAAGGTCTCCACGAGAGCAATCCGAATCCACTCTCGGAATCGAATTCCGTCCACAAACGCTCCGGGAATCGGCGGTGGAAGGCAAGGCTCGGCGGTTTCCCGTTTTCCTCTCGTACAGGGGCGGCGTTTATTTGGAGAAGATGATGATCGGGCCTTTTTCTATTATATATATATATATATATATAATTATATAATAATATATTTTATTACAAAATTACATAAAGCACCAAAACGACGCGAAAACCGAACTACCTCGGAATTCGACGAAATTCGCACCGTTAAATACCCACGCTACGAACACAACGGCGAAGTCGAAATTAATTTTCGACGAACAGAACTCGAGTTATACCCAAATAAAGCCAAACACCAACATCCCCCCGAGAGGCCACACCGGGTCACCCAAAACGACTCGGCTTGCTAGGGAGATCTTGCCAACAGGCTACAGAATAGGGCACTCAGTTCTAAGGAGCTAAACCACACTCCACAAATGGCACAAGCCACGGAAACGCGTCATCATAACGCCAAACGAGAATAAAAATAAACGCAGAAAAATCGGGGGCGTTATAATTCTCGCTGCTGATAGAATGCTTTTATGCAAGACTCTCCACAGGTCATGGTACTACGTGCGCAGCTGGCCGGGGTGGAGTGCGAGAACGCTCTACTGAAGCACCAAGTCAAGCGACTGGAGACGGCGGCAGCTGCGGTCCCGCCCCCTCCAACGCATGATGAAAGACTGAAGAGCCGGAGTTATTCTGAGTATGATATCGACAAGCTCTTACAGGTCAACGCCGAGGCGACGGCCAGACTAATGATCGAGATGCTACGGGATGTGGGATGCCTAGACGAGTGTGGCGAGGCCCTGACCGCTCCCCAGTTAATTCCCTGCCTCTTTGAGCCTATCCCGAAGCCCCCCGGCGCGCTCGATTCTCTGCCCCCAGACGTTTCGAGATCCCCCACGACTGTTGGAGAGACCTCTAGTGGGAGATCGGGCGAGAGCTCCCGCAGAAGCTCAACGGGAGCTCGAGCGGGAGCTCGAGCGGATATAGCGCTTCTCCCTTAGGTGTTTATTCTTCTCTTCTCTTCTTTTTTTGTAAAGAGCGAGACGCTCTAATTTTTGTAACCATATTTGCATATATAAATTGTTAGTGTTTGCACCCCTCTCTTTATTTTTTGTTGATAACGAACGCTGCTCAAGAGAGCTTTCGCTGAAGCCCCTGGCCCCCATCTAGGATAGTCTCTCTTAGCGGTCGATAGGTGAGAACCTGCTGAGAGCTCAAGGCTAAAACACGTCGTTCCCATGTTCTACCGATAACCATTTGTCATGAGTGTCATTTATAGGCTAAGGGAAGACCGCCCCTCTTTGCCTTGTGCAATCGATCGGGTCTCCTTGCCTAGACCCGCCGGGAACTTCGTTTGGCGAGATCCCCCAGCGAGGATATCTTGTTTGAGACCTCTTCTGGCAGAGACCCTTTTGGTTCTGTCTTCAGGGTGTGTCTTTTGCCTAGACTATAACCTCCGTGTTGAAACATCTCTAAACACCAAACTTATCCCCCACAGGCAAGCCTTCGGACCTGCCAGCTAGATGAGAGCCTGCGCAGCGGGTTTAAATGGGACGAACCGAGCTCAGGGTGCTGATGAAGACTCCACAACCAAACCTCTCCCCCACAGGCAAGCCTTCGAACCTGCCAGCTAGATGAGAGCCTGCACAGTGGGTCTTCCTGGGGCCGAGCCGAGCTCGGGGTGTTGACGAAGATTTCACAACCAAACCTCTCCCCCACAGGAAAGCCTTTGGACCAACCAGCTAGATGAGAGCATGCGCAGCGTGTCTACCTGGGGTCGACCCGAGCTCGGGGTATTGATGAAGATTTCCCATCCAACCTCTCCCCCACAGGCAAGCCTTCGGACCTGTCAGCTAGATGAGAGCTCGCGAAGCGTGTCAACCTTGTGCCGAGCCGAGCTCGGGGTGTTGATGAAGATTTCCTATCCAACCTCTCCCCCACAGGCGAGCCTTCGGACCTGCCAGCTAGATGAGAGCCTGCGCAGCGGGTCCACTTGGGGTCGAGCCGAGCTTGGGGTGTTGATGAAGATTTCCTATCCAACCTCTCCCCCACAGGTGAGCCTTCAGACCTGCCAGCTAGATGAGAGCCTGTGCAGCGGGTATACCTGGGGCCGAGCCGAGCTCGGGGTGATGATGAAGATTTCCTATCTAACCTCTCCCCCACAAGCGAGCCTTTGGACCTGCCAGCTAGATGAGAGCCTGCGTAGCGGGTCTACCTGGGGCCGAGCCGAGCTCGGGGTGTTGATGAAGATTTCCTATCCAACCTCTCCCCCATAGGCGAACCTTCGGACCTGCCAACTAGATGAGAGCCTGCGCAGCAGGTCTACCTAGGGCCGAGCCGAGCTCGGGGTGTTGACGAAGATTTCACAACCAAACCTATCCCCCACAGGCGAGCCTCCGGACCTGCCAGCTAGATGAGAGCCTGCGCAGCGGATCTACCTGGGGCCGAGCCGAGCTCGGGGTGTTGATGAAGATTTCCTATCAAACCTCTCCCCTACAGGCGAGCCTTCGGACCTACCAGCTAGATAAGAGCATGCGTAGCGGGTCTACCTGGGGCTGAGCCGAGCTAGGGGTGTTGATGAAGATTTCCTATCCAACCTCTCCCCCACAGGCGAGCCTTCGGACCTGCAAGCTAGATGAGAGCCTGCGCAGTGGGTCTACCTGGGGCCGAGCCGAGCTCAGGGTGTTGACGAAGATTTCACAACCAAACCTCTCCCCCACAAGCGAGCCTTCAGACCTGCCATATCGATGAGAGCCTGTGCAGCGGGTCTACCTGGGGCCGAGCCGAGCTCGGGGTGTTGATGAAGATTTCCTATCCAACCTCTTCCCCATAAGCGAGCCTTCGAACCTGCCAGCTAGATGAGAGCTTGCGCAGCGGGTCTACCTGAGGCCGAGCCGAACTTGGGGTACTGATGAAGACTCCACAACCAAACCTCTCCCCCACCGGCGAGCCTTCGGACCTGCCAGCTAGATGAGAGCCTGCGCAGCGGGTCTACAGGGGGCCGAGCCGACCTCGGGGTGTTGATTAAGATTTCCTATCCAACCTCTCCCCCACGGCGTTGAGTGTGTGGAGCTCACCCAACGCCCTTGCTGCTGACTACGGTGTTGAGTGAGTGGAGCTCACTCTGCGCGGCGTTGAGACCACTCAATGCCTTCTCGCCTGCTTCTGGTCACGGGCGGGATCTCTCCTGCTCCTAGGCGGGAGCTCCTCCGGCACGAGAGCTCTTCTGGTCTTCAGGCCCAAGCTAGCCCGAGGTTAGTCCAACCTCGACCGTTGATGCCTCCGGGTCCTACCCAGTGAATATGGGTTGTACACAATCCCCGCTCTTTTTGAGCTAACTCGGCGCTCGAAAAGACATGTCCAACCCATGAATATTCGTTGGGCACGTGTCACTTCCTGTAAAGAGAATCTTTTGGTGGGCCCTATCGCGGTTATATATATGCGGTTATAGACGGCCGTAAATTTGCCCCTGATCGTTGTTGCTCTCCTAGGATTTCGCGCGACCTCGCGATGCGCCCCAAACAAGCTGGAAAGCCACTCTCGCAGAACCTTCGGGACCGCATAAAGGCGGCGCAGGCACGAGCCCTCGCCAATAGCGCCCTAGTGGCTCCTTGGCTGGCGATAGAGGAACCCACTGTGGAACCTCCGCCGTCATCGAAAGAGAAGAAGAAAAATAAGAAGGCGAAAAAGATCCATCGGGACCCCTCGCGAGAACACCGAGCCTCTCCCACTCCATCCCCAAGCCATTCGGCCGATCCTCTTCTGCTGCAGAGGGTATGTCTCGCGGACTAGCGGACTGCTGTACTTAAGAGTTGGTCGCTTATCCTTTCTTGGCAGGTGGTCCCGGAAGGTGGTGCTGGTCTCCCGCCGGTGCCACCAAACCCATCGACGTCTCGCCTACCTGAGGATCAGCCACAGGATCCGGAAGGGGCTCCTGCCAACGGTTCGGGACCTCCAGGTAGCTCCTCCTCTCTTTTGCCCGTTTTTTGGACACTCTAACCCTTGGGTGGGACTCTCGCAGCGCCTGCTTCCGCCAGCCCGAGTCTTACCTTGCAGGGAACTGACGTAGGGGTTGCCCCCCGTGAAGATCCAGCAGCCAGTCCCCACACATTCGCAGTGGAGGCGACTATCGACCCATCCTTGACGTCGGAGGCCAACCCTTCCGTAAGGGAGCACGACCCTCGTCATACTTTGGGCCCGGCAGAGGTTACGGCGCGCGAGATCTTCCGTCCGGGCCGTGGAAAGCCACTCCATCTCCTGTTCGGGAGGGACGTCGAGGGATTGCCCGGGCCTTCCCTCCTTCCACCGGCCCACAACTCTCGCCATACTGTAGGTATGCCACACACCGCTACTGCTTTTACCCTGTTCTCGCACTGACCGCCAGATTGTCTTCTAAGGAGATCTGGACCTGCTATCGGGAGCTGACGAGGATGAGGATGATGACTGATATCAGGAGGAGGAGGACGGCGACAGCTCCCCCTTCCCTTCTTCTGACGAAATGGAAGGAATCATGATCGGCACGGGAAGCACAAGAAGGAGGGGTAAGAGGGTCGCGGTCATCCTCTCCATACTCACGCAGCGGGAGAGGGCCCAGGCCTATGCGGTGAGAGAGTTTTGCAGGTCTGTGGAGCAAAGGTTGGAGGCCCTGGAGCGAGATTACTTCCTGAGCGAGATGGAGATGCCGGGCGGCCCTACTGCGGGATCTTCTCCCGGGAGGTGCCTTGCGCGGATACGAGACCAAGCTTGCCAGATCAATCTAGGGTGCACCGTACTCTCCTTCTACTTCAACCCGCTAGCGCCTCCAAGGACCTGACAACGAGAGCGAGAACGCTGGCGTTGGGAGCCTTATTGATTCCAGATATCCCGCCCTTCTTGCCTCTTGCCTTCCCTTCTCGTCATATACCCTGTATTTTAATTTTATCTTGAACCTTGGACTACTTGTAACCTTGTGAACTGCTTTCATTAGTTAACTGTTATTGTTACTGCTATTATCTTAGGTCTCGCCTAGCAAGAACGTTCTTTGCTTCCGCGTTTGTCATGCCATGCGATTCTAACAACTAGCTTGCGCGAACTAGGGTTGTCGATCAGTCACTGTCAATTTGGGTGGGGAACCGAGGCGCCGCTGACCTAGGGCGTGACAGCTGTACCTCCGCCGCCCTTTCTGGGAAAATCATCATTTATCACGGCTTTCTATAAATAGGTTGATCCACCCACCACATTTATTTCCCTGGTCCGGAACCTTTACTTTTCTTATTTTTGCTCTCGCGTTCTGTCGAGAACATCTTTCTTTCGCCTCCCTTCCCTTTCTTCTAGGCTGGTCTTTCCCTCTCGCCTCCTCTCTTGCGAATTCGGCTTTGAATACTTTTACACAATGCCGGGCGAGAACGAGGGACGCTCTAATTGCGCGGAAGCTTTCCGGAAGCACCAATTTCCGCCGTGCCGTCTGACCCTGGAGGAGTATTGGCTGATTACCTCCTGATATATTCCTGCCAGCTTCGCCGTGAGAAACCCAGGCAATAACGATAGGGTTAACACCGCACGAGAGGGGGAGCTCGCGATCCCCCTCGAACACTTCGAGGAGGTCTTTTGCCTCCCTCTTTGGCCGGAGATACGCCTAGCCCTCCGCTACTATGGAGTCATTCCCGCGCAGCTGAATCAAAACTCAGCCACCATCCTTGTAGCGTTCATCTGCTACATGCGATCCGAGAGGATAGAGTTCAACTTTTCTATCTTTCAGAAGCTGTTTACCTTACGTGCGAAGGGAGGAGTCATGTTCTTCTCCTGGCAGCTGCTCAAGACAACCGGTCTTGCCAACAAGCATCATCACTGGGGAGAGAAGTTTGTCTTCATCTCTGGTGACTTCAGGAATGTTCCGCTTGCGCCGATCCAGTATGAGGATGCCGCCTACAAGCCGCCATCCCTCGGGTCCCGCGAGAGCGTGCTCCTCGAATTCTTTTGGACCAAGGAGTTTGACATCCTCTTCCTTAGGCGGACGTCGACTCTCTTCCCCCCGTTCTTCCTGGCGAAGGTGAGATCTTGTATTTTCTTTCTTTTGTCCGGTAAACACGTCTCACCTCAATACTGAGTGTTACCGTGTTGTCCTTATAGGAGAGCGGGAGATCCCCTTGCGCCAGCCCTTCACCGAGATGCAAGCTGTCGAGGGCCAGACTGCGAAAGATCCGTTGGCTCTCGCGAAGTCTGCGACCCATGCTTGCCGGGACGAGCCAGCTTCGCCTCTACCGTCTGGTGCTAAGAAGCAGAAACCCAGCGGCTTTTCGTCTCAGCGGATGAAGAGGCTGAAACCGTCCGCTGCCGAGAAGGGGAAGTCTAAGGTGCCTTCGCCCACACGACCTCTCCCACCGGGCCTTCCCTTCGCCGAGATTGTAGCGGCGGTCTGAGAGATAAGGGACGTTACCAGGAGCAGTGCTGGGTCCCCTGCCGAGAACCCTCCAGCCACGATCGAGGCGGGTTGCTAGGTGGGCGCCGAGCCAGCAGCTTCCGAGATCTCTGCCAAGCTCCCACCCAAGCATGTGCCGAAAGGGCATAGGAACTTTGGTTTAGGCGTGAATAGCCTTGATGCGGAAGGGAGCCCCTTGCTACAATGGGACCCGAAGGCCAACCGAATATCCCTCTTGACGCTGCTCCCAAGCTGGGCAGAGCGTGACGAGGTCATCGGCGAGGACTTCGTGCTGGGCTATAGCCTCTACAACCGGGAGTTCGCGGGCATGTACGACCAACTGCCCACTCGCCTCCTCGCTTTTGACTCAATCCAGGCCCTGATGCATGGGTTTGAGCTTGCGCACATGTGTGCTCGCCGAAGCATCACCATTGACCGGAACTTCCTCGATATGTACAAGGCGAGAGAGGAAGCGGTGGCTCGGGCAGTGGCCCTGAAGACTAAGCTATAGAACGCCCAGCGCCTTCTATCCCTCGCCCGGCAGAGGAGGCAAGCGAGACCCTTTCTGACATTTGTTCTCGCCTATGAGATCCATACCATCGTTCTTGCTGCTGATAGAATGCTTTTATACAGGACTCTCAGCAGGTCATGTTGCTCCGTACGCAGCTGGCCGGGGTGGAGTGCGAGAACGCTTTAGTGAAGCACCAAGTCAAGCGACTGGAGACGGCGACAGCTGCGGTTCCGCCCCCTCCCGCGCTAGATGAAAGACTGAAGAGCCAGAGTATTTCTGAGTATGATATCGACAAGCTCTTACAGGTCAATACCCAGGCGACGACTAGACTGATGATCGAGACACTTCGGGATGTGGATGCCTGGACGAGGGTGGCGAGACCCTGATCGCTCCCCTGCTCGTTCCTTGGCTCTTCGAGCCTATCCCGAAGCCCCCCGGCGTGCCCGACTCTCCGACCCCGGACGTTCCGAGATCCCCAACGACTGTTGGCGAGACATCTGGGGGGAGCTCGGGCGAGAGCTCCCGCAGAAGCTCAAGCGGGAGCTCGAGCGGGAGCTCGAGCGGGAGCTCTAGCGGATATATCGCTTCTCCCTAAGGGGTTTCTTCTTCTCTTCTCTTTTTTTTTGTAATGAGCGAGATGCTCTGATATTTGTAACCATATTTGCATATATAAATTGTCAGGGTTTGCACCCCTCTCTTTCTTTTTTATTGATAACGAACGCTGCTCAAGAGAGCTTTCGCTGAAGCCCCTGGCCCCCCTCTAGGATAGTCTCTCTTAGCGGTCGATAGGTGAGAACCTGTCGAGAGCTCAAAGCTTAAACACGTCGTTCCCGCGGTTTGCTGAGAACCATTTTTCATGAGTGTCATTCATAGGCTAAGGGAAGACCTCCCCTCCTTGCCTTGCGCGATCGATCGGGTCTCCTTGCCTAGACACGCCGGGAACATCGTTTGGCGAGATCCCCCAGCGAGGATCTCCTGGCTGAGACCTCTCCTGGCCGAGACC
Source organism: Platanthera zijinensis (assembly GCA_039513925.1). Taxonomy (NCBI): domain Eukaryota; kingdom Viridiplantae; phylum Streptophyta; class Magnoliopsida; order Asparagales; family Orchidaceae; genus Platanthera; species Platanthera zijinensis. Next base: position 119,470,102 of record CM077079.1, read on the forward strand.
CTTTTCGGTATGTCTTCAGGGTGTATCTTTTGCCTAGCCTAGAACCTCCATGTCGAAACATCTCTAAACACCAAACTTATCCCCCACAGGCGAGCCTTCGGACATGCCAGCAAGATGAGAGCCTGCACAACGGGTTTACCTGGGGCCGAGCCGAGCTAAGGGTGCTGATTAAGACTCAGCAACCAAACCTCTCCCCCACTGGCGAGCCTTCGGACCTGCAAGCTAGATGAGAGCCTGCGCAGCGGGTCTACCTGGGCCGAGCTGAGCTCGGGGTGTTGATGAAGATTTCACAACCAAACCTCTCCCCAATAGGTGAGCCTTCGTACCTGCCAGCTACATGAGAGCCTGCGCAGCGGGTCTACCTGGGGCCGAGCCAAGCTCGGGGTGTTGATAAAGATTTCCTATCCAACCTCTCCCCCACAGGCGAGCCTTCGGACCTGCCAGCCTGATGAGAGCCTGCGGAGCGGGTCTACTTGGGGCCGAGTCAAGCTCGGGGTGTTGATGAAGATTTCCTATCCAACCTCTCCCCCACAGGCGAGCCTTCGGACCTGCCAGCTATATGAGAGCCTGCGTAGCGGGTCTACCTAGGGCCGAGCCGAGCTCAGGGTGTTGATGAAGATTTCCTATCCAACTTCTTCCCCACAGGCGAACCTTCAGACCTGTCAGCTAGATGAGAGCCTGCGCAGCGGGTCTACCGGGGGACGAGCCGAGCTCAGGGTGTTGATGAAGATTTCCTATCAACCCTCTCCCCCATAGGCGATCCTTCTGACCTGCCAGCTAGATGAGAGCCTACGCAGTGGGTCTACCTGGGGCTGAGCCAAGCTCAGGGTGTTGATGAAGATTTCCTCTCCAACCTCTCTCCCACAGGCGAGCCTTTGGACCTGCCAGCTAGATGAGAGCCTGCGCAGCGCGTCTACCGAGGACGAGCCGAGCTCGGGGTGATGATGAAGATTTCCTATCCAACCTCTCCCCCATAGGCGAGCCTTTGGACCTGCTAGCTAAATGAGAGCCTGCGCAACGTCTCTACCTGGGGCCGAGCCGAGCTCGGGGTATTGATAAAGATTTCCTATCCAACCTATCCCCCACAAGCGAGCCTTCAGACCTGCAAGTTAGATGAGAGACTGCGCAGCGGGTCTACCTGGGGCCGAGCCGAGCTCGGGGTATTGACGAAGATTTCACAACCAAACCTCTCCCCCACAGGCGAGCCTTCAGACCTGCCAGCTAGATGAGAGACTGCGCAGCGGGTCTACCTTGGAATGAGCCAAGATCGGGGTGATGATGAATATTTCCTATCCAACCTCTCCCCCACAGGCGAGCCATCAGACCTACCAGCTAGATGAGAGCCTATGTAGCAGGTCTACCTAGGGCTGAGCCGAGCTCGGGGTGTTGATGAAGATTTCTTATCCAAACTCTCCCCCAAAGGCGAGCCATCGGACCTGCCAGCCAGATGAGAGCCTGCACAACGGGTCTACCTGGGGCCGAGCCGAGCTTAGGGTATTGACGAAGATTTCACAACCAAACCTCTCCCCCACAGGCGAGCCTTCGGACTTGCCAGCTTGATGAGAGCCTACGCTGCGGGTCTACCTTGGGCCGAGCCAAGCTCGGGGTGTTGATGAAGATTTCCTATTCAACCTCTCCCCAACAGGCGAGCCTTCGGACCTGCCAGCTATATGAGAGCCTGCGCAGCGGGTCTACCTGGGGCCGAGCCGAGCTAAGGGTGCTGATGAAGACTCCACAACCAAACGTCTCCCCCACAGGCGAGCCTTCAGACCTGCCAGCTAGATGAGAGCCTGCGCAGCGGGTCTACCTGGGGTCGAGCTGAGCTCGGGGTGTTGATGAAGATTTCCTATCCAACCTCTCCCCCACAAGCGAGCCTTCGGACCTGCCAGCTAAATGAGAGCCTGCACAGTGGGTCTACCTGGGGCCGAGCCGAGCTCGGGGTGTTGATGAAGATTTACTATCCAACCGCTCCCCCACAGGCGAGCCTTCAGACATGCCAGCTAGATGAGAGCATGCATAGCGGGTCTACCTGGGGCCGAGCTGAGCACGGGGTACTGATGAAGACTCCATAACCAAACCTCTCCCCCACAGGCGAGCCTTCGGACCTTCCAGCTAGATGAGAGCCTGCGCAGCGGGTCTACCTGGGGCCGAGCCGAGCTCGGGGTGTTGACGAAGATTTCACAACCAAACCTCTCCCCTACAATCAAGCCTTCGAACCTCCCAGCTAAATGAGAGCCTGCACAGCGCGTCTACCTGGGGCCGAGCTGAGCTCGGGGTGTTGATGAAGATTTCCTATCAAACCTCTCCTCCACAGGCGAGCCTTCGGACCTACCATCTAGATGAGAGCCTGCGCAGCGGGTCAACCTGGGGCCGAGCCGGGCTCGGGGTATTGATGAAGATTTCCTATCCAACCTCTCCCCAATAGGCAAGCCTTCGGACCTGCCAGCTAGATGAGAGCCTGCGCAGCGCGTCTACCTTGGGCCGAGCCGGGCTCGGGGTGTTGATGAAGATTTCCTATCCAACCTCTCCCCCACAGGCGAGCCTTCGGACCTGCCAGCTAGATGAGAGCCTGCGCAGCGGGTCTACCTGGAGCCGAGCCGAGCTCGGGGTGTTGATGAAGATTTCCTATCCAACCTCTCCCCCACAGGCGACCCTTCGGACCTGCCAGTTAGATGAGAGCTCGCGAAGCGTGTCAACCTTATGCCGAGCCGAGCTCGGGGTGTTGATGAAGATTTCCTATCCAACCTCTCCCCCACAGGCGAGCCTTCGGACCTGCCAGCTAGATGAGAGCCTGCGCAGCGGGTCTACCTGGGGCCGAGCCGAGCTCGGGGTGTTGATGAAGATTTACTATCCAACCTCTCCCCCACAGGCGAGCCTTCGGACCTGCCAGCTAGATGAGAGCCTGCGCAGCGGGTCTACCTGGGGCCGAGCCGAGCTCGGGGTGTTGATGAAGATTTCCTATCCAACCTCTCCCCCACAGTGAGCCTTCGGACCTGCAAGCTAGATGAGAGCCTGCGTAGCGGGTCTACCTGGGGCCGAGCCGAGCTCGGGGTGTATATGAAGATTCCACAACCAAACCTCTCCCCCACAAGCAAGCCTTCGGACCTGTCAGCTAGATGAGAGCCTGCGCAACGGGTCTACCTGGGGCTGAGACAAGCTCGGGGTGTTGATGTAGATTTCCTATCCAACCTCTCCCCCACAAGCGAGTCTTCGGACCTACCAGCTAGATGATAGCCTGCACAACGGGTCTACCTGGGGCCGAGCTGAGCTCGGGGTGCTGATAAAGACTCCACAACCAAACCTCTCCCCCACAGGCGAGCTTTCGAACCTACTAGCTAGATGATAGCCTGCGCAGCGGGTCTACCTGGGGTCGAGCCGAGCTTGGGGTGTTGATGAAGATTTCCTATCCAACCTCTCACCCACAGGCGAGCCTTCAGACCTACCATTTAGATAAGAGCCTGCGCAGTGGGTCTACCTAGGGCCGAGTCGAGCTCGGGGTGTTTATGAAGATTTCCTATCCAACCTCTCCCCCACAGGTGAGCCTTCGGACCTGCCAGCTAGATGAGAGCCTGCGCACCGGGTCTACCTGGGGCCGAACCGAGCTCGAGGTGTTGATGAAGATTTCTTATCAAAAATCTCCCCCACAGGCGAGCCTTCGGACCTGTCAGCTAGATGAGAGCCTGCGCAGCGGGTCTACCTTGGGCCAAGCTCGGGGTGTTGATGAAGATTCCACAACCAAACCTCTCCCCCACAAGTGAGCCTTCAGACCTGCCAGCTAGATTGGAGCCTGCGCAATGGGTCTACCTGGGGCCGAGCCGAGCTCGGGGTGTTGATGAAAATTTCCTATCCAACCTCTCCCCCACAGGAGAGCCTTCAGACCTGCTAGCTTATATGAGAGCCTGCGCAGCGGGTCTACCTGGAGCTGAGCCGAGCTCGGGGTGCTGATGAAGACTCCACAACCAAACCTCTCCCCCACAGGCGAGCCTTCGGACCTGCTAGCAAAATGAGAGCCTGCGCAGCGGGTTTACCTAGGTCCGAGCCGAGCTCGGGGTGTTGAGGAAGATTTCCAATCCAACCTCTCACCCACAGCCGAGCCTTCGGACCTACCAGCTAGATGAGAGCCTGCGCAACGGGTATACCTGGGGCCGAGCCGAGCTCGTGGTGTTGATGAAGATTTCCTATCCAACCTCTCCCCCACAGGCGAGCCTTAAGACCTGCCAGCTAGATGAGAGCCTGCGCAACAGGTCTACCTGGGGCCGAGCCGAGCTCGGGGTGCTGATGAAGACTCCACAACCAAACTTCTCTCCCACAGGCGAGCCTTCGGATTTGCCAGCTAGATGAGAGCCTGCGCAGCGGGTCTACCTGGGGCCGAGCCGAACTTGGGGTGTTGACGAAGATTTCATAACCAAAACCTGTTCTTATCCTAACCTTTAAAATGAAAAGAGTTGACAGCGAATCAAAGTATGTGATTTATTATGGTAAGACATGATAACATGATAACATGATAACATTTAGAAACAAAATTACAATCACCTCATCCCCCTCACGGGTAGAAGCGCCTTAGATCTTCATCGCTCTAAGTGTGGCTCAAGGTCCTCCCTTCCTCATCCTGGAGGTAGTAACTTCCCATTCTAAGGACCTCTTTTACTATGTAAGGCCCTTCCCAGTTCGGGTTGAGCTTGCCCACGGGGGCTGACCTTCCCGCCGCGTCAACCTTTTTCAACACCAGATCCCCTTCGACGAACTGCCTGATCCTGACATGCTTGTCGATGTATCTTGCCATGCATTGCTTGATCTGTTCTTGCCAGATGATTGCGACATCCCGCGCTTCTTCCATCATGTCCTGCGAGAGGTGCATATTTCCCAACCTCCAAGTCTCATCTCCTTCTTCTGCCGCTGCGACCCGAGGGGACCGAACTTCGAATTCCACTGGCAGGACCGCCTCGCACCCGTGAGAGAGCTTGAAGGGGGTCTCGCTGGTGGCCGTGTTCGGGGTCGTTCTCAAGGCCCATAGAACCGAGGGGAGCTGTTCCACCCAATTTCCTGTCAGGTTCTTCACTTTTTTCTTGAGCAGGTTTACGATATTTTTGTTTGCTACTTCCACCTGGCCGTTGCTCCGAGGGTGGTGGACAGAGGCAAATCTGAGATCTATCCCCAGTTAAGCACAGAAGCTGATGAACCCCTCACTGGCAAACTGAGGATCGTTCTCTGTTACTATCGCTTGAGGCATCCCGTGCCTGCATATGATCCCCCCCAAACGAAGTTCCTTATGACCTGCGAGGTGACTTTAGCCAAGGCCTTAACCTCCAGCCACTTTGAGAAGTAATCGATCATGACCAGGAGGAACCTCCTCTGTCTGCTAGCCAGAGGAAAAGGCCCGACCAAGTCCATTCCCCAAATGGCGAAAGGCCATAGTGACGTTATGCTCCTTAGTCTTTGAGTGGGCAAGAGCTGGAGGAAGTCGTACAGCTGGCAATTTTTACATCTCCTTGCGAATTCTATCGCATCCTTCCTAAGGGTATGCCAGAAGTACCCCTGCCTGACCACTCTCGCCTCTAAAGTCCTTCCCCCCGAGTGACTGCCGCACTCACCTGAGTGTATCTCCCCAAGTATCTTTGGGATTTCTTCCTCGGTCACACACCTGGCTAGGAATCTCGATGACATCTTACGATATAACCCCCCTTCAAACATCAGGTAGTGAACTGTCGTGCACCTGAAACTCCTTGCATCCTTTACCTCTTCTGTCAGTTCGCTGGTTGACAGGAAGGTTACCAGTGGGTCCACCCACGAGGGTCGTCGACCTATCTCCATCAACTCCCCTTCTTCGATTGCTGGTCGGAATAGTTTGGTTAGGGTCCCTCCTCCCTGAGGCCCGAACTTCGCCAATCAGTCGGCAGCCACACTCTCCTCCCAGTGGACGTGCTGGATTGAAAATGATCGGAAGCCTCCGATGACTGCCCTTACCTTGGATAGGTACTTTATGAGGGTAGGCTACCGAGCTTCTAAACTCTCCTCGAATCTGCAATGCCACCACCATCGAGTCTGTGAAGTCCTCCACATCCTGGATCTTTTGCTCCTTTGCCAAACGAAGACCAGCTATCACAGCTTCGTACTCTGCCTGATTATTGGTCACTGGAAAGTGATAGGTCAGCCGCCTGTTCTATAGCTACCCCCTTGGGGCTAACCAACACCACTCCTCCCCCCATGGAATGCTTTCCCGATTCCCCATCAACAATCACCTTCCACGCCCCCTGCCGCAGCGGCTCCTCTTCCCCGACTTCAACAACATAGTCTGCCAGGAAGTCCGCCACTGCTTGTGCCTTAATGGAGAGCCTTGGGAAAAAGAGATGTTGAACTCGCTCAGCTCAATGTACCACTTGGCCAGCCTCCCCGAGTGCTCCACCCCTTCAAAGATCTTGCGAAGAGGATGGTCGGTTACCACCCTAATCGTGTGCGCTTAGAAATATGGCCGAAGCTTCCTTGCTGAAACGATCAGAGCATACGCTAGCTTTTCGAGGATGGGGTAATGGAGCTCCGCCTTCCTCAAGATACAGCTTACGTAGTAGATGGGTAGTTGCTTCTTCCCCTCTTTCCTGACTAGAACAGAGCTCACGGCTTCCGCTCCCACCCCGAGATATAGGGCTAGGTCCTCCCCTTCTTTTGGGCTTTGAAGTAGGGGAGCCTGGGAGAGCAATCTCTTCAGCCCTTGGAAGGCTTCTTCACACTCGGTTGTCCACTCAAACCTCTTGTTACCCCTCAACACCTTGAAGAACGATGAACACTTATCTCTAGACCGAGAAAGGAACCTGCTTAGTCCAGCCAGCTTGCCTGCCAAGCGCTGGACTTCCTTGGCATTACGAGGTGATTCCAGGTCTAGGACTACCTTCACCTTATCCGGGTTAGGCTCCACCCCTGCTGGAGTCAAGAGATGTCCAAGGAACTTCCCGCGGTTGGCCCCGAAGACACACTTCAAGGGATTCAGCCTCATCTTGAACCTCCGGAGGGTGGCAAAGGTCTCTTCTAGGTCCCGCAGGTGTGAGCTCACACACTTGCTTTTCACCATTAGGTCATCGACATAGACTTCCAAGTTTCTCCCTCTCTACTCTTGGAAGACCTTATCCATCTTGCGTTGGTATGTGGCTCCTGTATTTTTCAGCCCAAAGCGCATCATCTTATAGTTAAAGCATCCCTCCCTAGTGATGAAGGAGACGTCTTTGACGTCGGCGGGGTGCATGCGAATCTGGTGGTAACTGAAAAAGCATCAAGAAAACTCATAACAGAAAAACCGACGACTGAGTCAACCAGCGCGTCGATTCGAGGCAGAGGGTAGCAATCCTTGGGGCACAATTTATTTAATAAAGAGAAATCAATACACATGCGCCACTTCCCACCCCCTTTCTTAACAATTACCACATTGGAGATCCAGCCCGGGTACTGAACCTCCGAGATGAAGCCTGCCTCTAAAAGCTTTCTGACCTCCTCGCGGATGGTCTCCTCTAGCTTGGTGGCAATGGTCCTCATCTTTTGCGTATGGGGTGAGTCCTAGCATCCAGGTTCAGACGGTGGCAAGCCACGTCCGCATCAATGCCCAACATGTCTGTCACGGCCCAAGCAAAGATATCGACGTTGCTCTTAATGCAAGCCCTCACCCGCTCCTGGTCCTCGGGATCTTAGCCCCCACTGACTCGCACACTCTGAACCTGCCCTGCTATGGTGGAGACCTCCATCTCCACCACTTCTTTGGCCGGCTCCAATCACGATTGCTCCCAGCCGACCCTTTCTTCCTCATCAAAGTCCAACTCTGTAATGCCCCGATTTTTTTTCTGCGATTATTTTTATTCTCGTTGGCGTTACGGTGACGCGTTTCCGTGGCTTGTGCCATGTGTGGAGTATGGTTTAGCTCCTTAGAACTCAGTGCCCTGTTTGGTAGCCTGTTGGCAAGATCTCCCTAGCAAGCCGAGTCGTTTTGGGTGACCCGGTGTGGCCTCTCGGGGGGATGTTTGTGTTTGGATTTATTTGGGTATAACTCGAGTTCTGTTCGTCGAAAGTTAATTTCGACTTTGTCGTTGTGTTCGTAGCGTGGGTATTTAGCTACGGTGCGAATTTCGTCGAATTCCGAGGAGATTTGATTTTCGCGTCGTTTTGGTGTGTTAATAGTATGTAATTAATTATTTGATTTGGAGAGATGATCCTGCGGCTGAATTTATTCAGCAGTTATTTCCTTGCTTAGGTGGCAGCCTTGTATTGGCTTGCTTTCTTTAGAATTCTCTTATTTTAAGAGAATAGGTGGAAAGTTTTCGGTTTTCCCGAAGAGGTGCGTCCAGCTTTTATTTAAAAGCTTTGTTTTTGAAGTGGCGGCCCCACTTCCTTACCTTCTTCCCCTTCCCAAAAAGATAGAAACCGTCGCCTGCTTGTTCGGAAAATCAGAGGAGAAAAGCCGCCGTTCCTGCTCCCCTTCGGACGGTGATTCCGGGCTTGTTCGTGGACAGATTTCGTTTCCGAAAGCGGCGTTGTCTTGCTCTCTCTTAGATCTTCATTTCAACGGTAAGATATTCGTTTTTCGTAGAGTTTTGTTGAGATTTGGGATTTCGGTTTTGGGGGTTTTTCCGCCATTAATGTTAGGAAGAATGTTTTAGGTGCGGCTGCTGTTAGTGCCGTGTGAAGAGGAGGGAAAGCCGTCCAAAGCTTCGTCGGAAATCGAGGCAAGTGGTATTCTTGCCCTTGCCAAGTTTCTTTTTTTGAATTTTCTTGCTGAATTTGAAATCCCTTTTAGCCCTAGGGTAGAGGCCTTGCTATTCCTTCATTTGTTGCAAGTTATAGGGTTTAGTTCTTCATATTAAGCCCCCCTACTTTGTGTTGTTGATGCCCAAATCTGTAGGTGTAATGCCATTTTGTTTTTCTTTACTTCAGATTTCTATCTGCTGTTTTCGGGTATAGCCGAGAGATAGTGTTGGAGGGGGTTCTTGCCGATTTGTTAGAAGTGTTACTTGAGAGGTAGTAAGCAAATTACTTGAGTATTGGAATTGAAATACTCGAGTAGTAGGCATTTTACTCGAGTGTGGTAATGGGATACTTGAGTAGTAAGCAAACTACTCGAGTTCTGGAATTCTCTGTTTAGCCTGGCGTCGTTCGACTATCGTCGATCTTTGAATAGAGATAGTCGATCTCCGTTTAGTCTGGCTGTCATTCGACCATCGTCGATCTCCAGATTAAGATCATCGATCTGCGGTTTGTCTTATCTTCGTTCTCCGCTCGACGCTATTCCGGGAAGAATAACGTCGAGCTCAGCTTTTGCTTAGCTTCGAGCTCCGCTCGACGCTTTTCCAGGAAGAAAAACGTCGAGCTCTATTCGTTCTTAGCTTCGTCCTTTGCTCGACGCTTTTCCTGGAGAGAAAACGTCGAGCGCTCGACGCTTTTCCGGGAGTAAAAGGCGTCGAGCTCAGCTTTCTATTTTGGCTTCGAGCTCCGTTCGACACTTTTCCGGGAGGAAAATCGTCGAGCTCAACTTTCTGTTTTGGCTTCGAGCTCCGTTCGACGCTTTTTCGGGAGGAAAAGGCGTCAAGCTCAGTTTTCTGGTTTGGCTTCGAGCTCAGTTCGACACTTTCCCGGGAGGAAAAGCGTCGAGCTCCGTTCGACGCTCGATGAGCGTCGAGCTCAGCTTCGTTCTGTCTTAGCGCCGTTCGACGCTCGACGTTTCCTGGGAGGAGAACGTCGAGCCCAGTGTTTAGTCTTGAGCCGTTCGACGCTCGACGTTTTTTCCGGGAGGAAAACGTCGAGCTCAGCTCTTGTCTGATCTCTGATCAGCGCTCGACGATTTCCTGGAGGAAGATCGTCGAGCTTCTCTCGCCTTTAGCCTTCGACGATCGTCGACCTCCAGGATGATGATCGTAAGGCTTCTTTTTGGCCTTTAGCCTTCGACGATCGTCGACTTCTGACTGACGATCATCGAGTTCCGTGTTACCTTAGTGGGATTGTGGTTAGAGTTTGGTTTTGGCATTGAGTGAGGCTAGCTCACTCAACGCCAAGGTTTAGGTAGGCATGGAGTGGGTGTCACTCAACGCCTTGTCGTGTTGATTCATTTTAACACTCTTTCTTTACCTTGATTTCTGTTCCCGAGTGGTTTCTTGTTGTATTTCTGGGTTCTCTTGTCGACCATTTTCTTTATATTCTTGAAGGCCGAATCGTGGGTCGTGGTTGGTAGTGGTGGTTTGTAGCTCTTCAGGGGGGGTGGAGTTGTGTGATGTAGCCAAGGCCACTCTTGTTTTCTTGCTCCAGGTACGGCTGGGCATGTTGGGTGGAAGGTCCCTTGTGCTTTCACGTGTTAACCCTCGAGCTTGTTGACTTGGACATGGTGGATTGGGGGACTGCGTTTGCCTTCTATCCGGTTCCTCGTTGTTTGTTTTTGCTGACCACTTCTCACAGTTTAGGGTGTTAGAAGTTTCTTCCTTGGTGGTTTGTAGCACTTTTGGCTCTTGGTAGCCTAGTAGGCCCTGCAGGATGTTGTCCCTGGGTTGAGTTGTTGATGTTTCCTTGCACGTGGTGCACTTTCTATTGTCCTGTTTTGGACAGTTGTGACTCTTTTGCTACTGCATGTTTTTCAGTTACTTCTTCCTTTTGGTTAACTCTTTCATGCAGTTTTTACCTTGTTTTGCTTGCTGAGGTATTCTGTTTTCTTTTGGAATGCCTCAGGTTCTGAGCTGTAGCCAGTTGGGTGGCTAGTTTGCAGTGGTGGTGTTGGTGGTATCTTGGACTTTGGAGATCCGTTTGCTTTGTTGGAGAGGTAGTTTTTTAGTACTTTCTTACAGACATACATATGTGCCAGTGGGTTCGTGTCAGGTTGTTGGCGCCCACTGGTAGTTTTTACCTTTGTACTGGATATATTTACTTATGCTGCTACCGTTTTCTGGAGATAGTCTACTTGCTCTGAGAAGGTTTTATGCTAGGTTGCTAGTTATTTTTAAACTATAAATATTATTATAAATAAAGCTCATGATCAGCATGTTTTACAAAACTTAATCACTATTTTCCAATCACGTTTAAAGACCGTTTTCTTATATATTATATAAATTAAATGTAGGGTCTTGCATAGCATGAGTTGTTCTCTTGGGACCCTTATGCGCTCTTTAGGACATCAAACCTGATAAAGTATTCTTCCGCAGCGTATAAATATAGTTTTTCTTTTGTGGACTAGGTGATCCACAGAGATGAGGGATACAGTCTCTAAAATATAACTGATTTTCTAATCATTAAACTCATGATTTTCTTTCATTAAGTTTGTAGGTGGTTTTGCCTGAACGTCAGCAGTTATCCCCTGCTTGACGTGGCATCATAACGCGTATTTTCTCATACTCTGATATTTCTTAATTCGGAGAAAATGCGGGTTGTGACAGTTGGTATCAGAGGGAAGTTGCTTGACAAGTTAGTTGAGCAACCTTCCTTTGTTTGCTTTAGTAGTTCAGCATCATGTCATTCACACACCGATATATCATCAGCACATCTTGGCTAAAGCACGAACACTACACTCATGGCATAACATGAAGTATACGGGGCATATTATATAGTATGGGATGCATAATTTGTTCGTATATGGATCCACCATAGGGGCAACATGTGAGGGTTATGTAGTATGGGATGCATAACCTCACCACATGACTGCGACTAGCACGTTTCTTTTTTCGTTGCATGGAAATGTTATGTAGTATGGGATGCATAACATTTTCATGCGTACGCCGCTCATAACATGCATTAGGGCCTTTTTAGAATGCATAGCACGATCATACATAGCATATCATTGCATAAGCACAATGTGCCAAGCTAAAGATTTGCAGGATGACATATGTACACACATAAGTTTTCAAAATAATATAAAGTCATGCATTCCCAATCTAGGCACAAGAGTTAGTAAGGTGGTGGTTAACCATCCTAGGTTAGGGCATAACATCAAATTTTCGTTAAAAAAAAAGATAAACTCTCAGAGTAAGTTTAGCAGCTTTAAGTATATATCTATATATGTATTGTCTGTACTTGTATTTGGTTCCAGTCGATGTTTTGGGATCTGATTTGTGTTGTTATGATTCTAGGATGGCTAGGTGTCCTGCGACTCGATCGACCCCCCTGTCTGAGGGTGAGTCATCTAGAGCTCAGAATGATGCGGTGATCGAGAGTCTGCGTCAGAGTAGCGAATCCATGGGCAGGCAGTTGGAGGAGGTGCGAGCCCAGATTCAGTCCTTGGTGGCAGTTGTGGCAGGGCAGGCTCAGGGTGTGCAAGTTCCTGCTGGGGGGTTAGCTGTTCCTCCTCCTCCACCCTTGAGACCTCCAGTGGTGGTGCCAGCGGAGATGGCCTTCATCTCGTAGTTTCAGAGGCTGAGCCCTCCCACTTATGATGGGAAGGAAGATTTCATGGTCATTGATGATTGGCTGATCTCCATGGAGGAGATGTTCTCGTACTCAGGGATTGCCGATGACCAGAGGGTGATGATAGCCGCCTATCAGCTTAAAGGCTTGGCTAAGAGTTGGTGGCTGAGAGAAAAGGAGAGCTTGGTAGCTGGATGCTCTTGGGAAGTGTTCAAGGGGATACTGTTGAGGAAGTTCTTGCCTTCGGTCGAGCGTGACCGCCTCATGAATGACTTCCTCTACCTGAAGCAAAGGCAACTCACGGTGGGTGAGTATCAGATAGAATTTAGTAAGTTGAGCCGTTTCTCCTCTGCATTGGTCAGCGTTGAGGCTGATCGAGTTAAGAGATTTCTCGGTGGTTTGAGGAGCGAGGTGCAGCAGTTGACCAGTGCTTATGGGTCAGTGACTTATGCTGGAGTTGTAGAGGCTGCCCTAAAGGTGGAGGTTATTAATACCACGAAGAGCAGAGGCCAGCAGATGAGGAAGGACAAGAGGAAGTCTGTTGAGGAGGAGAAGCCCCTGGTACCCGATGCTGTTCCGGGAAAGATGAGCAGAGTAGTGTGTAGTTTCTGTGGCCGGTCAGGCCACCCTGTTGAGAAATGTTTTAAGAAGTCGGCAGCTCAGAAGAAGGAGCAGGTTCATGCGATTCAGGGTGCTCCTAGGAGAGATGTCTCCTGTTCTGTTTGCAAGCGATCCAGGCATGATGCGGCCCAGTGTTGGTCCAAGGATAGAGTATGTTTTCAGTGTGGGCAGAAGGGTCACATCAAGTCTAGGTGTCCTCAGGTTCAGCCAGCTCTTCCTGCAGTTCCATTACAGGCTTTACCTCCACCTCAGCGTGTGGATAAGGGAAAGGGGAAGCTGAACGTGATCTCTTCCGAGGAAGCTCAAGCCTCGACTCAGGTCATTTCAGGTTAGTTGTTTGTTGTTTTTCTAGCCTGGTAGTTTTATTTGCTAGAATTTTTCCAGTATTGTTGTGCTAGTTCCTTAGTTTTGGGTGCTCCTATAGGGAAATTTAAGGTGAAGAACCGCTGGGCGCGTGTTCTGTTTGATTCTTGCGCTACCCACTCGTTCGTAGCTAGAGCCTTTGTGGAGCGACATCGGTTGACTCTAGATCGTGTTCGGGATTCCTTCCGTGTCAAGTTTCCCTCTGGTGAATCTGTGTTGTCAGATTTGGGCATTTTGGATTGCCCGGTTTTATTGGGGGACTTTCTTGCGAAGGCGGACCTGAAGATGATTGATCTGGAGGACTTCGACGTCATTTTGGGCATGGACTGGCTGTCTAGGTATGATGCGGTCATTTAGTGCAAAGGAAAGCGCTTGGACTTCATCAGGGACGACGGTCAGCCCGGCAGCGTGTATGCTGATCCGTGTCAGGATTCTCCTGTCATCTCTGCGGTATGTGCTCAGAGGTTGTTTCTTTCTGGTTGTTGTGTTTGTTTAATCTCGGCGATGAGAGCCGCTGTTAGCGTACCACGCTTGGAAGAGATTCCTATTGTTCGTGGTTTCGCCGATGTTTTTCTTGATGATCTTCCTGGTCTTGCTCCTGATCGGGATATTGAGTTTGTGATTGATTTAGAGCCGGGTACGCGTCCTATTGCTAAGGTGCCGTACCGGATGGCCCCTCGTGAGTTAGAGGAGTTGCGAGTTTAGTTGGATGAGCTGTTGGCTAAAGGTTTTATCAGACAGAGTTCGTCACCTTGGGGTGCTCCTGTTTTGTTTGTAAAGAAGAAGGATGGGTCGATGCAGCTCTGCATCGACTATAAAGAGTTGAACAAGGTCACTATCAAGAACAGGTACCCTCTGCCGAGGATCGATGATTTATTTGACCAGTTGCGCGGTAGCACGGTGTTCTCCAAGATCGATATTCGTTCTGGTTATCATCAGCTCAGGATCCGTGAGGCAGATATTCCACGGACTGTGTTTAGATCGAGGCATGGACACTTTGAGTTTTTGGTGATGTCGTTTGGTCTGACAAACGCACCATCAGCCTTCATGGATATGATGAACCGGGTGTTCAAGGATTTCCTTGACAAGTTCGTTGTGGTCTTCATTTTGGTTTATTCTCGCAGCACGGAGGAGCATGAGCAGCATTTGCGGTTGGTTCTGACAGAGTTGAGGAATCACAAGTTATTCGCCAAGTTGAGCAAGTGCGAATTTTGGTTGCCTCAGGTTTCTTTTCTAGGCCACGTGGTGAACAAGGATGGGATCTCGGTTGACCCAGAAAAGATTGCAGCAGTGATGGATTGGAGTAGGCCGAATACTCCTAAGGAGATCAGGAGTTTCTTAGGGTTGGCTGGTTACTATAGGAGGTTCGTGGAGGGTTTCTCTTCCCTAGCCGCACCTTTGACAAAGTTGACTCAGAAGAATGTTGATGGATAAAATTTAGGATAAATATATTTCCAAATTCTACAAACTATAGGCAAGAGCACCTATCGTTCATAGTATAGGATATTTAAGAATATCAAGTGTCGTATTCTTTCGGGTCTGTTGAGTACTTTTACTCACACAAATTTATATTATTTTATCGAGTATTAAAAATAGAGAAAAATTAAATTAAAAGATAAATTTCTATGCAATGCAAATTATAACTTGATCTAGAATCTCTTTAGATTAAAATAGACTTTCATAAAATTATAAAAATACGAGCTCCTAATCACTTACCTCGACCGTGGAGGTTCCAAGAATACAAAAGCGTCTCTCTCGAGCTCATGCTTTTGACTAACCTTAGGTTGATCGATTAAGACCCCTCAGCCAGTCGAAACCCCTAAGCTTGCTTTAAGTGGTGAACCCCACTATTGGATTTGACTCCAATCCGGAAGATTTATGTCGTCCTCTCTCGAGGAGTGCATGCAACTCCTTTTATCTTTGAGCGATCTTCTCGTATCCGCTACCTCTCGGTCATTTAAGATACGGATCTAGGATCGAAGAACATATCCGCGAAATATGAATTCGAGACGAAATAATTCAAAGATAAATCGATAGCGAGCAAAATAGAGAGCTTGACAATATTGAGAAAAATAAAGAAAATTTATTTCACTCCAAAGTTATTCATGATCAAGTGCTTATGGATATTTAGCTACTCATAATTGAAAAATACATTCTATCACTATGAAATAAAAGAGTACAATTACGCGAAAGAAAAATCTAAACTATATTGCAAATAAATTAAAATTGCATAAAGTAAAACTAACTCCGAAGATATCCCGAAAATAAGCCACCCAACCTTACTTTCTACCCCAATGGTGGACTCCCCTCATCATTTCCCCTTGGCCATTATTTATAAGAAAAAAGAAAGGATTAAAGACACATGAAAGGTTGGAAGGCCAAAGGTAAGAGGAGGAAAATAAAGTGGTAATAATAATTAAATATTAATGAAATATATGAAAAAAACAACCAAATTAAATGGGGGAGTTTCATAGTTTATAAAGAGGAGATGAATGGTGGACATAATTATCAAAATTAAGGTGAAGTTGAAACATCAAATATTTATTAAATAATTTAAGAGGAGGTAAATGGAGGGAGGAAATAATGAAGAATTATATAAAGGTGGTGGTTTCATGGAATAAAGATGAGATAGCGGTTTCATGGAGAAATGAAGAGGGGAAGTAAAGGGTTATAATAATAATAATAATAATAATAATAATAAAGTGCATGTATTTAACGGTGGCGGTTTTGACATGAAAAGGTGACGGCGATGGCGTTGTGCATGAAAATAATTGAATGCCTAAGACTTGCTTGGCGCTGGTAATTTTAAGAGTTTGTGATGATGGCGTGGCGGCATCAATGCATAATAATATATTTGTCATGAGCTTGCATGAAGAAGAGCTCAATGGGTGGTTGCGACGTGGAATGCTTGATCGGCTTGAACGAGTGCAGCGAGACTTTGACTTGGTTTCACGTAGACTGCATGAATTTCTTGTCCAACGTGACGACTTCGGTAAATATTTCTTTTGCAAACGTCGGGAGCGCGACCACGACAATAAACCTACAAAAACAAATATATATTAAATTAGTAAACTAAAATATAAAATAAATGATTTATAAATGAAAATACATAATTTATTATTAATTTTATATTAATTATTAAACTATAGTAAATACTAAAAATAGGTAGAAATCCTACAAAAATAAATAAGACTTAAATTATTTAACATATATCAAAAAGATATAATTTTTTAACCAGATTAAATAAAATATGATTAATTAAAACTAAATATTAAACTAAATATTATAGTAAAAATACATGTAAATATTACTTATCAAATACCCCCATACTTAAGGTTTTGCTATTCCAGAGCAAAACTTTGAGAAGTACTTATAAGACATTAATATAATTTTTATAATTAAACTAAAAATTTATTAAATCAAAGGGAAGTTAAATACAAGTTTTAGAGATTTAAATATTTAGTCCAAAATTATGAAATTAAAATGTGAAGAGCAAAGATATTTAGCAAAAAATTCTCAAATAAATTAATTAGCTTTCAAAATTAAGTAATTTAGCAAATAAAATTAGAATAAAAATTATTAACACTTGTAACTAAAAAGTAGCTTGAAGGAAGAATTCACACTACTATTTATGCTCTCTTAATATTTAATTTACTTCTAAAACAAAAAGAAAATTAGGTTTTGGGGATAAAGATAAAGAAAAGGTTTTGGATTGGGGGTGATGAATTTTATCCTCTCTCCCCACAAAATTTTTTCTTTGATATTTGCATATGTTTACCAAGAAAATGATGGATTTTATCCTCTCATTTTCCATGACATATGAACAAATATTTTTTTTTCTAAATAAGAACAAAAATTAAATGGGAGTAATGAATTTTATTCTCTTACTCCTATTTTTTATTTTGGGGATTGCATATGTGTACCAAGGGATGATGAATTTTATCCTCTCATCCCTATGATATATGATCTAACAATAAAAAAAAAATTGCATATGTGTACCAAGAGATGATGAATTTTATCCTCTCATCCCTATGACATATGATCTAACAAGAAAATTTAAGAACAAATGGGAGGTTACACAAAATTTAGATTAAATTAAAATAATTAGAGAGCAACTATAGTAATTTAGAGTTTCCTAAAAATCTTTAAGCATAAGTGTTTATAATTAAATTCAAAAATTGTTAAACTAAGCACTATAAAGTTGAAACTAATTAGAATTAAGAGAAAAAGAAGTAAATAAAATACTCTAAACAAAATTAATTCATAAGTTTATTTCTAAAAATTAAATCACTAAAAATTAATCTAACAAACTATGATAAAATAAAAGACTAGCAATTTAAAAATTATAAAAATTCTATAAATAAACTCAATTATATTGATGAAAATCACATAAAATTAAGTATGAGTATATTTATTTATTTTTTATTTTAATTTTTTTGTAATATAATCCTAATTTTTTTGTTATTCTTGGACTTCCCGAGGGCTACCCAGTGACGGGTTCGCAAGGTACTAGGCAATTTTGTGGGATGAAAGCCCAACACGGCCCTTTCCAAGAAATTAATTTTCGATTTTCTAATTTTTTTTATTTTTTGATAATAAAAAGAAAACAATTTTTTTTTGTATTTTTAAAGATTTTCTTCAAATTTTTTTTGAAATAAAAGCCTAAAATGGATTCCACCCCCATACTTAAAAATAAACATTGTCCCCAATGTTTTCAAGCCAAGTAGGAGGGGAAAAATGCAATAAAAAAAATTGCAATAATTTAAAGATAATCAAGGGGTGTCTCCCAAGAGCGCTTTTCTTTTTCCCATCTTTAAGCTAGACGGTTTGGGTTAGGAAAAAGGGAAATAAAAATTGAAGTGTAAGGGCAACTCCCTTAATTCCCGCTTTAGCGAAGAAGCAAAAGTCACTCGCCCGACTACTCCTCCGCTGTCTTCTTGATTTTCCTTATTGTAGCAGTTGACTTGAAAATGTAAATTCAAATCACCTATCCATACCTGAGGTGATTTGAATTTTTGTAGAGGAGCGGCAAATGGATCGTGGATGACGTTTAATTGCAACGGCTCCTCTTCTACAGGAAAATCATTAGTATACGGAAAATCAAAAATAAGCATTTCAGAAAAATCTTCGCAAGGAGGAGGCTCTTGCAAAGGTATAAGATTAGGCTCCGGTTGTTTATTTTCTAAAATTAATTTTTTATCCAAAAATTTACTGGAAATAAAATCATTGGACGCATCAGGATCAAATATTTTTGCTCCTAAAAAGTCATAAATTGTGCATGGAGGAGAAAAATTGGAAGTCATAGGAGGAGACACATGTTCTTCTTCTACTTCGTCCGGTGTGCCAATAAAATTAATAAATTTTTGATATAATAATTTTTCTTCCTCCTTTGAATAAGACACCAAGGGGCTACATGAATATTCATGTTCCACCATAGGTGAAATATTTAAAGGAGAAAAATTAGTAGAACAAGTGATAATTTCTTCTAAATTTTGGGGAGTATCAACTTGAAATTGTGTAAAGTTCCCAAAATTAGAAGAAGAAGTGTGTGGTGTGATAAAAGAAGGATAAAAATTCGGATCTAAATAATTATTCTCATCACTCGGTAAATTTCCCGGTTGATCTTGCGAACAAGAAAAACCAACATCCGAGATGGAAGAAGAATTTTTTAAATCAAAATAATTATTCATATTTGAATTCGAAAAAGTATTTTCATGAAAATTAGAATGATTGGAAAAATTATTTTCATAAAAATTAGAAAAAGAATTATCATAAAAGTGAGAATAGTTATTTTCATAATTATTATAAAAATTATTTTCATAAGAAAGATTTTTATAAAAATTATAATGATAACAATATTCACTTTGATGAGAACCACGACAATAATAATAAACAATTTGGCGTTGTCTTGCGGCTTGCAAAAGATTTACTTTGTGTGTAAGCTCGGCAATTTTAGCGGCCAATTGTGATAACATTTTTTTTATAAAAGAAGAAAAAAAATCATTAGCTAATTGAAATGAATTTGAAAATGAAAATTAAAAAGAGAAATGGTGATAGAGAAAAAGAGGGATAAAAGTAATACAATTCGCATTTTCAAAATATCAACAAAATATTCCCCGGCAACGGCGCCAAAAACTTGATGGATAAAATTTAGGATAAATATATTTCCAAATTCTACAAACTATAGGCAAGAACACCTATCGTTCATAGTATAGGATATTTAAGAATATCAAGTGTCGTATTCTTTCGGGTCTGTTGAGTACTTTTACTCACACAAATTTATATTATTTTATCGAGTATTAAAAATAGAGAAAAATTAAATTAAAAGATAAATTTCTATGCAATGCAAATTATAACTTGATCTAGAATCTCTTTAGATTAAAATAGACTTTCATAAAATTATAAAAATACGAGCTCCTAATCACTTACCTCGACCGTGGAGGTTCCAAGAATACAAAAGCGTCTCTCTCGAGCTCATGCTTTTGACTAACCTTAGGTTGATCGATTAAGACCCCTCAGCCAGTCGAAACCCCTAAGCTTGCTTTAAGTGGTGAACCCCACTATTGGATTTGACTCCAATCCGGAAGATTTATGTCGTCCTCTCTCGAGGAGTGCATGCAACTCCTTTTATCTTTGAGCGATCTTCTCGTATCCGCTACCTCTCGGTCATTTAAGATACGGATCTAGGATCGAAGAACATATCCGCGAAATATGAATTCGAGACGAAATAATTCAAAGATAAATCGATAGCGAGCAAAATAGAGAGCTTGACAATATTGAGAAAAATAAAGAAAATTTATTTCACTCCAAAGTTATTCATGATCAAGTGCTTATGGATATTTAGCTACTCATAATTGAAAAATACATTCTATCACTATGAAATAAAAGAGTACAATTACGCGAAAGAAAAATCTAAACTATATTGCAAATAAATTAAAATTGCATAAAGTAAAACTAACTCCGAAGATATCCCGAAAATAAGCCACCCAACCTTACTTTCTACCCCAATGGTGGACTCCCCTCATCATTTCCCCTTGGCCATTATTTATAAGAAAAAAGAAAGGATTAAAGACACATGAAAGGTTGGAAGGCCAAAGGTAAGAGGAGGAAAATAAAGTGGTAATAATAATTAAATATTAATGAAATATATGAAAAAAAACAACCAAATTAAATGGGGGAGTTTCATAGTTTATAAAGAGGAGATGAATGGTGGACATAATTATCAAAATTAAGCTGAAGTTGAAACATCAAATATTTATTAAATAATTTAAGAGGAGGTAAATGGAGGGAGGAAATAATGAAGAATTATATAAAGGTGGTGGTTTCATGGAATAAAGATGAGATAGCGGTTTCATGGAGAAATAAAGAGGGGAAGTAAATGGTTATAATAATAATAATAATAATAATAATAATAATAATAATAATAAAGTGCATGTATTTAACGGTGGCGGTTTTGACATGAAAAGGTGACGGCGATGGCGTTGTGCATGAAAATAATTGAATGCCTAAGACTTGCTTGGCGCTGGTAATTTTGAGAGTTTGTGATGATGGCGTGGCGGCATCAATGCATAATAATATATTTGTCATGAGCTTGCATGAAGAAGAGCTCAATGGGTGGTTGCGACGTGGAACGCTTGATCGGCTTGAACGAGTGCAGCGAGACTTTGACTTGGTTTCACGTAGACTGCATGAATTTCTTGTCCAACGTGACGACTTCGGTAAATATTTCTTTTGCAAACGTCGGGAGCGCGACCACGACAATAAACCTACAAAAACAAATATATATTAAATTAGTAAACTAAAATATAAAATAAATGATTTATAAATGAAAATACATAATTTATTATTAATTTTATATTAATTATTAAACTATAGTAAATACTAAAAATAGGTATAAATCCTACAAAAATAAATAAGACTTAAATTATTTAACATATATCAAAAAGATATAATTTTTTAACCAGATTAAATAAAATATGATTAATTAAAACTAAATATTATAGTAAAAATATATGTAAATATTACTTATCAAATGTGGCTTTTGTTTGGAGCGAAAAGTGCGAGGAAGCTTTTCTGGAGCTAAAAGAGAGATTGTGCACTGCTCCCATTCTGACACTGCCTACTGAGAGTGTGGATTATGATGTATATGTCGATGCTTCGCTTGTAGGTCTGGGATGCGTATTGATGCAGGTTGGGAAGGTTATTGCCTATGGGTCAAGGCAACTGAAGACTCATGAGAAAAATTATCCTACGCATGACCTTGAGTTTGCAGCGGTTATCTATGCATTGAAGCTGTGGAGACACCTACTTTATGGGGCTCAGTGCAAGATCTTCACCGACCATAAGAGCCTGAAGTACGTGATCACGCAGAAGGAGTTGAATCTGCGTCAGCGGTGGTGGCTAGAGTATGTGGCTGATTATGATATAGAGATCCAGTACCATCCGGGCAAGGCCAATGTGGTGGCCGACGCCCTGAGCCGAAAGTCGGGAAAGATCTTTAACCTCTCCGCCGATCGGTTAGTGGAGGAGTTCCTCCTTATGGATATTTCAGTGGGATGCTGTAGGTTGCAGAATAGTTTGTCAGTGGCAGAGCCGTCCTGGATTTCTTTGACTAGACTGCACCAGAAGGACGATCCTGATCTTATGCACCTTTTCACTAGGACAGAGAAGAGAGAGTTGCCAGATTTTGCCATCGATGATGCAGGTACTTTGAAGTACCGCGGCAGGTTTTGCATTCCCGCCGTTGGGGATATTAGGGGTATGATTTGCAGAGAGGCTCATGGTTCAAGCGTTGCCTACCATCTAGGATCTACGAAGATGTACCGTGACTTAAGGCAAATTGCCTGGTGGTATGGCATGAAAGGAAATATAGCCCGATTTGTTGCTGAGTGTCACACTTGCAAGCGTGTGAAGGCCGATCATGGAAGGCCTGGTGGTAAGTTGACTCCGCTAGAGATCCCGACTTGGAAGTGGGAAAGTATATCCATGGACTTCATTACAGGCTTACCGAAGTCCCCGAGGGGATTTGATTCTGTTTGGGTTATAGTGGA
The DNA here is from genome assembly GCA_039513925.1 of Platanthera zijinensis. NCBI lineage: Eukaryota > Viridiplantae > Streptophyta > Magnoliopsida > Asparagales > Orchidaceae > Platanthera > Platanthera zijinensis. Next base: position 119,492,490 of record CM077079.1, read on the forward strand.
TAGATTGACAAAGTGTGCTCACTTCGTGCCTTATAAGATTGATTACCCGATGAAGAAGATAGCGGAGTTGTACATGAATGAAGTTATCCGACTCCACGGTGTGTCGGTTAGCATCATTTCTGATCGAGACTCCCGGTTTACTTCTCGTTTTTGGCAGAGTCTGCAGGAGGGTTTGGGTACGGATCTGAGGTATTCTACTGCGTACCACCTACAGACCAATGGGCAGACGGAGCGGGTGAACCAAATTGTTGAGGATATGATCCGATGTTATATTTTAGACCACGGTGGAGCGTGGGATGAGCGGCTGCGACTTATGGAATTTACTTACAACAACAGCTATCAGGAAAGTTTGCAGATGGCTCCGTTCGAAGCCTTGTATGGGAGGCGTTGTAGGACTCCGTTGTTTTGGGCTGAGGCTGGTGAGAGGCCTTTGTTGGGTCCTGATGCGCTGGAGGAAATGGTAGTCGCAGTGAAGCTTATTCGGGAGAAGCTTCGTATAGCCCAGGAGAGATATGAAAAGAACGCCAATCGGCGTAGGTCTGCCTTAGAGTTTTCTGTAGGGGACCTTGTATTCCTCAAGGTTTCCCCAATAGTGGGTGTAAAGAGGTTTGGTAAGAATCGGAAATTGGACCCAAGTTATGTGGGCCCGTTCGAGATTTTGGAGCGGATTGGTGTGTCAGCGTATAGATTGGATTTGCCAACGAACTTCCCAGGCGTGCATAATGTGTTTCATGTTAGCCAATTGCGGAAGTGTGTGCGCAGCAGTGGGCAGCTCTTGGACATTGTGCCCCAGTTGGAGCCCAGCCTCTCTTTTGTTGAGGTGCTGGTTCGTATTTTGAATTCTCAGGAGCGTGTGCTGCGAAAGAAGTCCATACAGATGGTTAAAGTTCTATGGAAAAATCAGGATTTGGAAAGCGCGACTTGGGAGCTAGAGTCGGCTATGAGGAGGGCTTACCCTCACCTGTTTCATTAATTTGATTGGTATGTTTTCCTTCTTGTAACTCCTATTTGTTACTTCTCCTTCTTTAGTAGGAGTGTTGTGCGTAAAGTTTCGGGACGAAACTTTCTTTTAGGGGGAGTGACTGTAACGCCCCGATTTTTTTTTCTGCGATTATTTTTATTCTCGTTGGCGTTACGGTGACGCGTTTCCGTGGCTTGTGCCATGTGTGGAGTATGGTTTAGCTCCTTAGAACTCAGTGCCCTATTTGGTAGCCTGTTGGCAAGATCTCCCTAGCAAGCCGAGTCGTTTTGGGTGACCCGGTGTGGCCTCTCGGGGGGATGTTTGTGTTTGGATTTATTTGGGTATAACTCGAGTTCTGTTCGTCGAAAGTTAATTTCGACTTCGCCGTTGTGTTCGTAGCGTGGGTATTTAGCTACGGTGCGAATTTCGTCGAATTCCGAGGAGATTTGATTTTCGCGTCGTTTTGGTGTGTTAATAGTATGTAATTAATTATTTGATTTGGAGAGATGATCCTGCGGCTGAATTTATTCAGCAGTTATTTCCTTGCTTAGGTGGCAGCCTTGTATTGGCTTGCTTTCTTTAGAATTCTCTTATTTTAAGAGAATAGGCGGAAAGTTTTCGGTTTTCCCGAAGAGGTGCGTCCAGCTTTTATTTAAAAGCTTTGTTTTTGAAGTGGCGGCCCCACTTCCTTACCTTCTTCCCCTTCCCAAAAAGATAGAAACCGTCGCCTGCTTGTTCGGAAAATCAGAGGAGAAAAGCCGCCGTTCCTGCTCCCCTTCGGACGGTGATTCCGGGCTTGTTCGTGAACGGATTTCGTTTCCGAAAGCGGCGTTGTCTTGCTCTCTCTTAGATCTTCATTTCGACGGTAAGATATTCGTTTTTCGTAGAGTTTTGTTGAGATTTGGGATTTCGGTTTTGGAGATTTTTCCGCCATTAATGTTAGGAAGAATGTTTTAGGTGCTGCTGTTGTTAGTGCCGTGTGAAGAGGAGGGAAAGTCGTCCAAAGCTTCATTGGAAATCGAGGCAAGTGGTATTCTTGCCCTTAACAAGTTTCTTTTTTTGAATTTTCTTGCTGAATTTGAAATCCCTGTTAGCCCTAGTGTAGAGGCCTTGCTGTTCCTTCATTTGTTGCAAGTTGTAGGGTTTAGTTCTTCATATTAAGCCCCCCTACTTTGTGCTGTTGATGCCCAAATCTGTAGGCGTAATGCCATTTTGTTTTTCCTTACTTCGGATTTCTATCTGCTGTTTTCGGGTATAGCCGAGAGATAGTGTTGGAGGGGGTGCTTGCCGATTTGTTAGAAGTGTTACTTGAGAGGTAGTAAGCAAATTACTCGAGTATTGGAATTGAAATACTCGAGTAGTAGACATTTTACTCGAGTGTGGTAATGGGATACTCGAGTAGTAGGCAAACTACTCGAGTTCTGGAATTCTCTGTTTAGCCTGGCGTCGTTCGACTATCGTCGATCTCTGAATAGAGATAGTCGATCTTCGTTTAGTCTGGCTGTCGTTCGACCATCGTCGATCTCCAGATTAAGATCGTCGATCTGCGGTTTGTCTTATCTTCGTTCTCTGCTCGACGCTATTCCGGGAAGAATAACGTCGAGCTCAGCTTTTGCTTAGCTTCGAGCTCCGCTTGACGCTTTTCCAGGAAGAAAAACGTCGAGCTCTGTTCGTTCTTAGCTTCGTCCTTCGCTCAACGCTTTTCCTGGAGAGAAAACGTCGAGCTCCACTCGACGCTTTTCCGGGAGGAAAAGGCGTCGAGCTCAGCTTTCTATTTTGGCTTCGAGCTTCATTCGACTCTTTTCCGGGAGGAAAAGCGTCGAGCTCAGCTTTCTGTTTTAGCTTCGAGCTCCGTTCGACGCTTTTCCGGGAGGAAAAGGCGTCGAGCTCAGTTTTCTGGTTTGGCTTCGAGCTCCGTTCGACACTTTCCCGAGAGGAAAAGCGTCGAGCTCCGTTCGACGCTCGATGAGCATCGAGCTCAGCTTCGTTCTGTCTTAGCGCCGTTCGACGCTCGACGTTTCCTGGGAGGAGAACGTCGAGCCCAGTGTTTAGTCTTGAGCCGTTCGACGCTCGACGTTTTTTCCGGGAGGAAAACGTCGAGCTCAGCTCTTGTCTGATCTCCGATCAGCGCTCGACGATTTCTTGGAGGAAGATCGTCGAGCTTCGCTCGCCTTTAGCCTTCGACGATCGTCGACCTCCAGGATGATGATCGTTAGGCTTCTTTTTGGCCTTTAGCCTTCGACGATCGTCGACTTCTGACTGACGATCCTCGAGTTCCGTGTTACCTTTGTGGGATTGTGGTTAGAGTTTGGTTTTGGCATTGAGTGAGGCTAGCTCACTCAACGCCAAGGTTTGGGTAGGCATGGAGTGGGTCTCACTCAACGCCTTGTCGTGTTGATTCATTTCAACACTCTTTCTTTACCTTGATTTCTGTTCCCGAGTGGTTTCTTGTTGTATTTCTGGGTTTTCTTGTCGGCCATTTTCTTTATATTCTTGAAGGCCGAATCGTGGGTCGTGGTTGGTAGTTGTGGTTTGTAGCTCTTCAGGGGGTGGAGTTGTGTGATGTAGCCAAGGGCACTCTTGTTTTCTTGCTCCAGGTACGGCTGGGCATGTTGGGTGGAAGGTCCCTTGTGCTTTCACGTGTTGACCCTCGAGCTTGTTGACTTGGACATGGTGGATTGGGGGACTGCGTTTGCCTTCGATCCGGTTCCTCGTTGTTTGTTTTTGCTACTACCACTTCCCAAAGTTTAGGGTGTTAGAAGTTTCTTCCTTGGTGGTTTGCAGCACTTTTGGCTCTTGGTAGCCTAGTAGGCCCTGCAGGATGTTGTCCCTGGGTTGGGTTGTTGCTGTTTCCTTGCACGTGGTGCACTTTCTGTTGTCCTGTTTTGGACAGTTGTGACTCTTTTGCTACTGCATGTTTTTCAGTTACTTCTTCCTTTTGGTTGACTCTTTCATGCAGTTTTTACCTTGTTTTGCTTGCTGAGGTATTTTGTTTTCTTTTGGAATGCCTCAGGTTCTGAGCTGTAGCAGTTGGGTGGCTAGTTTACAGTGGTGGTGTTGGTGGTCTCTTGGACTTTGGAGATCCGTTTGCTTTGTTGGAGAGGTAGTTTTTCAGTACTTTCTTACAGACATACATATGTGCCAGTGGGTTCGTGTCAGGTTGTTGGCGCCCACTGGTAGTTTTTACCTTTGTACTGGATATATTTACTTATGCTGCTACCGTTTTCTGGAGATAGTCTACTTGCTCTGAGAAGGTTTTATGCTAGGTTGCTAGTTATTTTTAAACTATAAATATTATTATAAATAAAGCTCATGATCAGCATGTTTTACAAAACTTAATCACTATTTTCCAATCACGTATAAAGACCGTTTTCTTATATATTATATAAATTAAATGTAGGGTCTTGTATAGCATGAGTGGTTCTCTTGGGACCCTTATGCGCTCTTTAGGACGTCAAACCTGATAAAGTATTCTTCCACAGCGTATAAATATAGTTTTTCTTTTGTGGACTAGGTGATCCACAGAGCCGAGGGATACGGTCTCTAAAATATAACAGATTTTCTAATCATTAAACTCATGATTTTCTTTCATTAAGTTTGTAGGTGGTTTTGCCTGAACGTCAGCAGTTATCCCCTGCTTGACGTGGCATCATAACGCGTATTTTCTCATACTCTGATATTTCTTAATTCGGAGAAAATGCGGGTTGTGACAAACTCCTCCCCTCCTTAAGCCTCCATTGCCTCCTCCGGCTTCTCCTCCTTGAGCTGATGAACCTACACACCCATCGGGGCCTCCTGCTCAACTCTCGCCACTTGACCCTCCTCTTCATCCATCACTTCCTACAGACCCTCTTGTTCGATTCCAGCGGCTAGCTTCTCTTCTACCTCCATCGCCTCCTACAGGCTCTTCTCTTGCTGCTGCTCGACTTCCTCCCCCCTTTGGGCCTCCTTCTTAGCTTCTCCTACCACTTGCTCCTCTACCTCCGGACTCACCTCCTCTTGCTCTGCTAGCTCCCTCTCCAGCTCTTCGTCCTCCTCCATCCAAAACAAAGTGTTAACTGTAGTCACATAGCATTTTCTTGCCACCTTTGGATCCCCCCGTTATTGAACTTGAGACATTGATGAAACGAGGAGGGGACGCAGCGAAAGGCGCTGATGAGGGGACGCCCAAAGATGGCATTGTAACTACTTGTGGCATCCACTATCACGAACCTACAGTTTCGTGACACGCCCTCCAGTTTACATGCAGTACTACTCCTCCCTCTACCTCTTTCCGTTCTCCAGAAAACCCGAACAGTGGTCCATCTGAGGCTAGGACCCTCTTCCCCTTAACCTTCATCTCATCGAAGGCTTTCTTGAAGATGACGTTCACCAAGCTCCCATTGTCCACCAGTATCCTGGAGACCGTGAAGTTCTCCACCGCTGTCTGAATCACCAGGGCGTCACAGAACGGATCCTCGTAGTCCGGCATATCCGCGGATGAAAAGATGATTTTTTCTTCCGGATGGGGAGCTAAGGAGGTCAAGGCGAACCCTCTTCGGAACATGGTTTGAAGGCTCCCCTTGCAAGTTGCCTCTATCCCGACCCCTCCGTGGATCACTCTGATCCCTCCTCGGGTCTCCACGTCTACCCGGTCCTCGCATCTATCTTCCTCCCCTCCCTGCTGCACTTCCACGATCCTTACCGGCGGATCTTGTCTTCCCATTCCTCTGGCTTTCCGCATCTCCAAGAACTCCGGGCAGGTGGCCGTCGCGTGACCCTCCTCCTTGTGGAAGTCGCAGAAGGGCAACGCCACCCTGCCCCCTCTTCCTTCTCCACCTCCCCTTCTTCCAGCCACTCAAACTCCTCTTCTTCCTCCTCTTCCTCTACCAAACTCCATCGCTTCTTGCGGCGGAGGGAAGTGGTCTCTCGGTCCCTGCCTCCACGCCTGCTGATCAAGCCTCCTGGGCTCCCGATGGTTATCCCTTCCCTGCATACCTCCTCCCTTACCCTGGGGGCGACCCTCCTGAGGCCTCAAACCCAACAGGTTGTGTGGCTCCCGAGTCCCCCAACCTTGCTTCTGCCCCTGACTCCGGGGTTCTTCACTTCTCCTTTCCTCCCTCGGCTCCCTCGGCTCCCTCTGCTCCCTCTACTTGCCTGATGCTGGTTTCTTCACATCGTCCTCCGCCAACCGGGTCAACTTCCTAGCGAAAGTCGGGTTGCCTCTTTCAAAATCGATCTCTTTTGCCGCCCTCTCCATTAGCTCTTCAAAGGAGAGAGGGGGAACTCTCTTCAGCTCCATGCTAAAGAAACCTGGTCTCAACCCCAGGGTAAAGGCGAGCATCAGTGCATACCCCGGGACTTCCTGGACTAGGAGGATTTCTTCCTGGAACCGGTCAATATAATGACCCAACGTCTCATCCTGCTTCTGCCTTACCATAAATAGGCACTCTGCCTCCTTCTTCCGCTTCTTCGATGTCGAGAATCTCAATAGGAACCCCCTGCGCAGATCTTCAAAGTTGTATATGGAACTTGCCAGCAACTAGTGGAACCAGTCCCGGGCCTTCTCCTTCAACGTGATGGTAAACAACCGACACTTGAAGGCATCCGTCATCTGCCTGATTGAGACTACATGTAACGCCCCCCATTTTGCTCGACGATTTTATTTAAATGGGGAACATCATATTTATGACGTCGTGGCGTTACCTTTATCGTCAAGTTGACGACGCAATGTCGTAAAGGCATTTTCGCGTCCATACGGTCAAGTCGGTCGAATTCTTGTTGTAATGGGAAATTTTTGCATCTGGAATTTAAGTTAAGTAATTTTTGACTTGCTCGTCCAGTTTCGGCGCGATCCAAGCGATATTTGGGCCTCGGTGTTTTTCCGAAGTTTTGTGGAATTTATGTTCGTCGTAAACTTTGAAAATTTATATCTCGAGAATGGCTCGTCGGATTTAGGTTTTGGCTTTGCCGTTGGAATCGTAGTGCCAGTTTTCACCTATGGTGTGAGTTTCATTTAATTCGGCGCGTGTATGGGCCTCTGTTTTGAACTCTTGTCTCTTTGTTCAAAAATTTCATTTCAAGAATTTGCGCTTTGTTATCTCGAGTAGCCCGTTTCAGATTTTGATCGGACGCCGTTTTGAGGGTCAAAACGGTGTTGTATCAAAATATAGTAAACATCAAATTTGTTCGTCTTAACGATAGCTACAACTTTTATGTTGACCGCTTTTTGATTTGAAGCCATCTTAGACTCCTATTTTTAATTTTCCCAAAACTGCTCGTAAATAAGCTGTATTATTGATTTCTACTCGAGTACCATTGATCTACTCGAGTACTACTGTACTATCTCGAGTATTATGGTTTTTTTATCGAGTAATATTGAATTCTCTCGAGTCCCAGTGATTTTACTCGAGTATTATACGTTCCTCTCGAGTATTTTTCTCTTATTCTCGAGTAACCTTCATTCCTCTCGAGTAGTCATGTACATTCTACGTTTGGGCGCATTTTTGAGGGTCAAAAATGTATCGTATCGACAAATGGTCAACATAAAATTTGTTTGTCTCGACGAGATCTACAACTTTCATGTTAACCACTTTTCGATTGGAAGCCATCTTAGACCCCTATTTTTGATTTTCCCGAAGCAGCTCATGTCCAGCTCGGGTAAACTTGATCCACTCGAGTTCAAAGTCTTTTATCTCGAGTAGAATTGATCCACTCGAGTTCTATACCTATCCTCTCGAGTTACAGATGATTATCTCGAGTTTCCTAGTCTCCATCTCGAGTAGTTACCTCTCTCTCGAGTCACCATCTCGAGTAGACTTCTCCATCTCGAGTAGACCCATTCCACTCGAGTGGCTCTGTACAGTTAGAGTTCGGCCACCGTTTTGAGGGTCAAAACGGTGTCGTGTGAAAATATGGTCAGCATAAAATTTGTTCTTTTTGACGAGATCTACAACTTTCATGTTGGACACTTTCGATTTGATGTCATCTTAGACCTCTATTATCAGTTTTTCAGTAGCCACTCATAAATTACACGTTTTCCTGTATTTAGACAAAAAAATTTATAAGTACTTTTACATAATATATATATATATATATATGGACTTAGGTTTGATCAGAACTTCATCTTCTCCGATTCTTTTCCACCCGAACCAGAGCGGCGTGAGCGTGAGAGAGAAAATACTTTGTGAACCTTCCGGTGGCCGCCGACGGAGCACCGGTGCTCGAAATCTTCAACAGAGCGTAGTTCTGGAAAGCTCTCATCGAGAGCTACGCCATCGTAGTAAATTTTTCCCCTTTCTTTGAGTTTTCTCGTTAGGGTTTTTCGGCCCTAACCCCCTTTTCGACCATTTTTGTCTAGATTTCAACTTCCTCCATCCTCTTTTGCCCCGATCTGTGACGTGGACTGATTTGGAGAACTTTTTCGGTAAAATCAAGGCAAGTGGTGGTCTTCCCTCATTTCTCCTTGTCCGATTTGATGGTAACGGTTCAGTTTTTTATGTTCTTTAAAATTTTCTGCACTTTGTCTTCCAAGTTATTGCTACGATTAACTTTTTTGGATGATCACTCGATGTTGTAAGATTTTGTCTTAGTGAACTTGATCTTGTCATGATATATTTAATCGTTCTTGAAGTGTCTTATTGATGGATTTAAACGTCTTAGATTTCATTATTGAACGGATTAGTGTTATTTAGGATTGTAAATCGTTCCTAAGGGTTGATCAACCATGTCTTGAAACTAGAAGTGTCAAGTAGAATCTGACGTGCCAAGTCCCGAGCTTTATTTCATGATGTTTCTTTGTTGCGGGTGTTAGTGGGCAAATCCACCGACCGCAAGGTTTGTTTCATTCATTAGTACGCCGTGGAACTCTACTGGGTTTTGGGCATCTGCGGTGATTGGTGGAGTGTGCAAGTCTCCCCCGCATTTAGACGGATTTTAACATCTGTGAGGGGTGTATCTAGAGAAGTGACCACCCTGCCTGTGTTTATGAGTAGAGTTGACTACAGGTTACTAATAAAGTTTTGGAGTATTCTTTCTTATGATTTAATCATGCTCTCCCCTTGCTTCGGGTATCCTGTATGATTTGTTGTACGCGACGATTCACGTGAGTTCATTACTTCTAATTTATTTCTTGAGTTTTATTTATGTACCTTACTTCAGTACTATTGGTCTTGGGTTGGTACCCCGTTTGACCTTTGTTTTATTTTGTTTACTTCTCTGCTGTCATTTGTCCCTCTTGCTGAGGTGTTCTGTCTTTGGAATGCCTCAGGATCGGAGCATTAACAGGTAGTGGAGCCAGTTTTGGAGCCCTTGCAGCAGCAGGTTGGCTGTGGTTTTTCCCCTCGCCGTAGCGAGGTAGTTTGTTGTTTTAGTTTTCTTTGCCTAGTTTCAGACATATTCATACTGTGGGTTCGTGTCAGGTTGTTGACGCCCACAGGATTGTTGATTTCTTTTGACACTTGCTAGCTGATGTGGTTTTCTTACGTTCGGTGTATATTACTTGCTCTCTGGGATGATTTATTACTAGGATTGCATGTTAGATATTTTTAACCTATAAAACCCTACTATTAGTAAAGCATACGTGTCATCTCTTTCAAAACTGAGCCACTACTTTCTATTTAGCGTAAAGAATTTCTATACTTATTGTAAATCTAGGGTTGCATAGTATGAGTTCTCTCTCGGGGACATTTATACTCTTGTAGAATATTAGAGTCAATTTAAACAAGTATCTTCCGCAAGCGTATAACTTGTATTTTAAACTGTGGACTAGATGATTCACTAAGCCGAGGGATACGGCTACCATCATAACTTAAACTGGATTTTATTCATAACCATTTATGTTTTCTTTTAAAAATGTAGAGTTTGGAGTCTTGCCTGAACGTCTGCAGTTATCCCCTGCACGGCGTGGCATCACGACGCGTATTTTCCCCTTGCTCTGATATAATTAAATTGTTGGGAAAAATGCGGGTTGTGACACTACATCCTCGAACCACTGAACATGCTGCACCGGATCATCCTTCCCTGAGTAATAAGACATGTCCGGCTCCCGGAACACCTCTGGCACCGGAGCCGAGATGATAAGCTCGCAAAAGGGGCTCTCGCCTCCTGCCTGGCGAGAGGGAATGTCTCGCTCCCTCGGCTTATTGGCCCGATCCGAGAGACCGTGCCCAGGGAATAGTTCTCGCACAGCTGCCTCCCTCTCGCCAACTTTTGTCGAAACCTCCTTTCCGTGGCGCTTGCCTGGGAAGAGTTCCCGCGCGGCCACGTCTCTCTCGCCAACTTCTGCCAGGACCTCCTTCCCGGGGCGCTGCCCAGGTGCGTTCTCGCCCAGAAGCAGGACCGCCTCCACCGGAACCTGAGGCGTCTCCCACTCACTCCTTGCCTAGAAGGCCAGGCTGATGGTCTGTAGGACCTCTCGCCTAAAGTCCTCTAATATCTTCCTCGTCGCTTCCTCCCCCGGGATAGGGATACCCCCTGATCCAGACACTTCACCGTCACCCCAGTCATGGGACAAAACTCAAGGCTTTTCTGTACCGGCTGCATTCTACGCTCACCGGACCAGAACTGTTGGAGCCAAAATTGACCTCAACGAATGTTCAAAACAGGGGTGCAGCCAATATCTACTTCTCTCAAGCCCCTCCCCTTGACTTGTTATTAACGACCTAGGACTGACCCAAAGCCTCAGTAGGGAGGTCCCACCTCACACCCAAAAGATCTCTGAGAGCTTCCCCTCCAAAGCCAAAAGATGGGCTAGGAGCTCCTCAGAAAGAACTAGAGATTCAGAGAAAAAATTAGAGTCTGCTTTCTAAGGAGCCCTTATGAGTCTATTTATAGCCTTCTGCTGACCTGAAATTACTGAAGTACCCCTGGCCGGTCTGCCAATAGCCAAATCTCGCTGTCCAGAAAGCATTAAACGCAACCCCTGAGGGTATAACGGAAATTTTACGAAAGGGTAATTAAGTAATTTTACCCCAGACCCTGAGCCCCACTCGGCAAGAACTCTATGCCAAGAACCCTCTCGCCTTCATTTGACGGGAGCTAAAAAGGAGTGTCGAAAGTCTCAAGCTGAGCCGGCTCCTGCCTTATACGAGACACAATCCTTCTCGCCGACTCTGCCGGAAGAGGGTTCCGGCTGACCAACGGTGAACGCTCTCGCCCATTTCCAGGCGGGAGCTCCTCTAATCTTGACACTGTCACTGCTGAACGCGACGTCGAGTGAGTGGAGCTCACTCAACGCCTGTTGGGTACATTGGAAAATGTGTACCTGATTTGAAGAAGCCCAACTTAGCTCAATGATATACATCAAGGTGTATTTGATGTTGTTTTGAGTTGACATGTGCAGGTGAAGAAGTATTAAAGAATGCAGAAAAATATTCTAAGTCCACATGTCGACACCTGAAGAAATTGTGTCGACATTTCAGAATATTTGTGTCGACACTTCAGAATATCAGTGTCGACACAGAGAAAGATAGTCGACCACACTTATGTCGATACTGGGAAGCAGTGTCGACACATAAAGAAAATCGTCGACCTCAGCACTGGGAAGCAGTGTCGACACAGTGAAAGATAGTCGACACCCAGAGAAAGTTTGTCGACTAGTGAAAGATAGTCGACCAGAGAAAAATAGTCGACTAGTGGAAGATAGTCGACTAGTGAAAGATAGTCGACCAGAGAAAGAGTGTCGACTCACAAAAGAAGATAGTCGACCTCAACTGTGTCGACACTGGGTGGATGTGTCGACACCAGAAGATTGAGTCGACACATATTATCAGAAGTCGACTATGCTTGTGTCGACACCAGAAGACTGAGTCGACACATTTTGGCAGAGTTGAAGATTGCTGTGTCGACACCAGAAGACTGAGTCGACACATTTTGGCAGAGTTGAAGATTGCTGTGTCGACACCTGAAGGCTGAGTCGACACATACTGAGTTCTGAATCTACAACAACTGTGTCGACATACAGGACTTGTGTCGACACACTGCAGAGTCTATACCAAGCTATTTTTTTGAAGAAGCTGTATCGACTTAAAGGCAACTTAGTCGACATCATCAAAGACTGTGTCGACACCAAGGTCACTTGTGTCGACACAGATAGACAGTTTGGTCTCGACACTTTCTAACAGACTGTCTCGACATTTTGCTGTCCAAGGCTAAGGTACAGGAACTGTTTGAAGACTTGACAGCTGTGGGTTGCCACCGTTTAATTGAAGCTGTCAGACCTGTCAGAAAACAGTTAGAAACCGGATCAGCCGGTTACCATGAAGAAAGTCTATAAATAGACACATTCAGAAGGAAATTAACAACTAAGAAGAAAGATAACTGAAGAAGATCTAAGAAGAAGAAACAGAAGGATTACGATCCTGTTGTAGTTTCAATTCAAGAAAGTGCTAAGCTCTAAAGAAGATCTTCATCAGTAGATCTAAGAAGAAAAAGAAGAAGTCTGAAGTATCAGAAAAGGTGTTGGATAGAGAGGGATCCAGTCATCTTGAAGAAGAAGAAGGAAGCCATCAGTGGTTTCTCAAGAAGCTGTTTGGAAATCAACTCAGCTAAGTTCAGATTCAAGAAGCTTTGAAGAAAGCTCAGATTCAGTTGATTTCATCAGCTGATCAAGAAGTGTCTTGTCCTCTTCTCTCTCAACAAAGGCAAGACATTAAAATATCTTTTCTAAATTTCTGTAGGATCTGTTTACACAGATCTGAGTTGTAAGCCTGTGTTATAAAGGCTGAGTGTAGGAGAGGTGATCTCTGAGTGGTAGGGCTATTTGCCTGAGTGTAGGAGAAGGTTATTCTCTGAGTGGTAGGCCTTGAGGCAAGGCTGAGGTAGGGATGTTGAGCCTGAGTTGTAGGAACCTATCCAGGTTCTGAGCTGTAGGATCTGAGGATCTGAGAATAGTGGAAGTTTGGCCGAATCTAGCATACTGCTAGATAGGTGAAGGGGGAAAGTGGATGTACCCAGACCTTGGGGAACCACTATAAAACATTGTGCAATCTGTGATGCTTAGTTATCTGTGAATACTGTGCTAGATGTTTTAATTTGTAATTAAATTCTGCCTAGAAGTATAAACAAGAAATTAGAACCTATTCACCCCCCCCCCCTCTAGGTGTTTAGGTTGTCTTGAAAGTAAAACTATCAAGTGGTATTAGAGGGAGGTTCCTCAAAAAGGACTTAACAGTCTGAGGTAGATCTGAAAGGCAGAATCAAGATTCAAAAAGATGGGTTCTGGTGAGAATCATAAGGAGCTAGGGTCTATGAAATTACCCATATGCAAGAAAGAAATTTTTGGAATTTGGAAAGAAAGAGTCAGACTGTTTATGGAGGCATCTGACCCAAGGATTTACATCACAGTACAGGAAGGCCCCTTCATTCCAATGAAGGTATCAGTTCTTGATGCAAATATCCAAACTCCAAAGAGTTATTCAGAAATGACCAAGGATGAAATCATCTTGGCAACCATGGATAAAAGAGCTCAGAACATTATTGTTAGTGCCATAGATGATTCAACATTTCAGAATCTGATTCACTGCAAGACCTCCAAAGAGATGTGGGACACATTGATTGTCTACATGGAGGGATCTGAAGAAGTAAGGCAGGACATGAAATCTATGCTCAATCAGGAGTATGAAAGTTTTAGACAAGGAAAATCTGATAGCATAACTGAGTGCTACAAGAAATTCTATAGAATTGTGAATGAGCTTATGTCCTATGGAAGAGTCTTCAGTACTTATGAACTGAATGACAAATTCTTGAGATCCTTAACAAAGGATTGGGACACAAAGATCTGTGCCATAAGAGAAGTGGCTAAATTGGCAGAGATATCTCCTCCCACCTTGTTTGGAAAGTTGCTATCCTATGAAATGCAACTTATGGTGAGGAAGGAGGAGGAAAAGAATTCAAGAGGAGAGCATAGAGAAAAGACTGTGGCATTCAATGCAGAAGCCACTAGAAAGAATAGGAGGAAATCACCATCTCCTCCTAAGGAAGTTGCAGAAGATAGTTTTGAAAGTTCAGATAAGGGTTCAGAAAGCTGTGATTCAGATGCAGACTTTGCTGCATTCACAAGGCAATTCCAGAGGTTCTTGAAAAAGAAGCAATGGATGTCTAGGCCTTCCACATCACAGCAAGTTGATGACTATTATCAGAAGAAAAGGTCATCAAGGAAAGAGAAGAGCAGATCAAAGCCCAGCAAAGCTACTACTTCAAAGATTGTCTGCTATTGTTGCAATAGGCCTGGACATGTAGTGGATGACTGTCCTGATAAGAGAAAGGAGTCTTCAGACAAGAAAAAGACTCATCAGAAAGGCAAGAAGGAGAAATCCTTTGTTGCAAAGAAAGATAAGAGTCTAACAAACCAGTCAACTTCAGAGTCAGAATCTGAAGCTGAAGCATATATTGGACTATATGCTGCATCTGAAGAAGAGGAGTTTCTGCAGTTGCTAGACTCCATCAATGAACAAAAGGATCATCAGTGTATGGGGCTGATGGCAGGATCAGAAGAGGACATATGCCAGAATCAGTCTGGTCCTAATAAGGTACAATGTCCTTCTATTACATCTGTTTGTTGTACAAGTGAAGAATCAGCTACATCTGCATCAAGTGATGTAGATGCATCTGAATCTGAAGGAGATGTCTATCAATTGATTGACAAGTATGGGGACTTGCTGCAGACCCTTAAGAAATGCAAGAACCTGGTTAAATCTCAGGCTCAGGAAATTGCTGAACTAAGGGTTGCTACAACTGAGTTAGAGAAAGTTATTGATCAAAAATTAAATGAAATTGCCAAGCTGAAGAATATAACTATTATTCAGATGGGCACAATTAACTATACTAATGATCAAGTGAAGAGTCTGGAGGCCAGACTTAGAATTGAAATGGATTTAGTGGCTAGTTACTCTAAGCCAAAATCTGTCTTACCCTTGATAGATGAATTTGTCACTCAAAAGGGTAAGGCTGGATTAGGATTTAAAGGTAACTTCAGGGCTGGCAGATTCAAGAGGAAAGGCAAAGCTCCTGTTCAGCCACTAAACCTTTCAGTCCCCATAAAGTTTAGTAAGGTGAAAGTGCCTTCTAACAAATATGATCATGAAGATATTCAAGGTCATATTAAGACTAATGTTCTGAAGAACAAGGGTGTAAATGCAAGCAGGCCTACCTATGGTCATAAACCCAATGGTTTTAAGAAATCAGTAGGTGAAGTTGCTGCAGCACAAGCAATGAACAGAAATTCTTCTGACAAGGATGTATCTAGATCTAGATACAATAAGTTTGAATGTTGGTGATGTGGCAAGAGAGGCCATTTTGCACTAGACTGCGGGTATAACCCAAGTGTTATAAAGAACAATAGTCTACCTATTAGAAGAGGTTATGGTAGCTTTTTTAATGCTAACCTGAACCAAGGACCCAAGACTTACTTGGGTTCTAAGGGTAAGTAATTCTGTGTTGCAGGTGAATCCAAGTAACCATGCCCCTATATGGTACTTGGATAGTGGTTGTTCCAGGCACATGACTGGAACAAAGGGGCTGCTGAAGGAGTATTCATCTGTCAAAGATGGACCTAAAGTGATCTTTGGTGGATCTGAAAAAGGAGTCATCAAAGGGTTTGGTAACATTTCTTCTAACCTAATTACTATCACTCAAGTGGCTTATGTAAAAGGTTTGAAACATAATCTAATAAGCATAAGCCAGCTAAGTGATTTAGGATATGACATTTCATTTGTTAAAGATGGATGTCATATCAAGAGGTCAAGTGATCAAAAGATCATACTGACAGGGTATAGGAAGAGAAATGTATATTGTCTTAATTTTGAATGTGAGAAGAAGGCTTCTCCCATCTGTCTTGTAGCTGATGACAATGCTTCTCATTGTGTTAAGTGGCACAAGAGATTGGCTCATCTAAACTACAAGACAATTGGCCAACTCTTTAGCAAAGAGTTAGTGAGGAATGGACCTCAAGTTAAGTGTATAAAGGAAGGGATATGCTCAGCTTGTCAAAAGGGCAAGCAGACAAAATCCTCCTTTCAAAGCCTTAAAATCAAGGATTCTGTGAGGTGCTTATACCTCTTGCATATGGATCTTTTTGGTCCTATGCCAGTTCACATTCTAGGTAGGAGAGTCTACACTTTTGTGGTTGTAGATGACTATTCAAGATTTACATGGGTGTTCTTTCTGAGACAAAAATCTGAAACCCCAAGTGTATTACTCAATTTTGTAAAGCAAATTCAGAATGAACTAAATAGTACAGTGGTCAAAATCAGAAGTGACCATGGTACTGAGTTTTAATCTGAAAGCATAACAAAATTGTGTAAAGACTTTGGGATTTTCCAAGAGTTCTCCTCACCTAGAACACCTCAGCAAAATGGAATTGCTGAAAGAAAGAATAGAACATTAATTGAAGCTGGTAGAACTCTATTGAGTGACATCTCTCTCCCAAAATATTTTTGGGCTGAGGCAGTTAACACTGCTTGTCATGTAATCAATAGGGCCACTATCACCAAAAGCCACAAAATGACTCCCTATGAGATTGTGAAAGGCAGAAAACCAAATCTATCTTACTTTAGGATCTTTGGTTGCAAGTGTTATATACTTAACAATGGCAAGTCATATTTGACTTAGTTTGCTGCCAAATCCCAGGATGGGATATTTATTGGGTACAGCACAAATAGTAAGGCCTATAGAGTCTTCAACTTGACTACTCAAGTTGTTGAAGAATCTGTGCATGTTGTGTTTGATGAAACAAGATTAATCAACTGTGAGTTGTCTTGTAGATCAAATGACTCAACAGGTATAAGCAAAAGTATGGACAAGCTCTCCATTACTGAAGTATCAAAGGAAGATGGGGCATTGGAAAATGAAGACTTCTGTCCAGGGGGAGAACAAGACACTATAGAAGCTGAAGAAAACCAAGAGATTCAGCTAAATGAAGGAGCTGGAGATGTTCAACCAGAAGGGAATCTTCCTCCAGCTACAAGACATTTAAGAGATCATCCAGCTGATCAGATAATAGGTGATCCAAGACAGGGGGTGCAAACTAGAAGTAGAAATCAAAACACAGTTCTACATTCAAGTTTCCTGTCACAAATGGAGCCTAAGAAGTTTGAAGAAGCTATCCAAGACCAGCACTGGATTGATGCTATGCAAGAGGAGCTGAATCAATTCAGAAGGTGCAATGTCTGGGAGCTTGTTCCTAAACCAAGAGGCCACAACATAATTGGCACAAAATGGATCTATAGGAACAAGCTAGATGAAAGTGGAATAATAGTAAAGAATAAAGAAAGATTGGTTGCAAAAGGATACAGGCAGGAAGAAGGGATTGACTTTGATCAAACCTTTGCTCCAGTAGCAAGGCTGGAGGCAATCAGAATATTCCTTGCCTATGCAGCCTATCAAGACTTCAAAGTATACCAGATGGATGTGAAGTCAGCATTTCTGAATGGTGATCTTAAGAAGAAGTATATGTAGAGCAGCCATCAGGTTTTGTAGATCCTCTTAAACCTGATTTTGTTTATAAGCTTAGGAAAGCTCTGTATGGGTTAAAGCAAGCCCCAAGGGCTTGGTATGAAACCCTGTCTACTTTCCTTATTGGGAATAAATTCTCAAGAGGAAAAATTGACAAAACTCTATTCCTTAGGGAATCCAAAGGCAAGATCATCTTAGTACAGATCTATGTTGATGACATAATCTTTGGATCTACTGAAAACAACCTTTGTAAAAAGTTTGCCAAACTTATGCAAGGGAAGTTTGAGATGAGCAGTATGGGGGAACTGAAATTCTTCTTGGGACTCCAAGTAAGACAGACTGATGATGGCTTGTCCATATCCCAGTCTAAGTTCACCAAAGAATTGATTAAAAAATATGGTATGGAGTCATCCTCCACCATGAGAACTCCTATGGAAACAAGTATGCCTATATGCAAAAATGATGCAGGTAAACCTGTTGATGAGACTTTGTATAGAGGAATAGTTGGCTCACTACTATATCTCACTGCTAGTAGACCAGATATTATGTATGCTACATGTGTCTGTGCTAGGTACCAAGCCTGCCCTAAAGAATCTCATTATACTGCAGTCAAAAGGATTCTGAGATATCTTTAGGGCACACCTAATCTAGGTCTTTGGTACCCTAGGAATAGAGATTTTCAACTAACAGGCTATTCAGATGCAGATTTTGCAGGATGTAGAGAGGATAGGAAGAGTACTACAGGTACTTGTCAATTCCTGGTAGGAAGACTAATATCATGGAGTAGTAAGAAGCAGACCAGTGTGGCAATTTCCACAGCTGAGTCTGAGTATGTTGTTGCTGGAAGCTGCTGTGCACAGCTATTATGGATGCAGCATCAGCTTAAGGATTATGGTATTCAAGTAAGTAGAACACCTCTTTTGTGTGATTCTAAGAGTGCAATTTCTATTGCTAATAATCCTGTTTCTCATAGTAGAACTAAGCATATAGAAATAAAATACCATTTTCTTAGAGAACATGTAGAAAAAGAAGACATCTCATTGGAATTTGTGAAAACAGATTATCAAATAGCAGATGTGTTTACTAAGCCCCTGGATGAGACCAAATTCAATAAATTCAAAATTGAATTAGGTATGTTAACCATTGATTAGTGTAATCACAAAATCATCAACAATGAAGTTGAAGTGGTAACAAGACATTCAAGTGATATAAATACACATTGAAGTAGTATCAAGTACTTTGTAGTACTTATAAGTTGTGTTAAACAAACAGAAATTTGCTAAGTAAGATGGTGTCGACACATTCAGTAATAATGTGTCGACTCAGGGTAGTAATGTTGACAAGTCAGAGATGTGGTGTCGACACAGAAAATATGTGTCAACACTTAAGAATCTTATTGTCGACTTATCCAGGAATGTAGTGTCGACTTCACCAGGATAGTGGTGTCGACACTTACAGATTTTGTGTCGACACTTATACTAAGAGTCGACACAGAATTTCTGAAGCTCTACTAAATATCTCTGGTGTCGACATAACAGCAAATTGGTGTCGACACATAATAGACGGACTTGATGTCGAGACAATAGAAGCTTGTGTCGACACATTCCATCTGTGTCGACACTTATAGTCTGTTTTTGGCGACTTTTGATCTTCTTTAAACAGAAGGTATAAATAGGTCAAAAACTCATTCTGTCGACACTCTTACAAGGTTTTCGAAACCCTGTGTCGACATTCTCTCTCTCTCTCTTTCTCTCATCTTTCAAGCTTACTCGACTGATCATGGCGCCAAAGATTGAAGATAATGTGAATGAAGGATATGAGTTGGTGCGCCAGGCCTTTGCTGCTGCTCCTCCAGATGTTCTCGGGGTTATCTCTCTCCTCTCCGACTCAGGATTAGAATTTCTGGTCTCCGAACCATCTAAGATATGGAAGAAGGAGGTGCATGAGTTCTTTACTTCTGTATCTGTAGACTCTGAGAGTCATGAGATAAAATCCACAGTTCATGGGTCATCAGTGGAGATTACACCAAGTAAGTTAAGAACAATTCTACAATTACCTATAATTGAGAATGAAGAGGATGTCCCTGCTTCTAAATCAAGGGAGGCTCTTCAATGGTGTGGATTGGATTCCACCATGAAAATTGGAGCAGCATTCAACAGGAAAGGAATGAATCAACAGGGCAAGTTCCTGTCTGAGGTGGTTTGAAAAGTTATTCTGTGCAAGCCAGGTGGACATGATAGGATTTCTGCCTATATGTTCAGCCTAATGACCAGGATTATGTTTACAATTCCAACGGATTGGTCAACTGTAATCTTTGAAAAGATTAAGGAAGGAATCAAGAAGCCAAATCTGGCTAGAATAATGAGTATCTACCTAAGTAAGGAGATTCCTGATGTTATGCAACAACAACCTGGAACAAAAATTAATCACATGAGAAGGATGGACATGAGATTGTTCTCCAGATGGGATAGGGTGCTGACCAAAGAGATGCCTGAAGTGGAAAGGCAGGATTCACCTGAGAAATCCCCAGGTCATGCTACCAGTACTGAGCACCAACAAGAAGAGCAAGTAAGACAAGAGGTTGAGGATCAGCCTGCTTGTACACAAGTTCAGGATGCCACAATACCTGCAATTCAAGTAGAAGAAGTAAGAATACCAGCTCAGCAAGTTTATTCACCTACACAGACTGTATCTACTCATGACCAGGTACAGGTGCAGGGGGAGCTGGTGTATTTTCCTACAAAAGACATTTCTAATATTTCAATTTCTGCACAGGTCCAGGAAAAGCAAGTGTCCTCACCTGCCCAGGACATCCCCAATACTGAACAAGTACAGGGGGAGAAGCTGTCTGAGCAAGTGCAAGAGGAAGCTCAAATTGATTTATCTCAAGATTTGAATACTGCAGATGTACCAGCCCAGAAGGAATATACTCTTGAGGAGTTATTTCCAAAAGATGAAATAGTTACTGATAGAATGGAAGTGGAGCAAGCAATTGAGGGGGAGCCTGTGCATGTTGAGACTGTACAACATGGCACTGAAGCAGCTGTTCCTCCTCCTCCCAAAGAAAGAGTTCAAATTGATAGTACTTCTGATTCTGAGAGTGAAGAAGCCAGGGTGGCTAAGAAGAGAAAACTTATGGTCTTCCAGAGAAGGAGCAAGATCTACAAGCAGGCTCTACAATCTACAGCACATCACACTCCTTCTGACTTTGATTATAACAAGTTTTTGGTCGATTTACAAGTGAAATTGGATGAACACAGAGTGGCCATTGAAAAATATGTTGATGAGAACAACAAGTCCTTGCAATTTGACTTAGCTCAAGATATAAAATCTATTAGGTTTGAGGTCAATATGCATAAGAAGGAGATGACTGATTGCTTCCATAAGGGAGGTAATGTTGTGGTGTATTTGGCAAAATAACAGCAGACTATCATCCCTAAGGTGGATGATATTGCTTTAAAGCAAAGCTATGTCTTGGAAAATCAGATAAGGATGAATGATAATTTAACTGAATCTCATTATGAGATCATTGAGGAATTGAAAAAGATTGTTCCAGGCCTGCCTGCAGCTAGAGCAAAAGAAATGGAAGAATTTGATAAGAACTTTCAAGCTGCTATTGATTCTGTTAAAACTGCTATCACTACCTCTCAAAAGGAAATATCTGACAAGCTTCTAAAGTTAAAACCATTCTTTAAAGAGGGTGTGAATTATCTGGATGGCCAAATTAGATTTCAGAAGGAAGATCTAAGAGATCATATTTCTAGAGAAGCCATAAAGGGGGAGAGGTTGTTAGTTCATGCAGGCTCAGAGCACACCAAATGGGTGACCAATAGTATTCGATCCACATTGGGATATCCACCATTGTGTGATGATGTTATGGTGGCTGAGTCAGGAATACAAACAAGTCTACTTGAAGGCAATCAACTTGAGGTTGCCCAAGTCATTTACCCTCCTCCAGATTATGATATGATTGATCAGCAAGTTCAAGGAATGTATAGTCCTCCAAAGGAGGTTACTAATGTTATTATTGGGAAGGTTGATAAGCCTGAGGCTACTTTGAAAGACCAGCAAGATGCTCTACTATCTAAGAAAAGATTTAGAGAGCAGGCTGAACTTAAGCCAGACTTTGAGCAGTGGAGTCCTACTTCCAGAAATATAATACTCACTGCATGGAAGGCTGTCAAAGACCAACAACATGAGAGAGGCAAGTGGTTCAATGAGATGGAATGGCAGAAGTATGAAGCCAGGCAAGAGGCAATAGTCCAGTTTAGAAGAAAAGCCAAGCTGGGTAGGCAGCCTCCAGATGCTCAGGAGCCAAGCAAGTACTTCCCAAAGCCCTTTCATTATTTTGAAAGGCAAAGGCTCAAGGAAGAAGCAAAGAAGAAGGCTGATCTAAAAGGCAAGAAGCCAGCTGAAGATTCTGAAGCTCCTGTGAAGGCTCAAGTTCTATCTGGCAAAGGGATTATCATTAAAGAGCCTGATCAGTCTTAATTTTTAGTTCTTTCAAAGTATTTTGTAATGTTTTGATTAAATCATTAAATGTAAATCTCTGTATTCAAACATTATCAAGCTATAAACAAAATGTTGGTTGGTATCATATAATGTTCATTCTGTGATGGATTGTTTTTATTTTGTTTATATTAAGTATTCCAGTTATGTCATATATCATCAGTTTATACTTTTTATAAATGGTGTATATCATTGGCTATAGGGTTATGACTTCTCCAAATAGGGGGAGATTGTTGGGTATATTGGAAAATGTGTACCTGATTTGAAGAAGCCCAACTTAGCTCAATGATATACATCAATGTGTATTTGATGTTGTTTTGAGTTGACATGTGCAGGTGAAGAAGTATTAAAGAATGCAAAAAAATATTCTAAGTCCACATGTCGACACCTGAAGAAATTGTGTCGACACTTCAGAATATTTGTGTCGACACTTCAGAATATCAGTGTCGACACAGAGAAAGATAGTCGACCACACTTATGTCGACACTGGGAAGCAGTGTCGACACATAAAGAAAATCGTCGACCTCAGCACTGGGAAGCAGTGTCGACACAGTGAAAGATAGTCGACACCCAGAGAAAGTTTGTCGACTAGTGAAAGATAGTCGACCAGAGAAAAATAGTCGATTAGTGGAAGATAGTCGACTAGTGAAAGATAGTCGACCAGAGAAAGAGTGTCGACTCACAAAAGAAGATAGTCGACCTCAACTATGTCGACACTGGGTGGATGTGTCGACACCAGAAGATTGAGTCGACACATATTATCAGAAGTCGACTATGCTTGTGTCGACACCAGAAGACTGAGTCGACACATTTTGGCAGAGTTGAAGATTGTTGTGTCGACACCAGAAGACTGAGTCGACACATTTTGGCAGAGTTGAAGATTGCTGTGTCGACACCTGAAGGCTGAGTCGACACATACTGAGTTCTGAATCTACAACAACTGTGTTGACACACAGGACTTGTGTCGACACACTGCAGAGTCTAGACCAAGTTATTTTTTTGAAGAAGCTGTGTCGACTTAAAGGCAACTTAGTCGACATCATCAAAGACTGTGTCGACACCAAGGTCACTTGTGTCGACACAGATAGACAGTTTGGTCTCGACACTTTCTAACAGACTGTCTCGACATTTTGCTGTCCAAGGCTAAGGTACAGGAACTGTTTGAAGACTTGACAGCTGTGGGTTGCCACCGTTTAACTGAAGCTGTCAGACCTGTCAGAAAACAGTTAGAAACCGGATCAGCCGGTTACCATGAAGAAAGTCTATAAATAGACACATTCAGAAGGAAATTAACAACTAAGAAGAAAGATAACTGAAGAAGATCTAAGAAGAAGGAACAGAAGGATTACGATCCTGTTGTAGTTTCAATTCAAGAAAGTGCTAAGCTCTAAAGAAGATCTTCATCAGTAGATCTAAGAAGAAAAAGAAGAAGTCTGAAGTATCAGAAAAGGTGTTGGATAGAGAGGGATCCAATCATCTTGAAGAAGAAGAAGGAAGCCATCAGTGGTTTCTCAAGAAGCTGTTTGGAAATCAACTCAGCTAAGTTCAGATTCAAGAAGCTTTGAAGAAAGCTCAGATTCAGTTGATTTCATCAGCTGATCAAGAAGTGTCTTGTCCTCTTCTCTCTCAATAAAGGCAAGACATTAAAATATCTTTTCTAAATTTCTGTAGGATCTGTTTACACAGATCTGAGTTGTAAGCCTGTGTTATAAAGGCTGAGTGTAGGAGAGGTGATCTCTGAGTGGTAGGGCTATTTGCCTGAGTGTAGGAGAAGGTTATTCTCTGAGTGGTAGGCCTTGAGGCAAGGCTGAGGTAGGGCTGTTGAGCCTGAGTTGTAGGAACCTATCCAGGTTCTGAGCTGTAGGATCTGAGGATCTGAGAATAGTGGAAGTTTGGCCGAATCTAGCATACTGCTAGATAGGTGAAGGGGGAAAGTGGATGTACCCAGACCTTGGGGAACCACTATAAAACATTGTGCAATCTGTGATGCTTAGTTATCTGTGAATGTTGTGCTAGATGTTTTAATTTGTAATTAAATTCTGCCTAGAAGTATAAAAAAGAAATTAGAACCTATTCACCCCCCCCCCCTCTAGGTGTTTAGGTTGTCTTGAAAGTAAAACTATCAACGCCCTTGCTGCTTACCACAGCGTTGAGTGAGTGGAGCTCACCCAACGCCCTTGCTGCTGACTATGGCGTTGAGTGAGTGGAGCTCACTCAGCGCGGCGTTGAGACCACTCAACGCCTTCTTGTTCGCTTTTGGTCACGGGCGGGATCTCGCCTGCTCCTATGCGGGAGCTCCTCCGGCGCGAGAGCTCTTCTAGTCTTCAGGCCCATGCAAGACCGAGGCTGGTCCAACCCCAACCATTGATGCCTCCGGGTCCTACCCAGCGAATATGGGTTGTACATGTTTACTTTTACTTGTCTCTATTTTGTTTCCATTGACTCATACTTATCTCTCTTCCTCCACTTCACCATGAGTAACTAATCCTCCTTGTACTCGATCTTGATGATCCAAGGTTCGAGTTGATTAATTTATGATGCTCTAGTTTGCTTTTTCTTTGTAAGGTTTAGACCTTGATTTACTCTTGATTAATCGTGTTTGGAGATATTTTATCGATATATATTTTCCATCTTTGTTTCCACTATTATCTAGCCGAGAGGCCCGTAGTTTGTAGTGAACACTCAAGAGTAAAGAGAGTTGCACACACCCCTCGAGAGAGGCTGACGTTAAATCTCGGGATTGGAGTGAAATCCAATTGCGTGGTTCACAGCGTAAAGCGAGCTTTAGGCCTCCGATTTGGACGAGAGTTCAGTCGGACCTTCATAAACTCAGGTGGGCACGACTTCGATAGAAGTGTGTTCATGCTTTAGGAACCTCCACGGTCAAGGTCATTTGCCTTATTAAGTTAGAGTTCATTATCGCATTTTGATCAACATAGGCCAAGGTGATTCTCGATTGAGTGCATTTCTTAATCATTGTTTAACCCCTCATTTTAATCGTTAGTTGTGGCCTCGCTGATTAAGAGCAAGTGCTTTTCTTTATGCAATTAGTCTCTTCTTTTAATTTAGTTAACAACACTAAAAGTTTCTTCGATAAGATAATAGTCTTCGTGTTAGTAAGATTACTCAACGGTTCCCGGATTTTAATACGACACTTGTGTCCCCTAGTTACAATTCGATAGGTATACTAGCCTAGTGGGATTACTAGTTCGGCTCTTTTTCTTTTCACGATTAGCAGACACTAGAAGTGGAGGAGAGGACGCGGTCTGGCGAGTTTGAATCCTCGGCGAGTAGGCCTGGGATGAGGTATGCAACTGTCACATGATCAGCTTTTAGGCAAAGGAAGCCGTCAATCCTAAGCTTGGCGAGGATGGCTTCCACCGTCGCTTGCGCTATCCCGCAGGAGGATAGCCGACATCTCGTCCCCATGCATGTGGATCCTTTTGCCCATCCCATACAGATTCTCCTCCTGCTATGACCCAGTCGGGCGATTATCGCAGTAAACTAAGAGATCTTCGAGGGCGACCGGGCGAGTTTCCAACTCCGCGACCCGTATTTGATAAGCTTCCAGCTAGGCTTTGGTGTTGGCGAGTTGTTGCTCGAGCTCAGAAAACATCTTTGCGGTCTCGATCTCGGCGGCCTGCGAGTATCAACATCAATCATTTAGTAAAAAGATCCAAGTATAGAGTCAACTAAGTCGTGCCGAGGAGGCGACCTACCTCATACTCTTTCTAGTAAACAGATTGCATCCCCAGGTGAATCTCCTTCTGCGAAACGATCCTCAACGCCTCCTGCGTCTCGAGGAGTTTCCTTGTTATAAAGTACCCTAGCTCGGCAGTCCGAAGGATCGAGCAAGAAGTCTGGTGGCCGAGCACCTCTGGGCTGAGTTCCTACATTGACCCAGCATCTGCTCTCCCATATAGCATGAAGGCGGCGTCGAAGGCCTCCCCCTTGTCCTCCTAGTATTTCGATCAGGCGGGTAGGTTCGTGCTCATTGTCACCTTATGCTCTCCTTCTGACCAGGAAACGAGTGGGCGACCGAAGGCATCCTTGCCACCTCACCCGAGGTTGTAGTTCAGGTGGTAGTAAGGCGCCCTGATGTCGACTTGGAGATTCCCTCTCGTCGAAGAGCTCGTGAGAGAGAATGGCTCGCTTGCTCGCGTGGTCTGTGGACTTGACTTTCTCTTTCCCCTTGGTGAGGCCCTTGCCGTCGACGCGTGACTGGACCAAGCCGCTCCAAGCCGGCGGGATCTTCTTACCCTTGTATGGTAAGGTCAAGGAGTCAGTGCGAGGGCGCGACCTCCTTCGCAGGAGGAAGCAGTTCTCATCGGAGTTCGCGAGTAGCTGAAGGTATCAGAGAGCAGTTAGTGGATTTTTAGCAGACCAAGTTCAGGTCGACGAGAAAGGAAGTGTTTAAATTGTGAAGTGAAAGTGGGGGTTGATCAGGCTGACCGCGCGGCCTGGGCGGACAATACTACGGACTAATGGTGCGGCCTGGGCAGTCTGATGTTGCGGCCTGGTGATGGCAACCAGCCAGTTCGGCTAGTAGTTCAGCAATTCGCTAGTTCCCTGGTGTAACTGTACGGATAGGTTGTGTGTCCGCGGGAGGGGCGAACTTATTCTGAGTTTGCGGAGTCCACTTGATGCGGACTACTTTTGGAGATCGGGAGATCAGCTTTGTCCTGTGCCCTTGCTCTGGTGGTGCAGTTAGGAGGTAATCGCAGAGTTCGAAGTTAGGCGACCTGTATTGGAGCTGGCGGACTGGGTGGTCAGTTGTTCTTATCCGCAGAGATCGCGCCAGAGGTTCTCTGGTTTGGAACTTTGTCATTTGTGACAAGTTCAGCTTTTGATTGCAGAGACCGCAATGTCCGCTGGTTGATCGGGAAGGTTGTGCCCTTGGTCGTGGACATTATTTATTGCAGGCTGGTGCGGTGTTAGCTGGCATGCGGACTGGCTTCCTGTCCGGCCTCCTTTTGATAGCAGGCAGATAGGCTAGTGTCCGGCCTATCCCTGCGGACTGGGCGGACTTCTCTGTTCTAGCTGTGGGATGGGGTGGTGTCTCTATCTACTAGGGCTGTGACCACACTCCTCTCCGCGCCTATAAATAAGACCCCCCTTGTGACATCATAATTAACTGAATGAATAGTAATTTGAACGTGGGTTAATAACTGCGGCCTCATATTTTCTGTCCGGGTGGTTTGAGAAGGGTAACCAGTTTGCTGTTTGCATGTTGTGCGGCTAGTACTGAGAAGCCAGGTTTTTGGTGCTGACTACGGTGAGGGATCAATGACGCTTGCGGTTAACAATCAACGATTTTGCAGCAATTTGCATTTACGGCTAGCCGGTCTTCTCTCTAGCTTTACAGTTCAATAACTTGTCCGCCAGTTTTGGCGGTCTATTCTTCAGTTCAACAATGGCTATTGTTCGCGGACTCTGGCAGCTAGGCAACCTATGCGGTTAGGCAGCTTGCAGAGAGCGGACAAGATCTTCAGCAGAATAACGGGTAGTCTGCATGACCTCGCGGTCTCGGGGGAATTCGCTATTTAGTTCGGCAAGAGCGGCAGTCTCGACGGTCTCAGCTTCTGTCCGCTCGGCTTGTTTTTTGTTGTTTCTTTCTTCCTTGTTTTACTTGGCGAAATCATGTCTCGCCATGTATACCTCTTGCTGTAATGAAGATTGTTAATACTTGACCTTCTTGTTGCTTTCCTTATGTCTAGTTTGTTGAGCTCGGTTTATTGTTAGAGTGTTCCTTCGCCTAGTTACCGCTTTCTACTTGATCAAGTTGCCATCTTGATAGCTCTGAAAGTTTTACTTGGTATCAGAGCTATCTCCTGGTCATCTTGAGAAATTTCAACATGGTATCAGAGGGAACAGAGGCATGAGCAGTGATCAACCTCAGTTGTGCTTGGCGCTTCTTGAAGCTTATATATCCATGGTTGTTGTAATGGAAGGTGGTTACGCAAGTGGTCTTAGTATTGAGCTTCTTACATCGACTAACTTTAAAAAGTGGAAGTCGTGTATGAAGAGCTTCTCCTGGGTTAAGAGTTATGGGAAGTCTTCGGTGGTGAAGACAAGCAAGAAGTTACTGCTGCAACATGTACTGCTGAACAGGTGAGGGCTTGGAGAAAGACTAATGCGAAAGCAGAGTTTGCTCTCAAGCAGGCTATCTCACCGTAAATCTTTGATCACATATTTGGATGTGAGTCTATTGCTGAGATTTGGACATCCATCGATGGATTGTTCAACAGTAAGAATGTAGCACGACTACAGTTCTTAAAGAATGAGTTGTCTAGAGCAACTCAAGGAAATCTGCCCATCTCAAAGTTCTTTCTTAAGATGAAGAACCTGTGCGCTGAGATCTTAGCGTTGGACCCAGATGAGCCCATTTCTGAAGCCAAGATAAAAAGGCACATAATACGCAGTTTGGGGAAAGAATTTGTGGCCTTTGTGACTTCTGTTCAAGGCTGAGCTACTCAGTCACCCTTGTTGGAGCTGGAGAACCTGTTGTCTTCGCAGGAGAGCCTAGCTAGATAGATGGTTTGGGTCACTATCTCTAAAGGTGGTAGTGAGGCTCTCTTCACAGGTAAGAAGAAGAAGAGATGGGAGAAGAAGAAGACTGTTGTTGAGGATGGGATTTCAACTTACTATCAGCAAGAGAGGAGTGCTTCTCCTAAGAAGAGTTGGAAGAAAGAGTTGAAGTGCTATAGGTACAATTAGCCAGATCACTTCAACTGAGACTACAAGGTCAAGATACAGCCTGGGCATGTGCAGATAAGGAGGGAGCTGGTTCCAGTGCTGAGGAAGCTAGTGGAGAGGATATTTTTTGATGGGCACATGTGTCTGTGCTCTTTCCACTGTCGACTATAAAGATGATTGGATAGTTAACTCGGGGTGTAGTCATCACCTCACTGGAGATGAGTCAAAGTTCTCATCGCTGCAAACATTCTCAGGTAATGAAGCTATCATAACCGTTGATGATACTGTTCATACTATAGAGAAGGAGGGTGTAGTGTCATTGGGTTGTCCTCAGGGTTCACTCACATTATGGAGTGTCTATCACATACTTGGCATGAAGAAGAACCTCTTCTCTGTGACCAATGCGGTTGACGCGGGCTATCACATTCTATTTAGTTCAATAGAAGTGAAAATTCTCTACAACGTATAAGCGATAAAGGCTTATATTGCTCATATAGGTAGAAGAGTTAGAGACTTGTTTGTTTTATCAACAATTTCTTATGTTGATCGGATGAGGGCCAATGATAGCGCTGATATATGATATGAAAGACTAGGACACGTCGGGATAGACAAGTTGAAAGCTATGACAGATAAAAGTCTTGTGAAAGTCTTGCCTAAGTTGTCATTCGCCAGAGAAGGCCACGTTTGCACGGGGTGTCAATATGGAAAGGCTCATCACCTTCCATTTGACAAGTCACAAACAAGGAGTAAAGCACAATTGGAGTGTATCCATGGTGATTTGATGGGGACAACTGTCACCGATAGTCTTGGAGGAAGCAGATACATGCTGGTGCTGATTGATGACTATTCAAGATACACATGGGTGTATTTCATAAAGGAGAAGTCAGATGATTTTTGATTATTTGTGGAGTTCAAGGAGCATGTGGAGGGTCGGCTTGACCTGCAGATCAAGAAGTTAAGAACAGATAATGGATGTGAGCTCGTTTCATCCGAGTTCTCTAACTTTTGTAGGAAGCATGAGATCTAGAGAGAGCTCACTTGTGCTCATACTCCATAACAAAATGGAGTAGCAGAGCAAAAAATCCGTCATCTGACAGAAATATGCAAGTGTTGGCTTCATGCAAAAGGAATTCATAGGTCCTTCTGGGTAGAGGGAATGTCGTGCGCATCTTATGTCATCAATCAGATGTCTCTAAGTCTGATCAACATGAAGTCTCCCATTAAGATGATGTTCAATGAGAAGCCTAGCGTGGACTATGAAGCCTCCCGTTTGGCTCAACCTGCTACATACACGTCCTGGATACTCTCAGGACTAAGCTGGATGCGAAGGAAAGGAAGCTTGTCTTTGTGGGCTATGACGAGCGAAAGAAGGGATGGAAGTGTATGGATCCAGTGATGAGGAAGTTCATTGTCTCCATGGATGTGGTCTTCGATGAGCTAACATCACATGGAGGTAGCTCATCTGTGGAGCTATCAGAGAGAAGGATAGATGAAGGGCAGAAGGAGGTTGCTGAAGATCTTCAAGTGGAGCTGCCTGTGTCCCCAGGAGCTCTAGGTGTTTCAAGTTCTAGGGCAGAGGCCTCTCGTTCAAAAAGTAGGGGGAGCGACGCTCAAAGTGTGCCTGGGAATGGAGCTGATTCTAAAGAAGCAGCGGAGGTGGTGAGCAAGGTCAGACTCTTCGGAGATCGAAGAGGACCTTCAAGCAACAAGCTTGTTATAGCGAAGTAAACACGGTGAGCTTTGTCTCCTGTTTTTTCGCAGGCCCTCTAGATGAGCGAGAGCCTTCTAGCTTTAATGAAGCCACTGGATTCAAGGAGTGGGAAGATGCCATGGATGAGGAGATGGCTGCTCTCAAGAAGAATGAGACCTGGGACCTTATGGCCAAGGTTGATGGCGTTACTCCTGTGACTTGCAAGTGGGTATATGATGAGTACAATTATGATAGATTCTGACTATCATAATTGTAATCATGTCCACTGTTTTCTACCTCTTTACTCAAGTAATTGCACAAAATAGTTGAGATTTGGTATTGTCATGAATAGTAGAGCATATGTTATAGTCGTTACTATTTTATGTATTGAACTCCCCATTTATTATGTTATTTTTCTAATGCAGGTACGACTAATCAGTGGAACTAAAAGTCTTGGAGAAAACAGGGGAGTTGATGGGACCAGGAGGGCTGATCAAAGCAGAAGAATTGGTCGAACATGGGTAGGAACACGCCCGTGTGCCTACCCGTGTTCTATCTTAGCTGGAACTATTTATTCACACGGGTCTGAACACGCCCGTGTGTCCAGACCGTGTGCTTCTCGGGACAAATCGAAGAATTAAATCTGGCCGACCCGTGTCCGAAGAACATGAAGAACAACACGGCCGTGTTCTCCAACATGGCCGTGTCAGTACCCGTGTCATCCAACACGGCCCATGACCAAACACGTCTGCTCGTGTGGAACTGCCTTGGAACTGCCGACACGGCCTGCAACACGGCCATATCGGAACCCGTGTTCGACCATGTTTGCTATGAGACTATAAAAACCTGGAGAAAAATTTTATTCTGGACTTTTTTGGATCAATTTTATTTGGAGATTTTCTGGAGAACGAAAGTGGAGCACCCAAGAGAAGGAAGGCTTGAAGGAGATATTTGTATGCATTTATTCTTCAATTTATCTCATTTAATCTTGTTTCTCTCTTGGTAATCCAACTTTATTTATGTTTTAATTTTCATGAACAATGTGTTTGAACAAATTAGTAATCATGTATCTTCTTGTTTTAAACAATTCCATGGTATTTTGTTCGTATATGGGTTTGCAAACATTGAGAATTATCCTTGTTATGAATGATTATTTGCTTTTACATGAATTCCAAATGTCTAGATTGAGAAATTGGATTCTTTGGATGATGGTTGAATCTTCATATTTATGTGTTAATTCTCTTTGTAATCTAAAATTCATGATCGAGAGATATGTTTCTTGGAAAATTAGAATACGAAATGATGGAATTATGGTATTTTAGAAATAAAGTTCCATGAATCTATGTAGTAGATAGGGTATTTCATTCAATGCAAATTTGAGTATTGTAAATTGTTCGAGAGAAGATTTACTTAACTTAGATTTAAATTTCAAATTGCTCGAGAGAGAATTTGATAATTAGTTTAACCCTTTACAATACAATGAATTTGATAGTTTTGTTATGGCATGATTACATAAAATGATGATGTTCATTGAACGCCTTTAACTTTCAGTTTGAAATTATTTTTGTAACTCTCCAATATAATTTTTATCCAAGTAGTCATAGTTAGGATTAATCTATGTTAGAACGAAATTTTAAATGTAGGTATGATAATAGAGTGAGAGTGAGTACAAGTAGTTGAAAGGACCTATAGAATACGATACGAGATGTAAGCTTCTCTTATACTATGATTGAGAGGTGCACTTGCCTGAAAGATAATTCAATCTAGCTTATGCCCATCTACATAGTTATGATAAAACGTAGAATGACTCTGCATCAAGGTTAGGCTTTGTGAAAATAATCATCAAGTTTTTGGCGCCGTTGCCGGGGAACCCTTTTTAATATTTTGAAAGCTTTAACTCTATTAATCTACCATTTTTGTTTACTCATAAATATATGTAATATAGTTTATAGTATAATTATATTATTTAATCTCTATTTTGTAGTCTGTTAGTCTATGACCAGGGAAAGAAATTCTGGGCTAGAACCATTTCAATCTGATCCAGAATGACTTATTCATAACACCAATCAAAGAGACGTGGGTATTAACACCACAGATATTGAAACCGAACTGTCAGAAGAAGAAACAGTGAATCAAGGAGAACACCATCCTGAGGATTTAGATATCATGGCAAACCAAAATGAGCAAACCATGTCTGACTTTGCTAGACCTAATCTCCAAGGAACTGGGTCAAGCATTGTTCGACCTCCCATTCCAACCAATAATTTCGAACTGAAGCCGAGCGTGATACAAATGGTGCAACAATATGTTCAATATGATGGCTTACAAGACGAGGACCCCAATACACACTTAGCCGGATTCCTAGAGATATGTGATACTTTCAAGATTAATGGTGTCTCCAACGATGCCATTAGATTGAGATTGTTCCCATTCTCATTAAGGCATAAGGCAAAGTAGTGGCTCAATTCGTTACCTCGAGGTTCCATTACTACTTGGGACATGATGGTTGAGAAGTTTTTGATGAAGTATTTTCCACCGGCAAAGCCCGCAAAGTTAAGAAACGACATCTCTACGTATGTTCAATTGGAGGCTGAATCATTGTACGATACTTGGGAACGATTCAAAGAATTATTAAGGAGATGCCCCCATCATGCCTTACCTTCTTGGCTTCAGATTCAGACCTTCTACAATGGTCTAAATCCAGCCACCAGACAGATGATTGATGCGACTAGTGGAGGCACCTTGAACAATAAGACACCTGAGGCCGCCCAGCAGTTGATAGAAGAAATGGCAATGAATAGCTACCGATGGACTACCGTGCAGGCCAAAGTCTACTAAGCCTGCCGGGATGTATGAAGTGGATGTCGTAACAGCCTTAGCAATTCAAGTGGAGAAACTCCATCAAAAGATGGACAACCTTTCTTTAGCTACGCCCCCCATGGTACCTCAATAATGGGACCCTTCCCTTATTGGATTACCTAGTGGTGAACCTCAAGTGCAAGAACATGTAGACTACATGGGTAATAATCCCAGATCACCTTTCAATCCTGCAAACAACCCATATAGTTTTACATAAAACCAAGGATGGAGGAACCACCCCAATTTCTCTTGGGGAGGGCAAGGCAACCAAGGCAACCAAGGCAAACAACCCATGTTTGGACAACAACAATAACAATTGGAGCCAAGGAAACCAACATTGGAAGATGTCCTTGCAAAGTTCATGCAAACTACCGATGTTGCCTTCCGTAATCAAGAGGGTTCTATTCGAAATTTGGAGAATCAGATTGGGCAGTTGGCAAGGATGGTATCAGAGAGACAACAAGGGACACTTCCAGGAAATACTGAGACAAATCCAAAGGAGCATGCAAGAGCAATTCAGTTGAGGAGCGGGAAGGAATTACAAGACCCAAGGCTTGCACAGGATGCACCTCTAGAGGAGTCCAGTGGAGAAGCACCGAACGTGACACCAATGGAATATCAACCAGCCGTACCATATCCAGCAAAGATAAACAAGGAGCGTATGGATGCGCAATATGGTAAATTTTTATCTATGATTAAACAATTGCATGTTAATTTACCTTTTTCTGATATTATTCAAATGCCCAAGTATGAAAAATTTTTGAAGGATTTAATTTCTAATAAAAGGAAAATAGAAGAATTATCTTTAGTCACACTAAGTGAAGAATGCTCTGCTATTTTACAAAATAAATTACCACAAAAACTTAAGGATCCCGACTCTTTTTCAATTCCATGTTTAATCGGTGATTTGCAAGTTAATAAAGCTTTAGCGGATTTAGGAACTAGTATAAATTTGATGCCTTATAAATTATATTTGAAACTAGGCCTAGGGGAACTTAGCCCGACTAGGATGAGCATCCAGTTGGCAGATAGGTCGGTTAAGTACCCAAGAGGTATAGTGGAGGATGTATTAGTTAAGGTAGACAAATTTATATTTCCTGCCGATTTTGTTATTTTAGATATGGACGAAAATATAGAAGTACCACTTATACTTGGTCATCCATTTCTAGCCACTTCTAGAGCTCTTATTGATGTTTTTGATGGTAAATTAGTTTTGAGAGTAGGGGAGGATGAAGTCACTTTTCAAATTGGCAATACTATGAAACAATCTTTGGATAGTGATGATTGTTGCTACTTTTCTCATGGTGTTGATGATCTAATGACTTCTATTGATTCTAATTTTTATTATAAAGACCCTTTAGAAATTTGCATTACTAATTGCTTTCTAGAAGACGAAACTAGTGAAGACATTGTTGAGCATTTATTTTTTCTAGATAGCTCAGTTTCGATGAATGGAAATACTGAATATAACTTACTTATAACAGAAGGAAATCATGAAGTTCATAAGAATAATACTAAGAATCCACCTGTAGTTGAATTAAAAAATTTACCGGATCATCTTGAGTATGCATTCTTAGGAACTAATTCGTCTTACCCAGTTATCATTTCTTCTCATCTTTCTGAGATTGAAAAAACCAAATTATTAACTGTGTTGAAAAAATGTAAAGGTGCAATAGCCTGACAAATATCTGATATAAAAGGTATTAATCCTAGTTTTTGCACTCATAAAATCCTTTTGGAAGAAAACTATAAGTCATCTATTCAACCGCAACGTAGGCTTAATCCTAATATGAAAGAGGTAGTTAAGGCTGAAATTGTTAAATTGTTAGATGCTGGTATGATATACCCTATCTCCGATAGTTCATGGGTTAGTCCTGTCCAAGTCGTTCCTAAGAAGGGTGGTTTAACTGTAGTAGCAAACGATAAAAATGAATTAATTCCAACGCGAACAATAACAGGTTGGCGTGTCTGTATAGACTATAGGAAGCTAAACGATGCCACTAGGAAGGACCATTTCCCTTTACCCTTTATTGACCAAATATTAGAACGCTTGTCAGGGCATGCGTATAATTGTTTTCTAGATGGACTTTCTGGGTATTTCCAAATCCCAATTGCCCCAGAAGACCAAGAGAAAACAACGTTCACGTGCCCATTCGGCACCTTTGCCTATAGGCGTATGCCTTTCGGTCTATGTAATGCCCCCGCTACTTTCCAAAGATGCATGTTGGCCATCTTCAATGAGTATGTTGAAGATATCATGGAAGTGTTTATGGATGACTTCTCCATCTTTGGAGATTCCTTTGATTTATGTTTGAATAATTTAGAAAAAGTTTTGAGGAGGTGTGAGGAAACTAACTTAGTACTTAGCTGGGAGAAGTGCCATTTTATGGTACAAGAAGGGTTAGTACTTGGTCATAAAATCTCCAATCAAGGAATTCAAGTAGATAGAGCGAAGATAGAGACAATAGAAAAGTTACCACCACCAACATCCGTTAAGGCAGTGAGAAGTTTTTTAGGCCACGCCGGATTTTACCGTCGGTTTATTAAAGACTTCTCCAAAATTGCTAAACCACTCACGAGACTTTTAGAAAAGGACACACCTTTTCTCTTTAATCAAGAGTGTCTACATGCTTTTGAGTTCTTAAAAGAGAGATTAATTAATTCTACTATTATGATAGCGCCTGATTTTACTCAGCCTTTTGAAATCATGTGTGATGCTAGCAGTTTTGCGGTAGGAGCTGTTCTAGGACAACACCGAAACAAACATTTTCATCCTATATTTTATGCTAGTAAAACACTTAATAATGCACAAGAGAATTATACTACTACTGAAAAAGAACTTCTAGCAGTAGTTTTTGCCTTTGATAAATTTAGATCCTATTTAACATTGTCCAAGGTAGTAGTTTACACGGATCACTCTGCACTTAAATATTTGCTAGCCAAGGCGGACGCAAAGCCTCGTTTAATCCGTTGGGTTCTTCTATTGCAAGAATTTGATTTAGAAATTAGGGATAAACGAGGAGCAGAAAACTTAGCGGCAGACCATCTTTCACGTTTAGAAAATCCATTACGAGCAATGTTAGAAGAATCTGAAATTTCTGATGCATTCCCTGAGGAATCGTTATTTGCCTTATCTTCGAAAGTAAACAATAATTATCCATGGTTTGCAGATTATGCAAACTATCTTGTTGTTAAGGTCCTCCCACAGGATTTTTCATATCAGCAGAAAAAGAAATTTTTCTCCGACTTGAAATATTACTTTTGGGAGGACCCTTTTCTTTTTCGGATATGTGCAGATTCCGTGATCCGAAGGTGTGTATCAGCCGAGGAAGGGTGGATAATCCTAGAGCAGTGTCACTCAGGTCCTACCTGTGGTCACTATGGAGCAAATCGCTCTGCGAAAAAGGTTCTTGATTCGGGTTTTTATTGGCCCCTTCTATTCAGGGATGCCCAAAGGTATGTGCTTTCATGTGATTATTGTCAGAAAACAGGTAATATTTCTAAATTACATGAAATGCCGCAAAACTTTATTCTTGAATGTGAAGTATTTGATGTGTGGGGGATAGATTTTATGGGCCCATTTCCAGTTTCATTCGGGAATAAATTTATCTTGGTAGCCGTAGATTACGTATCAAAGTGGGTTGAGGCGCAAGCTTTACCTACTAATGATAGTAGAGTAGTAATTCAATTCTTGAAATCTCTATTTGCGCGATTTGGCACACCACGTACACTTATTAGCGATAGGGGTTCTCACTTTTGCAATCTACAGCTAGATAAGGTATTGCAGAAATATGGAGTCGTACATAGGACAGCTACACCATATCATCCGCAGACTAGTGGTCAAGTTGAGGTATCCAATAGAGAACTTAAACGTATCCTAAAAAAATCTATAGAAGGGAATAGAAAACAATGGTCTAGGAAACTAAACGATTGTTTATGGGCTTATAGGACCGCATTTAAAACACCTATAGGAACCACCCCCTTTAGATTAGTCTATGGTAAATCCTGTCACTTACCTATAGAATTAGAGCACAAGTCATATTGGGCAATACGATCTCTAAATTTTGATACTAATTCTATAGGGGAAAAACGCAAACTTTAACTTA
Source organism: Platanthera zijinensis (assembly GCA_039513925.1). Classification (NCBI taxonomy): domain Eukaryota; kingdom Viridiplantae; phylum Streptophyta; class Magnoliopsida; order Asparagales; family Orchidaceae; genus Platanthera; species Platanthera zijinensis. The sequence continues at coordinate 119,529,742 of CM077079.1, forward strand.
ACGAACTAGACGAATGGAGGACTATGGCATATGAGAACTCCAGAATTTATAAGGAGAGAACCAAATTATTTCATGACCGTCACCTCCGAAAAACCAAAACATTCAACGAGGGTGACCAGGTTCTCCTTTTTAATTCTAGGCTGCGTCTATTCCCAGGGAAGCTTAGGTCTAAGTGGTCCGGACCCTTCCAAGTTAAAAAAGTTTTCCCCTATGGCACCGTCGAACTAACTCACCCTGAAAAAGGAGATTTTAAAGTCAACGGGCACCGGTTAAAACTTTATTATAGTGCACTTCCTCAAGCTTCTGCTCGCCTAGAATCCTGCCTTCATCTAGACTAAGAAACTATATATATATAATTCAATAGTAACTTGTCTAAATAGTTTATAAAAATTTTAATGAAAACTTTATTTAAATTTCTACACCGAAAAATAAAATAAAATAAAATAACGAACTTAGGAGAAATCAATATTTAAGAAGAGTACACGGCCAAGCACACGGCCGTGTGCTTGGCCGTGTCGAGCACACGCGCAGTCACCCAGCCGTGCACCTTATTTAAACCAGGAAAGACAGAAATTTCCAGAGCACCACACACGCAAATACACGCCCGTGTGCATTGCCGTGTCATTCATCGCAATTTCAAATGTTACGCTAGCGACTAACACGGGTCTCCACACAACCGTGTTTGTGGCCGTGTTTCAATGAACACGGCTGTTAACCCAACCATGTGCACACCCGTGTCGATGAGGCCAATTAAAGCGATTTCATCCAGAGAAGGACACGGGTTCCACACACACCCGTGTTGCGGACTGTGTCCGATCCAACCACCTGTCAGATTGACCACACGGGGCAGTGGACACGGCCGTGTTGTTGACCGTGTCCACTGATACGAGCAGTTCCCGCGAAATGACCACACGTCTCCTTGGAGACCATGTTTCCCGCCCACGTAGATTCCCTAACACGGGTGCACACACGGCCGTGTGTACACCCGTGTTCAACTTCTTTTTATAGGGGCCGTGTTCGACTTCTTTCATTCCATCATTTTCCACTTTCTCCCCTTTTCTTCCTGCAACCAGTACAGCCGGAGCTCCCCCAATTTCGTGCAATCGCCTCATCGCTTCGCTATTTACATCATCGGTATACTTCCTGGGTTTCTATCCATAAGATCTCTTCTTATGTATTTGATTTTTTTTCCCATCTTTATTCGCTTTAGACTATTTTGTTCCTTTATTTTCAGATCATGTCATCTTCACGTAGCCAAGGCGGTCGCCGGTGTAGACCGGAACTTCAAGCGCTGTCTACTGAAAGACGCGATGTCGCTCAACCCTTAGTTTTCACGGATGCAGTGCATACGAACCGCTATAACCGCCTACAAACAAAGAAATTTCAGGACATACGAATGATCGACTGGGACGTCTTGGAAGCCATCGGTCTTACTGCAAATGTTAAGGAATTAATTTCTGTAATAGGGTGGCAAGGTTTTTTTGAAATAGAAGAGTTAGGTTTCCGCGAGCTCACGCTCAAGTTTTTGTCCACCTTCTATTTAAACCTTCGACCCTCCATGATCGATGATGGAAGACCAACCGAGGGGAATATCTCATTTCGGGTAGGGGGCACCTTCTACACGCTATCTCTCATCCAATTTACACAACATTTAGGAGTGTACGAAGAGGCCTTCCTCTTTAGTGATGCCTACTCGGATCTGAATTTTAGTCTCCCCAGTCGCGACCAGGCGGGCGATATTTGGCGCCGTCTCTCTTTTGACACCGAGCCCTACGAAGCCAAGAGGTCTAAGGCCTCAAAGCTGGTGTCCCCCGCCGTACATTACGTTCATCATCTGCTTAGCCATACTCTGAGCGGCCGGGGCGAAAGCTCCGGCATAGTTAGCCGACAGGACATCCTTTATCTGCAAAGCATGACAGCCCGTTACCCCCATCCACTTAGGTTATATGCTTGCTCACTTCATTCTGCATCAGGCGGAGAACTCCCACGTCGGGTCCATCTGTGTAGCCCCTTACATTACGCGCTTGGCCAGGAATATGGGAATATTTTCGCCTCTTCCCCCGATGACGGTGGTAGCAAGGACAATGCCCATCACCATGGCAAGTCTTCGATCCATCCGCCTCGTTTCAGCACGTCAAGGCCGGGGTGGGATTACTTACACCATTGCGAGTCGTGGACGCCATGTCCACGACGACGACGAGGAGATAGATCCAGACCTCGATGAGCCTCTCATTCCCCCACCCCGCTCGACGTATACTCAGGGGGAGTCCTCTTCTGCCCAGCCTCCGCGGCAGTCTTGATATGCACAGGAGATCCAGCGCTTCTACGACACTCAGCTATCGCCGCGCCTTCAGCGTATCGAGGAGACGCAGCAGCGGACTGAGGACGTCATGTATCAGATCCGGCAACACTTAGGGATTACTAGCCCACCACGAGCAGCTCCTCATCGACCACGCACTCAGGATGATCCGGCGGACCAAGATGATACTCCTATGTATTTTTGATTTTATATCCCTGTATCGTTGTATCCTTTTTATTGATATTATCATGATCTTGTATTAGCAGTATATCTAGAAATATTTTATTTTTTTTGCTCATTGTTTTGTTCTGTGCTCCTTTATATTCATGATCATCAGTTCTCTCTATCTTGGTGCAATAATAACCTCAATTTGTTTTTAATATATATATATATATTTTTTTGCAATGAGGACATTGCAACACAAGTCTGGGGGTATTGGTGTTGACAGTGGGGTGCATGATTACAGTTACTGATATTATCTTTATCATAGTACTCTCTTTCTCTATCACAGCATTCTATTACTATTCTTTAAGCTTTCCGTACTTCACTCATTGAGAATATAACTATCTAATTTACTTTTGCACGCTGATTAAACCGAATTCGTGTTCAAATTTGTTGATTAGTAACTATGTATAGAAGTTCATTAGCTTACTTTTCTCCATAAAATTTGGTTTAAAAATATTATCCTTTATATTATTAACTAATAATCGCTCCATTTTAGAAAATATATTTATCTATACTAAAGTGAGTCGATGAATGCAATATTTTGATAATTGTGTATTAGGAGATCAAAATTAAATAACAAAACTTTTCTCTATTGGTGTCTAGAACTAACCAACGATCCTCAAACCTTTTGCACATGTTAATTAGTAAAGGTGGAAATGACTTAGGCCTCCTTTTGGATAGCTTGAGCCGTTCACATCCCAAAACCTTAAACATTATACCCTTGCTCACCCAATTTGGACCTTATACCTATATTTTTGTGATATTCCAACTCCAAAATTCACCAAGGCAATTCCTCACCTAGTAGCACCTATCATTGAGTTTGTCATGAAATGAATTTTCATAGTGATATGTGGCCTGAGTGCGTGTACACTTGCACCCATTTGGAATGATCCCTACTATGAAATCCCTAAAAACAAAAACATAGTGATATGTGGCCTGAGTGAGTGTGACTTTGCACCCATTCAGAATGATCCCTACTATGGACCTTTGGTTAAGAAACAAAGAAAAAAATATATGGGAAGTATAATACGTGCAAAGTCTAGGGGTGCTCGTAGAATATCAATGTTTGTTAAGGTATTGACCATACCAAGGGCTCAATTGTGATCTAGGTGTGCAAAGAAAAAAATAAACCCATCGAGTTATTTTTTTTTAGTTGCTTACCCCACCTATTATTACCTATCCTAAGCCAAAAAGGTTACACCACCATACAAGTCCTAAGGATCCAACTTTACTAATTCTCATTAGTGCTATGGAGAGGGTGTGTAAAGGAAAGTGTATGATTATCAATAGAGGTATGTTTAAGTTTTGAAAGACTAATGCATATGTTATTAAGATTATTCTTTCTCCTTACAATAGTAATGGATAACTATAATCCTAATTCTAAGAAAGAGCGAAAAATAGTTAAGATATGTATTGGAGGAATTTTTAAGAAAAAGTTATATTTAGAAAAGTCTGCTATACTATTTCCTATACAATTACAGCATCAAATTTCTATTTGAATTCAAAACAATCAATGTGTAGAAGTAGAATTATGTATCGTTAACTCAATTGTTTGAATTAGTTTGCTTAGGGACAAGCAAACACTCAAGTCTGGGGGTATTTGATGAGTACAATTATGATAGATTCTGACTATCATAATTGTAATCATGTCCACTGTTTTCTACCTCTTTACTCAAGTAATTGCGCAAAATAGTTGAGAATTGGTATTGTCATGAATAGTAGAGCATAAGTTATAGTTGTTACTATTTTATGTATTGAACTCCCCACTTATTACGTCATTTTTCTAATGCAGGTATGACTAATCAGTGGAACTAAAAGTCTTGGAGCAAACAGGGGAGTTGACGGGACCAGGAGGGCTGATCAAAGCAGAAGAATTGGTCGAACACGGGTAGGAACACGCCCGTGTGCCTACCCGTGTTCTATCTTAGCTGGAACTATTTATTCACACGGGTCTGAACACGCCCGTGTGTCCAGACTGTGTCCTTCTCGGGACAAATCGAAGAATTAAATCCGGCCGACCCGTGTCCGAAGAACATGAAGAACAACACGGCCGTGTTCTCCAACACGGCCGTGTCAGTACCCGTGTCATCCAACACGGCCCATGACCAAACACGTCTGCTCGTGTGGAACTGCCTTGGAACTGCCGACACGGCCTGCAACACAGCCGTGTCGGAACCCGTGTTCGACCATGTTTGCTATGAGACTATAAAAACCTGGAGAAAAATTTTATTCTGGACTTTTTTGGATCAATTTTATTTGGAGATTTTCTGGAGAACGAAAGTGGAGCACCCAAGAGAAGGAAGGCTTGAAGGAGATATTTGTATGCATTTATTCTTCAATTTATCTCATTTAATCTTGTATCTCTCTTGGTAATCCAACTTTATTTATCTTTTAATTTTCATGAACAATGTGTTTGAACAAATTAGTAATCATGTATCTTCTTGTTTTAATCAATTTCATGGTATTTTGTTCGTATATGGGTTTGCAAACATTGAGAATTATCCTTGTTATGAATGATTATTTGCTTTTACATGAATTCCAAATGTCTAGATTGAGAAATTGGATTCTTTGGATGATGGTTGAATCTTCATATTTATGAGTTAATTCTCTTTGTAATCTAAAATTCATGATCGAGAGATATGTTTCTTGGAAAATTAGAATACGAAATGATGGAATTATGGTATTTTAGAAATAAAGTTCCATGAATCTATGTAGTAGATAGGGTATTTCATTCAATACAAATTTGAGTATTGTAAATTGTTCGAGAGAAGATTTACTTAACTTAGATTTAAATTTCAAATTGCTCGAGAGAGACTTTGATAATTAGTTTAACCCTTTACAATACAATGAATTTGATAGTTTTGTTATGGCATGATTACATAAAATGATGATGTTCATTGAACGCCTTTAACTTTCGGTTTGAAATTATTTTTGTAACTCTCCAATATAATTTTTATCCAAGTAGTCATAGTTAGGATTAATCTATGTTAGAACGAAATTTTAAATGTAGGTATGATAATAGAGTGAGAGTGAGTACAAGTAGTTGAAAGGACCCTGTGGAATACGATACGAGATGTAAGCTTCTCTTATACTATGATTGATAGGTGCACTTGCCTGAAAGATAATTCAATCTAGCTTATGCCCATCTACATAGTTATGATAAAATGTAGAATGACTCCGCATCAAGGTTAAGCTTTGTGAAAATAATCATCAGTATATAAGCTGAAGAAGAAGGCGGATTGAAGCATCGAGAGGTACAAGGCTCGCCTTGTAGCTCGAGGTTTTTCACAAGAGTACGACAAAGACTATAAAGAGACGTTCAGTCCTGTGGCAAAGATTACTTGAGTTCGGGTGGTGATAGCCTTGGCGGCTTTCCAGGGTTGGAAGATGTGGCAGTTAGACGTAAAGAATGTCTTTCTTTACAGGGAAATCGACAAAGACATTTTCATGGATCAGCCACTGGGCTACATATTTGAAGAACATCTGGACTACGTCTGCAAGCTTCGGAAAGCCCTCTATGGTTTGAAGCAGGCTCCTCGACCTTGGTATGGGAAGATCGCAAAATACCTCCATTTCGGTGGTTACCTTGCTTCTAATTAAGACTTGAGCTTGTTCATCAAGTAGAAGGGGAGCTTCTGGTCTTGGTGCTGTTGTACGTGGATGATATGATCATCACGGGTAACTCCAAGAGGAGGTAGCTAGGCTCAGGGTAGAGCTAGCTATAAGATTCGAGATGAAGGACTTGGGTGAACTACACCACTTCCTTGGACTCGAGGTGGAGAGGAAAGAGAGCGACATACTCATTTCCCAATAGGGCTATGCAGAGAGAATTGTTCAGCGATTCGGCATGCGGGAGGGGAAGAGTAGCTCTACGCCATTTGACTCTGGCATCAAACTTCGTCGAGATGAGGGGAGGATTCTTCTAGATCCTCTTGTGTTCTGGGCTCTGATTGGGAGCCTTATTTACTTGACGATCACAAGGCCAGACATTGCTTATGCAGGTGGCCGAGTAAGTCGGTATATGGTGGAACCCAGGAAGCCTCATCTAATGGCAGCAAGGAACATTCTGAAATATGTGAAGTCCACTTCTGATATGGGTCTCCTTTATGGGAGAGACACAGGCTTTACTCTTCAAGCATACTCGGATGCTGATTATGGAGGAGATTCAGACGACCGGAAGTCAACATCTGGTTATGTCTTAATGTGTGGATCAACTAGTATCTCTTTGTGTAGCAAAACGCAAGACTCGGTGTCCGTCTCTACTACAGAAGCTGAGTACAAGGCTTCGGCTTTGGCAGCTCGGGAAGCCATTTGGATTTGGAGGCTAGTAGAGGACGTCTATGAAGAAGTGTGCGGTACAACTCTGCTTTGTGGTGACAATGAGAGTGCCCTGAAATTGGTTAATAATCTAGTTTGTCAGGCGCGGACCAGGCATATAGAGATTGAACACCACTTCATTCGAGAGAAGGTGTTGGAGGGATCTCTTATAGTTGAGCATGTGCGGAGTAAGGACAACATCATGGACATCTTCACGAAGCTGTTGCTGAAGGGGCCATTTACTCAGTTATGAGAACTCCTGGGTTTGGTCACTACTTCTCACTTTAAGGGGGAGTGTTGAAATTATGAAGTGAAAGTGGGGGTTGATCATGCTGACTGCGCGGCCTGGGCGGACAGTCCTACAGACTGATGGTGCGGCCTGGGTAGTCTGATGTTGTGGCCTGGTGATGGCAACCAGCCAGTTCGTCTAGTTGTTCAGTAGTTGGATAGTTCCCTGGTGTAACCATGTGGATAGGTGGTGTGACCGCGGGAGGGGCGGACTCATTCTGAGTTCACGGAGTCCGCTTGATGCAGAATGCTTTTGGAGATTGGGAGATAAGCTTTGGCACGTGCCCTTGCTCTGGTGGTGCAGTTAGGAGGTAACCACAGAGTTTGTTGTTAGGCGAGCTGTATTGGAGCTGGCGGACTGGGTGGTCAGTTGTTCTTCTCCGCAGAGATCGCGCTAGAGGTTCTTCGGTTTTGAACTTGGACATTTGTGACAAGTTTGACTTTTGATTGCAGAGTCCGCAATGTCTGATGGTTGACCGGGCGGCTTGTGCCCTTGGTCGTGGACATTGTATATTGCGGGATGGTGCGGTGTCCGTTGGCGTGTGGAATGGCTTCCTATCCGGCCTTCTTTTAATAGAAGACGGATAGGCAAGTGTCTGATATGTCCTTGCGGACTCGGCGGACTGCTCTGTACTAGCTGCGTGTTGGGGTGGTGTCTCTATCTACTAGGGCGGTGACCACACTCCTCTCCGCGCCTATAAATAGGACCCCCCCTGTGACATCATAATTAACTGAATGAACAGTAAGTTGAATGTGGGTTAATAGCTACAACCTCAGATTTTTTGTCTGTGCGGTTTGAGAAGGTTAACAGGTTTGTTGTTTGGAGGTTGTGCGACTAGCACTAAGAAGCCAAGTTTTTGGTGCTGACTGCGTTCAGGGATCAGTGAAGCTTGCAATTAAAAATCAGCGATTTTGCAGCAGGTCACATTTGCGGTTAGCCGGTCTTCTCTCCAGCTTTTTAGTTCAATAACTTGTCCGCCGGTTTTCGCAGTCTGTTCTTCAGTTCGACAACGGATCTTGTTTGCGGACTCTGGAAGCTAGGAAACCTCTGTGGTTTGGCAGCTTGCAGAGAGCGGACAAGGTGTTCAGCCGAATAATGGGTAGTCTGTGCGACCACGCATTCTCAGCAGACTTCGTTGTTCTGTTCGGCAAGGGCGATAGTCTCAACGGTCTCAGCTTCTGTCCGCCCGGCTTATTTTTTGTTGTTTCTTGCTTCCTTATTTTACTTGGCGAAATAATGTCTCACCGTGTATACCTCTTGCTGTAATGAAGATTGTTAATACTTGACCTGCTTGTTGCTTTCCTTGCATCTAGTTTATTGAGCTTGGTTTATGGTTGGAGTATTCCTGCGCCTGGTTCCCGCTTTTCGCTTGATCAAGTTTTCATCTTAATAGCTCTGAAAGTTTTACTTGGTATCAAAGCTATCTCCTGGTCATTTTGAGAAATTTCACAGGAAGAATCTCGCCAAGATGTACCTTCACCGGGGAAGACTTATTCCAGCAAGCTGACATTAAGACGCTAGTGGATAACGTAAAACCGCATCCCACGGAAAGCTTCAAAGAGCTTCTCGCACACGCCTTCCAAGATCGGCAGCAGGAAGACGACTTCCGCAGGCTGGTGCGGCCTCCTCAGCATGCCTTCAAAGTCACTGGCGACCACAACCAGATGCTTGCCCCACCGATGAACCTTGTTAGCACTGCCGACCAGCGTGCAGACGTGGATGCTGAAGAAGATGACTCCCTCCAAAGTTGCGATGAAAGAGAAGTCCTTTCTGAAGACAGAAAGGCCGAACGAGATCTTCTCCTCCCGAAGGAAGCAAAGGAAGCTCATGATCATCGCCACTCCATTTGGATTGATCTGGGCGGGCATGATTCTGAAATATCACAGGATTTGATGATATTCAGACCACAATGGAAATCGCAGGCCCACTTCGAAGTGGCGGAGTTACATGACTATTTCTCCTTCGAGATAGGTGTTTAGTCGCTCGGTCCGGGCGGAGAGCCTGGACGAGTATTCCTTCGGAAGGTTCTTTTGGCAAAAATCCTACAAATCTCACTCAGTGGTGGTAGATTTCTTGAAGACCGCCTCAGTGAAGGTAACCGCGTGGGCCTGTCGGCGAGCATTGGCATCATCGCTGACCATTTTGAGCGAGTAGCGAGTGCGAGAAAGAAAGAGCGACTAGTGCAAGGATGAGAAAGTAGACGCGAGCAAGGACTAATATTCGCGAGCAGAGGGTCATAATTCGCAACAGTGTACTAAAGGCTCATCTACCCCTTATATTTATAGGCAGAGGAAAAGGGGGGGATATATCAACCACACACGAGTATCTAACTAAGTCGCGTGCTAGCTAAGAGATCAACCCTAACTACTACGCCTATCTCGCGCATTGCTTTCCAGGATCTCGCTATCTCGCAAGAACCTGTACAAGACAAACTTGGAATGTCGTAGAAAGAAGACGAGCATACAGTAAAAAGAGTATATATCATCAACAGAACCAACGCGAGATTCAAACTCGCTTATTACAATAAAGAATATTGTTCATTACATAGTCGCTAGAGGCGAGTTCAGATAACAGAAAGAAGGAAAAAATCTAAGTCCTAGGAGGCCCCCGATCAGGAATATGTGGATGTCGCCCAGCCCAGGCCATCTCACGAGCTCGTAGGAAGTGCTCGCTAGCCACCGCCATCACGCCGTCGCCTCGCCGCAGCTATTCTTCCATCCTCGTCAGTCGCCCAGCAGACCCCATTCTCGCGTGCAAGCCTGCCAATTCCTCACCATAGAGCTGGATATGATGGTCAGTCATCGCTAGTCGCTTGTCCATCTCTTGGATCACGTGGAAGCGGATCTCGTAGGCCACCAATATTTCCCGCATTTCATACATCTTCGCCATCCTAACCTCCAGTGTCGATATTCGGCGATGGGGCTTGCAAATGGCGAGTTGGTCAAACTTGGCCTCCAACTCGATGTAGGCGCGAGCAGCAACTTAGCAGTACTCATTTCCAAAAAGTCTAAGGGCCTCAATGAATGCACCTCAATGAGTCAAAGGGCGACTTGTCAGAGCAGAGAGAAGTCGCTATGTCAGTAAGAAGTCAGTCGCAGCAGTCAGACCAGATTAGCATCAGTACAAGCTACCTTGCCGAGGGACCGAGATTGCCAAAGGGAAGGGTTGTGGTGAGATAATTCTCGTAGGCCTGATAACGAGCCGCCAGGGTGCTCGGCAGGCTGCCCCTATCCGCGACCTCCAGGATCGCGACTTACGATCCTCGGCGGGAAGTAGCTTGGTCTCCTTCTTTCCAGATCTCGCGCCGAGCTCTCTGGCCTGATCCGAGAAACCGTGTTTTCAGGGCAGAGTTGAGAACGAGTTTCGTTGCTCGGTGGAAAAGGAGGAGGCGACAGCAGTGTAGTGCTCTCCATTTGTTGCGAGCTCGCCGGAGGAGGGGGCAATGACAGTGGTCTGCTCCTTAGTTTTTGTGGTTTAGCCAGAGGAAGAGGTGGCAACAGCAAAGGAGTGCGCGTCGCCGATAGTATTGTGGTATTCGTAGGGGGAGGAGGGACTTTGCTCGTCCTGGATTGCGGAGTCTTAGTCGCAAGAGAATCCTTATTCCTCACCAGAGAGACTTGTTTTTCTTGCCCCTTCTTTGGGCTGATGTTGTTCCGGACATTGTGCATGGTTTGAGGTTATTGTTGAGCTTCGAGGGCAACCAGTGGAGTTGCTCGTAGAGGAACGGTGTCGAGAACATTGCCTATAGTATTCGGCGGAGGAGCTACGAAGGCAAGGAGCAAGTAAGTAAATAGAACTACAGATCGATCCGCGATATTTTTAACAAGGTGACGACCTTGCGAGGCAGCGAGATCTTCCTGCAGCTGGGCTTGGGACCCGGTGAGTTCAGGGGCAGGATGACAAGATGGTGGGGAGAGGAGAGAGAAGTCAGGAGCGGATTGATCGAGGATATCGCTATGCTTGAGATCGTCAAGGAGCTACTTAGTGCTGGTGGAAGGCTCGGGATGGTCGGCCGTGGAGGCGACATTCTCAACCGCTAGAGGCAGGTTGTCGACTTTGGAGGTGAGTGTCTTTTTCAACATCTTCAGTTTCTTCTAATTGGAAGGCGACAGATCGGCAGCGACATCGCCTTCTCGTGGCCTTTTAGGCCTTGAAGGCTCAAGGAATCTGGACAGCGCGACCATGCTCTCTTGGCAGTCTTCCTCGGCAGACTTCGACATCGTGTGCGAGTTCATAAAGCGTGCCTCAAATATCAGTCACCCCCTATTTATAGAGTTCAACAAACATCCATCAAGAGCGAGTAACTCAGATACTCGGCCAAGCAGCTCGCTGAATAAGCATTGTATGATTCTTTCCGAGTTCCTACGTCGCTCAGAAAGAGCGGGGATTATGTACAACCTATATTCATCGAGGGTGGACCCCTCCAGTGCCAGGTCAGCAAGAGTCAAAGTTAGTAGGTCAAGACAGAATTCAGAGTCAACGCACATGACAGCAGAAGGCCTGGGCGAGTATGACGAGCTCCCTCCAAGAAGTCACCTAATCATCGGGAGGTTGGCAATAAATAAGACTCACCCCTCCCATTGGATTTTACTATAAATAGGAATCGAGGGATACGAGGAGAAGGACTTCAAAATCTTGCAAAGATCTCGAGACCTCTTTTATTGGACATCAACTGAGCCTTTGGATTTCTTTTTCAGAGAGACCAGACCGTGAACTTGCGACTATCTACTTTAGTCGCCGCGACTTAGTTACCAGCTAGTCTTCCTCGTACCCTGCTTGGTCATCTTTTGTTTTGGACGGGTTGCTTCTTCTAAGCTTTCGGGTACATGGTGGGACCTTCCTACCGCAGCGCATGTGGTCCTGTTTGTTGTTCGACAGTTTTCGTGTCTTAGCCCGTTAGTCTTCGATCCCAACCGCTGTGTAGACAACCTTAGGATACCTTGATCTGAATTTTGTGGTTGGGATTTTCCCAGCTTCAACAATTGGGTTCTAAGGTCACCACATAGTCTAACTCATCATACTCACCACATAACCAATCCTAATTTATGTTAAGGGGGTCTAGAAGGAAATGTGATGTTACAATTGCCTTAGCGGCTTGCCGAGGCTGGAAGCTTTGGAAGCTCGACGTAAAGAATACGTTTCTTTATGAGGAGATTGACAATGATATTTTTATGGTTCAGCCATCCGGTAATGTATCTAAAGATTATCCAAGACACGTCTGCAAGATCAAGAAGACTCTCTATGTGTTGAAGCCAAAATTGACCCCAACGAATGTTCACGAACCAAAGTGTAGCCAACGCCTACTTCTCCCAAATCTCGACCCCTGACTGGCTGCTAAGGTTCTAAGACTGACCCAAAGCCTCAACTGGGAGGTCCCACCTCACACCCGGAAGATCTCTGAGAGCTTCCCCTCCAAAGCCAAATGTCGGGCTGGGAGCTCTTTAGAAAGCACTAGAGTTGGAGAATAATGGAAAGCCTGCTTTCCAAAGAGCCCCCATGGGTCTTTTTATAGTCTTTCCCTGACCTGAAAATTCTGAAATACCCCTGGAGGGTCTGCCAATAGCCAGATCCCTCTGTCATCCTGGGGGCATACAGGTAATTTTACCCGAGGATAATAATATTAAAATAATCTTTTCCTGGGGGCTGGGCCCCACCACCTGGACCTGCTTGGCAAGAACCCTGGGCGAGAAGGCTCTCGCTGAGCCCCGGCTTGGCTTATCCTGGCGAGATCTACCGCCGAGAGGGTTCTCGCTCTCGGAATTCTTGATGCCACTGTCGCTGGACGCGGCACTGGGCGAGTGGAGCTCTCTCAACGTCCTCTCGCTCGCCCCCAGGGTCCTGGCGCGAACGATCTCGCCTACTGGTTGGCGGGAGCTCCCTAAGGGCGAGAACTCTGCTAGTCTGCCCTTGGGCTAACCCGGGACTAGCCCAACACCGACCCCTGAAGTCTGTCTTCTAGGTCCTACCCAGCGAATATGGGGTTGTACACAATCCCCGCTCTTTTCGAGCTAGCTCTGCGCTCGACAAGACAAGTCCAACCCCCAAAATATTCGCTGGACACGTGCCTGATTGCCAAGAGAAACTTTTGGCGGGCCCCACTGCGGCTATAAATACACGCCGTCGGGTGGCCATAAGTCTTGCCTCCGATCCACTGCTTCTTTACTGAGCTCTCGCCTGGGGCTTTCTGTGCGAGACCAAGATGCATGCTAAGCGTGCCGGCAAGCCACTTCCGCAGGACCTTCAGGATCGGCTGGCCGCGGCTCAAGCGCGAGCCTTGGCTAACTGCGCTGGGGTGGCGCCCTGGCTATCGAGGAAATCTCCAAACGCCGGTCCTTCGGAGCCGAAAAAGAAAAAGGGAAAACGAAAAGCGAAGGTGGTCCGGCGAGACCTTGCTTGCGAGAACAGGGACCCACCTTCTCCTACTCCCAATCCTACGGAGGCCCCCTCCCCGCAGAAGGTATGCCTTCCGGCCAAGCTTACCGAGATGCTTACGCTACAGGCCCGACAGCTAACGTGGCCTCTCGCAGGAATCCCTTCCTAACGACGACGCCGGGTCCTCCCCGATTCCCCCCGATTTGTCAGCTCCCCCTCCCGAGGATCTAACGAGGGTCTCGGAGGAAATTCCTTCGGCCGGGACCCAGGTGATAGGTACGCTTTCCGCTACTTCTCGCTAATTCAATCATGCCTTTCCCTTTCTGAACTGCCTTCTCGCAGAGCCAGCTTCCGCTCTCCCGGGTTTCGCCACCCGGGAAGATGGAGCGAGAACCGGTGCGGCGCTTTCTTCTGTGGCAAATCCCGCCCTGCTGGCGGGAGGGGTGGCCCTCGAGCCCTTCACTACCCCTAAGGATGCCGATCATCCCTCGGGAGAGGACAACCCTCTCCACGCTTCCGGCCTGGCCGGGACCCCTGTGCGTAAACCCTTTCGCCTAGGGTGGGGTAAGCCTCTCCACCTTCTTTATGGTACCGACGGAGGGGTCGGGCCTTCTCATCTGTTGCCAGTCAATGGCTCTCGCCAGGCTACAGGTATGTGAGATACTTTTGTCGACTGATCATTAAGCCTTAATCATGACCTTGAGCGCACTTTTCGCAGGGGACCCCAGCTCTCGGCCGGGAGATAACGATGAGGGAGAAGGAGAAGAAGAAGAAGAAGAAGAAGAAGAAGACGAAGAAGAGGAGGAAGACGATTCCCTTCCTCCTTCGTCTGGCGAGATAGAGGAAACCTTGAACGGCGCCGGGAATGCGAAGGAGCGGAGGAAGAAGATCTCGGCCATTTGGCCAAGCTCATCCGGCGAGACCGCGCCCATGCTGCCGCGGCAAGAGCGTTCCGCAAGTCCGTGGAACAAAGGCTAGAGGCCCTGGAACGGGTTTCTTCTTGGGCGAGGCTGATCGGCCGGGAGGACCTTCCGCCCAGTCTTCGCTAGGGAGATGCATCGCGCAGATCCGGGAACACGCTAGGCGGATCAACCTGGGATGCTCCACGCTGTCCTCTTACTTCAACCCGCTGGCCCCTCCGCGAACCAGGCGGCGAGAACGAGGGCGATGGCGCTGGGAGCCGTATTAGTTCTTCTAGGTCTCGCCCCTTCTTCCTCTTTAGCCTTCCCTTCCTCCGTGTAACCTTAACGAATGTAATAACTGCTATTGTTAACTTTGTCCAGCTCTCGGCCGCGAGAGCACGCTATTACTTATTTCTTCCCTCTTTATGCTGTGAATTTTTAGAACCTGCTAGAATTAGGTCGCTTGCACCAAAGCTAAGAAGCTTGCGCCAAAACCAAGAGGCTCGCGCCTATGAGAGATGATTGTCGACTGCTGTCATTCCGAGGGGGAAAACCGAGGCGTCGCCGGTTCAGATCGTGACAGCTGCGCTCCGCCGTCATTTTCTCTCTCTATCGGACGGAGCCGCCATGATCATGGTTCCCTATAAATAGGGATGCCTACCAACCGCATTTATTTCTCCGATCCGGAATCTCAACCCCCTTTTCTTGCTCTCGCGTTCTTGCTTCCGCTTTCAACTTTCTTCAGCTCTCGCTCTCACTCGCAAACCCACTATGCCTGGCAAGAACGAGGGTCGCGCCCACTGCGCGGAAGCCTTTCGAAAACACCTCTTCCCTTCCTGCACACTCACCTTAGATGAATATAACCTGATCGTCAGCCGCTACATTCCCGCCGGCTTCTCGGCGCGGAACCTGGGTAATCACGATAAGGTGAATACTCCGGAGGCGGGAGAGCTCGCCATCCCCCTCGAGCATTTCGAGGTGGGCTTCCGCCTTCCTCTTTGGCCGGAGGTTCGGCTTGCTCTCCGCTACTATGGGGTGGTTCCCGCCCAACTGAACCCGAACTCAGTCGCGATCCTTGTAGCATTCATATGCTACATGCGATCCGAGAGAATCGAGTTCAGTTTGGCAATCTTCCAGAAGCTGTTCAACTTCCGCGCCAAGGGAGGGGTGGTCTTCTTCTCCGGGCAGCTGCTCAAGACCACCGGTCTCGCCAACAAGCATCATCACTGGGGCGAGAAGTTCGTCTATGTCAGCGGGGACTTCAGCAACGTCCCGCTTCACCCTGTTCAATATGAGAACGCCGCCTACAAACCGCCTACCCTGCGATCGCGCGAGAGCGCAATCCTAGAATTCTTTGGGACCAAGGAGTTTGACGTTCTCTTCCTCAGGCGAGACGTCGACTCCCTTCCACCTGTCCACCCGGGCGAAGGTACGGTCTCGCCCCAGATTCAATCCCTTGTCAAGGAACTTCTTGTAATGAAGTATTTTAACTTTGCAGGAGAGCGGGAGGTCCCCCTGCGCCAACCCTTTGCTGAAGCCCGAGGTGCCGAGGGTCTGGCCGCGAGAGGCTCTCTCGCTCTCGTGGAGGCTAGCGCTACCGCCTGCCGAGATGAGCCTGCTCCAACCTTGTCGACCGGAGCACAGAAGCGGAAAGGCCCCGCTCCCGCCCCGCGACCGCTGAAGAGGCCGAAGCCATCCGCTGCGGATAAGGGTAAGGGATTGGCCGTCTCGCCTGCCCGGCCTCCCGCCCCGGGCGAGTCCTTCGAAGGACTGCTCCAGAGGGCCAGCGAGATGGGCACTGCCGCCAGGAGGCGCACCGAGGCTGGCGAGAACCCACCGGCCGCTGACGCGGCGGAAGGAGAGGGAGCGGTCGTCGAGACCTCCGCCCGGACCCCGCCTAAGGAAGTGCCAAAAGGGCACAGAAATTACGGCTTTGGCGTGAAGCACCTCGACGCCGAGGGGAAGCCCCTGCTCCAATGGGATCCCGAAGCCAACCTGGTCAGGGTTTCAACGCTCCTTCCCAGTTGGGTGGAGCGGGAGGAGGTTACTGGCGAAGCCTTCATGCTTGGCTATGGCCTCTACAGCCGTGAGGATGCCAGCATCTTCGACCAGATGCCCACCCGGCTCCTGGCTTTCGATTCTATCCGGGCCCTACTGCGCGGGTTCGAGCTTGCACATATATGCGCGCGTCGAAGCATCAGCATCGACAGGAACTTCGCCGACATGTACAAGGCGAGGGAAGAGGCGGTGGCCCGAGCACGCGCATCGGAGGCAGAGCTTGCGAATGCTCACCAGGAGCTGGCGAAAGCCCTAGAGGCGTTGTCTCTGCGTCCCACCATCGAGGTAAGCGAGATCTTCTCGGCCCCCCACTCTCGCCTCTCGAAGTCTTGTTTGCGCGATATTCACTGAGCTGATCTCTTCTTCACAGGATTCCGCCCAAGCCGCGACGCTTCGCGCGGAGTTGGCTGATGCTCGATACGCGAACGTCCTGCTGAGGGACCAACTCCAGCGTGCAGAAGCGGCGAAAGGCCCACCTTCGACGCTTGACAAAAGACTGAAGAGCCGCCAGTTCTCGGTGTACGACATCGACAAGCTGCTGTAGGCGAATGCTCAGGCCACCGTCAAGTTGACCATCGATACGTTGCGAGACGCGAAGCTGCTTCGGGAGGATGGCGCAACCATCAACGCTCGCCAACTCCTCCCCTGGCTGTTCGACCTAGTGCCGAAGCCCCCGGGCGCGCCGGACTCTCCTCCCTCAGATGTTCCGAAGTCTTCCACCGAGGCCGGCGAGACGTCCGAAGCGAGCTCTGGTGAGGACTCTAGCGAGAGCACCAGCGGGGATTACAGCGCATCCCCGTGAAGCGCCTTTTTGCTTTTGATATTCTTTTGTAACGAGCGAGAAGCTCTAAACCCCTGTAATCGTTGAGTATAATGCAATGTTTTATTTTTATTGCCGGTGTGTGTTCGAACGAGTAGATTAGTCAGCCGAGTGGCTTCCGTGCGGGCTTCCGCCGAGACCCTTAGTCTCTTTAAGTTAACTTTACTTGGGGATCGACCGGGCGGGAGCCTTGTGCTATTGATTGAGCTATCTTGCCTAGGTCTGCCAGGGAGCCTTCTTTTGCGAGAACCCCCTAGCTGAGACCTTCGAGTCGAGGCTTCTTTCATCCGAGACCCTTTTGGGCCGAGACCCTTTTGGACCGAGATCTTTGGGGCCTTGCCTCCGGTCCGGGCCAGAGTCTTGCCCGTATATCTTTCAACCAACTAGATGAAGCTAACCAGACCTCTCCCCCATAGGCGAGCCTTCGGACCTGCCAGCTAGATGGGAGCCTGCGCAGCGGGTCTACCCGGGGCCGAGCCGAGCTCAGGGTGTTGATGAATCTTTCCCAACCTCTCCCCCACAGGCGAGCCTTCGGACCTGCCAGCTAGATGGGAGCCTGCGCAGCGGGTCTACCTGGGGCCGAGCCGAGCTCGGGGTGTTGATGAATCTTTCCAAACCTCTCCCCCACAGGCGAGCCTTCGGACCTTCCAGCTAAATGAGAGCCTGCGCAGCGGGTCTACCTGGGTCCGAGCCGAGCTCGGGGTATTGATGAATCTTTCCAAACCTCTCCCCCACAGGCGAGCCTTCGGACCTGCCAGCTAGATGAGAGCCTGCGCAGCGGGTCTACCTGGGGCCGAGCCGAGCTCGGGGTATTGATGAATCTTTCCAAACCTCTCCCCCACAGGCGAGCCTTCGGACCTGCCAGCTAGATGAGAGCCTGCGCAGCGGGTCTACCTGGGGCCGAGCCGAGCTCGGGGTGCTGATGAAGATTTTCAAACCTCTCCCCCACAGGCGAGCCTTCGGACCTGCCAGCTAGATGAGAGCCTGCGTAGCGGGTCTACCTGGGGCCGAGCCGAGCTCGGGGTATTGATGAATCTTTCCAAACCTCTCCCCCAAAGGTGAGCCTTCGGACCTGCCAGCTAGATGAGAGCCTGCGCAGCGGGTCTACCTGGGGCCGAGCCGAGCTCGGGGTATTGATGAATCTTTCCAAACCTCTCCCCCACAGGCGAGCCTTCGGACCTGCCAGCTAGATGAGAGCCTGCGCAGCGAGTCTACCTGGGGCCGAGCCGAGCTCGGGGTGCTGATGAAGATTTTCAAACCTCTCCCCCACAGGCGAGCCTTTGGACCTGCCAGCTAGATGAGAGCCTGCGCAGCGGGTCTACTTGGGGCCGAGCCGAGCTCGGGGTATTGATGAATCTTTCCAAACCTATCCCCCACAGGCGAGCCTTCGGACCTGCCAGCTAGATGAGAGCCTGCGCAGCGGGTCTACCTGGGGCCGAGCCGAGCTCGGGGTATTGATGAATCTTTCCAAACCTCTCCCCCACAGGCGAGCCTTCGGACCTGCCAGCTAGATGAGAGCCTGCGCAGCGGGTCTACCTGGGGCCGAGCCGAGCTCGGGGTATTGATGAATCTTTCCAAACCTCTCCCCCACAGGCGAGCCTTCGGACCTGCCAGCTAGATGAGAGCCTGCGCAGTGGGTCTACCTGGGGCCGAGCCGAGCTCGGGGTATTGATGAATCTTTCCAAACCTCTCCCCCACAGGCGAGCCTTCGGACCTTCCAGCTAGATGAGAGCCTGCGCAGCGGGTCTACCTGGGTCCGAGCCGAGCTCGGGGTATTGATGAATCTTTCCAAACCTCTCCCCCACAGGCGAGCCTTCGGACCTGCCAGCTAGATGAGAGCCTGCGCAGCGGGTCTACCTGGGGCCGAGCCGAGCTCGGGGTATTGATGAATCTTTCCAAACCTCTCCCCCACAGGCGAGCCTTCGGACCTGCCAGCTAGATGAGAGCCTGCGCAGCGGGTCTACCTGGGGCCGAGCCGAGCTCGTGGTATTGATGAATCTTTCCAAACCTCTCCCCCACAGGCGAGCCTTCGGACCTGCCAGCTAGATGAGAGCCTGCGCAGCGGGTCTACCTGGGGCCGAGCCGAGCTCGGGGTGCTGATGAAGATTCCGTCAATCGGACCTATTCTATCATGAAGATGAGAAGAAAGGGTCGGTTAAAACAAAAGGCATTGCGATTGCATACTTAGAGAATCCATATTCTGAAATGAACTTATTGAAATGGCAACAGTTATTTACAACGTTACAATCCTTCCTTCCCCTCATGGGTAGAAGCGCTTTAGGTCATCGCCACTCCAAGTATGGCTCAAGGTCTTTCCTTCCACATCCTGGAGGTAGTAACCTCCATTAACCAGAGCCTTCTCTATTATGTATGGCCCTTCCCAGCTAGGGTTGAGCTTGCCAACAGGGGCCGATCTCCCTGCTGCGTCGACCTTCTTCAGCACAAGGTTCCCTTCGGCGAATTGCTTGACACGAATATGCTTATCGAAGTACTTGGCCATCCGCCGCTTTATCGCTTCTTGCCTGATGGCAGCGACGTCCCGTAGTTCTTCCGCCATGTCCAGCGAGAGGCGCAACCCTTCCTCGTTCTCCTGCCTCCAAGCTTCGCTTCCTTCACCTGCGGTCGCGACCCGCGGAGACCGAACCTCGAACTCCACTGGGAGGACTGCCTCGCACCCATGAGAGAGCTTGAAGGGAGTCTCCCCTGTGGCCGTGTTCGGAGTTGTTCGCAGGGCCCACAGGACGGAAGGGAGTTGCTCCACCCAGTTGCCCTTCAGGTTCTCCAACTTCTTTTTGAGCAAGTTGACAATAATCTTGTTTGTTTCTTCTACCTGGCCATTGCTCCGAGGATGATGGACAGAGGCGAACCTGAGGTCAATCCCCGATTGGGTGCAGAAGCTGATGAATTGTTCGCTGGCGAACTGGGGACCGTTGTCCGTCACTATTGCTTGGGGTAGCCCATGCCTACATATGATTTCCCCCCAAACAAAGTTCCTGATGACCTGAGAGGTAACCTTGGCTAGAGCTTTGACTTCCAGCCACTTCGAGAAGTAATCAATCATGACGAGGAGGAACCTCCTTTGCCCGCTAGCTGGAGGAAAGGGCCCGACTAGATCCATCCCCCAAATGGCGAAAGGCCATGGCGCCGTGATACTTCGAAGCCTTTGGGCGGGCGAGAGCTGGAGGGGAGCATGTACCTGACACTTCAGACATCTCTTTGCAAACTCAGCTGTATCCTTCCTCAAGGTCTGCCAAAAATATCCTTGCCTTATCACCCTTGCCTCCAATGTCCTTCCCCCTGAGTGACTGCCACACTCTCCAGAATGCACCTCTTCCAGGATCTTAGGGACTTCCTCCTCAGCTACACATCTCGCGAGGAGCCCTGACAACATCTTCCGATGCAATCTCCCCTCCAGCATCAGATAGTGAGCCGCCTTGTGCCTGAAGCTTTTTGCATTTTTGACTTCCTCCGACAGCTCTCCTGTGGTTAAGAAGGTCACCAACAGATCTATCCATGAGGGCCGCTGACATATGATGAGTTGTAAATATACCCATTTTATAGTGTATTTATTTTATTGTTTTACTTTATTTTGGTCTTTTTTAGTTTATTTTCTTTAATAAATTGTTTCTTTTTTGTAATTTTTTATTTTTCTAACTTAGTTTTTTGTTTTCTGAATTTTTCCAGAAAAATAATTTTCGGCCTTGTCACGCCCGTGTCACCCCCCGACACGGGCGTGTCAGGCTCTCAACTCAACCAGCCAGAAAAAATTAACAATTTCAATGTTCCGAGCCCGACACGCCCCCGTCACGCCCGTGTCCAAGCCTCGTCACGCCCGTGTCGATGTCGGCACGCAACTCTCCGTCAACCGTCAACGCTGCCGACATCGGATGCCAGCTGTCCGGGTCACGCCCCCCTGTCACGCCCGTGACAAGCTTGTCACGCCCGTGTCCGCCACGTGGATCGCCTCGAAGTCAAGGCTCCCGTCAACTCCACAGCTCCAGCTCCCTGTCACGCCCCCCTGTCACGCCCGTGACCTGGGCGTGACTGCCACGTTTTCAACCGAAGTCAAGCCTCCAGTCAAATCACCAATCAAGCTCATGAATAGTACTGTCACGCCCCCCTGTCACGCCCGTGACCTAGGGCGTGACCAACCCGATTTTTTGCCTATATAAAGGCAGCTGCTGTATGCAATTCTGGTCTCCTTTTTTGGCCACTTTACTTAGATGTTATGCTGCCCAAATGACTTCTAATGTTATGTAAGAGAATTTTCTCCCCCCTCCCTTAGTTTGTAATAGCATTTTATTTTATAAAAATAGTTTATTTTCTCTCTTACTTAGCATGAATCTCATTTGGTTGCGCCCTAACTTAAGTAATTTTTCGTTCCCTTTTTCGTGCTTTTTATGTTTTCATCTTTTTATAGCTTTTATAACTCGTTCAGTTAGGATTTTATCGCACTTTCTAGCCGTTGTAATGCCCATTTTATTTTCATATTCCGCACCCGTTTAGCTTCAGTTTATTTTTATTTGCACTTTTTATGCATTTCTACCGCATTCTAGCGGTAGAAATGCACTTGTTTTAATTTTTCGGCAACTTCCATTTTGCGTTTATTTGCAAAACTTTTCGCTCCGTTTAATTTTTATTTTCTCTTTTTATGCATTTCTACCGCATTCTAGCGGTAGAAATGCAGTTGTTTTAATTTTTCAGTAACTTTGCTTTTTCTTATTTTTGCAAGAGTGCGTGCGTGTATGAGCTAGATTTTATTGCTTTGTTTCAATTTCTGTAGAGTGTGTGCATATGCATTTATTTCCGCCTACTCGTTAAGAGTTAAATGGCGCTCTGCTTTCATTTTCCGCCCACTCGTTTGAGTGGGACTTGTCTTTTTTACTGCTTTCATTTTCTTCCTACTCACTTGAGTAGGATAACTTTGGGTGTGTGTGTGTGTTTACTTTTCTGTAGAGTGCGTGTGTGTGATTTTACTTTCCTGTAGAGTGCGTGCGTGTATGAGTATAAATTTACCCCTGCCCACTCGCTCGAGCCGGGATTCGCACTTACTGCTTTCTTCAGTCCTACTCGTTTGAGTAGGACTTGCAATTTTCAGCTTTCTTTACTGCTTTCTTACTGCTTTCTTTATTGCTTTCTAGCGTAAGTGTCCCCATTCCGATGAGTGGCTAACCGCCCTTAGCCCTCAATATCGAAGAGCATTGGGACAGATAAAGCAGCTTTAAATAATTAAAGGTCATGTTTTCTATTTAATTAAATTTCTTAAGGTTTACCCCGGGTTAACGACGCGTAGGACCGCATATCGATGTGCGGGCCCTATTTCCGTTATCCATACGCAACGCCGAGAGGCCGCACGTATGGACCGATCGCCCTTGGGTAAAGAGAGCTCCGCGCTAACCCTCGAGAGAGGAGGCGCGCGACTCTACCGGATTGGGTTCCCCACCCAATAGCGGGGTTCTCAGCGTAATGCGGGCGTTAAGAGGAATCCTTCGTCGGTCTAGCGATCGGTCGAATAGTCTTAGCGTTCAGGTGAGCGATAGTCCTAGAGATAAGTGAGCTCATTCCTTTGGAACCTCCACGGCCGAGTCTCCGCCTTAATTAATTTGAAAATTAGGATCTCTTTTTATTAAAAGTTTACTTTAGTTCAATTCTCTTTTTGATAGCGTCGCGCTAAGTTGGTCATCGGACTTCCGCACTTATTTATTGCATTTTTCCTGCTTTCTTTTTATGCTTATTATTATTATGCTTTTTATATAATTTTTATGTCATTTCCTTTTTTATATAAAACTACGAAAATTATCGGTAGAATAATAGGCTTTCAGGGAAAGAGTAGATATAGCTAAGCCGACCCCGAGAACAATACGACCCCGATATTCCACACCGGAATATCCTGTACTACACGCGATAGGTGCACTTGCCTCCCACTCGTTAAAACTCGGTTTCTAAAATAACAAAACGCTCTTCTTTTTATAAATAAAAACCTCCACTTTCACACCTAAATAAGAGCCGGCGTTTTAACCACCAAGTTTTTGGCGCCGTTGCCGGGGAATTATCGTCTTACTATTTTGAATTCCTGAAACCTATTAATTTTACCCTTTATTTCTACATATATATATATATATATATATATATATATATATAAAAGAACAAAATATTTTGATCAAACAAAAAATTTTATAATAATAATAATAATAATATCATTATTAATAATAATAATAAATACTAAAAAAAAAACAAAAAAAAAAATTTTTAAAACTTTAAAACAAAAAAAAAATCAGAAAAATCTAAAACAAAAAAAAATCAAAAACTTAAAAACATAAAAAACATAAAAACTTTAAAACTAAAAAAATATATATATATATAAAAACCTTAAAAAAAAAAATGTGTTGAAATTTTTTTATCTTTCTTTTCATCCAAAAATTTAAAATTAAAAAAATATATATATCTTTCTTTTTTTTTTTGCCTTTACCCCTTTTTCTTTTTTCTTTTTCTTTTTATTTTCAAAAAAAAATCATAAACTAAAAAAAAAAAAAAAAAATTCCTCTTATTAATTATGTAAAAACTAAGAAAAAAAATATATAAAACACAAAAATTATTAATTATGTATTTATTTTATAGTTTCGGCGCGCTTCACAATTGTGAGCGCTAGGGGATCGCATATCGGTCGCTCGCTCTTAGCTAAGGCCTTAGCTTCCGAGTCACACCCACTTGTCGCCCCCTATCACCCGCACCATTTTCGCCGAATTTTTCTTTTTCGTTTTTTATATTATATTTTTGCTATTTCTCTTTAACTTTTGCAGGGTCAAACTTAACGGGCTTCCCCGAACGCGATTTAGGGCAGATTTCTAAACCCCTGTTTTTAATTTTAAATTTTGTACATACTGCTTAGATTTTTATATATATCCTGTTCCTCATACTTAGTGCAACATTGGGGACAATGTTGGACTTAAGTATGGGGGTGTTTCCTATTTTCTGTCTTTTTATTTCAAGAACTTAATAAAAATTCCAAAAAATTTGCAAAAATTAAAAATTTCAAAAAAATATATTTTCATGTTTTAAATATTAATAATAAAATTTCAAAAAAAAATGAAACATCGCTCCGCGACGTTCGACTTATCGAACCAACCACAAATAAGAGTCTGTTCGCGGGCGATCCTTTTTATTTTGTAAATATTTTTGTAAATATTCTCGTCTCTTTCCTCTTTTCTTTCCTTTCTTGTAAAAATTTCTCTCCTCTTGTAAATATTTCCGAAAAATAAAAAATTCAAAAAATTTATATAACTCAAAAAACTCAAAAAATTTGCATAAATTTTAAAAATTTCCAAAAAAATGATAAAAACACCAAAATATCAAAACAAATTTAGAAAAACTCATAAAAATCAAAAAAATTATTTTGTAAAAAAATAATTCGAAACCCTTATTTCTTAACCTCTTTGCTCTCCAAAATAATCGTTTCGAGTTTATTTATAAGCGAATTTTAATTAATTCTTTATTTACTATTCGTTTTTTTTTTGTAGCTCGATAGACTTAAATTTCTGGGGTTAAGATTTTAAAGATTTTTTTATGTCTTTTTCTTATTATAGGGAACTTGTTTTCTCATTTTCACTTCTTATTTTTTGAAATAAAGCACGTTTTTATGTTAGAAAATAACATTCATGGATTTTATATTATTTCTACTTATGCTTTTAGAAACGTAGGAACGTTCAAATTAAAAAGGTTTCTCTCGAAATTTTTTATTAAACTCTAGTTTTCTTTTTGAAAT
The DNA here is from genome assembly GCA_039513925.1 of Platanthera zijinensis. NCBI lineage: Eukaryota > Viridiplantae > Streptophyta > Magnoliopsida > Asparagales > Orchidaceae > Platanthera > Platanthera zijinensis. Next base: position 119,554,786 of record CM077079.1, read on the forward strand.
TCATCCCTTCCAGTTTTTTTCATGCCTTACTTAGTATGATTCCCCACTCACCCTTAAAAGATCTTGTGTCAATGGGGATAAGATTTCATCCCGCAAACATAGGCACCCAATAATTAAAAAGATTATATGTTACAGAGTAAGAGGAAAAAATTCATTACTCCTATACATATGCATTGGGTTTATTTATATTTATGAAGAAAAAAAAATGTGTTAGGAAAATAAGATTTCATTTTCCTAATAATCCAAGAAAAAAATGTGGAGGTTCGAGAAAAAATTACCTCGCCTCAAAAATCAAAGTCCTCTTCATAACCGCCAATCCACTTATCCATTTTTCATGATTCTAGAATTAATCTAAAACTTTTTGAGAGCATAATTTTTAAATTGAATTATTTCCTATCAATTTCTTTTTAGGTAAAGTTTTTTTCGATAATTCCAATCCATTTTTGTTAAACTAACAAAAACAATCTTCGCTTTCTATTTTTCTCATTTAGAAGTATTTTATAAACGGTTCCTCTATTTATAACATTTTCATAATTTAGGATTTAATTTCGAAACCCCGGAAATTCATTTCGATCTTTCGTACAAGTAAATCAAGCGGTAGTTAAATTTAGGATTCTTTTTAATTCCTTATAGGTTCATCTCCAACTTTTGCTCTGGAATAGCAAAAGCTTAAGTATGGGGGTATTTGATGAGTTGTAAATATACCCATTTTATAGTGTATTTATTTTGTTGTTTTACTTTATTTTGGTCTTTTTTAGTTTATTTTCTTTAATAAATTGTTTCTTTTTTGTAATTTTTTATTTTTCTAACTTAGTTTTTTGTTTTCTGAATTTTTCCAGAAAAATAATTTTCGGCCTTGTCACGCCCGTGTCACCCCCCGACACGGGCGTGTCAGGCTCTCAACTCAACCAGCCAGAAAAAATTAACAATTTCAATGTTCCGAGCCCGACACGCCCCCGTCACGCCCATGTCCAAGCCTCGTCACGCCCGTGTCGATGTCGGCACGCAACTCTCCGTCAACCGTCAACGCTGCCGACATCGGATGCCAGCTGTCCGGGTCACGCCCCCCTGTCACGCCCGTGACAAGCTTGTCACGCCCGTGTCCGCCACGTGGATCGCCTCGAAGTCAAGGCTCCCGTCAACTCCACAGCTCCAGCTCCCTGTCACGCCCCCCTGTCACGCCCGTGACCTGGGCGTGACTGCCACGTTTTCAGCCGAAGTCAAGCCTCCAGTCAAATCACCAATCAAGCTCATGAATAGTACTGTCACGCCCCCCTGTCACGCCCGTGACCTAGGGCGTGACCAACCCGATTTTTTGCCTATATAAAGGCAGCTGCTGTATGCAATTCTGGTCTCCTTTTTTGGCCACTTTACTTAGATGTTATGCTGCCCAAATGACTTCTAATGTTATGTAAGAGAATTTTCTCCCCCCTCCCTTAGTTTGTAATAGCATTTTATTTTATAAAAATAGTTTATTTTCTCTCTTACTTAGCATGAATCTCATTTGGTTGCGCCCTAACTTAAGTAATTTTTCGTTCCCTTTTTCGTGCTTTTTATGTTTTCATCTTTTTATAGCTTTTATAACTCGTTCAGTTAGGATTTTATCGCACTTTCTAGCCGTTGTAATGCCCATTTTATTTTCATATTCCGCACCCGTTTAGCTTCAGTTTATTTTTATTTGCACTTTTTATGCATTTCTACCGCATTCTAGCGGTAGAAATGCACTTGTTTTAATTTTTCGGCAACTTCCATTTTGCGTTTATTTGCAAAACTTTTCGCTCCGTTTAATTTTTATTTTCTCTTTTTATGCATTTCTACCGCATTCTAGCGGTAGAAATGCAGTTGTTTTAATTTTTCAGTAACTTTGCTTTTTCTTATTTTTGCAAGAGTGCGTGCGTGTATGAGCTAGATTTTATTGCTTTGTTTCAATTTCTGTAGAGTGTGTGCGTATGCATTTATTTCCTCCTACTCGTTAAGAGTTAAATGGCGCTCTGCTTTCATTTTCCGCCCACTCGTTTGAGTGGGACTTGTCTTTTTTACTGCTTTCATTTTCTTCCTACTCACTTGAGTAGGATAACTTTGGGTGTGTGTGTGTGTTTACTTTTCTGTAGAGTGCGTGTGTGTGATTTTACTTTCCTGTAGAGTGCGTGCGTGTATGAGTATAAATTTACCCCTGCCCACTCGCTCGAGCCGGGATTCGCACTTACTGCTTTCTTCAGTCCTACTCGTTTGAGTAGGACTTGCAATTTTCAGCTTTCTTTACTGCTTTCTTACTGCTTTCTTTATTGCTTTCTAGCGTAAGTGTCCCCATTCCGATGAGTGGCTAACCGCCCTTAGCCCTCAATATCGAAGAGCATTGGGACAGATAAAGCAGCTTTAAATAATTAAAGGTCCTGTTTTCTATTTAATTAAATTTCTTAAGGTTTACCCCGGGTTAACCACGCGTAGGACCGCATATCGATGTGCGGGCCCTATTTCCGTTATCCATACGCAACGCCGAGAGGCCGCACGTATGGACCGATCGCCCTTGGGTAAAGAGAGCTTCGCGCTAACCCTCGAGAGAGGAGGCGCGCGACTCTACCGGATTGGGTTCCCCACCCAATAGCGGGGTTCTCAGCGTAATGCGGGCGTTAAGAGGAATCCTTCGTCGGTCTAGCGATCGGTCGAATAGTCTTAGCGTTCAGGTGAGCGATAGTCCTAGAGATAAGTGAGCTCATTCCTTTGGAACCTCCACGGCCGAGTCTCCGCCTTAATTAATTTGAAAATTAGGATCTCTTTTTATTAAAAGTTTACTTTAGTTCAATTCTCTTTTTGATAGCGTCGCGCTAAGTTGGTCATCGGACTTCCGCACTTATTTACTGCATTTTTCCTGCTTTCTTTTTATGCTTATTATTATTATGCTTTTTATATAATTTTTATGTCATTTCCTTTTTTATATAAAACTACGAAAATTATCGGTAGAATAATAGGCTTTCAGGGAAAGAGTAGATATAGCTAAGCCGACCCCGAGAACAATACGACCCCGATATTCCACACCGGAATATCCTGTACTACACGCGATAGGTGCACTTGCCTCCCTCTCGTTAAAACTCGGTTTCTAAAATAACAAAACGCTCTTCTTTTTATAAATAAAAACCTCCACTTTCACACCTAAATAAGAGCCGGCGTTTTAACCATCAACATACCTCCATCAACTCCCCCTCTTCAATGGCTGGCCGAAATAGTTCAGTTAGGGTACCCCCACCCCGAGGCCCGAACTTTGCTAACCGGTCGGCTGCCATGCTTTCCTCCTTGGGAACATGTTGAATAGAAAAGGAACGGAAACCTCCGATGATGGTCCTTACCTTGGATAAGTATCTCGCGAGGGTGGGCTCCCGAACCTCAAACTCCCCACGGATTTGTGACGCAACTACCATCGAGTCGGTGAAGGCCTCTACATCCCGAATTTCCAGCTCCTTGGCCAACCGAAGGCCGGCTATCACGGCCTCATACTCCGCTTGATTGTTGGTCACAGGGAAGTGGAAGGACACTGCCTGTTCTATGGTAACCCCTTGAGGGCTTACCAACACCACACCTCCTCCCAGGGAGTGCCTTCCTGAAGCCCCGTCGACGATCATTCTCCACGCTTCCTGCGACCTCGGCTCTTCTTCCTCGACCTCGGTGACATAATCCGCCAAAAAGTCTGCCACGGCCTGGGCTTTGATGGAGAGCCTTGGGACAAAGGAAATGTCGAACTCGCTAAGCTCGATGGACCACTTTGCCAACCTTCCTGAATGCTCCACCCCCTCGAAGACCTTGCGAAGAGGATGATCGGTCACAACCTTAATCGAATGCGCTTGGAAATATGGACGGAGCTTCCTTATCGAAACGACCAAGGCATAAGCTAGCTTCTCCAGGATGGGGTAGCGGAGCTCCGCCTTTTTCAAGATTCGGCTCACGTAGTAGACGGGTAGCTGCTTCTTCCCTTCTTCTCTAACCAAGACTGATCTTACAGCTTCTTCCCCCACTCGGAGATATAAGGTCAGGTCTTCTCCCTCCTTGGGGCTTTGGAGCAGCGGAGCCCGGGAGAGTTGCCTCTTCAGTCCTTGGAAAGCCTCTTCGCATTCAATCGTCCATTCAAACACTTGATTACCACGAAGCACCTTGAAAAAGGAGGAGCACTTGTCCCCGGACCGAGAGAGGAACCTGCTCAGTCCGGCCAACTTTCCGGTTAAGCGCTGGACCTCATTGGCATTGCGAGGTGATTCCAAGTCCAAGATGGCCTTTACCTTGTCTGGGTTAGGTTCTACCCCTGCCGGGGTCAGGAGGTGTCCAAGGAATTTCCCGCGACTGGCCCCGAAGACACACTTCAAGGGATTCAACCTCATCTTGAATCTCCGCAGGGTGGCAAACGTCTCTTCCAAGTCCCGTAGGTGGGACTCCAGGCATTTGCTTTTTACCATCAGATCGTCGACGTAGACCTCTAGATTCTTCCCTCATTGATCCCGGAAGACCCGATCCATCATGCGTTGGTACGTTGCCCCTGCGTTCTTCAACCCGAAGGGATCATCTTGTAGCTGAAGCATCCCTCTCTTGTGATGAAGGAAACATCCTTGACATCGGTGGGGGGGGGGGGTGCATCCGAATCTGATGGTAACCTGAAAAAACATCTAAAAAACTCATGAGAGAAAAACCGACGGCTGAGTCAACCAGCGCGTCGATCCGAGGTAGGGGGTAGCAATCCTTAGGACATGATTTATTTAACAAGGAAAAGTCAATACACATGCACCATTTTCCTCCCCCCTTTTTCACCATTACCACATTGGAGATCCAGCCTGGATACTGGATCTCTGAGATGAAGCCCGCCTCCAAGAGCTACTTGACCTCTTCCCGGATCGGCTCCTCCAGCTTGGTGGCGATGGCCCTCATCTTCTGGCGTATGGGGCGAGTCCTGGGGTCCAGGTTCAGGCGATGGCAAGCCACGTCTACGTCGATGCCCGGCATGTCTGCCGCGCTCCAAGCGAAGATGTCGACGTTGCTTTGGATGCAGGCTCGCATCCGCTCCTGATCCTCGAGGCTTAAGCCTCCGCTGACCCGCACCTTTTGTACCTGCCCCTCCCTGGTGTGCACCTCCATCTCTATCACCACTTCGGCCGGCTCCAATCCCGTCCGTTCCCAACCTGCCCTTGCCTCCTCTGGCTCAAGCTCTTCTCCTCCAAGCTCATCAACCTTCATCGTCTCCTCCAAACTCTCACCTTGCCTCTGCTCTCCTCCTTCTGCCGCCCCTCTTGTTTCTTCCAGGCCAATTTCCTCTACCTCCATCTCCTCTGCCTCCAACTCCATCTCCTTCTCCAGCTCTTCCGCTTCCACCATCCACGACACGGTGTTGACCGCCGTCACGTAGCACTGCCTTGCCACCTTTGGATCCCCCCTGATCCTAACCTGCACCCCTCCATTGTTGAACTTGAGGCATTGATGGAATGAGGAGGGTACGCAGCGAAAGGCGCTGATGAGGGGACGTCCAAAGATGGCATTGTAACTACTTGGGGCGTCCACGATCATGAACCTGCAGTTCCGTGAGACGCCCCCAAGCCTTACATGCAGGCCTACTCCCCCTTCTACTTCCTTTCTCTCCCCAGAGAAGCCGAAAAGCGGTCCATCGGAAGCTAGGACCCTTTTCCCTTCCACCACAATCTCGTCAAAGGCCTTCTTGAAAATCACGTTCACCGAGCTCCCGTTGTCCACCAGTATCCGGGAGACGGTGAAGTTCTCCACCGCTGTCTGGATCACTAACGCGTCGCAGAACGGATCCTCATAGTCTAGCATATCTGCGGATGAGAAGATGATCTTTTCTTCTGGGGGGGAGCTAAGGAGGTCGAGGCGACCCCTCTGCGGAACATGGTTTGTAGGCTCCCCTTGCGGGTTGCCTCGATCCCTACTCCCCCATGGATCACTCTGATCCCCCCTCGGGTCCCCACGTCGACCCTGTCCTCACATCTGTCCTCAACCTCTTCTCGCTGCACCTCCACGATCCTTGCGGGCAGATCTTGCCTCCCCGCACCTCTGGCCTCCCTCATCTCCAGAAACTCCGGACAGGTGGCCGTTGCGTGGCCCTCCTCCTGATGGAAGTCGCAATAGGGCAACGCCACCCTGCCCCCTCTTCCTACTCCTCCTCCCCTTCTCCCGGCTCCCCGAATTCCTCTTCCTCTTCCCACCTCCATGGCTTCTTGTGGTGGTGGGAAGTGACCCCTCGGTCCCTGCCTCCATCCTCCTTGCTCCAACCTTCTCGGTTCCCGGAAAATGTCTCTTCCTTGATGACCTCCTTGGCCCTGGGGGCGACCTTCCTGAGGCCTCCAACCCAATCGGTTGTTTGGCTCCCTGGCCCCCCCTGCTGCTTCCCCTGCCCTTGGGGTTCTTCTCTTCTCCTATCCTCTCTTTGCTCCCTCTGCCTTCCTGTCGCCGGCTCCTTCGCATCGTCCTCGACCAACCTGGCCAACTTTCTTGCAAACGTCGGGTTTGCCCTATCAAAGTCTATCTCCTTAGCCGCCCTCTCCATGAGCTCCTCAAAAGAGAGAGGGGGCACTCTCTTCAACTCCATGCTGAAAAACCCTGGCCTCAGCCCCAGGGTGAAGGAAAGCATCAGCGCATACCCCGGGACCTCCTGGACCAGGAGAACCTCCTCTTGGAACCGGTCGACATAGTGACCCAACGTCTCCTCCGGCCCTTGCCTCACTGCAAACAGGCATTCAGCCTCCTTCTTCCGCTTCTTTGAAGTCGAGAACCTCAACAAGAAACCTCTGCGCAGATCTTCAAAACTGTAGATGGAGCTTGTCGGCAATTGGTGGAACCAATCCCTGGCCTTTTCCTTCAAGGTGATGGCAAAAAGCCTACACTTAAAAGCATCAGACATTTGCCTGATCGACACAACGTCTTCGAACCACTGCACAAGCTGAACCGGGTCATCCTTCCCGGTGTAGTAGGTCATGTCTGGCTCCCGGAACCCCTCCGGCACTGGAGCCGAGACGATGAGCTCGCTAAATGGGGTCTCGCCTCTCGCCTGGCGAGAAGGCATGTCTCGCGACCTCGGCTGGCTGGACCGATCCGCGAGACCATGCCCGGGGAAGAGTTCCCGCACTGACGCCTCCTTCTCGCCCAGATCCGCCGGAAGCTCCTTCTCGGGACGCTGGACTGGGAAAAGCTCCCGCGCGGCTACGTCCCTCTCGCCTGCCTCCACCGGGACTTCCTTCCCGGGGCGTTGCCCTGGGGCGTTCTCGCCTAACAGCGGAACCACCTCCACTGGAACCTGCGGCGTCTCCCACTCGTTTCTTGCCGAGAAGGCCAAGCTGATCGTCTGCATGACCTCTCGCCTGAAGTCTTCAAACATCTTCCTCGTTGCCTCGTCCACCCGGGTGGGGGATCCTCCTGCGCCAGATCCTTCACCTTCACCTCCTGCCATGGGACTTAACTCAAAGATTTTCTTGCGCCGACTACTTCCACGCTCACCGCACCAGAACTGTTGAAGCCAAAATTGACCCCAACGAATGTTCACGAACCAAAGTGTAGCCAACGCCTACTTCTCCCAAATCTCGACCCCTGACTGGCTGCTAAGGTTCTAAGACTGACCCAAAGCCTCAACTGTGAGGTCCCACCTCACACCCGGAAGATCTCTGAGAGCTTCCCCTCCAAAGCCAAATGCCGGGCTGGGAGCTCTTCAGAAAGCACTAGAGTTGGAGAATAATGAAAAGCCTGATTTCCAAAGAGCCCCCATGGGTCTTTTTATAGTCTTTCCCTGACCTGAAAATACTGAAATACCCCTGGAGGGTCTGCCAATAGCCAGATCCCGCTGTCATCCGGGGGGCATACAGGTAATTTTACCCGGGGATAATAATATCAAAATAATCTTTTCCTGGGGGCTGGGCCCCACCACCTAGACCTGCTTGGCGAGAACCCTGGGCGAGAAGGCTCTCGCTGAGCCCCGGCTTGGCTTATCCTAGCGAGATCTACCGCCGAGAGGGTTCTCGCTCCCGGAATTCTTGATGCCACTGTCGCTGGACGCGGCGCTGGGCGAGTGGAGCTCTCTCAACGCCCTCTTGCTCGCCCCCAGGGTCCTGGCGTGAACGATCTCGCCTACTGGGTTGCGGGAGCTCCCTAAGGGTGAGAACTCTGCTAGTCTGCCCTTGGGCTAACCCGGGACTAGCCCAACACCGACCCCTGAAGTCTGTCTTCTGAGTCCTACCCAGCGAATATGGGGTTGTACACTATGGATTGAAGCAAGTGCTTCAGGCGTGTTACGGTAAGATCACAGAATACCTGATACTTTGTTTCTGATTCAGATTCAAGCAGGTTTGTAAGGAAGAGGGGGAAGCTTCAGGTCTTTGTGTTAATGTATGTTGAAAATATGATCGTCATAGGGAACTCAGAGGAGGAGGTAGCCAGACTCAGGGCAAAGCTTGTTATTAGGTTTGAGATAAAGGATCTTGGAGAGCTCCATCATTTCCTTGGTCTTGAGGTGGAGAGGAAAAAGAGAGGTGTGCTCGTTTACCAAAATTGATATGTAGAGAAGATCATGAAGCAATTAACCATGATAGAGGGAAATAGCAGCTCTACTCTACTAGAGGTCGGTCTAAAGCTTCAACGAGATGAGGGAAGGGTTCTTCCAGATCCCTAGGTGTTCCAGGCTCTGGTTGGGAGCCTAATATTTTTGATAATTATTAGAACGAATATTGCTTATGTTGTAGGTCGAGTAAGTTAATATATGTAGGAGCTGCAGATGTCTTATCTTGTAACGGCAAAGTGCATCTTGAAATATGTGAAATCCACCTAAGATATGAGTCTCTTTTACAAGAGGGACACAAGCTTCAAGCTACATGGTTACACAGATACTGACTATGGGGGAGATATTGATGATCGGAAGTCGACGTCTAGATACATCTTTATGTGCCGATCAACAACCATCTCGTGGTGCAGCAAGAAACAGAATTTTGTGTCTGTCTCCACTACTGAAGCAGAATACGAGGCGTCTGCCTTGATAGCTCAGGAAGTCATCTGGCTTTGGAGGTTAGTGGAGGACATCCATGAGGATGTGTGAGGTCCTACTCTGCTATGCAGTGATAATGAGAGTGTCTTCAAGCTAGTTACAAATCCATTTTGTCATGTGCGGACGAAGCACATTGAGATCAAGCATCACTTTGCTCGGGAGAAGGTGCTGGAGGGATTTCTGTTGGTGGAATATGTGCAAAGTCAGGATAATTCCGCAGACATCTTCAAAAAGCCACTGTCGAAGGGAACGCTTGAGTGGTTATGGGGACTACTTGGTCTGATTTCCACTTCTCACATCAGGGGGAGTGTTGAAAATGTTGAAGTGGACGGTCTTAGGTGTGTAGATCGCACAGACTATGGAGACCGCGCGAGTAGTGTAACCTGGCTTTGGCAAACTGGCCTATTCATTGTCCTTTCCTTATTCTCGCGGTCTGTCTCGACAAGCTTCTTGGAATGGTAACCGAACGATTAGTTTTGAGCTAACCGCGGACTACACGCTCTGGATTGTGAGATCGCGGAGACCGTCAAGACCGCGGCGGCTTTGTCGGTAATACGATTATGCGCGGTTATTCTCTGTTCACGTGGTTATCTTCTTGGCTAAAGTCCACGCGAACTAAGGTTGTTGACGACATAACTGTGTAGGTTGATGGTTCTAACCGCGTAGGCAGTTTGATATTAACTGTGTAGTCTGGTGTTGGCAGTCTGCATGATTGGGCGGACTAGGCTGCTAGCTGCCATATTACTGATGGTTACTCTATCCCCCTGGGCGATGATGGTATCCGTCTGTCCGTCTATTAATAGGGTTTCTGGCCTCGTCATTAATACTCTGAACTATAAGAAACCGAAGCTTGGGTTAAATTTTCGGTTAAGGTTTTTGTAACCACGCGGTTAAGAGAAGTGACCAATTATTGATGTGTTTGCAGATTGTGCGGCTAGCACTTGACAACCAGGAGACTGGTTTTGACTGGTTAGAGAAGGTAGTGCGGATTGCTGGTAGCATTCAGTGGCGGTTAGCAGCAAGGTCGCGGTTAGAAGACTAGGCTATTTTCTTCCTTAGTGGTTGATAATACGTTTTGTAGCCTAAACTATTATCGTATTTTATATTTTATATTGTACAAATTATGTCTATTATTAGTTTATTTTTATCCTTTTTATGTAAATTTTATTGCCACTAACTTTTTCCTGTCTTTTTGCAGGTTTTCAGAAAAATTGCCAAAATGGCCTGTCACGCCCCCCTGTCACGCCCTCCCTGGGCGTGACCTAGGGCGTGTCACCCGATCCTGAGGACACCTGCTGGAAGGGACAGAAAACGGTCAAAACCGCTGTCACGCCCCCCTGTCACGCCCTCCCTAGGCGTGTCACTAGGCGTGACCAGGGGCGTGTCGCCCTCTGCCGCAAAGCTGCCGCCGCATTAAATGCCCTTCCGCCTCAGCACGCAAATAGTACTGTCACGCCCCATGTCACGCCCGTGACATGGGCGTGACACCTTCCTTTTTCGGCGACTGACGGATTTCCGACCAATGATTTGGACATGACATGCCTGTCACGCCCCCCTGTCACGGGCGTGACCTAGGGCGTGACCACCGACGTACCGAAGCAATCATCCCTCCCGCCAGAATCCAGAGCCCGAGGTCAAATCCGTACCTGTCACGCCCCCTGACACGCCCCCCCTAGGGCGTGTCGGAGGGCGTGACCAACCCGAGAAATTTTCTATAAATTGAGCCCCCCTCCCCCCATTTCAGCAAGCTTTGGTTGAGTGGGGGAGGTGCTGCCCCTTTGTTTCTTGATCCTTTTTCATGCTTTTTCTCTCTCTCTCTCTCCCCCTCTCTTTGTACTTTTTGGTTAACCCTAGTTTAATCTTAGTTTGTGCTAGCTTTTAATGTAATTTTCTTCTTGCTTAGTGCTTAATGTAGGGCTAGAATAGGGTTTAATTTTCATGCACTTGTAATTTTATTTTCATTAGTATAACTTGCCCTTCTTCATTAATAAAATTGTTCTTCCCTTAGCTTGTGTTCTTCTTATGTTTTTCTACTCATCTCCCCCCTCCACTCCATTATGATTAACTAATCCTCCTTGTACTCGATCTTGATGATCCGAGGTTAGCGCGATTATGTTATGATGTTTTAATCAATCTTTTCTTTTTAGGTTAGGGCCTTGAATTACTCTTGATTAATCACGGGTTGGGGGTATATTTTCGATATATACTCTCCGCCTTTGCTTTCATTCTGGGCTAGCCGAGAGGCCGAAAGAATGAAGTGAGCATTCAAGAGTAAAGGGAGTTGTACGCACCCCTCGAGAGAGGCAGACGTCCAAATCTCCCGATTGGAGTAAAATCCAATAGTGGGGTTCACCGCATAAAGCGAGTTTTAGGCCTCCGATTTAGACGAGAGTCGGTCGGACCTTCCTAAACTCAGTTGGGCACGACTTCGAGAGAAGCGTGTTCAAGCTTTAGGAACCTCCACGGTCAAGGACCCTTATCCTATTAAGTTTAGATTTTTATCGCATTTTCTTAATCGTCTTTAGCCGAGGTGAATCTCGATCGGGTGCATTTCCATTTCATATTGTTCTACCTTTTGTAGTAATCTCATATATTGTGCTCTTTAATTAACTGCAGTAATTTCCATTCTAGCTTAGTTGTTTGCTTAATAGCGTAACTTAATTGCGGTAGTTCTCTTTCTAGTTTGCTTTAATTTCTCCATTGCGCTTAGATTTTCTAAAACCCTAGTTTTTCCGTCGATAAGATAATAGCGTTCGTGTGAGTAAGCTTAGCCAACAGTTCCCGGATTTCAATACGACACTTGTGTCCCCTTGCTACAATTCGATAGGTATACTTGCCTCATCGGGTTGCTAGTTCGGTTGCGTTTATTTTCTTCGAACCCTAGCGCGCAACAAGTTTTTGGCGCCGTTGCCGGGGACCCAACTTCCGTTGATATTTTGAAAACACGAACCTATTAATTTTATCTCTTCTCTTTCTCATCCCCTTTTCTTTAAAGTTTTAAAAAAAAAATCAAAAAAATTATCACCGCTCTTAATAGAAACCAACCTCACAATTTTTCTACGCCACCTAATTCTCTCGAAAAGGGCAAAGGGCTTTAAGCGCCACTGTCTTGTCTAGTACCTTGCGAACCCTTCACGGGGTAGTCCTTGGGAAGTTCGGGAGTTAATTTATAATAAAAAAAAATCTATTTCAAAAAGAAAAAAAAATTTTTATTTAATTTTCTAAATCTAGTTTTTCTTTCTAGTTTATCATTTTTCTCTTTCTCTTCTTCTTTTCTGTTCTTTTAGTGCATGACCCGCGGGAGTCCGTCGGTTATTTTGGACTTGGACCACGAAATTGAGCGTACTCTTCGGAGAAGATCGCGATTTCAAGGTCCTACTATCCAAGTGCCGGTTGAGGACTCCGAGTCATTTAATACTTTAAGAATGGAAGAACCCAACGTAGATGAGGCCGTTCAAAGGACTATGTCCTATTATGCACGACCGAACCTCGAAGGGAACAGAATCGAGTATAGTCCGCCCTACTATAGCAAATAATAACTTTGAACTAAAGCCTAGCATAATTCAAATGGTGCAGCAATATGTGCAATTTGACGGACTTCAAGATGAAGATCCGAACGCATATATAGCTAGCTTTCTTGAAATTTGCGACACCTTCAAGATAAATGGTGTCACAAATGATGCGATCAGGCTAAGACTCTTCCCCTTCTCTCTAAGAACTAAAGCTAAGCAGTGGCTTAACACACTTCCGAAAAATAGCATAACCACTTGGAATGAATTAACTGAAAAATTTTTGGCGAAGTATTTTCCGCCCGCTAAAACTGCAAAACTTAGGAACGACATCTCTGCCTTCGGACAAATAGACTCTGAAACCCTTTACGAACCCTGGGAGAGATTTAAAGAATTATTAAGACGATGCCCACATCACGCGCTGCCTGTATGGTTACAAGTGCAGACGTTTTATAACGGGCTAAATCAAAGCACGAAGCAAATGATAGACGCAGCTTCTGGCGGTACTTTAAATCATAAGACCCCGGAAGCCGCTCTTGAGCTTTTTGAGGATATGGCCATGAACACTTATCAGTGGAATGTGCCTAGGTCCCGCCCGAACAAGCCTGCAGGTATCTATGAAGTGGACAACGTCTCCCAGCTCGCTCTGCAAGTAGAAATCCTAAGCAAAAAAATAACGGAGATGACTGCTGCCTCCGCCCCTCAGGTATGGGAATCTGCAACCCCTACTCCAGAACATTTAGATTATGTTAATAATTTGCCTAGAACTGCTTTTAATAATTTTTCTGCTGCGAATTTTCATCCGCCTGGTTTTAATTTTCCGAATAGTTATAACCCCGCTTTAAGAAATCACCCGAACTTTTCATGGAGTAATCCATCGAATGCGATGCGCCCACCTCCGCAAAATGATTTTTCTGCACAACCACCACCACCACCACCACTTCTTCAAAATTACCCAAAACCTCCGAGCTTGGAGGAATTACTTTCTAAATATATCACCACAAATGACGCTACCATAAGAACTTTAACCGGAAGCGTAAAAAGTTTAGAAAATCAGGTAGGACAGCTCGCGAAAATAATTTCTGAGCGACCCGCAGGGTCTCTTCCTTCCAATACCGAACCCAACCCGAGAGAGCAAGCGAAAGCTATAACTCTTCGGAGTGGGAAGCAAGTCTCCGGTATGGTAAGTGAAGAGCCCGAGGCAAGCTCCGCTTCCGCTTTTAAAAATCAAAGCTCCGCTTCCACTTTTAAAAATCAAAGCTCTGCTCCGCTTCCACCCTCTGCTGAAGAAGTAATCACCCCCACTTTAGAAAATAATCTCACTCCACCACCCATCTTCAAAAATAATTCAACTCCTCCATACCCCTCTGAACTTAATAGACAACGTCAAGATGATCAGTACTCCCGCTTCTTAGAAATCTTCAAACAAATCCACATTAATCTTCCCTTCCACGAGGCTATTTCGCAAATGCCGAAATACGCCAAATATCTTAAAGACCTCCTCACAAACAAGAAGAAGTTAGAGAATCTTTCGCACGTCACGCTAAACGCCGAGTGCTCTGCCGTTTTAACAAACGGTTTGCCGAAGAAAATCAGTGACCCGGGTAGTTTCTCTATCTCGTGTGTCTTCGGTGATCTCTTTGTTAAACACGCGTTAGCCGACTTAGGCGCAAGTATAAACCTGATGCCCTTTTCGTTGTTCAAAAAGTTAGGGATTGGTAGCCTTAACCCCACGCGTATGAGTATCCAGCTAGCCGATAGATCCGTCAAATATCCATTAGGAATAGTGGAGGACGTTCTAGTGAAAGTCGACAAGTTCATCTTCCCGGTGGACTTTGTCATTTTGGACATCGAAGAAGACGTCGAGGTTCCCCTGATCCTTGGCCGACCCTTCCTTGCCACCTCCCGAGCCATCATTGACGTAAGCAATGGTAAGCTCTTTCTTCGAGTAGGCGACGACGAAGTCACATTTTCTATCACCCCTTCGATGAAGAACACCTTAGCGAACGATGACTCATTTTTTTCGTAGACGCCGTGAGTGATGATTCTTCCTACTGCCTCTCCGACTTTGAAAAAGAATTTTCTACTTTTTGCTCCTCTTCTCTTACAACAGAATCACTGCAAGGAAGTGATGAATCTTCTTATTGTTTTTCTGAGTTTGAAAAAGAATTTTCTGATTTTTGCTCCTCCTCTTTTCTTCCCACTGAATCTCTACAAGAAGCTGTCTTGGCTGCTAGCCCCACCCCTTATTACGTTCCTTATAAAAAAGTTTATGAAGATATTATTTTCGAAAAAGAAAGAATCTCAAAATCCTCTTATGAAGAACCCCCTACCCTAGAACTTAAAGAACTTCCCGAACACCTAAAGTATGCTTTCTTGGAAAAAGACTCCAAGTTACCAGTTATCGTTTCGGCCTACCTCACGGATACGCAGAACGATAAACTTCTTCTAGTTCTACGTAAGCATCGCCGGGCTATTGCTTGGCAAATTTCTGATATCAAGGGCATAAGCCCATCTTTCTGTACACATAAAATTCTAATGGAAGATAATTCGCGTAACTCTATTCAACCTCAGCGCCGTATAAACCCGAATATGAAAGAAGTAGTTAAGGGCGAGGTTATGAAACTATTAGACGCAGGAATTATCTACCCTATATCGGACAGTAAGTGGGTTAGCCCCGTTCAGGTAGTTCCAAAAAAGGGAGGGATAACCGTAGTTAGTAATGAGAATAATGAATTAATCCCGACACGGACGGTGACGGGTTGGCGTATGTGCATAGATTACCGTAAGTTAAATGACGCCACCCGCAAGGACCACTTCCCTTTACCGTTTATCGACCAGATTTTAGAACGTCTCTCCGGTCATAGCTTTTATTGTTTTCTCGATGGCCTCTCGGGGTACTTTCAAATACCCATCTCTCCCGAGGACCAAGAGAAAACTACGTTTACTTGTCCCTTCGGCACCTTCGCGTACCGAAGAATGCCGTTTGGATTATGCAATGCGCCGGCTACATTCCAACGATGTATGCTCGCAATATTTGACAAGTACGTAGAAAGCATTATGGAGGTATTCATGGACGATTTCTCCGTGTTCGGCGATACCTTCGATAGATGTTTAGAAAACCTCGAAAAAGTCTTAGAACGATGCGAAGAAACTAACCTTGCCCTAAATTGGGAAAAATGCCATTTTATGGTGAGGGAAGGGTTAGTTTTGGGTCATAAAATTTCTGTTAAAGGTATTGAGGTAGACGTTGCCAAGATAGAAGTTATTGAGAAGTTGCCGCCACCTACAAACATAAAAGCTATAAGAAGTTTCCTAGGCCACGCTGGTTTTTATCGTCGTTTTATAAAGGATTTCTCCAAGATCACTAAGCCCCTCACCCATCTCTTAGAAAAAGACGCTCCATTCATTTTTGATGACTCTTGTATTTCTGCCTTTGAATTAATTAAAGAAAAGTTAATTAACGCGCCGATTATGATAGCTCCGGTGTGGGACCTTCCTTTCGAGATTATGTGCGATGCGAGTAGTTTTGCGGTGGGAGCCGTATTAGGTCAACGCATATCTAAGAACTTCCACCCCATCTATTACGCTAGTAAAACCCTCACATCTGCACAAGAAAATTACACCACAACCGAAAAAGAGCTCTTGGCTGTAGTATTTGCGTTTGATAAATTTCGCCCTTACATTACACTTTCAAAAATCATTGTTTTTACGAACCACTCGGCCCTCAAGTACCTTCTTGCCAAAACGGATGCCAAGCCTCGCTTGATTCGCTGGGTCTTACTCCTCCAGGAGTTTGACTTAGAGATCCGTGATAAGCGAGGAGCCGAGAACTTGGCCGCCGACCATTTATCAAGATTAGATAACCCCTTTATAGAAAAATTAAATGAAAAATCTTTTAATGACTATTTTCCTGATGAGAAGCTGCTTTTAGTTAATACATCTACTTCTCCTTGGTTCGCGCACATCGCCAACTATCTAGTGGCCCGGGTGCTCCCAAAAGAGTTCTCCTCTCAGCAGAAGAAGAAATTCTTTTCTGAGCTGAAGAACTACTTTTGGGAAGACCCGCATCTTTTCAAAATTTGTGCGGATCAAGTGATAAGGAGATGTGTTTCTTTTGATGAAGGAATTGATATTCTAAAACATTTGCATGAAGGTCCGACAGGTGGGCACTATCAAGCTGCTCGCACCGCTCAAAAGTGCTTTGCGCGGGTTTTTACTGGCCTAGCCTGTTTAAAGACGCGCAAGCCTTTGTGAGCAGGTGTGATAGTTGCCAACGGTCGGGCAATATTTCTAATAAAAATGAAATGCCGCAAAATTATTTCTTAGAGTGCGAAATTTTCGACCTCTGGGGAATTGATTTTGTTGGCCCCCTTCCTTCTAGCTTCGGAAACAAATATATTTTAGTTGCTGTTGATTATGTTTCACGATGGGCTGAGGCCCAAGCTCTTCCTACGAACGACTCCCGAGTTGTAGTCACGTTTTTAAAAAAATTATTTTCTAGATTCGGTACGCCACGCGCAATCGTTAGCGATAGGGGTTCCCATTTCTGTAACGCGCAATTTTCAAAAATCCTTACTAAATACGGCGTTACGCATAAACTATCCACTGCCTACCACCCCCAAACTAACGGTCAAGTCGAAGTAGTAAATAGAGAAATAAAAAGAATATTAGAAAAGACTGTTTCAACTTCTAGAAAAGACTGGTCAGCCAAACTTGACGATGCTCTATGGGCCTACCGAACAGCGTACAAAACCGCCCTCGGATGTACGCCGTATCGGCTGGTCTATGGAAAATCGTGCCATCTGCCCGTAGAGTTAGAACACCGCGCCTTTTGGGCCTTAAAATTTTTAAACTTCGATCCCCACTCAGTCGGTGACCTTCGAAAATTCCAACTAAATGAACTCGACGAGTGGCGCTCTTATGCTAATGAAAATAATAAACTTTATAAAGAGCGGACGAAGCGTTTACACGATAAACACTTAAGGCACCCTAAAAACTTTAAGCCGGGCGACCAAGTCCTATTATATAATTCTCGATTACGTTTATTTCCGGGCAAATTAAAATCTCGCTGGTCTGGCCCGTTTTCTGTTTTAGAAGTATTTCCTTATGGAACTGTTTTAATTTCTCACCCTGATAAGGGTAATTTCAAAGTGAATGGTCAGCGTCTTAAACTGTATTTTCTGGTGATGATGATGTCAGTCCAAACACTATTAAGTTTCTGCTTCACGAACTTTAATCTTGAACTTTTTTTTTTTTTGCTAAAAACAATTTTATTTCGGGACAACAATATTTTTGGACAATATTATTTTTGATGCGTCAAGCTCAACGACGCTTTAACCAAAGGGCGCTCTTGGGAGGCAACCCAAGTTATCTTTTTCTGTTTTCTTTATTTTACAATTTTTGCCTCGGACGGCTACGACAAGCTGAAGCTTCTGTGATCGCCTGCTCCAACATTGCTGAATCCATCACAAAGTCCAAAGAAGACATTCGAGGAGCGACATCACTCAGCTTTCGCAGCAAATAAATCCGGGGAAGTACCTGTATTTCAATTCTGTCTTTCAATTCTGTACTTTATTTTTCTCTCCTTCTCCAATCCCCTTCTTTAGCCATTGAGGACAATGTCTGTTTTAAGCTTGGGGGAGGATTTCCTCCTTCATTTTTGCGTAGTGTAAATAATCTTCTTTTTGTATATATTGTAAATATTTCCAAAAAAAATGAATATCTTAAAATTCCAAAATCCAAAAAAAGAGAATATTCCACAAAATTAAATTAAAAAAATATATATATATGTGTTTTTGAATAGTTTAGACATTTTGGTATTTCAATAGTACCCCTAGTTTTTAGTTTTGTTTTACTCAAAATCTCCTATAAACAACTTAGTTAATTATAATATTTCTAATCGTCCTTTTTAATTATGTTTCGCAAGTAAAATGTTGGCCATGCTGTGTTTCTAATTCACGGTAGCATGTTAAGGTGAAATATTTTTCTAAAACTCGCATTTCTATTATGGTTTTTTGTTGTTTATTTCCTTTACTTTCTTAAAAATTCATCATCCACTATTTTCTTTTTCGTTTTTGAATAATTTTTGTAAAGTCAACTTTTGAATAACGTAGTAGATGTGAACGATCCAAGTCACCTATTATTTCTATTTTCAAGTTAATTTCATCAATCTTCTTTTATTATCTAGGACTCGCTTTTTGAAAAATTTTCAAACCTTTGTTTTAAATAAATTCAAAAGCGTGAAAATGATTTAGGCCATTTTTGTTTTCGTTTGAGCTTTCCTGCCAACCTAAAAAAAAACTTTTACCACTAGTTAGCCGTTTTTGAGCCTTTTTCTGATTTCATTTGATAGCTCCTCCTTTCATTTCAGTTTCACCAAAGCCAAAATTTCCAACCTATCGAATCACACTAGCCTTTTTGAGTTTCATAAATTATTTTGACAATTTTGATAGGGTATTTTGTGATTTTTGTGGAGAAAGGTTTTCGAAAAAAAAGAAAGAAGTATGTTCAAAAGTGATGTTTATTTTTTGTTTGGCCAACTCAAAAAGGAAAATAAGAATATTTATGGCCTTTGTTTTGAAAAAAGGGAAAAAAATGGAAAAGAAAAAAAATGAAAAAGAAAGAAAAAAAATGTGTATATATTTTTATGAAAATTTTTGAAACTCTTTGCTTTGGTTTAGTGTGATTTTAAAACCTTCACGTTTATCTTTGAATTCCACTCCTAATCATTTTCCTAAACCAAACGTTTCTGTCCTATTTAAGTCCTTTTGATTCACGCTTTTTGATTTTTTATTTAACAACTAAGAAAAGAAAAACAGTAAATCAGTTTTAGTTTTAGATTTAAACCTAGATTTTTGATAATTAAATTGATATAATTATAATGCGTTGCTTGGATCTAGTAACAACTCAATGCGTGTTTTTCATTTTCGTTGCTTTACTTAAGTCCATTTAAAAAATCTCGCTAAAATTTTGGATGATTTGTTTTTATTAAATAAAGTTTTTAAAAGTTTTACCATACCTAAATAATTGTTTTAGACTTACATTTCACCTTTTCCCTACTAAGAATTTCGCATAGTACTTGTGTAGGCATAATTAGAACTTTTTGATTAGTCATTTTTATAAATATCTAGTTTTTATATTTTTGCTTGGGGACAACCAAAGCTTAAGCTTGGGGGAATTTGATAATACGTTTTGTAGCCTAAACTATTATCGTATTTTATATTTTATATTGTACAAATTATGTCTATTATTAGTTTATTTTTATCCTTTTTATGTAAATTTTATTGCCACTAACTTTTTCCTGTCTTTTTGCAGGTTTTCAGAAAAATTGCCAAAATGGCCTGTCACGCCCCCCTGTCACGCCCTCCCTGGGCGTGACCTAGGGCGTGTCACCCGATCCCGAGGACACCTGCTGGAAGGGACAGAAAACGGTCAAAACCGCTGTCACGCCCCATGTCACGCCCTCCCTGGGCGTGTCACTAGGCGTGACCAGGGGCGTGTCGCCCTCTGCCGCAAAGCTGCCGCCGCATTAAATGCCCTTCCGCCTCAGCACGCAAATAGTACTGTCACGCCCCATGTCACGCCCGTGACATGGGCGTGACACCTTCCTTTTTCGGCGACTGACGGATTTCCGACCAATGATTTGGACATGACATGCCTGTCACGCCCCCCTGTCACGGGCGTGACCTAGGGCGTGACCACCGACGTACCGAAGCAATCATCCCTCCCGCCAGAATCCAGAGCCCGAGGTCAAATCCGTACCTGTCACGCCCCCTGACACGCCCCCCCTAGGGCGTGTCGGAGGGCGTGACCAACCCGAGAAATTTTCTATAAATTGAGCCCCCCTCCCCCCATTTCAGCAAACTTTGGTTGAGTGGGGGAGGTGCTGCCCCTTTGTTTCTTGATCCTTTTTCATGCTTTTTCTCTCTCTCTCTCCCCCTCTCTTTGTACTTTTTGGTTAACCCTAGTTTAATCTTAGTTTGTGCTAGCTTTTAATGTAATTTTCTTCTTGCTTAGTGCTTAATGTAGGGCTAGAATAGGGTTTAATTTTCATGCACTTGTAATTTTATTTTCATTAGTGTAACTTGCCCTTCTTCATTAATAAAATTGTTCTTCCCTTAGCTTGTGTTCTTCTTATGTTTTTCTACTCATCTCCCCCCCCCCCCTCCACTCCATTATGATTAACTAATCCTCCTTGTACTCGATCTTGATGATCCGAGGTTAGCGCGATTATGTTATGATGTTTTAATCAATCTTTTCTTTTTAGGTTAGGGCCTTGAATTACTCTTGATTAATCACGGGTTGGGGGTATATTTTCGATATATACTCTCCGCCTTTGCTTTCATTCTGGGCTAGCCGAGAGGCCGAAAGAATGAAGTGAGCATTCAAGAGTAAAGGGAGTTGTACGCACCCCTCGAGAGAGGCAGACGTCCAAATCTCCCGGATTGGAGTAAAATCCAATAGTGGGGTTCACCGCGTAAAGCGAGTTTTAGGCCTCCGATTTAGACGAGAGTCGGTCGGACCTTCCTAAACTCAGTTGGGCACGACTTCGAGAGAAGCGTGTTCAAGCTTTAGGAACCTCCACGGTCAAGGACCCTTATCCTATTAAGTTTAGATTTTTATCGCATTTTCTTAATCGTCTTTAGCCGAGGTGAATCTCGATCGGGTGCATTTCCATTTCATATTGTTCTACCTTTTGTAGTAATCTCATATATTGTGCTCTTTAATTAACTGCAGTAATTTCCTTTCTAGCTTAGTTGTTTGCTTAATAGCGTAACTTAATTGTGGTAGTTCTCTTTCTAGTTTGCTTTAATTTCTCCATTGCGCTTAGATTTTCTAAAACCCTAGTTTTTCCGTCGATAAGATAATAGCGTTCGTGTGAGTAAGCTTAGCCAACAGTTCCCGAATTTCAATACGACACTTGTGTCCCCTTGCTACAATTCGATAGGTATACTTGCCTCATCGGGTTGCTAGTTCGGTTGCGTTTATTTTCTTCGAACCCTAGCGCGCAACAGTGGTTTCCCAGCATGGATATTTTAGTTCGCCGTTGGCGGGCTGAGTAACGGTTCAAATAAGATGCTCACTCAACTATACAGTTAGGCGACCTCAGCGATTAAGCGACCAAGAGTTGTGGTTAAGCGACATCTCAGTTTCGGTTCAGTCTGTTCGCGACAACTTCTATGGTTAAGTGACCTCGCAGTCAGGCGACCCAGAAGTGCGGATAGGGGTGTTCAGCAGCAGTAAATAAGAAGCAGTTTGTGTGGCTAAAGGTGCGGTCTGGCAGTTCAGCGGTCTCGGCGGTTTGAACTGTTTGCACGGTCTCAACGGATAACGTGAGGCTTGGGCAGTTACAGATTTTGTCCGCCAATTTTGCTTGTCTGTTTTTGTGCTTTCCATCGGGTGCATTGTGAAATCATGTCTCGCAATGTATACCTCATGTTGTGAAAAAGATTATTAGTTCCATTATGACTCATGTTTTTCTACTTGCTACTGGATTATTTGACTTGATTGGTTGAGTGTTTCTGCGACATTCCTGGGTTCATAAAATTTTACAAGATCTACTTGGAAAGGGCGCGTCTTGAACGAGCATCTCCAATCAGACTCATCAAACTACAAAAATAAAAGGAATATATCATGTAATAGTATGTCTAATAACAAGCAACATATTCCAATAACAATAGAATTCAAAACCGACCTTGCATTGGGGTGATTTAATTCCCGGGCCCTTTACCTCTTCACAGGAGTGAATGTTTCCGTTCCATGGCTTCTCTTGCTCAACTTCGACTAACTTGAAAATGTAAAAATGGATTACATAAGAAGTTGTTCATGGCTACAGAAACACAAGAAAATGAAAAGTGATAAAGTGACACGTTCCGTTTTTGTTTTGGGAGGGCCCCGCCCACTGCTGGGGACATTTCTGTCCTTTTACTTTACTTTTGCTCTAGCATAAATTGTATTTTGTGGTAGGGTTTGGGGTGTTAAAGATCTGGAACTTTATGTGTGTGTAAGCTTGTGGATATAGCTGTTTCTCCTCCCCAAATTGGTCGGCTGTTCAGGAGAACTCCTTCTCCTTAGGCTGCTTGTTTTTTATCTATCTTTTGTCTGTAATAACTATTTTGTTTCTTGTTGGTGGTTTCTTACGATTAGTAAAGCTGTTTTTTTACAGCAAACTGCTAGCATTTCATCTTTCTGTTAGTTAATTGAGCAGGATCGTATCAAGGTATCAGAGCCAGCATGACCATGCCCGTATCCGACGGTTCCCGCTCCAAAGATCCGGCCACAGACCTGGAGGCTCTCCACAAGTCTCAGGAGGCCCTCGCCCTCCACCTGCACTCCCTGTCTGAGAAGTAGAGCCGCATCTCTTACGAGGTATGGGAGATACTTTCCGTCCTCAAGGCCTATCATCCCGGCAGTTCAGGCGGTTTCTCGTCCTCGCCGCCCCTACCTTCCCGTCCCACCCGGTGAAGACCCGTTTCACCCGCGTCGACTTCCCGAGGTTTTTCGGGGATGGGGTGCTCGATTGGATCTACCACTTGTGATCAGTTTTTCAAAGTGGACAATATGCCCCATGACATGAAGGTCTGCATCGCCTCCATCCACATGGAAAACCAAGCCCTCTACTGGCATCAAAGCTTCATGAAGCACCGTCTAACCCATCAGTGGCCTACCTGGGAGGAGTATTGCCAGGCCATCAACAGCCGCTTCTTCTCCTCTTTGAATGATGACCCCCTCCGCGACATGAAAGATTTACGCCAGAAGGGCTCCGTTCAAAGCTACCTTGATGAATTTGAGATCCTCCTGCACTACGCCGCCATCCCAGACTAGAATGCTATCAGTTTATGCTTAGCTGGGTTGAAGGGTGACATCGAGTACTCCGTGCGCATGTTCCAACCTAAGACGCTCCGTTACGTCTACTCCCTCGGCCGCCTGCAGGAGCATAAAAACGCCTTCAGCGCTCGCCGCACGTCGCTGTCGACCTGGGAGCGTCCCACTTCCCGAGACCTTTTCCCAGGGAACTCTGCTGGGCCTTTCCCTGCCAAGTTCAACACCCCTCCGGCGTGGGGCAGCCCTAAGGTCACTTCTACTGACATGGATGAACGCCGCAGCAAAGGGTTGCGCTTCTGGTGCAATAACAAGTACTTCCTGGGGCACCGTTGTGTCGAGCGCCAGAAATCTTATTCCTTGGACGTTGTACCCAATGTCGAGCAGGGGGAGTGTAACACCCCTATCCGTCATATAGCATATAGCAGTAGGTCCGGCCGGGGCCCGATGCCATATACTACGGACAGACTGGTTTGTTACGCGTTGAAACCATTCAACCAAACAAAACGTCCTACACAACACCTAGCGGAAGCAATTTATTAGGTTGCAAAAGAAGTAAGAACCCAGACACAGAGCACGAATGTCCACTACAAACCCAGGAATGTAAACATACACAAAAGATAAATGGCCTTAAGGCCTTACACTGTTCTCTTAACAAAAAGTAGTGTTTTCCAAACTTTGGCACGCAGGCCGGCCATACATGATAAACGAGAAAGCATAAACAATTAGGCCTTCAAGGGCCGGCACAGCAACATGGGCTTTAGCCCGCTATTTTCCCGCTCGGCTCCGCAGCACCTGCAAGCGACAAACCACCGCCCGGTGGCAAACAATAGCAACGGTCAGCAATGCTGACCAAGTTATAACGATCCCGCCCCCAAAATCGGGGCGGCGATGCTCTTTCCCTGCACTTTATTAGTAGGCAACAACAATAGTGTAAACACACTTCAACACAGGCGTAGGCTCGCACGACCATACACCCCATGCACTCAGGGCACATTCACGGCGAACCGGCCAATGCCACGTCAATTCAAGCCATAGACGTTCCCGTTCCACCACCGCCTCTTGGACGGCCAACCAAATGAGCATTTTGCCTTCCTGGCCTTGGTCACAGAAATTTAAGTCATAGACCGCCGAAGACCCTCATCCATGCCAACGGTCCGACCGAACGACATAGACCGGGTACGGTTCCGCCTGACCCGTGCTCATATCGCAACGACAATTTAAGCCATATGCGCAGGTCAAGACTCACCGAGTCCCGTTTCCGCCACAACAATCACATAACTCGGTTATGTTCACGTTGGCTCCCCGGCCATCGTATTGGAAAAACTCGCTTTTGCCCAGTTTTCCGGGTGCACCTTGGAGTTAATCTCCAAGGCTCCCTGTTGCAATCTACCACGTAGAAAACCCGAAAAACGCCCAAACACCCGGAGTCTTCCCCGGTTCATATGCAATGCAACATCACCGATCCGGCTCTACTTGTCCGGATAGGCTTCACACGCAATGCCTATGTCCGTTTTTGCATACGGACTCTACACAAGGGGGACTTTATATATCTATCCCAAGGAATGCTCCAACTCTTCGCTCACTCGCGAGAGAGGGCTTCCTATACAAAGGGAAAAAGGGCTTCACATGCCCAAGGATGAGAAATCATTACCCTTGCGTTTTTCCGCAGTGCCATCGAAAACTATGCGGTTGGAAAGCACCGCAACGACGTCACCTCCACGGATCTGGACTCGGATCGCGATTCGGAGCTCCGAAGCTCCTCCGGCGGCCGGATCTTGGATTCCTCCTTCCTCCTTGCTCTCCTTTCTCTCTAAACTCTTAGAGAGAGAATGGCTAAAGGAAATGAGGATTCCCAACCCTAAATCCCGGCTAAAACCACCCAGGAGCAGCCCCCCACCGTCGGATCCAAAGTCAAGGAAACGAACGGCCAAGATTAGATCTGAAATCATAAAATCTGGGCCGAACACGGGTTGCAACAAGGCCGTGTGCCTGGCCGTGTCACCCATTCGCCGTCTCGACCGATTCGAAAAACTAGCACACGGCCTCAGACACGCCCGTGTCACCTGTGACACGCCCGTGTCGGGCCCCGTATCACACCCCCCCCCTGTGCAAACAGCCAGTTTTCCCAACCCGAGAAGGACACGGCCTGCGACACGGCACCCGACACGCCCGTGTCGAATTTGACACGCCCGTGTCAAGGCCCGTGTGCCTTCCCCAGAAAACAGCCTAAAGTGACACGCCCTGGGACACGCCCGTGTCTCAGGCCGTGTGCCTGACACGCCCTGGGACACGCCCGTGTCCCAGGCCGTGTTCCAGCCTTCTACGATCGTCGACCGCCAAAGCGTCGACCGCACGACCCGTGGTCGAACACGCCCTGACACGGCCTCCGACACGCCCGTGTCGAGACCCGTGTCACCTGCTTCAAAACCCCGTCTTGGCTTAAAAAATGCCACCCGTCTCTCTTTTGAGTTTCGGGGTGTTACAACTCTCTCCCCCTTAAAAGAATTTCGCCCACGAAATTACTAAAGGAAAGTAAACATAAAACCAAGAGCGGTACCTGAGCGAAATAACTCTGGGTACTCCTCCAGCATGGTCTGCTCCCGTTCCCAAGAGAGCTCCTCACGACCGCAATTGTCCCACCGGACCTTAACCATCCGGATCTCCTTGTTACGGAGCCTCTTGACCTCTACATCTTCAATAAAACCGGCTTGACTTTTGTCGTCAACCCTTCGTCCACCAGTACTTGATCAACTGCGATCACCTGCAAAGGCTCTTGCACCGCCTTCCGCAATACAGAGATGTGGAACACATCGTGTAGCCCACTCAACTCTACCGATAACTTCAAACGATAAGCCGCTTCGCCGACCCGCTCCAGAATCTCAAAGGGTCCAAGGTATCTTGGGCTCAGCTTCTTCAAGCGTCTCACCCGCGAAACACCCTTGAACGGCTTTACTTTCAAGTACACCCAATCGCCCACCGCGAACTCCACATTCTGATGCTTGGCATTGTAGTACTTAGCCTGTCTATCCTGAGCGATCAACAAGCGCTCCCGAATGATCCGCACCAACGAAGTAGCATTCTCCACCTCCTGCTTCTTGTACAACCTTGCCTCACCCGTTTCAAGCCACGATAACGGCGTGCGACACCTCCTACCATATAGGGCCTCAAAGGGCGCCATCTGGATACTCGCCTGGTAGCTGTTGTTGTACGCGAACTCCACCAAATATAGGTGGTCCTCCCAATGCTTACCGAAGTCCAGAACACACATGCGTAGCATGTCCTCCATCGTCCTATTGACTCTCTCGGTCTGCCCATCCGTCTGCGGATGGAAGGCTGTTCTGAACTTTAACTTTGTTCCCAGCATCTACTGCACCAATCTCCAATCATTTGACGTGAACCGCCCATCGCGATCACTCACAATGCTACGGGGCACGCCATGCAGCCTAACAATACTGTCAACATACAACTTTGCCAATTTCTCCACTAGATCATCCTTCCTATGCGGAATGAAGTGTGACACCTTTGTTAGCCGGTCTACGATCACCCAGATGGCGTCGTTCCCTTTCTGCGACCTTGGCAACCCATGCACAAAGTCCATAGATATGTCGTCGAATTTCCACTCCGGTATAGGCAAGGACTTCAGAAATCCTCCCGGCTTTTGGCACTCCGCCTTCACCAAGGCGCACGTTTGGCATTTAGCCACGTACAACGCCACGTCTTTCTTGAGCCCCGGCCACCAAAACAACTTTTTGAGATCACGATACATCTTCGTGCTCCCTGGGTGGATTGAGTACTTGGTATGATGAGCCTCGTACATCAACTCCGCCCGGAGGTTACCCTCACTTGGGACGCACAACCGATGATCCTTTCTTAACAAACCATCTACTACCGAGAACTGGGAATTTGACCCATCCAGAGCAGCCTCCATAAGCTCCTTCATGGAGTCATCTAACTCCAATGCCTGCCGAACCCAGTCAGCCAGGTCATACTGAACTTCTGTCCAGTTCAACATTGCTTTGGCGCTTCCTCTGCTTGTCAACGCAACAGATCTCAAGCTCCTCCAACTCCCGTATCAGCCGCTCATCATGCACCGACAACCAGTTGGCTTGGGCGAGAGCCCAGCAACTCAGCGCATCCGCAACTGCGTTGCCCTTCCCGGGTGCATAATGTATTTTGAAGGTGTAGTCCGCCAGGAACTCCATCCACCTCCTCTGCCTCATATTAAGGTCCTTTTGATCCAACAAGTACTTTAGGCTCTTGTGATCGGTGTATATATCGACTCTTACGCCGTATAGGTAGTGCCTCCACAACTTGAGTGCAAATATCACGACCGCCAACTCCAAGTCGTGCACCGGATAATTTCTTTCATGCACCTTCAGCTGACGCGATCCATACGCAATCACACTTCCATGCTGCAACAACACGCAGCCCAAACCACTACCTGAAGCGTCGCTATACACCTCAAAGCCCTCGGTCCCACTCGGCGAACTAAGCACTGGCGCCGTGGTCAACCGTCTCTTTAGCTCCTCAAACGCTTGCACGCACTCCTGCATCCACAAGAATCTCTGATCTTTCCTTGTCAACTTCGTGAGAGGTAGCGCAATCCGTGAGAAGTTCTCTACGAAGCGCCTGTAATATCCGGCAAGCCCGAGAAAACTACGAACTTCCGCGACAGAAGACAACGCAGGCCACTCCCGTATCGCAACGATCTTCGCCGGATCCACCGCTATACCTTCCCCACTAACAACGTGACCAAGGAACGCAACTGAGGGTAACCAGAACTCGCACTTGGAGAATTTCGCATAAAGCTCATTCCTCCTCAAAGTCACCAACACTAGATGCAAGTGCTTGAAGTGATCTTCTTCGCACTGCGAGTACACCAATATAACGTCAATAAAGACGATCACAAATCGGTCCAGCAAATCTCGGAACGTCCTGTTCATCAAGTCCATAAACACTGACGGCGCATTCGTTAGTCCAAACGGCATGACTGTGAACTCGAAATGCCCATATCTTGTGCTGAACGCCGTCTTCGGGATATCACACTCCCTGATCCTCAACTGATAGTACCCCGACTTCAAGTCCAACTTAGAATATACCGACGATCCGACTAACTGATCAAAGAGATCATCAATCCTCGGGATCGGGTACTTGTTCTTCTCCGTCAGCTTGTTCAACTCTCTGTAGTCGATACACAACCGCATACTACCATCCTTCTTCTTAACGAAGAGGACCGGTGCGCTCCAAGGCGACGAGCTTGGACGCACATAACCTGGTTCCATCAGCTCCTCTAGCTGAACTTTCAACTCTGCCATCTCCTTAGGCGCCAACCTATACGGAGCACGTGACACCGGTTTGGCCCCCGGTACGAGCTCGATGGTGAAATCAATCTCTCGCCGCGGTGGGGCCCCGGGAAGACTATCCGGGAATACATCGGGGTATTCACAAACCACGGGGATGCTATCCAACGTGGACTTTGGCTCCACAGCCCCCACTATTGCGAAGAACAGCTCTGCACCAGCACGAACTGCCTTTATCACCTAAAGAGCAGACATCAGCGTCTTGCTCGACCCCTTGAGTCCCTCGAATGTTGTCCCCCGCCCAACACCCAGCTTGACCTCCTTCCGGTCGCAGTCAATCCAAGCCTTCTGCTCCGAAAGCCAATCCATCCCAAAGATAACGTCGAACTCTACTAGCGGCAGCAATGACGCTAGCAAGTCGAACTCTTGGCTCCCTATGTGAACCTTTACGGCGCACACTCTGTCCGCACGCATCGAGCACCCATTCGGTAGCAGCACATCCAACTTGTCCTTCGCCATCGAAGAAGGGACTCCGATGCGCGATATAAAATTTTCGGACAAGAAGGAGTGTGAAGCTCCCGTATCGAACAGTGCCCGTGCCGGACTATCGCTAATCACCACAAAGCCTAAGCAAAAGACATTAGCCTAACAAGCAATAGGTAATGGTATTTTAAAGTCAACTTGCTATAAATTAACTCATACCTGTCACCACATCTGCTTGCTTGATGGCCTCCTGCTGGCCCAAGTTATAGACTCTAGGCTGAGTCGGAGCATAATGGGACGCGGTCGACTCCACCGCTTTGCCCTTCTCTTCGTAAGTAGCTCCTTGTTTCCTTTCGGACTTTGAGCGTCCACTCCAGCAGTCACGGGCAAAGTGCCCCGTCTTTCCACACGTAAAACAAGCGCCCGGGCTTCGATTGGTAGTTGTCCCCGAGGCACCTGCAGAAGGGGCTGGACCTGACGTCCTAGTCTTCTTGAAGAATTTTCGATAGCCCGACTTCGACGTAGTCGGCGCTTTGAACTCCGATTTCTTCACGCCAGATTCCTTCTTATCTTGCACATTTCTCATGTCCTTCTCCAAGGACTGGGCCGAGTTGACCAAGGTTAGGAAACCCTGCGCCATGGGCCCTGACAGTAGCAACCTCAGCTCATCTCTTAACATTTCATAAAAGCGGTTAGTCTTTCGCTCCTCGTCGGCAAAGGTAGCGCTAGCATATCTCCCCAACCGAGTAAACTCGTGGAGGTACTCGTCTACAGTGCTATCTCCTTGCACCAACTTTTGGAACTTGTTCTCCAATGCGATCCTCTGCGCTGAGGGGAGGTATCGAGCCATGAACAATCTCGAAAACTCCGCCATAGGAACTTCGGCCAACGGCCTTCCCCTCAACTGGTGTAGCTCTAGGCCCTCCCACCATAACCTTGCGTCCCCATCCAAAAGGAACGTCGCTATCGTGGTCTTCTGCCACTCTTCCGTTTCAGTAGCTGTCATCACCCTATTGACTCTTGAGAGCCAATCTTCAGCCTGGGTCGGGGTTCCCATTCCCGAGAACACC
The DNA here is from genome assembly GCA_039513925.1 of Platanthera zijinensis. Classification (NCBI taxonomy): domain Eukaryota; kingdom Viridiplantae; phylum Streptophyta; class Magnoliopsida; order Asparagales; family Orchidaceae; genus Platanthera; species Platanthera zijinensis. The sequence continues at coordinate 119,584,991 of CM077079.1, forward strand.
GATGGGGGAAGCCCATCACATGCTTCAATTGTCTTTCAGTTGCTCTCCGAGGTAACTCCGGCTCCACCGCCACCTGCTCCACCCTTTTAGGCTCCGCCGCTTGGAGCGGCACTTGCTCCCCTACAGGAGCAGGCTGTTGCACCTGTCTTACAGGTTGCGCATTAATCATAGCAAAGACAGCTTCTGCCACCAATATAATGGTCTCGGCAGACGGTGGTGTTGCAGGCGCTTCACTTGGCGTACTGCTTGCCTCAGAACCTGGCCGTTCTGACGGCCCAGCACCACTCCTGGTCACCTATAATCGTGCAAAACACAGATAAGCGACCAAATATTACTGCAAACAGCAATTATAGGAACACGCAGGTTCCTCAAACATGTGTATTTTCATTCCTAAGTGGACATTCATGGGTTCTTTTCATGTTATAACGATGACGCACACATGTGCTCACCACCCCTTAAAGTGAATTCGTCCACGAATTCATTTAAGTTTGATCGAAACCAGTAGTTTGATACCAATTTGTAACACCCCTATCCGTCGTATAGCATATAGCAGTAGGTCCGGCCGGGGCCCGACACCATATACTACGGACAGACCGGTTGGTTACGCATTGAAACCATTAACCAAACAAAACGTCCTACACAACACCTAGCGGAAGCAATTTATTAGGTTGCAAAAGAAGTAAGAACCCAGACACAGAGCATGAATGTCCACTACAAAACCAGGAATGTAAACATACACAAAAGATAAATGGCCTTAAGGCCTTACACTATTCTCTTAACAAAAAGTAGTGTTTTCCAAACTTCAGCACGCAGGCCGGCCATACATGATAAACGGGAAAGCATAAACAATTAGGCCTTCAAGGGCCGGCGCAGCAACATGGGCTTTAGCCCGCTATTTTCCCGCTTGGCTCCACAGCACCTGCAAGCGACAAACCACCGCCCGGTGGCAAACAATAGCAACGGTCAGCAATGCTGACCAAATTATAACGATCCCGCCCCCAAAATCGGGGCGGCGATGCTCTTTCCCTGCACTTTATTAGTAGGCAACAACAATAGTGTAAACACAATTCAACACAGGCGTAGGCTCGCACGGCCATACACCCCATGCACTCAGGGCACATTCACGGCGAACCGTCCAACGCCACGTCAATTCAAGCCATAGACGTTCCCGTTCCACCACCGCCTCTTGGACGGCCAACCAAATGAGCATTTTTCCTTCCTGGCCTTGGTCACGACAATTTACGCCATAGACCGCCGAAGACCCTCATCCATGCCAACGGTCCGACCGAACGACATAGACCGGGTACGGTTCCGCCTAACCCGTGCTCATATCGCAACAGCAATTTAAGCCATATGCGCAGGTCAAGACTCACCGAGTCCCGTTTCCGCCACAACAATCACATAACCCGGTTATGTTCACGTTGGCTCCCCGGCCATCGTGTTGGCAAAACTCGCTTTTGCCCAGTTTTCCGTGTGCACCTTGGAGTTAATCTCCAAGGCTCCCTGCTGCAATCTACCACGTAGAAAACCCGAAAAACGCCCAAACACCCGGAGTCTTCCCCGGTTCATATGCAATGCAACATCACCGATCCGGCTCTACTTGTCTGGATAGGCTTCACACACAATGCCTATGTCCATTTTCGCATACGGACTCTACACAAGGGGGACTTTACATATCTACCCCAAGGAATGCTCCAACTCTTCGCTCACTCGCGAGAGAGGGCTTCCTATGCAAAGGGAAAAAGGGCTTCACATGCCCAAGGATGAGAAATCGTTACCCTTGCATTTTTCCGCGGCGCCATCGAAAACTATGCGGTTGGAAAGCACCGCAACGGCGTCACCTCCGCGGATCTGGACTCGGATCGCGATTCGGAGCTCTGAAGCTCCTCCGGCGGCCGGATCTTGGATTCCTCCTTCCTCCTTGCTCTCCCTTCTCTCTAATCTCTTAGAGAGAGAATGGCTAAAGGAAATGAGGATTCCCAACCCTAAATCCCGGCTAAAACCACCCAGGAGCAGCCCCCCACCGTCGGATCCAAAGTCAAGGAAACGAACGACCAAGATTAGATCTGAAATCATAAAATCTGGGCCGAACACGGGTTGCAACACGGCCGTGTGCCTGGCCGTGTCACCCATTCGCCATCTCGACCGATTCGAAAAACCAGCACACGGCCTTTGACATGGCCTCCGACACGCTCGTGTCACCTGTGATACGCCCGTGTCGGGCCCCGTGTCACACCCCCCGTGTGCAAACGGCCAGTTTTCCCAACCCGAGAAGGACACGGCCTGCGACACGGCACCCGACACGCCCGTGTTGAATTTGATATGCCCGTGTCAGGGCCCGTGTTATGGCCCGTCTGCCTTCCCCAGAAAACAGCCCAAAGTGACACGCCCTGGGACACGCCCGTGTCTCAGGCCGTGTGCCTGACACGCCCTGGGACACGCCCGTGTCCCAGGCCGTGTTCCAGCCTTCTACGATCGTCGACCGCCAAAGCATCGACCGCACGACCCGTGGTCGAACATGCCCTGACACGGCCTCCGACACGCCCGTGTCGAGACCCGTGTCACCTACTTCAAAACCCCGTCTTGGCTTTAAAAATGCCACCCGTCTCTCTTTTGAGTTTCGGGGTGTTACAGGGAGGATCTACCTGACACCCAACTGGAAGAATCTTCCCTATTGGCCGACCTTGACAATGATCCGGACACCCCTCCTCATGTCTCGGTCCATGCCTTGGAGGGTACTACCCATTTTAAAACCATGCGCATCACGGCTTCCTACCAAGGCGCACCAATCCATGTGTTGATCGACTCTGATAGCACCCAAAATTTCCTTGATTTGGATACGGCAGCACGGCTGAAATGCTCCCTTACCACCATCCCGAGCTTCGATGTGGCGGTGGCCAACCGAAAGACCATCGCAAGTTCTTCCAAGGTGGTGGACTTCCAATGGAAAATGCAGGGCGTCTTATTCACCTAAGACATGTTAGTCTTGCCCTTGGGCGGTTGTGAAGTGGTATTAGGCGTCCAATGGCTTGTCACTCTTCGTGTGGTCTACTGGGATTTTAAGAACCTCAAAATGGAATTCTCCGTCCACGGCCGGCAGATTTCCTTGTGTGGCTCCAAACACACAGTCAACACATTGTTGCCACCACGACGCACACAAAAACTGCTTGCACGTGATGGCGAGTACAACATGTTGGCTTTATGTTATATTCAACCGGAGGCACTGGGCTCTCCTCCTTCCCATCCTGCGACCGGCGTTCAGCCTGGTTCAGCTCCTTCCCTCCTGGATTCCGCAGCTCAACAACAGCTCCAACTCGTCTTGGCTGATTACCCGGATGTCTTCGCAGCACCCACCGAGCTTCCTCCCCTTCGCCACCATGAACACCACATTCCGGTTCACGAGGGCACTTCCCCAATCAACTTCAGTCCGTATCATTACCCCCTCTACAAAAGGCTGTCATAGAACGGATGGTGCAGGAATTTTTAGATATCGGGTTAATTCGCCACAGCAGCAGCCCTTTCGTTTCTACGGTGGTGCTCGTCAAGAAGAGCGATAGTACTTGGCGGTTGTGTGTTGATTACTGTCAACTCAATCAAGCCACGATCAAAGACAAATTTTCTATCCCCATCATTGAGGAATTACTTGAGAAGCTCCACGGCGCCGCCTTCTTCTCCAAACTTGATTTGCGGGCCGGTTTCCACCAAGTGCGCATGGCGCCTGATGACATCTCTAAGACGGCGTTCCGCACCAACTACGGCCATTACGAATTTCTCGTCATGCCGTTTGGTTTAGCCAACGATCCGTCAACATTTCAAAGTTTGATGAACTCCATTTTTTGCACACACCTTCTCCACTTCATTCTCATCTTCTTCGACGACATCCTTTTTTACAACACCTCTTGGGCGGCTCACTTGGAACATCTACGCACCACATTTTAGATTCTGCGCCACCACCGTATTTTCCTTAAACTCTCCAAATGTTTCTTATGGCTCCAACAGATTGAATACTTGGGCAACGTGATTTCCTGCCATGGTGTGGCCACCGACCCCGAAAAAATTTAAGATATGCTGGATTGACCTACTCTCACCAACCTCGAGCGTTTACGCGGGTTTTTGGGCCTCACTGGGTACTACCGACGTTTCATCAAGGGCTACGTCATCCTCGTCAAGCCGTTAACAGCCATGCTTCATCGCCAACATTTCTCTTAGAGTGCGGAGGCGGAGGCTGCTTGCAAGGCCTTAAAAAGGGCGGTGTCGCAGCCGTCGGTGCTGAGTTACCCGACTTCCAGCAAACCTTCATCGTGGAGACGGACGCGGCGGATGCCGGCGTCGTGGCTGGCCTCTTACAAGATTCTAACCGGTGGCATACTTTAGCAATGCCCTCGATCCAAAAAATTCTCGCCTTTCGACTTACGAGAAGGAGCTTCTCGCGGTTGTCATGGCCGTCCAAAAATGGCGCCACTATTTGGTGGGTTCTCCCTTCTTTATTCGCACCGATCATCAAAGTCTCAAGTTTTTTCTCAAACAACGGATCGCCACTCCCGCCCAACAACGGTACATCACCAAACTCATGGGGTATGACTTCCGCATCGAGTACAAGCGCGGCAAGGACAATGCCTGGCGGATGCCATCTCCCGCAAATATGACCCCGCCACGGGTGAGCTCAAGGTGCGCGTCGTCATCCAATCCGAACTCCTCCAGGCAGTCTGCCAGTCGTGGGAACATAACCGCCTCCTATAGCAAGTTATTGTGGCCAAGGAGGCCGATCCTTCCAGCGAGCCGAAATACCAATGGAGCAACGACGTACTCCACCGATGGGGCCGGCTGGTTGTCGGCCAGGACGCTATGCTCCAGCAGCGCCTCCTTCACCTCTACCATGACAGCGCCTTGGGTGGTGACTCCGCTATCTCCACCACTCACCACCGTATGAAGCATGCGTTCTATTGGAAGGGCATGAAGGCTGCATTCTACGCGTATATTCAACAATGCCCCACTTGCCAAACTTGTAAAACCTCCAATCAGCTTCCCTTCGGCTCACTGCAGCCCTTACCGATTCCGGAGTGAATTTGGCAAGAGATATCCATGGATTTTATTGAATGACTTTCCCCGAGTCACGGGAAGTCGGTGATCTTGGTCGTGGTGGACCGGTTAAGCAAGAAGGCTCATTTCATGGCTCTCACACATCCTTATACCGCGGAGGGAGTAGCCCGCGTGTTCCTCGACAACATTTACCGTTTACATGGGCTGCCTATTGCGATCGTGAATGATCGGGACACTGTTTTCTTAAGTGATTTTTGGCTCGAGCTCTTCAAAATTTTGCAGGTGCAACTTCATCACTCCACCGCCTACCACACGCAAAGTGACAGGCAAACGGAGGTCGTCAATCGATGCGTCGCGGGTTACTTGCGCTGCATGTGCCACGAGCGGCCCCGGAGTTGGGCTGAATGGCTTCCATTAGCCGAATGGTGGTACAACTCCTATTTCCAAAGCGCCATACGGATGACTCCATACGAAGCCGTGTGTGGACAGGATCCCCAACTTCCGTCCCCTTATGTGGTCGGCACCGCTGCTGTTGAAGCGGTTGGCCGCTCTCTGACAGCCCGGGAGAAGGTTCTGAAAGTGAGAGCAAGATCTATCTCAACTCTAGAGGGGGGTGAATAGAGTTTATTTAAGTTAATTTCACAGTTTTGAAATAATCAGCACATATAAAATTCAATTTATATTATAGTGTAGAGTGCCTGTAATGAATTAAAAACAAAGAAATAAAGAGCACATCACACAACAAAACAATCACACAAGCAAGCTAGAAGACACAAGGAAAATATAGTGGTTCCCCAAAAACCTGGGTACATCCACTCTTCTACCACCCTTGGTAGGAATCCACTCAGGATGAGTTGATCAGGTGTCCTGACACCAATGAGCTTTTGATAAGGTGCTCAAAAACCAAACTAGATTTTTTGATCAGGTGTCTTGCCACCACTGAGTTTTGACAAGGCTCTCAGAACCAATCTCAGAACTTTTGAAGGGAGTTTTGATAACCCTTTTACAGCAGGAAAAGAAAAAGTAAAGAGGTGAAGTTGTTTTCTCTGTTCTCAAATCAAATGAGAGAAGACTAGAGGATTGTTGATGATGTCAAAGCTCCCCCTGAGATATAGAATGGTTCAGGAGTGAGAGCTTTGCTTCAGGGTGATAGGTCTTCAGAGGCTTCAGATCTCCAGCAGAAGATGATTCCAGCAGATGCTGAAATATTTGGTGTCTGGAGTTCTTGATGATGAAGCTATGACCACTTTTCAGTAAGCAAAGAGATTGTTCTACTGATTCTTCAGAATTGATCACTTCTTGTCTGTCACTATTAATCTCTTGTTCTTCTTCTATATGTTCTATCTTGTGTATCTTAAGACAAAAAGAAGGATCTATTTTTCTTGAAGAATTTCTTGACAAAGATAGCCGTTGGTAGTCATAAATGTCTTCCATAAAAGTTTTTGTCTTCTAGAGGAAAGTCCAATAAAACATTCTCTGAATAATTTCTTGAAACTTGCTCCAGAATAAAGAAAAACAGCTGACAGATCTTCTTAACATAAATGCTGAGAAAATTCAAAAACATTCCAAAGACTGACAGCTTTTGAATCCTTAAAAACGTCGATCTCTTAGAAAATCGTCGATCTGAGCTCTACGATCATCGAACTGAGCTCAGAGATGAAAAAGATCAAACAGACAGAAAACGTCGAACTGAGCTCGAAGATCATCGAACCGAGCTCAGCGACCTGAAGAATAAGAGAAGAGTGATCGTTGACCTGAGCTCGAAGAACGTCGACCGAAGCTCGACGACTTTAGCAAGGTTGAGCTCAGAGAGCGTCGAATGGAGTTCGACGTTTCGTCGACCTAAGCTCGACGATAATTGTCTTTGCCTCAGCTTTAAGTCTGATTCCTTGAATGGTCCTGGGGGTAGCTCAAATCTAAACTCTAAGCCCTAGACACATTCTAATGTTGACCTTTACAACTATACAACTAGGTCAACCTGGTTTCCTAAGACAAACATAGTGATCCTTACCCAAATTAGTAATAGGGTGTTCCAACAATCTCCCCCTATTTGGGTTAGGATTACTATTTACAGACAGAAATAGGAAATAAATAAGCATACAGACAAAACAAAAGCTAAACCAACAATGCAAGAAGAAAGACATAGCAGCATTGCAGATCACAGATAAAAATATCAGCAAATATTTAGAGGTGGATGGTTGTTCAGCTTACACAAATCACTTCTTCTCAGTTCCCTTTTTAAACATAATTTCCCTGTTGGGATTGAGGGCTTCTTTCTTGGATCTTCTGTCATCTTCTGCACCTAAGGAAGTTTGAGATCTGGGCCTTGGAACTATAGCCTCAAGATGCAGCTTCATATAATCTTCTGAATTAAAGAATTTCCTTGAAGCATATCTCTCTAGTTCTTTCTTTCTCTAATCTGATAGGGTTGTAATGTTGGAAATATCTTTGCCTTGCTCTCTGGCCTTTTTCATTTGATCTAGAGCAGCAAGCTCTTTCATTCTAGCAGTCCATGATAAGGGGTTGTTCTCAGGATCCTCAAATGGAACAGGAGGTTCATATATGTTGATAGACTCAGAATCAGTATGAGGAGTCCTGGAGACAACTGTATCTTTTATCCTATAAGGGAAAGGACCTGAAGTAGAATCAATATGGCCTTGTCCTTCCCTTTGTTGAAATCTGTGCTCTCTTTGACTTCCTCTATATTGACCCCTTCTAGATTGATAGCCTCTTTGATATTGTCCCCTTGGGTGATATCTTTGATAGGACTGGGAGGAACTTTGCCTGGAAGCTGGGGCTTGAGAGGCTGAGCCTGAACCAGAATCTGGAGGAGGAGGAGGAGGAGGCTGATACTGAGAAGATCCCTTTTCATACTTGTCCAGCTTCCTTCTCTTCTTCATAGCCTTTAGTTGGTTCTTGGAATACTGCATCCAGGGTTCAGAGATGGGGCAGTCATGCAAAATATAATAAGGGATGTCATTAGAATCCTTAGCTTGAGCTGGGGGTACTTTCATCATGGCCTTACATCTGGCCTTCCTTTTCTGGGCAACTGTATTTGAAGAATCATCAGATTCAGTTTGAAACTGATCACTCTCTAAACTTTGGGGTCTATCATATAGGTCATCAATGCTCTTAATATATTTCTCTTGTAATTTCAACAGATCCGGAGTCAGGGCAGGAACAGCAGTGACAGAAATTTGAGCAGAAACAGCATGAGTAGTAACACTTGAAACAGAAACAGCATCAGGAATTGGAGCAGCAGCAGGTTCTTCCAGATAAGAAGCAAGTTCTTCAGCAGCAATATCTTCAATCACAGGGAGCATTTCAGTATCTTCTGAAGTCAAACTTGTTGTAGCAGCAGCAGCAGCAGATTCATTAACATATGAGGCATAAACATCCACAGCCTTGCAGGAATTTATATATGAGGCAATTTGGCTGGGATCACAGTAATTTATAGGCACAATGGCCTTAGTAAGGTCTTCAGTATGTTGAACTGGCAGAAAATTGAAATAAACTGTATCAAAATCAGAGAGCAGGCTCTGGAGGTCCATTGCAAAAGTAGGAGCAGGAGCAAGAGCTGGAGCAGACTCAGGCACATCCACTACTTCATGAGGCATCTCCCCCTGCCTTGGTTCAAGGAGAACTGAATCAAGGCACCCAGTAGAAGGAATTGCCTGGGAGGAGCTAAAGGAGGAGAGCTTGGTAGACAACTCCTGGACTTGTTTCAGGAGTGGAGCCAAGATGGTTTCCAATAGAGATGTCAGCCTGGGAGCTAGCAGCTCATAGAGTTTGTCTGCCAAAACAGGAAGATCTACATGCTCAAGATGGGCTTGAGCAGAGGTAGGAGTAGAAGTTACTGGAGGAGTGGCTGGAGCTGATGGCATGGAGAATGTGGAGATAGGAGGTGTAGGAATAGATGGCTCTGAGAGTGGAATAGTGAAGATAGAGGTTGTGGAGATGGAGCTGGATGAGGCAAGAGATGGGGTGAGGGATGGTTGGGAAAGAATTTCTTGGAGAAGTTGTTGATAGGAGGAAGTTGAGGGAAGCTCAGGAGGAGAGGAAGGTGAATCATCCATAAAGGAATCATCTACAAGAGAAAATGATGGTGAGGTGAAAGTTGGATAAGAGAAAAGAGGATGGAATTCTTCTGAAGTAGATGCTGGAGGGGGTGAAATTTATGGTGAACTGGTAATGGGGGAAGATACCAATACTGAGGTTTGAGAGAAGGTTGAGGTTGAGATTGGTATGGAGACAGCTGGAGGAGGAGAGGAAGGAACAGACAAGTCTTCTGCTGGGGCAGAAACCTGAGAGGGAGTGACTTGGGTAGTCCTGGTGCCTGAAGTCAGTAGTGCAGCAGTAGCTCTGGTACGGTTAACAATCTGCCTGTCCCATTTACTGAAAAGGGCACAGGAGAGCCTCTTGGAGGCATTAATGAACATCCCAGCAGAGGTTAGCAACTCAGGACACCTGGAATTCATATAAACCCCTAGAATTCTCCCAAAACTTACAGAAGTTTTATTCAGCTTCTTCTTGATCAGGTTGAAAAATATTGATCCCTAGTCTAGGTGCTTCTTATCAACCAGAGCTCCCATTAAACAAAACTGATATCTTGAAATAGTATCATGGGCTGAGTGCTTCGCCAGAAGCACTTTGCCAACTACATCGGCCAAAAATTGATATTCTATAGACAAATTTTTCTTCAGCAATTTGTTAGGGTTCACAGCAGTGTGACCCATTCTATCAAGCATAGAGTCATATTCCTCTCCAGATAAATCTATGGAATCATCTCCAGAATTAAGAAGAAAAACTTCAGTTAGAAGAGCCGGGGTCAATTGTACCTGAGCCCCTTTTATGCAGCCGATGACAAAATTCTCATTCTCATCTGTCGCTGTGAAACACCATTCTTTTATTTCTTCTGATGCAATCTTCATTCTAGTAGTCATTATCTGTGATAGCTGCTGTTCTCTAAATAGGTTGAGAATGTCTTTGAAACGCTGATCACTTCCATCAAATGAATTCATGTCAATATCAAAACCGGTGTCGAATTTCATCTTGGAAATGGCAGCACTGGAGCCAGCCATCTGTACCTGCAACACAGAACCAAACGCAACCAAGCGTAGAAGATTTGGAGGGAAAGAGAGAAAGTTGCAGAGAGTATGAAAGCGCAAAAGATGAACGACGGCCGAGGAAATGATTTTATATTAGGGTTCGACGGCGAAACGGAAAATCGTTGAGCTCGGTTCGACAAAACGTCGATCTCAGCTCGATGATTTGGGCTACAGAAGGAATCTGAAGAGACTTCAATATCGTCAATCTCCGTTCGACGATGTTGAAAAGCGTCGAGCTCCGCTCGACGACCTCTGAACAGAAAGAGAGGAATCCTGGAGCTAACAGAGGCGCTGAACTCAGATCGATGATTTCAGAAACGTCGATCTCTGGTCGACGATTTTTAGAAAAACGTCGATCTACGTTCGATGATTTCTGGGAAAACGCCGAGCGCAGTTCAGAGACAAAGCTTATTCTACAGACACAAAAAGAACTGATTTTTTAGCCTAGTCTTGGTCTGTTTTAACTTTTCAAAATCTTGAGTTTATTTTAAACAGCCTCCATCTAACATTCCTAACTGATTTAGGAAGAAATTGTGCTTCTTTTCATCCAAGGGCTTGGTGAAAATATCTCCCCTTTGCAAATCAGTTGGGATATATTGAAGTTCTATTTTGTTTTTCTCTACATTATCCCTTAGAAAATGATGTCTAATCTCTATATGTTTTGTCCTACTATGGAGGACTGGATTTTGTGCTATAGAGATAGCACTAGTATTATCACAAAAAATTTTAGACTTCTCTAAGTTGTAGCCATAGTCTATGAGCTGATTTTGTATCCACAATATTTGTGAACAACAACTGCCTGCAGCCATATATTCAGCTTCAGCAGTTGAGGTTGACACAGATGTTTGCTTCTTACAAAACCAAGAGACAAGTCTGTCACTAAGGAACTGACAAGTTCCACTGGTGCTTTTCCTGTCTATTCTGCATCCAGCATAATCAGCATCTGAAAATCTAGTTAATTCAAATCCTGAGTCTTTTGGATACCAGATTCCTAGATTTGGACAACTTTTTACATATCTAAGAATCCTTTTAACTAAAGTTAGGTGTGACTCTCTAGGGTTAACTTGGAATCTAGCACATATGCATATAGCAAACATTATATCTGGTCTACTAGCTGTAAGGTACAATAGAGAGCCAATCCTTGCTCTATATGTTATATGATCAACTGGTTTCCCATGTTCATCAGCATCCAATACAGCATTGGTAGGCATGGGTGTCTTCATACAGGATGCCTCAGACATACCAAATCTCTTAAACAATTCTTTGGCATACTTGGTTTGGGAAATAAATATGCCTTCATCATGCTGTTTTACTTGCAATCCTAAGAAGAAGGAGAGCTCACCCATGCTACTCATTTCAAATTTGGAATGCATCAGGTTGGAAAACCTTCTGCACAAGTTTGAATCAGTAGATCCAAATATGATATCATCTACATAAATTTGTACTAGTAGGGTATGGGACTTATGGGTTCTAATAAAATGAGTTTGGTCTACTCTCCCCCTAACAAAATCATTTTCCAGAAGAAAGCATGCTAGAGTCTCATACCATGCTCTAGGACCTTGCTTGAGACCATATAATGCTTTATGCAATTTGAAAACATAATCAAGGTGAGTTAGAGAGATAAAACCTGGAGGTTGTCTAACATAGACTTCCTCTTTGATGTCCCCATTGAGAAATGCACTCTTCACATCCATCTGGTAGACCTTGAAACCTTTGTGAGCAGCATAAGCTAGGAATATTCTAATGGCCTCTAACCTTGCAACTGGTGCAAAGGTCTGGTCATAGTCTATTCCTTCTTGTTGAGAGTAGCCTTGAGCAACTAGCCTTGCCTTGTTTCTGACAATAACTCCTTGATCATCCAGCTTATTTCTGAACACCCACTTTGTTCCAACAATAGAGTGATCCTTTGGCTTAGGCACTAGTTCCCAAACTTTATTTCTTTCAAATTGATGCAACTTCTCTTGCATTACAATGATCCAGTGTGGATCTTGCTCTGCATCTTGAATGGATTGAGGCTCAACTTGAGATAGGAAGTAAGTGTGCATCAAGTTCTGGTTGGCCTGATTTCTTGTTTGCACACCAGCTGAGATGTCTCCAATTACTTGGGTGATTGGATGATCTCTTGTTGTTATTAAATCAACAGGGGGTGTTGATTGTTCACCAACCTGTGTTGTTGTTTCCTCTTGTGGAATAACAATTGGCTCTTCAGGATAATTTTCTTCAAGAGGTTGAACTTATTCTTCATCATCACTGCTCTCATTATTTTGTTGAGAGGTTGTATCCTCTTCTTTAACCTGTAATCTGTCCATATTTTCTGAAATAGAGTGTACCTGCAAAGGTTCTATGGTAGAAGTAGACTTCTCCTTATAACACATGTTAGTCTCATCAAAAGTAACATGAACAGATTCTTCAATTTTACAAGAAGATTTAGTATATACCCTATAAGCCTTGCTGATCATGGAGTATCCCAGAAACACTCCTTCATCAGCTTTAGCTTGGAATTTTGCTACATACTTCTTGTCATTATTATGAATATAACAAGTACAGCCAAAATTTTTAAAATAATTTACTTTAGGTTTCTTCCCTTTGAGCAATTCATATGGAGTCTTACCCTTCAGTTTATGTATTAAACTTCTATTCAACAAATAGTTGGAGGTGTTCACTGCCTCAGCCCAAAAGGATAGAGGTAGGTGAGCATCTATCAACAATGTAGTAGCAGATTCAATTAGAGTTCTATTTTTCCTTTCAGCTACCCCATTTTGTTGAGGAGTTCTAGGGGCTGAGAAAGTGTGCCTGATCCCTTCACTTTGACAGAACTCTTGCATAAGAAGAGAATCAAACTCTGTCCCATGATCACTTCTGATCAGGGCAATGTGAGTGTTGAACTCAATCTGTATGCATTTGAGAAACTCTATCAAACACTTAAAGTTATCAGACTTCTTCCTCAGAAAGAATACCCAAGTGAATCTAGAGAAGTCATCTACAATCACTAAAGCATAAGATTTCCCTCCTAAGCATTGTACTGTAATGGGTCCAAAAAGGTCCATGTGTAGCAGATACAAAATCCTAGGTGAATCACTCTTATTAAATGACTTAAAGCTATTTTTAGTTTGCTCGCCTAATTGACAAGCCCTGCAAAGTCCTTCCTTCTTGTAGGGGCCAGAAGGTAGTCCTCTAACAAGATTGTCCTTGGAGATCCTAACAATGGTTCTAAGGTTTAAATGTCCTAATCTTTTATGTCATAAATCATTTGGCTTGCATACTGAATTGAATAAACAAATGTCTATATGGGCTGAAAGAAAATTTACTAGATAGATGTTACCTTTCCTTTTACCTGTTAACACAGTTGTGTTATTTTCTGACTTGATCTTGCACATGGATTTGTTGAAGGTCACTTTATATCCTTCATCACATAGCTGACTGATGCTTATCAGGTTATGCTTCAGTCCTTCAACATATGCCACTTTCTTGAAAGTGACTGAGCCTATCTGAACAGCACCATATCCTTTGGTTTGGCCAAAATTTGAATCACCAAAAATCACTTTGGGTCCAAGTTTGGTTATGAAGGATGATAGGTTCTCCCTGTTCCCTGTCATGTGCTTTGAGCACCCACTATCCAGATACCATTGTTGGTTAGATACTGGATAGGTCTTCACCTGCACATAAACATTTTATTTGTTTTTGACCCAGTTTACCTTGGGCCTAGGTTGATAGCCTTTAAAATCTGAAATGAATGACATCCCAGATTGACTCTTATAACCTTCAGGATGTTATCTCCTAGGAGGTACTATCCATTCAGTATAGGGGTTAAAGCCTTGGGATGTGGGACTTCTAGGATTGAATCTAGATGTACCATTGAAGGATTGTTCACAGACCTGATCTCTGTTCGACGATCGTCGAACTGAGGTCGACGATCTTGGGTCAGATCGTCGATCTCTGTTCGAAGATCGATTATACTGGAGTTCAGAGTTTGGATATCGTCGAGCTGAGGTCGACGATCTTGGGTTAGATCATCGAGCTCTGTTCGACGATCGTCGAGCTCTGCTCGATGCAATCTGTTGAACTGTAATTTTTTTTGGCAGATCTGCATTCTTCCTAGCTACCTCTACTACTCCCTTCCCTTTGTCAGAGACAAATTTGATTGGAGTTGTTAATATTGTAGGTTGGCTGGATGAAGCACCCAAGCCCAGTGTACTATTAAGTCTAGAGTTCACTGTGCTTGTGATGTCCATCAGTCTGATACTTCTCCCATTTAGGGATTCTTCAAACTTTTTGGCTTTTGATAGTTCACTTTTTAGTGAAGCTATCTCCTCCCTACAGCATTCCAACTCCTCAGAGAGTTTGAGGTTCTCTGATTTTATAGTGCTATACTCAGATAGTTGTTTTCTGAGGGAAGTGATTTCCTTCTCAGACTCCAACAGATCTAGGCATAGTACCTTAAACTCATGTTTAAAATCATCAGAACTTAAATCAAATGAATTGATTACCTGATCTTCTTCTAGTTGAGCTTCTGAATCTGATTCTGACTCTTCTGCTTCTGAGTCTGTTTGAGAGGCATTGATAGCCATCATGCAGAATTCCTTTTCATCAGCATCATCCTCATCATCACTGGAGCTAAATGAGGCTTCAGAGTCCTCTTCAGTTTCACTCCATGTCTCAGCAACAAATCCCTTCCTTGTATGTTTGTTCTTGCTGAAGGAGGGTTTGTCTGAGCTGTTCTTTCTGAAGACTTTTTCCTTTCTTCTTTCTCTTCTATCTTTCTTGTCCTTGTTCTTATTTTTTGGACAGTCAGGCACAATATGGCCTGGTTTCCTACAACCAAAACATATGATTTCTTTATTGTTATTTGATTTATCATACCTTGGTTTATCATGACCCTTGTATGATCTCTTTCTGAAGTCTTTTCCGGCCATCTTGTAGAATCTTTTGGCCAGTATACTTAGGAGCTCATCATTTCCTGTAGCTTTATCTTCAGGCTCCTCTTCTGCAGCTTTGAAGGCTATAGTCTTTTCTTTCCTTGTGACTGGAGAAGTAGCTTTTTGTTCTTCTTCTCTATTTTTAATGAGCAGCTCATAGGATTTGAGCTTGCCCAGGAGAGCTTCAGTGGTAATCTCATTTAGACTTCTGGCATCTTTGATTGGCCAGATTCTTGAATCCCAAGTGCTGGGGAAGCACATTAAGATTTTGTCATTCAGCTCAGTCAATGAGATTTCTTTATCCAAAGTCTTTAACTCATTGACAATCAGACTTAGTCTATTGTACATGTCAGCCACTGATTTAGCTTCTCCCTTTTTGAAGTTCTCATATTGGCTTATCAGATGGGATCTCCTGTCTTTCCTTTCATCAACAGACCCTGAGACAATTTCAGAGAGCTTGTCCCAAATTCCTTTGGCTGAGTTGCAGTCAGCTACCTTCTGAAATATCTCATCATACATTGTCTGAGCTAAGATGTTCATGGCCTTTGCATCTACAGTTTTCCATTTCTTTATGTCTGCATCTGTTCCAGAAGGAGGTGGAACAGCATTTGTACTTGAGCTTGCTGGTGGACTTGGACAAACTGTCAACACAGAATTGAAAATATCTTCGTCAATAGAATTCATGTATAATTTAATCCTTGCCTTCCAGAGTGCAAACTTGGAAAGGTTGCACACTGGAGGTCTGGTGCTTGCATAATCTTTGTTCTGTGCCATGTCTATATAAATAGATAGATATAGTGAAAATAACCCTCTTAAGAGACTGATCTTATCAAGGATCTTTTGGTTCAGGTATTAGCCTGTATGAGCAACCAACCTCCCTCTGATACCAATTGAAAGTGAGAGCAAGATCTATCTCAACTCTAGAGGGGGGGTGAATAGAGTTTATTTAAATTAATTTCACAGTTTTGAAATAATCAGCACATATAAAATTCAATTTATATTATAGTGTAGAGCGCCAGTAATGAATTAAAAACAAAGAAATAAAGAGCACAACACACAGCAAAACAATCACACAAGCAAGCCAGAAGACACAAGGAAAATATAGTGGTTCCCCAAAAACCTGGGTACATCCACTCTTCTACCACCCTTTGTAGGAATCCACTCAGGATGAGTTGATCAGGTGTCCTGACACCAATGAGCTTTTGATAAGGTGCTCAAAAACCAAACTAGATTTTTTGATCAGGTGTCTTGCCACCATTGAGTTTTGACAAGGCTCTCAGAACCAATCTCAGAACTTTTGAAGGGAGTTTTGATAACCCTTTTACAGCAGGAAAAGAAAAAGTAAAGAGGTGAAGTTGTCTTCTCTGTTCTCAAATCAAATGAGAGAAGACTAGAGGATTGTTGATGATGTCAAAGCTCCCCCTGAGATATATAATGGTTCAGGAGTGAGAGCTTTGCTTCAGGGTGATAGGTCTTCAGAGGCTTCAGATCTCCAGCAGAAGATGATTCCAGCAGATGCTGAAATATTTGGTGTCTGGAGTTCTTGATGATGAAGCTATGACCACTTTTCAGTAAGCAAAGAGATTGTTCTACTGATTCTTCAGAATTGATCACTTCTTGTCTGTCACTATTAATCTCTTGTTCTTCTTCTATATGTTCTATCTTGTGTATCTTAAGACAAAAAGAAGGATCTAATTTTCTTGAAGAATTTCTTGACAAAGATAGATGTTGGCAGTCATAAATGTCTTCCATAAAAGTTTTTGTCTTCTAGAGGAAAGTCCAATAAAACATTCTCTGAATAATTTCTTGAAACTTGCTCCAGAATAAAGAAAAACGGCTGGCAGATCTTCTTAACATAAATGCTGAGAGAATTCAAAAACATTCCAAAGACTGACAGCTTTTGAATCCTTAAAAACGTCGATCTCTTAGAAAATCGTCGATCTGAGCTCTACGATCATCGAACTGAGCTCAGAGATGAAAAAGATCAAACAGACAGAAAACGTCGAACTGAGCTCGAAGATCGTCGAACCGAGCTCAGCGACCTGAAGAATAAGAGAAGAGTGATCGTCGACCTGAGCTCGAAGAACGTCGACCGAAGCTCGACGACTTTAGCAAGGTTGAGCTCAGAGAGCGTCGAACGGAGTTCGACGTTTCGTCGACCTAAGCTCGACGATAATTGTCTTTGCCTCAGCTTTAAGTCTGATTCCTTGAATGGTCCTGGGGGCAGCTCAAACCTAAACTCTAAGCCCTAGACACATTCTAATGTTGACCTTTACAACTATACAACTAGGTCAACCTGGTTTCCTAAGACAAACATAGTGATCCTTACCCAAATTAGTAATAGGGTGTTCCAATAGGTTCTCTCCTTACTTAAGTTCAACTTATCCCAGGCTCAAAACCGGATGAAGGTTATTGCTGATCGAGGACGCCGCGAAAGAGAGCTGGAGGTTGGATCGTGGGTCTATATCCGTCTCCAGCCGTACCGCCAACTCAGCTTGCGGGCGCATGACTGCCAGAAACTTTCGCCTCGTTTTTTCGGGCCCTTCCGCGTGCTAGCACGGGTTGGGACGGTAGCTTACCGCCTCGAGCTGCCGACCAACGCCAAAATTCATCCAACTTTTCATACCTCTCACTTGAAGGAACACAAGGGGTCGACCCCGACTCAACGTGGGGAGTTGCCTGTGGCCGTCACGGAGGAGGGCAATGTGCTGATCGAGCCGTTACAGAGTTTGGCCCGCTGCATTGTCAACCGGAATGGTCGGGCTGTCACCCAGTTTCTTGTGCAATGGGCCAACGGCACCGAGGTGGACGCGACGTGGGAAGAACTTTGGTTGCTGCAGGAGAAGTACCCCCACTTTGTTCCTTGGAGGCAAGGAACCTCTGCTGGAGAGGGTATTTGATACGTTCCGTTTTGGTTTTGGGAGGGCCCCGCCCACTGCTGGGGGCATTTCTGTCCTTTTACTTTACTTTTGCTCTAGTATAAATTGTATTTTGTGGTAGGATTTGGGGTGTGAAAGATCTGGAACTTTATGTGTGTGTAAGCTTGTGGAGATCGACTGTTTCCCCTCCCCTGCTTGGCCGGCTGTTCAGGAGAACTCCTCCTTAGGCTGCTTGTTTTTTATCTATCTCTTGTCTGTTAGAACTGTTTTGTTTCTTGTTGGTGGTTTCTTATGATTAGAAAGCTGTTTTTCTGCATCAAACTGCTCGCATTTCGTCTACCTCTTAGTTAATTGAGCAAGATCGTATCATAAAGATGATAATACTTTCATTATTTCTGGATCATTCCATGGTCCTTTATTTGATTTCAGGCATCCTATATTCTCAGAAGTGCACGGACCACCGAGGAAATCAGGAAGTTGGCTGTAGACACGGAAATGCATGAAAAATAAACCCATTTAGGTGCATGCTACGAAGATGATTGCATGTATAATGACGGAAGTGATACGAAAAAACCTCATGTAAATCCACTCCAGCAGTGTTTGTTTATAAGCACTTCCTAAAACCTACAAATTTAACCTAAATGGCGATCATTGTAGTAACTATAATCATTTTCATTACAGTAACAAACATTGAGGAGTATATTCCCACTTCTATTTTTGCGGAAGTCCTTGGATCAATGAAACCTTAGGCATTTCATAGCAATCTAAAACCGTGGCCAGCATTTACAATGAACATCTTATTCATTATCTGTACAAATGAGCTGGCATCAAGATAGAAGTGAAGGAGCTTGGAAGGATCTTCTTAGGCATACAAAAATTATTTACCACGGTATAATTATTGCTATCGATTTTATTGATGCGGATGGTAATATCCTGAACTAGGTTGACTAACTTCGCAACGTTCATCAAACTCAGCAATACAAGTTATTTACTCGATGATATTTTGGAAAAAAAGACTGAATTCACACAAAGAATCATAAAAGTTTATAAAGAATAACATACCAAACCTTCCACATCTAAATTACCTCTTCTGATTCAATAAAAAGTGAAATCCTAAATTTGTAATAAAGAGTTAGTTCTTAATGCAAGAAAACAACGAAGAAGAACAACCATACTTTACCAAAACAAAACGTCTTATACAATTCATGGAAAAAAAATCATCTGTTAGCTCAACTATTCTAATCTTTGATGTCTGTTTAAAAATGAAGAAAAGGAGAATTGAAGAAGGTTTTATCCTATTACTCATGGGTCATCAACCAGTAGTCATGGGCAAAAAGCCCGATCGGGTCGGGCTTGATCCGTCCCGTGCTTTTTCCAGATCGGGCTCGGCCCGGGCCCATTTTAAACCGTGCCGGGCCGGGCCGGGATCGGGCTCCCTCTCAAAGGGGAGCCCGGTTAGGCCCTTCAGACTGGCCTGAATTCAAAAGGTTAATCCCGCATGATCAGGCGGGATTTAAATCCCGCCTGGCGGGATTTTTTCCTTAGCCCGGTGCCGGGCTCAGGTTAGCCGGGCGCCCGGGCCCGGCACCGGGCCGGGCAACCGGAAAAATAGGAGCCCGGTAAGGGCCCCAAGCCCGCCCCTGGCCCGGGCCGGGCTTTTGCCTGGCCAGATCCGGGCTTTTTACCCATGATTGACAGTATATTTAAACAATAAGAACTTCTCAAAACCAAATCCACTAATCATTGGATTCCATTATAAGGAAAGGACAAATAGTTATTGTAACACCCCTATCCGTCGCATAGCATATAGCAGTAGGTCCGGCCGGGGCCCGACGCCATATACCACGGACAGACCGGTTGGATACGCGTTGAAACCACACAACCAATCAGAGCGTCCTACACAACACCTAGCGGAAGCAATTTAATTAAGTTGCAAAAAGATAAGAACCCTGCCACAGAGCATGAATGTCCACTACAACCCAGGAATGAGTACATACACAAAAGAGTTCACGGCCTTAAGGCCTTACAAAAGTGTTCGCTTAACAAGATAGCGTCTTTCATACATCGGCGCGCAGGCCGGCCATACATGAATATGAAAAAGCTAATAACTAAGCCTTCGAGGGCTGGCGCTGCAACTTGGGCTTTAGCCCGCTATTTGCCGCTTGGCTCCGCAACAGCACCTGTAGGAACAACCCACCCAAGAGGTGGCAATACAAAAGGGCAACGGTCAGCAAAGCTGACCAAATTATAACGACCCCGTCCCGTTTCTCGGGACGGCGGTGCTCCTTCCCTGCAAATAAAACTATCATAGCAATTCTATAAAGTATTCTATTCACCACAAGTGTCGGCACGCACGGCCGCACACTCCGTGCTCTCAGGGCACTAATCGGTGAACCCGGTCCGGACCCAGTCCGACACCGCGATTCCACCACCATCCCTCGGATGGCAACTGCAGGACATCCAAGGATCTCTGGAACTGCCTGATTGTATTAATGGAGGGCACAGATGAAGTGAGGGACGATCGGAGATCCCTCCTCAACCAGAAATATGAGGCCTTCAGGCAAGGGCCCAAGGAGGAGATCAGAGTTACCTTCAAAAACTTCCTCAAGATCGTCAATGCACTCAAGGGATATGGAAGAGTGTTCATTGACGGTGAGCTCAATGATAAGTTCCTTAGGTCCCTTACTAAGGAATGAGACACGAAGATCTGCGCCATCCGGGAGTTTGGCAGACTTGCGGAAACTGACCCTCAGATTCTGTTTGGGAAGCTCATGTCCTATGAGCTTCAATTGAACACAAGGAAGGCTGAAGAGGAAGCAAAGAGCCCCCCATGATCTCCACTCAAGAAAAGTCATGGGTGGGCCCCACCCCCCCATGATCTCTCATGGAGGCCTAGGCCCGTTTCTAGCCCCCCGGGAAGTCCCATGTACTTTAGGTCGCTTCTACCGAGACCACTTGGAATGGGTAGAGTTCCACCCGCCCCTTGCTCACTTCACCAAGGCCATTTAGCCATCGGTGCGGGCCAAGTTTCTCCTCATTCCCACAATCGATCAAAACACGCACATAACCCCGTTATGTACCGATTTGCCCTCCAAGGCAACATCGTGGCGGCAATTCGATTCCGCCCAAGCTTTCCGGGTGCGCCTTGAGGTTAACCCCCAAGGATCCCTGTATGCAATCTACCGCGTAGAATTTTCGGAAAACTAAATTCACCGGCGCAGAGTCTTCTCCGGCCATGCAATGCAAACATCACCGATCCGGGTTAAACCCGAATAGGCTTCACACACAATGCCTACGCCCGTACTCCGATTCCGGGCTCTAACAACGGGGACTTTACATATCTACCCGAAGGGATTCCGCGCCTCAACGCTCACTCGCGAGAGGGGGATTTCCCCATGCATAGAAAGAAGGGCGACTACACATGCCCTATGAAGAGGATCGTTACCCTCGCATTTTTCCGCAGCGCCATGAAGATGTAGTCGGATGGAAAGCTTCGCCTCGCCCTTGCCTTCGAGGATCCGGACTCGGATCGCGAATCGGTGCTTCAAAACTCCTCCGACAGCCGGATCTTGGGCTCCTCCTTCCTCTTGCTCTCCCTTCTCTCTAAACACTTAGAGAGAGAGTGGACCAAAGAAAAATGAGGATTCAAAACCCTAATCCCGGCTAATAACCCCCCAGGAGCAGCCCCCAGCGTCGGATCCAGATCCAAGGGAACGAACGGCCGAGATTAGATCCAAAATCCCAAAAACTGGGCCGAACACGGCTTGACACACGGCCGTGTGTCTGGCCGTGTAGCTCATTCGCCGATCGACACGGCTCCTGACACGGCCGTGTGCCACGGGCCGTGTTACCTGGAGCTTCAGGACGATCGTCGGGCTTCCAGAACACGGCTTCGAACACGGCCGTGTTCGAGGCCGTGTGCCCCACACACGGCTTGAGACATGGCCGTGTGTCTCAGGCCGTGTCCTTCTCTGACTCGAGACTGCACAAAAACACTGAACACGGGTAGGCACACGGCCGTGTGCCAGGCCGTGTGCCCCTGTTCAGACCTCCAAAAGGCTGCTTGATCGCCCCGCGATCATCTCCGAGGTTGGGGTCTTACAACTCCCTCCCCCTTAAGAGAATTTCGTCCCGAAATTAAGAACAGAGACTACACAAAAATAAACAAATCGAGTACCTGAGGGGAACAACTCGGGGTACTCCTCGCGCATTGTCTGCTCTCGCTCCCAAGAGAGCTCCTCGCGCCCGCAGTTATCCCAACGGACCTTCACCATTCTGATTTCCTTGTTCCGAAGTCGCTTGACTTCGAAATCCTCAATAGATATAGGCTTGACTTTCGTTGTCAACCCTTCCTCAACCGGTACTTGATCAGCCGCGATCACCTGCGAAGGCTCTTTCACCGCCTTCCGCAACACAGAAATGTGGAACACATCATGTAATCCACTCAACTCCACCGATAGCTTCAAACGGTATGCCGCTTCGCCGACTCGCTCCAGAACCTCAAATGGCCCAAGGTATCTCGGACTCAACTTTTTCAAGCGTCGAATCCGTGAGACACCCTTGAACGGCTTGATCTTCAAGTACACCCAATCGCCTACCGCGAACTCCACGTTCCGGTGCTTGGCATTGTAATACTTCGCCTGCCGGTCCTGAGCGATCAACAAGCGCTCCCGAATGATCCGCACTAACGAGGTAGCACTCTCCACCTCCTGCTTCTTGTACAACCTTGCCTCACCCGCTTCAAGCCACGATAACGGCGTGCGACACTTCCTACCATACAAGGCCTCGAAGGGCGCCATTTGTATGCTCGCTTGGTAGCTGTTGTTGTACGCGAACTCCACCAAATAAAGGTGGTCTTCCCAATGCTTCCCGAAGTCTAGAACACACATGCGGAGCATGTCCTCCATCATTCTATTAACCCTCTCGGTCTGCCCATCCGTTTGCGGATGGAAAGCTGTACTGAACTTTAACTTTGTTCCCAGCATCTGCTGCACCAACCTCCAATCATTTGACGTGAACCGCCCATCGCGATCACTCACAATGCTACGGGGCACACCATGCAGCCTAACAATATTGTCGACATACAATTTTGCCAATCTCTCCACAGAATCATCCTTCCTATGCGGAATGAAATGCGACACTTTGGTTAGCCGATCTACGATCACCCAGATGGCGTCGTTCCCCTTCTGTGACCTTGGCAACCCGTGCACAAAGTCCATGGATATGTCGTCGAATTTCAACTCCGGTATAGGCAAGGATTTCAGAAATCCTCCTGGCTTTTGGCACTCCGCCTTCACCAAGGCGCACGTTTGGCATTTAGCCACATACAACACCACATCTTTCTTAAGCCCCGGCCACCAAAACAACTTCTTGAGATCGCGATACATCTTCGTGCTCCCTGGGTGGATTGAGTACTTGGTATGATGAGCCTCGTACATCAACTCCGCCCGGAGGTTACCCCCACTCGGGACGCACAACCGATGATCCTTCCTTAATAAACCATCTTCCACCGAGAACTGGGAATTTGACCCATCCAAAGCGGCCTCCAAAAGCTCCTTCATGGAATCATCCAACTTCAATGCCTGCCGAACCCGGTCAGCCAGGTCATACTGCACCTCTGTCCAGTTTAACATTGCTTTGGCGCTCGTCTGCTTGTCAACGCAACAGATCTCAAGCTCCTCCAACTCCCGCACTAGCCGCTCATCATGCACCGACAACCAGTTGGCTCGGGCGGGAGCCCTGCGGCTCAGCGCATCCGCAACTGCGTTGCCCTTCCCGGGTACATAATGTATTTTGAAGGTGTAGTCCCCCAGGAACTCCATCCACCTCCTCTGCCTCATATTGAGATCCTTTTGATTCAACAAGTATTTTAGGCTCTTGTGATCGGTGTATATGTCGACCCTTACTCCGTATAGGTAGTGCCTCCACAACTTGAGTGCAAAAATCACGGCCGCCAACTCCAAGTCGTGCACCGGATAATTTCTTTCATGCACCTTTAGCTGACGCGATCCATACGCTATCACGCTACCATGTTGCAACAACACGCAGCCCAAACCGCTACCCGAAGCGTCGCTATACACCTCAAAGCCCTCGGTCCCACTTGGCGAACTAAGCACTGGCGCCGTGGTCAACCGCCTCTTCAGCTCCTCAAAAGCTTGCACGCACTCTTGCGTCCACAAGAATTTCTGATCCTTCCTTGTCAACTTTGTGAGGGGTAACGCTACCCGCGAGAAGTTCTTTACGAAGCGCCTGTAATATCCGGCAAGCCTGAGAAAACTACGGACTTCCGCGACAGAAGATAACGCAGGCCACTCCCGTATCGCAATAATCTTCGCCGGATCCACCGCTATACCTTCCCCACTCACTATATGACCAAGGAACGCTACCGAGGGTAGCCAGAACTCGCACTTGGAGAACTTCGCGTAAAGCTCATTCCTCCTCAGAGTCTCCAACACCAAATGCAAATGCTTGAAGTGGTCTTCTTCGCACTGCGAGTATACCAAAATATCGTCAATAAAGACGATCACAAAGCGATCCAGGAAATCTCTGAACGTCCTGTTCATCAGATCCATAAACACCGATGGCGCATTTGTCAGTCCAAACGGCATGACCGTGAACTCGAAATGCCCATACCTCGTACTGAACGCCGTCTTCGGGATATCACACTCCCTGATCCTCAGCTGATAGTACCCCGACTTCAAGTCCAACTTGGAGTATACCGACGATCCGACTAACTGATCAAAGAGGTCATCAATCCTCGGGATCGGGTACTTATTCTTTTCCGTCAACTTGTTCAATTCTCTGTAGTCGATGCACAGTCGCATGCTACCGTCCTTCTTTTTAACGAAGAGGACCGGTGCGCTCCAAGGCGACGAACTTGGACGCACATAACCTTGCTCCATCAGTTCCTCCAACTGAACCTTCAATTCCGCCATCTCCTTTGGCGCCAACCTATAAGGAGCACGTGACACGGGTTTGGCACCCGGCACGAGCTCGATAGTAAAATCAATCTCTCGCTGCGGTGGGGCTCCGGGAAGGCTATCCGGGAACACATCGGGGTATTCGCAAACCATGGGGATGCTATCCAACGGGGACTTTGGCTCCACAGCCCCCACTATCGCAAAGAACAGCTCTGCACCAGCACGAACCGCCTTCACCACCTGAAGAGCAGACATTAGTGTCATGCTTGACCCCTTAAGCCCCTCGAAAGTAGTCTCCCGCCCTACACCCAGCTTGACCTCCTTACGGTCGCAATCGATCCAAGCCTTCTGCTCTGACAGCCAATCCATTCCAAAGATAACATCGAACTCTACTAACGGCAGTAATGACGCTAGCAAGTCGAACTCTTGGCTCCCTATGTGAACCTTCACGGCGCACACTCTGTCTGCACGCATCGAGCACCCATTCGGTAGCAACACATCTAACTTGTCCTTCGCCATCGAAGAAGGGACTCCGATACGCGATATAAACTGTTCGGACAAGAAAGAATGCGAAGCACCAGTGTCGAACAGTGCCCGTGCCGGACTATCGCTAATCACCACAAAGCCTAAGCAAAATGCATTAGCTTAACAAGCAATAGGTAATAGTAATCTCAAGTCAACTTGCATAAATTAACTCATACCTGTCACCACATCCGCTTGCTTGATGGCCTCCTGCTGGCCCAAGTTGTAGACTCTAGGCTGAGTCGGAGCATAGTGGGACGCGGTCGACTCCACCGCTTTGCCCTTTTCCTCGTAGGTAGCTCCTTGTTTCCTTTCGGACTTTGAGCGTCCACTCCAGCAGTCACGGGCAAAGTGCCCTGGCTTTCCGCACGTGAAACAAGCGCCCGGGGTTCGATTGGTAGTTATCCCCGAGGCACCTGCAGAAGGAGCTGGACCCAATGTCTTAGCCTTCTTGAAGAATCTACGGTAGCCCGACTTCGATGTAGTCGGCGCCTTGAACTCTGATTTCTTGCCACCGGATTCCCTTTCTTTCTTCGCTTGCACGTTTCTCATATCCTTCTCCAAGGACCGGGCCGAACTGACCAGGGTCATGAAACCCTGCGCCTTGGGCCCCGATAGCAGCAACCTCAAATCATCCCTTAGCCCTTCATAAAAGCGGCTCGTCTTGCGCTCCTCGTCTGCGAAGGTAGCACCGACATATCTCCCCAACCGAGTAAACTCGTGGAGGTATTCATCAACGGTGCTATCACCCTGCACCAACTTCTGGAATTCGCTCTCTAGCGCGATCCTCTGCGCCGAGGGGAGGTATCGAGCCATAAATAGTCTCGCAAACTCCTCCATCGGGACTTCGGCCAATGGCCTTCCCCCCAACTGATGCAGCTCTAGGCCCTCCCACCACAGTCTTGCGTCCCCATCCAAAAGGAACGTCGCTATAGTGGTCTTCTGCCACTCTTCAGTTTGTGTCGCAGTCATCACCCTGTTGACCCTTGAGAGCCAATCCTCTGCTTGGGTCGGGGTTTCTGCCCCCGTGAACACCGGTGGGTGAAAGCCCATGACATGCTTCAGTTGTCTTTCAGTTGCTCTCCTAGGCAACTCTGGCTCCAAAACTACTTGCTCAACCCTCCTTTGCTCTGCCATCTGAAGCGGTACCTGTTCCACAGCAGGAGTAGGCTGCTGCACCTGCCTTGCAGGCTGCGCATTGATCATTGCCATGACCGCTTCTGCCACCAACCTAATGGTCTCAGCAGACAAAGGTGTTGCAGGCGCGTCGTTTGGCGCACTGCTCGCCTCAGAACCTGGCCGTTCAGACGGCCCAGCACCACTTCTGGTCACCTAAAATCGTGCAAAACACCGATAAGCGACCAAAAATTACTGCAAACAGCAATTATAGGAACACGCAGGTTCCTCAAACATGTGTATTTTCATTCCTAAGTGGACATTCATGGGTTCTTTTCATGTTATAACGATGACGCACACGCAGGTGCTCACCACCCCTTAAAGTGAATTCGCCCACGAATTGATTTAAGCCTGACCGAAACCAGAAGTTTGATACCAATTTGTAACACCCCTATCCGTCGCATAGCATATAGCAGTAGGTCCGGCCGGGGCCCGACGCCATATACCACGGACAGACCGGTTGGATACGCGTTGAAACCACACAACCAATCAGAGGGTCCTACACAACACCTAGCGGAAGCAATTTAATTAAGTTGCAAAAAGATAAGAACCCTGCCACAGAGCATGAATGTCCACTACAACCCAGGAATGAGTACATACACAAAAGAGTTCACGGCCTTAAGGCCTTACAAAAGTGTTCGCTTAACAAGATAGCGTCTTTCATACATCGGCGCGCAGGCCGGCCATACATGAATAAGAAAAAGCTAATAACTAAGCCTTCGAGGGCTGGCGCTGCAACTTGGGCTTTAGCCCGCTATTTGCCGCTTGGCTCCGCAACAGCACCTGTAGGAACAACCCACCCAAGAGGTGGCAATACAAAAGGGCAACGGTCAGCAAAGCTGACCAAATTATAACGACCCCGTCCCGTTTCTCGGGACGGCGGTGCTCCTTCCCTGCAAATAAAACTATCATAGCAATTCTATAAAGTATTCTATTCGCCACAAGTGTCGGCACGCACGGCCGCACACTCCGTGCTCTCAGGGCACTAATCGGTGAACCCGGTCCGGACCCAGTCCGACACCGCGTTTCCACCACCATCCCTCGGATGGCAACACACGTGAGCATTTAGCCCTTTCAGCCGAAGCCTAGGCCCGTTTCCAGCCCCCCGGGAAGTCCCATGTACTTTAGGTCACTTCTACCGAGACCACTTGGAATGGGTAGAGTTCCACCCGCCCGTTGCTTACTTCACCACGGCCATTTAGCCATCGGTGCGGGCCAAGTTTCTCCTCATTCCCACAATCGATCAAAACACGCACATAACCCCGTTATGTACCGATTTGCCCTCCAAGGCAACATCGTGGCTGCAATTCGATTCCGCCCAAGCTTTCCGGGTGCGCCTTGAGGTTAACCCCCAAGGATCCCTGTATGCAATCTACCGCGTAGAATTTTCGGAAAACTAAATTCACCGGCGCGGAGTCTTCTCCGGCCATGCAATGCAAACATCACCGATCCGGGTTAAACCCGAATAGGCTTCACACACAATGCCTACGCCCGTACTCCGATTCCGGGCTCTAACAACGGGGACTTTACATATCTACCCGAAGGGATTCCGCGCCTCAACGCTCACTCGCGAGAGGGGGATTTCCCCATGCATAGAAAGAAGGGCGACTACACATGCCCTATGAAGAGGATCGTTACCCTCGCATTTTTCCGCGGCGCCATGAAGATGTAGTTGGATGGAAAGCTTCGCCTCGCCCTTGCCTTCGAGGATCCGGACTCGGATCGCGAATCGGTGCTTCAAAACTCCTCCGGCGGCCGGATCTTGGGCTCCTCCTTCCTCTTGCTCTCCCTTCTCTCTAAACACTTAGAGAGAGAGTGGACCAAAGAAAAATGAGGATTCAAAACCCTAATCCCGGCTAATAACCCCCCAGGAGCAGCCCCCACCGTCGGATCCAGATCCAAGGGAACGAACGGCCGAGATTAGATCCAAAATCCCAAAAACTGGGCCGAACACGGCTTGACACACGGCCGTGTGTCTGGCCGTGTAGCTCATTCGCCGATCGACACGACTCCTGACACGGCCGTGTGCCACGGGCCGTATTACCTGGAGCTTCAGGACGATCGTCGGGCTTCCAGAACACGGCTTCGAACACGGCCGTGTTCGAGGCCGTGTGCCCCACACACGGCTTGAGACATGGCCGTGTGTCTCAGGCTGTGTCCTTCTCTGACTCGAGACTGCACAAAAACACTGAACACGGGTAGGCACACGGCCGTGTGCCAGGCCGTGTGCCCCTGTTCAGACCTCCAAAAGGCTGCTTGATCGCCCCGCGATCATCTCCGAGGTTGGGGTCTTACAGTTATGCATGAATAAGATTGTTGATAATCTGATAGTAGCCGATAAGAAATGAAACGGGCAGAATCAAAATAAGAAATATGAGATTCTGTTATAGGTAACTCTTCTATGAATATTGTAGAGAATAGCCCAAAAGCTTGTATGTATATCTTGAGTATCAAAATAGAAGGGGAGAATACAAATATATAGGAAAGAGGAGAGAAGAATAAATCCTATACATGATGTGGGACTAAAGAAGAAGGAGACATAAATAAAGAAAGAGGGTCAATAATGGGCCCTTTACATGGGCTTTTCCAATACTCCCCCGCAAGCTGGAGCGTACAAGTCGTATGCGCCAAGCTTGGATAGGGACTGATAGAAGAGGGTACTTGGTATAGCTTTTGTGAGGACGTCCGCGACCTGTTATGTACCCGGAACATGCTTGAGCTCGATCTTCTTCATGTGGACTTCACTCGGATGAAATGACAATCTACCTCAATATGCTTCATTCTTTCATGAAAGACCGGGTTCTTGGCTATATGTATAGCAGCTTGACTGTCACATAGGAGGAGAGTTGGTGAAGAGAGCCTTACACCAAGGTCTGCAAGGAGACTCTCAATCCATGTGAGTTCCGAGACCACAGAAGCCATTGCCCGATATTCAGCTTCTGCTAAGGATCGAGCAACCACTGCTTGTTTCTTGCTCCGCCAAGTAATTAGATGTCCTCCAAAATATGTGCAGAACCCGCTAGTGGATCGTCGATCATCAAGAGAGCCTGCGTAGTCGGCATCAGAATATGCCACCAATGTTGGGATTGAAGATGAGGTTTTGTATACCAGTCCTTGGCCAGGAGTTGTCTTAAGGTATCTGAGAATCCGTTCCACTGCCTGAAGATGAGAGCTTCGAGGAGAGTGCATATACCGATTGACGAGCCCCACAGCAAAGGATATATCATGTCTTGTTACCATTAGGTAGATTAGTTTCCCAACAAGACGACGGTAATATTCTGGATTTTGTAGAAGAGTATCAGAATCTGAGGCCTGAGCACATAGTTTGTGATTGACATCCATGGGAGTGTTCACAGGTTTGAAGACGGAGTAGCCTGACTCATGAAGGAGATCTAGGCAGTATTTTCGCTGAGATAGAACCAGACCATTTGATCGTCTAGCAATATCCAGACCTAGGAAGTACCGAAGGTGTCCCAGATCTTTAGTTTCGAAGACGGAGCTCATATGTTGCTTAACGGCCTGTATGCCGTTCGAGTCGTCTCTAGTAATGATGATGTCATCGACGTATACCAATAGGAGAACCGTACCCATTTCATGGTGGCGAGTAAATAATGAGAAGTCAGCCGAGCTCCGAGTAAAGCCAATTTTCCGGAGATCCTTGCAGAACTTGTCGAACCATGCCTGAGGGGATTGTTTGAGATCATAAAGCTATTTGAGAAGGTGACCCACCCAGGACTCCCCCGTGGTCTCAAACCCGGGAGGTTGCTGCATGTAAACCTTTTCGTAGAGGTCGTCATTATGAAAAGCATTCTTAATGTCTAGTTGAAGTAAGGGCCATTAGCGATGGACAGCCACCGAGATGAGAACACGAACTGTGTTGAGCTTTGCTACGAGAGAGAAAGTCTTGTCATAGTCGAGACCCTGTTGCTGGGTGAAGCCACGAGCTACCAGACGAGCTTTGAGTTTGTCAATGGTCCCATCAGGAGCATGTTTGATGACAAAAACCCATTTGCACCGAACTTGTTTCTGTCCGGGAGGAAGGGGCACCAGGTTCCAAGTCTGGTTTGCCCAAAGAGCAGCCATTTCTTCTTCCATGGCAGCGCGCCACCCAGGATGTTGAAGAGCCTCCTGTACGGAGTTAGGAATAGAGACCAAGGATAGGGAAGTAGCCAATGTCTGAAGAGATGGAGAGAGGCGATGTAGAGAAACATAGTTGGCCATCAAATGAGCTGTAGAGGTGGGCACCGGAGCAGCAGAACACGGAGAAGCCGAGGTCGAAGCCGACTTTATAGGGGAAACAAAAGGAGGAAGGCGGTGAGCATAGACCCGAATGACGGGCGGCTTAGGGGGAGCAATAGTGGGAGTAAACTGAGGGAGGGGGAGAGGCGGGTTGACGGGGATAACTGGCAGTTGAATGGAAGGTGGTAGAGTGGTTGGTGGTAGAAGAGGTGGTAAAGGATGAGGAAAGAAGGGTTGATCCTCCCAGAAGGTAACATCAGCAGAGACAGAGACCTTCTGGGTATCCGGAGAATAACACACATAGCCCTTTTGGGTGTGGGAGTAGCCGACGAAAATGTGTTTCGCTGCTCGGGGATCCATTTTGTCTATAGTGGGACCAAGGGTATGGACGAAACACGTACAACCAAAGACCCTGGGTGTGAGTGGAAAGGCTGGAGCGGAGGGAAAGAGAAGGCTGAATGGGGTAGAATTTTTGAGAACCGAAGAGGGGAGACGGTTGATGAGAAAGCATGCAGTGGAGACCGCAAAGTTCCAATATACTTTGGGAACATGCATGTGAAGCATGAGGGATCGAGCAACATCAAGAAGGTGGTGGTTCTTTTGTTCTACGACCCCGTTTTGCTGAGGGGTGTAGGGACAAGATGTCTGATTAACAATATCGAAGTCCGCGCATAGATTGGCAAACTCGTGGCTAATATTGTAACGCCCCCGATTTTTTCTGCGGTTATTTTTATTCTCGTTTGGCGTTACGGTGACGCGTTTCCGTGGCTTGTGCCATTTGTGGAGTGTGATTTAGCTCCTTAGAACTGAGTGCCCTATTTTGTAGCCTATTGGCAAGATCTCCCTAGCAAGCCGAGTCATTTTGGGTGACCCGGTGTGGCCTCTCGGGGGGATGTTTGTGTTTGGCTTTATATGGGTATAACTCGAGTTCTGTTCGTCGAAAGTTAATTTCGACTTCGCCGTTGTGTTCGTAGCGTGGGTATTTAGCTACGGTGTTAATTTCGTCGAATTCCGAGAAGGTTCGGATTTCGCGTCGTTTTGTATTTTATGTAATATTGAGAGTTATTGTATACATTATTTAATATGATATATTATATATGTGTATAGCAGTTATGACTGAAAAGGTGAACCGGCGGTTTAGGAGGCGGCTAGGCTTCAGTTATTGTGAACAGACGTATTAAGGCTTGTTTAAGAGCCTTGCTTAGAAGTAGCTGGTCCACTCCCTTCCTTCTTCCCAAATTAAGTAACCGTCGCCTGCTTTTGTTCGCGGAAAACAGAGGAAAAAAAAACGCTGTTCCTGCATCCCTTCGGATGGTGATTCCGGGCGTGCTCGTGGACGGATTTCGATTCCGAAAGCGGCGTTGTCTTGCTCTCTCTTAGATCTTTGTTTCGACGGTAAGATATTCGATTTTCGTGGAGTTTTGGTGAGATTTGGGATTTCAATTTTGAAGTTTTTTCCGCCATTAATGTTAGGGAGAATGCTTTTAGGTGCTACTATTTTTAGTGCCAAGTGAAGGAGAGGGAAAAAGCCGTCCAAAGCTTCACCGGAAATCGAGGCAAGTGGTATTCTTGCCCTTGCCATGATTCTTTTCTTTTTATATATATCCTCTTGTTGTATTGAAAATCTCTGTTAGCCCTAGGGTAGAGGCCAAGTTGTCTTTTTTTTATTTATCTTGCTAAATTGTAAGGCTTAGTTCCTCCTATTGAGCCCCTTACTTTGTGCTGTTGGTGCCCAATCCGCAGGCGTGATACCGTTTTTTCATTACTCCAGATTTTAGTCTGGTTCGGGTGTAGCCGAGAGAGAGTGTTAGGAGGGGGTGATTGTCGATTTGCTAGAATAATACTCGAGAGTTAGAAGCAAACTACTCGAGTGTTGGATTTGGAATACTCGAGTAGTAAGCAAACTACTCGAGTGTTGGATTGGAATACTCGAGTAGTAGGCAACTACTCGAGTAATGGAAGTGGAATACTCGAGTAGTAGGCAACTACTCGAGTAGTGGAAGTGGAATACTCGAGTAGTAGGCAACTACTCGAGTAGTGGAAGTGGAATACTCGAGTAGTAGGCAACTACTCGAGTAGTGGAAGTGGAATACTCGAGTAGTAGGCAACTACTCGAGTAGTGGAATTGGAATACTCGAGTAGTAGGCAACTACTCGAGTAGTGCAAGTGGTATACTCGAGTAGTAGGCAACTACTCGAGTAGGGGACTTGGAATACTCGAGTAATAGGCAAACTACTCGAGTACTGGATCTTCTCTACTCCAGTGTTCGACGATCGTCGATCTCTTGATGACGATCGTCGAGCTCCAATTTGTCTTAGAGCCGTTCGACTATCGTCGATCTCTGAATAAAGATCGTCGATCTCTGAATAAAGATCGTCGATCTCAGTTTCTGTCTTAATTCCGTTCGACGCTCGACGATTTTCCGGGAGGATGAACGTCGAGCTCATCTTTTGTCTTATCTCCGATCGACGCTCGACGATTTCCTGGAGGATGATCGTCGAGCTTATCTTGTCTTTAGCCTTCGACGATCGTCGATCTCCGGGGACGATTGTCGAGCTCTGTATCGTCGATCTCCGGGGATGATTGTCGAGCTCTGTATTGTCGATAGAGGTTTGTCATGCCACTTTCTCTGTTTGTGGTTATTGCCTGATTTTGGCATTGAGTGAGGCTAGCTCACTCGACGCCAAAGTTGTTCTTGCTGGAGGCGTTGTGTGAGTGGACTTCACTCAACATCCTGCTTGTTCTAGTGCTGAGTGAGGCTAGCTCACTAACGCCAAGGTCTAGGTAGGCATTGAGTGGGTCTCACTCAACGCCAAGCCGCGTTGATTCATTTCAACACTTTCCCTCTTCCTCGTTTTTCGTTCCCGAGTGAAATTTCGTGTTATATTTTCGAGTTTCCTTGTCGCCCGTTTCTTTTTCTTTCCTAAAGGCCGAATCGT
Source organism: Platanthera zijinensis (assembly GCA_039513925.1). Lineage (NCBI taxonomy): Eukaryota > Viridiplantae > Streptophyta > Magnoliopsida > Asparagales > Orchidaceae > Platanthera > Platanthera zijinensis. The sequence continues at coordinate 119,618,730 of CM077079.1, forward strand.
GAGTCGTGGTTAGTAGTGGCGGGTTGAAGCTCTTTATGGGGGAGGTTTTGTGTAATTTTGCCAAGGCTACCCTTATTCTTCTATCTTGCTCTAGGTACGGGCTGAGCAAGTGGGTGGAAGGTCCCTTGTGCTTTCACATGTAGACCCTTGAGCTCGTTGACTTGGAAATGGTGGGTGGGGGACTGAGTTTGCCTCCAACCCGATTCCTCGTTGTTTGTTTTTGCTACTACCACTTCCACAGCTTTGGATGTTAGAAGTTTCTTCCTTGGTAGATTGCAGCACTTTGGGCTCTTGGTAGCCTAGTAAGCTCTGCAGGATGTAGTTTCTGGACAGGGTGGTTGCTGTTTCCTTGCACGTAGTGCTTTTATTGTTGTCCTGCTTTGGACATTTGTGACTTTTTCTACTGCATGTTGTTCTTCTTTCTTTTACTTTTTCCCCCCTTGGTTGACTCTTTCATGCAGTTTTTACCTTGTTTTGCTTGCTGAGGTATTCTGTTTTCTTTTGGAATGCCTCAGGTTCTGAGCTGTAGCCAGTTTGGTGGCTAGGTTACGGTGGTGTTGCAGGTGGTCTCTTGGGCTTTGGAGACCCTGTTGCTTTGTTGGTGAGGTAGTTTTTCCGTACTTTTCGTACAGACATATATATGTACCAGTGGGTTCGTGTCAGGTTGTTGGCACCCTCTGGTAGTTTTTTACCTTTGTACTAGATATATTACATATGCTGCTACCATTTTCTGGAGATAGTCTACTTGCTCTGAGAAGGATTTATGTTAGGTTGCTAGTTACTTTTAAACTACAATTATTATAATAAGTAAAGCTCTTGATCAGCATGTTTTATAAAACCAAATCACTATTTTCCAAATAACGTATAAATATCGTTTTCTTATATATAATATAAATTAAATGTAGGGTCTTGCATAGCATAAGTGGTTCTCTTGGGACTCTTATGCACTCTTTAGGATGTCGAACCTGAATAAAGTATTTTTCCGCAGCGTATAAGTATAGTTTTAATTGTGGACTAGGTGATCCACTGAGCCGAGGGATACGACCTCTAAAATATAACTAATTTTCTAATCATTAAACTCATGATTTTCTTTCATTAAGCTTGTAGATGGTTTTGCCTGAGCGTCAGTAGTTATCCCCTTCTTGACGTGGCATCATGACGCGTGTTTTCTCTTACTCTGATAATTCCTAAATTCGGAGAAAATGCGGGTTGTGACAGTTGGTATCAGAGGGAGGTTGCTTGATAAGTTAGTCGGGCAACCTTCCTTTGTTTGCTTTTAGTAGTTCAGCATCATGTCATTCACACACCGATATGTCATCAGCACGTCTTGGCAAAAGCACGAACACTACACTCATAGCATAACATGAAGTATACGGGGCATATTATGCAGTATGGGTTGCATAATATGTGTTCGTATATGGATCCACCATAGGGGCAACATGTGAGGGTTATGTAGTATGGGATGCATAACCTCACCACATAGCTGCGACTAGCTCGTTTTCTTTTTCGTTGCATGAGAATGTTGTGTAGAATGGGATGCATAACATTTTCATGCGTACGCCGCTCATAACATGCATTAGTGCCTTTTTAGAATGCATAGCACAATCATGCATAGCATAACATTGCATAAGCACAACGTGCCAAGCTAAAGACTGGCAGGATGACATATGTACACACATAAGTTTTTCGAGTCAAAAGTAATATAAAGTCATGCATTCCTGATCTAGGCACAAGAGTCGGAAGGGCGGTGGTTAACCATCCTATGTTAGGGCATAACATCAATTTTTGTAAAAAGATAAACTCCCAGAGCAAGTTTAGCAGCTTTAAGTCTATATCTACATATGTATTGCCTGTACTTATAATTGGTTCTATTCGTTGTATTAGGATCTAATTTGTGTTGTTATGATTTTAGGATGGCAAGGCGTCCTGCGACTCGATCGACTCCCCTGTCTGAGGGTGAGTCATCTGGAGCTCAGAACGATGCGGTGATCGAGAGCCTGCGTCAGAGTAGCGATTACATGAGCAGGCAGTTGGAGGAGGTGCAATCCCAGATTCAGTCTTTGGTGGCAGTTGTGGCAGGGCAGACTCAGGGAGTGCAAGTCCCTGCAGGGGGGTTAGTTGTTCCTCCTCCTCCTGCACCCTTGAGACCTCCGGTGGTGGTGCCAGCAGAGATGGCCTTCATCTCGCAGTTTCAAAGGCTGAGCCCTCCCACTTATGACGGGGAGGCAGATTTCATGGTCATAGATGATTGGCTGATCTCCATGGAGGAAATGTTCTCGTATTCAGGGATTGCAGATGATCAGAGGGTGATGATAGCCGCCTATCAACTTAAAGGTTTGGCTAAGAGTTGGTGGCTGAGAGAGAAGGAGGGCTTGGTAGCTGGATGCTCTTGGGAAGTGTTCAAGGAGATGCTGTTGAGGAAGTTCTTACCCTCGGTCGAGCGTGACCGCCTCATGAATGACTTCCTCCATCTGAAGAAAAGGCAACTCACGGTGGGTGAGTATGAGATAGAGTTCAGCAAGTTGAGCCGTTTTGCCCCTGGATTGGTCAGCATTGAGGCTGATCGAGTATAGCGATTTCTCGGTGGTTTGAGGAGCGAGGTACAGCAGTTGACCAGTGCTTATGGGTCAGAGACTTATGCAGGAGTAGTAGATGCTGCTCTGAAGGTGGAGGCTATTGAGACCGCGAAGAGCAGAGGCCAGCAAATGAGGAAGGACAAGAGGAAGTCTGTGGAGGAGAAGAAACCCGTGATACCCGGTGCTGCTCTGGGAAAGAGGAGCAAGGTGGTGTGCAGCTTCTGTGGCCGGTCAGGCCACCCTGTCGAGAGATGTTTCAAGAAGGCAGCAGCTTAGAGGAAGGAGCAGGTTCATGCGATTCAGGGTGCTCCTAGGAGAGATGTCTCCTATTCTATTTGTAAGCGACCCGTGCATGATGCGTCCCAGTGTTGGTCCAAGGATAAAGTCTGCTTTCAGTGCGGGCAGAAGGGCCACATCAAGTCTAGGTGTCCTCAGGTCCAGCCAGCTCTTCCTGCAGTTCCACTACAAGCATTACCTCCACCTCAGCGTATGGACAAGGTAAAGGGGAAGCTGAATGTGATCTCTTCCGAGGAGGCTCAAGCTTCGACTCAGGTCATCTCAGGTTAGTTGTTTTTCCAGCCTGAAAGTTTTGCTCTTGTTTTGCTTGTATGTTTGCGGTATTGTTGTGGTAGTTCCTTAGTTTTCTATGCTACTATAGGGAAATTTAAGGTGAAGAACCGCTGGGCGCGTGTTCTGTTTGACTCTGGCACTACCCACTCGTTCGTGGCTAGAGCCTTTGTGGAGCGACATCGGTTGAATTTAGATCGAGTTCGGGATTCCTTCCGTGTCAAGTTCCCCTCTAATGAATCTGTGTTGTCAGATTTGGGCATATTGGATTGCCCTGTTTTGTTGGGGGACTTTCTTGCGAAGGCGGACCTGAAAATGATTGATCTGGAGGACTTCAATGTTATTCTGGGCATGGACTGGCTGTCTAGGTATGATGCAGTCATTCAGTGCAAAGGAAAGCGCTTGGACTTCATCTGGGACGACGGTCAGCCCGGCAGCGTGTATGCCGATCTATGCCAGGATTCTCCTGTCATCTCTGCGGTATGTGCTCAGAAGTTGTTTCTTTCTGGTTATTGGGCTTGTTTTGTCTCGGTGGTTGGAGCCGCGGTTAGTATACCGCGCGTGTAGGAGATTCCAGTTGTTCGTGGTTTCGCCGATGTTTTTCCGGATGATCTTCCTGGTATCCCTCCCGAGCGGGATGTGGAGTTTGTGATTGATTTAGAGCCGGGTACGCGTCCTATTGCTAAGGCACCGTACCGAATGGCCCCTCGTGAGTTATAGGAGTTGCGAGTTCAGTTGGATGAGCTATTGGCTAAAGGATTTATCAGGCAGAGTTTGTCGCCTTGGGGTGCTCCTGTGTTGTTTGTGAAAAAGAAAGATGGGTCGATGCGGCTCTGCATCGACTATAGGGAGCTGAACAAAGTCACAATTAAGAACAGGTACCCTCTCCTGAGGATCGATGACTTATTTGACCAGTTGCGCGGTAGCACGGTGTTCTCCAAGATCGATCTTCGTTCTGGCTATCATCAGCTCAGGGTCCGTGAGGCAGATATTCCACGGACTGCGTTTAGATCAAAGCATGGACATTTTGAGTTCTTGGTGATGTCGTTTGGTCTGACCAACGCATCATCAGCCTTCATGGATATGATGAACCGGGTGTTCAAGGATTTCCTAGACAAGTTTGTTGTGGTCTTCATCGATGACGTGTTGGTTTATTCTCGTAGTGCTAAGGAACACGAGCAGCATTTGCGTTTTGTTCTATCAGAGTTGAGGAATCACAAGTTATTCGCCAAGTTGAGCAAGTGCGAATTTTGGTTGCCTCAGGTCTCATTTCTAGGCCACGTGGTGAGCAAGGATGGAGTCTCGGTCGACCCAGAAAAGATCGCAGTAGTGATGGATTGGAGTAGGCCGAATACGCCTAAGGAGATCAGGAGTTTCTTGGGGTTGGCTGGCTACTACTGAAGGTTCGTGGAGGGATTCTCTTCCCTAGCTGCACCTTGACCAAGCTGACTCAGAAGAACGTGGTTTTTGTTTGGAGCGAGAAGTGCGAAGAAGCCTTTCTGGAGCTAAAGAAGAGATTGTGCACTGCTCCCGTTCTGACCCTGCTGACTGAGGGTGTGGATTATGATGTATACGTAGATGCTTTGCTTGTAGGTCTGGGATGCGTATTAATGCAGGTTGGAAAGGTGATTTCCTATGGGTCAAGGCAACTGAAGACTCATGAGAAGAATTATCCTACGCATGACCTTGAGTTTGCAGCGGTAATCTATGCGTTGAAATTGTGGAGGCATCTACTTTATGGGGCTCAGTGCAAGATCTTCACTGACCATAAGAGCCTAAAGTACGTGTTCACGCAGAAGGAGTTGAATCTGCGCCAACGGCGGTGGCTAGAGTATGTGGCTGATTATGATGTAGAGATCTAGTATCATCCAGGCAAGGCCAATGTGGTGGCCGATGCCCTGAGCCGAAAGACGGGAAAGATCTTTAACCTCTCCGCCGATCGTTTAGTGGAGGAGTTCCTCCTTATGGTTATATCAGTGGGATGCTATGGTTTGCAGAGTAGTTTATCTGTGGCAGAGCCAACTTGGATTTCTTTGACCAGACTGCACCAGAAGGACGATCCGGATATTTTACACTTATTCACCAGGACCGAGAAGGGGGAGTTGCCAGATTTTGCTATCAATGATGCGGGTAATTTGAAGTACCGCGGCAGGTTTTGCATCCCCGATGTTGGGGACATTAGAAGTGGGATTTTCAGAGAGGCTCATGGATCCAGCGTTGCCTACCATCCAGGATCTACGAAGATGTATCGTGACTTAAAGCAAATTGCCTGGTGGTATGGCATGAAAGGTGATATAGCAAGGTTTGTTGCTGAGTGCCACACTTGCAAGCGTGTGAAAGCCGATCATGGAAGGCCTGGTGGCAAGTTGACTCCATTAGAGATCCCGACTTGGAAGTCAGAAAGTATATCTATGGACTTCATTACGGGCTTACCGAAATCCCCGAGGGGATTTGATTCTGTTTGGGTTATAGTGGATAGATTGACGAAGTGTGCTCACTTTGTGCCATATAAGATTGATTACCCGATGAAGAAAATACCGTAGATGTACTTGAATGAAGTCATCCGACTCCACGGTGTGCCGGTTAGCATCGTTTCTGATCGAGACTCCCGGTTTACTTCTCGTTTTTGGCAGAGTCTGCAGGAGGGTTTGGGCACGGATCTGAGGTATTCTACTGCGTACCACCCACAGACCAATGGGCAGACGGGGCGGGTGAACCAGATAGTTGAGGATATGATCCGATGCTATGTTTTAGACCACGGTGGAGCGTGGGATGAGCGGTTGTGACTTATGGAATTTGCATACAACAACAGTTATCAGGAAAGTTTGCAGATGGCTCCGTTCGAAGCCTTGTATGGGAGGCGCTGCAGAACTCCGTTGTTTTGGGCTGAGGCTGGTGAGAGACCTTTGTTGGGTCCAGATGCTCTTGAGGAGATGGAAGTCGCGGTGAAGCTTATTCGGGAGAAGCTTCGTATAGCTCAAGAGAGGCACGAGAAGAACGCCAATCTGCGTAGATCTGCCTTGGAGTTTTCCGTAGGGGACCATGTATTTCTTAAGGTTTCTCCGATGGTGGGTGTAAAGAGGTTTGGTAAGAATTGGAAATTGGACCCAAGGTATGTGGGCCCGTTTAAGATTTTGGAGCGGATTGGCGTATCAGCGTATAGATTGTATTTGCCAGCAAACTTCCCAGATGTTCATAATGTTTTTCATGTAAGCTAATTACGGAAGTGTGTGCGCAGCAGTGAACAGGTCTTGGACGTTGTGCCCCAGTTGGAGCCCAACCTCTCTTTTGTTGAAGTGCCGGTCCGTATTTTGGATACTCAGGAGCGAGAGCTGCGAAAGAAGACCATTCCGATGGTGAAAGTTCTATGGAAGAATCAGGGTTTGGAAAGCGCGACTTGGGAGCTAGAGTCAGCCATGAGGAAGGCTTACCCTCACCTGTTTCCCTGATTTGATCGGTATGTTTCCCTTTTTGTAACTCCTGTTTGTTACTTTTCCTCCTTTAGTAGGAGTGTTGTGCGTAAAGTTTCGGGACGAAACTTTCTTTTAGGGGGAGTGACTGTAACGCCCCCGATTTTTTCTGCGGTTATTTTTATTCTCGTTTGGCGTTACAATGACGCGTTTCTGTGGCTTGTGCCATTTGTGGAGTGTGGTTTAGCTCCTTAGAACTGAGTGCCCTATTTTGTAGCCTATTGGCAAGATCTCCCTAGCAAGCCGAGTCGTTTTGGGTGACCCGGTGTGGCCTCTCGGGGGGATGTTTATGTTTGGCTTTATATGGGTATAACTCGAGTTCTGTTCTTCGAAAGTTAATTTCGACTTCGCCGTTGTGTTCGTAGCGTGGGTATTTATCTACGGTGTGAATTTCGTCGAATTCCGAGGAGGTTCGGATTTCGCGTCGTTTTGTATTTTATGTAATATTGAGAGTTATTGTATACATTATTTAATATGATATATTATATAGGTGTATAACAGTTATGACTGAAAAGGTGAACCGGCAGTTTAGGAGGCAGCTAGGCTTCAGTTATTGTGAATCGACGTATTAAGGCTTGTTTAAGAGCCTTGTTTAGAAGTAGCGGGTCCACTCCCTTCCTTCTTCCCAAATTAAGTAACTGTCGCCTACTTTTGTTCGCGGAAAACAGAGGAAAAAAAAACGCTGTTCCTGCTTCCCTTCGGACGGTGATTCCGGGCGTGTTCTTGGACGGATTTCGATTTCGAAAGCGGCGTTGTCTTGCTCTCTCTTAGATCTTCGTTTCGACGATAAGATATTCGATTTTTGTGGAGTTTTGGTGAGATTTGGGATTTCAGTTTTGAGGTTTTTTCCTCCATTAATGTTAGGGAGAATGCTTTTAGGTGCTGCTGTTTTTAGTGCCAAGTGAAGGAGAGGGAAAAAGCCGTCCAAAGCTTCGCCGGAAATCGAGGCAAGTGGTATTCTTGCCCTTGCCATGATTCTTTTCTTTTTATATATATCCTCTTGCTGTATTGAAAATCCCGGTTAGCCCTAGGGTAGAGGCCAAGTTGTCTTTTTTATTATTATTTATCTTGCTAAATTGTAAGGCTTAGTTCCTCCTATTGAGCCCCTTACTTTGTGCTATTGGTGCCCAATCCGCAGGCATGATGCCATTTTTTCTTTACTCCAGATTTTAGTCTGGTTCGGGTGTAGCCGAGAGAGAGTGTTAGGAGGGGTGATTGCCGATTTGCTAGAATAATACTCGAGAGTTAGAAGCAAACTACTCGAGTGTTGGATTTGGAATACTTGAGTAGTAAGCAAACTACTCGAGTGTTGGATTGGAATACTCGAGTAGTAGGCAACTACTCGAGTAGTTGAAGTGGAATACTCGAGTAGTGGAAGTGGAATACTCGAGTAGTAGGCAACTACTCGAGTAGTGGAAGTGGAATACTCGAGTAGTAGGCAAATACTCGAGTAGTGGAAGTGGAATACTCGAGTAGTAGGCAACTACTCGAGTAGTGGAATTGGAATACTCGAGTAGTAGGCAACTACTCGAGTAGTGCAAGTGGTATACTCGAGTAGTAGGCAACTACTCGAGTAGGGGAATTGGAATACTCGAGTAATAGGCAAACTACTCGAGTACTGGATCTTCTCTACTCCAGTGTTCGACGATCGTCGATCTCCTGATGACGATCGCAGAGCTCCAATTTGTCTTAGAGCCGTTCGACTATCGTCGATCTCTGAATAAAGATCGTCGATCTCTGAATAAAGATCGTCGATCTCAGTTTCTGTCTTAATTCCGTTCGACGCTCGACGATTTTCCGGGAGGATGAACGTCGAGCTCATCTTTTATCTTATCTCCGATCGACGCTCGACGATTTCCTGGAGGATGATCGTCGAGCTTAGCTTGTCTTTAGCCTTCGACGATCGTCGATCTCCGGGGACGATTGTCGAGCTCTGTATCGTCGATCTCCGGGGACGATTGTCGAGCTCTGTATTGTCGATAGAGGTTTGTCATGCCACTTTCTCTGTTTGTGGTTATTGCCTGATTTTGGCATTGAGTGAGGCTAGCTCACTCGATGCCAAAGTTGTTCTTGCTGGAGACATTGTGTGAGTGGACTTCACTCAACGTCCCGCTTGTTCTGGTGCTGAGTGAGGCTAGCTCACCAACGCTAAGGTCTATGTAGGCATTGAGTGGGTCTCACTCAACGCCAAGCCGCGTTGATTCATTTCAACACTTTCCCTCTACCTCGTTTTTCGTTCCCGAGTGAAATTTCTTGTTATATTTTCGAGTTTCCTTGTCGGCCGTTTCTTTTTCTTTCCTAAAGGCCGAATCGTGAGTCGTGGTTAGTAGTGGCGGGTTGAAGCTCTTTATGGGGGAGGTTTTGTGTAATTTTGCCAAGGCCACCCTTGTTCTTCTATCTTGCTCCAGGTACGGGATGGGCAAGTGGGTGGAAGGTCCCTTGTGCTTTCACATGTAGACCCTTGAGCTCGTTGACTTGGAAATGGTGGGTGGGGGACTGAGTTTGCCTCCAACCCGATTCCTCGTTGTTTGTTTTTGCTACTACCACTTCCACAGCTTAGGATGTTAGAAGTTTCTTCCTTGGTAGATTGCAGCACTTTGGGCTCTTGGTAGCCTAGTAAGCTCTGCAGGATGTAGTTTTTGGACAGGGTGGTTGCTGTTTCCTTGCACGTAGTGCTTTTCTTGTTGTCCTGCTTTGGACAGTTGTGACTTTTTCTACTGCATGTTGTTCTTCTTTCTTTTACTTTTTCCCCCCTTGGTTGACTCTTTCATGCAGTTTTTACCTTGTTTTGCTTGCTGAGGTATTCTGTTTTCTTTTGGAATGCCTCAGGTTCTGAGCTGTAGCCAGTTTGGTGGCTAGGTTGCGGTGGTGTTGCAGGTGGTCTCTTGGGCTTTGAAGACCCTATTGCTTTGTTGGTGAGGTATTTTTTCCGTACTTTTCGTACAGACATACATATGTTCCAGTGGATTCGTGTCAGGTTGTTGGCGCCCTCTGGTAGTATTTTTTACCTTTGTACTAGATATATTACTTATGCTGCTACCATTTTCTGGAGATAGTCTACTTGCTCTAAGAAGGATTTATGCTAGGTTGCTAGTTACTTTTAAACTACAATTATTATAATAAGTAAAGCTCTTGATCAGCATGTTTTATAAAACCTAATCACTATTTTCCAAATAACGTATAAATATCATTTTCTTTTATATAATATAAATTAAATGTAGGGTCTTGCATAGCATAAGTGGTTCTCTTGGGACTCTTATGCACTCTTTAGGATGTCGAACCTGAATAAAGTATTTTTCCGCAGCGTATAAGTATAGTTTTAATTGTGGACTAGGTGATCCACTGAGCCGAGGGATACGGCCTCTAAAATATAACTGATTTTCTAATCATTAAACTCATGATTTTCTTTCATTAAGCTTGTAGATGGTTTTGCCTGAGCGTCAGTAGTTATCCCCTGCTTGACGTGGCATCATGACGCGTGTTTTCTCTTACTCTGATAATTCCTAAATTCGGAGAAAATGCGGGTTGTGACAAATATACTCTCGGGCATTATCAGAGCAGAATGTTTTGATAGTAGTAGAGAATTGCGTACGAGTCTCTAACACAAAAGCACGAAAGACACGAGGAAGCTCTGAGCGATCACGAAGTAAATGCAACCATGTGATGCGAGAGTAATCGTCAATAAACATTATAAAGTAACGATAACCGGAGATACTTGTAACCTTTTACGGACCCCAAATATCAGAATGTATTAAATCAAAAAGAGCAGAGCTCCGAGTACAATGTGCGGGAAAAGAAGAACATGGCTGTTTCAAATAATACAGGAATCCCATTTAAATGAAGGAAGGGATACGTCAGGCAGCGCCTTCTAGAGGATAGGTAGAGGAGCATGCCCAAGATAGCAATGCCAATCAGTAGAGGATACAGAGGAGAGGGCGGTAGGAGTGATATCGAGGTGGTAGAGCCCGTTCTGCAGTCGACCATTACCAATGGTAATATGCGTCTGTCGATCCTGTATCAAAAAACCAGAAGAGGTGAAGGTTATATAAATGTTCATATCATGAGTAAGACGACAAACGTATAGTAAATTAAATGGGGATGTCGGGACATAAAGAGCAGAGCGAAGAGAGATGGAGGGGTGGATCAAGAGATCAGCACATACGGAGACCGGAACAATCGCACCATTGGTCATGGTAATAGACGTGGGATGAGGAGCATCTGAGAACCTTGGCGGTAGCAATGAGGTGATGTGGTGGGTGGCACCCGAGTCCAGGATCCAACGGGAACTGAAGGGAAGACAGGCAGTACCTGTAGTGGAGGTGGATGCAATACCTGCAGTAGAGGTGGAGGCAACCCAAGCAGAAGGAGGGTTGAGTAGCCCCTAGAGTTATTGCAGCTGAAGGCAAAGAGCCTCAAGGTCCGTATCGGTGGGTGAAGGGATATCAACAGTAGCAGCAGTAGGCGGGCGAGGAGGGTAGCCATGTTTCTAGTGACAGACTGATTCAGTGTGTCCATCCCGGCAGCAGTATGAGCACTTTGGGCGACCCAGACCACCACGGCCCCTTTTGTGGGAGTCCGTACGACCACCCCGAGTAGAAGATGGTGGGGGAAGTAAGGGATGAAGGGTATGCTGAAGAAGGGTCGGAGATGGTGGTGCAGACGCCTCTAGGGGAGGTGGTACTCGAAGTAACATAGAGCAAATGTCTGAGAAGGAGGGGGTAGCAAGTGATGCCAGAACCTGGGCCCAGATACTGTGAAGGTGTGGCGGGACTCGAGCCATAATCATAGCAATACAGACATCCTATTTTTGGGCACGCTGAGCAGCGAGATCAGTTGTAGATGGCTTATGCTGAATCCAGGCCTCCGTGAGAGTCTTAGCACGAGCCACAAAGGAGGTCATGTCCACAGCTTTGCCAACATCCAAAGTCTGAAGATCGATGATGATGTCAAAGAGGTGCTGGAGGCTGTCCTTGCCTGAGTGCAAGGAGTGGAGCTCATCCCACATTGCTTTGGCAGTCTCATGATACATGATCATCTAGTAGGGATCCCCCTCCAGAGAGTTGAGGATTAAGGTCTGGACGCGACCGTGATTTCGTAGCCAGTCATCAATAGTAGGAGAAGGAGGTCCCTAGGTAAGGTGACGCGCAAGGCCCTTGGCTTGCAGGACCCTAGGAACGGAGTGAACCCACGGGATGAAGTTCGTCTTCCTAGAGAGGGAAAGAGTAGTAATCCGAAGCTCGTTGCGGAGTTTAGGAGCAAGAGCCACGTGGTCTATAGTGGGGGTAGCTGTAGTGGAGTCACTAGAAGACATGGAGTTCTAGAGGAGAGGATGCGAGCAGCAACATCGGACAGGAGCAGAGCAAAAGGCAGGCCACTGCAAGTACAAAAGCACTTGGCAAGGCACGAGCTGCGGGAGGCCACGGCGGATAGGAGCTGTCCGGAAGAAGTGGCGACAAGGAGACTGCTTAGCTGACGACGAGTAGAGAGGGAAGGTCACGGCGGCGAGACAGACAGCAAACTGCGACAAGTAGAGCACAATAGTGCGCACCGAGAAGAGATGGCAGGCCGCGGCGAGAAGGAGAAGGAGAGGACAAGATGGGAGAGCTCGGCAAGTCGCTGCGATGTGGGGGCGACTAGAGAGAGACCGCAACGGGCTGTATCAGTTTACAGGGAAGAAATCGCAGAGGAGAAGAGAGAGTCCATGATAGGTTGGGAAAGAGAACAAGCAAGTTCGCGGCGTCCAGAAGAGGGAGAAAGAGAGGAAATTCGCAGCCGACAGAAGGAGACCACAGAGCTAGGGAGCGAGTTCCCCGAGCTCATGGCGGATAGAAGGAGACAGCAGAGCTAGGGAGCGAGTTCGCCGAGCTCGCGACGGATAGAAGGAGGCCGCAGTGGACTGTGGGAAATAGTGGAACCCACAGATCCGAGAGAGGGGGCTATAAAAGGACCAGAAGAGAGTGGATCCACAAAAAAAGGAGAGGGAGCGGAGAGGAGAAGGGCAGGCTGCAGAAGCTAGGCGACTAGGAGAGGTGGGGGTGGGCAGACTCAAAGACACAGGCCGCGGAAGCTAGGCAGATAGGAGAGGTGCGGATACAAGGCTGAATCCGCAGGGATCCCTCTGATACCATGTAGAGAATAGCCCAAAAGCTTGTATGTATATCTTGAGTATCAAAATACAAGGGGAGAATACAAATATATAGGAAAGAGGAGAGAAGAATAAATCTTATACATGATGTGGGATTAAAGAAGGAGGAGATATAAATAAAGAAAGAGGGATTAGTAATGGTCCCTTTACATGGGCTTTTCCAATAAATATGATTACAATCTCTTTTTCAGTGGACATTTAAGGAAAAAGTATTGTCACCGTCGCTTTTTGGAGGATGTTGGCTCTCTGTATATATTCATTTTTGGTGAACATAAGAGATAAACTAGGTAGATTGATGCACACAACCAAAATTTCCTAGACTACTAGCCATTATATAGGATTGGGTTTCATATGGGTAGAGAATACTCTCGATTATGGAATTTCAAAGGAGCCTAAGATCTGGAGAATGTGATTTAATCCAAATTAATAATGTTGGCAAATCAAGAGACCTAAGAAGATGTGTGCTCACTCTGATTAGAAGAGTTTAGTGTTAAAATTTCTCAAGATGATTAGGGTGATAGCTCTGATACAAAGTAAAACTTTAAAAGCTATCAAGATAACACCTTGATCAAGCAGAAAATGGGAAACAGGCGCAAGAACACTCAACCATAAACCAAGCTCAAAAAATCAGCAACAATAGAAGGCAACAACAAGTCTTGTATTATCAAGAATCTTCTTTACAATTCAGGGCATACATGACGAAACATGATTCGCAGATGTACAAAGGAAGAGCATACAAAACAAAGAAAGAACAAGGCAGGCAGACTACCTCATAGACCGCCGAGACCACCGAGCTTCTACTGCACCGAACTGAACTACGGAGTCCGCATAGACCTCTGACAACCCGTTACTCTGCTGAACACCTTTGTCCGCTCTTTGCAAGCCGCCTGACTGCAGAATTCGTCTAGATACCAGAGTCTGCTAACAAGACGCTGCTGAACTGAAGAACAGATGGTCAAGACTGGCGGACAAGTTATTTAACTTGTTGGGACCCCTATTTTTATTTAGGCTAGGTTCACTTCTTAGGTTGTGTTGACCCATGATGTATAGTTAGGGTCATTATTTTTTGTTTCTAGGTTTTAGGCTAGCCCCCAAGTGTCAAACTTCAAGGACCTGCCTAATGTGGACTTCAGATTCAAAACTTAGAAGATTTTCACTTGTCTGGAAATTAGTTCGACGTTTGTCGAACTTAGCTCGACGAACTTAGAGATCAGGTCGACGATATTCATCAGAAGGATACATTCTATCGTCGACATTTTCTCCCATACAGGTTCTCAGCTCGAATAATTCTGTTTGTTCAAGTTCTATAGTCAACGATCTTTGAGTGTCGAACAGATTATCAGGTCGACGTTCTTAGAACGCAGAATAGGTTGTTTATATTTAGTGTTTGCTTGCAGATCTCAGGTCGACGAACATGATTTCTCAGGTCGACGTTCTCTGAGTGCAGGTCGACGAAATCTTTTCTCTGGTCGACAAATTCTGTAAGCTGTCTATTCTTTGTTCTTTCCTTATCTGTTCCCTCTTTATTATTATTTTGAGTCATAAATTCCTTGAGTATTCAATGCTTATATTCCGTATGAATATATCCGTTCCTGAAAGCATTGATTATGGTATTCATCAGAGGATTTATTTTACATATTTCTCGGACAGTTGAGGAAATAAATAATGACATATATGCTAGCCGTTTTCCTTCCCAGTTTTCCAGCAAGGCATTAACTGCAGTTATTCAAATTTCTATGGAAGATTGGTTGTCGAAGAGAATATAGAGAGTATATTTTTCAAAAGCAATAGAGACTGAGAACAGGAATTCATTCTCACAGAGAAGAAATATCGCAGAGAGATATTCTTAGCTAGAGCAGAAAATTCACAGCAGCTCTCAATCTTCATCTCTCACTTTGCTCTCAAGAAGATAGAAGAAGAACAACACAAACTGATCAAGAGTCTTTTTAATCTTCTCTTTCCTGGAATTTGTTTAGACAATAAAGATCCATCTATCTAAAGTTCCTGGATCTGCTTTAGACAAGCTGAATACCTACACACTCCGGAACAAAGCTTCTCAATCCTGAACAACTCTACATCTCAGGGGGAGCTTTGACAAGATCTTGAATCCACACAAAGTCTTCTCAAATTGTTTTTGAGAAAAGAGAAGACTAACATCAATTTCTTTCCCACCCCACTGTATATTGTTTTAACTCCCTTCAAAAGTTAGCCTGGTTCACAAGTCACCTTCCAAAAGACTTGAGTTTGGTTTTTGGGCACCTGATCAAAAGCTCAAAGGTTTGTAATATCTCCCTGTAAATAGATATTATGGTGGCAGTCACCTGATCAAAACCTGTAATTGATTCCTACCAGGGTGGTAGAAGAGTGGATGTACCCAGTTGGCGAACAACTATAATATTCTTGTGTTGTCTGTGTGTTTGCTGTTTTCTTTTTGTCTTGTGTTGTGGTAGCTTAGTGTAGCTTTTCTTTGTTCATGTTAATATCTCCCAGCTATTACTATATCACCTATTGTATCACTTAACTTTATATTTGTAAAAAGTTGCAAAGGAATATTTTATTTCAAACACTATTCACCCCCCCCCCCCTCTGGAGTTAATTAGATCTTACTCTCCCTTTTCTTTCAATCTGTATCAGAAGGAGGTTAATCATTTTTATTTAAACAGGCTAACACCTGGAATAACAAAGATCCTTAGATAATCTCTGATTAAATCTTGTTCCTTTCATATTTTATATCATGGCACAAAATAAGGATTATGCTAGCACTAGACCTCCAGTTTGCAACTTTACCAAGTTTGCCATTTTGAAGGAAAGAATAAAACTCTATATGAACTCTATTGATGAAGACATATTCAATTCAATTTTGACAGGACCACCAACTCCAGTGGCCTCCACTCCATTTACTTCAACAAATCTGAGTGTTGTTCCATCTCCAGATTGGACAAATGCACAGAGGAAAACTAAGATTGCAGATGCCAAAGCCATGAACATCCTAGATTAGAGTATGTCTGATGATATATTTCAAAAGGTGGTTGAGTGCACTTCAGCCAAAGCCATCTGGGATTCTCAAAATCAGATGGTGGCTGGATCTACAGATGAGAGAAAGGATAGGAGATCCAATCTCATCTCACAATATGAGAACTTCAAGAAGGATGAAGTTGAGTCAGTGTGTGATATGTACAACGGGCTTAGCTCAATCATCAATGAACTAAAGACCTTGGACAAGGATATCACTCTGACAGAATTCAATGATAAAATCCTCATGTTCTTCCCTAGCTCATGGGATTCAAGAATCTAGCCAATCAGAGAAGCCAGAAGCATGACAGAAATCTCTACTAAATCACTTCTTGGAAAAATCAAATCCTATGAGAAATTAATGAAGACCAGAGAAGCAGCAGTTGAACAGAAGACTCCAACACCTATCAGGAAGGATCACAATATTGCATTCAAGGCTGCTGAAGAGCCTGAAGGGACTCCAATCAATGAAGAACTGATGATCCTCTTTGCCAAAAGATTCTTCAAGATGGCAAAGAAGGACTTCAAAAGAAAGTCATCAAGGCAAGATGATAAGCCAAGGTATGACAAGACTCCATCTAAAGAAATTGTTTGCTTTGGTTGCAGGAAGCCTGGAAATTTCATCTCAAAATGTCCAGAAACTCAGAAGAAGGACAGGAGAAGAGAAAAGGATTCAAGAAGAACCCACCACAGCAAGCCCTCCTCCAGCAAACATAAGAGGAAGGAGAAAGGGTTTGTTACAGAAACCTGGTGTGATACTGAGGAAGAGTCATCATCCTCTAGCTCCAGTGATGATGAAGAAGAAGAGAAGGCAAAGAAGGTTTGTCTAATGGAAAAAGATGATTCCAGCAGTCAGTCAGAGGTTGAAGCTTCAGAAGATGAAGAAACTCTATCTACAGAGGACCAAGTAATATCATCCTATGATTTTGATTCAGAAGAATTTAAAACTTAATTTAAAAATTTGTCCTTAGATCTAATAGGCTCTGAGAAGGAAATCAAACTTTTCAGAGAAAGATTAACTGAACAAGATAAGTACATTGCTGAAAATACAAAACTAACAGATGAACTTACCTCAGCAAATGAACAAATTGCTTTCTTAAAAACTGAATTAAGAAAAGCCAAGAAATTAGAAGAATTACTTAATGGAAGAAGCTTACAACTGTTAGATATAACTAGTACTCTAAATGCTAGGGCAAATAACATCAAACAAGGACTAGGTGCATCATCTAGTGAACCACCTATAATTCAGAAAAATAACTTATCTAAACCTGTAAATTTCATTTCAGATAAGGGTAAGAAGAATACTGAACATGTATACAAAGTAAATGAAGTCTTAAAACAAATGGAACTCAAACAAAAATCTAAAAACAAGAAGAAAAATAACTACAACTATGTTCAACAGATTTCGTCGAACTCAGATCGATGAAATGTGTACAGTTCGTCGACCTCAAAACGACGAACTCCGAACGCTAACTACAATAATAGTTATTCTTCGATCCACGATTGACGAAACCAGTATGGTTCGTCGACAAGAGATCGATGATATTGGTGCCCTGAGAATGATTACCTTCATTATTCGAGAGGAGATCAAAGATCTTATCATAATTCGTCGACCTCAGGTCGACAAACTTACCATAGTTCGTCGATTCCAGATCAATCTTACAGAAACTTCAACTCTAATAATAACCTTAAACAACCTAGGGAAAATATCAATCCATTCACCCAATGGATAATTTCTCCCAGAAGATTTCACCCCTTAGGTTATAATAGTCAACCTGAATATTCTTATATTTCAAGCTTTTCTCATGAAAAGATACAAGGACCCAAGGTGACCTTGGTCAAGAACTTCTAACTTGTTTCCTTGTAGGTGAAGAATATCCTATCACTCAGAATAAGTTGTATCTGGATAGTGTGTGCTCAAAGCACATGACTGGATGCAAGGATAACCTAATCAATTTCAAGGCAAAGCTAGGTCCAAGAGTGATCTTTGGAGATTCCAGCTTTGGTCAAACTGAAGGCTATGGAGACTTCAACAGTGGAGCTGCCACTTTCAAAAAAGTGGCATATGTAAATGGTCTCAAACATAACCTAATATCCATAAGTCAGTTATGTGATGCAGGTTATCAGGTTTGCTTTACAAATTCCAAATGTATTATTTCTTCAAATAACCAAACTGTTTTAACAGGTTGTAGACAAGGGAATATATACCTAGTAAACTTTAAATCTGCTAGTTCAGAACTATGCTTATTCAATCAAGTTAGTAATAACAATATTCTATGACATAAGAGACTAGGTCATGTTAACCTTAGAAACATCTCTAAGCTATCTAGGGACAACCTTGTCGGAGGATTGCCTTTTGGCCCCTACAAGAAGGAAAGACTATGCAAGGCTTGTCAAGAAGGCAAGCAAACTAAAAATAGGTTTAAGTCAATTAATAAGAGTGACTCTCCTAAGATTCTGTACTTGCTACATATTGATCTTTTTGGACCCATTGTTGTATAAAGCTTAGGAGGGAAGTCTTACACTCTAGTTATTGTAGATGACTTCTTTAGATTCTCTTGGCTGTTCTTCTTGAGAAACAAGTCAGATAACTTTAAAGTCCTTACAAACTTTCTTAAGAGCATAAGGATTGAGTATTCTACTCTAGTTACATTGATCAGAAGTGATCATGGTACTGAGTTTGAATCACTTCCCATGCAAAGATTCTGTGAGGAGGAAGGTATCAGACATTGTTTCTCTGCTCCTAGAACTCCTCAACAAAATGGGGTAGCAGAAAGGAAAAACAGAACCCTCATTGAATCTGCAGGAATATTGCTTGCAGATGCACATATGCCCCTATCCTTTTGGGCAGAGGCTATAAGCACAGCAAACTATGTGCTGAATAGGAGTTTGATACACAAACTTAAGGGTAAGACTCTCTATGAATTACTCAAAGGGAAGAAATAAAAAATTGATTACTTTAGAATCTTTGGGTGTAGATGTTTCATTCATAACAATAATAAGAAACACATTAGAAAATTTGAAGCTAAAGCTATAGAGGGAATTTTTCTTGGATATTCCCAAGATAGCAAGGCTTATAGGGTATTCAATAAATCATCTTAAAAAATGGAAGAATCTGTACATATTTTTTTTGATGAAGCTAACATGTATTATAAGGAGAAGGATTCTTCTACCACAGATTTTTTGTAGGTACCTCACTTGTGTGAGAAATTGGGTGAGTTAAACCTTACAAAATGGTCATATCACATCCTCCTCCACAAGGTGATGAAGATAGTGAAGAAGAAATTTCTGAAGTGGTTGAACCTCCTCCAACAACAGACATTATTCCACAAGAGGAATTAATTACAAATGTTGTTGTTGAACAAACTCCACCCACTGACCTTGTCACACTAAGGGATCACCCTAGATCTCAAGTGATTGGGGATATGTCAGTAGGTGTACATACAAGGCATCAACTCAACCAAGATATAATGCATGCCTGTTTCCTCTCTCAAGTTGATCCTCAATCCATAAATGATGCAGAGCAAGATCCCCACTAGATTATTGTAATGCAAGAGGAGCTTAATCAATTTGAGAGATGTAGAGTTTGGGACTTGGTTCCAAGGCCCAAAGGCTATCCAGTAATTGGAACTAAGTGGGTATTCAGAAACAAACTTGATGTCCAAGGTGTAATTGTGAGAAACAAGGCTAGGCTTGTTGTTCAAGGCTATAGGCAAGAGGAAGGCATTGACTATGATCAAACATTTGCTCCTGTTACAAGGCTAGAAGCAATCAGGATTTTTCTTTCTTATGATGCTTTTAAAGAAGTTTAAAGTCTACCAGATGGATGTCAAGAGTACTTTCTTGAATGGAGAACTAAAGGAAGAGGTTTATGTTGAACAACCCCAGGTTTTATCTCTTCTACTCATCCCTCATATATTTTTAAATTGCATAAAGCTCTCTATGGTCTAAAGCAAGCTCCAAGAGCTTGGTATGAAACCTTTACTAGCTTCCTTTTAGAACACAAGTTCTCTAGAGGCATGGTAGATAGGACTCTTTTTTACCAAGATGCATCATGATAAAATTTTAGTAGTACAAATATATGTAGATGACATCATATTTGGCTCTACTGATCCAAAACTATGCAAGAGATTCTCTGATCTAATGCATTCTAAGTTTGAGATGAGTAGCATGGGAGAGCTATCATACTTCCTTGGCCTACAAGTGAAGCAATCCTCTGATGGCATATTCATATCCCAATCTAAATATGCAAATGAGCTTATTATGAAATTTGGGATGGCTGATGCCTCCTCAATAAAAACTCCCATGGCTGCCAATATTGTGATTGACTCTGATGAACATGGAAAACTAGTTGATCAGACCAAGTATAGGGCTATTATTGGATCCCTACTTTATCTCACAATAAGTAGACCAGACATCATGTTTGCTATATGTCATTGTGCTAGGTTCCAAGTGAGCCCTAAAGAATCTCATCTTATTTTCATTAAAAGAATTTTAAGATATATAAAGG
Organism: Platanthera zijinensis; assembly: GCA_039513925.1. NCBI lineage: Eukaryota > Viridiplantae > Streptophyta > Magnoliopsida > Asparagales > Orchidaceae > Platanthera > Platanthera zijinensis. The sequence goes on from CM077079.1 coordinate 119,639,010, forward strand.
GTTGACCTAATTTAGGACTCTGGTATCCAACAGAGTAAGCATTTGAGCTTACTAGATTTTTTTATACTGACTATATTGGATGTAGAGTGGACAGGAAAAGTACATCAGGAACATGTCAGTTTCTTTGTGATAGGCTTGTGTCCTCGTTTTGCAAAAGCAAACATCTGTGTCCACATCAACTGCTGAGGCTGAATACATGGCAGCTGGCAGCTGCTGTTCACAGATCTTGTGGATACAAAACAAATTCCTGGATTATGGGTTCAATCTAAATAATTCAACCATATTTTGTAATAGTACCAGTGCAATCTCTATTGCACATATTCCAGTGCATCATAGTAGGACAAAGCATATAGATATAAGACATCATTTCATGAGAGACTGTGTGGACAAACAAAAAATTAATCTTGAATTTATCTCCACTGATTTGCAAAGGGCAGATATTTTTACCAAGCCCTTGGATGAATCTAAACATTTATTCTTTCTGAATCAGTTAGGAATGATAGATGGAAAGGCTTAATTTTAAATCTATTCTTAGTGTAAAGAATCTGGAAACAATTCATCAACCTGAGATCGACGATTTGCAAACTTTTTGTTGGGAGTTCGTCGACCGGAGATCGACGAAATCTCTGTGTGAAGTCAGTTTCGTCAACCTGAGATCGACGATACTGTTTCAGGAAATATTTCTGAGGGCGATGAAATATCTCCATATCTTCAGTCTGAGATTGACGAATTTATCTTTTCATGAAATTTTTCGTCGACCTGAGATCGAAGAATTTTCTTTTTCGCAGGACGAAGTTTGACGTTTTATATTCTGAAAAACCTTATAACTAGGTTTTCATCGAGCTCCATCCCGCGCTATCAGTTCCTTTCACTTGATCTCTCTCTTTCTCTATTGCAGGTGATCATGGCGATTCCAGCAAGCGGTCTCGTAGCAATGAAATTCGACATGGGTTTTGACATCGACTTCGAGTCTTTCCAACACTCAGATCAAATCTTCCTTGATATTCTGAAGTTGTTTGAAGATTTACAGTTAAAGAATCTGATGACTACAAGGATGAAGATTGCGGCGACTGAGATCCGAGAATGGGTTTTCACTCAATCAACTCCAGATGTTGATACGTTGATTGGAACAATATCGGGTAATGTCGTTTCACTTACCCCTAATGTTTTAATTGAAATTTTTAGTTTATTAAATGGAGAAGAGGAATTAGAAATCGATTCTGCTGAGTTTGATGAAATGTTGAATCGAATGGATTATTATGGTGATAACCCTAATAAATTGTTGAAGAAATATCTATCTGCATATTCTAAGATTCTGGCAGATGTTGTAGGAAAAGTTCTGTTGGGCAAGCACACCGCCCATGATCACATAACTAGACAACAATTCCTTGTGATGTGTTCAGTGGCAAATAAGAAGGCCGTGAACTGGGCTAAAATTATGTTTGAACTGATTAAGAAGAAAAACACAAAGAAGGAAGTGTGTTTTGGACGGATTTTGGGAATTTTTCTTCAGGCCAAGGCTGCTGAATCACTGGTCTCCCCGACCATATTCATAAATGCCTCCAAGAGGCTTACCTGCGCCTTGTTTGGCAGGTGGGAGAGGAACATTCCTAAGCCATCTAGTGCTTCCTCTTCCAAACCTTCTGATGGTATAAGGGCTGATCTAGCCACTCCCCACTCTGCTGAGGATATTTCCATTCCCCCTCCACCACCTCTTATTCAAACTACCTTAACAACCCTCATGCTTTCTTCCACATCCCAAGAACATCAACCTACACCTCCTATTTCTCCAATTCATATTTCCTTACCAGCTCTTTCTCCAGACCATCAAACTTCACCACATAAATCTCCTCAACATCAACCTTCACCTGTTTAATCTCCAGTACATGCTACAACACCAGATCATGCTACTCTTCCTCTATTCCCTCCTCCATCACATCTTACTGACATCCCCCTTCTCAATTTGTCATCTTTACCATCATTCAATCTACTATCATCACCCATTCATTCCCCATCTTCACCAGATGAGCAAATGCCAGACTCCACATCCTTCCATCCATCATCATCCAACCTCAACCCATATGTCTTTATTAAAATCCCAGCTTAATTCATGAACATAGTTTCACCCTCCATTTCATATATTCTGCAATCCATCACACCTCTCCTACAATAACTCATAGCAGAGGCTATTTCACCTCTTGCTTCTTATATTTCATCTCTTACTGCTCAAATTTCATTCTTCCCTGTCCCACCTTCTTTAGTCCGGGTCCGGGCTCCAGTGCTTACTGAACCTGGGCAGTGGGAGATACTCCATGAAGAAGTAGCTCCAGCAGCAACAGCAATAACAACAGAGATAGGTTTTGTTGACACTGAGATACCAGATGCAGATTTCACAGAATTTTTGGACACTGATTCTGAGATAATTGATTTAGTTCCTTCTTTGGATATTCCTTCTAAAGACTATTCCATTTCTCCAACAATTGAACTAAAGTCAGTTCTAGATTATTTTGATCTCTTATATAGAAACATTCTTTTATTTGTTTCTCCCATGTATTGCACAGATATTATCTGCTATACAACTCTAGTTAGTACAGAAACTCTTCAGGCCATTCAAGCAAACTTTGTTACTAACATAGTTGTGGAACCTGTTGGCCCAACTTATGTTATGGATAATAGTCCTATACCAAATCAAGATGATTTAATTACACAGGATATTGAACTAGATTTTGAACAAATGCAAAAAGATCCTGAACTAAATGATTTTCTTCTGACTGATAAAGACACAGATAATTCACAGATGCTTTCAGAGATTGTTATCCCTCCTCATGTTATTGTACCTCCACCTCCTCCTCAAGCAGACAAGCAAATTTCACATGAAACAATAGAGGAAATAGATGCTTTATATGACAATCCAGAAAGTTCTTCTGAAGATGACCCAGTTGATGATTCTGATGATTCTGAATCTGACAATGCCAAGAGATCCAAATCAAAGAAGAGGAAAGCTCTAGCAAAGACTGCTCCCAAGCCCAATCCTTATAATGATGTTCCATATTACATTCTGCACAACATTCCTCTCACTCCAAAAACTCCTCAGTGGATGAAGCTTCTTAGTAATCAAGCTAAAGAACAGAAGAAGAAGAAGAAGAAGTCTGGATCCTCTCTAGTGAAGAAATTCAGGAAAGATCCACATCCTCCTCCTCCTCCAGCTGCTGGTGCAACTGGAAATGTTAGCCAGAGATCCTCATCAGTTACTAAAACCTATCAGAGGCAAGGCAGACCCCATCTATCTTCTGGAAGCAGATATCCCCAATAACAACATCATCACTCTTCCAGAAGACTTGCTCCTCCTCCTGCCAAGCATCCAAGCCCTCCTAGAACCTCTTAATCTCCTAAAAGAGACAATAGTCCTAAAAGCCCTCCTATTATAGCCTATGATCCTAAAATGGATCCTAATACAAAGATGGCTAGGTTTAATGAGCTTGTTGCTCTATCTCAAATCAGGAAATCAAGAGAGGAAGGTAAGGATACTTCCAAATTCTCTACAATATCATCTTATTGGAAAGAAGAACTGAACAGGTATGTTAAAGAAAACAAGTTCTTTAATGCTTATGAGTATATTAAATTGCATCCAGAGGCTGTAGTACCCAGAACATCTTCTCTGAACATTATTGGTGCATCTGACATGTTCATGTCAAAGAGAGAAGCTGTTAACCCTAACATAGAAATCTTATTCAAACAGTTTGATGAAAAGTCTGAGAAAGCAATTCCCAAGCATAAACAATAATTTTGTTATTGTAATTGTATTGTTTAAACTCTATTTCTGCTTATATCATGAAGCATATGTTGTGAATATCTGTTAAATGTATTATTTTTGTCAGATATATGTTTTCTTGCTTTATGATTACTTTTTATTTTTTTATGAAGTAACCTAACCCAAATAGGGGGAGATTGTTGGAACCCCTATTTTGATTTTGGATAGGTTCACTTCTTAGGTTGTGTTGACCCATGATGTATTGTTAGGGTCATTATTTTTTATTTCTTGGTTTTAGGCCAGTCCCCAAATGTCAAACTTCATGGACCTGCCTGATGTGGACTTAAGATTCAACACTTAGAAGATTTTCAGTTGTCTGGAAATAAGTTCGACGTTCGTCGAACTTAGCTCGACGTACTTAGAGCTCAGGTCGATGATATTCATCAGAAGGAAACATTCTGTAGTTGATGTTTTCTCCCAGACAGGTTCTCAGCTCGAATTCTGTTTGTTCAAGTTCTGTGGTCGACGATCTTTGAGTGTAGAACAGATTCTCAAGTCGACGTTCTTGGAGCGCAGAATCAGTTTTTTATATTTAGTGTTTGCTTCGCAGAGCTCGGGTCGATGAACAGGATTTCTCAGGTCGGCGTTCTCTGAGTGCAGGTTGACGAAATCTATTCTTTGGTCGACAAATTTTGTAAGTTGTCTGTTCTTTGTTCTTTCCTTATCTATTCCCTCTTTATTATTATTTTGAGTCATAAATTCCCTGAGTAATCAATGCTTATATTCCCTATGAATATAACCGTTCCTGGATTCATTTGACATATTTCTCAGGACAGTTGAGGAAATGAATTATGACAGATATCCTAACCGTTTTCCTTCCCAGTTTTCTAGCAAGACAATAATTGCAGTTATTCAAATTTCTAAGGAAGATTGGTTGTCGAAGAGAATATAAAGAGTATATTTTTCAAAAGCACCAGAGATTGAGAATAGGAATTCATTCTCACAGAGCAGAAAAATCGCAGAGAGATATTCTTAGCAAGAGCAGAAAATTCACAGCAGCTCTCAATCTTCATCTCTCACTTTGCTCTCAAGAAGATAGAAGAAGAACAACACATACTGATCAAGAGTCTTCTTCATCTTCTCTTTCCAGGAATTTGTTTAGACAATAAAGATCCAGCTGTCTAAAGTTGAAGACCTACACACTCTTGAACAAAGCTTCTCAATCCCGAACAACTCTACATCTCAGGGGGAGCTTTGACAAGATCTGGAATCCACACAAAGTCTTCTCAAATTGTTTTTGAGAAAAGAGAAGACTAACATCACTTTCTTTCTCACCCCACTGTACAGGGTTTTAACTCCCTTCAAAAGTTAGTATGTTTCACAAGTCACATTCCAAAAGACTTGAGTTTGGTTTTTGGGCATCTGATCAAAAGCTCAATGGGTTGCAATATCTCCCTGTAAATAGATATTATGGTGGAAGTCACCTGATCAAAACTTGTAGTGGATTCCTACTAGAGTGGTAGAAGAGTGGATGTACCTAGTTGGGGAACCACTATAATATTCTTGTGGTTCTGTGTGTTTGCTGTTTTCTTTTTGTCTTGTATTATGGTAGCTTAATGTAGCTTTTCTTTGTTCTTATTATCTCCCATCTATTACTATATCACCTATTTTATCACTTAACTTTATATTTGTAAAAGTTGCAAAGGAATATTTTATTTAAAACTCTATTCACCCCCCCCCCTCTAGAGTTAATCAGAGCTTACTCTCCCTTTTCTTTCAGAACTGGGAAAGCTAAAGGAGAGAAGACCGGCTGGCTGTAACCGCGACCTAATGCAAACCGTTGATTGTTAACCACAAGCTTCGCTGATCCCTGACCGCAGTTAGCACCAAAATCCTGGCTTCTCAGTGCTAGTCGCACAACCTACAAACAACAAACCAGTTAACCTTCTCAAACAGCGTGGACTGAAAAATCCAAGGCCGCAATAATTAACCCACGCTCAACTTACTGTTCATGCAGTTGATTATGATGTCACGGGAGGTCGTATTTATAGGCTCGGAGAGGAGTGTGGTCACTGCCCTAGTGGATAGAAACACAACCCCAGCCCGCAGCTAGCACAGAGCAGTCTGCCCAGTCCGCATGGACATGGATGGACACCAGCCTATCCACCTGACATCAAGGAGGGCGGATAGAAGCTAGTCCGCATCCCAGCAGACACCGCACCAGCTCGCAATGACAATGTCCACGATCAAGGGCACAGACCGCCCGGTCAACCAGCGGACATTGTGGACATTGCGATCAAACTGAACTTGTCACAGATTATGACCAAGTCCAGAGAATTACTCGCACCATCTCTACGGACACGAACATTGTCCTCCAGCTCCAAAGCATTCCGCCTAACCGCGAACTCTGCGGTTACCTCCTAACTGCACCACAAAACAGGAGAACAAGGGCACATGCCAATGCTGATCTTCCGAGCTCCAAGAATAGCCCTCATAGAGCGAACTCAGCGGACTCTATCCCAGTCCGCCCAGACTGCGGATATTCAACCTATCCGCCCGGCTACCACACACCACCAGGCCGCAACATCAGACTGTTTATGCCGCACCACCAGTCCGCAAGACTGTCCGCCCAAGCCGCGCGGTTTGCCTAATCCACTCCCACTTTCACTTCAATAATTTCAACACTCCCCCTGGAAGTGAGAAGTGGTTACCAAAGCCAGCAGTATCAGTATGTAACACCTCTCCTATAATGACCGTATAATATGGGTCCAGTCGGTGCCCCACAACATACAAACGCCATAGCTTAAGCATTATAAGATGATATAAACTACCCAACTCAAAACTCATACTAACACAGCAAAAACAGAAAATAAGACTAGAAGTTATCCACATACATATGAGTATCAATATGGCCTTAAGGCCTTACAATAATTAGGAGTCCAAAACTCAAATAATAAAAACAAACGTCAACGTGCATAAGCACTCCTAGATTACCTTGGCATGCAAGCCAGAAACAAAGTGCATCAAGCATAAAATTCCACAAAACAGAGCTATTACACAACTTGAAACACTTCATGAGGCTTAGGCCTTTTGGGCCGGTGAGCTAGCTCCTGCTTGCGATCTTTGCCCTGTAAAAATTGGTTGTAACGTGGGTCAGTAAAGGCTGACCTCAACTGTGTAACCAACACATCTCCTCCCCGCCATCCCTAGCGAACCCCGGGGTACCCCATCACCATGCAGGTCAGCACTTCGTATGCAATTTACATAAAATGTAAAGCTATAAAAAAGGTTTGGATGTCTCATTCAACAAACATGTTTCTAAGTTGAGCATAAAGAAAAAGGGGCCTACAATGCAGCATGTATGCAATCCTGGGTTTCACCCAAGGCACCCTACATTGTATGAATCTAACACATCATCACGCAATCATCAATCGGGTACTTTTAAATTTCCCTTCGGCGTTCGAGCCGCAAACCCATAGGTACTTCCAATTTCCCCAAACAGCATTCAAGCCGCAACGCGGAATTCTTGGCAAGGCCCCACCCGCTCATTGGTCTCAAAACCCGGGCTTGCCTGCAGAATCTAACTTCTCTCATTAGGATTCTGTCTCAAACAAACAAACTGATACTAAGAACCCTCGCAGGACCCCACCCGCTCTTGGGCTTCATTGCCCAGGCTTGTCCAATGCTTGGCATTCTCGTCAGTTTCACAGAAGGGGACTTGTCTCGCCGGGAAACTCTCCCCACATGACTTGCACGTCATGGGATAGCCATCCGACCACGGAGACAAAGCCACGCCTTAGCACATTACAAACAACATCGTGCCGCAATGGATTTCTACTAAAATCCTTAAGTTCGCTATGCAACATCACCGAGTCGGACTAACGGTCGTGACTACGGCTTCATCCACAATGCCTAATCCACTAGCAGAGCGGATCTCTAAGGCAATATCATGTCGAGGATGGACACAATCTACTCGGTGGTTCCTCTTGAAACATAGCGACCTGAATCCCTCTCACTTGAGAGATCTTGTGCCTAAATGCTTGAAAGAAAGCAAAAACAACATGGATGCCATGCACACATCCTAAAGACCGAGAGGAGAAGTGTTGTTACCCTTCGACTCCTCTTCCTTGCCATGGAATATTTGCCTTGCACGAATGAAAACGTGCGCCTCCAAGTCCTCTCCACGGATCTGGACTCGGATCAACGATCGGGGCTCCGAAGCTCCGACAATGGCAGAAGAAAGCTCTCTTCTTCCTCCTCCCACTCTCTCTTCCAAACCTTAACTCAACTCCAAAAAGAGAAGAAAATGAGGGAGAAATCGCGCTCAGCCCTATATAAGCACTCTGGAGTGAGAGTCTTGGGTCTTAGGATCAAAACCTAAGTGAAATCGGATGGATAAAAAGCCAAATGACGGAACTGCTTCCGTCCACTACCGCCGGGCGGTAACTACATACCGCCGAGCGATAGTTTCCCGAGCGATCTGCCAGAAAATAATTCCGCGCTAATGCCGGCGGGAAGTATAACGCGGTGAGGTAGATCCTTTCTCGAAAACTCATCACTCTCGACGAACTCAACACTCTCGATGCCACCCCTAGGGTTACTACTGCGGTAACTAACTACCGCCGGTCGATAGCCCTCTCAATGCTTGACGATCATCTTTCTTCGACCGGGTTACCGCCACGCGGTAACTAACTATTCTCGGGCGATAGCCCTCTCAGCACTCACGAACGACTATCGTTGAGCTGCACCCGATGAAACAAGTCTACCGTCGGGCGATAGCTCCTATCGTCGCGCGATGTCTTCCCAATAAAGGTCTGGAAAACCGGGGTGTTACAACTCCTCCTCTAAATTTCGTCCTCGAAATTAGGCATGCACTCAAACCAAAAGCATACCTGAAGTGAAAAGTTTTTGGAAGTCCTCCCGCATTGCTTGCTCGCGCTCCCAAGAGAAATCGTCTCGCCCGCAGTTGTCCAATCGTACTTTTACAAGTTTAACCTTTTTGTTCCGCAACTGCCGAACTTCTGAATCCTCTATGCCTACCAGACGGAATTTCATCCTCAAGTCCTCTTCTATCATCACCGTCGCCGGTTCGATCACCACACTAACCTCCACAAAGGCTTTCCTCAAGACGGAGACATGGAAAACATCATGTAATCCACTCAGCTCCAAGAAAAACGCCAATCGATACGCTGCTTCTCCAATACGTTCTATAACCTCGAATGGTCCCAAAAACCTCGGACTCAACTTCTTGAGTCAGCGAATCCTCAAAACGCCTTTGAATGGATTTATCTTGAGATAAACCCAGTCGCCTACCGCGAACTCCACATTCCTATGGTGAGCATTAAAATACTTTGCTTGTCGGTATTGGGAAACCTTCATGCACTCCTGAATGGTTCGCACCATCTCGCATGCATTAGCCACCACTTCTTTTCTCAAAAGTTTTGTGTATCCCGCCTCTATCCAAGACATTGGCGTTCGACACCATCTTCTATACAAAGCTTTGTATGACGCCATCTTTATACTTGCCTGGTAACTGTTGTTATAGGCAAACTCCACCATGAAGAGGTGGTCTTCCCACTTTTTCCCAAATTCATGGATACACATCCTCAGCATATCCTCCATTGTACGATTTTCTCATTCGATTTCTCCATCAGCTTGAGGATGGAACGTCGTACTGAACTTGAGCTTCGTGCCCAGACTCTTCTGAACCAGCCTCCAATCTTTGGACGTGAATCATCCATCGCGATCACTAACTATACTCTTAGGAATCCCATGTAGTCGCACAATGTTGCGAACATACATCTCTACCAGTTTTTCCACGCTGTCCTCTTTCCGATTTGGGATGAAATGAGCCACTTTGGTCAAGCGATCCACGATCACCCAAATCACATCATTACCCTGCTGCGATCGAGGCAACCCATGAACAAAGTCCATGGAGATGTCATCAAATTTCCACTCAGGGATAAGAAGAGGCTTCAGGAACCCGCCCGACTTCTGACACTCGGCCTTCACTAAGGCACAAGTTTGGCACTAACTCACGTACAAAGCTACATCCCTCTTCAAACCTGGCCACCAAAAGGATTTCTTCATATCCAAGTACATCTTTGTACTGCCCGGATTAATGGAGTACTTCGTAAAGTGAGCCTCAAACATCAACTCCTCACAGAGCTTGCCGAACTGCGGTACACATATCCTTCTGTCCTTCCTCAAGATCCCATCAATCATCTCCCAGGCGCTACCTTCACCCTTTTGAGCTTCCACCACGAATGGCTGGAACTCTATATCCAAATTAGTCGCTTACCGAACACGATCAGTTAAGTCATTTTGCAACTCAATACAGTTTAACCGAGCCATGCTAGACTCGCCTCTTGCTACACAAACGATACTAATGGACTCAAAGTCTAGCACCAACTTCTCATCATGAGCTTCAATCCAATTCCCCTGTCAATGAAACTTTCTACTCAGGGCATCCGCCACCACATTGGCTTTGCTTGGCGTATATTAAATCACCACATCATAGTCCCCAAGGAACTCGACCCATCTACGCTGCCGCATATTCAAATCCTTTTGATCCAGAAGATACTTTAGGCTTTTATGGTCCGTGAAGATCTCCACCTTCGCACCATACATATAATGCCTCCATAATTTCAACGCAAAAATTACCCCCGCCAACTCCAAGTCATGGACGGAGTAATTCCTCTCATGAGGTTTCAACTTCCTAGACCCAAAGGCTATCGCACTGCAACGTTGCACTAACACGGAACATAAACCACATCCTGATGTGTCACTGAAAATCTGAAATCCTTCAGTCCTTGTAGGCAAAATTAGGATTGGGGCTGTTATCAGCCTTTCCATCAGGGTGTCAAACGTCTGATTGCATTCCTGATTCCACACAAACTTCTGGTTCTTACGAGTTAGAGAAGTGAGGGGTAGAGCTATCCGCAAATAGTTTTCCACAAATCTTCTATAGTACCCAGCTAGTCCAAGGAAACTTCGAACTTCCGCCACGGTTCTCAAAATCGGCCAATCCCTGATGTCTTCAACTTTTGGAAGATCTACCGCCACCCCATCACCACTAATCACATGGCCCAAAAACGCCACCTTCTCCAACAAGAATTCGCACTTCGAGAACTTTGCATAAAGCTGGTTCTCTCTCAACACTTGCAGGACAACTCTCAAATGAGTATCTTGCTCTGCCTCCGATTTGGAGTATACAAAGATATTGTCAATAAAGACAACTACAAAAGAATCCAAGTTTCCCGAAATACTCGATTCATTAGATCCATGAATACTGATAACGCGTTCGTCAACCCGAACGACATCACCGAGAACTCGAAATGACCATACATCGTACCAAATGCTATCTTGGGTATGTCCTCATCACGAATCCTCAACTGATAGTATCTAGACTTCAAGTCCAACTTAGAGTACACCACTGACCCCACCAACTGGTCAAACAAGTCATCTATCCGTGGAATCAGAAACTTTTTCTTGACGGTCAATTTATTCAACTATCGGTAGTTTATGCACAACCGCAAACTACCATCTTTCTTATTCACAAACAACACCGGCGCGCTCCATGGTGAAGAACTGGGTCTAATATACCCCTGTTCCAATAGTTCCTGCAATTGTACTTTGAGTTCGGCCAACTCTTTTGGTGCCATCCTAAAAGTAAGACGTGACACTGGCCCAGCCTCTGGCACTAACTCAATCGAGAAAGCAATCTCCTGTCGAGGAGGCGCTCCAGGAAGTTCCTCAAGGAACACATCCTCATACTATGCCACTACCGGCACTTCTCCAAGTGATAACCTGGAAAGGCGAACCTCTAACAACGCTACAAGAGCTACTTCTCCATGGTTAACTGCCCGCACCAACTGCGTGGCTGAAATCAGGGCACAGACCACTCCATTATGGCCCTCAAACTTAACTTCTGCCTGCCCTTCGCTTCTCAGAGTCACCACCTTAGATAAGAAGTCAATACTGGCACGCTGCTCTGCAAGCCAGTCCATTCCCAATATCACATCGAACTCAACCAACGGTAGAACTGCTCCTATCAACATGAAGTCAACTACGTCTAGACTCCAACAAATGCGCCCCTTCGCCCCAGTTGTCATGGATGACCCATTGGGTATGCAAACCTTCAGCTCTGTTTCCGCCGAGAATGGCTCAACTCCAATCCTTCGGATAAAGCTTTCCGCAAGAAAGCAGTGTGATGCTGCAGCATCAAACAATACCCTAGCGGGGTATCTGAAAACTAGCACAAATCCTAAAACATAGGCGATAAACATAAACAGTTTTGAAAGTCTAAAGTAAAAGATTAACTTAAACTTTCATACCTGTAACCACATCGGCCTGGCGGATCGCTGCCTACTGCCCAAGGTTATAAGCCCTTGGCTGCACAGGTTGGAAACGAGAAGCGCTAGACTTTGCCATTTTTCCCTTCTCCTCCACACTGGGCCCGGAGCGCACCGACTGCTCTTGTCTTTGCTCCTGTTCAGCGCCACCTTCAGTACAGTAACGAGCTATGTGGCCTTGCTTGCCACACTTAAAGCACGACAGTGGTCCCTTGAAGCGAGATCGTCCAGATGTCATGTTACTTTTCTCACCTGACTTGGAAGGATAAAGATTTTTCTTCCACCGGTTCTCTTCAGACTTCCCTTGCGATTGAGAAGGCTTCCCTTCTCCCTGCTTGACTGCAAACCCATTATGACATTGGGTTCGCTCCATATCGCTTTCAAACGTTCTGGCAACCTTAACCAGCTCATTGAAACCAGCATTCTTCATAGATATGAGGGGTTGTCTCATATTCTCCCTCAGCCAATGATAGAAGAGGTTGTCCCTCTCCTTATCGTCGGCCATGGTCGTCCTAGCATAACAACCCAAACGAGTGAACTCCTGAACATACTCGTCCAACGTCTTGTCCAACTGCACCAAGTGTAGAAATTGCCTCTGCAGGGCCAGCCTTGTCGGCACAAGAATGTACTTCTTCAAGAAAGCATTCCTGAACTCTTAATTGGATGGGGTGCGCCCAGGAAACTGGAGACTGCTATGGCTCACCCACCACAACTTAGCATCTCCTTCCAACATAAAGGTCGCAAACTCAGTTGTCTTCCCCTCTGGCATCTCTATCGCCCTCAGAAGTTCTTGAATCCTTGCCCACCAATCCTCCACATCGGTCGGCGTGCTAACTCCCTTAAACGTTAGAGGATGGAAGCTTAAGAAATACTTCATTTGCTGGTCTCTGTGCCCAACATCCACTCTCTCAGCCAAAGGCTCTGCTTTTCTGGCTCCTCCATACGGCATGGATGTTGTCGTATCCGGGGTAGCAAGAGTTGCTACCTGAGCAACAGGGGTCACAACTTGCGCTGGCACTGCAGCTTGGGCCGCTACCATTGCTTCTGCAAGCATGCGATAGAAATCGGCCGGGGTTACCCCCATGCTCAACGGACCTTGAGCAATTGCACTACTCGCTAAAGGCTCTTCTCGTGGCCTCGACATCCCTGCTTCGTTGCTTGCACGCTTAACAAAAGTAAGGTAAACACAAACTAGTCTCTATTCGCAAGACTCAACCACAAGGACACTCATGGTACCGCAATACTCCTATGTGGATAACTTCTCTACGCGATCTGATTATGATATTCTACTACGAATCCTTTCCTTGGAAACTAACCTGGCTCTGATAAAAAATTGTAACACCTCCACTGTAATGACCGTATAATATAGGTCTGGCCGGGGCCCCACAATATACAGACGCTACATCTTAAGCATTATAAGATGATATAAACTACCCAACTCAAAACTCAGACTAACACAATGGAAACAGAAAACAAGACTAGAAGTTATCCACATACATACGAGCATCAACACGTCCTTAAGGCCTTACAATAACTAGGAGTCCAAAACTCAAATAATAACAACAAACATCAACGTGCATAAGCACTCCTAGACTACCTCGGCATGCAAGCCGGAAAAAAGTGCATCAAGCATAAAATTCCACAAAACAAAGCTATTACACAACTTGAAACACTTCATGAGGCTTAGGCCTTTTTGGCCGAGCTATCTCCTGCTTGCGATCCTTTCCCTGTAAAAATTGGTTGTAACGTGGGTCAGCAAAGCCTGACCTCAACTATGTAACCAACACATCTCCTCACGGCCGTCCCTAGCGGACCCCGGGGTACCCCATAACCCTGCAGGTCAGCACTTCGTACGTAATTTACATAACATGTAAAGCTATAAAATAGGTTTGGATGTCTTATTCAATAAACATATTTCTAAGTTAAGCATAAAGAAAAGGGGGCCTATAATGCAGCATGTATGCAATCCTGGGTTTCACCTAAGGCACCCTACATCGTATGAATCTAACACATTATCACGCAATCATCAATCGGGTACTTTCAATTTCCCCTTCGGCGTTCGAGCTGTAAGCCCATAGGTACTTCCAATTTCCCGGCATAAGAGCCGTTACACGGAATTCTTGCCAAGGCCCCACCCGCTAGGTTGTCTAAAAACCCGGGCTTGCCTGTAGACTCTGACTTCTCTCGTAAGGATTCTGTCTTAAACAAACAAACCGATACTAAGAACCCTCACAGGACCCCACTCGCTCGTGGGCTTCATTGCCCGGGCTTGTCCAATGTTTTACATTTTCGTCAGTTTCACATAAGGGGACTTGTCTCGCCGGGACACTGTCCCCACATGACTTGCTCGTCACGAGATAGCCAGCCGACCATGGAGACAAAGCCACGCCTTAGCACATCACAAACAACATCTTGCCGCAATGGATTTCTACCAAAATTCTTAAGTTCACTATGCAACATCACCGAGTCGGACTAACGGTCACGGCTACAGCTTCGTCCACAATGCCTAATCCACTAGCGGAGCGGATCTCTAAGGCAATATCATGCTGGGGACGGACTCAATAAAACCGATGGTTCCTATTGAACCTTGGCGACCCGAATACCTCTCACTTGAGCGATCCAATGCCTAAATGCTCGAAATAAAGCAAAAACAACATGGATGTCATGGACGCATCCTAAAGACCGAGATGAGAAGTGTCGTTACCCTTCGACTCCTCTTCCTAGCCAGGGAATCTTTGCCTTGCACGAATGAAAATGAGCGCCTCCAAGTCCTCTCCACGGATCTGGACTCGGATCAACGATCGGGGCTCCGAAGCTCCGACAATGGCAGAAGAAAGTTCAGTTCTTCTCCTCCCGCTCTCTCTTCCAAACCCTAACTCAACTCCAAAAAGAGAAGAAAATGAGGGAGAAATCCCGCTCAGCCCTATATAAGACCTCTTGTGGGAGAGTCTTGGGCCTTAGGATCAAAACCTAAGTGAATTCGGACAGCTAAAAAGCATAACGACAGATCTGCTTCCGCCCGCTACCGCCGGGCGGTAACTACCTACCGCCGAGGGGTAGTTTCCTTAGAGCTCTGCAAGAAAATAATGTCACGCTAGCGCCATCGGTAAGTATAACGCGGCGCATTAGATCCTTTCTCGAGAACCCATTTCTCTCGATGAACTCAACGCTCTCGACGCCACCCTTGGGGTTACTGCTGCGCGGTAACAACTACCGCCAAGAGATAGTCCTCTCAACGTTTGACGATCGGCTTTCGTCGAATGACTTTCGTCCACCGGGTTACCTCCATGCGGTAACTAACTACCACCGGGTCATAGCCCTCTCGACACTCACGAACGGCTATCGTCGAGCTGCACCCGACGAAATAAGGCTACAGCCGGGCGATAGTTACTATCGTCGCACGGTAGCTTCCAGATAAAGGTCTAGAAAACCGGGGTGTTACATCGTAACCGTTCAAATGGCCCCTTCGATAGCAGTTTAGTGAAGATATTTGTGATGTTGTCCTCGCTCCGCACATGCTTAACCATAAGAGACCCCTCCAACATAACCATATGCTTGGTCCATGTGTGACAAACTGGATTATTAACCAGTTTCAGGGCACTCTCGTTATCACCGCGAAGCAGATTTGGACCTCACACTTCTTCATGGACATCCTCTACTAGTCTCCTCAGTCAAATGGCTTCCCGAGCTGCCAAGGCCGAAGCCTTGCACTCCGCTTCCATAGTAGAGACGGACACCGAGTCCTGCTTTTTACTGCACCATGAAATACCCGCTGATCCACATGTGAAAACATAACCATACGTCGACTTCCGATCGTCTAAGTCTCCCCCATAATCAGCATCAGTGTATCCATGCAGAGAAAAGCCTGTGTCCCTCCTATACGGGAGTCTCATATTAGAAGTAGTCTTCATATACTTCAGAATATTCCTCACCGCTACCAGATAAGGTTTCCTTGGTTCCATCATATAACAACAAACTCGGCCTATAACATATGCAATGTCTGGACTTGTAATAATCAGGATAATTAAGCTCCCAACCATAGCTCGGAACAGCAAGGGATCAGAAAGAATCCTCCCCTCATCTCGTCGAAGCTTCAGGCCACAATCCAGAGGAGAAGAGCTACTCTTTCCCTCCCTCAAGCCGAATTGATGAACGATCCGCTAAGCATAGCCCCTTTTAGAGACGAGTATCCCTCTCTTCTTCCTCTCAACCTCGAGTCCAAGAAAGTGGTGGAGCTCACCCAAATCCTTCATCTTGAAATGAATTGCTTGCTCGGCCCTGAGCCGAGCTAACTCCTGTAAGACCCCCCACCCTTTTTTTTCTTTTTAGACACCGGGGTCTTAGGCCTAGAATCACCGCTTTGCGGTGACACCTTCACGTCCTGAAGGGTCATCACCACAAGGCACCGATTCTGCCGACCAATTCGATCACAGAAAGGTAGCACAAAATGAAGTAAGTAAAAGCAAGTCCACTAGATAAATCACATATATAGAAATAAAATCTCCACGAAGGGAGTGTCCACAGAATAAAATATCAGAGTATTAAAACTATGGGCTTATGCCCGGTACATCATGTCCACACTACAGGTCACTCATGGGGAAGCAAAACAAAGTATCTACTCAAGGTCGAGAATCACGGTCCTGGCTGTATGAACTCCAGAGCTAGACTGCCCTATCTCCAAGCGCATTGGTCTCTGGGGCTGCTCCTCCATGCTGGGCTCCACGATCCCCTAAATGATGCGGTTTGAAAACCGTTAATCATAAAGACTAAGCCCTATCATCCCCTACCCCTTCCCCCATGGCTCCTAGGTACCGAGCGGAGAGGAAGAAAGGGAAGGACATGAAGGTGGAGAATGAATCAAAAGAAAACAGGTGGCAGCGGAACTAATCTAACAATTCTATAATAAATATGACAGAAACAGAAAGTAGGAAAAGTAACCTTAACTTATGTGCGGAAGCGCATAAGCCAAGGGATCTTCTGCAAGGCTCCCATTGTATAACGTGTCACATACCACTTATACGTTGGGGTGTCGGTTATCAAACAGCAGCATATATATATTAAATTTAACCTTAATTTATAAACTCGCCCACACAAGCTTATAGACCAAGGGGTCGTTTTGCAGGTCCTAATGTATAAGCGTCCCATACCACTTATACTTTAGGTGTCAGGGTTAAATGAAACGATTATGCTATGACATGCAAGTGGGTATGATGGAACATGCAAGTGCAACTCACACACGCAACTCTGTGCACACAGACCTTTAGTTCCCCCTTTCAGAGCCGTTACCTCCCAGGATACCTCCGTAGTGGCAGACGGAAGCGGTGGGTTTGTCCTCGCCCACCTCTAAACCAGTAAAGCACTACCAGTCAGACCTATCGTACGCCTCAACGCTTGGTGCACTAAGCAGACTCCTGCGTACTCTTGCCGGCTGGCGCACCAGACTTCTGTTGGCGAAGTGCTAACCACACTTGCCGAGTCAGCGTATTGGCGTCGATGCATCGACACTCCAATACCGAAGACCCACCACCTTAATTTTCATTCCTTTTATGCACATGCAAATTTAATCATAATCACACAAAAACCCGAGCCGAAGTCCCCGGACCAAAACGTCTGTCTCTTAACCAATCGAGCCGAAGCTCCCCGGACCATTTCGTCCGTCTCTTAACCAATCGAGCCGAAGCTCCCATCAATCTTCCTGTGCTAACAGTGTTTGTGAAAGGTGCAACCCTAATTACTATGTTACTCTTGTCAGCTTATTATTACAGTTTACGTTAACCCAGGACTGCCTCCGATATTCTCCGTGAAGGGCTCTCAAAGGGCACTAGGAACTATGATGGTAGCTGAAGCCCATCATTCCCTTTCACAAGGCACTTATTGTTATTGGTAGAATTCTCTTTACCCATTCCCTTCAAATATTACGATAGACTAACCTAGGGTGATTTTTAACCTTCCTCTCTCGGGAAAGACGATCTTTCGTTGAACCTGAGCACCTCTTAACTCTAGCCAACACCACTTCTCAACACTCTTCATATCAATCTATTACGAAATCATCCGCTTCTATGCACCCAGACAAAATGACTAACTCCAATCACTATCCCAGATCATGTCCTATTGCAATTTAACCATATGTTATATGCAGACCAACCTAGACTATATGTCGAATCGGTTAGGCAGTGATCCAATACTCATCCAAATGCCCTAAATTATTTACTGGAGACGTATCATGATATAAGTAGCCTAAATCCAGAAAATGGTAATTTTCCTAATTTATCTAGCATTTAATTAATTTCCTCAAAAATTCCGAGGGCTGCCGGTTTGAACATGAAATATCCTAAGTTCTCATGCAAGATGTCTAACAAAATTATACTAAATATTATGTAATCTTAAAATAGTAAATCCAATGTATCACAATTTTTCTATCATCAAAATGGCACTAAAACTATTTTAGCAATATCTTCTATATTTCGTTATTTGTGAATCAAGTGCAAGGAATATTCATCGAAAAATTATAAATTAATTATACTATGCAGGTAAAGCCTTAAAAATAGCATTGGCCCAATTTCATAATTTTTCAGCAAGTATTAATCTCTGAATAAATTATTTATCAAATATCTCCTTAAGGTGGACTTGTAAGGAAAGTACCGTAACTTCAATTCTAAAAATCATGAATAAATGTCTACAAGTATATTTTGGCCTAAAAGTCTCAATTCCTAAGCCTCATATTTTTTTAGCAGAAATATCATCCATAATTAAATTTTAAACCATAAAAGCCCTTTTTAATATTTGTGAAGGAAGTACTAGATTTACTCAACTAAAAATTATACAAAAATTCAGAAGCAATCATTCTGACCTAAAACATTTAATTCCAAGATTTCATGGGGTTTCAATGAACAGAAATATCCAAATAATGAAAACATCAATTAGGGCTATAATCAACTTTACAAATAAAGTGCTGGAAATAAATATCATAAAATTCTAGTAAAATTGCTATAGATTTTACCCACTCCAAAACATACTCTACCCGAGTTTCACTGCCTTTAGATAATGTTTAGTAATGGATTATGCTTAATTAGTATTTTATCCTAAAGCTAAGATTAGGGTTTTGAGGTATCTACCTATCTCCAAATCCTCCAAGATTCCATCCAGATGATTTATATTATGTTAACGCCGACTCTACTAAATCTCAAGACAATATGAGGTCATTTGCCCCCATGCCCTTCACAACCCTCAAAACCCTCTATTTAGGGTTTGAGTTTGGATCCTAGGGTAAACAAACCCTAAATCACACCATTTTCTCCAAGTGGGTTATAATAACCCCTCCAAGTCAGTGGTCAAGATATCAGTCTCTGTTGAGGTGATATGACCGTTCTAACCTCTAGTGCACTTTTTACTTAAAAATGCCTCACTATTGCCTAGTTAAGAATAGGTGACTCCCTATCCAAAACTCATCCAAGTGAGTTGAAAATTCGTACAGAGCTAATTTTATAGCCAGGGACCACTCACCAAAATTTGGGATGGTTTGAAGGTCATTTGACCACTTAAATAAATTCCTCTAAGTTTATTAAATTAAAACAAAAACTTTAGGCAAAGTTTCTCCAAAAATTCCCATTTTTGGACAGCCTCTAGATATGGCTATGGGTAACCCCCTTCCCAAATTTCAAGTCATTTGGACAAAGGAAAAAGAGTGGGCATCCATTTTAGTTTCTAAGCAACTCTAGGTACAACCCCCATTAAAACGGGTTCTGCGGTTGTCCCTCTTACCCAAACGAGTTGAAATCAATTTTAAATTAATCTAGACTCAAAGGGCTATAACCTTCGTGACTGACTATTTTTCCTAAATCGGCCTCTAAGTGCCTCGTTTTGCAGCCTCAAAATATACTCAATTAATGTATCTTTTCATTATGTATTATATACATAATTTATATATTATAAAGTGATTTTACTGTACGTCTTCTACAGAACCCGAAGACAGAACACAAAAAACTCATATTTCCTGTAGCTCTTCCGCGATCCATCGCCGGCCGGCCGGTCACTTCCCTGGCCAGCCACCACCACCACCACCTCCGTCGAGGCGATGGCTATCGGTCGACGGTGGTTTGGCCGCCGGAGGTGGCGGTTTCCGGCGTACCTGAAAAATATATTTTTCATGGTTTTCCATGAAAACTCGAGATAGGTTCGGCTCCATTGAGCACGAACTTCATTTCTAAGATCGTAAGATCTACCCATAAGAGAAGAAGTAGAGGAGGACCATGTTCGCGGTTTGAAGATGAGATGAATGTCAAATTGTCATGGCGCGGTGGTGGCGTTCCCGAACTTCTCCTATAGCAAGAGCAAAAATCTGAATTCGTTTGGTCTAGAGTGTAACCTTCTCCTCTTGATCTAAGGGGGCTTTTATAGATCTCCAAGTGGGGACGGGAAAGGATAAACATTCATGGCCATGAATGTTTTCTCTTAATAATATTTCGGTTATGGTGCAGGGAAAGAAACAGTGGAAGATGAGAAGACTGATCCAGGTGGAGATTTCCTATTGGGTAAACTCTTCCTCATTTTATTAAGTATTTAGAGAATGAAACGGCTCATAAATACTCCTGCTGTAAATTCCCATAATCAGAATTGATTATGACTTCGGTTACAGAAATTTCCAGCCTGGCTGACGTTTCGGCCCTTATCACGGGCGTGTCACGTAGGTCACAGGCGTGACAGGCCCTTGTGGAAAGTTCTGAGTTTGATGATCGTCTAACTTAGTTCGACGATCGTCGAAGGGGGATCACGCACTAGGTCACGGGCGTGACACATAGGTCACGGGCGTGACAGGGCCATGATGCAAATTCTGCGCTCGACGATCATCTCGCTGAGATCGACGATCGTCGAAGGGGGTCACGCCCAAGGTCACGGGCGTGACACCTAAGTCACGGGCGTGACGGGACCTTAATACAAATTCTGCCCTCGACGATCGTCTCGCGGAGATCGACGATCGTCGAAGGGGGTCACGTCCTAGGTCATGGGCGTGACATGTAGGTCACGGGCGTGACAGGCCTGGGTTGTAAATTCTACACTCGATGATCGTCTCCCTGAGATCGACGATCGTCGAAGGGGTCACGCCCTAGGTAACGGGCGTGACAGGTAGGTCACGGGCATGACCAACCCGCGACTTAAAATTCAGAGCTGATGGACTTCAATTCTTGGGTTTCCTAGGGTTCTGTCACGACAGACCGAATCCTAGGGGTCTAGCCGGAAATGGGATGTTACAAATCCCAATAAACAAAACAAAAATTTCGTCCCTGAAATTGAGGTTAAGCCTACAGGGATTTCTACCGGAATAAAATAAGCTTGTAACATCCCATATGGTTCTTCCTATTGGGTCGAAGCGACTACTTGTTTGATAAACGAAGACAATCTCCCCAATAAACAAAAGATTAGCCCCTACTTTTCTGCGCATGCCTAGGTTCTCAATTTCCCTTACCTAGTCCTACTGGTTTAATACAAGAAGGTAATTTATAGTATACTTAGAGGTGGTGATGTATACCTGACTGAACAACTCCGGGTATTTTTGCCTCATCAGGCCATGCGTTTCCCAGGTGTGCTCCTCCTGACCATGATTCCTCCACAGAACCTTGACTAAGGGGATCTTCTTGCGGCGCAAGATCCGTACTCCTTTGTCATCGATTCGAACCGGCTCTAAGTGAACAGACCGGTCTGAAGCTACCGGCCCTTTGGGGGTCAAAATCTGCTGCTCCGGGCGTAGTAGAGCCCTACTCAGCGAAGAAATGTTGAAGACGTCGTGTAGAGCTGCCAGCTCTGGTGGCAACTCCAGCCTGTAAGCTGTAACGACCCCATCCGTTAAATGATGTATAGTAGAAGGTCCGGCCGGGGCCCCACACTATATGCCACAAACAGACGGTGAGGTCACAGGATAATACCAAACCAAATACGAATCCTAACTCAGAGCATTCTAGCGGAAGCTTTAAGTTACAACTTTGAACTCTCAACCGGAATGTCCAATATATAAAACCACCTTTATATATAAACTATGGAATGTACACAACCACAAGAGTTTGGCCTTAAGGCCTTACAGTTCCTCTGAACATACAACATGTTTTACAAACCTCGGCGCGCAGGCCGGCCATACATGAGTAAACGAGAAAACAAAACAAAGCCATTCTCTTAGCCTTCACGGGCTAGCCGCAGCAGCAGCAGCAACAGCAGTAGGGCTTCAGCCCATCACTTACCACTTGGCTCTCCAGCACCTGCACGGGAACAATCCACCCAACCGGTGGCAAACAATGCAACGGTCAGCATTCAGCTGACCCAATTATAACAATCCTACCCCTTTCTCGGGGCATGAGCATTCTTTCCCTGCAAGCATGGCATCATCAAATAGCAACTATGTGCGCGCAGGCACATTCAAGCCATCACAACCATCGGCCACCCGGCCCGACAGTCCGTGCACTCAGGGCACATTTTCGGTGTACCGGAATACCAGGGTCAACACCACCGTCTACATGGTATTTGAGCATTTTAGTCTTTCCGGCGCGCGGGCCTAAGACTCTCATTAGGCGCTCCAACAAAACCTATAACCAGGCTTCCAAGTCGGACGGACCTAACGCAGGTACGGATCAGCCACCCCCCGTTGCTCAAGTCGCGGAGCCACCTCGAATACGGAAGTATCCATGGCTTTTTATAGGCGCGGGTCGGTTTCACCTTTCCTGTTCGGCAATCTGCCTATTCATCGGGTTGCAGCCCAACGGCTCAACCACTCACAAAGTGGCAACACACGGCCACAAGAGTTGCATCCAACCCTCTTCATTTCCTGGACATCGTCCAGTACTTCCTGCCGCACCAAGCAACAGGTAGGAACAAGGCATCACAAGCCATAGGCATCACAAGCCATAATCACGGAGCCTTCTCCGATATACAAACAAGCATCACCAATCCAGATTACATCCAGATGGGCTTCACACAGCATGCCTAGAGCCGTACTCCAATTCCGGCCTCTAACAAGGGGGACTTCACATATCTACCCCAAGGGACATCACAACCCACCGCACACTCGCGGGGAAGGGTTTTCCCTATGCAATGCAGAAAAGAAGGACTTCACATGTCCAAGGAGGGAGATCGTTACCCTTGTCGATCTCTTCGGTGCCATCGAAAACTAGCCGGTGAGAAAGAACCGCAGCAGCCTTGCCTTCACCACGCCGGCGTCGGATCACGAATCGGACCACGGGAACTCCGTCGGTGGCTTGCTCTCCTCCTCCTTCTTCCTCCACTCTCTTTCTCTCTTTCTTAAGCACAAATGAAGAATGACCTCTTCATTCTTCCCTCACGACTTAATCCAGCCAGGAAACCACCTGAACCCTTGGATCAAAAGAGAGAAAACTGAACGGCCAAGATTTTCCCAAAAACCCATTTTTTGGCCGACACGGCCTGTGACACGCCCGTGTCACAGGCCGTGTACCCTTTAAGCGGCACACACAGTTTGAACCGACTGAACAACACGGGTCATCGACACGCCCGTGTCGAACCTGACACGCCTGTGTCAAACTTGAGACACGCCCGTGTCTCCTGCTTCATCGAGCTGCAACCAGTACACGGGTCAGAACACGGCAACGGACACGCCCGTGTCCAGCCTGACACGCCCGTGTTCCCGGCCGTGTTCAAGGCCGTGTCTGGCTCTGACTTGCATAGGCCAATTTCGCAAAATAATTCGAACACGCCCTAGGACACGCCCGTGTCCCAGGCCGTGTACACCCGACACGCCCTGGGACACGCCCGTGTCCCAGGCCGTGTAAACCAGCCTGCTACTCAATCTTCATGTTGAGTCTTTTGGGGCCTTTTGGGGTGTTACAACCCTCTCCCCCTTAACAAAATTTCGTCCCGAAATTTGCACGGTAAGAAAACAAAACCAGCAATGCTATAACTCTGTTATAACAAAAAGTACACGGTCTACAGTTTATACAAATAACTCGGGAAACTCAGCTCGCATGGTCTGCTCTCGCTCCCATGTTAGCTCTTCACGGCCACAATTGTCCCATCGGACCTTGACCATCCCGATCACTTTGTTCCGCAACTGTTTCTCGGCTCGATCCTCGATCCGAATGGGTCTAACCCTCGTCGTTAGCCCATACTCGACCGGTACCCGATCATTTTCCACTACTTGAGCTGGATCCTTCACTGCCTTATGAAGGACTGAGATGTGAAACACATCATGTAATCCTCCCAAGTCCGCTGAAAGTGCTAGTCGATAAGCAGCTTCCCCAACTCGCTCCACCACCTCAAACGGACCAAGATACCTCGGACTTAGCTTTTTCAAACGCCGAATCCTGGACACACCTTTGAAGGTTCTGATCTTCAAATATACCCAATCACCCACCGTGAACTCCACGTTCTGATGTTTGGCATTGTAGTACTTTGCTTGACGATCTTGGGCTATCAATAGCCTCTCCCGAATAGAGCGTATGAGCGAAGTAGCTTCTTCGACTTCCTTTTTCCCACTCAGCTTCGATTCGCCTGCTTTTGCCCAAGCTAACGGTGTACGGCATTTCCGACCATACAATGCTTCGAATGGTGCCATACCAATACTCGCTTGGTAGCTATTATTATAGGCAAATTCGACGAGAAATATATAATCTTCCCATCTCTTACCAAAGTCTAGGGCGCATATGCGGAGCATATCCTCCATCGTCCTGTTGGTTTGTTCAGTCTGGCCATCCGTTTGGGGATGAAAGGCCGTACTAAACACTAACTTTGTACCCAACATTTGATGAACGAGCCGCCAATCATTCGATGTGAACCGCCCATCACGGTCACTAACGATGCTCCGAGGAACACCGTGCAGTCGAACAACCTGCTCCACATAAAGCTTGGCCAAGGTTTCCACTGAATCGTCTCTTCTGTTTGGAAGGAAGTGCGCCACTTTCGTCAACCGGTCCACAATCACCCAGATTGAATCATGACCGCGTTGAGATCTCGGCAACCCGTGCACGAAATCCATCGAAATATCATTGAATTTCCACTCCGGAATAGGTAAAGACTTCAGGAAACCGCCAGGCTTCTGGCACTCTGCTTTCACCAACGCACAGGTAGTGCATTCAGCCACATAACGAGCCACATCTTTCTTTAGTCCGGGCCACCAGAACAGCTTTTTCATATCCCTGTACATCTTTGTGCTCCCTGGGTGAACTGAGTACTTTGCAAAGTGCGCTTCGTACATCAACTCTTCCCTCAATTTACCCACACTTGGGACGCACACTCGACCATTTCTCCGTAACAACCCGTTATCCCAAGAGAATTGATCATCCGGCCCATCTTTAGCATAGCGCTGGAGACTTTCATCAAGCTCCGTTGCTCGCCGAACTCTGTCCGTAAGGTCATACTGCACCTCCGTCCAGTTCAAGCATGCATCGGTTGACGTACCCTTGTCAACACACGATATCTCCAATGCTTCCAATTCCTGGATCAAACGCTGATCATGCCTCTGCAACCAGCTTGCCCATACCGGAGTCTTTCGACTCAAAGCATCAGCGACCACATTTCCCTTCCCGGGAGTATAGTGAATCTCGAAGGTGTAGTCCCCGAGGAACTCCATCCATCTTCGTTGTCGCATATTCAGATCCTTCTGATCCAACAAATACTTTAGGCTCTTGTGATCCGTATAGATATCCACTTTAACGCCATATAGATAGTGCCGCCACAACTTGAGCGCAAAGATTACCGCCGCCAACTCTAAATCATGGACGGGGTAGTTCCGCTCATGCACTTTCAACTGACGCGAGCCATAAGCAATCACTTTACCAAATTGTAGAAGAACGCAGCCTAAGCCGCTCCCAGATGCATCACTATAGATCTCATACCCATCGGTACCACATGGCGATGTCAACACAGGCGCCGTGGTCAAACGACTCTTCAAGTCTTCAAAAGCTCGCGCGCACTCCAGCGTCCAAATGAACTTTTGATCTTTTCTCGTCAGCGTGGTTAGAGGTAAAGCAATCCGTGAGAAGTTTTCTACAAAACGTCTATAGTAGCCCGCAAGTCCAAGGAAGCTCCTGACCTCGGCCACTGAAGACATCACTGGCCAATCTCGGATGGCACTTATCTTCAACGGATCCACCGCAATACCCTCTCCGCTTACCACATGGCCTAAAAAGGCTACTGAAGAGAGCCAGAACTCACACTTTGAGAACTTGGCAAAAAGCTTATTCCTCCGCAGGGTATGCAAGACCAACCGCAAATGGTTTGCGTGATCCTCTTCCGACTGAGAGTATACTAAGATGTCGTCGATAAACACAATAATAAACAAATCCAAGTACTCTCGGAACGTTCGATGCATTAGGTCCATAAATACCGAAGGCGCATTACATAGGCCAAACGGCATTACCGTGAACTCATAATGACCGTAGCGTGTTCCAAACGCCGTCTTGGGAATGTCACCTTCCCGAATCCTTAGCTGATAATATCCCGATTTCAAATCCAATTTGGAATAGACCGTTGATCCCGCCAGCTGATCAAAGAGGTCATCAATCCTCGGAATCGGATATTTGTTTTTCTCCGTCAGCTTATTCAACTCGCGGTAGTCAATACACAACCGTAAGCTACCGTCTTTCTTCTTCACAAAGAGAACAGGAGCGCTCCAAGGTGACATACTTGGGCGTATATATCCCTGCTCCAACAACTCTTGCAATTGGACTTTCAACTCAGCCATCTCTTTTGGCGCGACGCGATATGGAGAGCGGGCCACAGGTTTCGCACCTGGCACCAACGCAATAGAGAAGTCAATCTCCCGCTGGGGTGGTAACCCAGGAAGATCTTTAGGAAACACATCGGCAAACTCTGACACAACTGGCACTTCACCGACACTGGCCTTTGGCTCAACAGCCTGAATTAGCGTGAAGAATAACTCCGCGCCCTTCCGAACAGCATTGACCATTTGGAGTGCAGACAACAACGTTCCGCCAACTCCTCGCATACCAGCGAACTTCGTCACAAGCCCGGTATTCTGGCCCAGTGTAATCTCCTTGGAGTTGCAATCAATAAAGGCACGCTGCTCCGAGAGCCAGTCCATACCAAAGATCACATCAAACTCCGATAACGGTAGCACAACTGCACTCAAACCGAAATCCCGACTTCCTATTTGCACATCCACATCGCAAGCCCTATCCGCAAGCATCACACAGCCATTTGGCAATAGCACCCTTGTACTATCCACCGTCACATGACTCGGTACCACAATTCGAGATACGAAATCCTCAGACAGAAAAGAATGCGAAGCACCCGTATCAAACAGGGCTCTCGCTAAATGATTCCGAATCAGGACAAAGCCTGCAGCACACACACATGCACAAGCTAAACATAACCAAAACCAAAAGCACCAGCAAGTAAACTAAATCAACTCGTACCTGTGACGACGTCACTTTGCTTAATCGCTTCCTGTTGGCCAAGTTGATAGATTCGGGGCTGCGCCTGGGAAGCAGAGGAATCCACCACCGCTTTGCCCTTCTCAGCATACGACGCACCCGTCTTCTTTTCCCCTTTGGGCTGCACAACCCGACAGTCACGAGCAATATGCCCCACCCGGCCACAGTTATAGCATGTACGAGCATCCGGCCTTGATGTCGCTCCCGACACAACGGTCGTAGTCACTTGCCCAGATGGCTTGGACCTCTTACCCCCTTTCTTCTGGTAAAACGACTTGCTTGGGCGAGGTGCTTGAAACTCTAGCTTTGACGCAACCAAGCCCTTATTCCCTTGCACTCGCCTCATGTCCTTCTCCAACGCGCACGCAGTAGCAACCAACGCCTGAAACCCTTGGCTCACAGAACTCGAAAGCAGGAATCGCAACTCATCCCGCAATCCTTCATAGAACCGATTCGTTTTCCTTTGGTCATCCGCGAAGATTGTTCCCGCATAACGTCCCAACCTGGTAAACTCGTGCAAGTAGACATCCACACTATCTTCCCCTTGCTTTAACCGTTGGAACTCATTTTCCATAGCAATGCGTTGCGCCGCTGGGACATGTTTCGCCAGAAATATTCGAGAGAACTCCTCAATCGACACTTGTGTTAATTGCCTGGCCGCCAAATGGTGTAGCTCAACCTCATCCCACCACAACCGCGCCTCCCCTTCAAGCATGAAGGTGGCTAAGGTGACCTTTAGAGTTTCCTCCGCCCTGATCGCTGTCATTATCCTCTTGACACGCGATAACCAATCTTCCGCCTGCGTTGGGGATCCCATTCCCGCAAACGTAGGAGGACTGAAGCTCATGAATTGCTTCAACTGTCGGTCAGCTGCTCGTGGATCTACAGCCTCAACCGGCTCGGGTCTTACATCAACACGAACTGGCACTACCGCCGGCTGCGCTTGCCCGGTCGGCTGAATCATGGCAAATAGCGCCTCAGCCACTAAGCGAACAGTTTCCGCAGATGGAGGAGGTGTTGGCACCTCAGCTGGTGCCGCACTCTCATCAGAGCGCTGGGGCTCAGACTGCCCAGCACCACTACGTGTCACCTATAGGTGGACAAGACACACATTAGCGAACGTATGCAAGCAAACCAACACAAAAAGGAACGCGCAGATTCCTCAAACAAGATTTTGTACATTCCTTAATGGACATTCCAGAGTTCATTAGCGTTACAGCAGGTCGCACAAACACGTGCTCGCCACTCCACAAAAGAATTCGACCACGAATTCGAAAGAGGAAGACCGACAAAAGCTGATACCAAAATGTAACGACCCCATCCGTTAAATGACGTATAGTAGAAGGTCCGGCCGGGGCCCCACACTATATGCCACAAACAGACGGTGAGGTCACAGGATAATACCAAACCAAATACGAATCCTAACTCAGAGCATTCTAGCGGAAGCTTTAAGTTACAACTTTGAACTCTCAACCGGAATGTCCAATATATAAAACCACCTTTATATATAAACTATGGAATGTACACAACCACAAGAGTTTGGCCTTAAGGCCTTACAGTTCCTCTGAACATACAACATGTTTTACAAACCTCGGCGCGCAGGCCGGCTATACATGAGTAAACGAGAAAACAAAACAAAGCCATTCTCTTAGCCTTCACGGGCTAGCCGCAGCAGCAGCAGCAACAGCAGTAGGGCTTTAGCCCATCACTTACCACTTGGCTCTCCAGCACCTGCACGGGAACAATCCACCCAACCGGTGGCAAACAATGCAACGGTCAGCATTCAGCTGACCCAATTATAACAATCCTACCCCTTTCTCGGGGCATGAGCATTCTTTCCCTGCAAGCATGGCATCATCAAATAGCAACTATGTGCGCGCAGGCACATTCAAGCCATCACAACCATCGGCCACCCGGCCCGACAGTCCGTGCACTCAGGGCACATTTTCGGTGTACCGGAATACCAGGGTCAACACCACCGTCTACACGGTATTTGAGCATTTTAGTCTTTCCGGCGCGCGGGCCTAAGACTCTCATTAGGCGCTCCAACAAAACCTATAACCAGGCTTCCAAGTCGGACGGACCTAACGCAGGTACGGATCAGCCACCCCCCGTTGCTCAAGTCGCCGAGCCACCTCGAATACGGAAGTATCCATGGCTTTTTATAGGCGCGGGTCGGTTTCACCATTCCTGTTCGGCAATCTGCCTTTTCATCGGGTTGCAGCCCAACGGCTCAACCACTCACAAAGTGGCAACACACGGCCACAAGAGTTGCATCCAACCCTCTTCATTTCCTGGACATCGTCCAGTACTTCCTGCCGCACCAAGCAACAGGTAGGAACAAGGCATCACAAGCCATAGGCATCACAAGCCATAATCACGGAGCCTTCTCTGATATGCAAACAAGCATCACCAATCCAGATTACATCCAGATGGGCTTCACACAGCATGCCTAGAGCCGTACTCCAATTCCGGCCTCTAACAAGGGGGACTTCACATATCTACCCCAAGGGACATCACAACCCACCGCACACTCGTGGGGAAGGGTTTTCCCTATGCAATGCAGAAAAGAAGGACTTCACATGTCCAAGGAGGGAGATCGTTACCCTTGTCGATCTCTTCGGTGCCATCGAAAACTAGCCGGTGAGAAAGAACCGCAGCAGCCTTGCCTTCACCACGCCGGCGTCGGATCACGAATCGGACCACGGGAACTCCGTCGGTGGCTTGCTCTCCTCCTCCTTCTTCCTCCACTCTCTTTCTCTCTTTCTTAAGCACAAATGAAGAATGACCTCTTCATTCTTCCCTCACGACTTAATCCAGCCAGGAAACCACCTGAACCCTTGGATCAAAAGAGAGAAAACTGAACGGCCAAGATTTTCCCAAAAACCCATTTTTTGGCCGACACGGCCTGTGACACGCCCGTGTCACAGGCCGTGTACCCTTTAAGCGGCACACACAGTTTGAACCGACTGAACAACACGGGTCATCGACACTCCCGTGTCGAACCTGACACGCCCGTGTCGAACTTGAGACACGCCCATGTCTCCTGCTTCATCGAGCTGCAACCAGTACACGGGTCGGAACACGGCAACGGACACGCCCGTGTCCAGCCTGACACGCCCGTGTTCCCGGCCGTGTTCAAGGCCGTGTCCGGCTCTGACTTGCATAGGCCAATTTCGCAAAATAATTCGAACACGCCCTGGGACACGCCCGTGTCCCAGGCCGTGTACACCCGACACGCCCTGGGACACGCCCGTGTCCCAGGCCGTGTAAACCAGCCTGCTACTCAATCTTCATGTTGAGTCTTTTGGGGCCTTTTAGGGTGTTACATAAGCTAGGTCCCCGATCCGCTCCAGGATCTTGTAAGGGCCCATATACCTAGGGCTGAGCTTCTTTCTCCGACCACGCACCCGTGAAACTCCATGCATGGGACGGATCTTCAAAAACACTCGGTCCCCCACCTGAAATTCCACCTGACGATGTCGGGCGTCATAATACTTAGCTTGTCTGCTCTGCGCCTCTAACATCCTGTCTCTGATCAGTCTCACCTGAGCCTCGGTGTCTTCAACAAAGTCTGATCCCAATGCCTTCGGATCCTCGTCCTGAACCCAAGAAAGCAGAGTCCTGCATTTCCGTCCATACAAGGCTTCATAAGGTACCATCCTGATGCTGGACTTATAGCTGTTATTATAGGAGAACTCGACCAGGGGTAAGAGCTTCTCCCATGGTTCCCCGCGGTCCAAAATGCATAGCCTCAAAAGATCTTCCAGTGTCCGATTGGTGCATTCCGTCTGCCCGTCCGTCTGAGGGTGGAAGGCTGTGCTAAAAGTCAATCGGGTGCCCAGATATGCCTGCACTGACCGCCACTCCCTGGATGTAAACTGTCCATCGCGGTCCGACACTATCGTCCTAGGCACGCCATGATATCGGATATACTGCTCCATGAACTTCCGTACCAGCACTCCTACCCAGTCATCCTTCCTAATTGGTATAAAGCGGGCCACCTTCGTCAACTGATCAACAATCACCTGGATCGAGTCATTCCCTGTCCGAGACCGGGGAAGCCCATGTATAAAATCCATAGCTATATCATCAAACTTCCACTCCGGCACCGGGAGTGGCTGCAAAAGTCCTGTGGGGTTCCTGCACTCCGCCTTCACCAACTGACATGCCTCGTAATGGGTCACGAAGTACATAATGACCTTCTTCATCCCTGGCCAAAACATCATCTTCTTCAGATCTACCATCATCTTGGTGATCCCCGGGTGTATAGAATATCTGCTACAATGCGCCTCCGCCATGATGTCCTCCCGAATCCGGCCTCCTGCGGGTATATATACTCTGCCTCTGAAATGTAGCAATCCATCTCTCAGGGAATAATCTCCTGTCGAACCCTCCTCCAAGGCTCGGAATATCTGCTCTGCCCATGCATCTATACTCTGTCCATCCCGGATGCAGTCCCGAATATCATCTATGGCCACCATCGATGCCAGATACTCCATATACAGCTCTGGATCATCCTCGGACACTTGGGATATCTGCATATCTCTGAAGGACCGGACTAGCTCAATGGACATAACCTGGGGCCCAGCTTCGGAAGTTGCAGCTCTCCGACTCAACGCGTCGGCCACCACGTTTGCCTTCCCTTGATGGTAGTGCATCTTATATTGATAGTCTGCTAAGAACTCCACCCAGCGCCTCTGCCTGATATTCAGCTCCTTCTGCATTTCAACGTATTTCAGGTTCTTTTGGTCGGAGTAGATGTCGCAGTGGACTCCATAAAGATAATGGCGCCAGACCTTTAGAGCCAAAATGACCGCTCCCATCTCAAGGTCATGCACTGGGTAGTTCTGCTAGTGCTTCTTCAACTGGAGAGACGCATATGCAATCACATGGCCCTTCTGCATAAGTACAGCTCCCATACCCTGGTAGGAAGCGTCGGTGTAGACCTGAAAACCTTCTCTCCCCAAGGGGAGAGTAAGTATGGGGGCCGAGGTGAGTCGATCCTTCAGCTCCTGGAAAGCCGCCTGGCACTGCGGGGTCCAAACGAAAGGTGCCTCCTTCTTCGACAAAGATGTGAGTGTGAGGGAAATTTGGGAGAACCCCTCCACGAACTTCCGATAATAACCGGCAAGTCCTAGAAAGCTTCGTACATCGGTGGCTGACTTCAACTGCGACCAATCTCGAACTGCCTGAATCTTTGCCGGATCCACTTCCATCCCGGCTCCGCTGATAATATTGCCTACAAAGCCCACCTCCTTCAACCAGAACTGACATTTGATGAACTTTGCATATAAGTGATTATCCCGCAGTCTCTGTAGGGTCAGTGCTAGATGGCGAGTGTGCTCCTCCTCCGTTCTCGAGTAGATGAGGATGTCATCGATAAACATAATGACAAACACATCTAGGCACTCCTTGAAAACCTGGTTCATGAGGGTCATGAACGCCGAAGGTGCATTCGTGAGCCCGAAGGGCATCACCGTAAACTCAAACAATCCATACTTGATACTAAAAGCAGTCTTCTGAATATCCTCCTCTCGAATCCGAAGCTGGTAGTAGCCCGACCTCAAATCCAATTTTGAAAAGAAGTGCGCCCCTTCCAGCTGGTCGAACAGCTCATCTATCCATGGGAGTGGATAGGTATTCCGGACGGTCA
Organism: Platanthera zijinensis; assembly: GCA_039513925.1. Classification (NCBI taxonomy): domain Eukaryota; kingdom Viridiplantae; phylum Streptophyta; class Magnoliopsida; order Asparagales; family Orchidaceae; genus Platanthera; species Platanthera zijinensis. The sequence continues at coordinate 119,672,181 of CM077079.1, forward strand.
GCCTATTTAGTGCTCGATAATCGATGCACAGGCGAAGTGTCCCATCCTTCTTCTTCACGAATAGGACCGGGGCTCCCCATGGCGAGGAACTCGGTCTAACAAATCCCACCTCAACCAACTCCTGCAACTGAGTCCGAAACTCCGCCAACTCCTTCGGGGCCATCCGATAAGGGGCCCTAGATGCCGGCTTGGCCCTCGGCACAAGCTGTATCTGAAATTCCTGCTCTCGGTGCGGAGGTAGTCCTGGTAGTTTCTCTGGAAAGATTTCAGTGAAATCTCGCACCACCGAGATGTCTATTACAGACTCCTTGACTTCTGCCATCTCAAATAGAATCTGATAGACCTCCTCTCCCTACAGATGGGCCTTAACGGCCTGTACCGAAGATAAGAATATTCGAGAGACAGGTCTTATACCTTCGATGACAATGAAAGAGTCCCCGTGTCTCACGGTGATCCTCTTCGCTTAGCAATAAATCTGAGAATGGTTCCAGTGCAGCCATACCATGTCCAGGATGAAGTCGTAGTTATCAACTTCAAAATCGTTGCTGGAGCCTCGAACGCCTTTCCACCAATTTCTTCCTCCATATTGCAGTGGTTCGTGGTATGGAGCTCATATCCATCCGGTAGTCGCACCCTCATCTTCGAGCCCGTGAATCGCTCCACGCCTTCCAGTCCTACGAATGTCTCTGACACAAAGGAGTGGGTAGCTCCAGTATCAAACAGCGTGCAGGCAGGCTTGCCACTGATTAAGACTATACCTAGGGTGATTAGATGTCTTAGGGTTCTATAATGAGTTTTCTTTCCTTGCAAATCTATCTAGTGCGATTCTAAGTTTTTAACAACTGAAAGGGAAATTCTATTAAAATAAAGAAGCATTGCAGCGTACCTGCTATGACCTGCTCTAGATTCCGAGGCTGCGCAAGGTCCAAAGCATATACCTGTTCCCTTTCCTGTCTACGATCTCCCCCCTGGTATCCACGACCACGGCCGCGTCCTCGGCCTCCGTAATGCTGAGCTGGTGGGCCACCCTGTGGTGCTGGAGGTGGTGCCCCCCTCATGGGGCAGTTCCTCCGGATGTACCCAATCTGATGATAAAGGAAGCACTCTGGTAGGGGATATGCCATTCCCCCGGGTCTCGGCATCTCCTGCATCCGAAGAGGTTGAGGGGCCAATATCACCTGCTCCCTCGGCTCCTGCCTCACCTCCTGACGAGGCTGGTCCTCTGTCCTTCTCCCCTCTGGTATAGCACCTCTCCGCTGGTCATTTCTGACTCTCCGTCCCTGATCCTCTGCTGGCCGCTTCCGGCCCCGAGTGGTGTGCCAATCAGCCTCAATCCTCTTTGCCATCTCCAAAATCCGGGAGATAGGCCCGTTAGATACAAACAACAAAGCCTCCCTCAAGTCCTCCTGCAGGCCCTTATAGAACCTCTTGATGTACCCTGCTTTGTCTAGCTGGTAAGAATCTGCATATCGAGCCAGATGGTCGAACTCCCGATGGTACTCTACCACCATCCGGGTGCCCTACTTCAGCTGTAAGAACCACTCCTCCAACTCATCCCTGGCCGACTGCGGAACGAAATGCTCCAGCAGCGCGGCCCTGAACACTTCCCAGGTAACTTCCGCAACCTCCCTATCGGCAAACGTCGTGTCCAGCAGCATCTTCCACCACCTCTTGGCATGGGACTCCAGGAAAGAGACAACCAGAGCCACCCTCTCCTCCCAGGGACACCGTATCCTGGTCAGCATCTCGTATATAATATCCAACCACTCTTCCGTCCGAACCACCGACTCTGTCCCCAAGTAGGACGGGGGAGAAAGTCCTCGGAAGATGCTCAACCAGTTGGCCCCCGGATTTGGCTGCTGGACCGGAACCTGCTGGGCCCTAAAAGCCTCCAGAATGGCAGCCAGAGTCTGTCCCATGTCTGACTGAAGGAAAGGAGTGGGGACCGGTGGAGGTGGTGCAACATCCTGAGCCTGTTGAACTCCACCTTGTGGCGTAGGCTGTGCTGGAGGTTGCGTAACAAAAACCCATACTTGAGAAAACGTTCAATTTTTGTTGTTTTTTTTTACTAAAAGTGGACAATTTATATGTGATCCCCATATGGGCACACCACTGCTTCCGCTGCTTAGTTTGTCCCCAAACTAAACTCGAGCGGGGGTGGCCCAGGGTTAATGGACTGCTACCTTTTTCAGATCGATGTTTCCCACTGATACCACTTGTAAGACCCCCCCCCCCCTTTTTTCTTTTTAGACACTGGGGTCTTAGGCCCAGAATCGCCGCTTTGCGGTGACACCTTCACGTCCTGAAGGGTTATCACCACAAGGAGCCGATTCTGCCGGCCAATTCAATCACAGAAAGGTAGCACAAAATAAAGTAAGTAAAAGCAAGTCCACTAGATAAATCACATATATAGAAATAAAATCTCCACGAAGGGAGTGTCCACAGAATAAAAAATCAGAGTACTAAAAATATGGGCTTATGCTCGGTACATCATGTCCTCACTACAGGTCACTCATGCGGAAGCAAAACAAAGCATCTACTCAGGGTCGAGACTCACGGTCCCGGCTGTATGAACTCCATAGCTAGACTGCCCTATCTCCAAGCGCACCGGTCTCTGGGGCTGCTCCTCCATGCTGGGCACCATGATCCCCTAAATGTAGCGGTTCGAAAACTGTTAATCATAAAGACTAAGCCCTATCATCCCCTACCCCTTTCCCCATGGCTCTTAGGTACCGAGCGGAGAGGAAGAAAGGGAAGGACATGAAGGTGGAGAATGAATCAAAAGAAAACAGGTGGCAGCGGAACTAATCTAGTAATTCTATAATAAATATGACATAAACAGAAAGTAGGAAAAGTAACCTTAACTTATGTGTGGAAGCGCATAAGCCAAGGGATTTTATGCAAGGCTCCCATCGTATAACGTGTCACATACCACTTATACGTTGGGGTGTCGGTTATCAAACCGCAGCATATATATATTGAATTTAACCTTAATTTATAAACTCGCCCACACAAGCTTATAGACCAAGGGGTCGTTTTGCAGGTCCTAATGTATAAACGTCTCATACCACTTATAATTTAGGTGTAAGGGTTAAATGAATCAATTATGCTATGACATGCAAGTGGGTATGATGGAACATGCAAGTGCAACTCACACACCCGACTCTGTGCACACAGACCTTTAGTTCCCCCTTTCGGAGCCGTTACCTCCCAGGATACCTCCGTAGTGGCAGACGAAAGTGATTGGTTGGGCCTCGCCCACCTCTAAACCAGTAAAGCACTACCGGTCAGACCTATCGTACGCCTCAACGCTTGGTGCACTAAGCATACTCCTGCATACTCTTGTCGGCTGGTGCACCGAACTTCAATTGGCGAAGTGCTAACCACACTTGCTGAGTCAACGTATTGGCGTCGGTGCATCGACCCTCCAATATTGAAGACCCACTACCTTAATTTTCATTCCTTTTATGCACATGCAAATTTAATCGTAATCACACAAAAACCCGAGCCGAAGCTCCCCGGACCAAAACGTCCGTCTCTTAACCAATCGAGTCAAGCTCCCCGGACCATTCCGCCCGTCTCTTAACCAACCGAGCCGAAGCTCCCATCAATCTTCTTGTGCTAATAGTGTTTGTGAAAGGTGCAACCCTAATTACTATGTTACTCTTGTCAGCTTATTATTACAGTTTACGTTAACCCAGGACTGCCCCCGGTATTCCCCGTGAAGGGCTCTCAAAGGGCACTAGGAACTATGATGGTAGCTGAAGCCCATCATTCCCCTTCGCAAGGCACTTATTGTTATTGGTAGAATTCCCTTTACCCATTCCCTTCTCATATTACGATAGACTAACCTAGGGTGATTTTTAACCTTCCTCTCTCGGGAAAGACGATCTTTCGTCGAACCCGAGCACCTCTTAACTCTAGCCAACACCACTCTTCAACACTCTTCATATCAATCTATTGCGAAATCATCTGCTTCTATGAACCCAGACAAAATGACTAACTCCAACCACTATCCCAGATCATGTCCTATTTCAATTTAACCATATGTTATATGCAGACCAACCTACACTATATGTCGAACCGGTTAGGCAGTGATCCAATACTCATCCAAATGCCATAAATTATTTACTGGAGACTTATCATGATATAATTAGCCTAAATCCAGAAAATGGTAATTTCCTAATTTATCTGGCATTTAATTAATTTCCTCAAAAATTCCGAGGGCTGCCGGGTTGAACATTAAATACCCTAAGTTCTCATGCAAGATGTCCACCAAAATTATACTAAATATTATGTAATCTTAAAATAGTAAATCCAATGTATCACAATTTTTCTATCATCAAAAGAGCACTAAAACTATTTTAGCAATATCTTCTATATTTCGTTATTTGTGAATCAAGTGCAGAGAATATTCATCCAAAAATTATAAATTAAATATACTATGCAGGTAAAGCCTTAAAAATAGCATTGGCCTAATTTCATAATTTTTCAGCAAGTATTAATCTCTGAATAAATTATTTATCAAATATCTCCTTAAGGTGGACTTGTAAAGAAAGTACCGTAAATACAATTCTAAAAATCATGAATAAATGTCTACAAGTATATTTTGTCCTGAAAGTCTCAATTCCCAAGCCTCATATTTTTTTGGAAGAAATATCATCCATAATTAATTTTAAAACTATAAAAGCCCTTTTTAATATTTGTGAAGGAAGTACTAGATGTACTCAACTAAAAATTATACAAAAATTCAGGTGCAATCATTCTAACCTAAAACATTTAATTCCAAGATTTCATGGGGTTTTAATGAATATAAAGATCCAAATAATTAAAACATTAATTAGGGTTATAATCAACTTTACAAATGAAGTGCTGGAAATAAACATCATAAAATTCCAGTAAAATTGCTATTGATTCTACCCACTCCAAAACATACTCTACCTGAGTTTCATAGGCTTTAGATAATGTTTAGTAACGGATTGTGCTTAATTAGTATTTTACCCTTAAGCTAAGATTAAAGTTTTGAGGTATCTACCTATCTCCAAATCCTCCAAGATTCCATCCAGATGATTTATATTATGTTAACGTCTACTCTACTGAATCTCAAGACAATATGAGGGCATTTGCCCCCATGCCCGTCACAACCCTCAAAACCCTCCATTTAGGGTTTGAGTTTGGATCAAAGGGTAAACCAACCCTAAATCACACCATTTTCTCCAAGTGGGTTATAATAACCCCTCCAAGTTAGTGGTCAAGATATCAGTCTCTGTTGAGGTGATATGACCGTTCTAACCTCTAGTGCACTTTTTACTCAAAAATGCCTCACTATTGCCTAGTTAAGAATAGGTGACTCCCTATCCAAAACTCATCCAAGTGAGTTTAAAATTTTTAGAGAGCTAAGTTTTATAGCCAGGGACCACTCACCAAAATTTGGGAGGGTTTGGAGGTCATTTGACCACTTAAATAAATTCCTCTAAGTTTATTAAATTAAAACAAAAACTTTAAGCAAAGTATCTGATGTAGGGATGTCCGGAATCGGAGATCTCTACGGTAAAAGTCAATCTACGCCCAATCTCGTCTTAGATCTACCGCACCTACACAGCACCTATCGCCCACAATATTTCCTCGTCGCAAACGCGGCACAAAAATAACAAGGAGGAATGGTCGACTCGAAAATAGCGATCGAAACTTTGAGTCGGATTATTCCCCAAATCAACACAAAGGTTGCCACTCCTTTTTGAGAGCGAAATCAAGGCTATAGGCCAAGATCCGCTCCGGCAAATAGGATCCACCCGATCCGGAAATAAAAGCCTAGCAACGGCGATTTCGAAATGAAAGTGCAGCAATTAGATTAACAAAACGAATAAAACGACTTGCATATTCCACCACAACTAAGAAGAAGAATCGCGAAGATGGGGGATTAGAAGTTACCCAACCGGAGAGCGTTTCACACAAGATAAATGTGGGAGATTCACTCTCTCCACGGATCCACCGGCGTCACACCGAAGGGTTGCAACCTTCTTCCAAGGAGTCGGACCGAAGGAAGCCGCGCCGGAGTCGCACCGAACGGATGGAGGAGGCAAGGGGGCGGCGGCTTCACACCACAAGAGGGGGCGGCGGTAGAGGGAGAACCTCCTTGGCCGAATTCTCAAAGAGAAGGAATTAGGTTTTCAATCTTCACTAATGATCTCATAATAAGGCCTCCTTAAATAGGAGTTACAAATAAGCCTTAACCATTCATGATGGAGATGTAATCTCATCCATCCAAATGGTTAAATGCACACCAACATAAAATATTGTCCAAATGAAAAATAAACTTGCAAACATTGAATATAAAATTATCACTTCAAAGTTGGATAATTTTATATTCCTAAAATAGAAATAAAGTGCAAGAAAGTAGGGAAATATTTTAATGCGTCGCGACGGATGTTGTACGCCGCGGGCGGAGGTTGTAACGTAGCCTTCCGTTAGCGTCACCATGACGCCTCACGTCCTTGAGTTGAACTGCCTCAGCAACCGGATCAACAGCATCGCCAGTATCGTCTCCAAGTAGAGGTGGCGGAGGTGCGCCATCAATCCTCCCCCGCTCAAAATCACGCATCTCTGTAGCGTGGTCCAAGAGATAGCGGTGAAGGAGATCGGCATCCAAACTTTGCAGCTCCAACTCGAGTACCCAAGAGTCATCCGAAGGGGGGCGGTCACGCCAACGGATGAGAAAACGGCGGGTGTCGCCATCAGCAGTGGTAACCGGCTCAGCATCAAGTATCATCTCTGGGGTGGAAAACGTCCGTGGAAACCTGGGGAACATATTAGCAGTAGGCAAGAAAGAAGACAACGTACCATCCGATGAAATACTTGTGGGGACCGTAAGAGAGAGATCATCCGTTCTACCACTCCCCAACCCATGAGAATTTAAAGTGGGAGAAGAAGACGACAAAAAAATCAACTCTTGTGGTCGCGACACAAACATCGTTAAATCCGAAACGTTAAAAATGGGGGAGATACCCCAATCAGCAGGCAAGTCCAAAACGAAAGCGTTGTCACCTAACTTCTTAATGATCCGAAAAGGGCCGGCGCGCTTTGGTGCTAACTTTTTAACGGTGCCAGTTGGCAAGTGTTCGGGAACTAAACGGACTAAAACCAGATCGCCAATTTTAAAGTTTGATACTCTCCTATGTAAATTAGCGTGCGCCTGATAAGAGTCGTACTGTGTATTCAAAGTGGCCCGTATACGTGCATGTAGATCATGGATGTGTTGGGCAAAGGATTGTGCAAATTGACTTGCCTTGTACGTTGGGGGCAACGGCACCAAGTCAAGCGGCACAGGAGCTTTATAACCATGGACAATCTCATTCGGAGACATACCCGTAGACCGATTTTTGGAATTATTGTAGGCTAATTGGGCGTGGGGCAAGAGAAGATCCCAAGTGCCAAAATGATCGCTCACGAGGCATCTTAACAAATTCCCTAAACTCCGATTAACCACTTCCGTCTGTCCATCCGTTTGGGGATGATAGGCGGAGGAAAACAATAATTTTGTCCCCATTAACATCCATAGAGTTTTCCAAAAATAGCTAGTGAATTTTACGTCTCGATCCGAAACTATGGTCTTTGGCACTCTGCGATGACTAACGACTTCTTTAAAATATAATTTAGCGACATGAGACGCATCGTTTGTTTTACTGCATGGGATGAAATACGCCATCTTGGAAAACCTATCCACAACTACAAAAACGGAATCATGACGGCGTTGGGTAGGGGGAAGGCCTAATACAAAGTCCATACTAACATCTACCCAAGGCATGGAGGGAATAGGCAAGGGTGTATATAATCCTACATTGGTTTTACCACCCTTAGAAACCTGACACGTTCGGCAGCTACTCACTACTCTTCTTACCATAGCCTTAAGTTTGGGCCAATAAAACTTTTCCTCGACTAACGTAATCGTCTTATCTCTACCGAAGTGACCACTCAACCCTCCACTATGCAATTCCCAAATGATATGTAGACGTAACGATGACTGCGGAATACATAGCTTTCCGTTCCTAAACAGGTAACCGTCCTTAATGACGTATGCAGATATCGTCGTGGGGGAACTATCCTGGGATGATAAATAGAAGTCTTGGAAGTCAGGACACGTAGCATACTCATCCTTAACCCGCTCAAATCCTATGACATGTACTTCCATAGAAGTGAGTAAAAGTGTTAGACGACTAAGGGCGTCAGCGACTCGATTATCAGCTCCCTTAAGGTGTTTGAGATTAAATGTGTATCCTTGTAGGAAAGCTACCCACTTAGCATGTCGTGGGCTGATTTTATGCTGGCCGTTAATGAAACGTAAGGCCTCATGATCGGAGAGAATCACGAACTCCTTGGAGAGGAGATAGTGTCTCCAATGGTGTAAGCATCGGACTACAACATAAAATTCCCTATCGTAATTTGAATAGTTCAGCTTGGGGCCTGACAACTTTTCGCTGAAATAACTAACGGGATGGCCCTCTTGGCTTAAGACACCTCCAATCCCCACCCCAGATGCATCACATGTGAGCTCAAAGACTTTAGAAAAGTCTGGTAGACGTAAGATAGGTGCCTCAGTCATAAGTTTCTTTATTCGTTTTAAAGCATAGGTGGCGGACTTCGTCCACGTAAACTCTCCCTTCTTCATACAGTCGGTAATAGGTGCCATAATACTACTGAAGTCTCGTATGAAACGACGATAGAATGTGGCTAACCAATGGAAACTACGCACCTCACGTAGTGTGGTTGGCACGGGCCAGTCCTTGATGACCTGAACCTTACCCGGGTCAACTCGAATACCCTCAGACCCGACTATATAGCCTAAGAACTCTACCTCCGAGGCATAGAAAGTGCACTTCTTAAGATTGAGAAATAAAGTTTCTTTCCGCAGGGTGGAAAGGATCACTCTCATGTGGGAGATGTGCTCGGCGGTAGAAGTGCTATAGATCAGAATATCATCAAAGTAGACGACAACGAACTTCCCCATGAATGGCTGAAAGACGTGGGTCATCATCCGGGAGAAGGTACTCGGGGCATTGGATAACCCAAAAGGCATCACAAGCCACTCGTACAGACCATCCTTTGACTTAAACGTCGTATTCCACTCCTCGCCCTCTCGTATCCTAATCTGGTGATAGCCACTCCGAAGATCTAATTTGGAGAATATGGTGGCTCCAGACAAGACGTCCAATAAATCATCCAGACGGGGAATAGGGAACCTGTATTTGATGGTGATTTTGTTGATAGCTCGGCTATCAACGCACATTCTCCATGTACCGTCCTTCTTGGGGGCAAGTAGGGCGGGTACCGCACACGGACTCATGCTAGTCCTAATAAAACCCTTCTCAAGCAAGCCCTCTATCTGGGTTTGCAACTCCTTGTGTGCCGCGGGATGGAGTCGATAATGGGGCTAATTTGGCAAGGAAGACCCCGGGATGAGATCTATCGCATGCTGGATATTTCTAAGCGGGGGTAATGTAGACGGAAAATCATCCGGGTATACGTCCTTATACTCTTCGAACAGTACCTGTAACTCACTAGGTAGCTCATCCAAAAGACTAGATTCGGGTTTCGCACTCAGGAGAACGAGCCCATACATGATCCCATCATAAAACGGGTCGCTCGCGAACTCCTTCCGACCAACTAGATTCAACGTCTTCCTCTCTACAGGAATGGTGGTATCCTTAGCCAAAACTACGGGCTCCTTGGGGATGGTGGGCCTCAACGTGATGGTTTTGCCATTGAATTTAAATTCATAAGAGTTGGCTCTACCAAAATGAGTCACATCACGGTCGTACAACCAAGGGCGGCCTAACAACACATGACAGGCGTCCATCGGAAGAACATCACACCAAACCTCATCAATATAAGATTTGAATGAGAGAGGTACCAGGCATCGCTTGGTAACAGGTACCGAGATCTTGTTGATCCAAGCAACCTGATACGGGGTCGGGTGTGGTTCCGTGGTCAAGGACATACGTGCTATGGCATTCTCAGATACAACGTTCACACAGCTACCACTATCAATAATAAGCTTACAAAGCTTTTCGCCACTCTTAAAGATCAGAGAAAATATACTCGTCCTCTTCCAGTCATCTAACGGACGAGGAGTGGTCAAGATACAACGCATCACCATAAGGGGGTGATCGTCCTCTAAATCACTTGGGACCCCTTCTGGGTCGCTCTCCTCAGCAGCCTCATAAACATAATCCACAAGATCGGTCGTCGACTCTAATAGGGCTATGGCTTTAGTCTTCGTTGGGCATTCGAAGGCATAATGACCTTGAATGCCGCAAGAGTAACATGTAGCGTTAGTCTTGTTAACCTTTCCTATGGGAATACGTTCGCTCGCGGGGTTCTTGGCGTTCCTAGCAGTGATTACTACGGACTTGGACTCGGTCGACCGGTACTTCCCTTTGTCCTGATATGTGGAGGAAGATGCTCCGGTAGAGTATTTTCCCTTCGCATGGGAATAACGGGAGTGAGCCTTAGAGGCTAAATGTTTATCAATGTCGAGGGCGGCATTGAATGTCGTGTTCAGATCTGTGTGACCATAACGCAAGAGCTTCTGCTGAATATTGGGTTGAAGCCCCTTACGAAACCTAGAAAGGGTGACTTCGGGGATCTCCCTCAGGTTACAACGCACCAACCGGTCCTTTAATTCTCCCATGTACTCTGATACAGGATTGGAGCCTTGCCGCAGGGAGGCGAGCTCGTCAAACATTTGTGTCCGATGGTACGCGGGGACGTACTGATCGGTCAATAAATTCTTCATGACGGTCCATCCAATAATTGGGTCTCCGTCCCCAGTCCCTAGTCTACGCTCTTCATTCAGCCAATAAGTTTTGGCGCGAACGGTTAGCTTCATCTTGGCAACTTGGACCTTTTGGGGGTCCGTAAGATGGTGCCAATCATAATAGCATTCCATGTCCACTATCCATGTGAGGAAATTCTGTGGATCTCCCATACCATCGAAAGTGGGGGCATCAATTTTGATGGCCCTTGTAATATCAAACTCTCGCCCGTGGTGATTGCCTCGAGGGGGCACTCGTGGGGAGTCGCCATCCGAATCTGAATCGGAAATATGTTGGCGCCGGTGGGGCAACTCAACATTAGCGGGAGGTGGGGGTGGTCTAGCTTGATTTTGTAAAATCTGTGCTACGGTGGCCCTAAGTTCCGTCATATTGTTACGAAGACCTGCTATCGCTTCAGTGTTACGAATTTCGTGCTCGTTCTCAGCCATCCTAGACGTAGACGGTGCCGAATACTCCGTGCCTAGCCTAGTGCGCATGCAAGACCCTGAAAATTTTGAGAGACGAATTTCCCTAGGGCTGTAGCTATACTGAAAGTAATATGTTTTTATAAAAGATTAATGTGAAAAACATGTAGATCATTAAAAAAAAAATTCTGAAATTTCGCTAAAAAATGCAGATTTTAGCCCGCTATTGGCAGACCAACGAATTTTTTTTTTTTTGATTTTTTTTCACCGATTTGATGGGGCATAAGCGAGGACGTTTCAATTGGGAAATTGAGACGACCGCCTCTGATACCAAATTGATGTAGGGATGTCCGGAATCGGAGATCTCTACGGTAAAAGTCAATCTACGCCCAATCTCGTCTTAGATCTACCGCACCTACACAGCACTTATCGCCCACAATATTTCCTCTTCGCAAACGCAGCACAAAAATAACAAGGAGGAATGGTCGACTCGAAAATAGCGATCGAAACTTTGAGTCGGATTATTCCCCAAATCAACACAAAGGTTGTCATTCCTTTTTGAGAGCGAAATCAAGGCTATAGGCCAAGATCCGCTCCGGCAAATAGGATCCACCCGATCCGGAAATAAAAGCCTAGCAACGGCGATTTCGAAATGAAAGTGCAGCGATTAGATTAACAAAACGGATAAAACGACTTGCATATTCCACCACAACTAAGAAGAAGAATCGCGAAGATGGGGGATGAGAAGTTACCCAACCGGAGAGCGTTTCACACAAGATAACTGTGGGAGATTCACTCTCTCCACAGATCCACCGGCATCACACCGAAGGGTTGCAACCTTCTTCCAAGGAGTCGCACCGAAGGAAGCCGCGCCGGAGTCGCACCGAACGGATGGAGGAGGCAAGGGGGCGGCGGCTTCACACCACAAGAGGGGCGGCGGTAGAGGGAGAACCTCCTTGGCCGAATTCTCAAAGAGAAGGAATTAGGTTTTCAATCTTCACTAATGATCTCATAATAAGGCCTCCTTAAATAGGAGTTACAAACAAGCCTTAACCATTCATGATGGAGATGTAATCTCATCCATCCAAATGGTTAAATGCACACCAACATAAAATATTGTCCAAATGAAAAATAAACTTGCAAACATTGAATATAAAATTATCACTTCAAACTTGGATAATTTTATATTCCTAAAATAGAAATAAAGTGCAAGAAAGTAGGGAAATATTTTAATGCGTCGCGGCGGATTTTGTACGCCGCGGGCGGAGGTTGTAACGTAGCCTTCCATTAGCATCACCATGACGTCTCACGTCCTTGAGTTGAACCGCCTCAACAACATCGCCAGTATCGTCTCCAAGTAGAGGTGGCGGAGGTGCGCCATCAGTATCTCCAAAAATTCCCATTTTTGGACAGCCTCTAGATATGGCTAAGGGTAGCCCCTGCCTAAATTTCAAGTCATTTGGACAAAGGAAGAAGAGTGGGCATCCATTTTAGTTTATGCCCAACTCTAGGTACAGCCCCCATTAAAACGGGTTCTGCGGTTGAGCTGCTTACCCAAACGAGTTGAAATCAATTTTAAATTAATCTAGACTCGAAGGGCTACAACTTTCGTGACTGACTATTTTTCCTAAATCGGCCTCTAAGTGCCTCGTTTTGCAGCCTCAAAATATACTCAATTAATGTATCTTTTCATTATGTATTATATACATAATTTATATATTATAAAGTGATTTTACTGTACGTCTTCTACAGAACCCGAAGACAGAACACAGAAAACTCATATTTCTTGTAGCTCTTTCGCGATCCATCACCGGCCATCCGGTCACTTCCCTGGCAAGCCACCACTACCACCACCTCCGTCGAGGCGATGGCTATCGGTCGGCGGTGGTTTGGCCGCCGGAGGTGGCGGTTTTCGGCGTACCCGAAAAATATATTTTTCATGGTTTTCCATGAAAACTCGAGATAGGTTCGGCTCTGTTGAGCACGAACTTCATTTCTAGGATCCTAAGATCTACCCATAAGAGAAGAAGTAGAGGAGGACCTTGTTCGCGGTTTTAAGACGAGATGAACGTCAGATTGTCATGGCGCGGTGGTGGCGTTCCCGAACTTCTCCTACAGCAAGAGAAGAAATCTGAATTCATTTGGTCTAGAGTGTAACCTTCTCCTCTTGCTCTAAGGGTGCTTTTATAGATCTCCATGTGGGGAGGGGAAAGGATGAAACATTCATGGCCATGAATGTTTTCTCTTAATAATATTTTGGTTATGGTGCAGGGAAGGAAATGGTGGAAGATGAGAATACTGATCCAGGTGGCGATTTCCTATTGGGTGAACTCTTCCTCATTTTATTAAGTATTTAGAGAAAGAAACGGCTCATAAATACTCCTGCTATAAATTCCCATAATCAGAATTGATTATGACTTCGGTTACAGAAATTTCCAGCCTGGCTGACGTTTTGGCCCTTGTCACGGGCGTGTCACGTAGGTCACTGGCGTTACAGGCCCTTGTGGAAAGTTCTGAGTTCGATGATCGTCTAACTTAGTTCGACGATCGTCGAAGGGGGTCACGCCCTAGGTCACGGGCGTGACACATAGGTCACGGGAGTGACAGGGAAATGATGCGAATTCTGCGCTCGACGATCGTCTCGCTGAGATCGACGATTGTCGAAGGGGGTCATGCCCTAGGTCACGGGCGTGACACCTAAGTCACGGGCATGACGAGGCCTTGATGCAAATTCTTCCCTCGACGATCGTCTCGCGGAGATCTATGATCGTCGAATGGGTTCACGCCCTAGGTCACGGGCGTGACACGTAGGTCACGGGCGTGACAGGCCTGGGTTGTAAATTCTTCACTCGACGATCATCTCCCTGAGATCGACGATTGTCGAAGGGGTCACACCCTAGGTCACGGGCGTGACAAGTAGGTCACGGGCGTGACCAACCCGCGACTGAGAATTCAGAGCTGATAGACTTCAATTCTTGGGTTTCCTAAGGTTCTGTCACGACAGACCGATTCCTAGGGGTCTAGCCGGAAATGGGATGTTACACCTCCTCCTCAGAGTTCCCCATGACGATCATATCATCCACGTATAACAACACCAAGACATGAAGCTCCCCCTGCTTCTTTATGAATAGGATTGAATCTGAATCATAAGCAATGTGTCTGCAGAATTGAAGGTATTCTGCGATCTTCCCATACCATGCTCGTGGAGCAAATTTAAACCCATAAAGAGCCTTCTGAAGCTTGCAGACGTAGTCAGGATGTTCTTAAGATACTTAGCGTTGTGGTTGAATTATAAAGATGACTTTATCTATCTCCCCATACAGAAAAGCATTCTTTACATCAAGTTGCCACATCTTCCACCCTTGGCAAGCAGCCAATGCGATCACCACCCGTACCGAAGTCATCTTGGCAACTTGAATAAACGTCTCTTAATAGTCTTCGTCATACTGTTGGGAGAACCCTTGAGCAACAAGACGAGCTTTGTATCTTTCGATACTTCCATCAGCCTTCTTCGTTAGTTTGTACACCCACTTACACGTCACAGAAGTAACGACAATGACCTTAGGCACAAGGTCCCAAGTCTCGTTCCTTCTGAGGGCTGCCATCTACTCATCCATAGCGTCATGCCACTCCTTGACTCCAGTGGCATCCTCAAATCTTGAAGGCTCCCGCTCATCAAGGGGGCCTGCAAAACAAGAGACAAAGCTCACCATGTTTCCTTCGTTGTAACGAGCTGGTGGTTTAAGGGTCCTCTTCGATCTCCGAAGGGCCTGACCATTACTGACCACCTCCGTCGCGCCTTCTGCATCAGCTTCGTTCTCAGGGAAACTTGGAGCAATGCTCCCCTGCTTCCTTAACTAGAAGCCTCTGCCCCGGAGCTTGAAGCGCCTGGAGCTCCGTGTGACACTAATAGCTCCACCAAAAGATCCTTAGCAGCTTTTACCAACCCATCATCAGACCTGCTCTCCTGCAGCTCAACAGAGCTACCTCCATACGACTTCAGTTCATAAAAGACAATGTCTCTTGATGCAACAAACTTCTTCATCGCAGGATCCATACACTTCCATCCCTTCTTCCGCTCATCATAGCCCACAAAGATATGCTTCCTTGACTTTGCATCAAGCTTGGTCCTCAGAGAATTAGGGACGTGTACGTAGAAGGTTGATCCAAACACCCGAAGGTGTTTAACACTGGTCTTCTCCTTAAATATCAGCCCATAGGGACATTTCATGTTGATCGGACTCAGAGGCATCTGATTGATGACATAGGTAGCATAGTCCATTCCTTCCGCCCAAAAGGACCTCAGAATGCCTTTTGCATGAAGCCATCATTTGTAGGTTTCCGTCAAATGATGGATCTTCCTCTGTGCTACTCCATTTTGTTGTGGAGTATGTGCACAAGTAAGCTCCCTCCGGATGCCTTGCTTCCTGCAGAAGTTAGAGAACTCAGTTGAAATGAACTCACCTCCGTTGTCCGTTCTCAACTTCTTGATCCGCAGGCAGAGCCTGCCCTCCACCAGCTCCATGAACTCCACGAAAAATCGAAAAGCATCTGAATTCTCCTTTATGAAGTATACCCACGTGTATCTCGTATAGCCATCAATCAAGACGATCATATACCTGCTCCCTCAAAGACTGGCAGTGACGGTTGGTCCCATCAAATCACCATGAACACACTCCAATGGTGCTTTAGACCTAGTTTGTGACTTGTCAAATGGAAGGCGATATGCCTTTCCAAATTGACATCCAGCACAAACATGACCATCACCGTAGGATGAAAACTTAGGCATGCCTTTCACAAGGCTCCTCACTACCTTGGCTTTCAGCTTGTACATCCCTATGTGCCCCAGTCTTTCATGCCAGATAATCGGGCTATCATTTGCCCTCATCCAATCAATATAGGAGCTTATTGATAGAACAAAAAAGTCTTTTACAATCCTTACAACGTGAGTAACATCAGCCTTTACCAATGATACGTTCCGGAGAAATCTCACTTCTATTGGGTCGAACAGAACGTGATAGCCCGCATCAACTGCGTTGGTCACAGAGAAGAGGCTCTTCTTCATGCCCGATACGTGATAAACATTCCTTAACATGAGTGGCTCCTTATCACTTCCCAAAGACACAACTCCCTCTTTCTTGACTGCATGCACAGAATCATCAGCAGTAATAATAGTATCATTACCTGAGTAAGCTTGCAGCGAAGAGAACTTTGACTCATCACCGGTGAGGTGATGATCACACCCAGAGTCGATAATCAAGTCATCTTGGTAGTTGATGGAGGATAATACATTGACATACATGCCTATCATGAAAACATTCCCCCATCCAGCTCCCTCAACACTGGAACAAGCCTCCTCCTTGCCTGCAGCATGACCCGACTGAAGCTTCACCTTGCAGTCTCGTTTGAAGTGACCCGGCTGATTGCACATGTAGGACCATGGTCCATCCTTCTTCTTCTCATCACGCTTAGAAGAGTAGCTATTCTCTTGCTGATATGAAGTTGATGGACCATCGCCAGTAGGTTTCTTCTTCTTGTCCCATCTCTCCTTCTTCCCTGAGAAGAGAACGTCACTGTCTCTTCCATAAACAATCATACCAGCCATCTACCTTGCTAGACTCTCCGGCGAAGCCAGCAAGTTCTCCAGATCTAGCAACGATGGCTGAGTGGCCCATCCTTGAATAGAGGTCACGAAGGCCAGATACTCCTTCCGTAAGCCACGGATGATGTGCCTCTTGAGCTTCTCCTCCAAAATAGGCTCATCATGGTCAAAAGTTGATATCTCAGCACACATTTTCTTCATTTTTAGGAAGAACGATAAGATAGAAAAGTCTCACTGAGTGGCTCTCGCCAACTCAACTTCCATGAACTGTAGTAATGCTATATTCTTCCTATTGAACAACCCATCAAGGGAAGTCCAAATCTCAGCAGCAGATTGACATCCAAGGATGTGATCAAAGAGCTCTGGTGAGAAAGCCCGCTTCAGAGTAAACTCATCCTTTGCATTTATTTTCCTCTATGCTCTCACCTGTTCAGGAAACCCAGTTGCAGCAGTAACTTCTTGCTTGTCGTCACCACAGACGACCTCCCAAAGATCCTCACCAAAAAGATAGCTTTTCATGCACGACCTCCACTTCTTAAAGTTGGTTGATGATAAAAGCATATACCAAGACCTCTTGCAAATCCAGCTTCCATTGCAACAACCACTGATCTATTAACTTCCAGAAGCACCGAGCAACACTGATGGTTGATCAATGCTCAAGCCTCCATTCCCTCTGATACCATGTTAAAATTTCTCAAGATGATCAAGGAGATAGATCTGATACCAAGTAAAACTTTCAAAACTATCAAGAGGACACTTTGATCAAGCAGAAAACGGAACCAGGCGCAGAAACACTCAACCATAAACAAAGCTCAAAAAATCAGCAACAATATAAGGCAACAACAAGTCTTGTATTATCAACAATCTTCATTACAAGGCAGGACATACATGGCGAGACATGATTCGCTGATGTACAAAGAAAGAGCACACAAAATAAAGAAAGAACAAGGCAGGCGGACTTCCTCAGAGACTGCTGAGACCGCCGAGCTTCTACTGCACCAAACTAAACTACGGAGTCCGCGTAGACCGCAGACAAGACGTTATTCTGCTGAACACCTTTGTCCGCTCTCTGCAAGCCGCCTGAACGCAGAATTCGCCTTGCTTCCAGAATCCGCGAACAAGCCATTGCCGAACTGAAGAACAGACCGCCAAGACCGGAAGACAGGTTATTGAAATGAGAAAGATGAAGGAGAGAATTCCGGTTGGATGCAACCGCGACCTGCTGCAAACTGCTGATTATTAACCGCAAGATTCACTGATCCCTGCCCGCAGTCAGCACCAAAATCCATTCTTCTCAGTGCTAGCCGCACAATCTGCAAACAACAAACCGGTTAACCTTCTCAAACCACACAGACTGAAAAATTTGCAGCCGCAATAATTAACCCATGCCAGCAGCCCACAGCTAGCACAGAGCAGTCTGCCCAGTCTACATGGACAAGGTCGGACACCAGCCTATCCGTCTGACATTAAGGAGGGAGGATAGAAGCCAGTACGCATCCCAGCGTACACCGCACCAGTCCGCAATGACAATGTCCACGACCAAGGGCACAGACCGCCCGGTCAACCAGCGTACATTGCGGACTCTACAATCAAACTGAACTTGTCACAGATTGTGACCAAGTCCAGAGAAATACTCGCGCGAGGTCTGTGGACACGAACACAGTCCCCCGGCTCCAATGCAGTCCGCCTAACTGCGAACTCCGCGGTTACCTCCTAACCGCACCACCAAAACAGGAGAATAAGGGCACAGACCAATGCCGATCTCCCGAGATCCAAGAACAGTTCGCATAGAGCGAACACTGCGAACTCCAACCCAGTCTAACCAGACCATGGATATTCAACCTATCCGCACGGCTACCAAACTCCACCAGGCCGCAACATCAGACCGCTCAGGCCGCACTACCAGTCTACAAGACTGTCCGCCTAGGCCGTGCAGTCTGTCTGATCAACCCCACTTTCACTTCAACAATTTCAACATTTAGCATGAGTCTCAGATTTAAAGAGTTTGCGTGCTTAATCTAATTGGTAAAGTTTGGCATGTGAATTTGATAAAGAGAGTGTGTGCTCATCCTGAACAACAAAATTTGAAATGATGGCCTAAGATTTGAAGAGCATATGTGCTCACCCTAATTAGTAGAGTTAAACATGAGATCCTTTGTTTGAAGAGCGTGCTTGTTCATGGCGATCACCAAAAATTTGGAATGAAGTAGGAGATATGGTGAGTGAGTTTGATCACCTGATTAGTAAAATTTGGCAGGAGAGTCTTAAGATCTAAATTTTGCGGCATCCCAATTTGATAAGTTGTAATCCGATATTAAGTGGTGAAAAAAATAAGAACATGTGTTAGTGGAATGAAGGTATACCCGAGCTAGGGTTACATCCTCTAGGAGAGGACAAAGAATTTAGACAAGTTAAACTTATAAGAATAATAGCTGGTCAAATTATATTTGAGTGTGTGGATTCTGGATTTTTGGAGGCAGAGAAAGTATCAATCTTCTAATCATATCAGACTTCTTTCACTTTATTTTCTGTATCAATCTTCGATATTAAAGTTTATGATATGATATTCTGTGAAACATCAAGCCCGTGCAACAAATGTTTTTTGTGAGTAGCCCCATTGTATTAAATCAAACAAAAAAGAACTGTAAGCAGAAGGAAAGGGATAAAAGTCATATGCTTACACGCAAAATAGAATCCACGCCGAAGTCTGCACTCCACTGGAGCATTTTTGTTTACATATGGATTGCTCTTTCTATATTGAAAATCTAGCTTTCAAAAACCTTATTTTGAAAACAAACCAACAAACAAGTCAATTAAAAAGTGTCAACTTTTTTTGAGAACAATATTTCAACAAGTGAGAGCTACAATTTTGAATCACAAAGCAAGTTGAACTCTAAAAATTACACATGCGAGCAATTGAAAAATACAAAAAACACCATGTCACACTAATGAATTTAACAACCATTTATGTTGAAACCCAGAGACCGATTCAACAAGTTCGGAATGACTATTTCAAGCACAGAAACAGTTCTCACAATGGTAGGTGGATATCAATAGAGAAGACCTCAGATTGCAGCGAGGGCTGAGGAGGTCACGCCACGAACCCAAAAGTTGTTTGTCACTTCCCCTGTAACATCCCATTTCCGGTTAGACCCCCCGGGAGTGGTTTTGCCATGACTAGGTCATGACAAAACACTAGGAAACCCAAAAGACCAAAGAGCTTAGGTAGGAAGGTGAAAATCACCTTGGTCTGTAAATAGTAGGTCAAAAACATGCTTAAAATAAGATTGGGACTCGGGCGTTGAGTGCATCGAGTGCACTCAACGCTAGAAGCAGAATGGCGTTGAGTGCACTGACTGCACTCAACGCCATCTTACAGGTGGGTTGGCATTGAGTGTATCGGGTGCACTCAACGCCATAAGTTGAATGGCGTTGAGTGCAGTGACTGCACTCAACACCATCTGGTGTTGTTTGGATGGCGTTGAGTGAGCTGAGCTCACTCAACTCCATAGTATGGGCGACATTGAGTGAGCAGAGCTCACTCAACACCATAATATGGATGGTGTTGAGTGAGCTGAGCTCACTCATGTCATAGTCTGGGTGGCGTTGAGTGAGCAGAGCTCACCCAACACCATAATCTTGATGGCGTTGAGTGAGCTGAGCTCACTCAACGCCATAGTCTTGGTTCCATTGAGTGAGCAGAGCTCACTCAACACCATAATCTAAATGGCGTTGAGTGAGCTGAGCTCACTCAACGCCATAGTCTGGGTGGCGTTGAGTGAGCAAAGCTCACTCAACACCGTAATCTGGATGGCGTTGAGTGAGCTGAGCTCACTCAACGCCATAGTCTGGATGGCGTTGAGTGAGCAGAGCTCACTCAAAGCCATATTCTGGATGGCGTTGAGTGAGCAGAGCTCACTCAACGCCATAATATGGATGGCGTTGAGTGAGCAGAGCTAACTCAACGCCATACTCTGGATGGCGTTGAGTGAGCTGAGCTCACTCAATGCCATAGTTTGGAAGGGCCATATTCTGGATGGCGTTGAGTGGGTAGAGCTCACTCAACGCCATATCTTGGATGGCGTTGAGTGAGCAGAGCTCACTCAACGCCGCAGCATAGATGGCGTTGAGTGAGCAGAGCTCACTCAACGCCGTAGCCTTGATGGCGTTGAGTGATCTAAGCTCACTCAACGCCTTTTTTACTTAGATATTTTTAAGCTTGGCTGATGGTTCAGTTGAACCGGGCCGGTCTAGGAAGTGGGACAGAATGCGTTATTGGGCCGTTTTCTTTTATTAAGACTTAGTTAAATCTTATTTTATGAAGTCTGACCGGTCAATGCCACGTAGCAGCCGACTCCTCTCCTTCCAGCCATGGCCGAGCGAAGGTTTGTCTGGCCATTAATGGCTTTTAAGGCTCGGCTCCACCCCCTCCTCCTTGAAACGGTTGGATTCAACTCCTCTCAGGGAGAGGAGGAGTTTCCAGTCTTCTCTTAGCTGTTTTGGAGCCGTTTCAGCTCCCCTCCACCATGGCCGAAGCATGCATGTAAGGAGGCATTAATGGCTGGACATCTTATTCCCCCACCCGCAGCCTTGTTTCTTCTTTAAAAGACTTCCTAGACTTAGAGAGGTAGTTTCACCCTTGCCCGATAAAGCTAGAGCTTATTACCTTGCTGTTGTTGAATTCCGGCGACACCATCACCGCGCAAATGGCATCACGACGATCTGCTCGACTCCAAACCGCGAATAAGGTCCTCCTCTACCTCTTCTTCTATTGATAGATCTTAGGATTTATTAGGAGAGGCATCAGGCTCAAAAGAGCTGGATCGGGTGAGCATTTTCATGACTTTTCCAAAATTCATGGTGGTCGGGTTCACCGGAATCCGCCTCTCCGGTGGCCGTGCCGCCCCCTAACGGTAGCCCTCACCTCAATGGAGGTGGTGGTGGTGGTGGACGGCCAGGGAGATGACTGGGTGGACGGGAAATCCACTTGCAAAGCTACATGTTTTAAGCGTTTTTAGGTTGCTGGTTCGAGCTTTTTGAGAATATGAACAGTAACTTTAATACTAAATTATTATATTTACATATAATATGTAGTGATTTATCAAGCTCTTTTTGATGCTATTTAATGAGGCACTTAGAGGCCGTTTTAGGAAAAATGGCCAGTCACAGAAGTTGTAGCCCTTAGAGTCTAGATTATTCTAAAATATATCTCAACTCGAAGTGGTAAGTGGTTTGACCACAGCACCCATTTTGGTGGGACCTATACCTAGGGCTATCCTGAGGTTCAAATGGATTCCCACCTTTCATCCCTTGTCCAAATGTGCTTAAATTTGGTTAGGGGGTCTACCTTAGCTATATATAGGGCCTATCCAAAAATGAGAATTTTTGGAGAATATTTTTATATAGTTTATGGAAAAATATAATAAACCATGTATAAGTTATTTAGGTGTCTTAAACACCTCAAAATCCCCCCAAATTTGGGTGAGTACTCTTAGAGGGCATGTTAAGGCTCTGGTAAAAATTTCATCTCATTTGGAGATATTTTGAATAGGTTTTTATCCAACCCTATGTTGATCCTTATAGGATTATTTAGGATCAAACACCCCCTTGGGGTTTTGAGTGGTCAAATCACCTCAACAGAGACTGAAATTTTGGACACTGACTTGGCATGGCTAATGTCACCCTCTTAAGGAAAATGGTGTGATTTAGGGTTGATTTACCCTAGTGTTCAAACTCAAACCCTAGGGAAGGGTTTTTGAGTGTTGTGAAGGGCATAGGAGCAAATGACCTTCAGTCACCTTGTAACTAGGTAGAGTTGAAGTTAGTGTATCCTAAGTTCTCTGGTACAAATCTTAGAGGATTTGGAGGTAGGTAGATGTTGCGCGCTAGGGTTCGAAGAAAATAAATGCAACCGAACTAGCAACCCGATGAGGCAAGTATACCTATCGAATTGTAGCTAGGGGACACATGTGTCGTATTAAAATCCGGGAACTGTTGGCTATGCTTACTCACACGAACGCTATTATCTTATCGACGGAAAAAACTAGGGTTTTAGAAAATCTAAGTGCAAGGGAGGAAGTAAAGCTATACTAGAAAGAGAAACACCGTAATTAAGTAAAGCTATTAAGTAAAATGATTACTACGAAGGGTTGAAAAAATGAAATGGAAATGCACTCGATCAAGATTCACCTCGGCTAAAGACGATTAAGAAAATGCGATAAAAATCTAAACTTAATAGGATAAAGTTCCTTGACCGTGGAGGTTCCTAAAGCTTGAACACGCTTCTCTCGAAGTCGTGCCCAACTGAGTTTAGGAAGGTCCGACCGACTCTCGTCTAAATCGGAGGCCTAAAACTCGCTTTACGCGGTGAACCCCACTATTGGATTTTACTCCAATCTGGGAGATTTGGACGTCTGCCTCTCTCGAGGGGTGTGTACAACTCCCTTTACTCTTGAATGCTCACTTCATTCTTTCGGCCTCTCGACTAGCCCAGAATGAAAGCAAAGGAGGAGAGTATATATCGATAATATACCTCCAACCCGTGATTAATCAAGAGTAATTCAAGGCCCTAACCTAAAAAGAAAAGATTAATTAAAACATCATAACTTAATCGCTCTAACCTCGGATCATCAAGATCGAGTACAAGAAGGATTAGTTAATCATAATGGAGTGGAGGAGGGGGGATGAGTAGTAAAGCATAAAAAAAAGACAAGCTAAACAAAGAACAATTCTATTAATGAAAAAGGGCAATTTACACTAATTGAAATTAAAATTACAAGTGCATGAAATTGAAATCCTATTCTAGCCCTACAAGTAGCACTAAGCAAGAACAAGATTACAACAAAAGCATAAACAAGCTAAGATTACACTAAGGTTAAACAAAAATTACAAAGAGAGGGAGAGAGAGAGAAAGCATGAAAAAGGATCAAGAAACAAAGGGGCAGCACCTCCCCCACTCAACCAAAACTTGCTGAAATGGAGAGGGGGTCTCAATTTATAGATTTTTTCTCGGGTTGGTCACGCCCTCCGACACGCCCTAGGGGGGGCGTGTCAGGAAGCGTGACAGTACTTTGTTGACCTCGGGCTCTGGATTATGGCGGGAGGGATGATTGCTTCGGTACGTCGGTGGTCACGCCCTAGGTCACGCCCGTGTAGGGGGGCATGACAGGCACGTCATGTCCAAATCATTGGTCGGAAATCCGTCAGTCGTCGAAAAGTTGATGTCACGCCCCAGGTCACGCCCGTGACGGGGGCGTGACAGTACTGTTTTCGTGCTGTGGAGAAACGACATTTAATGCGGCGGCAGGCTTTGCGGCAGAGGGCGACACGCCCATAGTCACGCCTGGTGACACGCCCAGGGAGGGCGTGTCATGGGGGCGTGACAGCGGTTTTGACCGTTTTCCTGTCCCTTCCAGCAGGAGTCCTGGGGATCGGGTGACACGCCCTAGGTCACGCCCAGGGAGGGCGTGACAGGGGGCGTGTCAGGTCATTTTTGACAAATTTCCTGAAAACCTGCAAAAGGACAAGAAAATGTTAGTGGCAATAATATTTACATAAAAAGGATAAAAATAAACTAATAATAGACATGATTTGTACAATATAAAATAGAAAATTCGATAATAGTTTAAGCTACAAAACGTATTATCAAATTCCCCCAAGCTTAAGCTTTGCTTGTCCCCAAACAAAAATATAAAAACTAGATATTTATAAAAAGGACTAATCAAAAAGTTCTAATTATGCCTACACAAGTACTATGCGAAATTCTAAGTAGGGAAAAGGTGAAATGTAAGTCTAAAACAATTATTTAGGTATGGTAAAACTTTTATAAACTTTACTCAATAAAAACAAATCATCCAAAATTTTAACGAGATTTTTTAAATAGACTTAAGCAAAGCAACGAAAATGAAAAACACGCATTGAGTTATTACTAGATCCAAGTAACGCATTATAATTATATCAATTTAATTAACAAAAATCTAGGTTTAAATCCAAAACTAAAACTGATTTACTGTTTTTCTTTTCTTAGTTGCTAAATAAAAATCAAAAAGCGTGAATCAAAAGGACTTAAATAGGGCAGAAACGTTTGGTTTAGGAAAATGATTAGGAGTGGAATTCAAAGATAAACGTGAAGGTTTTAAAATCACACTAAACCAAAGCAAAGAGTTTAAAAAAAACTTTCATAAATATATATACACATTTTTTTCTTTTTCTTCTTTTTTCCATTTTTTTCTCTTTTTTTTTCAAAACAAAGGCCATAAATATTTTTATTTTCCTTTTGAATTGGCCAAACAAAAATAAACATCACTTTTGAACATACTAATTTTTTTTTCGAAAACCTTTCTCCCACAAAAATCACAAAATACCCTATCAAAATCGTCAAAATAATTTATGAAACTCAAAAAGGCTAGTGCGATTCGATAGGTTGGAAATTTTGGCTTTGGTGAAACAGAAATGAAGGGAGGAGCTATCAAATGAAATCGGAAAAAGGCT
This sequence comes from Platanthera zijinensis, assembly GCA_039513925.1. Taxonomy (NCBI): domain Eukaryota; kingdom Viridiplantae; phylum Streptophyta; class Magnoliopsida; order Asparagales; family Orchidaceae; genus Platanthera; species Platanthera zijinensis. Next base: position 119,697,509 of record CM077079.1, read on the forward strand.
CAAAAACGGCTAACTAGTGGTAAAAGTTTTTAGGTTGGCAGGAAAGCTCAAACGAAAACAAAAACGGCTAAATCATTTTCACGCTTTTGAATTTATTTAAAACAAAGGTTTGAAAATTTTCAAAAAGCGAGTCCTAAATAATAAAAGAAGATTGATGAAAATAACTTGAAAATAGAAATAATAGGTGACTTGGATCGTTCACATCTACTACGTTATTCAAAAGTTGACTTTACAAAAATTATTCAAAAACGAAAAAGAAAATAGTAGATGATGAATTTTTGAGAAAGTAAAGGAATTAAAAAAAAACCATAATAGAAATGCGAGTTTTAGAAAAATATTTCACCTTAACATGCTACCGTGAATTAGAAACACAGCATGACCAACATTTTACTTGTGAAACATAATTAAAAAGGACGATTAGAAATATTATAATTAACTAAGTTGTTTATAGAAAATTTTGAGTAAAACAAAAACAAAAACTAGGGGTACTATTGAAATACAAAAATGTCTAAACTATTCAAAAACACACATATATATATATATATATTTATTTTTTTTTTATTTTGAGAGATATTCTCTTTTTTTTTTGGATTTTGGAAATTTTTTTCTCTTTTTTTTTGGAATTTTAAGATATTCATTTTTTATTATTATTTTGGAAATATTTAAAAAATATACAAAAAGAAAAATATTTACACTAAGCAAAAATGAAGGAGGAAGTCCTCCTCCAAGCTTAAAATAGACATTGCCCTCAATGGCTAAAGAAGGGGATTGGAGAAGGAGAGAAAAATAAAGTACAGAATTGAAAGACAGAATTGAAATACAGGTACTTCCCCGGATTTATTTGCTGCGAAAGCTGAGTGATGCCGCTCCTCCGAATGTCTTCTTTGGACTTCGTGATGGATTCAGCAATGTTGGAGCAGGCGATCGCAGAAGCTTCAGCTTGTCGGAGCCGTCCGAGGCAAAAATTGTAAAATAAAGAAAACAGAAAAAGATAACTTGGGTTGCCTCCCAAGAGCGCCCTTTGGTTAAAGCGTCGTTGAGCTCGACGCATCAAAAGAATAATATTGTCCAAATAATATTGTTGTCCAGAAATAAAATTGTTTTTAGCAAAAAATTAAAAGTTCAAGATTAAAGTTCGTGAAGCAGAAACTTAATAATGTTTGGACTGACATCATCATCACCAGAAAAGTAGAGTTTAAGACGCTGACCATTCACTTTGAAATTACCCTTATCAGGGTGAGAAATTAAAACAGTTCCATAAGGAAATACTTCTAAAACAGAAAATGGGCCAGACCAGCGAGATTTTAATTTGCCCGAAAATAAACGTAAACGAGAATTATATAAAAGGACTTGGTCGCTCGGCTTAAAGTTTTTAGGGTACCTTAAGTGTTTATCGTGTAAACGCTTCGTCCGCTCTTTATAAAGTTTATTATTTTCATAAGCATAAGAACGCCACTAATTGAGTTCATTTAGTTGAAATTTTCGAAGGTCACCGACTGAGTGGGGATCGAAGTTTAAAAATTTTACGGCCCAAAAGGCGCGGTGTTCTAACTCTACGGGCAGATGGCACGATTTTCCACAGACCAGCCGATACGGCGTACATCCGAGGGCGGTTTTGTATGCTGTTCGGTAGGCCCATAGAGCATCGTCAAGTTTGGATGACCAGTCTTTGCTAGAAGTTGAAACAGTCTTTTCTAATATTCTTTTATTTCTCTATTAACTACTTCAACTTGTCCGTTAGTTTGGGGGTGGTAGGCAGTGGAAAGCTTATGCGTAACGGCGTATTTGGTAAGGATTTTTGAAAATTGTGCGTTATAGAAATGGGAACCCCTATCGCTAACGATTGCGCGAGGCGTACCGAATCTAGAAAATAATTTTTTTAAAAACGTGACTACAACTCGGGAGTTGTTCGTAGGAAGAGCTTGGGCCTCAGCCCATCGTGAAACATAATCAACAGCAACTAAAATATATTTGTTTCCGAAGCTAGAAGGAAGGGGGCCAACAAAATCAATTCCCCAGAGGTCGAAAATTTCGCACTCTAAGAAATAATTTTGCGGCATTTCATTTTTATTAGAAATGTTGCCCGACTGTTGGCAACTATCACACCTGCTCACAAAGGCTTGCGCGTCTTTAAACAGGCTAGGCCAGTAAAAACCCGCGCAAAGCACCTTGTGAGCGGTGCGAGCATCTTGATAGTGCCCACCTGTCGGACCTTCATGCAAATGTTTTAGAATATCAATTTCTTCATCAAAAGAAACACATCTCCTTATCACTTGATCCGCACAAATTTTGAAAAGATGCGGGTCTTCCCAAAAGTAGTTCTTCAGCTCAGAAAAGAATTTCTTCTTTTGCTGAGAGGAGAACTCTTTTGGGAGCACCCGGGCCACTAGATAGTTGGCGATGTGTGCGAACCAAGGAGAAGTAGATGTATTAACTAAAAGCAGCTTCTCATCAGGAAAATAGTCATTAAAAGATTTTTCATTTAATTTTTCTATAAAGGGGTTATCTAATCTGGATAAATGGTCGGCGACCAAGTTCTCGGCTCCTCGCTTATCACGGATCTCTAAGTCAAACTCCTGGAGGAGTAAGACCCAGCGAATCAAGCGAGGCTTGGCATCCGTTTTGGCAAGAAGGTACTTGAGGGCCGAGTGGTCCGTAAAAACAATGATTTTTGAAAGTGTAATGTAAGGGCGGAATTTATCAAACGCAAATACTACAGCTAAGAGCTCCTTCTCGGTTGTGGTGTAATTTTCTTGTGCAGATGTGAGGGTTTTACTAGCGTAATAGATGTGGTGGAAGTTTTTAGATATGCGTTGACCTAATACGGCTCCCACCGCAAAACTACTCGCATCGCACATAATCTCGAAAGGAAGGTCCCACACTGGAGCTATCATAATAGGTGCGTTAATTAACTTTTCTTTAATTGATTCAAAGGTAGAAATACAAGAGTCATCAAAAATGAATGGAGCATCTTTCTAAGAGATGGGTGAGGGGCTTAGTGATCTTGGAGAAGTTCTTTATAACACGACGATAAAAGCCAGCGTGGCCTAGGAAACTTCTTATAGCTTTTATGTTTGTAGGCGGCGGCAACTTCTCAATAACTTCTATCTTGGCAACGTCTACCTCAATAACTTTAGCAGAAATTTTATGACCCAAAACTAACCCTTCCCTCACCATAAAATGGCATTTTTCCCAATTTAGGGCAAGGTTAGTTTCTTCGCATCGTTCTAAGACTTTTTCGAGGTTTTCTAAACATCTATCGAAGGAATCGCCGAACACAGAGAAATTGTCCATGAATACCTCCATAATGCTTTCTACGTACTTGTCAAATATTGCGAGCATACATCGCTAGAATGTAGATGGCACATTGCATAATCCAAACGACATTCTTCGGTAAGCGAAGGTGCCGAAGGGACAAGTAAACGTAGTTTTCTCTTGGTCCTCGGGAGAGATGGGTATTTGAAAGTATCCCGAGAGGCCATCGAGAAAACAATAAAAGCTATGGCCGGAGAGACGTTCTAAAATCTTGTCGATAAACGGTAAAGGAAAGTGGTCCTTGCGGGTGGAGTCATTTAACTTACGGTAATCTATGCACATACGCCAACCCGTCACCGTCCGCATCGGGATTAATTCATTATTCTCATTACTAACTACGGTTATCCCTCCCTTCTTTGAAACTACCTGAACGGGGCTAACCCACTTACTGTCCGATATAGGGTAGATAATTCCTGCGTCTAATAGTTTCATAACCTCGCCCTTAACTACTTCTTTCATGTTCGGGTTTATACGGCGCTGAGGTTGGATAGAGTTACGCGAATTATCTTCCATTAAAATTTTATGGGTACAGAAAGATGGTCTTATGCCCTTGATATCAGAAATTTGCCAAGCAATAGCCCGGCGATTCTTACGTAGAACAAGAAGAAGTTTATCGTTTTGCGTATCCGTGAGGTAGGCCGAAACGATAACTGGTAACTTGGAATCTTTTTCTAAGAAAGCATACTTAAGGTGTTCGGGATGTTCTTTAATTTCTAGGGTAGGGGGTTCTTCATAAGAGGATTTTGAGATTCTTTCTTTTTCAAAAATAATATCTTCATAAACTTTTTTATAAGGAACGTAATAAGGGGTGGGGCTAGCAGCCAAGACGGCTTCTTGTAGCGATTCAGTGGGAAGAACATAGGAAGAACAAAAATTAGAAAATTCTTTTTCAAACTCAGAAAGACAATAAGAAGATTCATCACTTCCTTGCAGTGATTCAGTTGTAAGAGAAGAGGAGCAAAAAGTAGAAAATTCTTTTTCAAAGTCGGAGATGTAGTAGGAAGAATCATCACTCACGGCGTCTACGAAAAAGAATGAGTCATCGTTTGCTAAGGTGTTCTTCATCGAAGGGGTGATAGAAAATGTGACTTCGTCGTCGCCTACTCGAAGAAAGAGCTTACCATTGCTTACGTCAATGATGGCTCGGGAGGTGGAAAGGAAGGGTCGGTCAAGGATCAGGGGAACCTCGACGTCTTCTTTGACGTCCAAAATGACAAAGTCCACCGGGAAGATGAACTTGTCGACTTTCACTAGAACGTCCTCCACTATTCCTAACGGGTACTTGACGGATCTATCGGCTAGCTGGATACTCATACGCGTGGGGTTAAGGCTACTAATCCCTAACTTTTTGAACAACGAAAAGGGCATCAGGTTTATACTCGCGCCTAAGTCGGCTAACGCGTGTTTAACAAAAAGATCACCGAAGACACACGGGATAGAGAAACTACTCGGGTCACTGATTTTCTTCGGCAAACCGTTTGTTAAAACGGCAGAGCACTCGGCGTTTAGCGTGACGTGCGAAAGATTCTCTAACTTCTTCTTGTTTGTGAGGAGGTCTTTAAGATATTTGGCGTATGTCGGCATCTGCGAAATAGCCTCGTAGAAGGGAAGATTAATGTGGATTTGCTTGAAGATTTCTAAGAAGCGGGAGTACTGATCATCTTGATGTTGTCTATTAAGTTCAGAGGGGTATGAAGGAGTTGAATTATTTTTGAAGATGGGTGGTGGAGTGAGATTATTTTCTAAAATAGGGGTGATTACTTCTTCAGCAGAGGGCGGAATTTTTAAAATGGGAGTGGAGCTTTGATTTTTAGAGGCGAGAGCGGAGCTTGCCTCGGGCTCTTCACTTACCATACCGGAGACTTGCTTCCCACTCCGAAGAGTTATAGCTTTCGCTTGTTCTCTCGGGTTGGGTTCGGTATTGGAAGGAAGAGACCCTGCGGGTCGCTCAGAAATTATTTACGCGAGCTGTCCTACCTGATTTTCTAGACTTTTTACGCTTCCGGTTAAAGTTCTTATGGTAGCGTCATTTGTGGTGATATATTTGGAAAGTAATTCCTCCAAACTTGGAGGTTTTGGGTAATTTTGAAGAGGTGGTGGTGGTGGTGCAGAAAAATCATTTTGCAGGGGTGGGCGCATCGCATTCGATGGATTACTCCATGAAAAGTTTGGGTGATTTCTTAAAGCGGGGTTATAACTATTCGGAAAATTAAAACCAGGCGGATGAAAATTCGCAGCAGAAAAATTATTAAAAGCAGTTCTAGGCATATTATTAACATATTCTAAATGTTCTGGAGTAGGGGTTGCAGATTCCCATACCTGAGGGGCGGAGGCAGCAGTCATCTCCGTTATCTTTTTGCTTAGGATTTCTACTTGCAGAGCGAGCTGGGAGACGTTGTCCACTTCATAGATACCTGCAGGCTTATTCGGGCGGGACCTAGGCACATTCCACTGATAAGTGTTCATGACCATGTCCTCGAAAAGATCAAGAGCTACTTCCGGGGTCTTATGATTTAAAGTACCGCCAGAGGCTACGTCTATCATTTGCTTTGTATTTTGATTTAGCCCGTTATAGAACGTCTGCACTTGTAACCATACAGGCAGCGCGTGATGTTGGCATCATCTTAATAATTCTTTAAATCACTCCTAGGTTTCATATAGGGTTTCAGAGTCTATTTATCTAAAGACAAAGATATCGTTCCTAAGTTTTGCAGTTTTAGCTGGCGGAAAATACTTCGCCAAAAATTGTTCAGTTAGTTCATTCCAAGTGGTTATGCTATTTTTCGGAAGTGTGTTCAGCCACTGCTTAGCTTTAGTTCTTAGAGAGAAGGGGAAGAGTCTCAGCCTGATTGCATCATTTGTGACACCATTTATCTTGAAGGTGTCACAAATTTCAAGAAAGCTAGCTATATGTGCATTCGGATCTTCATCTTGAAGTCCGTCAAATTACACATATTGCTGCACCATTTGAATTATGCTAGGCTTTAGTTCGAAGTTATTATTTGCTATAGTAGGGCGGACTATACTTGATTCTGTTCCCTCGAGGTTTGGTCGTGCATAATAGGACATAGTCCTTTGCACGGCCTCATCTACATTGGGTTCTTCCATTCTTAAAGTAGCAAATGACTCGGAGTCCTCAACCGACACATGGATAGTAGGACCTTGAAATCGCAATCTTCTCCGAAGAGTACGCTCAATTTCGTGGTCCAAGTCTAAAATAACCGACGGACTCCCGCGGGTCATGCACTAAAAGAACAGAAAAGAAGAAAAGGAAGAAAAAAAAAGGATAAACTAGAAAAAAGATTAAAAAAAATTTTTCTTTTTGAAATAGATTTTTTATAGATTGACTCCCGAACTTCCCAAGGACTACCCCGTGAAGGGTTCGCAAGGTACTAGACAAGACAGTGGCGCTTAAAGCCTTTTGCCCTTTTCGAGAGAATTAGGTGGCGTAGAAAAATTGTGAGGTTGGTTACTATTAAGAGCGGTGATAAAAATTTTTTTGATTTTTAAAATTTAAAGAAGAAGGATGAGAAAGAGAAAAGATAAAATTAATAGGTTCGTCTTTTCAATATATCAACGGAAATTGGTTCCCCGGCAATGACGCCAAAAACTTGTTGCGCGCTAGGGTTCGAAGAAAATAAACGCAACCGAACTAGCAACCCGATGAGGCAAGTATACCTATCGAATTGTAGCTAGGGGACACACGTGTCGTATTGAAATCTGGGAACTGTTGGCTATGCTTACTCACACGAACGCTATTATCTTATTGACGGAAAAAACTAGGGTTTTAGAAAATCTAAGTGCAAGGGAGGAAGTAAAGCTATACTAGAAAGAGAAACACCGCAATTAAGTAAAGCTATTAAGTAAAACGATTACTACGAAGGGTTGAAAATATGAAATGGAAATGCACTCGATCAAGATTCATCTCGGCTAAAGACAATTAAGAAAATGCGATAAAAATCTAAACTTAATAGGATAAAGGTCCTTGACCGTGGAGGTTCCTAAAGCTTGAACACGCTTCTCTCGAAGTCGTGCCCAACTGAGTTTAGGAAGGTCCGACCGACTCTCGTCTAAATCGGAGGCCTAAAACTCGCTTTATGCGGTGAACACCACTATTGGATTTTACTCCAATCCGGGAGATTTGGACGTCTGCCTCTCTCGAGGGGTGCGTACAACTCCCTTTACTCTTGAATGCTCACTTCATTCTTTCGGCCTCTCGGCTAGCCCAGAATGAAAGCAAAGGCGGAGAGTATATATCGATAATATACCTCCAACCCATGATTAATCAAGAGTAATTCAAGGCTCTAACCTAAAAAGAAAAGATTAATTAAAACATCATAACTTAATCGCTCTAATCTCGGATCATTAAGATCGAGTACAAGGTGGATTAGTTAATCATAATGGAGTGGAGGAGGGGGGATGAGTAGTAAAGCATAAAAAAAAAAAGACAAGCTAAACAAAGAACAATTCTATTAATGAAAAGGGGCAATTTACACTAATTGAAATTAAAATTACAAGTGCATGAAATTGAAATCCTATTCTAGCCCTACAAGTAGCACTAAGCAAGAGCAAGATTACAACAAAAGCATAAACAAGCTAAGATTACACTAAGGTTAAACAAAAATTACAAAGAGAGGGAGAGAGAGAGAGAGAAAGCATGAAAAAGGATCAAGAAACAAAGGGGCAGCACCTCCCCCACTCAACCAAAACTTACTGAAATGGAGAGGGGGGTCTCAATTTATAGATTTTTTATCAGGTTGGTCACGCCCTCCGACACGCCCTAGGGGGGCGTGTCAGGGGGCGTGACTGTACTATGTTGACCTCGGGCTCTGGATTCTGGCGGGAGGGATGATTGCTTCGGTACGTCGGTGGTCACGCCCTAGGTCACGCCCGTGTAGGGGGGCGTGACAGGCACGTCATGTCCAAATCATTGGTCGGAAATCCGTTAGTCGTCGAAAAGTTGATGTCACGCCCCAGGTCACGCCCGTGACGGGGGGCGTGACAGTACTGTTTTCGTGCTGTAGAGAAACGACATTTAATGCGGCGGCAGGCTTTGCGGCAGAGGGAGACACGCCCATAGTCACGCCCAGGGAGGGCGTGTCTTGGGGGCGTGACAGCGGTTTTGATCGTTTTCCTGTCCCTTCCAGCAGGAGTCCTGGGGATCGGGTGACACGCCCTAGGTCACGCCCAGGGAGGGCGTGACAGGGGGGCGTGTCAGGTCATTTTTGACAAATTTCCTGAAAACCTCAAAAGGACAAGAAAATGTTAGTGGCAATAATATTTACATAAAAAGGATAAAAATAAACTAATAATAGACATGATTTGTACACTATAAAATAGAAAATACGATAATAGTTTAGGCTACAAAACGTATTATCAGTAGACACCTCAAAACCCTAACCCTAGTATTAGGGTAGAAGCTCAATTATGAAAGCACAGCCACTAAACCTTAGTTAAAAGTTGTGAAACTTGGGTGGAGTAAGTTTTAGACTAGGAAGAATCCTTAGTAATTTTATTAGGATTTTATGGATTATATTTCAAGTACTTTATTTGTTAGGTATCAATTTGCTCAAACTAGTCTTTTAATTATTTTGATTACTCTGTTCATTTGAATCTGATGGAACTTGGTTAGCAGATGCTTTAGGTCTAAATGAATATTCCTGAATTTTGTTACAAATTTTAGTTGATTATATCTAGTACTTACATCACAAGTTCCAAAAAGGGTAATTATGGTCAATAAATCATTTAGAGCAAATTACCTACTGTAAAATTATGAAACCTAGCCAATGATGTTTTCAGATCAATATCTAGTTGTATAATTTTATTCATGATTTTTAGAAGAATATTTAAAATACTTGCTTCACAGATATAGCTTTTTGAGATTTTGGTAATTAATTATTCTAGAGCTCAATCCCCATTGAAGAATTATGAAATTTGTCCACTGATGTTTTTAGGACAGTATCTGCTCTAGAGGATTAATTAAGAATTTTTGGATGATTATCTACTTCACTTACTTCATTAATGAAAGGAGATAGGATTTATCATCAAAATTAAATTATAGTCCTTAAATTACTGTAAAATTATTATATCTTGGCTTTACTGTTAAATTGTTGTTTAGGATTTATCATGATTTTATGAAGCTTTATACATACCTGAAAAGTGCACTACATGTTCATTTAGTAGCCCTTTGAAGCTTTAAAGAAAATTAATTAAATGCCAGATAAATTAGGAAAATTACAATTTTCTTGGATTTAGTCTATTTGTATCTTGATAATTCTCCAGTAAATAATTTAGGGCATTTGGATAATTATCTAGATTATCTCCTATTCGGTTCGCAATATAGCCTAGGTTGGTCTGCATATAGCAAATTGTTAAATTGCAATAGGACATGATCTGGGATAGTTGTTGGAGTTAGTCATTTTAGCTGGGTGGACTGATGTGGATGATTTCACTATAGAGGGATAGGAAGAGTACGTAGTGAGAAGTGTTTTGGCTAGAGTCTAGAGGTGTTCGGGTTCGATGAAAGATCGTCTTGCCCGAGGAGAGGAAGAGTTAAAAATCACCATAGGTTAGTCTATCGTAATATGAGAAGGGAATGGGTAAAGTTAATAGACCAATAATAATAAGTGCCTTGCGAAAGGGAACGATGAGCTTAAGCTACCATCATAGTTCCTAGTGCCCTTTGAGAGCTCTTCACAGGGAATACCAGGGGCAGTCCTGGGTTAACGTAAACTATAATAACAAACTGAAAAGAGTAACCTAGTAATTAGGATCTCACATTTCACAAACACTGTTAACACAAGAAGATAGTTGGGAGCTTCGGCTCGGTTGGTTAAGAGACAGACAGAATAGTCCGGGGAGCTTTGGCTCGGTTGGTTACGATACGGACAGGATGGTCCGGGGATCTTCGACTCGATTGGTTTGATACCATAAATATTGCATGTGCATAGTCAGGAAAGAAAATTAAGGTGGTGGGTCTTCGGTATTGGAGGGTCGATGCACTGACGCCAATACGCTTACTCAGTAGGTGTGGTTAGCACTTCGCCAACAGAAATCCGGTGCACCAGCCGACAAGAGTACGCAGTAGTCCGCTTTGTGCACCAAGCATTGAGGCGTACGATAGGTCTGACCGGTAGTGCTTTACTAGTTTATAGGTGGGCAAGGCCCAACCCACCGCTTCTGTCTGCCACTACGGAGGTATCTTGGGAGGTAACGACTCCTAAAAGGGGAACTAAGGTCTGTGTACACAGAGTCGGGTGTGTGTTGCACTTGCATGATTCATCATACCCACTAGCATGTCATCGCATAATCGATTCATTTAACCTCTGACACCTATTGTATAAGTGGAATGGGACGCTTATACTGTTGAAGCCAAAAATGACCGAAGCCAAAATTGACTTCTGTGGAGTTCGACCCATGGGGAAAGGAGTGACCTCACACCTACTATGCTCGGAAGAACGTCACGGACCGAAGACTTAAGAAGCTATGAACTGACCCTCAGCTCTAGCGTGGAGGTCCCACCTCACACCCGGAAGACCTTTGAGGTCTCCCCCTCCCTAGCAAATGCTTGAGCTAGGTGCCTTGGAGGAAGAAAGCCAAAGAGATTTTTGTGGCTAAGGAATGAATGAATGCTCTCCAAGGCACCCTCAAGGGTCTATTTATAGTTTTTCCAAGTCTTGGGGGGAAAAAGACCAAAATGCCCCTAGGGAAAATATGCACCAAGCCAATAGCAAACCTCCACACCGGGGGGCAAAGAAGGAAATTCCCCCCCGGGGGTAAAAAGGTCCAAGGACGAGACCACGCCAAACCACAACCCCCGACCCACCCTGGTCACCCGGGGCTGGCCGCACAGGCGAGACCTCGCCTGGCCGGCGGTCTCGCCCGAAGCTGGCCGTGCGGGCGAGACCTCGCCTGGCCGACGGTCTCGCCCAAAACTGGCCGCGCGGGCGAGACCTCGCCTGGCCAGCGGTCTCGCCCGGAACTGGCCGCACGGGCAAGACCTCGCCTGACTGGCAGTCTCGCCCAAAGCTGGCCGTGCGGGCCAGACCTCGCCTGACCAGCGGTCTCGCCCGGAGCTGGTCGCGCGGGCGAGACCTTGCCTGGCCAGCGGTCTCGCCCGGAGCTGGCTGCGCGGGCGAGACCTTGCCTGGCCGGCGGTCTTGCCCGGAACTGGCCGCACGGGCGAGACCGCGCCTGGCCAGCCGGTCTCGCCCCTGCTCGGGGCTAAGGGGCAGGGGGGACGAGACCATGGTCTCCAGTCGACCCCGCTGCCCCCACCTCGCCCTTCACCCTGTCTGGGAGTGCCGACCAACTTGCCGCACCCGACCCTCAAAGAAGGGGGCAAGGGGAGGCAAATTTTTCCTCCCCTACTAGTATATTTCCAAGCTAAAGCCAAAATTGGCCACCAAGAGTCCAAAATATCCAAAAAGCTTAAAAGCTTAAAACTGGCCATGCGCCTGCCAAAGGGACCCTACTCCGCGAATACGGGGTTGTACACAATCCCCGCTCTTTTCGAGGTTGGCACAAGCTCGGGAAGAAACATCCAACCCAACGTATTCGTTTAGTGTAGCTTGCACTTGCGATGTTGAAAGATTATGAGGCCTCTTTCGAGGGGTAAACCTGCCATACCAGCTGATGAGAGCCTGGGTGGCGAGACCCCTCAGGGTAAAAAGACAACCTCCTGGGGGGGTCAACCTGCCCTGCCAGCTGATGAGAGCCTGGGTTGCGAGATCCCCTCAGGGTAAAAAGACAACCTCCTGGGGGGGTCAACCTGCCATGCCAGCTGATGAGAGCCTGGGTGGCGAGACCCCCTCAGGGTAAAAAGTACTTAGCCTCCTGGGGGGTCAACCTGCCATGCCAGCTGATGAGAGCCTGGGTGGCGAGACCCCCTCAGGGTAAAAAGACAACCTCCTGGGGGGTCAACCTACCCTGCCAGCTGATGAGAGCCTAGGTGGCGAGACCCCATCAGGGTAAAAAGACAACCTCCTGGGGGGATCAACCTGCCATGCCAGCTGATGAGAGCCTGGGTGGCGAGACCCCCTCAGGGTAAAAAGCACTTAGCCTCTTGGGGGGTCAACCTGCCATGCCAGCTGATGAGAGCATGGGTGGCGAGACCCCCTCAGGGTAAAAAGTCAACCTCTACGAGAGATCAACCTGCCCTGCCAGCTAGTGAGAGCCTAGCAGTGGAATCATCTCGGAGCAAAAGGACTTAGCTCCCACGAGAGATCAACCTACCCTGCCAGCTAGTGAGAGCCTGACAGCGGAATCATCTCGGAACAAAATGACTTAGCTTCCACGAGAGATCAACCTGCCCTGCCAGCTAGTGAGAGCCTGACAGCAGAATCATCTCGGAGCAAAAGGACTTAGCTCCCACGAGAGATCAACCTGCCCTGCTAGCTAGTGAGAGCCTGGCAACGGAATCATCTCGGATCAAAATGACTTAGCTTCCATGAGATATCAACCTGCCCTGCCAGCTAGTGAGAGCCTGTCAGCGGAATAATCTCGGAGCAAAAGGACTTAGCTTCCACGAGAGATCAACCTGCCCTGCCTGCTAGTGAGAGCCTGGCAGCGGAATCATCTCGGAGCAAGAGGACTTAGCTTCCACGAGAGATCAACCTGCCCTGCCAGCTAGTGAGAGCCTGGCAGCGGAATCATCTCGGAGCTAAGGGACTTAGCTTCCACGAGAGATCAACCTGCCCTGCCAGTTAGTGAGAGCCTGGCAGCGGAATCATCTCGGAGTAAAAGGACTTAGCTTCCACGAGAGATCAACCTGCCCTGCCAGCTAGTGAGAGCCTGGCAGCGGAATCATCTCGGAGCAAGAGGACTTAGCTTCCACGAGAGATCAACCTGCCCTGCCAGCTAGTGAGAGCCTGGCAGCGGAATCATCTCGGAGCTAAGGGACTTAGCTTCCACGAGAGATCAACCTGCCCTGCCAGCTAGTGAGAGCTTGACAGCGGAATCATCTCGGAGCAAGAGGACTTAGCTTCCACGAGAGATCAACCTGCCCTGCCAGCTAGTGAGAGCCTGACAGCGGAATCATCTTGGAGCAAGAAGACTTAGCTTCCACGAGAGATCAACCTGCACTGCCAGCTAGTGAGAGCCTGGCAGCGGAATCATCTTGGAGCTAAGGGACTTAGCTTCCACGAGAGATCAACCTACCCTGACAGCTAGTGAGAGCCTGACAGCGGAATCATCTCGGAGCAAGAGGACTTAGCTTCACGAGATATCAACCTGCCCTGCCAGCTAGTGAGAGCCTGGCAGCGAAATCATCTCGGAGCAAAAGGACTTAGCTTCCACGAGAGATCAACCTGCCCTGCCAGCTAGTGAGAGCCTGACAGCGGAATCATCTCGGAGCAAGAGGACTTAGCTTCCACGAGAGATCAACCTGCCCTACCAGCTAGTGAGAGCCTGACAGCGGAATCATCTCGTAGCTAAGGGACTTAGCTTGCACAAGAGATCAACCTGCCCTGCCAGCTAGTGAGAGCCTCGCAGCGGAATCACCTCGGAGTTAAGGGACTTAGCTTCCACGAGAGATCAACCTGCCCTGCCAGCTAGTGAGAGCCAGACAGCGGAATCATCTCGGAGCAAGAGGACTTAGCTTCCACGAGAGATCAACCTGCCCTGCGAGCTAGTGAGAGCCTGGCAGCGGAATCATCTCGGAGCAAAAGGACTTAGCTTCCACGAGAGATCAACCTGCCCTGCCAGCTAGTGAGAGCCTGGCAGCGGAATCATCTCGGAGAAAAAGGACTTAGCTTCCCCGAGAGATCACCTGCCCTGGCAGCTAGTGAGAGCCTGGCATCGGAATCATCTCGGAGCAAAAGGACTTAGGGACGGGGCATGTCACCTGAACTCTGCCAAGATTCAACATCCTCAAAAGGGGAAAATAGTTGGGTTACATGACCCTCCCAACCCTACCGGTCGAAGGTTGGACTCATTACAACATAAAGAAAAATAAGATACATGACTCCGCCGAGACGAGTCTTCTTCAGGGGGCCTGGTGGTCGCCATCAGGTTCTATCCCACTGGACACCTCAATCATGCTCAGGCTCTCTACTATCTTCTCCATCTCCTCCGCCTTAGCCAACCAAGAGATGGTGTTGACTGTCGTGACGTAGCACTGCCTCGCCATCCTGGAGTCTCCCTTAATCCTGACATGGATCCCATCTGAGTTGAACTTGAGGCATTGGTGGAAGGATGAGGGCACGCACCGGAAGGCACTGATGAGGGGCCTTCCGAAGATGGCATTGTAGCTGCTTGGAGCGTCAACAATGACGAACCTGTAGTTCCTTGAGGTCCCTCCTAGCTTTACCTGGAGTCCGACTCCACCTTCCACCTCCTTTCTCTCCCCTGAGAATCCAAACAGAGGTCCATCCGACGCCACTACCCTCCTTGGCTCCACCTTCATCCCTTCGAACGCCTTCTTGAAAATGACGTTGACCGAGCTTCCGTTATCAACCAAGATTCGGGAGACGGTGAAGCCTTTGACGGCCGCCTGGATGACCAGGGCGTCGCAGAAGGGATCCTCATGCTCTAGCATGTCTTTTGACGAGAAGGTGATCTTTTCCTCCAGGGGAGGGGTCTGGGACGTCGAGGCAATGCTCCGACGGTACATCACATGGAGACTTGCCTTCCGAGCAGCTTCGATCCCCCCCCCCCCGTGGATCACAGCTATGCCACCTCAGGGTCCTATATCGACCCGATCCTCGCATACATCATCCCCTCCACCTCCTTGGGGCAGAGCTTCGATCCGCTCCGGCTGCTGCTGGGCTGGAGCTCTCGCCCCCTCACCTCCAGGAACTCGGTGCAGGTAGCCGTGGCGTGACCTTCCAACTGGTGGAAGTCGCAGTACGGTAACTCTACTCTGTCCCTCCCTCTTCCCTTGCGATTCCTCCTCTCCCTTCGACCAATCGCCATCGCTTGCTGCAGTGGTGGCAGGAGCTGTCTTGGGGCTTGCCTTTGGAAGTTGAACCTCCCTTGGCCCCCATGAAAGTTCCCCCCACCCTGGATGAGAGCTCTTCCTGGACCCTGGGCAGGTCCTCCTTGCTGCCTCTAGCCTGGTTCCGGACCCTCCTGTCCCTGGAAACCTTGAGCTCTCTGCTCTTATCTCCTCCTTCCTTCCTGATGCCTCGAGCCACCCTGCTCCTTTGACTCCACCTCTGTCAACTTTGCCAACTTCTTTATAAAGGCCGAGTTGGCCGCCTCCATGGCTATCTCCTCCGCCGCCCTTTCCATCAGTTCCTCGAAGGAAAGAGGGGTCTTCCGGGTCAAGCTCATCTTGAAGAACCCTTCGCGCAACCCCACCGTG